>OU862926.1:33834810-36234810 GCA_917880885.1 Limnephilus marmoratus
AATTTCGACTCTCCGAAGAAGCATGCGGTGAATAACAAAATACGACATACTTATACTTATAGGTTAGGTTAGGTTACGTTAGGTTAGGTTAGGTTAGGTTAGGTTAGGTTAGGTTGAATTGTCAGGATGAATTGTCGCCGGATGAATTGTCGGCGGGATGAACTGTCGGCAGGATGAATTGTCGGCGGGATGAACTGTCGGCAGGATGAACTGTCGCAAGATGAACTGTCGCCGGATGAATTGTTGCAGGGTTTACTGTCATGGAGCCGCAATTCATATACCAATGTCTGTGTGCATTTATGACCCATTGCAATAATCTGCCTGAAATTATTATTAATTAAAAGCCAATAAATTGATTATTAGTGGTAGCGCACATCCGTTGTCTGCATCAATTGATTACTTAAATAAGCTAAAATAGATTTATTTCATTTATAGAAATTTATTCCTATCTTTCTTAGCCTGTTTTTGTGCAAGGTGTAGGATTTTCAGGTATTTTAAAGTTATTTCGTCAGTGGCTGAGTGGGCTTCGCGTTTGGGTCCCACCAGGCGTTGCGTGTTCGATTCCTCGGCTGGCTAAGTCCTCCATCACAGCGCAAGCTGTGATGGAGGACTTAGACATCAACCTCCGTAGTCCAGTGGCTAAGACTCTTGACTCTCATTCCGGAGGTCGCGGGTTCGAACCCGGCATGCGCAAATAAATTTTATTTGATTAATTTGTGTTATTTCACAATTAATTCATTTAAAATAATATATAGTATATTTGTGGCATGTTCCAGAGTGGAAGATACTATTAGTATCGCCCTGGTGTAAGACCACCATTCAGAATTGAAACGTTGCTTGAAAATGGCTTTAGCCGTGTTTAGTGACCAGATCTGAATAGCCAGGTACATCCCAACCTTCCTCTTCCCCACCTCCTTCCCCTCCCCACTACCTTCAGCCTCACAACATACCCCAATTGGGGATGCCATAGTCTCACTGGCTCCAGACGGGAGCAGTTGAGATTCTTGTGGGGTATTCACTGTAAAAAAAAAAAAAAAAAAAAAAAAGCAACATTTTTCGCTTAGTATGGTGGTAGTGGGAGATTTTCAAATGTTGTTGGGTTATTCGCAACCCGGGAATGTTTGTCTTTCTTTAAAAAAAAATATTAAATTAAAAAAAAAAACTATTTTTATGCAATGAAAAAGAAAAATAAAGCGTCTTTATTTAAGTATTATACGACAGATTAAGCTTTTTTTAATTCATTCTTGATGATTTGAAAGCATGTATTTTCGAAATTTTTAAAGAAATGCAAACTCGTAATATCATAGTAACACTTAGGACGGGTTGTATGAAAAATTTGAACGATTTTAGTTTATATATTACTAGCAGACCCGGCCACACGTTGCTGTGGCTAACGAAACACAACGCCATTACCCAATCTTTATAAAATCCACACCACTCGCTTGCCAGCTGCCCGCTGCCTGAATTGAATATTTGAATTTATCGGCTTTTCTCTACTATAAAAAGCATGTATTATACATATAAACTAATTAACTCGCCACTAATTATAAAATGCTTGCAATGCAACGCTGGATATTTGAAAAGGGAAAATCAAATACCTACCTACTTACTCTAGGACATCTATTTTCCAATTTCTTCCGTAGAACGAATTTCAAAAGTGTACGGCCCGCCAGCCGTTTTAAATCGCACAAAAATATGTTTTCTTTAAATTTCTCGGCTTTTCTCTTGTATTATACATATAAACATTCCTCTTCAATCACTCTATCTATTGGTGAAAACCGTATGAAAATCCGTTGCGTAGTTTAAAAGACTAACGCGCACATACATTTTGAGCGACTTCATTTTATACTATGTAATGAAGTTTATTTTAACTTTATTTTTTTTATTAATATTTTAAGTTTATTTTCACATTGTGTAAGTTCTATTCAAGTTCTGTTATTATACCATTATAGCCCAGTCGCTTACAAAACTAGAACACCTATTTTTCCGTTTGCTATCTTCAACCTGAGTGTTTGAAATTTCTTTGTTTTTATATGATCAGCATAAAATAAAATATGAGACTGACCGGTAAACTTTTAGAAAAGATTAAATAGCAAATAATTTTTTTTTAGATTTTGAATGAAAGAAAAAATAGAAAAAAAAGTAAATAAAATTTATGATAAAGCCAATTATCTTAATTTGATGGTATGAGGCATTTTTTAAATGTGTCCTTCCCTTTATAAATTACCAATTCTGAACACTTGCGACATAAAGATTATCAGTTTTCGATTTCCTGGTATCAATACTCAACGCGTTGAACACTTTGGGAGCAATATAAGAGGACAGTGTGCTGAGCGAAAACTGTTTTCGTCGGAGGAATTTTAATGTGATTTTTTCTTCAAATCATACATTACATTAGAATTATCTTTATATATAATTGTTGAATGCCTTATATTTATATTGTAATTTTTTTTAAATGGCTCCGATGGACGTAATAGGTTACATTTAAATATTATCTTTAGAAATCTTTTTTGAATTAAGACCATGGGATGAAGAATTGATATTGCAGAACCCCCCCATCCCACAATTCCATATGTAGTAATTGATTGAAAAAGTGCAAACACAATGTCCTTGATATCAATCAGCATTTCTAAAGATGAATGTCGTTCATTCATCTCAGATATATGTGGCTACCCCGCGATGTACGATGACGCTGAGGTCATTGTATTGCCGTGTTTACAGCGAGTGCGGGATAAAGTATGTGAAACTGAAATTTATGTTGATTCCCCCAGGAAGTGTAATGTAGTGATTGCATAATCTCGCCATCTTACCGACAGCCTGTGTGAAAATACGTAAAGGTTAAAATACGGGCAGTTTCTTTCAGATAGAATTTTCTACGTGATGTAATTTATGGATCTCAATAGTAAGGTTACAATAATAATCTATTTTCATTATTTTTCGTTGTAATAGAAAAAAACGCTCATTTTATCGTATTAAAAACTAGCTGGTTCCTGGCATGCGTTGCTATGCCTTTTAATAAAGAAATTGTTTCTCCCTGCGTATCCTTTCCCATTCGTTCCATTCCCCTTCCGCCTCCCCTTCCTATTCCCCTCTTGCGTTCCCCACTCCGCCTCCTCCACCTTCCCTCTCCCCACTCCACTCCCCCCCTTTCCCCGTCCCGCGAACCCCCCTCCCGTGTTCCCCCCCCCTCCAGCGAATCCCTACTAGAGTTCCCCTTCTCCCTCTCGCATTCCATACATTCAGTCTCGGTGCATTCAGTTTTCAAACAATATACCTATTTCAATTTTTTTATACAAATTTCATAATGCCAGAGCTCCCCAGTAGTTTTATACAAACCTTGTTCTGATAATAACAAACACAAAAAAAAGAATAATCCAATTTGGTGAAGCCGTTCGGAAGTTATGCGCGTACATACATTCGGCGATTCTTTTTTATTTATATATATAAATAGATAGAAAATATATGATAGAAGATATACGATACAAGATAAAAGATAAAAGATAGAGAGGATAGAGGATGGAGGATGATGGATGGAGGATGGAGGATGGAGGATGGAGGATGGAGGATGGAGGATGGAGGATGGAGGATGGAGGATGGAGGATGGAGGATGGAGGATGGAGGATGGAGGATGGAGGATGGAGGGTGGAGGGTGGAGGGTGGAGGGTGGAGGGTGGAGGGTGGAGGGTGGAGGGTGGAGGGTGGAGGGTGGAGGGTGGAGGGTGGAGGGTGGAGGGTGGAGGGTGGAGGGTGGAGGGTGGAGGGTGGAGGGTGGAGGGTGGAGGGTGGAGGGTGGAGGGTGGAGGGTGGAGGGTGGAGGGTGGAGGGTGGAGGGTGGAGGGTGGAGGGTGGAGGGTGGAGGGTGGAGGGTGGAGGGTGGAGGGTGGAGGGTGGAGGGTGGAGGGTGGAGGGTGGAGGGTGGAGGGTGGAGGGTGGAGGGTGGAGGGTGGAGGGTGGAGGGTGGAGAATAAAATATAGATAGATACTTGCAATCTGCTTAGCTAGGAACTAATATCGACCCACAAGACATAATAACACTTGTACACATTTTATAGTTATTTTTCAGTGTTATTATTATGTTATTTTTCCATACATATGTATCAAATGTAATGTTATAAATAAATAATACTCTAATACGGGAAAATAGTGGAACCTATTTACGTATTAATATTAGTAATCGGGACCGTCAAAATTGATTGTTAATTATCTTGCGCAGTCGGTGGTTAGATGGGCAAGCGGTCCAAAACGTTGGTTTCCCACCCAGGCATGTGGGTTTCATCCTATATCAACGTCCTTCGTCATTGCTTAAGCAATATTTTTACTTATTACGACGGTAGTAGGAAGAATTGAAAAAAGACTGGTTATTTGTAACCTTGAAATTCGTCTTTAAAAAAACTTTCTATGTCGCGTTACGAGCGTTAAACAAAGTGCATAATTTTTTTTGATTAGCTCCACACCGGAGACCCTGAGAAAAATAATTCCCCTCAGGGCCTATGTCATCTTTGGGGATGCTCTGTGGAGGGTCGTTTTAGGAAAGGAAGGAGAGGAAATTCTGGGAAAGAAAAGGGTATGAGTGGTGGGTTGGAATCTGTGGGTCAGGGTTTCCAGGAGTGACCGATTTATGAACTCATCCCTCCCACTTCAGTGCAAGGCGATGTTCCGAGAGAGTACGGCTGGATAAGTCAAAGGGACTTCTCCACAATTCTCTCCCGATCCGACATGCCATGCAGCTATCCACCGCCAAGACCCGGACACACACCCGGCCACCCCAGCTTAGTCACCAAACCTAACGAACCACTTGGAGTAGCCTACGCAGAGATGTTGGTTATCCAATAAATGGCTCCCGGGGTGGTGGTACCCATACCCGCCTTCCATAATGCAATTCTAAAACGTAAACAATAAAGTTTTCTGACCTTAGTTAATACATTTTTCACTCTTGAAAAGACATGTAAAGCAATATAAACATCTCCATTTTACAGCGCAAACAACATAATGTTGAATACATGATAGCTGCATATTTGTATGTAGAAGAGTCGTAGTAAAACGCAGTAGTTAGTAGTTAGTCTCGTATCCGCAAGTTGTACAAATATGCGCTTTCCCCGCCACACTACGTGACGTGACGGCGGTTTTATTGCAAGAGGAAAACATTAAACACTGCACTTAAATAAACCATTAATGTCTACACACTGCTAACATTTTAACACGTGGCTATTCTTTGCAGATATCTTTCCTTTTTTTTCCTAATTTTTTTCCTAATCTGTCCTTTCACAAATTTAAGTTATAAAAAGTCTTAGACTTTGGCGAAATTCCAAATAACCGATTTTAACCCCACAAGCCTTGGAAGGATAATACTAGCCACAAAAATCGCATTATTAGGTTAGAACCACCAGAAAAGAAAGACAGAACTGACCGGGGCGTCATTGTGCTACTTCCACAACGAAGCCAACCTTCCACATCCGAACTTAGTTCGGAATTGGGAGGTTGGCCGAGCGTGTGGTGGTTTTTTTTTTTACTTTAGCTCCACACAGGAGGCTCCAAACTTCAACATGGCGGACGTCGAACAGCTGATTCTGCAGGAATTCGATGAAATTGTGCAGGCGGGCCTTTCCATAATATGTATTCCAATTCGTAAAGCTAAAAAATTATAATTTTAAACAATTTTTATACATATAATGAATAACATATCACTTTGTTTAAACCACTATATTATACACAATATCTACATGTTTCGATAACAATGTTATCTTCATCAGGATATGTCAATATAAAGAAAAATAAATGACAAACAAGTATAGACAAATTAGAATAAACTATAACATAGACAAAATATTAAAAAGTAGAGGTGATTAATTACTTACAAATCATAAAAATAGTTATACAAAATTAAATATAAAAATTATTTAAGGAAAAATAAAATTGCATTTAGATAATAAAAAAATTTAAAAAATTTTTAAGAAAAAATAATTAAAATAATTAGTTATATGTTATTCATTATATAATTAATGATGCCACAAAGTAATTTTGCGAAGTTTGAAGAAGTAATTTTTATACAACTCTCCGAAAATAATATTGCGCCAATGATGTGTTAGGCCAATTCGTACGAACCAACCATCACCGATCACCTCGGAGACGATCCAGGGCCAACCTTCACTCCAACCTTCCTACTCGCATTTCCAATGCACGAACTACCCCTCCACACAATTGTACAAACGTTTGAAGTTGGAAGTTGACCGCAATGTACCATAAGATTTTTAGTATTTCTTAAAACAGTAACTTCGTAAACACCACGTTCATTTTTTAACAAAGTATGTAAAAATTAAAAGTGGTACTTACAAAGTTATTGTTTTATTTTTAATTATAATATCACATCACAAAGTATCTACTTCGTATGAACAAATATTTCTTATCTCCTTTTCCATAATGCGGAGAGACGTGATTTATTTTTGTCAGAAAAAAATTGTCATTCTTCTCAGTTTGTCTCAAAGATGTATATTTGATTCCTTGGAAAACAATTTCAAGGGTAAGATTACAAAAAGGGGGGTTTTCTCGTTAATAATCGTTAAAAAAACTAATATTTTTTTTATTGTTTGAACTGCACACAAAGTGACAGTACATTTTTTTTTCTAACTCCATGTAGAAAAGGAATGTGTTTTTTATGTATCGAATTCTTTCAAAATTTGGAACGTTTCGATTTAAATTTTTTTGTAAACATTAAAATTTTATTATTTAAAAATGTCAACGTTTATTTCAAATATAAACCACTAGAAGAAATTTTTGATCTTGTTTTTAAAATAAGATTTCTTTTTACAACTTCAAAAATAAGAAATACAGTGTAGGTACATAAAATATCCCGAAAGCAATCCGAAATTTCACCGTGTGGTTGGGAATTATAGGTAAAATGTTTTTAAAGATTGAAGGGTCAAACAAAACAAAATTAAAAATCCAATTTTATTAATGTGGGTGTAGGTGCAGTGTGCAGAATTAACGCAGAGAGAAGGCTGTAGAAATGAGATCTCTGAGGCGTGTGTGTGTAAAACGGGATATTATTACACCGTATACGACCCTATTACAACTGGAAGAGAAGAAGAGATCCGGAAATAATGTGAGGGAAATATTAGGATCGGACTTTTTTTAATACCTACCGCATAAGAGTCCCAACTCCCAACTGTTTCCATTCTTCTGGAGCCAGTGAAATTACGGCATCCCCAATCGGGATATGTTTCGAGGCTGAAAGTAGTGGTGATGAGAAGGAGATGGGGAGGAGAAAGGTGGGGAAGTACCTACTATTTAGATCACAAAACACGGCAAAAGCCATTTCAAGCAGCGTTTAATTCTGAATGGTGTAAGACACCAAGGCAATTTTGAAAGTTTTTTCCACTCCTGAACCTGCCGCAAATCTATTGTGTATTATAAAATGAATAAATTGTGAAATAACACAAATCAAAGTCTTAGTTTTAACGAAGATATTTTATTTAACTTATTGGGGGGCTAGAATTCCAACAATCCATGCGCTTGATAGCTGCAAGACGAGTGGTTATCTAGCCCCCTACATAGTTAAGTAAATTGAAATACGTACATATAAAAGATATTTAATTTAATTTATCGGGGGGCTAGAATTCCAATAATCCATGCGCTTGATAGCTGCAAGACGAGTGGTTATCTAGCCCCCTACATATTTAAGTAAATTGAAATACGTACATATAAAAAGATATTTTATTTAATTTATCGGGGGGCTAGAATTCCAATAATCCATGCGCTTGATAGCTTCAAGACGAGTTGTTATCTAGCCCCCTACATAGTTAAGTAAATTGAAATACGTACATATAAAAAGATATTTTATTTAATTTATCAGGGGGCTAGAATTCCAATAATCCATGCGCTTGATAGCTGCAAGACGAGTTGTTAAGTAAATTCTAATGTAAAATACGTGCTAATTTGTACAGCGCTCTTGGGGCGATTTTTCGCAAAAACAGCGCTATATAAGTTGTCCAAATTTATTATTTATTTTAAGATTATTGTTGGAAAACCAGCATGTTTCATAAGAAATGCTTTCTTCATCAGGGCTTACTTAAAGTTAACATAAAATTTAATTACTTTCGCCGGGATTTAAATCCGCGAACTTCGGATTGCTAATCGAGAGCCTTACCCCTCGACCAAGGAGGCCGCTTATGATCTTAATTATGTTAAAGAATACCAAAATAATATAAGATACGTACCATTTATATTAATTTATGCCAGTAAGATTTAAACGTTTTTCACGTCCTGTTGTGGGAAAATAATACGTCATAATTCGTCTAACGCTGGCTTAGAGCGCTAAATACCTCATGACTCAGATCTCACTACCGTGAATATGCAAGCATTTCCTAGATTTTGATGGGCGCCAGCCCGAAGGTGAAAGTTATAGAGTGTATAATTTATACTTTTTGTAGACCAAAATAAACTGCGGCTGTTTTCTCTTGAAGTGAAGGTGCATGCACGAAGAAGTCGGTTCCGGGAAAGAAAAGGAAGAGTAGAATTGTAAACAATGTTTTATATAAACCAAGTTTTAGAAACTGAACACAATTTCGTCGAACAGTTTTTTTTGGTTGTTGAAAAATCGGCCTTCGTAGTCAAGGGGAAAAGCTCTCAACCAGCTAATCGAATCCTGGCGTGCGCAAGTAAATTTCACACTTAAATTATTTAAAATAATATAAGGTATACATACTTTCAGTATCGCCATGGTGTAAGACGAAGAATTGAAACGTTACAAAAATGGGTTTAGCTGTGTTTTCATTTCTCCATCTCCTTCCCTTGCCCACTATTTTTTGCCTCACAACATACCTCAATTGGTGATACCATGATCTCACTGGTTCCAGATAGTTGGGAGCACTTGGTATTCTTGACAGTATTATTTGTCCACTGTCAGTGGAACTAGAATATCCCCAATAATTGGCGTCAGCTGCGAGGCTGAAGGGAGTATTTTTTTTTTTACATGAACACCGCACAAGAGTTCCAACTGCTCCCGTCTGGAGCCAGTGGGACTATAACATCCACAATTGGGTATGTTGTGAGGCTGAAGGTAGTGGGGAGGAAAAGAAGAAGGTGGGGAAGTACCTGGCTATTCAGATCTGGTCACCAAACATGGCTAAAGCCATTTCAAGCAACGTTTCAATTCTGAATGGTGGTCTTACACCAGGGCAATACTGAGAGTATCTTCCACTCTGGAACGTGCCGCAAATATATAATATATTATTTTAAATGAATAAATTGTGAAATACACAAATTAATCAAATAAAATGTATTTGCCACGCCGGGATTCGATCCCGCGACCTTCGGAATGCGAGTCAAGCGCCTTACCGCTGCACTACGCCAGCCGTCGTGGGGATGGGAAGGAAATGAGGAAGTGGATGGTTGGCAAGTACCTGGTTATGTAGACTTGGTTACCAAAACGGCGAAAGCTATTTCAAAGATTATTTTTGAAAATAACTTATTTTGAAGTGATTTACGTAAGTGCGTTCAACTGAAGTACATATTATGTTATATATCAATAGAAATAAAGTGATCAAATCTAAACAGACAGGTCCTTTCAGACCTTCCTCAACTTTTCCTTTTTGGGGATGCCATAGTGACTCCGGGTAGTTAGTTATACTCTTGTTCAATTTTAACAAAAAATCTTTTTACATTATCCATACATGAATGAGGCCCTGAGAAAAATATTTGCCTCAGGGCCTATGTCATCTTAGGGGATACCGCGTGAAGGTTATTTTTAAGGAGAGGAAGTTCTATGAAGGAAAAACATATTAGGGGTGGCAGAAATCTGGGGGTCAGTGGTCCAGGAGTGATGAACGTATGCCTCCATCCTTCAACTGCGGTGCAATGCAATGTGTCGAGGCAATCCTGCTGGAGACGTCAAAAACCCTCCCTCAACCAGTCTCTCGCGATTCAGCCCGCCACGCAAAAGGCCTTGACAAACCTCAGAGCATAAAAAATTTTCTCGACAATGATTGCAATTTTAATAATCATAATATTTTTTTCTATATTTTCGAAATTTAAGTGCCTGAATCATAATAAAGTGTGGGTATTTAAGTGAAATAATGATGATGTTGACGATAGTAATAATTAGGCAATGACTGCACTTTCCCAATATTATTGCTGTGAACAACACGTCATGTAAGGCTCTAGTACTCGCTGACTAATGACGTCACCAAATCATTCATGAAAATCATGAAGGCAGATTTCTAGAAATGGCCGATGACCCGGTAAATGAAAGTTCAGTGCAATAACGGATCAAGTCAATCTAACCATGATTCATGCCAAAGTCCTTTACGACATCTGTGATGCAAGAATAGCTACAAAAAAAACAAGCAAACTGGGCCTCTTGTATATGGCTAAGATATTCTTCAATAGGGACCAGCTGATAACCCTGTATAAATCTCAATTACGCCCAACAATTAAATTTGGTAGCCAACTCTGGGCTGGAGCCCTAAAATACTTGATAATCCGATTCTACACAAGGTACGGTCTGATTGACAACCCGTTGTTAACTGAACGTTTGCCATCTCTAATGCGCATATGTGTAAGCGTGCTGTGTCTGTTCTACAGGTAATTTAATGTAACGTGCTCTAAGGAGCTAGCACCATTGATCCTGGACGAACCGGAGCGTGAACACGAGCAGGAAACCCGTTCACAGATAATGTTGGCATCATGAGAACGGAGGCGTTTACTAATATCTATCTATCTAATAGGATTTCCAAAAACTGAAAAAATCTAACTTATATCTATGAGAACCAAAGTGTTGACGAATATCTACAGCTCAAACTGCTGACTAATATCTATGAGAACCAAAGTGTTGACGAATATCTACAGCACTGGCAGAGGTTGGATTTGCAATTATATATAGCATATTGGAATAACAGAATATTGCATATGCAGTTTAAAAAACTTAATTTATGTAAGTATGTATATAAAAATTCCTAATATCGGACTATTGGACACATTTAGCTGATTAGTCCAACCTACGCTCTGTAGATATTAGTCAACACTGGGACCGTCATAGATATTCGTCCGACCTTAGCTTTGTAGATATTAGTCAACACTCTGAAGTTCGTAGATATTATGTAGTTAAACATATGAGCTGTAGATATTTGTCCGACATATAGGCTGTAGACTGTAGATATTAGTATCTGGAGTACATGAGAACGGGTAACTTAAATTCAATTTGCTGGTAGTTACCAACCGGTTTCCCCAAAGACTATTTTTTCTTTCTTAATCATCAAATTTTAACAAATAATAACGTTTTTTTACAAGAAAACAGTTTTTTATGTTCCACAGCTTATGAAATATCGTTTGTGACCGAATAGTTACGTTGATCTATAAATTTTAGAGAAAACGTGAAACAAATTTCACAACGTCACAGCTCATTGTTCGAGAGTTTTTGGTGCGTTCGAAAACAGACTTCCACGTTATTATCACAAAATTAATAATGATTACCTTGATAATTAATTTTGATATAATTGAAATATCCCTTAAAATAGGTTGGATTTTGGTTAGGCTGGGATAGGTTAGGTTAGGTTATGTTAGGTTAGGTTAGGATAAGTTAGGATAAATTATCGTTGTTTATGAATAATATTTTTACAGCATTTGTGAGTTCCAACTTAAAAATATTACGATTTAAAAAGAAAATTTTGGTTTTGATTTATTAATTACCCAAAATACTTGAAAAAACCCGAGACTCTTTGTCGGTCGGGTTGTTCTACCGGTACTTGTTCTACCGGTATTTCAATGAACGATGTACCGAGGAGACAGCACCATTGATTCCTTCGGCACCGGTGCGCAGTCGGGAAACACGCCAAACACGCGCCCAACATTTGTATACAGTTGACATTTATCACATGATGACGGGTCGTTTCTAAGACTCGTTCTTGAGTTCAACAGCTCGGCTATTGTATGGTGTTTCCTCCCTCCTTCGAGACCCAGGTTCAGTCCATCCTTTCCTCAAAAAGACTCTCCACACAACATCTTCAAGGCCTTGATGGAAATTATTTTCCTGCCCGTGTGGAGTTAATTTTTTTTTTTTTTACATGAGCTCCACACAGAAGGCCCTGAGGAAAATAATTTCCCTCAGGGCCTATGTCATCTTTGGGGATGCTGTGTGGAGGGTTTTTTTTAAAGGAAGGGAAGGAGAGGAGAGTTCTGGGAAGGAAGAGGGTTTAAGGGGTGGGTAGGAATCTGGGGTTCAGTGTGTCCTGGTCATCCGCCTCCAAGACCTAGACAAACCTCACCCAATGAACCCGGGTACCCCTGCTAAATCACCAAACGTAGCGAACCACTTGGGATGACCTATGGCAGAGGTGTTGGTAATCCAATAAAGGTTCCCGGGGCGGCGGTACCCATTCCCGCCTCCCAAATTGAAGTTAATGTAAACAAATAAAAATAAATAATTGATAATTCAAAATTAGAAATATTAAAATTAGAAACTGTTCAAAGAACTATCAATCATAAAATACCAAACAAAATCAACAGCTTAAAATAACGTATTTGTTTCATCTATTCATATGTCCTTGCACATTCCATTTGTTTGATTCTGAATTATGTCAAAATCACCTGTTTCAATTAATTAAAGCCAACAAACAGAAGGTGTGTATGTTGTTTGTTTATTTTTAATGTATGGATTGGTTCTGGAAGGCTCTGTAATGGAATGTTGCGTTAGGTAAGGCAGGTTAGGTCAGGTCAAGTTGAATTGGGCTGAGCTCAACTCGTTTCGGTTCAATTTACCGTCAGGTTTCTTAAGCTGGGTTAGGATTTCTTGTACTAGGTTAGGTAAGGTTCTGAGAATTTATTTGTATTAATAGAAGGTTATATTTTTTGTTTGAGATTAGATCCTACATATATATTTTTTTCAAATATTAGATTGCATTCGTAAGGATTGATTTAGTCATGTAATAACAGAAGGAAATCAAACTGTCTGTTGGTAATGACGCCACTTTAGAATGCACATTTTAAGAGCGTTTAACCAGCCAGCGGACGAAAATCCACATTTCGTCGAAAGTTGTTCTTACGATCGTGCAGGGCGGTTACAATGAGAAAGATTAATTATTCTCCGTACCAGCTTTTTTAAATTATAACTCAATATCGAATTTATTTCAATTCAAATTAGCTTTAATTTATACCTTCATCCAAAAATGATGAGAGGCGTGATGATAAAACTATTAAAATAATGTACTTTTTGTAGTTATTTTTTGATTATAAGTATTCATCATTTTTCAATAATGTCTAAATTTATAAGAATGTTAAAAAAATCTGAAATGTATTAGTTTGTAAGTGCGCAAATAAATACACAAACGGACCAATTTTCGCCAAGAAACACATGTACGTACATATTTTTTAATGATTTTATTGAAACTAAAATTAAAATTCTAAAACATACGTTTGCTAGATAATGTATTGATTTATTTTAGTATTTTACTGTATGATTTTATTATTTGAAATGGGTGTGGTATAATACAATTTTTTTTTGAAAATTGAACAAATCTGCCAACAACCTATGGAATAACCTTATTATACTAAAAATTTAAAAATTTTCTCAAAATTTATTACATACGAATGCTAGATAAAAGAACAATCTTTCGAAATCCATTTATAATTTTTTGTGGAAAAGAGTCAATACGTCTAAAAACTTTTTTGAAAATGACGTATTTCCGGTTTTCTCTGGTAATGCCCTCTTAAAGGAAATAATAAAAACAATGTCTTATTATCAGAAGTACACCGCATGTATTGGTCAGAAATACACTGGAATATGCCTCGCCAATTTGGAACCCGCAGTACAACATATTCAAAACAAATATATAAAATATCTTACCTTCAAATTCAACAATACCTTAGAATGCACATTTCAAACTTTGCAAAAAAGACGAGTAATAGCTGATTTGACATTTATACACAAAATTTTAAATAATAACATTAATATTGAACTTCTTTTCGGGGCGGAGACTAATCCAAAAAGTCAAAGATCATAAAAATCGGTTCAGCCGTTCTCGAGTTGTAAATGGTGTACTAACCCGACTTTGTTTTATATATTAAGGATTATGGCGAGCCACAAAGTTAATGCTTTTTACAAAACCTAAAGTTTAAGTTTAGACTTACGGATTTCAATACTTCGTTTGTGTGAAAGCACTATGAAACCAAAACATGTAACCTGGTTGAAGGTTTGGAAAATCAGATGCCATGGACCAGAGATCAGAGACCGCACTAGAAAGTAAAACCATGTCACCAGTCTGCCGTGGGAAGACAGAATGGAGAAAGAGAAATCCGCGCGAGCCTGGCTTTTCAAGGGAATTCCTAATTCGAGTAGTTAATTTGTTGGTTAGTCATTTTTATTTGGTCGCCGTTGTTATTGGCGGCTGTTAGCGTATTGGCTTCATTTGATGTTGTTGAACTTTACTGTGCACTGGCGTAACGAGAAATAAACTGTGGATCCACAGTATTTTAAATAAGAAGATGATACGATACGATTGGACCCCAGCCAGGAGCACTCCTGGATAACCAACACCTCTGCCATAGGTCATGCCAAGTGGTTCGCTACTTTTAGTGACTTAGCAAGGGTGCCCGTGTTCGTGGGGTGAGGATTTCCCACCCGCTGCATGGCAGGCCGGATCGGGAGAGAGAGGTTGCGGGAGTCTGTTTTCAGCCGTATTCTCTCGGAACATCGTTTTGCACCGCAGTGGGAGAGATGGATTCATACATCCGTCACTCCTGGACATACTGACTGTCAGATTTCTACCCACCCCTCATACATCTTTCCTTCCCAGAACTTCCTCTCCTCCCTATCTCTAAAAAGATCTCCCACACTGCATCCCCAAAAATGGCATAGGACCTTAAGAGATTTTTTCCTCAGGGCCTCCTATGTGAATCTAATGTAAAAAAATTATTGCTTAATCGTTTTTCGTGATAGTTTTTGAATGCATTGAATGTTGACACACGGCCCTTGGGCGGTTTTCAAGGCCGTTAGGTGGTTGGTACACCACTGTATTATTATTGGAAAGAGTAGTTGTTTGTTATTGTTTTTTAGCACCTTAGATAAGATGCAAGGAGAAATCTAGGACTAAATACCGTTGGAAGGATTGGAAGGTAGTTTATACCTAGCGATAGTTGATTTTTAAGCTTTAAAAGAAACACAAATAGCAATTATTAATAACCAGCTGAAGTCCCCGGCGATGCCCGGGCTTTACACAGAGTTTTCGAAATCAAATCTAGACGCTTGCCAGCCCGCTCGTCCACCACGTACAGACATTTTCCTTTATATATTATACTAGCTGACCCGGCCACGCGTTGCTGTGGCTAATAAAACACAACGTCATCTACTGGATGGTTATCCAACATTTATAACCACCGCCGTCTTTGAGTTTATCGAGAAGAGACAGACAGATGCCGCGGAGGACTTTAATTTATAATACGTAGAAATTGTGTGAAAGATTGTAATAATGTGCATGAAATGCTTGGGGTAACTAACGTTAATAAGGATTAATACTGTATCCGTCTAAATAACTTTTTAATTACCGCAATGTACGTGACCATTTTTTTAGAAGATAGAACGGGTATAGTAAGCTATCCGTAAAAGATAGATATATGCCTTCGTCGACTTTTTTGTAGATCTATAAAAGAGGAATATCCCACCATGCATTGTTTTATTATATCCCAAAAGGATTAGGCAGCGTTTTTGATGAAAGCTACCAGGCGGCTCGACTTTTTCCGGCACTTCTAACAATTATCGTTATGTTTCAACCAATTTACACAATTCCTTGACAAATTATATACCTAAACCTTCCTCACGAAACACTCTATCTATTAGTGAAAACCGCATGAAAATCCGTTCAGTAATATTCGAGTTTATCGCGAACAGACAGACAGACGACGCGGGGGACTTTAATTTATAATATGTAGAGATACTTCAACCAATTTACACTTGGCAAGTTGTACACCTAAACTTCCGCATGATCACTTTATCTATTGGTGAAAACCGCATGAAAATCCGAACAGAACAGACAGACGGACGGTGCGGCGGAGGACTTTAATTTATTATACGTGGAGATTATTTTTGATATGCTAAAGATATATCTTATTTATAATCTTATTTATTAACTTATTTGTAAAGCTCTTGACTAGCAATCTGAAGTTCGCGGGTTCCAATCACAGCGTGTGCAAATAAATTATATATGATTGATTTGTGTTATTTCACAATTTATTCATTTAAAATAATATAAGGTATATTTGTATATATCCAGGGTGGAAGATACCTCTCAGTAGCTGGTGTAAGACAATAATTCAGATTTGAATTGCTGCTTGAAATGGCTTCAAATGTGTTTGGTAACCTGATCTGAATAGCCAGTTACTACCCCACCTCGCTCTTCATCTTCTATTTCCTCTCCCCACTACATTCAGTCTCACAATAATCCCCAATTTGTTTCACCGGCTCCAAAAGGAAGTAGATGAGACTATTGTTTGGTATTCATATTAAAAAAGATGCATTAGACAGAAATATCTCAACGATTTCGAAGAACAATGTCGCGTCTGCTAAAAATTGAAAATTCGTGTCTTTGGCTTATTTTAATTTCCCTTTGATGACGGGGGGAGCCCACTGTGACAAAAAAATTGACTTTTTTTTCTGAAAGATGCATTTGTTAAAATGCTCTGACCAAATGCTTTAAAGAAATTCATAAAATTGACAGAGATACCGCATTTTATGTGAAACCGTTTGAAACAGTTTGTATGTTGAATTATCCTTCAGCAAAACTACTTTTTTCAACCTGGTTGACAGGGCCCCCTTCTGTTCTATTTTTTTTTATGAATGATGAAAATTTTCCAAAAAAACCGGAAATAAATTCGCTGGTCCGTCATTTTTTTTTCAATCTAGATATCAAAATTCCCCTACATGGTATCATAAATCTATATGTGTAGTTTCTAAATATATTTTTAGTTTATTTATCTGATGAACCGTATGGCTTAATCGCTGTCAACCACCGAAAAGCAAGTGTCCTGTTGAAAGCGGCGAACACCGCAAACCGTTCTTTAAATTCGTGTACAAAAATTTGTACACAGTCTTCTCTGTGCTGTCTACGAGTTTTAATAAAAACAATTCCATTCATCGTTTGCTTGTAATTATGATAAATTCACCCTTTTACCACCCACGTACAGTGGGCTCCCCCTTAAAAGTCTGTATGTTCGGAATTTTGAAAGAAATGAAATATATTTCTTGTGTCTCAAAAACAGTAAAAATGAAGAAAAGAAACTTTAAAGAACTCTACTGCACACCTACAAAATCACACATCCGACTTCGGGACCGTCGATCTAAACGTTATTATTTCATTATTTTTTAAAGTTTATCATCCATTCAAATGATTTATATGACTAATGTCAAAGAAGAAAGGAAAAGGTCATTATCCTCTTGGTGAATGTTTATGGAGAGAGTACAAACAGTGTAAATGCTATGTTTAAGTACCTATTTGGAGAAATTGCTTGTGAAAACCCCACGTAAGTGCTTGTTTCCTAGAGATTATATTAGTTAGGTTATTTGCTTTCAAGTGCCTTCTCTACTGACACGAACTCCAGACTCAAGCGGGACCACGTTGGGCACATTGCACGACTAACATGAATGATATTTATTTCATTTTTATATTATTTTGTTACTTATGGGTTATGAGTTTCCTTGGACAGTCACAAAAATGTGTCCATTCTGGAAGAGCTAGGCAACCACAATAGGCTTGCAACTATTTGTCTACAACGTATTTTAAGGTACTTCGCCAAATTGAGGACTCCACGATGGAGAAACGCACAGTCACTGCCAAAGTATTTTTCAGAAGAAGCAGGGGAAGGTCACAAATGCGCTGGAGTGACCAAGAATCTCTGACGACCGTTATGTCGGTGTCTTTGGCTCTCCCTGCAGCGCAGAACCACGAGGAGTGGATGAGCCTTGTCTTCCATGGACATTGAAGTAGGGGTGACGATCCTTAGCAACGAGGAACGAGGAATTAAGAAGAAGAATCAGTTTATTTTATTTTTGAAAAAAAAAACATTACGATTATACATTCTAAAAGCCATAAAAAAATATGGTTATTTTAAATCAGTGCAACTCACAAATAAAATTTACTTATACTTGTAATGACAGGTTGATTCAGATGACATCACAATAACGTGGTGGTGATCCAGTTCCACGTTATACTTGCATCACAGCGCAATATTTGGCATTCCGCTAAATTGGGAAAGACGTCGCCCACTACTTTAATGACCAAATCATTGCAAAACGCTGACAAATTTACACATTAAATTAATAGATGGATCGGAGTAAATGGTCATTGAGGTTATGGATTAAAAAAACACTTGCAAATAATTATGGTTTGAGTGATTTGGATGGATTTTAGGACTGTCAGTGAAATACAATGAACAGAAAACTAATAGAAGTGAGATCACAGTAAGAAAACTGATGTCGCCAACTTACTTTGGCTTTTTTTATAGTTTAAGGTACGTTGGTTCCACATGGGAGGCCTGGAAGAAAATATTTTCCCTCAGATGCCATGTGGATGGTCTGTTTAAGGAAAGGAAGAATAGGATATTCTGTGAAGGAAACAGGTATGATGGGTCGAGGTGGTCTAACTAGAGAGGTCAATAGGTTTCCCTCAACCAGTGTCTTCCGATATGGCCCGCCACGAAGTAGGTGACCAGAAACATCCACCTACACCTCATCCCATGAACCCGGACATCCCTGCCAAGTCACCGGACATAGCGAACTTCTTGAGAACGGCAGAAGTGTTATCCACTAAGTGGTTCCAGGTAAGTATGATCTTCTGACTCTTATATGGTGTTTTCCGTAACTGAACGATTAAGATTCTTGACTTCGAATCCGGCGGTCATGGGTTGGAATGCCGACGCAATATATTTTAGTAAGAATAATAAAGAATTTGCAAATATGTATTAAAAAAAAAATGAACGGTCTAAAATATGTAGGTGCATTCAATGACTCTCTAAAACTAAAAAGTAGTTTATATGTCTCCAAATGAAAATTCGGAGGTATGATTTTGTTAATGAGGGTGGGAAATTTCCAAATCGAACGCTTAAAAATTTCCCAGCGCTCCATGCTGAAATTGTTCATATTTCAGAACGCTTCGATGGTTAGTCCAAAATACAATATATGTATTTTTATTTATTAATCATCAACGCTCCAATGGACTTTAACATATTTTTACATTTTCTATGATTTAGTGCATACAGGTATGAAAAACCATTTTAAAGGTAAATAACAAAAATGGTACCTACGTAAACGATACACTTCTATCTGTGAGCCTTTTCGCTGTCGTGTCCTCGATTGTTTGAAAGAACTTTTATAAAGTTGTTTGTTTTATGTCGCTGATTGTAATGCAATTTCCAACGAGTAGGAAGTGCGAAGGTGATGGGTTTTTCTAGTTCGTTGACGCGGTTTACTATCCAATTTGTATGAAGCAATGTTTTCACTTTCGTCATTTGCAATACGTGTACCTAATTCGGTTGAAGGCCTTTAAAAGAACTCTTATTATGTGCTGCGCAAAATCCTGCAGAATTTGAAATGTTATTAAAAAAGACTGGAAGAGTCCTAACTCAAAACATAGGCTTTTATATTCTGTTAGCGCACGGAAAATATTTTGTTTCTTTTCACGTATACAGGTTTCTTTGAAATTCTGATATGGGACTATTTTTTTATATTATTTGGTTTTGAAATGAAAATATTCGGTTTCTACCTCTCGCTAACCACACCACACTGGAAAAGTATTTGAAATTTGGAACAATAGCCAGAAAAATAGTGCAAATTTGAGTGCATTTGTGTTAAAAATAGAAGAAGGATTGGAACTACCTTGAAAGCAAGTTGTTGGTGTTTTTCGTGTAGGTACATAATCTCATTTTTAAGTAAAACGAAGGAAATTGATCATCTTGGAAGTACACAATGAACTCATTCGTCTTGTTGTGGTGATCATTACCAGTAGTGTGATTGTGTCGTGTGATTGGACATCCTTTTTCCTTGCTTACCTTGTTTTTTCCTACACATACTCACATAAGTCGCATAATTCCAGCAAACACCATTTCGTCTCCTTTCGTTTTACAGTCCATTAGTATTCCATTATTAGTCCTTAGTATTTAAAGTCCATTGTAAGTGTATCTGAAGCTCTAATTCGTAAGATATTTGAATGCAAGTAAAATCTGGTGACATTGCCCCCAGTTCTGTTTTCAATAATTGAGATCGCTTTCACCTTCTAAGAAAGTCTAGCAAAAGTGAGGAAAAAACTATGCCATAAGTTAGGCTAGGTACCTATTAGCTACCGAATACAAGTTTCTATGTAGGTTTCTTGAACTTATTTCCCGTCTCTTGGGTACGTGGTCTAACCTAGATTTTCTAAAACAGAATGTAAACAATAACAATAACAAAAACAAAACTTCTACGCGTTTCTTAGAAAGATTGTGAGTCAGACGTGTGGAAATTGTGAATTTTTGAACTCATAGCGATACGCAATAAAAGTTCTGCGTATTGGAGAAATGTTTTTATGGGTTATTTATCGTTTAAGAAAGGGAATGGAATTTTCATCACTAATGTTGTTTATCAAATCATGTATGATCGTGTGAGAAATGTGGAGATCCGCAAAGAACGCAAAGCTGATGTAAGCGTAATGAGTAAGGTTATTGAAGGGACCCTCGGATGATTTAGGCTTGTAGAGCGAATGAAGGAAGAAAGTAGTGTAGGAAGAATATATGACGCAAATATGAATGGTAGAAGAAGTCGGCGACGCCCGAGGAAAACATGGCCCCATCAAGTGAATCAGATAATTGAATCGGACCATGTCAAAAATCAGAATAATAGAAGAGTATGTAAGAGACGATGCATGAATGCGAGTGAGGCAAAGAGTGTGTGCCAAGACCAAGTTGTTTGGCGGTCCGTCCTCTGCCTACCCCTGCTTGCATAGTTAGTTAGTTAGAATCATTGATGATTGAACTGATAAAACGGTTTCTTGACAACTCTGAATCAAGCAATTTCAATTCCTCTTTGAAAAGTTGTGAAAAAAAACCATTTAACCATTTTTTAATTTATTTTTTTATCACTTTTAATGTCTTTTAAAAGGAGGTGTTGAAGTATTATTGGCACTAAATTTCCTTCAGGTGGGAATCTTTGTCATCATTCATCATTGTGTGGAGAGTTTTTTTGATATCCGATAATCAAGATCGGACGGACCTCCCGATCTGCACGGTCAAGGGTTTTCAGGTAGTTTGGGCTCAGATCAGAGGAGGGTGTCAAATTTAACATTGGGACACACTTAGATACAATTTATACAGGGTCAGCAATTGTGTACTATTAAAATATCTGCGTGGATATGGAGCTTCTGAGAGGCTA
Organism: Limnephilus marmoratus; assembly: GCA_917880885.1. Taxonomy (NCBI): domain Eukaryota; kingdom Metazoa; phylum Arthropoda; class Insecta; order Trichoptera; family Limnephilidae; genus Limnephilus; species Limnephilus marmoratus. The sequence goes on from OU862926.1 coordinate 33,856,190, forward strand.
ACTTGATTCTGGCTTTGATGGAGTCCCCGTGCCTGAGCTGGTCACTTAGAGTAACACCAGCGGCCGTTGTTCCCAACCCTACTGATCAACTGTTGAGCCGAAATTTGGCTCAACTCTCCTCAAATGCATAAATATCTACGCTCTTCCCAATGCAACTCTCCGACCAAAAGGCGAATCAAGCGTTACTAAACAAATCACTTCGCTGATCGGAGACTCAGATTGATCAATCGAAAAGTTTGGAATAATCGAATATCAATGGAAGGCATGTTGGCAAGCTTCTTCTCTCACTTGTTCTACTTTCTTCTACATCAAAACATTATATAATCGGGGTTGCCTTGCACCGTCTCCGAACTGCGGTCATTTTATCGCAACCATAAAACGTTAATATCCTCTCTACAAATAACTCATTCAATGTACACACATTGTAAAAAGGTTAACACTGCTACATTAACCTCATAATCTTAAATCTAAATTGTAAGACTACTTACATTGTCACCAAATGGCCATTCAGCGTCATTTGGTTTTTAGACATTTGAAAGGTTCCCGTTAAAAGGCATTTGCGTTTCAGCTTTCTATAAAATTGTTATAACCTGACAAGATTTTCAACATTTGGCTTCCTCTTAATATAATTTTGTGCATTTGCCCTACTTCTGGTCAGCAACGTTAGCAGATATATGCGTTAAAAATACGATAGCAGTCTAGTACAACAAACGTGTTTATACGTCAACGCGTGTGTCTCCGTAGAAATCGTTCTAACTCCGTTATTGTTTTATTGACACCCCTAAAACAAAAAGTAAAAGGTCGATAGTGGATCAAGCTGTACATCCCTATTCAAGTTGTCCATAGAAATACTTTTATAAAATATTTTTATATGAAATGATAAAAAAGTGAGGTGACAAAAGTGTTTATTATAATCTGTGATTTTAGTATCGTTTTTGCATAATAACATCACGTGAGTCATTTTTACATTTTTTTAATGTTTGCATTCTAAATTTTAATATTTACAAATGTTAATATTTATTTGTAATATAACAACTTGAAAGCTCATTTTTTAACATTTCTACAACAGTTTTTACTATTCGGCTACGTTCAGAAATGTTTCATTTATAGAGCTTTAATTGTGAAGCGGTAATAACACAAAGTTTTCGTAAAACTGTCATTTCGTTTGAGACATTATAAGTGAATATTTGAGATTTTCGGAGGGGTTAAATATGGTCGTACTGTACAGGGCCCGCAGATACTTTAATAGTGCACGACTACTAATCATATACAAACGGTTGAATTTTGCAGCCACCTCTGGTCTGGCGCCTCAAAATACCTGAAAAAACTGTCGACTCTGTGCAGAAACGGGTGGTCCATTTGATAGATTCTTAACAAACGGATTTTTTTATTATTTTTTATATGAATACCGCACAAGAGTCTCAAGTGCTCCCGTCTGAAGCCAGTGAGACTATGTCAACCCCAATTGGGGTATGTTGTGAGGCTGAAGGTAGTGGGGGGAGTAAGGAGGTAGGGAAGAGGAAGGTGGGGAAGTACTCGGATATTCAGATCTGGTCACCAAACACGGCTAATGCCATTTCAAGCAACGCTTCGATACTGAATGGTTGTCTTACACCAGGACGATACTGAGATTATCTTCCACTCTGGGATTGCAATCTTTAGTTCACAGGAGTCGGTTGGCAATACTGTCCTTGTTCTATCTTCCAAAAAACCCTCCACACAGCATCCCCATACACATGAAGGAAATTATTTTTCTTGGTTCCCATGTGTGGAATTAATTTTTAAAATAAAGCAGAGTGTGAGAGGTCTTAAGTAATGATGGGCCCCAATTTTGGAGGCGGGATTGGGTGCTGCCGCCCCGGGAACCTTTATTGGATAACCAACAACTCTGACGTAGGTCACCCCAAGTGGTTCGCTACGTTTGGTGATTTAGCAGGGGTGCCCAGGTTCATGGGGTGAGGTTTGTCTAGGTATTGGAGACGGATGACCAGGACACACTGAACCCCAGATTCCTACCTACCCCTAAAACCCTTTTCCTTCCCAGAACTCTCCTCTCCTTTCTTTCCCCAAAAAAACCCTCCACACAGCATCCCCAAAGATGACATAGGCCCTGAGGGAAATTATTTTCCTCAGGGCCTCCTGTGTGGAGCTCATGTAAAAAAAATGGATTTTATGTTTTCCTTATTAAGTTGTATGGGGAGCATTTTCTCGAGATTTTTTCCATCGCGGAATTATTATTTCTAAGTTTAAAATTACAACGATGCTAGAGAAGTCTCCACTTAAAAAAAAACTTCGTACCACTATAATTTTATAAATGAATAACTGCAGTATTTTTATTTATTTTGTTTCTCAGGCTTGGTACTTTAATAGTTACTCTAACTAAGTACCAGTTAGATATTAGCAGCTATTAGTTAGTAGTGTGCAGTGTGCAGGTAGCCATACGCGGTAGTGAATGTTCCGCAGGAAGATTGACTTTCGTTTCCTATCCAAACGCCTTTCTAACTGGCGCTAGTTAGCCGCTTCCACATCCGCCATCCGATATCCGGTGCGGTGAAGCCTGCCTACACCTCTAAAGCCTCCGCTAGTTCTACGTCCGTATGCTGCAGGCTGTACTCGTAGTGCAGAGGTATGCAAACTTTGCGCCAAATTAAAGTTATGACCACACGTTTTTTTTAATTCATAGATTTATTCATTGCTTTATTTTAAATGCGTCATCACACATACTTATTTCTTTTTTCTGTCTGTGATTGTAATTCTGGTTCAAAGGACTCCGCTTTTTTTAAGAATACGAGTGTTGTTTTCATAATTGGACTTGATTGTTCAACTGATAAGACGCCTACCCAAAATATAATATTTTTACAGAAAATTTTTGACATTGTCATTTTCAAAATTGAAACTTTTATCACAAGATCGTTATTTACAAAATTTCCTACGTTATTATAATACACGGATCCACGTTACTTTTGCATATATGTTTTAAATCCGTCTAGTTGAAAATACAAAGTTTAGGGGAAAAATATGGATTTCAACAAGGTTACAAATCTCAAGTCTAGTGATTTTAAGAAACACTTTTTTGTGAATGATTTTCACATTGTTCAAATATAAATATATTGCCAAATTAACTCTCAATGGTACTTTATACATCTTTGATCTATGTAAAAGGTATTCGGAAACTCGTAATACAAGCGGAAAACTTGTGAATCTACATCACATGGAGAATCCAAAAAAACTTTTTTTTTCAATTTGAGCATTTCAATTTTTTCAATTACAATTATTCCAATTTTTTCGGCAACCACAGGTTAAAAAACCTTTGGAGGTTAGTCTACGCTTCGACGCATTTTAAAAGACATAAAATAGCTGATATTGACTCCTAGCGACCGATTTTTTAAAATTTGGCGGTTAAATTCCTACTTCAAACTCGATTTACTCGAAAACAGAAGGCTCAAATCAAAAAAAAATATACTACAAAATCGACTTTATAAGTGATTATAGATTTGCCAGTTTCCACTTGTGAGTTTCCGGGCCCCATGTATATGTTACAGTTAAAACTCCTTTTTAGTTACAACGCGTTTTCTCTAGTTAAAATTAGTTTTTACTAACTGCCTTTTTCAAAACTGGAATTAGGATTAAAACTGTTTATTAAATTATTTAATAACTGTTAATTGAAAACAAAACCTAAATTAACCTAACCTGATGTCACTCGACCAATCATAATAAAGCACGATGAACTTTGTCACCGGTTGAAACAGTTTTAACTAAATCATTTAGAGAAAACGCATTTTGTCTAGTTAGAACACTAAGTTTTCACTGATACTCAGCAATTAATTTGTAACAAAGGCATTTAGTGGAAACTAGTTTATATGTACTAAATAAAACGCGTTATAACTAAGAACGGGTTTTAACTGTAACATATATAAGGCATGCCTTGGTTAAATAATAATCTACAGTTTTATTCCGAGACTTATGAAATTTTGCAGAATTCACCTTCAAAACGAGAGAAAAAAGTACATCTTCTACATCTCATTTCAAAAAACTCCGTGTACACTATACAGTCTGGGCAACGCAGTTGACTTCAGCTGGTTATACAAATATTTTACTATTGGCATATTTTTTTTGTTTTCCTGCTGTTTCTAACTTGCAAAAATTATTTGTGTATCAAAATTATTTTGTGACCCCTGCCAGTGCAGCTAAAACCGGATATGCTGCACTCGTCTCTTTGGCGCCGTTTTCTTCTTTTTTGAAAATCGCCCATTGGCCTGAGTAGCAGCTTTCTACTCGCCAACGAGTGACGGGACGACTATCATGCCAATGAGATCATTGTACATATAAACATAAATTACGAGTACTAATACCGAATACATAACGTTTGTAAATGTAGATATGAATATGAACCAAACTATGGTTCTAAAATTTTGTCTTTTACAAACTACAGCTATAAACATAAATGTTAAGTTTAATGACAATCACATCGAACCTTCCAAAACTTCTTCGCTGCTGGGAATATAACTAGATGCAAATATAAACTGGAAAGAACGGTATCAAAAGTAGTAGCAATAAGCAGTAGCTTTTTTTGTTTTAGGCACACTTAGAAGAATCTTAAATATCGAGTCAGTAATCATCGCGTAGGTACTATGGATACGTATATTCAAATTTTTGAGGAAACTCAGTACATGACAAAGATGCTTTTTCCCATCCAAAAAATTACAAACTCTATTCACCAATCATTGTAGACTAGCTTGTGTCGCTCTCCATAGAGGGAAAAAAACGGCCTTATTTTTAAACGCCCGGGGTCTCAAAAGTTTTGTATGATCTGTAGCTATTCGAAAACGTAAAAATAAATGTAATTATTGTTCACTATTAGCCCGCTAAAATAGCCGGAAGTTTTGAAAAAAAAAAATATTTCGTGATTTGGAAAAAAAATAAAACAAAGGCTCCAAATTTTATATTTTGTACCAAACTTAATTTTTATTCGATAACTGCAGTGAAAAGAACGTTAATTTTATTTTTATTTTAAAACATATGTGATGTGTTTGTTAAAAATATAAAGGGGGAAAATAACACTTTTTATGGATAAAATCAGTATTCGTGTTGACTTTCTTGTATTCATAATTTTTTTTTCATTTTTGTCAGCTATATGCATTTTTTAATACCAAAAAACGTTAAAAGGTTAAATTATTGAAAAAAAATAATTAAAATAATATTTTTAAACGTTTTAGGTTTGTTTTCTGATTTTTAATGCATTTTTCTCGTTCTCATTTTCTTTGTAAGACGCAACTTTTGAGTCCCCGGGCGTTTCTGAATTCAAAAGATGAAATAATTGACAAACCCTATTGTAGACCCATATTTAAAAATCTTAAACTTCTGACATGTAATGGTTATAACGTCACCGGATACCAATATTCATTTACATTTTTTACTCCAAATAATGTCAGGAATCACTGGTTAAAGTAAGTCAAGTACGTCCCTTAACACCCTGTATATATCCGTCACTGTCAGAAGTTTAAGATTTTTAAATATGGGTCTACAATAGGGTTTGTCAATTATTTCATCTTTTGAATTCAGAAACGCCCGGGGACTCAAAAGTTGCGTCTTACAAAGAAAATGAGAACGAGAAAAATGCATTGAAAATCAGAAAACAAACCTAAAACGTTTAAAAATATTATTTTAATTATTTTTTTTTTCAATAATTTAACCTTTTAACGTTTGTTTGTTATTAAAAAATGCATATAGCTGACAAAAATTAAAAAAAAAATTATGAATACAAGAAAGTCAACACGAATACTGATTTTATCCATAAAAAGTGTTATTTTCCCCCTTTATATTTTTAACAAACACATCACATATGTTTAAAAAAAAAAAAAAAAATTACGTTCTTTGCACTGCAGTTATCGAATAAAAATTAAGTTTGGTAGAAAATATAAAATATGGACTCTTTGTTTTATTTTTTTTCCAAATCACGAAATATTTTTTTTTTTCAAAACTTCCGGCCATTTTAGCGGGGAGTTATATAATCGAATTACGCCTGTTAGTTCGATCATCTCCAGAGAAGTTCCCATAAAAAATCTCTACACATAAACCGTCCTACTCACATAAAGCATTTTTCCGTCTTACTCATAATCGCAGAATAAAATAATACCACCATAATACGAACGAGTTAAGTGAAATACATGCAACAATTTCACCTATCCAGTTTGTATTATCGTGGTATTATTTTATTCTGCGATTATGAGTAGACGGAAAATGCTACAAGGTTCCCAGAAAACTAGTTAATTCTAAAAGCAAACAAAACTATATTTTAAAACTAGCAGACCCGGCCAACGAACTGCTGTGGCTAACGAAACACAACGCCATTATCCAACCTTTATAAAATTCACCACCCACTTGCCAGCTGCCGGGGCCCGCTGCCCGCTGCCTGATAAAGCATGTATTATACATATAAACCTTCCTCTTGAATCACTCTATCTACTGGTGAAAATCGCATGAAAATCCGGTGCAAAGTTTAAAAGATCTATGCGCACATACATTTTGAGTGACTTCATTTTATACTATGTAATGAAGGACCCTACTACAAGACTATTAAAGTACATAACAACTTTCCACGTAACATGTTCCAAGTAAACTGCATTCATTCTCATATTTTAATCATCTCTAAAAATACTTATTTAAAATAACTATTATTACACTATAAATTAATACCTTACACAAATGAAATATCTCTATTTTTTATTTGCATATACAGTCGACTCTCGTTAATTCAAACCTGCGATAATTCGAACCTCTCTATAATTCAAAGTTATCACGAGTTCCCTACGAAATCTCTTTATATTTCGAACTAAATCCATACATTTTTGTACACTTGGTAATTCAAACGAAAAAATCATTGCTGTATAACAAAACGACGCGTTAATTCGAACTCATCGGCGTTCAACATTCGACAATTCAAAGTTGCAGAGAGAAAGAGGCGGAAAGATTGTTACACACACGTTAGTACAAATACAATTTTGCGACAAGTTCAAACGTGTATTGTTTTTGTTATGATTAGTTTGTGACACACGCTCTAACGAATTGGTTTGTGTTATCATTCAGTTACTGTTACTCTTTCGTTGTGTATACAGATTAAAATTTTCTGAAGATGAGGACGATACATCAGAACCTTTGGCAGAAGTGTCAGTTAAGGAAGCAAGATCCTCATTCGATACCTTACAAACCTTCTGTCTACAAAACAAAAGTGATGAAAAGGCATTTCAGGCACTTTTTCTCTTAAAAAAAATTATTGAGAAGTCTGAGCAGCAGCAATGTGCTTTGAAGCAAACCAGTATAACAGAGTTCTTTCTTTCGAAAGATTAATTAATTCACATTATGATTACATGTATGTACACGAATGTACCTATAAACTAAAGTCATTGTTATAGAATAGGAGTTAATAAATAATAATTGATCAACACTTAAGAATTCCAAGTTTTATTTATTTACTCTCACAAATTTCGAACCATTTGATATTTCAAACACTCGATAATTCGTAATATTTTAAGAGTCCCTCGAGTTTCGAATTATCGAGAGTCGACTGTAATATAAAACGTGATTGTTGGGTTTAAAAATATATCATGTATTTGTGGCGTTGTACGCTGGAAGAAATAAGATGTACTATAAGTTATACCTTTTGTACTTTCTGTATTTTGTGCGTTAAATATATATTTTTTTAATTTAACTCTAATCTCTTACGATTGACAAAATACATAACAGTACTTCTGAGAACAGTAGATTTCGTCTCCAAAAAAGTATGTTCATATTTTTTTCCCTTATTTTAAATGAAAACCAATACCTTGAAATCATAACATTCCTAAAATAAGTAACTCCACACAGGAGGCCCTGATGAAAATAATAATTTCACTCAGGGCCTGTGTCATTTTTGAGGATGCTGTGCGGTGGGTATTTTTAAGGGAAGAAAGCAGAGTAGTTCTGGGAAGGAAAAATGAATGTGGGGTGGGTAGGAATCTAGGGGTCAGTGTGTCCAGGAATTCCATCCAAATCAACCCATCACTGCGGTGCGGCGATGATACTCGTAAAATGAAAGTCAATCGGAAACAATTAAAAATTCTTCTTTTCAAGGAAGTCAATTTTACACAGTCTAACCAAACGTCACGTGTTTACACTTAACAAATAAAATGAAAACAAACACAATTTTATCAATGCAACTCTAAGAATAAATGGGGTCACCGAAAGCTAATACCTAAATTGTTTGCACTGAAAAAACACAGTAGTTTTGGCGCAGAATTGCAACGTGCAACCATTGTGTTGATTTAGAATTGTAAACAGAAGTGTTGTCCCAATTCTTCACTTCTTTCAATGGCTGACTTCGTTGATTCAACACACAAGTGCCAGCGCTAGGTTGTTAGGTAAGTCTTTAGGAATTTCAGTGTTCAGTTCCTTTTCCGCGTCGCGTTTTAATACTTTCTTGTATAATAAAAATAGAAGATATACGATTCAGTAATAAAGAAAAATAAATTACGACATCTGTGGTCAAGCTGTTAATTTCTTCGACTACGAATCGAATGGTCGGGGGTTCAAAAATGGCGTGCAGGTAATTTTTTAAAAATTTAGTAATTTGTGAAATTTTACTTTTAATTCAGACAAAGTCACATCTTTTAACATATTTATTTCGGTTGTCGGTGGCCTTTCCCGATCCGGTCCGCCATGTAGCTGATGGGTAGGCGCATCCGCCTTCTCAGCTTCGTCCTGGGGAAAGATCCACCGTTTAGGACTAAAACGTTGCTTGAAATGGCTTTTGCCTATTTGACGAGCAAATCTGAATACTATAACCTACCTCTCTCCCCAAATCCTTCCCTTGAATCATTGGCTTGAACACTCAGGAGTAGTTAGGATTCTTGAGCGGTAAAAAAAATGTTTTAATACGTTATACGAGATAAAAAAAAATAAGGAGTAAAACTAGTTGTACCCTATTTTTTTTTTAAATTAGCTCCACACAGGAGACCGTGATAAATAAAATATCCTCAGGGCCTGCTCACTGCTCACTGGGCGTAGACTATCGAGAATATGAATTTTCTCTAATATTTAAATACCATCCAGCAGAGCTTGCACATCATGAGGTATTGCATGTAAGATTGATAGAATACTTAGTAGAGGAAGACAACACACCTCTTGACTTTGAAATTTACGTGACTGGTAGTGGTCCAGTGCCAAAACATTGAAACGCAAAACCTTTAATATAAATTCCTTACATTAGACCTCCGTGGTGAAAAAGTAAACGCATTTGACCGATGGTTTGATTCGATGCCTTCCTTAGCGATGCATGATTATTAAAACAATTTGTTTAATTCCCATCATTTATTAAATATTGGATTTCTCAATTTCCTCTTGGAGAGCTATAATTTATGCGTGCCTGAAAACTTCAGTTTCAGACATCACTAAGAATTGTTCATGATACCACACAGCAGAACTGTTGTTCTAGAATAGCATAGTTTGACAAGAGGAATGGTGTTCCTGAATTAATTTCGAAAGCAGTAGACGTACATAATCACTCTAATAACCTCAAATCGTTATTGTAAGCACATCTTTCCCAATTGAAAAGAATGTTAAAATTATAAATCTGGATGATAGTAATATTGTATATTGACGATTAAACTGTCATACAGCTATTTAGATTGTTTTTAAATAACCAAAGTAATATAAACATTTGAGCTTTGCCAATAATAATATTGTAATATTTTAAAAGACCTTGCAAAAATGTCTTCAAAACTGTTGTAGAGTGTTAAAAAAAATTGTGACATTTGCGCTAATGGTATCAAATAATTCCACAATTTGGGAGGCGGGAATGAGTACACCGTTTACTGGTTTACCAATACCTCTGACATAGATCACTTCAAGTGTTCGCTACGTTGTTGTTAACTTGGCAGGGAGCCCAGGTCTTGACGGCAGATGTATCCGAATCGTGAGGTTGAGGGAGACCCTTGGACCTCCAGCAGGATTATCTCGACCCATCGCTTTGCAGAGCAGTGGGAGGGATGAATTAATATATCACAGACACACTGTCCCCCAAATTTCAACCAGATCTTTCTGTCCTTTCTTTCCTTAAAAAATTCCTTCCACACAGCATCCCCAAAGATGACAAAGACCCTAAGGGAAATTATTTTCCTCAAGGTCTTCCGTGTGAAGCAAATATAAACAAAAGGAGAGAATATTCCGGGTTCAATTCTCAGATGCGACAGAATCTGTTTTGTCTTCTCTATTTCACATTTTTGGTTCAAATAAATTTTATTTGACTAATTTATGTTATTTCCCAATTTATAAATTAAAAATAATATACAGCATATTTGCGACACGTTCCAGAGTGGAAGATACTCTCAGTGTCACCCCTGTTTAAGACCACTATTCAAAATTGAAATGTGACTTGAAATGGTTTTAGCCGTGTTTGGTGACCAGATCTGATAGCCAGGTATTCTCCCACCTTCCTGTACTCCATCTCCTTCCTCTCCCCACTACCTTCAGCCCCACATCATACCCCAGTTGGGGATGCCACAGTTTCACTGGCTCCAAACAGGAGATCATTTATGAAACGTTAATGTATCTTTAAAAAAAAAAGTTTTTTTCTTTAGTTTTTCACAAAATTTTATTTATATTTTAATTTGAATAAATGTTTTAGTTTATGTGTTTATGTAGAACACATGAGTTATTGACACTTAATCTTTATTATAAGTTTGTGTATTTCAAAATTTGAATTTTCATTTTTATTTCTATTTTTCTTTAAAATATGATTTTTTTTTCGTTACTTTTATGTATTTCTTCATTTTTATATAGTATGTTTAATTATTATCTGTTTCAATAAAATAGTATTTTTTTATTCCTATTTAAAATATTAAATGTTCAACTACCACAACACGGGCGTTAGCCTAGTGTGGTAGTCGAAAAAAAACAAAAAATCTGTAACCAATAAAATTTTACGAAAAAAAAAAAAAAAAAATTTATTAAAATTTTATTTTTTGTTAAGTAAATGAAAACATACCACAATACAAACCGTTGCACGTCAGTTTCGAAAGATGTTGATAATTTTAATTAAATAGTGTTTTTTTACAAAGTTGAGGGAGCGGGAGACAGCAATGAAAGACGTCATGTCGAAGTGGTGAGTCAGTCGTTTATTGGGCTACGTAGCAGATGGTCGGTGGTCGGTAACAAGATGTAATGCGAGGTGCCGTGATGAGATGCTGCAGGCGTGCAGAGGTGGAGATGGAGATGGTGTGGTGAAGGTCAGCGAGTTGCTCGACACCATGGCGGTGGAGATGACCTATATTCCAGGCCGTTGCTCGACGCTTTAAGTCGCGGAGGTAAACGGTGTGTGGCTCGGTGAGCTGAGCCACCAGCAGGTAGTCCTGGCGAGGCGGAGCGTGTTTCCATGGCAGCGAAGCACGGAGGGGCTTCGGGGTGCCATGAAGTGGTGAGCTGATCCCTTGGCTGAAGGTGCGTCAATCCTTATAAGTCGCGGGATGTAGCTGTTCTCAGGAGCTGAAGACACGATGGGCCTTGTAGCTGAGACGTGATGGTGGACCTCGAGGAAGCTGCCCTGGATGCGTAGCGATGCCATGCAGGAGCACTCGTTACATGCTGAGATATTGGCCGACTGTAAGTGTGAGACTGAACTGCAGCGGGCGAGCGATCGGCTGCTTATATAGCCGCGGTAGAGTAACTACCTCGCGGTAGGTAATACGAGCCACTTCGAGAATATTCGGCGCCGTACAGATATTGTACGGTGCTGTCTCGAGACCTTTCTAGGCGAGGGCGATATTATTATCGTCGGGCTGGCACGGGAGGCGAGAAAGTACATCGCGGCCAGTATAGGTACGAAGGTACCTAGGCAAGTAGGTTTGCCGATGCGCGCGGATATTAGGAGATGTTTCTCGATTCCTCTTTTGGTGGCGAAGATAATAATGATGTGTCGCCACAAAGTTCTTAGTTTTCATTTAACAAATCACTATATTTATTTCCATGTTAATACTTACGATTATAAGAACTTTTTTTTGTTATTTAGTCAACTTGAGTTATTTTTTTTTAACATCAGCTCCACACAGGAGGCCCTGAGGAAAATAATTTCGATCAGGGCCTATGTCATCTTAGGGGATGCGGTGTAGAGGGTTTTTTAAGGAAAGGAAGGAGATGAAGTTCTGGGAAGGAAAAATGTATGAGGGGTGGTTAAGAATCTGGGGGTCGGTGTGTCCAGGTAAAACGGTCGTATGAATCCATCCCTCCAACCGCGGTGTGTCGAGAGATTCCGGCTGGAGATGATGAAAGATCCCCCTCAATCAGTCTCTCTCGATCCTCAGGCAGACGCATCGGCCGCCAAGACCTGGACAAACCTCACCCTATGAACCCGGGCAGCCCTGCTAAGTCACCAAACGTATCGCACCACTTGGAGTGACCTACGTCAGAGGTGCTGGTTATCCAATAAATGGTTCCCGGGGCGGCGGTACCCTTACCCGCCTCCCAAATAGAAAATATAAATTCAATTCTTACATATTCTAAAATATTTTTATATTTAATTTTAAATGATTATTTTTTACTTACGATTCGTTAGTAATTAATCACCAGTAGCTGTAATATTTTTGCATATGGTTCTTATTTGTCTATACTCGTTTATCTTTTGTTATTTTTATTTGTATTGTGGCGGCCACTTGTGCCGAATTAATTACTCCGCCACTGGACTCTAGCCGAACGCACTGGAAACTATGGCATACCTACCTCCAGCGAGTACCGTAACGTAGTAGAAGGAATAATCCGCCACCTACGCGAAAGAGCTAGAACGTCTGGCTGTACCAAACAAGTGCCCGCAGAAAGTTCGAGCGATTTCTCACCTTTGCGCAGATAGTAGTGAACACCATTTATCCAGCGTGACCCAGGAACATTCCAGCACCTTCGAGGAACTTCTCCAACTACCATCTCGACATGAGATGTCAGTCAGCATCCTGCAACGAGCAGCAACAACAGGCAACGCGCCAGCAATCCTGCAACGAGCAGCAACAAGCATCCTGCAACGAGCAGCAACAACTCTCAAGGTTCCTTCCTGCGTCACGTGTGTGCTCCGACCCACTGGACACGTCACACAGCCGCCAATACCTCGTCAACGCGACGACGGTCAACCGCCTGGACCAAGGTCACGTCTACACCGCCACGGTGTAGGGCAACACGCCGGCTTCCTGAAGACCTGTGATCTTCACCGCCGTAGTGTCCTGACCTTCATCTTCACATCATCACGCAGCATCACTATCGGCACCACTGTCACTCCGCTCCGCATCGACCTCCGCTACGTAGCGCATCAATAAAGACTGACTCACTACTTCGACTTGTCGTCTTTAATTTCTGTCTCCCGCTCCCTCAGTATTAATCTTATCCTGGTGAAAAAATCTTTTGGTTTCGAAACATGTAGATAATTTTGATTAAATGGTGTTGTTTTACAAAGTGATTTATTTTAATTTAATTAAAAATTACACTAAAAGTGAATTTGCAAAGATTGAGGAATAAATTTTTTTTTCAATTTAAACGCGTTGCGAAAGTCAGGTGCATTAACCATGCTTCCCACATCCGGAGTTTTCCGTTCAGATGTCAGCGAGTTAGTTCAGTCCCTAGTGAGGTTTTTTACAGCAACTCATGCAACTGGAAATTCCTAAAATATTTACAGACGTAATGTGCAACGATCGTATCTATTTATAACACCAGTGAAAGTAATGCACTATTGGATATTTGGGACTGCTATTTACGTAACCTATTATTCGGCATGCATTGCAATGCTATAGATTTCAATGCAATTCTAAATTTTGCAGAATTCGTTGCAATTGGTTAGAAAACACTAATATAATATTGAGAGTTTTTATAGTATTTTAATCGTTTATTTACGCTCATTTGGTTTCCATGCATAAAATATCATAATGATAAATATGTTGGAAAGGGAAAAGAATAAAAAAAATCAACAATTATTGTAGATAAATTATCCACAATTAAAATTGAAGAAGAAGATAATACCAATAAATCTAAACGAAAACATGAAAAATAACAAAATGCAAAAAAATAAAAAAGGTATTCTAACCCAGAAGATAAGTCTAACCGGGACAAACTCGAAGAAGATAATTCTAATATCTGCGTAAACAAATAAAAAAACCTAATTCATAATTCTTCAATGGAATATTACATTTATTATTACAAAAGTTATTATTATATAATCCTTTTTTTTGTATTTCTTGGGCATTAACTATGTAACAATTTCTAGACATTTTGTTTTTTGAAGAGTTTTATTAAATGTACATTTGTTACTTAAATTTAATTTTTCCGCGACCGGTTTCGATTCAACAGTATCATTCACGAGCAGAATTAAAACTTTTAATTTTTAATTCTGCTCGTGAATGATACGGTTGTATCGAAACCGGTCGCGGAAAAATTAAATTTAAGTAACAAATGTACATTTAATAAAACTCGTCAAAAAACAAAATTATATAATCCAATGAAATTGACTGTCTTACAAATTTACACATCTGCTATCTACTTACAACATTTAAAATCTTTAATGAATTGCTTCAATTTTTTTGGGTATCTACCAAATTTTAAAATATAACATCATGTTTTGGTTTACACAAAAATTGAGTTCTCAAAATCTTCATTTATTTTTTGTATATCTGGTGTTTGGATGCATAAAATTTTTGAAATTTGTGGCAATAAATTTCACAGTACCTATTTTTTAAAATTATTTAACATGTTGTTTTCAAGAGATACTTTCTCTCAACTGTTCGGAGCCAGTTGGTCTAAGGCATCGCTAATTGGAGTATGTTGTTAGATTGAATTGTCCTGGCTATTCAGATATTTATTTATTTATTTGTTTTATTATACGCCCAGAGGGCTTTTACATAAATAAATCAAGGCAGTACATCTTTAACATGATAAGGAAATAATATAAATAAAATTACAATAGAAATAAAAAAGTACATTAGTTAAATAGAAATATAAGCAATAAAAACTTAAATTACAGTAAGATATAATAACGATAAGTTACGATAAAAAAATACATACATGATATAAAAATACAAATAACAAAAATTTTAAAGAAAGGTGATCAGAGGTTTACAAAATTGCAACATTAACCATGTCTACTAAAACGTAAGTATTAGTTTCGCAAAGTGGCAAACCGCTACATCGATGGTACCTCCAGTACCTCTGCAAGTTGCAGGGGTTCAGAACTCCAATTTGGATTTTAATATTATAGTGAAAATTAAATAATTTTTTTTTTAAATATAACTGAATAATACTACAGGTTATGATGGTTTATAATATTATAATACATATTACAATGATTTTACTAAGACATTACATTTAATTACATTAATAGGATAGGTAGAGATAGTTTAGCAAATTTATCGATGAACGAGTAGTTTATTAAATTTACCAAAGAATTCCTTAGTGAGTACTTGTATCACGGATAAATGATTTCATTATTTCATTTTTAAATTGTGTCAGTGACATATTCCATACATCTATGTGCGAATACATATTGCCCAAGTGTTGGATTCTGTGTAGTGGTATATTGAATTGTGCCCTGGTCGTAGTATTACCACAGTAAAATGGTAGTACTGACCTTGTGTTTCTCGCCGGCACATTAAAATTTATGAGCGCCAAGAATTCAGGGCTGTCAATTGTATTACGTAAGATTTTAAATAAAAAAACTAGATCAAAAATATTTCTTCTATCACTCAAGTTTAGTAGATTAGATAATTGCAATAGATAAGTGTAGTTCAATTGTTCTTTTGGTATTTTTAGTTTATAATTTAAAAAGCTTAGGAATTTTTTTTGTATTCTTTCTATTGTTTGAGAATGCACGTCATAGTGAGGAGACCATACAGTTGAGTTATATTCAACCTGACTCCTCACTAGTGATGTTTACAGAAGTTTTAATGTTTTAATGTTGGTAAAATCTTTAGCCACTCTTAGTACAAAACCTAACATTTTTAAACCCTTCTTTGAGATATTCTCAATGTGTGGTATGAAGCTAAGTTTGGTGTCGAAAGTAACACCTAAGTCATTAATTTCGGAAACAGATTCGAGAATGAAGTTATTGATTGAATAATTAAAAAGAATTGGATTCTTTATTTTAAAAAATCTCATTGTTATGCATTTATTAACATTAAGGTATAGCTTGTTATCGCTACACCACTCGACTAATTTGGATAAGTTTGCTGATAGAATATAACAGTCGTCCAGGCTTCGAATTGCTTTATAAAGTTTCAAATCATCTGCGAACATAAGTACGTCGATATCTTTAAATATATTACAAATGTCATTCACAAAAAAGATAAATAATATAGGTCCGATATGGGAACCTTGCGGAACACCACTGGATGCAAAAAAAACATATGATGATTCCCCATTTAATTTTACACTAAGTTTTCTGTTTGAAAGATAGCTTATAAACCAATGCAACATATTTCCACGAACTCCAGCTTTAAACAGTTTTTCTACAAGAATAGCGTGACAAACCTTGTCGAACGCCTTGCTGAAGTCTGTGTAGATTGAGTCAACTTGAAGCTTCTTCGCCAATGCATTGGAAATGAAATTTTGATACAGAATGTGGTTAGTTAGTGTTGATTTGCCGGTTATAAAACCATGCTGTTCAGGACATATACTTTCTTTAAATGAGCTAGTTATTTTATCCAGAATCAGTTTTTCAAACAGTTTTGGAATTGTTGACAGTATGCATATAGGTCTATAATTAGTTACTTCGTTTTTATCCCCTTTTTTGAAGATAGGTGTAATATAACTATGTTTCCATAGATCAGGAAATATACCTTTTGACAAAGAATGACTAAATAGTGTGTACAGGGGATAAGCGAGAACGGTGACACACTTCTGTAAGAGTAATGGTGGAATGTTGTCAGGACCGGCATTTTTATTGGGATCTAGAAGTTTAATTTGTTTTATAATTTCGTTTAGTTCAATGTGCACATGTGACAGGTTTATGTTGAAACTGGGAGTATAGTTGACAGGTTTATGTTGAAACTGGGAGTATACTGGGAGTATGATCATCAAATACGACTAAAGCCATTTCAAGTAACATTTCGATTCTGAATGGTGGTCTTTCCACTTTCATGTATTCCGCTCTCTTGTGATCCGGGACCATCTTATCTTTTAATTTAGTACATTATCAAAATATAATTAACTAAACATCGCTTAATCAGAAAAGTACCCATAAAAACTCCGCCAAACGAGTTATTTTTAATTGAAAGTGTTTGATATTATTAAACTAATTTAAAAAATGCTCTACTCAACTTTAAAAGAAACTTGAAAGTCTTACCGATCAACACGCCTACACTACAAAAACCTCAAATCTACTTATTTGAAAAACCATCAATTTTAAGAAACTAAATTGTATAATGCCTTTCTAAATTAAATAAAATGTACCATGGAAATGAACATCATAAAATTCAACTTAGAAGTACGGCTAAGTTAACAAGAAGAAGAGGTAATTATATAAATTACTAGCAGACCCGGCCACACGTTGCTGTGGCTAACGAAACACAACGCTATTACCCAACCTTTATAAAATTCAGACTACCCGCTGCCTGAATTGAAAATTTGAATTTCTCGGCTTTTCTCTACTATAATAAGTATGCATTACACATATAAACATTTCTCTTGAATCACTCTATCTATTGGTGAAAACCGCATAAAAATCCGTTGTGTAGTGTAAAAGATCTATGCGCACATACATTTTGAGCGACTTTATTTTATACTAAGTAATGAATGAAATGATGTAATGATGAAGACAGCTAAATACAAAAGAACCTTGGAGGCAAATAATTTTAAAGAACAATATCAAAATAACGCTGAGTAAACATGAAGATAAGGAAATTATAAAACTTTCGAAGAAAATATAAGTACCTACAACACCAACACAACAACCCAGAGTACGCCCCGGACAGGAAAGACCCTAGTGAGGACGAAGGTGACTTAAAATCTATTATTAAACTATATTAATAGTCTTTATAATGCAACATATTATTAATGTTTCTGACAGTTATTTAAAAAAAAATATGTTGGTAGATAAAATCTTAGAAGATCTGTTAAAAAATAATATTTTTCTCATTTATCCTCCTAAAAACACGTTTATCATAAACACAGCATTTGACCCCATCAGAATTGATCGTTGCACATAAGAGATAAATAAATTAAACCTACTGCGTTCTACATTCATCAATATACGACTCCAGAACGTCTAAAACATATGTTAAAAACACTACTTATTATTTCCCAAACAATGGCAAAAACATGTCGACAGAAACCGAAAACGCATTCGACTAAATCAAGATACTCGTAGATAAACAAAAAATAACTTAGCATTTGACAGGTTCGAACTTACGACCTCAAAAAGCTATTATAAGCATGTAATATAACCTGTTTTGTGTTAAGTATTTGGAGGTTGGAGGTGTATAAATATGCATAAACTTGATCTGAACGTCAAAAGAATCAAGTTATGCAAAAATTATGTAACTTATAATATTAGCATAACCTTTCTTCGCCAATACTAAGCTGGGTAAAAGTATAAGGAAATGTACGTTGTGAAACCATCAGTATCTTTTAACTCCGTGATCATACAGCAATTTTGGTTATTGGTAATAAGTTATCAAATCCTCATTCAAACTCTTTCAAAGAATGATTTTAAAATGGGAGAGGTATTTGTCTTATTTTAAGCACTAATTTTACATTTTTATCTAGATCTTTTAAATCATGTTAGATAATTCAAATGAAATATGCCTGTAATCATTTTGATATCGTACCGTTTCCTTCTTCTTCTTCTTTCGTATGGTGGGGGGTCAGAGGGGGACATCTAGGTCTGCGAGCCAGTCTAGGGCCTCAGGCGTTGCCCTGTGGACCTCATAAATCCCGCCGGGGAATGAATGGAGCGGGCATTCGTTGACTACATGTTCGGTGGTCTGCACCGCACCGCATTCACACGTCGCCGACTCTTTAAGGCCCCATCTATGCATCATGTGAGCACAACGGCTATGGGAGCACCTTATTCTATTGATGGCAGTCCAGCAGAGTTTGCGAGGCAATGAGAACCCAGGCTGTCTCTCAGTGGGGTCTTGCACGAGATCGGCGTTTTTGACGTTAGCTGATTGCCACTCAAGCTTCCACCTATCTTCTGGGGTGAGAGGTGTTCGAAGGAGTCTTTCTCCTTCCGTCCAGAAGGGTTTTCGAGACTTTAAGCGGCATGCCGGGTGAGAAACGACATCATCGTGCAAGGGTATTTCGCTTTTTTGCAGCGCCTTCTTGTATTCCCTCAGTGTTGCAATCTCTCGCCTGATATTTGGCGGGGTTATATTTGCAAGTACGGGGAGCCAAGGAAGAGGAGTCGATTTTAAGGTTCCGCTGATGGTTCGCATTGTGGCATTAAGCTGAACGTCGACCATGGAAGTGTGGGCGCTTCTGGCCCATACTGGAGCACAGTATTCAGCTGCTGAGAAAACCAGGGCAATGGATGCCGTTCTGAGCGTGTTGGCGTCGCATCCCCAGCTAGTACCAGCCAACTATTCCAAGATAGCGGGGATGGGGGTCATGGTAAATATTTTTTCCATCAAACTGAAAACAGAGTTTTGCGTTTGCTTGTGAATTACTGAGATGGAAAGCTGTCACAACTGTTTTCGACCCATTTGGCTTTAGTCGCCAATTGAGGAAAAATTCTTCCATAGCCTTGAGGTCAGAATTAAGGATCTCTTCCTGCTCAAAGTAGAAAAGGTTTATGTTGATCGGTTTGATTTTAAAAATGATTTTTAGGTGAACTAGTAAAATATAGATAGAAACCTAAAGTTCATTTATTTATTAATGGACTTACGTCCAATTTACGTTAGTGTATTACGAAATTTGGAAATGAACATTGTAAGTGTTAGCGCCAACTAGAATTTGGCTGCACTCAGCGATTTATTGTGCGTGTATTTTGGAACCAGAATATTGTTCCGTGATAATGATTGTGCTATCCTGTCTGCCCCGGTTCCCCTCCCGCCTACCTACCGGTGAGTTCCGAGATACGCATTGTACAAGACGGATGAATATTTCGCTCCAACGCCGATCATTTACGATTCCGGTGAAAGTTAATACAAGTCAATTAAGTTTTATTAATAATAAGATTCGCATCGCAATTGTTCACTTGAACAAGTTAATACCAAGTGCAAAGTGTTCGGAAGATACCATTTCCAGACTCTCCTGTGAGTAAATCCCAATACCTACTGTACAATATTATCATTGTAAATGCATAAACAAAATTTGCTGTAAATTAGCAAGCCGCTAGCTGAAACATTTGGTCCAATCTAGCCTGGATGTGTAAAGAACCAGCGCCCATTTTTATTTGGAATATTTACGCACGGGTTTCATTGCATATAAATTTATCGGGAGTAGTTTGAGAAAGGTAGGTCGTCGTAGGTAGGTCATACGTACGTCAGCTTGAAATAATTTCATCACATTATCAAACTAACGCATTTAAACATGCCGGAGGAATCAGCTGTTTCTAAAATTGAACGCGATATCAAGTTGCTAGAAGCCAGGCAGAATTCGCAATTTGCAAGATGTCAAAGAATATATGACAGTATAAAGGGTTTGAAATCCTCTGATTCAAAAAACATATTTTGTGCCAATGCAGCATTGTTATCGGAGATAAGGAAAGAGTTTATTGAGTTAGTAAATAAAATTAATGATTTAAAACTGCAATTAAATTCTGAATTTTCGCCCAACTTTCAGATGGAACAATCCTTTGATGATTTATACTCGATAATACAATTAACCGCAAAACAGACCTGTGACAATACAACTGAGTTATCCGACACGCAGTCAAAATTAGATAAATCAAATCGCAGTGTTAAGTTGCCAAAATTAACTTTGCCGTTATTTGATGGAAGTATAATAGGATGGAGAATTTTTCACGACACCTTCAAAAAATTAATTCATGAAAATTCAGACCTTTCCGACATGGAAAAAATTAAATATTTGATAAGTACTTTGTCGGGAAAAGCGTTAAACATCTGTGCCGGAATTCCAACCACAGCCGAAAATTACCATCTTATTTGGGAAACATTGATTGAAAAATACGAAGATACAAGGGCAAACGCAATTTATTATTTTGATAAAATTTTAAACATAAAACCAATAACAATACCGACTGCATTGGATTTAGAAGCTTTCATAGACGAATTTCACTCCTCAATTTCAGCATTGCAACAATTAAAAATTCCTAATTTATTACAATGTTTCTTCCTTTATATAGGGACTCAAAAACTAGACAAAGAAACAGCTGTAGCATTCGAATCATCGATCAGAAAGTCAGAGACACCTTCATACCAGGAGTTCATAACATTTTTGCGGGAACAAGCTAAGATATTACAAAGAACATCAACATTATCAGAATGTCACAAATCACAACAGCGTATTGAGAAAAATTCCCTTAAGAAACAGTACAGCCAGGCATTTGTTAGTTTAACAAATAACAAAACAAAACAGTACAACTGCGCTGTATGTAACCTTTCGGACCACACATTAATTTATAAATGCCCAACATTTCTAAAAGCGTCGCCTAAAAATAGGTTTGAAATATCTCAAAAAAAAAAATTATGTAGAAATTGCCTTAGTAAAATGCACTTTTCCAAAACATGTAAATCGGAAAACAGGTGCAAGTATTGTAATCAAAAACATCATTCTTTATTACATTTTGATATCACCTCGCACAATTCCACTCACGATAACGAAGAGGATTTATCGGAAAATCCAGAAAATGAATCGGAAATTCCGTCAGATAATGCCTCACTATGTACTCTGAATAATAGAGATTCAAACGTTTTTTCTCAAAATCAAACAATATTACTAGGTACCGCATCTATTAACGTTCTCGATAATCGGAATAATTATCAGAAAATGCGTGTTTTAATTGATAGTGCATCGCAAAATGATTTCATAACAAAGGAATGCTGCAAACGTCTGGGTTTGCGTTTATTCCCAAATCGCAATCACGCAACTGTTAGAGGCATAGGAAATATTTCTCAAAGTATTAAAGGAGTAGCAAATTTAAAGTTTGAATCGCGATATAATAATAAAACATCTTTCTCCATTCGACCTTTGGTCATAGATCGCATCACAACACAGTTGCCGGCATCTTCTATAGATAGAAATGCCTTATCTTACCTAAACGAATTGCCTCTCGCCGATGACGAATTCCATCTTCCAGGCGCCATCGATGCAATCATCGGTGCCAATTTATTTGGACAAATAATATTACCGGGTAAGGTAAAGAAAGGGTTCTCGGTTATTACCAAGTGCAATCGAAACCAGTTTGGGGTACGTACTAGTCGGAAACGCACCTACTCTCAAGCAAAGCAACGTAACTCGCAACCAAAACAAGGTTTCTCGTAAACCAAGTTTACACGCACATTATTAATCTCATGTTTCCGGCAACTTTTATAATACCTAATAATTAATTAGTTTAGTTCAAGTAGGCATGTACACATAATTGCTATCTTTTAATCGTTTCCTTTCTTTATTATTTTCTTTTCATCTTACTCGCATCAGAAATACGCATTAACGTGAGCAATGAAACACGATGTCGTGAGTGTTTTATAGTATTTATGGGTTTGTCCTATTTATTTTTTTTTTATTTCTTTTTAAGTTTCGTTGCTGGTCGCATTGTTGGTTTGTTTTGACCATTGTGTCAAGGCCGGGGGCATGTTAGCGCACAACTAGAATTTGGCTGCACTCAGCGATTTATTGTGCGTGTATTTTGGAACCAGAATATTGTTCCGTGATAATGATTGTGCTATCCTGTCTGCCCCGGTTCCCCTCCCGCCTACCTACCGGTGAGTTCCGAGATACGCATTGTACAAGACGGATGAATATTTCGCTCCAACGCCGATCATTTACGATTCACGTGAAAGTTAATACAAGTCAATTAAGTTTTATTAATAATAAGATTCGCATCGCAATTGTTCACTTGAACAAGTTAATACCAAGTGCAAAGTGTTCGGAAGATACCATTTCCAGACTCTCCTGTGAGTAAATCCCAATACCTACTGTACAATATTATCATTGTAAATGCATAAACAAAATTTGCTGTAAATTAGCAAGCCGCTAGCTGAAACAGTAAGGATAAAGGATATTACTTAAAAGCAAAGACAAACAGAGAAAAATAGAAGAAAATAGAAGTGTCAAGTCAAGTCCAGACTTTGCAAAAATTAGGGTAAATAAAATATCATCAATTGTTTAAAGAGACAGAAATCATTTAAGCTTATACCAAAAAAGTCAAGGGCTTGACGTGAGTTGACCATTCTATACGTTCTGGACAGTGGTGAATTAAAACTATAATTAGTCGAGTGCTGATTGAGGAAGAGCGGGTCTTTATTTCTGAGTCTACGAGAAGGTATATTGAATGTGATGAGTTGTAGTAATGTTGGTGATCGATTAAATAGTTAATAATTTTGAAGAAACAAATGAAATCTAATTTTTTCCGACGGTCTTCTAAAGGAGAAATTTTAGAGTTTGTTCAATTTCATCATTAAAATTATCAGCAGTTAAAATAAAATAATATGAGTTTATAAAACAGTTACCAATGTAATTAATATAAATTTTAAATAATAAAGGTCCCAACGAGCTGCCTTGAGGAATTCCAGATGTATCAGCAACAGTGTCATATTTGAGAAAGTTTGCCGTGGACCTATCCATACATTGTTTGCTTAATCTTTTCTTTAGTTCGTGTTCAAACATCGTCTTAAACTATCTCTTTACATCACCCAGGCTTCTTTTCTCAAACTATAATTAAGGTGTTCATCTCTGCCTTCCTGGAACGTTGCCGACTTCTTCAACACACTTTTATAATTCATAAAATACCATAATTTCACAATACGTGTGTTTAGATATCTCATTTATTTATTTATTTATATACGCCCTTTTACGGGGCTTTTACGTAAGTATGAAATTTACAAATTACACTATGATTAAATAATATATAAATACTATTTCTTTAACAAAGAAATATAATAGGTTTTTGCAACGCAAAATATAGTATTTATTGTACATAACTGAACTGCCTCAGTAACAGTATTTTGTATTTGTTTAAAGATAAATTGAAGATGTCCACTGATTTGGTATAATTATTTCCCTCCATTAGTATTCTGGGCAAAGATGAATACATATGATAGTTAGTTCCAGAATTTCTGCACTGAAATAAATCCTGACTTCTGGTATTACGTGGTGGAATCCGGAAGCTTATCAATTTTAGCAATATCGGACTATCAACTAAATCATTTAGAATTTTATATAGAAACACCAAGTCAGTGAAAATTCTTCTGTCGGACAATTTGAGACAATTTCTTCCTTTCCATCGATAATGACAGACACAATAAAAAATATCAATAGATCACAC
Source organism: Limnephilus marmoratus (assembly GCA_917880885.1). Taxonomy (NCBI): domain Eukaryota; kingdom Metazoa; phylum Arthropoda; class Insecta; order Trichoptera; family Limnephilidae; genus Limnephilus; species Limnephilus marmoratus. Next base: position 33,880,632 of record OU862926.1, read on the forward strand.
ACTTTTCATACAACACCATTTTGTAATACGATCATTACGTATTAAGTCGATGTTTACATTCTAAGCGCACAGTTGTCTGATTCCCTTGAACCGGGCGCAGGCTCGAGGTCAATCGGACACTAGAATGTGACCGGGAAGATGTTCTACTGCCACAGGCCTAGGTGTGGAGCGATCGAAGGACACCGAAGGATCCTTTCCTTTTCAAAATTTCGTTTTCAAACGCCTAGTTCGGTATAAATCGGTGAAGGTTTTTAGAAAGAAAGTTGTTGATTATGCTATATTATATTTAGTTTAGTTACCACTACCTACCAACCTGAAAATTTTTGTCAAATATTATTGCTTTATTGAATTTAATATCTATAAAATATTTGTAAACTAGTCTGTCTTGACACAGGATTTCCTAGTGAGACAGGCAAGGCCAAAAAATGTAAACCTTAACATTGCACATAATAAATAAATAAATAAAATATAAGAATATCAATCTTAACATGGAACTAACATAAATCTGATATGATTTTAGGTTTTCACGGCCAAATGTATTTTCTTTATTTATTTTTGGGGTGTTATGACGTGTTGCGCTACCTCCTTCTTTGGCCAACGTTTCGGACAGCGTTGCAGTGTGCATCATTGGGGCAGATGTGATGATGGACACTGTAACGCTGTCCGAAACGTTGGCGATATATCCCAAAAATAAATAACGATAATATAAATCTGTTTCTTAAGAGTGAGGTTGAGTTCTGGCGTCACGAAATTGGCAAACCGTTTTTTTTCTGCCTGGAGTCAGTAAGTACAGTTGGACGCCAGTAATACTATGGCACCCCCTATTTGGATATGTTGTGAGGCTGAAAAACGTGGAAGGTGGGAGGTGGGTGTGGTTACCGCCGACCCGGGAACCATTTATTTGATAACCAACACTCTGCCATAGGTCACCATAAGTGGTTCGCTACGTTTGGTGACTTAGCAGGGATGCCCGTTCATGGGTTATCCGGATCTTGGGAGCGGATGGGTTTTTTTTTACGTCAGCTCCACACAGGAGGTCCTGAGAAAAATAAATTCCCCCAGGGCCTATGTCATCTTTGGGGTTGCTGTGTGGAGGGTCTTTTAAGGAAAGGAAAAAAAAAGGTGAGAAGTAAGATAGTATGAGGAGTGGGTAGGAATCTGGGGGTTAGTATGTCCAGGAGAGGCGGATGTGTGAATCCATCCCTCCCACTGCGTTGTAAGGCAATGGTTCGATAGAGTCCCTTCCCGAGAAAGATCTCCCTCAACCAGTTTTTTTCCGATTCGGCCCGCCACGCAGTAGATGGGCAGACGCATCCGCCACCAAGTCCTAGACAAACCTCATCCTCATGAACCCAGTCACCCCTGCTAAGTCACCAAACATGGCGAACCAATTGGGGTGACCTGTGGCAAAGGTGTTGGTAATCCACTAAATGGTTCCCGGAGCGGCGGTACCCATTCCCGCCTCGTTGTAAATTGTAAAAAATTGTTTGCCTTTTCCAGATTGTTCTCTTTTTCCTTTCCTTAAAAAGATTCTTCACACAGCATCCCCAAAGATGACATAGGCCCTGAGAAAAATAATTTTCCTCAATTGTGGAGCTAATGTAAAAAAAAGTGGTGGAGGGAAGGAAGATAATATTTAATAATAATAACATTTGAATAATTTATATAGCGCCGTTTTCGTGAAAAACAACCTCAAGGGCGCTGAAGGAAGGCGGGGAAGTACCTGGCTATTAGGTCTGATCACCAAACGCGTCTAAAGCTATATTAAACAATTTTTAGATTACGAATGGTGGTTTTTCACCAGAGCGATACTGAGAGTATCCTCCACTAGAACGTTCCGAATTTTCCGAAACAATACAAAATTAATTTTCGTTATTTGTTTTTAATGTGTTATGCCGTGTTGCGCTACCTCCATTTTTAGCCAACGTTTCGGACAGCGTTGCAGTGTCCATCATCAGGGCACATCCGGTAGATGTGTAATTTTTAGTGGTGAAATATGTGCTTATTTATTTCGAAGCGATACCGTGTCGCCAGCTCTACTACAGTCACCGGTACAAAATAACCGTGACAAGCAGTGGCGTCATTGCCGCGGAGCGGAATAGAAAGTTCACTAAATCGTGGTATTTATGCTAACCAGAGGCACTTTGCGAGTTGCCGACGGAAGTGTCTCCATCTTTTAACGAAAATCTCAAAACACAAATTAATTTCATTAATGTTTAATTATTATATGCTCCAAGTATCTTTTTTTAGGAAAAACCAACACAAAAATCAATTTAAAAAAAACGAGTGCAGCGTACACGCTGTAGAAGCGAAACTTTACCGAAACAATCTCAACCAATACTTGAACAGTGAGGTCATAATCGGAGCGACCAATGAGCGTAGACCTCGTTTAATTTTGGTTTCATATCTCAACCAATAGGAGCCTTTAAAAGTGACGTCACTATCAAAGCGGCCGATGAGCGCAGTTGATGCGTCGCAGGTGCACTAATCGTCATTTACGTTTCATCCGAAATCTAAATCACAGCGGTACTGGAATTGTTTCACTTCAAAAATCAAATTAAATGTTACCACCTAAAATATTTATTTACAAGGCTAAGAATTGAACCCGCAATACTCCAAACACCAAATCAAAATTAATAATTATTAAATCACTCAAGAGTACAATTCTAACACACGTAATTTAACAAATCTTTTATATATCACTAAAAACACGATGGAAAACCTTTCAATTTTATTTATTTTATGAATACAAATGTCATTTGAACTTTCGACCTTATTTCGAAGGTAGGATTGTGGGTTTTTCTGAAAGGCTTCTGTATTTTACCTATAAAACGAAATATGCTGTTGGTTGGTTTATGGATTCTATAATACCTATAAAGCAGATTGGAGTTTCAATTAAATATGCTAATGTCGTTCTCATCCTTAATTCTATAGACCATGCGATTATTTTATTGTCAATACTATTAAAGTCGAATATCTTATTTCTAAAGGAGGTTAAACTAACAATAAACATGCAAATTACTCGGACGAACTGTCTCCAATTTAATCATTTGCTGCAGGAATAACCCAAGTCTTAAATACAATCCTTTTTAAGATGAAGCCATACTAAATAATGCAAAACCATACAAAATCGTATGTTTTTGTTTTGAAAATTGGACCGCTTAGAAGTATTATAGAAGCTTCTATTAAATACAGCGTGAAGAACATATCTTGGCCCTTAAAAATATTGGTCAGTTTTTTTTATAAGTCTTTTAATAAGCCTATAAAAAAAATTAAATATAAAGTCTGTAAAAGACACTTTAAAGTGCAAACTCTCCTATTTATAAACCCCTTTTCGGATATGGTTTTATTGTTTAATGTATCAAATTCAGTTTCTTTTATAATAATCGCAAAAAAAATTATATTTAAGCCCGAAGTTAACAAAATAAAATAAAATATGCATTTTTGCATTGTTATTTCACAGTACGGCTGGCAGTAAACGAATTTGGATTTTCAAACTATGCCGTCTACCGAAGGGCAACATAACTAGTCATGCCCGTTTTTTTATCAGTTCGCCCCCGAACGGAGCGGGAGGTTCCGTTAGGCTCCGCGTCGCTTTGTTCCGTGAAATCAATTTTAAAATTCTGTTTTATCACAATAAACAATGCGTAAAAAATGAGTTAATGTTTTTCAACCTGTAAAAAAAAATTCTCAAATACGTTTTCCAACCTTTCCAAAAGCTTTTTCTCAGGTATTTTTTAATTCCTCCCATAAAAGGGCGTGAATTCCGATTTCGATTTTTTCCTGGACTATTGGATCGCCTTAAACAAGATATGATATCAGATTTATCACGGTCCAAAGTATTTTCGGTTTATTTATTGGACAACCATTTATTGGACAACCATTTATTGGACAACCATTTATTGGACAACCATTTATTGGACAACCATTTATTGGACAACCATTTATTGGACAACCAACAGCCCTGCCATGGGTAACCTCAAGTGGCTTGCTATTTGCTATAGTTGGTGACTTGGCAGGGGTTTCCGGATTCATGGGGTGAGGTTTATATAGGTCTTGGCGGCGAAAGGTGGTCTTATACCAGAGCGCTTTTGAAAGTATCTTCCACTATATTCTACAATATTGTCAATTTGCCACCACGCGCTGACTTCCACGGCATGAGTAGGCAGAGATAATGGACCGCCACAACTCTGTCTTTGCAACTCCTTGCTGACATTCACGCATTGTCTCATACATTTTCTATTTGGGAGGCGGATATGGGGACCGCCACCCCGGGAATCATTTGCTGGTCAACCAACACCCCTGACATAGGACACTCCAAATGATTTGCTACGTTTGGTGACTTAGCAGGGGTTTACTTTGGTGAGGGATACCTTTTGACCTCTCCAGCCAGACTCATCGCATTGCACCGCATGGGAGGGGTGGATTCCAAAACTTCCTCTCCTTTTTCCCCCAAATAGACCCTCCATACAGATTTCCCAAAGACGACATATGGCTTAAAAAAAAATTCCTCAAGGCCCCCTTTATGGAGATAATTAAATATAAATGGAGAAAGGTTTATTTAATACCTAAACGTATTCCTATAATAAAAAATGCTTGCCATTCACATGCGGTAGAAGTAAAACCTTCAGAAAACGAAAGTAGACAAAAATGGGGAGACTACGAAGCACTGCGCAAAGAGGAAACCGATAGGCTACAAAGCACAGCACAAAGGGGGGACAGATTATTCTATCTCATTCTCTCGCAGGCTAAATCCTATAGATGTATGTATTTCTCTCTTTTTAGTGTCGCTAGTTTTCATTTTGTCGAGTTTCAAAGGAGGCGTCTACTAATATCTACAGGAATTCTAAAAACTGAAAAAATCGAACTAATATCTATGAGAACCAAAGTGTTGACGAATATCTACAGCTCAAACTGCTGACTAATATCTATGAGAACCAAAGTGTTGACGAATATCTACAGCAATGGCAGAGGTTGGATTTGCAATTATTTATAGCATTTAGGAATAACGTTATATTGCGTATGTAGTTTAAAAAACTTAATTTATGTAAGTATGTATGTAAAAATCCCTAACATCGGACTATTGGACACATTTAGCTGATTAGTCCAACCTACGCTCTGTAGATATTAGTTCAACCTACGCTCTGTAGATATTAGTCAACACTGGGACCGTCATAGATTTTCGTCCGACCTTAGCTCTGTAGATATTAGTCAACACTCTGAAGTTCGTAGATATTAGTTCAACATATGAGCTGTAGATATTCGTCCGAAATACAGGCTGTAGATATTAGTATCTGGAGTCGTTTCAAATCACAACCGTGCTAAAGGAGTTTTTACTTAAAAAAATATAACATTTCCATTTAAGCTATGAATATTGGTAAACTTTCGAGATTGCTTAACATATTTTTTTGCTCGTTTCATTATATTGTCTGTCTGTAATAATAATTATAAAATAAAACTGTTAACACAAAGACTGATATTACATACTTTTTCATCAAGTATGACTTGTTCAGAAAAGGAAGCACTCGTTGGTGTCCACAGTGAGTTTTGTACTCGATCCACTCCATTGCAAATAAAACGTCCTACTCATCAGCCTATCAACCACATTATACAATATTGCCAGGTAATATAATGAAACCGGTCCCTTTTCTCACGACTCCTTCAATGTCCTGATTGCGCGAAACGCTCGGGCGTGCTCGGCTATTTCCGCCGGCGCTCGGCCGCTGATTGGCCGATAACACGGTGCTCAAATAAGTGCCAACTTTTGACCCACTTGGGGGCCGAATACGTGCCCGTGACAATGTGACAAGACACAAGGCGCAGGCACAAGGCACGCTGCACGCTCGGGGCACGGTCAGGCAAAAGACACCGTCCCGGCTTTGTCACGGTCGAGGACGAAAGACATAATACTACTGACTATTGCAGAATCGATGGCTGGCGAGAGACCGATGTTCAATTTGCAAACATGCATTACTTTTCCTTTAGGCTGTAAATGTTTTATAGACGGGGAAAATAATTTATTTATTTATTTATTTGTTTATCAAGACATACACAGTACATTATAATACAGATTAAAAGTATGTTAAATTAAATTATTACATGGTTATGTACCTATTACGTAAGTCCATAGAATGTCATTTGGTAATTATGCCTGAGATATGAACCGGTCTAGTAACTTAATTATTGAATGAATGAGTAATAATTATAAAAAGGAAGAAAAAAAAGGGGGGGGGGAGATAAGGAGACATTTTAAAATCAAGAATTATGTGCTCACTAATTGTAATTGACTGATTAAAGTTTAATGAAAAGTTAAGTGTAAATAATTTTAAAACAATTATATCACGCCAAGAAATTCAATAAATTAGTTTTGTATGTTTGCAAGGAATCATGAATAATGTCTAAGTGTAGTAATTTTTCATAGTGGGTATAAGTTATGATTGCACGAGTAATTGGTGAGTTACTCGCTGCATTCGTGTTATTGGATTCTATATGAAAAATAGAAGTGTGCCTGGTTCGCCTCATTGGGACATTTAAACCAATAGTGGATAGCAATTCAGGACTATCTATTTTATTATTTAGCAGGTTATACAGAAACAGCAGATCTGATAATGTGCGTCTTTTTTGTAAACTTAACATGTTATTTGTAGTTTTGTTGTATTTCTTGAATAAATATTTAGAGAATTTATTCTGTATACTTTCTACTATATCTATGTACACCTTATATTGAGGATTCCATACCGGGGACGCATACTCCAGTGGACTTCTGACCAATGAACAAAACAACATTTCAAGAGTCTTAGCACTTTTGAAAACTTTACATTTTTATAATACTTATTTTACATCATTTTTGGCATATTGGATCTATTTTAAAACTGCTGAGCATTGCTGTCTATGAATATCAATCGTCCAGATACGTTTTAAGATTTTTACGCCAAAAGTATTTTCGTTATTTGTTTTTGGGGTGTTAAGCCGTGTTGCGCTACCTCCTTCTTTAGCCAACGTTTCGGACATCGTTGAAGTGTCCACCATCAGGACAGATCCGGCTAAAGAAGGAGGTAGCGCAACACAGCATAACACCCCAAAAACAAATAACGAAAATCAAACGTCCAGTTCATTAGTCAGACATCAGGAAATGTTTGTTATATTTATAATTTTTTATCAGAAAAATTCTTAAGACTTAGAAAACCTAAAAAGAGTGTACTGTGCAATTGTTCGATCTGTATTACAATACGGTATTATAGGCTGGGGAGGAACAAATTATGTTATTTTTAATCCTCTCAAAATAGTTCATGGATTGATAATTAAGGTTATCCAGAAAGAATCTTTTCAATATTCAATGTACCTAAAGTAGACAAAATATACAAAAAAAAGTATTCAATACCACAAACTTTCAAAGAAATTCAAAAAAAACTTTGCAACAAATTCAGCGATTCATTTTAATATATAAGATAATATTACGATTTGAGGTTGTACTCACAAAGTTAAAAATTAAATAAACCTATTTTTATTGAAATAACTCTTGTTATAATAACTGTTGAAGGTTAAAATCATTATAATAACTTTTTAAGTGTAATATAACTTTTAACGATTATTATAACGGTATGAGAAGATATCCTGGATTCGAGTCGCGGTTGAGATCGTTACATTTTTATTTTTCTGCATCTTGTTCTCTTTCATATTTTCGTTTAGATTTATTAGTATTATCTTATACTTTGATGGCGTTATTCAATTGTAGGAATCATAACAAGAGATTTGGGATAACCTAATTTTGCCTGGAGATTTTTCATCTAAGCCACAAAACAAGGACATTAAAAATGTATGAAAATACATTTTTGATACGGGTAGTTCTATAGATACGAAAACTCTTGTAAGAAAAATTCAATTTTCATAAATTTTGGTTGCGTTTTAAGTTACGGTGAGGTTTGCCTAGGTCTTGGCGGTGAGTGACCTGGACACACCGAACACCAAATTCCACCCACCCCTCATAACTTTTCCTTCGCAGATCTTCCTCTCCTTCCTTTCGGAGGTAATGGAAAAATGCAGTGCAATTGGCTCACAACAAAACATCAATTTTTCGAATTCACTTGCGGTGAAGGGAAAATTTGATGGTGAAGGGAAATGTAATCTACCCCCTAACCAACCCTTTAAATCCCCCCCTCCCCTCCTCCTTATATACGCCTTTGATCATTATTGAAGAGAAAACTTATTTAGCGCCGTTGTTGTTGTTGTTGAGACAAACACATTTAAGGATTTAGCCTGCGAGAGAATGAGATATAATTGGTCTGCTCTTTATGCGGTGCTTCGTAGCCTTCCCACTCTTGCCTACTTTAGTTTTCTGAAGTTTTCACTTCTACCGCGTGTGAATTGCAAATTCTGTATTTATACTTTCTCTAAGACTTTTAAAGTTAAAATACCCCTAATAGAATCATCTTAATAGAAACCTCAGCTTACACAGAACTTTTGCAAGATTAAGAATATTGATTGAATACTCAATAAGGAACTCCAGTGAAAAATATTATGGCTCTAAAAAATATGCTCATGTAGACCAATAAACGCTGATTCAGAATATATAAGTTTTATTTAATAATATTATACGCAGAGTTTTAAAAAAAATGTTAAAAAGTCCATTTTTAATCGGGTCGTAAAAACACGCCGTCTCGGCAATATTGAAATGTTCAACGGAAATGACGTCAACGGAAAGTCATTGTATGGGAATGTAAGTATGACACAAGCCATCGTATTAATTTATTCGTTTATTTACATACTGTTTATAGAGATTTAGTTGTTGTGTTAATAAGGTATCTCTTATTAGTTTACCTCTATTATTGAAAATATTAAAAAACTACTGCACAAAAAAATAGTAATGCTACTTCTAGGGAGAATACTTCGAACGACGAAATTCAAAATGGCGGCAGTTGATCAGCTGATAGCACGATCCTATAGTAACTTTTCAGGAGTGATGACGTCACACGATTCACCATACATACGGTGGTTTTCGGGGGATCTTGAAAAATGAAAACTTTGACAATTATTTTATCTATCAAAACAAGCTCTAAAAATAACAATAAAAATGCAGTTTTTAAGTTAGAAGGTACGATATAATAACCGAACAATCTTATCGTACGCCTTGGATACACCTATGACCGCCGCCGAATGAAGATCAAGCTACGAAACACAACAGTGAGTATTGCTTAATTGTGTATACCGGATCTTGTTTGGTGATTGGGCATAATTCTATCGAAATCCATAAGCGTTTCATTTAGTAAGGAGTAGCCGCAAGGTTATTCTAAACCCCCGTGCTATCGTGCACGATTCATTTGGTGCCTATCCATTAAAAAATTAAAAAAATTGGACTGGAGTTCTCTATTCTCATTACACCAAGAATAATTTCTTCACCATTCGAGACAATTCACACAGCTAAGTCCAGTTCGTCCCTGATGCCATAACCTAGACGTAACATTCTTCTCCTAGACACTGCACAATTCCCTCTGCACTGTCACTCCTTGCTACCAGGTAATTTGCATTGTCTCCATTGCAGTGTTTTAGTATGCACCGACACCATCCAGCCGACTTACCGACTGCCATCCTGAACATTTTCCTACTTCATATTATGTGCCTAAGTTTGCAATGTTACATCAACTGGATAGAAGAGTAGTATGTCAAAACAATGTATGGTGTTTGTCCCATAAGTTCTTGGAAATCGATGCATAAAGGAACATCAATGAGACGTATTTTATTGACAGTTGGATTTGATGTCAGACATTTAAAACAAAAATGTGTGTGATTTTAGTTCTTAGTGTGCCTTCTCACCACGAAAATATAGGTAATGGACATAAAAATCGCTTGGAAAACAGATTCTAAAAACGATCGATTTTAGCGCAAGTCGTTGAATTTATAACTAACTAACCATCACGCCGTTTCACGCAGGGGTAGGCAGAGAGGACGAACACACATTCATACGTACTCTTCTATTATTCTGACTCTTGACATGGCCCATCTAAAGTATCTGATTAACTTGACGGTGCCATGTCTTCCTCGGGCGTCCCCAATTTCTTCTATCATTCACATTTGCATCATATATTCTTCTTACACTACTTCTTCGTTCATTCGCTCTACATGCCCAAACCATCTGAGGGTACCTTTCTTAATCTTACTCATTACGCTTATATCTGCCTTGCATTCTTTGCGGATCTCAACATTCATTCATGGTTTTACCACACATACGCCTGAGGGATCTCATTTTTTATTTAATTTATTTAGGATATTATTAATTTATCTTTCAATATCTCTATCAGCCTTCCCATCTCTCGTAAACACACTACCCAGATACACAAACTCATCCACCTGATCTCTTTCAAAGACCATGACTTTAGACTTGCTTATCGTTAACTCGTTCTTGATACGTACTTCGTTCATCCTAGACACGAGAGACTGCAGATCTTCCATACTGTTAGAAATCAGCACCGCATCATCAGCGTACAACAGGCAACACACTTTCAGATTACTCAATTTCGCGCCCAATCCCACCTCTTTCAATTCTTGCACACAATTATTCATGTACAGATTGAAAAACCATGGTTAAATTACGCAGCCTTGCTTAATAATTTTATAAGAAAGTAAAAAGATAATACGGAGAAACTGTCACCAATTATTTTAGACATGAAATTGATTTTTTTAGTTCATGATATTACATGCGTTCAAAAAACTTTAAATGAAAAAAAATGTTTTTATCAGTTTACGCTTATATTTTTTATAAAGTAATTAAAGATTATATTTTATTTTTATTGAAACGAAACTATAGCAACAGCTTTAATTTATGCAAAAAAAAAAATGTTTAATCGTAATGTAAACCATAGATTAATCTAAAAAAATGCTTTCATGTCTAGCTTCGTCGTGCTGAAAATACTTGCGTTCATTTCCAGAAATATATATATTTTTTTAATTACACAACGAACAATTATCTCCCTCTTTCCGCAAATGTTGTTTATGAAAAAATAGACATTGCAAAGCTCCCACAACTAATTAGGGCATAACCAAAGAAAACCAGAAATATGTCATTTTTAAATCAGAATTGATTCCGAAAGATTATTATTTTATCTAGGAAACGTAGGTACGTTTTCAATTTTGAGAAAAAATGTTTATTTTTAGTATAAAAAGTTATGCCAAAGATCGTTGGCATATTTGTTAAATTTTTTAAAACAAAATTTTTGAATTTTTGGAAACACCATCATATAATCATGGAGTAAAATAAATCAATACATTATCTGGGAAACGCATGTTACAGAATTTTAATTTTAGTATAAAATCATTAAAAAATATATACATACATGTCGTACATGTGTTTGACGAAAATTGGTCAAGAAACACCCATCCGTTTGTGTATTTATTTGCGCACTTACAAACTAATATATTTCATATTTTTTTACATTCTTATTTAACTTGAAAATTGGTCAAGAAACACCCATCCGTTTGTGTATTTATTTGCGCACTTACAAACTAATATATTTCATATTTTTTTACATTCTTATTTAACTTTGACATTATTGAAAAATGATAAATACTTATAATAAAAAATTAATTACAGAAAGGAGATAATTTTAATCGTTTTATCATCACGCCTTTCAGCATTTTTGGATGTAGGTATAAATTAAAGCAAATTTGGAATGAAATAATATCGATATTGAGTTATAATTTTAAAAAGCTGGTACGGAGATTAATTAATCTTTCACATTGGAATATCACCCTGTATGATCGTAAGAACAACTTTCGACGTAATATGGATTTTCGGCCGCTGGCTGGTTAAACGCTCTTATGGTGAGAGACTTTGGTAAGTTTAACCACTCTTTTTTTAAATTAGCTCCACACAGGAGGCCCTGAGGAAAATAATTCAATTCAGGGCCTATATCATCTTGGGGGTGCTGTGCGGAAGACCTTTTTAGGAAAGGAAAGAGAGGAAGTTCTGGGAAGGAAAGGGTTATGAGGGATGGTTAAGAATCTGGGGGTCAGTGTGTCCAGGAGTGACGCACGTATGAATCCATCCCTCCCACTATGGTGCATGGCGATGTTCCGAGAGAGGACGGCTGGAGAAGTCAAAGGCACTACCTCAACCTTTCTTTACTGTTCTGGCCTGCCATACACATCCGTGGGTGGACACATCCGCCGCCCAGACCCGGACAAACCTCACCCTCCATGAACCCGGGAATCCCTACAAACATCGCGAACCACTTGGGGTGACCTATGGCAGAGATGTTCGTTATTCAATAAATGGTTTCAGGGGTGGCGCTATATCTATACCCATCTCTCAAATTGTTTAGTACTAAACTCGAACCCATAAGCTTGTTTTCACGGTAATATAGCATTACCAGACATATGTATGATGAATGAGGCTGACCTGTATGTATATAACTGACTTATTAAAGAGTTTTTGACCTTTAAAAGTAAACCAAATAATATTGTATGCTCAATTTTTTTTTAAGAAAAACTCTCTTTTATAACTTTTAAAGGTTATTCTCATCAACTTAATATATCATTGAAGAAAAAGATAACAATAATAATCTAAACAAAAATATATAAGAGAACAAGACACAGAAAACAGAAAAAAAGACAATGGTCGCAACTGGGACTCGAACCCTGACCTCTCTTATAATAATATTGTTAATTCTAAAATTTGAAATATGAGATTGACTATTATGACGGCTTGACAGAAGGTAGCAATAGCGAAATTGGTTAACGCGCACGACCCGGTTAGATGGGAGATTTGGGTTCGAGTTCCAGTTGCGATCATTGTCTTTTTTCTGTTTTCTGTGTCTTGTTCTCTTTCATATTTTCGTTTAGATTATTATTGTTATCTTCTTCTTCAATGAAATATTGTATGCCTTTTTTTCATTATCCAATTTTCCTCTTGATCTGTATTATTGATTTAACCCTTTGAGTGACAATGTTCACGTAAGTAGGTAGCAGTGAGTAGTATCGCTAACCCGTTCAGTGCAGTGTCGGCTAAACTCGTGTTTCGCGATTAAGCAATATCACTTCCTATCAAAAGATAAACTCTTTCGTTCGGTGTTCTCAGGCCTCTGCTCTTGGCCAGGGGAGTTCAACATTAAACATCACAATAAATAATATTTTTAATTTTAATATAAAAGTCATCTTCAAGTATATCTACCGTAATCCACATTCATTGTTAGGCGCTTATAGACATTTTTGTTGTTAGTAAAATAAGAAACAAACTAAAAATACAAATCGCTTAAGATATTGACTTCAATTCAATTGAATTAAAAAAAAAAAAATTTCATGATCTCCACACAGCAGAAAATAATTTCCCTCAGGGCCTGGTCATCTTTGGGAATGCCGTGTGGATGTTTTTTTTTAAGTAAACGAAGAAAGGAAAAGGTTTGAGGGTTGGGTAGAAATCTGGAATTCAGTCCGCGCCAAGACCTAGACAAACCTCACCCAATGAACCTGGCACCCCTGCCAAATCACCAAACGTAGCGAACCACTTGGGGTGATCTATAGCAGAGGTGTAGGTTATCCAATAAATGGTTCCCGAGGTGGCGGTATCCATTCCCGCCTCCCAAATAGAAAATTTCATGGAAATCTGTAATATTTTGTTCTGAACCAAACCAAACAGTACTTAATATAATATGTATATACAAGGTCACTGTAACCTCAGGTTTCTTCATATATTTAATTTAAGACACACTCCTCCTCGCTTCGTCCACGTTCATACGTCAAATCGCATAGTGTTTTAACCCGTTAGTTGTTTTTGCAACGGGCCCAGCTAGTGTATATATTAAATAATGGTTTATTAACTTTTTATTACATCCTGCTACAATAAGCTTGTATTATAATTTTGCATGCACCACAGACAAGCAATAAGGAAGTAAAGTTTAATATAAAGCGTTGTTTTATATCTTTCTAATCATATATCTCGCCGTAATTCAAAAGGAAAAGAACAACTGTCATTTTCCAACCACAAGAATTATTCTGAATTTGGTACTGAGCATAGATGTACTGAATTGAACGTGTTGGTAAAAATAGCATATTAAAAATAGTATCCTTGTGATATCAGAGGCGTTAGCAGATATAGAAAAATTAAAAATTATTTTAACTACTAAAACTAACTTTTATTTTTTTTTACACTAACTCCACATAGGAGGCCCTGAGGAAAATAATTTCCGTCAGGACCTATGCCATCTGAGACGCTGTCTTTTTGAGGAAAGGATGGAATGAACATTGGTCTTGAAGAGTCCCATGTTGTAGGAAGGAGGAAACACAAAGGCCGGCAAATCGTTCCACAGCCGAGCTGTTAAACGCAAGACCGAGTCAAAGAAGCGACCTGTTCTCATGTGACCAATGTCAACCGTGTACAAATGTTGGGCACGCGTTTGGCGTATTTCCCGACTATGCACCGGGGCCGAAGGGATCAATGATGCTAGTTCCTCGGAGCATCTTCCATTGAAATACCGGTAGAACAAGGATAGCATTCCCACCGACGCCTGTGCTCTAAAGATTGCAATCCGTATGTTAAATTAGGAGAAACTATCAGACGGACCGACCGTTTTTGCACAGAGTCGAGGGTTTTTTTTAGGTATTTTGGGGCTCCATACCAAATTCAACCGTGGGGTACACTTGTGATTTGTACAGGGTTAGCAGTTGTGTACTATTAAAGTGTTTGCGGGCCCTGAACAGTACGCCTAGTTTTTGAGAGACTGACGCATATTTTTATTGGATGCTATCTGTATGTATGATTGCAAGATTCAAACCCGAACTAAATCTAAGGTCTCCCGTTCTAGGACAGTCAAATTGACATATTCATATTAGGTTGGTAGGTACATTATCATTCATAAAGTATTAAGTAAAGTTGAGCTTCACAATTTGCAATTATATAATTATACAGTGGAGTAATAGGTTCTGGAATCAATTAATTTAAAAGAAAAAGTGTATTCGAAGTGATTAAACACGAAAAACAGTAGGTAAAAGAAAAATAAAAAGAAAAGAAAATTTTTAGAAACAAAAGAAATATAAAAGGTGCTCATAATACATAATTATTAAATAACATTTTTAAACAATATTTCTGACTCTGTCCTGCCTAAATCTAGTAACCATTTTGTTATTTTTTACCGAAGGATGACACTTCACACAGTTTTAGTTGTCAAGGGATTTTGTTATATAATTTCGGTCCCAGATAAACTTTAGTAGTTCTTAGTTGAAGGATGATACAGTTAAATACGATCAAATTAGCTCAGTTGGTAGAGCTCCGCACCCGTAAGGCGTAGATCCTGGGTTCGAGTCCTAGATGAGACCTAACTTTTTCTGATTTTGATTGAGTTTCGCTAACATTGTCTTCACTTATTATAAATATTTATATTACAATTTGACATCAAGTTAAAATTTGAAAATATATTATTTTCAGCATTGACAACCACTGCGCGAATCTCTACAGAGTCGCATCACAGTAATTGGCATATTTCGTTTAACATAAACAGGTATTTTAGACCGTATTCCCACACGGTTTAACAGTCGCCATTACACCGAATGCTGAACCGAACTTAACCGAAATTCCATCCAGTTATATTGTAACTGAGATGGTTATCATTTACATCTAACTCTGGCCTACACGTATTCGTTTTATCGACTTTACATTACCGCTGTAGGCTGTGGGCTGTGAGGTAACTCAGGAAACGGGGGACTCATTAGCGCTTGAATCGAAGTTGCTTTGGACTTTTCAGATGCTCGATAAGTGATGAAAAATGCATAAACGGGTTAGTGGAGTATTGCAACAGATCGATTAGTAATCATTTATGATTTTTACCAACTAAATTTTATACCCACCTATCTAAATACGGCCATTTTTACTGCAGAGTTAGGCATGGTGGATTTGAATGGGTGACCCGACAGTTGGCTTCAAAATTATAATAAAGAACTCCAGACGAATTTAATTTTTTTTAATGAATAATTACCCTCTAACTTAAATAACTGCGTATTTATTTTTTTATTTGTTGAGTTAGTTTTAATAGTTAAAATAATTGTCAAAGTTTTAATTTTTCAAGATCCCCGAAAACCACCGTATGTATGATGAATCGTGTGACGTCATCACTCACCAAAAGTTTTTCTTTATTTTTAACAGGTGTTGTCATTTTGTACGACAGTTATATGGAAGAAGCTATGAAACTATTCATTAAGTAAAAACATTATTTAGGTGGAATTATTTATTTATTATATTTTTCAATATTATTACGGGAAAGTGGCATAAAAATTGTTTGAAATTATTATTTTTTTAGCTTCGCGAATAGAAATCAATATTACGGAAACCAAAGAATTGTTAGGCAACTGATAAGGCGCCAGATCAGCTGTTCGACGTCCGCCATTTTGGAGTTCGTAGTTCGAAGGGTTGGCCTTGGAAGTAGCATTACGATTTTTTTTGTACAGTAAGTTTTTGAATATTTTAAATATAGAGATAAACTAATAGAGACCCCTCAATTTTTGATACTGAATTATTTAGGCCTTAATAATGTTTCAATAAACACAACAACTAAATCTCTATAAAAATAAAGCAAAACTACCTTACCAAGTTATCCAATCACCACCTGCATTCTTATAACGAGTGTAAAGTTACCCGTTTAAAGTTAGACCTTGTCCGTTTATCAGATTACCGGCGCGACCTTAACAATGAAAGCCTTTGGATTAACGATCGGCGACCAACGACAGCCAATATAACGCGTCCGTTGGCAAACCGTTAACCGAGTTGCGGGCAGGTACCTACTCGCGATAACGAGTAACGACCCATTGGCGAGCTCAAAGGCCGTTGTGTACTACTATATTGGAGGCTCTATACTTTAGCGGAGTTTCTCAAACAACTTTAAAAAAAACCGTGTTAAAGACATCTTTCATACGTTTTCTTCCACCTTCAAGAAAATTCTTCTTCGAGCTCTATCAACCGCACGCTGGAGAGTTTTTTTGCCAATTTTTGGCCAATTTGCAAACACCCGAGAGTGTTCGCTGGACAAACTGTGGACAATTTGAAGAGATATTTTAAAACATGTATTATGAGTATTATGATAGTAAGTATTTTAAAAATTAATATAAAATAGGGCCTTCTTATTGCCCTACTATTCATTACCCTGTTACACAAATGCACCACGGCTTCCCCTGGTTTGGGAATCTGTGCTCTATTGCTCCTCGGGAGCCTTCACCGTTAGTCGGATAATGGCGTGACAGCCAATACTGTTTCGGTACGCAATAATGCTACGGTGACCAAGTAAACTATATACTCCATTCAGAATGCGAAATTATTGCATTTAATGTCCAATTCTATTTATAATACGATTGCTTGTTTTAGATGTAATTTAATTGGTTTATTTAAATTAAATAATACCATTAAAAATAGCCTCGATGGAGATGGAAACTGAGTGCGTAATTGTTTTATTTAAAATATCCTTAAAATATTCCAGAACACCTTTTAATTTTTTTTTATTTAGGAGGCGGGCATGTGTACTGCCGCACCGAGAACCGTTTATTGAATAACCAACACCTATGTCATTTATAGGTTACCCCTAGTGGCTTGCAATGTTTGGGGACTTAGGACTTAGATTGCCAAAGATGGAGAGATATGAAATTACGAATGTTAGAGGTGAGCGCTAACATTTAAAGCGTCAAAATCGATGCGAAAATTGCCAAAATGTTTAATAAAACACGACTCGTTCAAAATAGAGCAAAAATCTCATGGGAGAATCTCATAAGAATCATTTGAAGAAACATTATGATTTTTTTCACAAATATAATTTATAAGACAATAGAAACAGACTTGTTTTTAATAATTTTTGGAGCATACTTTGCGATTTTTTTCTATCGAAGGAATTTCATATAACTTGCCTTTCGGCGTGGACAACATCTAGACATTATTTTAAAAAATAACATATATTTTTTTAAGAGCTTAAAAACTTCAAATGTTTTAGGGAGATATGTAAGAAATCGGTAGAAATGCGGGTAGCGGCGCCTCATGGGGTGAGGTTTGCATAGGTTTTGGCGGCAGGTGCGTCTGCCCACCAACAGCGTGGCGGGCTGCATCGGGAGAGATTGGTTAAGGCCGGCTATTTGACCTCTCCAGCCTGACTCCCTCGATCCATCGCCTTGCACCGTAGTTGGAAGGATGGATTCGTACGTTCGTCTCTATTGAATACATTGATTGACCCCTTGGTTCCTACCCAGAACGTCCTTTCCTCCCTTTCCTCAACACAACATCCCCTAAGATGAGATAGGCTACAAGGGAAATTATTTTCCCCATGGCATCCTGTGTGGAGCTAATGTAAAATAAAATCGTTAATTTTTCGGAAGGTTTCCTTTCATGTTTAAAAAATTATTTGTGTAATACGAGTAAATAGTTAATATGCATTTTTTTATAAGAAAACTCTCTTTAATAACTTTTGAAGGTTATTCCCATCAACGTATTAATATCATTGAAGAAGAAGATAACAATAATAATCTAAATCAATTTGGGAGGCGGGAATGGGTACCGCAGCCCCGGGAACCTTTATAGGATAACCTACACCTCCGCCATAGGTCACCCCAAGTGGTTCGCTACATTTGGTGATTTAGCAGGGGTGCCCGGGTTCATGGGGTGCCATGGGTGAGGTTTGTCTAGGTCTTGGAGGCGGATGACCAGGACATACTGAACCCCAGATTCCTACCCACCCCTTAAACCCTTTTCCTTCCCAGAACTCTCCTCTCCTTCCTTCCCTTAAAAAAAACCCTCCACACAGCATCCCCAAAAATGACATAGGCCCTGAGGGAAATTATTTTCCTCAGGGCCTCCTGTGTGGAGCTCATGTAAAAAAAAAAAAAAAACGAAATTTTGAAAGATATCAAGAAAAAGGTGGCAATAGCGAACGTCCCGGTTAGACGAGAGGTCTGGGTTCGAGTCCCAGTTGCGACAATTGTTTTCTTCTGTTTTTCTGTGTCCTGTTCGTTTCATATGTTCGTTTAGATTATTATTGTTATCTTCTTCTACAATGAAATAGTTAATAAATTACACATTTTTTTCCGTACGTAGTTTGAAATAGTTTTCATTTTTTACATTTACAACTTGAGCCGGGTTGTCTCAAAAGTTAGAATAACGGATTTGTAAGTACTCGTACGTATGAGGCGATACATGAATTTGAATGCAGCAAGCAATGTGTACCGAGGCAGAGTTGTGTGACTGTCTATCCTCTCTGCCTACCTAGACATTATATGTTTGATGTGAATATGAAGAAACTTTTTTCTACCTCAATTTATCTTTACCTACTTTATTTATTACTCATACAATTTGATCAAAAAATGTTCAAAACACTTATTTATAAATGAACCTACCTGCATCCCAAATCGCGTATGCTTTTCAACTAACCAATTTGAATACATTAATTTCCTTTCTACGCGCGACCTGCTGGATTCAAGAATCTAATAAAAAATGTCCCAAATCTCTTAGCAAACATTCACTCACTAATTCCTAGAAATAATATTTTGAGCTTGGAACCTGTTGAATCATTTGCTTAATGTTCTTTTAGATTTGCATACAAAATAACACAGAGTGTTTATTTTGGTATTGGGGTTAAGTCCACTACTCTCACCTCTCTGAAGAAGTAGGCAGTGCTTTTTATATAGACGTGACACTAGACTCTCACTGCCTGAAGCCAGTGGGACTATGTCACTCTCAATTTAACAAGTGCTGTAACACCAAAAGAAATAGATGAGATATTAGAAAAGGGATGCTTGCAAGAGTTGAACTCAGTCAGAAGTGTAAGTACAAGTCATCTTCATGATTCTTCCCTAAAACAGATTATTCACTTAATTCTTGCTTCTTCTTAACAAAAAACAGTGCGGTGATACAGTTTTTCAGGTTGTACGAATATTTAGCTCATGTCATTACTAATGTTTGTAAACATCTGCGGTCTATTGTGGGTAGGATTTATAAAATAAAATATTTTGTGCCTTTAGTACTTTAAAATTAATATACGTATCTCTGGCTGAATCAACTATCCGTTATGGACTTACTTCTTGGGGACATTCTTGTAAAACTAATATAAATTATATCCAAACATTGCAAAACTCCCTGACAAAATTATTAATCCCTAAGTACACTAATGAACACAGAAGTGACACTAAATTAATATACAAGTCTCTAAATGTTTTACCTGTCAGAGGATTATTGTTTTATAATATTATAAGTCAACATGTTATATTGTCCGATTCCTTGTACAGGGAAAGAGTTTACCATAAACATAACACAAGATTCACTCAAAATGAAGGATTGGTGGTTCCGAAATGTACCAATAAATACGGTGAAAGGACCCTAAACTATAGTGTACCCAAAATATTCAATAAACTACCAATGACAATCAAAAATAATAACGCTTTTAATGGTAAAGTCAAATATAACCTAAGGAAATGGCTATTAGATAGGGATGATTTATATTGATGCCCTACCTAAGTCTAAACTCACATTGAAGGAATTGGTAATTTCATTACAATTTTTGTAATACCTACTGTAGGTATATGAAACTTTTAATTTACTTGTGATTACATTTCATTTGTTCATACTTAATCCATTTGTACTTTTTTTTATTATATCATAACATACTAATTTTTTATTACATCATATCGTACTAAATCCATTTGTACTTTTTAAGGCTTCTAGTGCTACTTACATGTATATACTATTTCCGTAATTTAAATAATCTATTTAATTGATATTTAGCATCAAAATTATAAAATTATATGTATACAATATAATGTACCAATGTTGTCATTATGTACCTGCTGACAAACTACATAAGTAGTTTAGCGGGTTTAAATGTAAATAAATAAAAACATAAAAACAAAACTTTAAAATTTAAAACAAATATTTTTGAGCAACATATCTCAAACTTTAGTCTTATCCCATGCGCTGTATCCGCTATCCTACAATATTTTTATACCAATTTTGGTTGATAATCAATTTATTTTTCTTTAATCGAGTACCGTATTCCAGCATGGGGAAAAAAACGCTCCCGTCATTAATCTGATTTTTAAAGCTCAGAAACTAATTATAAATATTATTCTAAAACTACCGATCATAAGCAGTTCGATGAAATATTCAGGAGAATCTGTGTTTTGGACACAGATAACTTTATGTCAAAAACATACTAGCACACCTCAAAACAGAACTGCTTTTCACAATATTAAAACTGCTCGAGTTACTAGAACCAAATGTAAAAATCTCTCACCTATCCTTTTCCTAAAACTAATTTTGGCCAAAGAAATTTTGTATACTTTGCAACAAACCTATACAATGCACTTCCACTGGTCATTAGACAGAAAACAACTTATTTTAAATATAAATCAGACACCAAGTCTTGGATCATCAGCCAAAACAGATCTATTATATATCTACTATCCGTGGCTCTACCCTACCCACTTTCTCTTGGGCATGTTTGGTATGAACCTTCTACGGGTCAGAAGGGATGCGCTCATTGTAACACATTTCTTCAGACTGATTCGTGGAAGGTTCGAAAACTCGGCTATCATGGAGAGCATTAGTTTCTATGTTCCCGATGTTATCTCCGTCATCGATAACATAGACTGTTTTATCTCCCGGCTTGCAGAACTAACTTGCCAATGGTTATGCCAGTCAGGAGAGCTGTCTTGTTGTTAAATAGAATCACTTCGAATATCGATATGTTTAATATCAATGAAGCACAATTCAGACAACAAGCTTTGTTGTTGTTAGTATGATTGTGCTTCATTGAAATATAAATTACTTAAACCTGTTTAAATTTTAAATCTTAATACTCTTAAATAGCATTGAAATTTTATTTTGTAATGTTTTAAAATGAATAAATAATTGAATTTAAAATTGAATTATTGTCAAAGATTTTAACAAAATCATTTTTTATGTAAGCATTTCCAATTGTACGATGCTGATTGTCTTTTATTTTAATCGTTTATAACAATTGGTTGTCGTATTTTTGTAATAAAGTCCCCAAAGTAAGCCAAGTCGGTATTTTAAATCAATGTATCTTTTTCTAGAATAAAAAATATTAAATATTCTTGCGTAACAAATATTAGATAGCCGTCATAATGTTTGTATGACCTAAAAGATCTTGCCCAGCAAAAAAACACCTAAAATCGTTTATTTGAATGACTTGTGTATTTAGTTATTCAGGTAATTCGCACCCGACTCAAAGTTAAAGCAAAAGTCATTATTGATATAAACGATTGACCTGGGTGACCTAAATTATCCTTTTGGGGCTCTGTTGACTCTGAGATGTGAAGTGACCTAAGGTATTCGCGGAATAAATTACTAAGTTAATTGTGGAAATTGCTGGTTCAACGCTGAAAAAACTAAATGAAGTAAAAAAACGGCCTTTAATTTAATATTTTGTAAAATATATGTGTATATATGCAACTCATATATTTTATATTACAATGAAAAAATAAAAAAAAAAATAAATTGGCTGACCGATCGGTGGCTGAGTTGGAATTGGGTTTAGGTCCCACCCGGGCGTCGCGTGTTTGATTCATCGACCACGAAGGCCGTCAATCTGGTTACCAAACACGGCCAAAGCCATTTCAAGCAACACTTACACGTATACTCGTATTATTTGACCGGTTGGTGGCTGAGTTTGGGTCCACCTAGGTGTCATGCAAATTCCCGGCTGGCTAAGTCCTCCATCACGACACAAGAAACATTTTCCGCTTACTGTGGTGGTAGTGGGAGATTTTCAAATATTGTCAGTTATTCGTAACCCGGGAATGTTTTTTTTTCTTTAAAAAAAAAAGTTTTGTGTGATAAATATATATAGTTTTAGCCGAAAAGGAAACTCCCGTAATTTCAGCTCACTGATAGGCATTTTTAAATATTTATTTGTTTAAAGTAAAAAAGGTAGTGCCATAATTAAAGAAATCCTCACCCCTCTAATCAAAGTAATTACCAGCGGCCGTAACCTTGTAACTGTAGAAGGCGGTTCCGATGAGAAAGATTGATTATTCTCCGTACCAGCATTCCATACCAGCAGCACGATGATGACTCAATATCGATTTTATTTCATTCAATATCTATCTACGTTCAAGTTAGCAAAAAAATGTTAAAACTATGTACTTTTTGCAGTGACGTTTATGTAATTAATTTTAATTTTTAACGGTCTCACAAACTAAATATTTAAAAAATTTCGCACACTAATTTTACTTAGATATTATTGAAAAATTATAAGTAGTTACGATTTTTTTAAAAAATTTATTTGAACTAAAATTAAAATTCTGTAAAGCAGCTTTCCTAGGTAATTTATTGATTTATTTTACTCGATGATTATGTGATTCGAAATGTGTGTTGTATAATTTAGTTATAATTGAAAAATTTAAATAATAAAACCTACCTACTATCCATATTTTATAATTTAAAACACGAATAAATTACAACTATCTAGTACGCACTTTTGCGTAGCAGATAGTTGCAGTACTTTTTGAATAAAAAAAAATGATTATTCAATTTGGTTGGGAATTTCGGTCTCAAACATAAAAGTAAATTTTGTATGAAAAAGACACGCCGCCGTTCGTCTTAATAAATAACTAACTAACTAACCATCACGCCGTTTCCCCGCAGGGGTAGGCAGAGAGGACGGACCGCCAAACATCCCGGTCTTGGCAAACATTCCTTGCCTCGTTTACATTCATACAACGTCTCATACATTCTCTTCTATTATTCTGACTCTTGACATGGCCCGACTCAAGTATCTGATTCACTTGGTCGTGCCATGTCTTTCTTGGGCGTCCTCGACTTCTTCTACCATTCACATTTGCGTCATATATTCTTCTTACACTCCTTTCCTCGTGCATTCGCTCTACATGCCCAAACCATCGGAGCGTTCCTTTCTTGATGCTTCCATGCCTCCCTGCCATACATCAGGGTAGGTACCAGTACTCCATTATGGACGGCTAGTTTCGCGTCTTTGGACAGTTTTTTGTTGGTGCCAACGGCGTTCAGTCCTCCATTAATAGAGTTACCTGCATTCACCCTTCTTTCAATATCTCTATCAGCCTTCCCATCTCTCGTAAACATACTTCCCAAATAAACAAACTCATCCACCTGCTCCAAGTATTCATCATTCACAACTATATTGCATACTGTTTTCGTACTCTCTCTTTCAAACACCATGACTTTAGACTTACTTACATTCATCATTAACTCATTCTTCATACATACTTCGTTCATTCTTGACACGAGAGACTGTAGATCTTCCATACTGTTAGATATCAGCACCGCATCATCAGCATACAACAGGCAACATACTTCCAGATTACTCAATTTCGCACCCAATCCCATCTCTTTCAATTCTTGCATACAATTATCCATGTATAGATTAAATAACCACGGCGACATTACGCAGCCTTGTTTTACACCTTTTGTGATGTCAAACCACCCCGTAAAATCGCCGTTCACCCTAACACATGCAACGCTTCCCTCATACAGAGACGCAATTGCCTGTATGAGATACTTATTCACTCCGTACTTGGACAATACCTTCCATAGCTTTTTCCTGTCAACTCGGTCGTATGCTTAATAAATACATTGCAAAAATTGGTGTTCGCAAACTAAACACCGAGCTTCGAGTTTTATATTTGTATTTTCGATTCATGTATCTGTTTTATTTTAATCAGAACTTATGTAAAAGAGACATCTGTAAATGATTTCGGCCCCATCCATTAAAATAATCCTGCATCACACAGTAACAAAGAAAAATTACAATTTTATCCTTCTACACCATAAATGAACGGGATTAAACCCGCGCCTTCACATTTAGGTTAAGTTAATAAAAACTGCACACAACTACCAACCAATTAAAAGTTGTACACTCACCATCACGCAAAACCCATTTCGTTAATCCTCCAGTCCCGTTACGTAAAAAAACTTAACCTAAAAACCGAAAACGATCATCAGCAGATAAGTAATTGCACTAAAAAATAAGGTCCCAAAGAGCAAAGCCTCTCGTGAATCTTTCCCGTTAGTTGGCACAGTTCGCTCGCCGTTTACCCACAGAAGAAAGGCTGTCTAAAGCGACCGAATTTATTTCCATTGGGCACCAATTTAGCGGCACTGCCTTCGGTGCCATGGTTACTCATCTCAAACAAAAAGCTGAACTATCTTCAAATAAGCATTGGTGTGAAATTATGAGATGAGTATTTGCAGTGACAAAATGACGAAAACATAAGGTAGAACATCTATTATATATATATGTGACCCCACAGTTGAACCGCAAAGTTATAATTTTTAACGCATTATTAACCAATTTCAAATAATGTAAAATTGTCTTCAACATTACCTTTAATAATAAGTTGGTTGAATAACCAACTAATTTATATACAGGGTCAATTTTCCGTACTAATACTTTGGTATGTACAGCAAGGTGGGTCATATTAAAAAAATGATATTTTATTCTAAGAGCCATAAAAGGGTGCCAAATAGGTTCAAAACAACGTGTTTAAAATTTTTCAATTTTCTGATACGATCTTCTTCCTCCGGATTCACTTCAAAGTTTTGAAATTTTTCATTTTAAGGGGTTATTTCTCTCTCTCTGGTTTCAATCGTGGGATTGGTTTGCAGCAATTCCATCTATTCGTTTCTTCCACTCTTCCCTGTCTTGTTCGGCTCTTTTGAAGTCTGCATATGATGAGCAACGCACGTCCACCAGGTACTCTCGGCGTGGGCGTCTCCTAGCGTTTGTCCCCTCGGTCATAGCCTCCATTATGGCATGCAAGAGGCCTTCTTGTCTTATTACATGGCCGATCCATCTTGCGCGCTTTCAGACAAGGTCCTGAGCAGGTGCCTTCCTCCTTTGATTCTTTGGAGAACCTCCTCATTTGTAATGTGGTCTCTCCAGGAAATTCCTAATAGTCTTCTGTAGGACCACATCTCAAAAGCCTCTAGTCTCCGTTTATCTCTTTCGGATAGGCACCATGTGTCGCAGCCGTACATCAAGATACTCCATACTTAGGTCTTGATGAGGAGTATTCTCAGTTTTAGGTCTATATTATTATTTCTAGTATACATAAAAGTTACCATGAAACCTTTAAACCATGTTTTTTGTAATCTTCCATAGCAAATGTAATATATTTTTATGAAATCATTTACAAAAAGTCCCAAGATTGAGTCTCGCAAAATAATGTTGAAATTTGAGAGTAAGAAGGATTTTGCTTATATTTGAATACACTGCCTTGAGATAATTTGAATTACATTAATATGGTTTTTTAATAAATAAATCAAAATATTCCCTCCATTTCGTGTTTTTTTTTTAATTGTTTATTTTTAATGGTTTATCGAACATTTTTTTTTAAGTTTTAACAAGGATGGGTTTTTCTCTATTATTTATTTATTTACGCCCGTGGAGCATTTCCATCAATCTTGAAACACAGTAACAATAGAAATAGAAACAATAAAATATCAATTTTTTATAGTATAATTTCTCTTCGTTTACATTAATAGAAAGGAAGCAGAATTAAAAAGAAAAAACAACAACAAACAATATTAGAATATTAATTTAGAATTTTAGAAATTTCTGACATAAATTTTGGTAATGAATAAATGAAAATATCAACGGAACTGAATATTTTTCCAAGCCTATGTAGTCTTTGGATTGGGGAGTTAATAAAATAGTTGGTTTTAGGCGGATTAACAAAGAACAGCTCTGGAAGTCCCGTGTCACTATTTGGTATTTTCATTAAATTAACATAATTAATTTGTTCAATGGATATGGAGAGTTTGAAATTAATGAACCTTAAAAATTTATGCTTGACTTTCTCAATTTTTATTTGATGTGCTTTATAGTACGGGGACCAAAGAGTGGAATTGTATTCTAAATTACTTCTTACTAAAGCAATGTAGAGAATTTTAAATGAATAATTTTATTTATTTTTTATTAATTTTCGGGAAATTGACAGTTTACAATTTTTCAGTTTGTTCATAAGTATTTTATAGCCAAAATAAAACCAATAATGGATTTCCTCCTTATGACCATACCTCTACTGAGACAGCATGTTAAGTAAATTAAATGTATAAGATAAAAAATATGAAGCCAATAATTATATAAAACAGAAAAAATTATATAAAACGAAAATTATAAAACAAAAAATGTATCAATGGTAGCCGTGGAGAGAAGTTGTACATACAAATCAAATCATAACAGAAATATAAACAATAGAAACATAATATTATTCAAGAAACAAATTAATTTATTATGTGAAATTTTGAAGGCAATTTGGAGGAAGAAGATGATATCCATATATTATTAAAAAAATTACGTGATTTTGTATCTCCATTAAACATCTTTTTATTAAAATAACAAGTTATAGAATGCAGGCACCATCTAGTAAATTTATCTCAATGGTTAATA
This sequence comes from Limnephilus marmoratus, assembly GCA_917880885.1. Classification (NCBI taxonomy): domain Eukaryota; kingdom Metazoa; phylum Arthropoda; class Insecta; order Trichoptera; family Limnephilidae; genus Limnephilus; species Limnephilus marmoratus. Next base: position 33,908,030 of record OU862926.1, read on the forward strand.
GGTTCAAACATCAGAATAAGTAATATTGAGCAAGCATTAAATTCTCAGAAAATAATTGGGAACAGGAAAAAAATTCAACACGCCATTCTTCGGCGTCGGTTATGGGTTCAAATAATCTCATTAACTCGAAATCTCATAACATACATTCAAACCAACTCATCATCTATAGTCTGTTATAAACTGGGTTCAACTCAGTTCTGCGAATCGACAGAAAGTAGTGGGAAGTGAAAATCTGATATTATATTTTTTTTCGGCGATGTTTTTTTTGAAAATGAAACGGAGCTTTTATTTTCTTTTCAAATGTTGGTAATCAGTTATCATTACTCTTTTTTTCTTGAAATTTCCTTTTTAAAAGAAAGACAAACATTCCCAGGTTACAATTTTTATTTTTTTACATTTTTTTTAAAGATTGTGTCATTACTGGGCTACTACCCCATTCTAAGGTCACATTGTACATGATTACGTGTTTGAATTGTAAGTTAGTACCTATGTTAAAATATTGCGAAAGGAAAATTATAAAATAATATCTAGAAGAAAACACAATACAAGTTTTGTTAGGTTGCAAAATTGTATCTATATTCTTCCTTCCCATGTCCATATCTTAACGCTTCTTTTGAAGTCGGTTTTTTTGTGTTTATTGCAAGAGGGAGGGTATAAAATAATATTGTAGAGACATATTGCATATTTCTTTGTCCAAAACTCATTTTAGTTGTAGGTAGGTGGAATTTATATTAAATATATTATGGATCTTGTGAATCGGCCCGAGTCTTTGAATGCGTAAATTAGAAGAATTGATTGAGTAACGTTAAATTCAGGGACATAGTGTGCAGCAATTCTGATGGGGATTCTATGTATAATTTTAAGCCCTCGCGGATTTATTTTTACTCGGGGTCTACTATGTGGAGCTGTTGTAAAAAATGCTGTCCGAAAAGTTAGCTAAATAAAGAAATATCACGAACGTCGTAATACCCCAAAAATAAACCACGATAAATGTTATATTGTTCGTCCCATATTTTTCAACCAAATCTTCGAATGCGAGGGTCAAAATGATTTATTCATAATTTTTCTTTCGGTAATGATGTTGAGAAGTTAAAAGTACTGTATCTATCGTTTAAAATAAATCTAATTAAGAAAATCCCGAAGATAAATCTTGATGTATATATTAATGTCAGAGTTATTTTTCTGGAACACTCGCTCATCTCTAAAAACTTACTCGTATATAAATACTAGAATCTCAAAGAAACTATTTTAAAAAACTTGAAAAAAAAATTTACCAGTTGTATAGTGGGAACATAAACATAAATTCATCGTGATGAAAAAAGCTCTCAACATTAAATTTAACGATCTAAAAAATATTGCAATTTATGTCAATATTTTTATATCATGTTCGACCGGTCAGTGGTTGAGAGGCGTCGCGTTTGGGTCCCACCCAGGCGTTACGTGTTCGATTCCTCGGCTGGTTAAGTCCGCCATCACAACTCAAGCAACATTTTTGGCTTTCTGTGGTGATAGTAGGAAATTTTCAAATATTGTCGATTACACTATTAAATATTCTTAACCTATTTGTCTTTCTTTTTTTAAAAGAAATGTTAATTTGCAGTATATAGAAAAAAAACTTGTGTATGAGATCTTCGTTAAAGTTTATCTACCATTACTATTTTTTTGTTAGAATTCGTATTATTCTTCTTTTATGAAGGCGCATAGGCTACATATGGTGTTAAGGGACGTACTTGACTTATTGATATTATTTCGATTAAAAAATGTAAATGAAATTTGTCTCCGTTGTGACTTTTGATGACTTTTCTTAAAATATTCTTCCATATGTCTTCACTGGTCACTCAGCCGACTAACCGCTCAACCCCTCATCACGACCCTAACTGTATACGTACTAATGTTTATGTTTTAAATTGAAAACAAACAAAAAATCAATAAAAATGTCACCGGAGACCAAAATTTCATGTACGTTTTTACTCCAAATAATGTAGAAATCACTGGTTAAAGTAAGTCAAGGGTGTCCTGTACAGGAGAGGAACTGAACTCCAGAATTGCAGCAGTATTAGTCATTTCAAAAAATTTTCATTTCATTCCAGGAAGATCTTTCAATATTCGATCTCTTATATGGTAAAAACTCGAATTTGTCGGAGATTTCACTTTTTTAAAATATTAAATTTTTTTAATAGTGCCGGTAGAGTTGTTATTATCCTTCAGTTCGATTGATATTTCAAAGCCCCTTAGCTCAAAATGCAATTGACAACTGAAGATGATTGAATTGATTTATAAAAAGCTATAAAAATTCATAACGCGATAATAACTCATCGTTAGATATAATTTCAGATTTTTAAGACCAAAAGTATCATCGTGATTAATTTTAGAGGGACAAATTATACAACTGCCCTGATGATTTACACTATAACGCTATCCGAAACGTTGGCTAAGGAAGGAGGTACCGCAACACGGCATAATACACCAAAAATAAATGTATATAGAATTTATTTCGAAAAAAGACTGGCAGGTATGTGGAAGATACATTGTAAAAACATAAAGAGTTCAACATCAAGTTATCACAGTAATAATTAACTTGTTAAAATAATTTAAAATGTCCACAAACCGTGAATGTATAAATATTCATGATCATTAAAATCAGACAGGAAAAAATCCAAACAAGGTTTACCTGTTTTTTTTTCGGAAAAGGCGAAAAGTTTTTAGGTCAAAGAGTCAAATTGATTAAGAAAATGATGTAGGAACGAGTTTACAGCATCTGCAGCCAACCTGGCCTTTGTGTGGAGACATTATTAGCAGAGAGAGCTTCTCTCCTTTTCCTGAGATAGTAACCATGACTTGGGGATGCTAAGTGGGAATTTTATTTGTTTATTTAATTCTTTTAATTTTATCTACAGGTTTTGTGAAAACTATTAATTTATTTATTACTAACTAGTTACCGGTACGCGTTGCAAGGCCTAAGTGGCCTTGCAACGCGTACCGGTTGCAAGGCCACTGAAATTTGTTTCTTCCGGCGTATCCTTTCCCATTCGTCCCATTCCCTTCCACCGCCACTTCTCCTCCCAAGCCCTTCCCCTCACGCGTTCCCCTTCCACCTTCCCCATCTTCCCTCTCCCGTCTACCGTTCCCCATCCCACTTTCGTATATTCAGTACCAGAAGGTACATTCAGTTTTCAAACGGCTCGCGTGCCACCTATTGCATATTTTTTTAAACGAATTTAATTTTTTCTTATATATGATTTTTGTATAAATTAAAAGAACAATCAAATGTGATACCTAACACAGATATCTACCTATTTAAAATACTTATTCAAAGTATTCGATTTTGGTTAGTATCACAGTTAAGTAGGTACTTCAAGTAAATTCAATTATTTAAAGAGTTTATTCTAAAATTGAGTTTTGATTGAACAATTGGTATTTTGCAAAATGACATTCTCAAATTCAGACATTTTTGACAGTGTCATAAAAGTTTTTGTAATGATTAAAAAACTTTTCAGATGTATTGTCATGTGGTTATAATAATCCGGAACCTTCGCGAGGGTGGAAAGAAGATATTTTGAAGGATTCAAAGATTTTCTACGCTTAATATGGCAATACATAAACAACACACATACATACATACATGCAAGCAAGCAAGCAAACATTAATTCATTTTTATATAAATAGATTAACTATAGACATTTCGACCATTAACAAGACATACATTTTATGCAAACAAATCATCAAAAAATATACATAAATCCATGACCTTAAAAAAATACGGAAATAGAAAATCATTCATTATAAAACAAACAAAAAATTAAGTGGTGAAATTAAGAAAAACATATGAAATATAGTAAAAATACAACAAAGGGCGTGCAGATAGATAATTATAATATGACGAAACAAAATATAGCACAGATGATAACAATTTTCTCGAGGGGTGAACATTTCTTTAATTATTAATATATTTAATTTGGGAGGCGGGTACAGGTATCGCCGCCTCGGGAATAGAAAGAATAATATAAAAAACTGTTTCCTTTTTCCTCAAACAAAGTTAGGAATACGTTACGAGAGATAGGAAGGCTGATAGAGATATTGAAAGAAGGGTAAATGCCGGTAACTCCATTAATGGTGGACGGAATGCCGTTGGCGCTAATAAAAAACTGTCAAAAGAAGCGAAGCTAGCAGTCCACAATGGAGTCCTGATACCTACCCCGATGTATGGCAGTGAGGCATGGAACTGGCAGAGGAAGGATGAAAATAAACTGAATGCTGTTGAAATGAGATCCCTGAAGCGTATGTGTGGTAAAACCATGTATGATCGTGTTAGAAATGTGGATAACCGCAAAGAATGAAGGGCTGATGACTCCAGATACTAATATCTACACCCTGTATGTCGGACGAATATCTACAGCTCATATGTTGAACTAATATCTACGAACTTCAGAGTGTTGACTAATATCTACAGAGCTAAGGTCGGACGAATATCTATGACGGTCCCAGTGTTGACTAATATCTACAGAGCGTAGGTTGAACTAATATCTACAGAGCGTGGGTTGGACTAATCAGCTAAATGTGTCCAATAGTCCGATATTATGGATTTTTACATACATACTTACATAAATTAAGCTTTTTTAAACTGCGTACGCAATATTACGTTATTCCAATATGCTATATATAATTGCAAATCCAACCTTGCCAGTGCTGTAGATATTCGTCAACACTTTGGTTCCCATAGATATTAGTCAACAGTTTGAGCTGTAGATATTCGTCAACACTTTGGTTCTCATAGATATTAGTCAACAGTTTGAGCTGTAGATATTCTACAACACTTTGGTTCTCATAGATATTAGTTCGAATTTTTCAGTTTTTGGAATTCCTGTAGATATTAGTAGACGCCTCCAGCATGATGAGTAAGATTAAGAAAGGGACCCTCAGATGGTTTGGGCACGTAGAGCGAATGAACGAAAAAAGTAGTCTAAAAAGAATATGTACGCAAATGTAAATGGTAGAAGAAGTCGGGGACGCCTGAGGAAGGCATAGCACGATAAAGTGAAAGATCCTTGAGACGGGCCATGTCAAAAGTCAGAATAATAGAAGAGTATGTATGAGACGATGTATAAATGTGAGTGAGGCAAATAGTGTGTGCCAAGGCCGAGTTGTTTGGCGATCCGTCCTCTCTGCCTACCCCTGCGGGGAAACGGCGTGATGTTTTAGCTACAGGTACCAATTTTTCATTTAAATAGTTTTGCAATAAATCGCGTTCATTGGTCAAATCATTGTACGTACAGTATCAGTGATCGATGAACCAGTGGATGTAATTTTTAGCCATAAGCTGTTATAGTGGTTTGTCCAGTTAATAGTTAGAAGTAGGATTTTTCACAAAAACGGCGCTATACAAATATTTTATTATATTGAGAGATAAATATACACAATAATTTTAACCAAATAATCTCTCATTTTATGAGCATTAACAAGGAAGTGAGAGGCTGGACACTTGGTCACCCTTCCCGCTGAATCCGCGCAGATCAGGTTTGTTAGTGTGTTGGTCGGTTGGTTAGTTTGTGCGCAGGCTGTGTGGGGGGTGGGTGTGTGGGGTATGCGGGGGGTGGTGGTACGAAGCCGACTAATGCCTGACCTACTGAGACTCCTTCCGCATTACAGCAGGGGTTACCAACGTACGCACACACTGCCAACTCTTTACCAACCCTGGATTTCTGCACAAATACTTCTTCGTCAAATACAGAAAAATTATTTTTTAAAAATGTTTCTATTATGTATAGAGCTACGTTTTGTTGAGAAAATCACTTAAGGGGCCGCTTTGCAACTTAATTTACATTCACAGAGTGTTTAAGGGACTAACTTTAACCAGTGATTCCTGACACATTGTTTGTAGTAAAAATGTAAATGAAATATTGGTCTCCTTTGTCTTCTTTTGATGTCTTTTTTTGTTTGTTTTCGAAAGGCAATAATCCTGAAGCATTTTTTTTTAAATAAATTCATTCATCTTCGCAATACAATCATACTATCCTGTGATTTTTCACTGGTCTACTTTAGTACCTAAAAGTAAAAAAATAGAAGCGTGAGTAGGCCACATAGAGCTGTTCGTATGAGAAGGATGGATTTTCCAAATTTGCCCCCTGCTATCCCCTACCGCTACTATTTCTCGTTTCCAATCCCCCCTCTGTCCCTTCCTCATTTCCCACTCCTCTGTCACCACTCCACTGCGTGTCCTTTCGCATGGGACCCCATTCCCGGCCCGTTCCCCTCCCGCGTCTCCTTCCCCTCCAGCGTTCCCCTTTCATTTCCCCCTTTTACCCCCACCCCCTCCCCCCATCTTTCGTTCCCCTCCCCCCTCTTGGATCCACACCCTGTTTTCCCTCTTTATTACAATATATTATGGCAGAATTAAAGCATAAATGCGATATTTGCACGAGATAATTTTTAGAAGATTTACAGCAAATTTTTCTTATTTTGATCTTCGTACTTATCATAACACTTTTTTCATCCACCTATTTTACATATTGAATTTTTCTATTAAAAAAAAATAAGGACGGGTTGTTTCAAAATATTTGACGGATTCATCAAATATTTGAGGTTAATTTTCACATTCTGTTTAAGTTCTATTCAAGTTCTTAAATCATTTTAATTTTATGAAGCAACTGGCTAATAATGATATAATAAAATAAAATAAAATTAGATTTTATTGCTGTTAAACTTATAAAACATTTTTCTAATCTAATTAATTAAATTTCTTTTTTTAACTATTATTCTGAATTATCCGTGTTCGGGTCATTATTTTTAGAAACAGCTTGTCTTTCGACATTGGCCTCCTCTAAAGATTTCCATTTTTCTCTTTCCTTTGCAACTCTGATCCGTTTGGGACCAGCCACCTTTTTAGATCGTCTTCCCATGTGGACAAATGATATAATAATAGAACTTGGATAGAAGTTACCCAGAACGTGAAAATTAACTACAAATATTTGATGAATCAGTCAAATTTGAAACAACCCGTAATTTGTTACAAAATAATAACAAAAATATTTATAATACATTATTCCCAGTAAGTTTAACAAAACTCATTTCGGGAATAATCAAGAAAAATACAAATACATAAGAATACGAATTTTAAGGGAAAAAAGTTCAATCATGTATTTCATTAAAACAACTAACATATTTCTAAGCGATCAAATTTTACAAACCAAAAACACTTAATTTGGCATTTTGATTTTGCACCTTAATAAGAATGATTAAAAGTTAGAGTCCCAAAGAACGATTGTGTCATTGTTGTGCTCTCGCGGATCTTTTACCTTATTAATTTTCAATTGATAGTATGAAATGCTGTATATAGGTGATTTGGTAGAATTAAAAAAAAAACTATTAAATTCCATTCAAAATTTTTCGTATGCGGCCGGCGTAACGTCAACTATCATTTCAAGGTTTCGCGCCGACACCGATTGACTAAGAAAATAAAGATCGGTATCCGCGGATCTTGAAACCAAATATCCGTATTCGGATCCGTACCCGCGGATATACATTTTAACGATCCGGCACATCACTAATATATGCATTCATTTTTTATAAAATGTTATAATAAAGGTCCTTTTTGGTCATGTATACCTTATCAGAAAAGAGGAGCTCTTGTGCCTGATAAGGGAGCCACGATAAAATAATATTAGTTATGCCCAAATTCGGACAAACCTACTAAATAGCATTATTAAGCTATAACGGAATATTTTCACCAAAATTAATAAATCTTGAAAGAAGCCTTAAAATTATGAATATAGTAAATTCAGTGGTTTAATTCCCCTGCTACCGAAATACGCCTCTGGGCAGAATATCATTTCAGGATATCAAATGCCGGGACTTGAATGTAAACGGTGAGATAAGGTCCTCATCTCGTTCCTCGTTTAGTTACCCTGTTGCCTTTAAAACCGCACACCGTCCCATCCTTAACCGCCTACTGCGGACCGGGGTGGCCATAAGTGTGGAGAGATTAATGGAACCAAAAAAATAATTAAAAAAACTCTAAATTACATATTAGGTCCTTACATATGCAATTGGCGTTTTGCCGTACTGGCAACTTTGATCTCAAATATCTTCTCTTTGGTTAGGAATTCCAAATTCAAATTTATACAGCTATTTACTCATGTATTTGTGTTTCGAAAATTATAATTCGTTTGTTTTTTATTTAATCGTTTTTTTTCTTTGCGTCACTTAGTTTACAAAATGGAAAACTTGAAATATCGCGTTATTTACGCGATTTCCACCGTGGTACCAGTGCCGCAGAAACGCGACGAAGGATTAATTATGTGTATGGCGACGGTGCCGCAAAAGAAAACACAGTGCGTTTTTGGTTCCAACTTTTTCATTCTGGAAATTATAGCAATGGTACATACTTTGATTAAATACATATATAATATTAAAAAAAATCGACTTTATGTTCCTCCCATACAAAACGCCAATTTCACATTTAAGGACCTAATATTACAAGTGACATGACTTACTTTAACCAGTGATTCCTGAATGGTCTCCTGTGACATTTTTGTTCTCGGATGACATTTTTTGGTCTCCGGAGTTTTTTTTTTAGTCATATTTAATAAAAAAATAATGTCAACGGAGACCAAAGTGCCATGTTTCACATTAATACCGTGAATCTTCGAGGGAGTTCATTCGAGATATCAAAGAGGATATTTGGAGTAAAAACGGTAGATGTCATTATGCTCTCCGATGCTATCTTTTCCGTTTAAAAACCAAAAATATATTTTTCAAAACATACGTCGCCACTGATCACACTATTAAACGTCACGATGGTATCACGTCATACACGCGCTGTTTCGTATGTTATTATGTATGAACGAGACAAAGTGCTTATTACGTGACCTGCTAGGCTATACCCGACTACTCAGTTGCAACGTGTGATGGAAAAATATTTTTATTGTTTTGAATTGAAAAAAATGTCATATGACAGCAAAATCACACTTACATTTTTTATTCGACAGCATATTACTAGACTGTTTTATCTCCCGGCTTGCAGAACTAACTTACAAATGGTCATGCCGGTCCGAAGAGCAATCTTGCTGTTGAAGAGAATCAATTCGTAAATTCGGATATCGGCATTTTAGCGTTAGGGAAGCTACCTTCAAAAGACAAGCTCTATTAATGCTGGTATAGTTTGTATAACTACCACTTATGTAACACTGTTATAAATGTCAAGGTATATGTATCAAATGTATATTATGTAATAAATAAATAAATTAAATATTCTCGTACGTTCAATATAATACTGTTAATAATGTATTTTACAAACGTGTAAAATGTACAATTTTGTAATGTTTTTGAAAGAATAAAGTTAATTTAATTACTCCAAATATGCTTAGGAATCGATGGTTAACAACCTATGGGTACGTGCTGTATGACTACTGTTGTAGACGATAAGAGTTTTAGTTAAAAAAAAACACTTAAAGGGCGTTCAGTGTTCATAAAACAGAAACAAATGGATTAATAATTAATTAATAGGAAAGTTTTTTTCATATGATTTTCACACTGATGGTTTTTCCTTAGGAAAATTGTTAATATTATTTGATGTTAAAAAAAAATACCAGCAGATTTATTCGTACAATTTAAAGTAACTCCTTGTCATCCGAATACAAAGTAAATTAGTTCTAATAAATATCGCATTACTTTATTATTAGGCACATATAAAAAAATCTTAACGGTTGTTATGATTGATAATATAATGTTTAAAAGAAAATTGATGAATTTAGCCTAACAACATTTAAATGTTTTAAATTAAATTATTATTTATTTTCCAAAAAAGATTATTTCATTAGAAATACTTATTTAATACTATTTGTTCAAAAAATATTTTTACAACTTTTATTTTTAAAAAATATCTTCGGACAGCAAAAGAACATCCTCATTTTTCAGTCCTAATATGCTCAGCAATCGCTGAATAAAATCTGTCAGGTACGTGCGGTCACTCCCCGTATACAAAAAATAAAATAATGTATGTATTCTTTAGCTTTTTTATATGAATACCGCACAAGAGTCCCAACTTCTCCCGTCTGAAGCCAGTGAGACTATGGCATCCCCAATCGGGATAAATTATGAGGCTGAATGTAGTGTGGAGGGAAGGAGATAGAAAGAGGAACGTGGAGAAGTCCTGGCTATTCAGATCTGGTCAACAAACACGGCTAAAGCCATTTCAAGCAACGTTTCAAATCTGAATGGTGGTCCTACACCAGAGTGATGCTGAGAGTATCTTCTTCTCTTGAACGTGCCGCAAATATACTATAAATTATTTCAAATGAATAATTTGTGATATAACACAAACTAATCAGTGGAGGTTATCCACCTCTTACCCGCCCTGGTATAAGAAACAGATGGTTACTCCTTCAAGGCTCTCGCAAGATTCTAATTTTTTTGTTAAACGAAGCTACATTTATTTGATTTTGAACGAATCTAGACCTCCAGTGTCCTTGCATACGTTGTTAGTATGCAGTATGCAAGTGCTTTACAGGAAAAATCAAAATGCGAAAAAATAGGTTAATGCACAAATTAATCAAATAAAATTTATTTGCCACGCCGGGATTCGATCCCGCGACTCTTCGGATTGCGAGTAAAAGAACTTTACCGTTCGATCACTTAAGCCGTCAGCTTTATGAACCAGCGTATTATTATATATGTATTTATAATGAAACAATGTTAAAAAAAATATATCTGTACGTGAGAAATATTCTTTCTACAAAATTGTAACAATTCTTTAAATATTCCTTGTAGTACATTGATCTGAAGGAATCGTTCGCAAAATTACCAACTAATGGTTATAGTCGTATTAAAATCTTTCAAGTATCCTGTTCACTTAGACATTCCTTACAAATTTAGGTCAACCGCTATTTTCTGGGGATTCCCCCCCCCCCCCCCCTTCCTTCCCCTCTCTACTCCCCTTCGCACGTCCTGCCGAGTCCTCAACTTGAATTTGAATAAAGAACGTTTGTAATTTTTAACGATTTCAAATTCAGAGAAGAGCCGTTTTTTATGTGATGGCAGTGGTTAAATTTTGTTACTACCCGAATTATTGCATAATGTGTACCTGTCTACTTTAGTATTCTATTATCTATGACCTAAATTACTGCTTTGCCTATGGTCGATGTAAGGAGGTGAATATCTTTTAGTCAGGTAAATTAATATTTTTTTTTACTAGGTACATCACGAATTTCAAAATTTTTATTTTTTTTATTTAAGTACATAAAACAGGCATTGTGCTAAAAAATTATATACATGGATGATTTAAATAACAGAAATTATAACAAAAATAGTAAACAAAATAATTAGCTACTCGTAAATATGCAAAAGTGAATGACAAACAAGAATGAGTAAAAGGTAGAGTACAAAAGTATCACCAACAATTTATTCTTGGCACCTGTGCTGATGGAACAACGATTTAGTAGGTACAATATTTCCTCTCTTTGAATAAAGGGCTTCATCGCAATATCAGCTTTTTACCAATGGGTTATTAAAAATGTCAATTTCATTATTAGAGCAGTGTAGAGTGTTATAATGTCTTAATGTTCGTGGTAAAGGGGAGAAATATACTGTATTTGTGTGGTAGGTAGACATATAGAAAATATCTTGCATCCTCCTTGTTGAATTTCTTGACGGTGTGTTGATGTTAATTTGGGATAAAATTTTTGGTGGATCAACTGATGCATGTGTAATTTGTGCAGAAGCAATAAATCGGAAAGTTTCCGTCTTCCTGTCAGAGAGTGTAGTTTATAGTTTAGAATTCGGTCGTTATACGTTCCAAATTGATCAGATAAACCTTCGCGATAAGCAATAACACGGGTTAATTTTCTGTGTATGGATTCGATTCTATTATTGTGAATCTCATAATTGGGAGACCAAATAGTGGATCCGTATTCGAGAATACTTCGCACAATTGATTTATATAATGTTAAAGTTAATTCTGAACTTTTAAATATAATTATTTTTTTAATAAATGCAAACGGATTACGGATAACCTGACAATACTAAAAAAAACTCCTATCACCACCACACTAAGCAGAAAATGTTGTCTATGTAGTTATGGAGGTCTTAGCCAGCCGAGGAATTGAACAGGCGAAGCCTGGATGGGATCCAAACATTATGCCAACTCAGACACTGACCGGTCAGTAAATTTATATAATATTTTGAGATACATACAATTTTAAAATCATATATTATGTGGTTTATAAAATGTGAGATCTCCGTGGTCGAGTGGTTAATATCCTCCACTGTGAACCCAAAAGTGGAGAGTTCAATAAAACAATTTTCATTATAACAAGCGTCATTTCACATTTAATTTAGTATAATATGTTGGCGGTACGTTCCAGAGTGGAAGATGCTCTCAGCATCACCCTTGTAAAAGAATTGGCTTTAGTCGTGAGAAAAATCAGAAAGGATTCGGTCGCATCTAGGAAATGAAACCAGTACCTTAGCGTTTCCGGGGCTCTGCTCTAAATACTGAACAAATTTGACCCTATCACCTTCGTTCGTATTGTATCACATATATGTTTTTCACCATAAAATACTGTTTTCTTATTATTTTCAACTATGTTTGTGATATTACTAAGTTAATGCGTTTATGATTATTTAATTTATTTTTGTAATATTCTTCCCGAACTAAATGCAATCTAGATAGTGTCTCGGATAAATACATCAATTTTTTTGCGACATCTATTGACTTTTCTAGAAGTCTGGGATGAATTTAATAAGATTGTTTTTGGAATAATTCCTTGATGCAACCGAATCGTAAATGCACAATTCGAGAAACGAGAATAGGTACCGCCGCCCCAGGAACCATTTATTAACCAACATCTCTGCCGTGGTTCACTCCAAGTGGTTGGCTACGTTTGGTGACTTAGCAGGGGTGCCCGGGTTCATGGTGTAAGGTTTGTCTGGATCTGGCGGCTGATAACCTGGACGCCCTCTTACTTTTTTCCTTCCGAGAACTTCCTCTTCTTCCTTTCCTTAAAAAGACCCTCCACACCGCATACCCAAAGACGACAAAGGCCCTGAGAGAATAATTTTTCTCAGGGCCTCCCGTGAGGAGCTAACGTAAAAAAAAATTGACGTGACGGAATTTTTCTGTTACAAATTTTCTTTCGAGAGTTGCTAATATTGTGGTCAAAAATTAAATTTTATTTTATTACGTTCAGGTGGTATAAAAATATTAAATTTAACATCGTATGTACGTTTTTAGATTTTCACGGCCAAAAGTATTTTCGTTATTTGTTACACATCTTCCCTGATGATGGACACTGTAACGCTGTCCAAAACGTTGGCAAAAGAAGGAGGCCGAGCAACACGGCATAACACCCCAAAAACAAACAACGGAAATTAGCATTGCATGTTTTAGAAAAAATTTACGATGCATGGATTTTGATTGATGGGGTAAAATTTACAAATTGCTATTTTATATTGAAATTTTTCAACATTTTCACAGGAACGCGTTTTAAGAATACCGTGTATAACATTTATTTTTACCGCTCGTTGAAATCGTTTTGCAGTTTTTTCGAGAATTGTTAGAGGTCATTAGAAAATGATTTAGATGTTTTAAACGTGAGAGAAAATACGTTGTTAGAAATTTTGTCCCACTTTTAGTAATAGTCTTTGAAAGTAAGTCATCATTTGCGTGCATTTTAGAATTTAGTATAATAATGAAGACCCGGGTATAATTAGTATAATAATGGTGGTTTTACGGGGTGGTTTGACATCACAAAAGGTGTCAAGCAAGGCTGCGTAATGTCACCATGGTTATTCAATCTATGCATGGATAATTGTATGCAAGAATTGAAAGAGGTGGAATTGGGCGCGAAATTGAGTAATCTGAAAGTATGTTGCCTGTTGTATGCTGATGATGCGGTGCTGATCTCTAACACTATGGAAGATCTACAGTCTCTCGTATCTAGGATGAAGGAAGTATGTATGAAGAATGAGTTAATGATGAATGTAAGTAAGTAAGTCTAAAGTCATGGTGTTTGAAAGAGAGAGTACGAAAACAGTATGCAACATAGTTGTGAATGATGAATACTTGGAGCAGGTGGATGAGTTTGTGTATCTGGGTAGTATGTTTACGAGAGATGGGAAGGCTGAAAGAGATATTGAAAGAAGGGTGAATGCCGGTAACTCCATTAATGGTGGACTGAATGCCGTTGGCGCTAATAAAAAACTGTCAAAAAAAGCGAAGCTAGCAGTCCACAATGGAGTCCTGGTACCTACCCTGATGTATGGCAGTGAGGCATGGAACTGGCAGAGGAAGGATGAAAGTAAACTGAATGCTGTTGAAATGAGATCCCTGAGACGTATGTGTGGTAAAACAATGTATGATCGTGTGAGAAATGTGGATATCCGCAAAGAATGTAAGGCTGATGTAAGCATAATGAGTAAGATTAAGAAAGGGACCCTCAGATGGTTTGGGCATGTGGAGCGAATGAACGAAGGAAGTAGTGTAAGAATAATATACGACGCGAATGTGAATGGTAGAAGAAGTCGAGGACGCCTGAGGAAGACATGGCACGATCAAGTGAATCAGTTACTTGAGTCGGGTCAAAAGTCATAATAATAGAAGAGAATGTATGAGACGATGTATGAATGTGAGTGAGGCAAAGAGTGTGTGCCAAGACCGAGTTGTTTGGCGGTCCGTCCTCTCTGCCTACCCCTGCGGGGAAACGGCGTGATGGTTAGTTAGTTAGTTTATGAAGACCCGACAAAAAATATACTTTTCACTAGGCACAGGTAGGTACTTCGCAATGACTTATTTTCATAATTTGTCGAAGAAAAAATCCGGTTTACACGAGTTGGTACCCGGACTATCTACATCTAAAAATATATAATCAATGTATGTTTGCTGGTATGTAAGTATGTTGGTTGTTTATGTATTGCTATATGTATAGGAAATTTTTGAAACCTTTAAAATACCTTCTTTCCGCCCTGGCGAAGGTTTCTGGATTATTACAACCACATGACAATACATCTGAAAAGTTTTTTAATAATTCCAAAAACTCTTGTTGAATGCGGGTGAAGAGAGGAAAACGCGGGGGGGGGATTCGAGGGACGGTGGAGCGGGAGGGGGGAGAGGGATGGCGGGGAAGGTCCATGGGGAATGTAAAGGGGAAGAGGGCATGGGAGGGGAAGGGGAGGCGGAAGGAGAATGGTTCAAATGGGAAAGGACACGCAGGGAGAAAAAAATTCTTTATTAAGTGGCATTGTAACTCGCTGGTTTATTATAAATGACGAAAAAAATGTGGTTTGGTTTGATAACATGATTTATTTTGAGTGTTACATACCTACGAGGGTTTTCTGTAAAATAAGGTCTTTTAACACTGACATTATTATTATAACTACCACAACGCGGGCATAAACCAGTGTGGTAGCCAAAAAAACCCAAAAATCTGTAACAAATAAAATATTTTGATATAAAAATAAATAAATTAACTGGTGTGTAGCCTGGTTTCACCTTGCCAAATCCCTAACATGCTTAGTCTCGGCGTGGCAGCCGTTCGCGATGGAGATTGCGCTCGCCGCACCCGCCAGGGGTGAATTACGCTCTATAATTAGTTTTTTTGTGAAAAAAAACGCTGGTAGAAATTCATTTTCAGATACTTGGAGCGTACGGAAAACAGTGTATGAGTGCGAAAACGTGCACAAATGGTGCAGGGTGTTTAAAAGCGTGCCGTACGGCCATCGGTTTCAGACGAAAAATTTTCTAAAGTGGAAAAAACATTGATTGCAGATCGATGGGTGACGGTTCGGGAGCACTCTGATATGATCCCTGATGTCAGTAAGACCACTATTTACAAGATTTTGACAGAACATTTGGGAGACCACAAAGTCTGCCCAAGGTTGGTCTCAAAATACTCTCCGAAAATCACAAAAAATTACGGGTTGAAGCAGCCCGCGAATTCCTTGAGTGCTACGACGTCGATGGCGCAGAATTCTTGGACTCAATTGTGACTGGGGACGAGACCTGGATACACTACATGACACCACACACAAAGGAACAATCCCAGTCGCTTTATTCAGATTCACTGAAGCAAAGTTTAAAAACGAATTACAAAGCGTATCTTACACCTGGCGGGTACGGCAAGTGGAAGCTCCATCGCGAACGGTTACCTCACCGAGGCTAAGAGTCACAGAGGTTGCATCATTGTGGGGATTTGACAAGGGGAAACCAGGCTACACGCCAGTGTTAAAAGATTACGCGTAAAATCGTTTTTCGCGACTGCAGCACCTTGGAGACGTTATTTTACGGACAGCCCTAGTATATCTTACGGATGGCTATTCAAGTTAATTTGTAATTTGTGTAAAACATCTAATTTTTTTAAACTTTCTATGTTGTCAAGTATTTGCAGTCAATTTTTATTTCCTAAAAAAATTATGAATTCCTAAATAGCTCCATGTTAACTCAGGACAGAGACAAATCAATACATTTTTAAAGATATCTAGTCATGAAAATTGATTAAAAAAAGCCCGTAAGCCTAACCTTAAGTAACGTACTGAACATATTATTTAACCTGGTTTTAAGCATTTTTGAATACTTTGTAAACCCTTTAAAAAGCGTGTTGATTTGTCACTGACCTGAGTTGTCCGGTTACCTTGATATATTTTTTATTTATCTCAAATAATTGGTTTTTAACCGTTCGAGAACGGCAATCGACTAATTTATTTGTTATGATTTGATTTTTTTTCCAATCACCTCCCCTTACTAGTTTCATTCCACGTTTTTATTCCAGCCATAAATTCCCAGCTTTCAATTTGGTAGGCATTTGGAGGTAGTTATGGGTACCGCCGCTCCGGGAACCATTTATTTGATAACCAACACTCCTGCTTTAGATCACCTTAAGTAGTTGACCACATTTAGTGGCTTGGCAGGGTTGCTCGGATTCTTGGAGTGAGGTTTGTCTAGATCTTGGTAGCGAATGCATTTACCCATCTATTGCGTGGCGGGCCGAATTGGGTGAGACAAGTAGAGGGAGATCTTTGATTTCCCCAGCCGGACTCTCTCGACCCATCGCCTTGCACCGTGTGTTCACAATATCAATACCATGCATACCTACTTTTTATTTATTTATTTATGTATAATTTGCACATTCATTTATAACAAGTACAGGCAATATAGCCTAAGACGTTATAATCGTACCATTTATGCAGTGTATATCAATGCCAAAAATCTTACAAATGCGCTATAGGACACAAAAAATAAATCTATTTTTTATCTACCGCATTCAAAAAGCACGTAGCTCTCCCCACAGGTGAGTTCATAAATAAATTAGTGCGGCTTGCTCTACTATATAGGAGGTTGTGATGACGTCCTCGAGAGTGAGACTCTGGTACAAAAAATTTAATTTGGCCAGTTATTAGATAAGTGACCGTTTATTAGTTGAAAAAATATTTAAGCAAAGCAATACCTCTACGTGTCTCTAGGGAGTGGTAATTGGTCGTGCCTAATATATAAATCGATGGGTAAAGCCAAGGGTAACGTCCATAGAGCCGTGAGAATAAAAACCTTAAAAATTTCTTATGGACTCTTTCAATGAGTAAAGTGTATGTTAATTCGTGTGGGGCCCAGATGATCGAATTTGACTCAAGTACACTCAGGACTAGTGTGTTATATAATAACGTCAGTATTTTTGTGTTACGAAACGGATATTACTTCATTGTATTCAACCTTACGACGTATAATTTGTTTTTTTTTCATTGACGCCATAATTATTGTATTTTATTATTTTTCTTTTTTTTAAATTAATTTCAAAGTATTATCCCATTTATCCATTTATTTAATTTTATTAAATTGTAAAAACGGTTAAAACATCCAGCGAGGTGCACATTGTCAAATAATGTTATAAATATGTAAATTTAATATATCAAATAAAAATATATGTTCAGCATATTTGCCTTTCAAACCATTGATCGTGGTTCGATTCTCAGGCATGGCATTTTTTTTTTAATTTATATTTTTTATGCAACACGTTATATGCTCCTCAAACAAATAAAAACAATTATTCATTCGGCTGCTGTAAATTTTTTTTGTGAACATATCTCCAATAACATCAACCCAATTTTCGATTTCTCTGCGCAATTAAAACATGTACCATTAGGTAATTATTTAAGGGCCCGCAACCCGGATTTGTAACGATTTATTACATATTTCCCTTAAACACAGTAAGTTTTAAAGCTCTTAAAAAAATATATGTTATTCTTGAAGATAATATCTAGACTTTGCCCGCGCCGAAACGCAAATCATATAAAATTCCCTCAATTAACACGTTTGTTTCAGTTATTTTACAAGTTATATGTATGAAAAAATTCACAGTGTTTCTTTAAATGCTGTTAGATAATGCCCGCGAGATTTTTGCTCTATTTTAATCGAGTCGTGTTTGATTTAACATTTTCGCATCGATTTTGTCGCTGTAAATGTTAGCGCTCTCCTCTAATATTCGTAATTTCGTATCTTTCCATCTCCTTCTTTTCGGGCCCGGTTGCAGAGCCTTAAACTACAAAGTTCCCATATTGTTCTACAAACTACAATGTACACCGTACACGTGTTGTAGTTTGCTATTTACCGCTATTACCACTTATGGAACCCACTCGTTTGGCCCGGGGTAAAAGGGCCTGAATAGTGTGGTGTGGTCCGATGGGCGGTGGGCTGACCTTTGGAAACGGACACAACGCCCTCTGGTAACGGTATTTGCAGTGCATTTTTGGTGATACTCAATGTTGAGTTCGCAAGGCAGAATCGGATTTGGAAAGATATAGTGGCAAATTTGGACTTTAAATGTTTTATTTTATTCTTCTTCTTCTTCTTTGTGTGCCGTGTCAGGTCCCACCGACGTTGGCGAACACTCTTGAAAATGTCTCTCTGTCTTGCGCTACCTAGAATAGCTCCTCCACACTTCTAATGCTGGTCCGCTCTCGTATATTACGCAGCCAAAACATTTGTCTCCTGCCAGGCCCTCGGCGACTCTCTATCTTGCCTTTCAATATTAAATGGAGCAAGTGATACTTCTCCCCTCGAAGTATATGACCCAGATATGAAATTTTCCTGATTTTTATTAATGTAAGCAGTTCTCTATCTGCTCTAGCCCGCCTGAGAATTTCTGTGTTGGTGATCATGTCAGCCCATGGGACCTTGAGCATTCTCCGGTGAAGCCACATTTCAAAAGCCTCGAACCTGTTCATGGTATTTACTTTCAAGGTCCATGTTTCACATACATAGAGCAAGACCGACCATACATAACATTTTAGCATTCTCTGCCTTAGTTTTAAGCTGGTATTGTCATTGCAGAAGAGGGATTTCATTTTAATGAACGCAGTTCTTGTTGCTTCAATTCTTCATCTAGCCTCTACATCTGGGTCAAGAGTCTCCGTGAGAATTAGAATATTTTATTTTATTAATTCATCTTTATTAGTTCTACGCCAGTCTCACTTGGAAAACTTGTGTTGAGAGCAGGCATTTTAAAACATGAGCCATTTATAATAAAAATAATATCGCGTATTTAAAATTACAAATAATGACATAATATTACTTTTATACAATAACAGGCAATCATCATCGTACCATTGTAAAAAAAAACTTTTTAAATGTAAGTTGGTTTTGATAATATCTTTGATGTTAGATCTGTATTGACTGGTAATCCAGGACGTGGTGTCAGATTTATATTTAAGATATGTAGTTTTGTCTAATGGTCAGTTACAACTGAATTAATGAAGTACATCATACGGTAGGTATCTAAAATTTCTTTGGCCAAAAGTTGTTTCAGCAAAAGGGATAAATAAGAGATTCTGTTCAGTTCTGTGTTTGAAGATTCATGTTTTTGGCATAAATTTGTCTAAATGCCAAAGACACAGATTCTCCTGAAGATTTCATCCAAACTACTTGTAATCGGTAGTTTTAATATAATTAGTTTCTGAGCTTTAAAAATTGGATCAATGTCGGTAGCGTTAGCTCCTCCCCAGGATGTAATACCGTACTCGTGTAAAGACTGACATATTGTATAGTAAATTGTTTTGAGTTGATTCAAACTAAGAAACTTGCTAGTATGTCTAAAGAAGTATATTGATTTTCTAAGTTTATTATGCTGATGCCAATGGCCAATTTTTACCTGATTCATCCCTTCCCGAACCTACATCGGAGTCATCTTTCACATGTAAAATAACCAGTTTGTCTTGCCGGCAGCCCACAGGACGGGATTTAGGTCACGAGCATGCTCAGAATGCCAAACGAACAGCGCTATGCCAAATTTAATACCAACCGCTCCAGTGCTTATATTTCCGGGTAACTAAACTACAATGGAGGAATAATTGATAGTCCAACGGCGTGGATAGCGTCTGCAAGCTGAATGTTGTATTATGTGGGACCCGGGTCTTGAAGAGACCCAATACAAGTAGAGTCTATGAAGTTTTCATGTTTTAGTGTCTTGTGACAAAGAAAATGTACCATAATATACCCGTGCCTACCCAAATAGGCCTACAAAGTATTGCAAACGGCTTAAATTTAACAAGGCAGCCTAAGGCTCTTGATTCGCAATCCGAATGTTGCGGAATCGAATCCCGACGTGCGCAAATAAATTTAATTTGATTAATTGATAATTTACTATGCTCTATGTCAATCTCTAATTGAATACGGTATTATAGCCTGGGGAGGAGCAAACGATGCCGCCATTGACCCGATCTTTAAAGCCCAGAAACTATTTATTAAGATTATATTAAAACTACCGATCACAAGCAGTTCGGATGAAATCTTTAAGAGAATCTGTGTCTTGGACATTAGGCAAATATATGCCAAAAACATATTAGCATACCTCTTCAAACACAGAACTATCTTTGAAAATGTCCAAACTGCTCGCGATACTAGAACCAAAGGGCATAATCTCCTACTTATCCCTTTTGCTAAAACAACCTTTGGCCAAAGAAATTTTAGATACTGTGCAACAAAACTATATAATACACTTCCACTGGCAATTAGACAAAACACAATGTATCTTAAATATAAATTTGACACCAAGTCCTGGATTACCAGCCAAAATAGATCCAACATCAAGGATTTTATCAAAACTAACTTATAAGTATTTATTTTTTCAATTTTACGTTGATGATTAACTGTTACTTGTAATATTGTGCTATTATTTGTACTTTGTATGTGTTATTATTATAAACTGCTCATGCTAAGCGCCTGCTCTCAATACAGGTTCTCCTAGTGAGACAGACATAGAATAAAACAAAATGTAACTCAAAACTAATAAAGATAAATAATAAAAAAATATAATTAAAAAAAATTGTATTATTAACAATTAATATATTAAAAACTAGCAGGGACGGCCACACGTTGCTGAGGCTAACGAAACACAACGCCATTACCCAACCTTTATAAAATCCACATCACCCGCTTGCCAGCTGCCCGCTGCCGGCTGCCTGAATTGAATATTTGAATTTCTCGACTTTTCTCTACCATAATAAGCATGTTTTTATACATATAAACCTTCCTCTTGAATCACTATATCTATTGGTGAAAACCGCATGAGTATCCGTTGCGTAGTTTAAAAGATCTAGGCGCAAATATATTTTGAGCGACTTCATCAAATAAAATAATTCAAATCAAATACCTACTTACTCTAGGACTTACTAATTTACTTAATCTATTTTCCAATTTCTTCCGTAGAACGAATTTCAAAAGTGACTATAGTACGGCCCGCCAGCCGTTTTAAATCGTACAAAAATATGTTTTCTTTGAATTTCTCGGCTTTTCTCTAATATAATTTACATGTATTATACATATAAACATTCCTCTTCAATCACTCTATCTATTCGTGAAAATCGTATGAAAATCCGTTGCGTAGTTTAAAAGATTAACGCGCACGTACATTTTGAGCGACTTCATTTTTTACTATGTAATGATAATATACGGTATATTTGTTCAAAGTTCCAGAGTGAAAGATACTCTCAGTGTTGCCCTGGTATAAGACCATCACTCAGAATTGAAACGTTGCTTAAAATGGCTTGAAAAAATCGGGAGAGAACGGTTGAGGGAGACCTTCTGACCTCTCCAGCAAGACTCTCCAAACACGCCTTGCACCATAGTAGGATTGATGGATTCTTACATCCATCATTCCTAGAGACACTGACCGCCAGATTCCAACCCACCCCTCAAACCCTCCTTCCCAGAATTTCATCTTTTTCCTTTCCTCAAAAGACCCTCCACATTCTACCCTACAGACCCTTAACAGCATCCCCAAAGACGAGAGGCCCTGAGCGTAATTATTTTCCTCATGAAAAGAAAAACGAAAAAAGTATTTAATGACATCGATAAATTATTTCATTGAAATTGTTGAATTTTCTGTACAATGCATATTTATTACAAAAATGTTATTTTCTGAACATCGAAAATGGAATCCAACTGTATTTTAAAAAATATCCATTTGGAAACCAGTATAATTTTACAGCTATTTATAAAATCTTATATGAATAATAGTCTTTAATATTTTGATAATTTGAATGGGGCCGTGTTTAGGAAAAATCATCTCAACGTCGATAAACAATATGAATGCTCTGAACCTGTCGTAATGCCTCTGTCTGCAGTCATTTTATCTCAGGGCCTACTTCATCTTTGGAGATGCGATGTGGAGGGTCTTTTTGGCGAGAGAAAGGGGTTAATACGGGTACTGTTTTTGTCAGTATGCTTTTTAACTGTTTTTGTAAATAATTGGATAGGATAGGAATTCGTATTTTTACAAAAAACAGCCCTGTACAAATTATCCAATTTTTTTAGCGTCGCGTCGTTAGTTGAAATTCGGGTGAAACGGAAATGCGTCACAACTCCTTCACAAATACTCGGTTCTAATATAATGCGGTAAATTCGCGCTTTGGCGCATGCCTTCGATAGTGCAGTAGGCAAGGCGCCTGACAAGTCTCCTTGGCCAGAGAGACAGACATCAAGCGAACGGAGGTTCGAATCCTAAAAAAAATATTTATTGAAATCAATATCCAATCTTAAAACCACCACCACGGGCAAAAGAAAGCGACATCTAGCGACTTTCTAGTTTCGCTTCTACAGCGGTGAATAACACACTCTGCTTTATTATTATTGTTGAACTCAAGAACGAGTCATAGAAACGTCCCTTACTCACGTGATAAAAAATGTCGTATTGTTAGGTGGGAGTTTGGCGTGTTTTTCAAAGATAAAAATATTAAGATAAACCTTTTCAGAACGGAAAAAAATTAAGCACCACAGACGAAAATTTTGTATTTTTATCATTCTGAAATATTCAAGAGCATACAAAGAAAAAGCACCTATTTGAAATTTTGTCGCCCGGAAAGTTAAACAAATTGTGGTGTTTTATATAACGCGGAAATCTTTAAATGCATCAAACAGATCTCAAGAAGAAAACACTTAAAGCCGAACCACGAAATTTTGACTTTATAAAAATAAGTAAGAATAATCTAATTATTTTGAGCACCTGGTTTAAAACTTAGAAGAAAAACTGAAGTTTTCCACTAACCCTTTGCAAAATAACAGAAACCGTTGAATATTCTTTACTGCAAATTTATTGTTATTTTTAAGCCAAGTGAACGAAAGGATCGCGAGACTCACGTAATTGGTCCGCGTGCCGCAGGCTGCTCATCATTGATCTAAATCTAATTGATACTATAAATAGTTTTTTTTTTATTTATACTTATTTGTTTTGTTATAAATAATGCATTAACAGTATAAAGAAGCTTTGACTGCCCAACTAGGAAGGTCTCCCGTTCTAGGACAGTCAAATTGACAGGTTTGGTTTATATTGCGTATGTAGGAACATGATTATTCATATATGTAGTATTAAGTAAAGTTAGCATTCACATAATTATACTTTACGATACAGTAGGATAGTAGTAGTAGACTAGGTTCTAGAATCAATTTATCATCGAATATGTAAGAAACAGTGTTTTCGCAGTGAGTGTAGAAGAAAAAACAGTAAAGGAAAAAAGTTAAAATTTGGAAAATAAAGAAAAATATAGTGCATTCGTAATACATAATTACCACATTATCACACACATGAATTTTTATAATATTTCTGGCTCTGTCTTGCCTAAATCTAATGACCGTTTTGTTATTTTTGGGTACAAGAAAAATATTATCTATACAAGAAAATACAGTAAAGAAAAAAATATTTTCACTTACAGTTTAACTTTTTAAATACTTTCACATTCATAATATTTATTAATTTGAATATTCCAACACATCACATTGGACTGATTAGAATCTGCCTTAAAATCCACTTAGAATTAGATTAGTTAGTTAGATACATAATTTAGTTAAATAAACTGACTTCGTAAGGGACCCATCGAAGCATTAATGACAAGATTTTGTCAGAAAGATTTATATAAACTAAAATACCTGTATTGATATATTAATCCATGTTTTGCACTTAGAAATAAATGGTAGGTAGCTAGGTAGTGGTGCCCAAAAGGCAGGAAACTAGGCTTCAAGTCGTAGTCATAGAATTTAATACCCACAGCGGGTACCATCAATATCTTGGCGGGTACGGACGCTGTTATTTTCAAATCTGTAGTTTTTCACAAAAATAAGAATATAAAAATATATGGATGATTTACGAGAGGGTCTAGAACTTAATTAAACCGGCCATTAGTTACAATTTGGGAGGCGGTATGGGTAATTTCCTGAATTTCACTAACGGCACTAAAGAAATTTCACTTTAAAAAAAGTTAGTTTGGATTTGTTCCTGAAGTTCTGGGAAGACCCAAAACACAATGATCACGTCGCACTAATTGATTCGTGACTTTTCGTCGGACAAATTATTAACATTAACCGCTTGTTTGCCAGGGAAGGCCAGCAAAAAGCGCCACTTTGAATTTTGAAATGAATGTTTTGTGGATTAATTTTGAGCTATTGTATATTTTATTGACTGAAACACGTTCACAACACAATAAACTATCTACCAAGACAACATTATTTGAGTTAATTACGTAAATTGATAGGTTTTTTATATGTTTTAGTCGAGTAAGACGCATAAATTATGACGCGGCATAAATGACATTTCGTGTCCAGCGATTCTGACACTGTCCTTTACAAATTTTGTACATAGAAGGGTCAAAATCGTAGATAAAGGAATTTTTCCCGCGCATGCGCAAGAACTGCGCACATCCCCGCGCTCCGGTAAATTATTAATATAAATTATTTGGAGCGACTAGGCGCATTGCAGGTTTCGCTATGGTAAAGGGCGATAATAGAGCAAGCGATTCTGACCGTGTTCTTCGTACACTTTCTTTATACATAAGGGTCAAAATCGCGTGTAAAATCTCATGACACACCGGTGATATTGACACCTCTGGGACCCGAACCCAGGACCTCTTGCTTTCCGGGCAAACGCGCTAACCACTGCGCTACAGTGTCGATATCAAATTCGGTCATTTTTAACCGATCTTTAAGCAAAGTGGTGCTTTACAAATCATCCAAATATTATTTTCATTATTCACTTTTCGTCTGTCTACATCCTCACAACAATTAGTATGAAAGCAAGTTAAAAAAGAAATCTCACTGATGACTTTAATGTGCATCATTATTGAATTTAACAACCATTAGTGACTTTTCCCTTTTGGCAGAAATAGAGGAAGACAAATTTATTTAGTAAAAAACCTCTTCTTCAAATAGAGTTTAAACCGCATTGTTACTTCAGTTGAATGTGTGTCGGATCTGCGGTCAATGTGCTGTGCCACCGGCTCTCAACATTTCATATTATAATAAACTTTTAATTTATTATTATTTTTTATGTGTCCACCGCATAAGCGTTCCAAGTGCTTCAAAACGACTGGAGTCAGTGAGACTAATAGCATCCCAAATTGGCGTGGGAAGGAGATGGGGAAATGAAAGCCGGGAAGAATCTGTCTTTTCAGATCTGAAAACCAACGAAGGCTTTTCAAACAACGTTTTGATTCTGAATGGTGGTATTTCATCAGATATACCTACAGAAAGACAACCCAGGACCTCCAGATTCGTAGACAAGACTCGTAACCACTCATTTATGTGGTTGGTAGCTAATTTTTATAAGATAGTTTAAATAAGATAATTCAAAAGGCAATAAATAGGTCGCGAGAGTCCGGCTGGAGAGGTCAACCGGCATCCTTCAACCAATCTCTCCCGATCCGGCCCGCCACCCAGTAGATTGGCAAACGCTTCTGCTGCTAAGATCTAGGCGCATCTCATGAACCCGATAATCCTTGATAAGTCACCAAACGTAGCGAACCACTTGGGGTGAACTTTGGCTGAGATGTTTTTTATGCAATAAATGCTTTCCTTGGCAGTGGTACCCATTCCCGCCTCCCAAATTATGAAAGGTATGCAATAAAAATTGACCATTGTATCCCAAACAAAAATTTTATTGGTCGCTCCATATTATTTCAAATTTTTAGGCAGGTACCAATACAAACATGCAGTAAACAGAGCGATTATTATTATTTTGTTATCTAAAATTATTCATGTAGGTAAACAAAACCCATAAAACTGAAAACTTGCATAGATACCCGAAAGTTGATATACAATTAAAATAACATTTTCCCAAACAATTTTCAAAATTAATGTGTGTATAAGGGTAGCGAAAGGCAATTTGGAAATTCAAGGAAATAAACCCATTACGGTCGGCGGATTAGTCAAAATATTTTCATTTCTTAATTACAAACCTATTTGGTTTAATGGCCGTCAAATTGCAATTACCCAAACAAATGTAAACACCATTAATTTTCGTATAAACATTAACAATATTGAGTCACGAATACAGAAGTAAAAATATTTTTAATATTGTTTGTTGCTATGCAAGGATTAAACTAATATTCTTTATGAATACCGAAACAAACGACAAGAACAGATCGACAAACATAATGTGTGTTATATTTTTATTACATTAATTTAATAGTTTAATAAAATATTCGTTTGTTAATTAGTTATATAATTTTTTTTTATTATTTTAGTTTCACTGTTGGCTACGAGTAAAATAAATCATGTTAAACTGTAGTAAATCTTACCAAATGAACATATTTTTTTAAAACTTTTATTTTTTGTAATTTTTTGAAAAAAAAAATTCTGTGAGTATCTACCGCACACATAGAGATATACAATCAATGACCGCACAAGAGTCCAACTGCTCTGGAGCTACACTCGTAAGTAAAATTTACGGCTTACGTAAGATTTTGATTTACATCCGAATTACATAATAACCGACTTCCAATTCAAATACGCAATGCTATAAACAGAAAATTGATATTAGATAGGATTGAACCGATAATTTTTAAAAAGAATGCTTTTTTCAAACTGAAAAATAAATAACTAAAAATAAATATTTCTTCGGATTTTGGAATAAGAAAAGTTTATTTCCGTTCGTTCACAGTTCACATTCGTTTTCTTGGTAAGTGCTTAGGTATTTGATTTTTATCTAGTGTTCTTTTCGGGAGATAATAAAGTAGGTAATTATCACTCAACCTAATCATACTTTAGATAAAACAATAAAAATATTGATTTTTATTGGAAAAAATTCTATGAAAACCACTGTCTTTAAATTTTTAACATCTCGCATCGGCGCATTTTGGTAACATTTCTTAACGGTAAATGTCTCATCTCATCAAACTGATTTTGCTGAAAGCTATCATAAGGCTGGAAGTTCACGTGAAAGCAACTAGAACTGCCAAAAAACTTACCTATGAACAACTTCTGAAACTTACAATAAATTGCGGTAAGTGACTTTTGGTGACGTTTACATTGGTAATTTGGCCATAAGTCGCGTACATAGGCGTCTTAAAGAAAAAAACTTATGTAAAGGCAGTCTATGGTAACCCCAATTGGGGTATGTTGTGAGGCTGAAGGCAGCGGGGAGGGGAAGGAGATGTGAAGAGGAAGGTAGGGAAAGGTTATTTAGATAACTAACTAACTAACTAACCATCACGTCGTTTCCCCGCAGGGGTAGGCAGAGAGGACGGATCGCCAAACAACTCAATCTTGGCACACACTCCTTGCCTCGTTCACATTCACACATCGTCTCATACATGCTCTTCTATTATTCCGACTCTTCACATGGCCCGACTCAAGTAACTGATTCACTTGGTCGTGCCATGTCTTCCTCTGGCGTCCCCGACTTCTTCTTCAATTCACATTTGCATCATATATTCTCCTTACACTCCTTTCCTTCTGGTCACCAAATACGGCTAAAGCCATTTTAAGAAACGCTTCAATTCTAAATTGTAATTTATTCCAGAGTATTTTACTGCAAACAACATATTATTTTTAATTAATTAATTGTGAAATAACACAACAATTAAATAAAATTTATTTGCAGACGCTGGAAATTCAACCGCGACCCATTACCCCTCGAACACCGGCCGTGCAGGCATATAGTCACTTATTGAAATTTTTGTCAAACCTGAGTAATTATATTTTGTCACTTCATTTGGATAGGGTTCTAACTGATATTTTTTTCAAAAATGACCTTTGAATGCCAAAGCATTTCTTTTGCTTATTTCTGTAACCAAAATAATTTTCAGAACCATCTGTGTTCTATTTTCGTAGATATAAGTATGACAAAGCTCCAACTTCAAGCTTTTTCAATAATAATTCATTTCACAAGGTTCTAACATCACTTACACTCTCTATTTTGTTTGTATCTGACAGTTGATCTTAAATACGAGGCGCATTATGGTCCTTCATTTCATTTGGATAGGGTTCTAACTACGTCTTACCATTTTCTAAGGTTTCTAAGTTTCCAAAGACGAATTTTCGAAATCTATTTAACAATTTTAGTTTATGCATTTAAGTTTATCATATTTTAATGGAAAATATTTTTATAGGGCATGGCCCTAGCTAGGAATGGCATTAGGGTAATGTAATTAGAACCTTGTGCAATGAATTATTATGCTCTAGCTGGTTGCACAGGGTTCTATTTGTATGTTTAGGTATGTTCTAAAAGGGTAAGTTTACGTCCTTTTTAAGTACTTTCATTTAAAATATGTTCAATTAAAATGCTTTACACAAGGTTCAACATCAAAATCGGAAATTTGTAAACAGATTATGAGAAATCATCTTTGCAAACTTTGACACCTCATATCTCAGGACAAGGTTAAGCGAAGTTAGAACCCTATCCAAATGAAGTGACGATTTTATGTCATTAAAGTTGCTTCCGTTGAAATTTTATCGTGACGTTGTTTCGGTCGCTTTCACAAATTAGAACTGAGGGAACGCTGAGTCAAGTAAAATTTATTTATCGTAAGCGAAAACGATGAACCGGGGTGATACTGAGAGTATCTGACACAATGAAAAAAATACACGGATATATACTAATAAGATATAAAAATAACGGTTAGAAAAAACTTTAAAAGTTTTATTACAAACTATGGCAATTTAGAGAAGTCTCTTTTTCATATTATTATTATGGTATTAATATTTAAATTAAAGTTTGAGAAACTTAGGATTCTAAAATTTCTCTTGGAGTTGACTCACTCCATCGGATGCCAAAAATAAGAAAAAACATTTCACTCGCCATTACTACGGTAGAAAAAAACCTCCGCTTTTCTTTACCGATGCGATGGTCCCAAAATGGGACATGAATGCTTCGGGCGTTCTTCTTTCAAATAATTCCAAAATATTCTATTTTTAAACTATCTGAGCACGAATTTGGATTTAATAAATTGTTAGACACATTCCATATAAATTCCTATGAACGTCTTCTTATTTCTAAATTTCTACTTAGATCTCTACGTAGTCACCGTGCCATAAAACGAAAACTCACTAAGCAACATGACTCAAACTAGAAAGTTAAATCTCTATAATATAATCCAGTCCTTTGCCTCTTAGTCCTAATCCTATGTTCCTCTTCCCCCCTTCCCTTTCATATATTGTAACAAAAAAATAAATTAATTAAGAAAACACCCTTACAATGTCACACTTTATCATTCACTATCATCATTGGAAAGTTGATAATTGGCATAATTAACTATCATACAATTGTATTATTGTGTAATCTCAGATTTGATGTCAACTTTCCTTAAAATAAATAAAATAAAATCAAATTAAAAGATTGGTGGTAATAAAGTAAATTCCACCCACGTATTTAAATGTACATTGAAATGGCTTTAGCCGTATTTGGTGAAAACATCTGAATAGTCAGGTACTTTCAACCTTTCTTTCTCCATCTCCTTCCTTTACCAACTCCCTTGAGCCTACCAACATACCCTAATAGAGAACTCTAGTCCAATTATTTTTTTTTAATACTTTTAACTTAATTTAATACTTTGACCTTCTAACTTAAATAACTGCGTTTTTATTTTTATTTTTAGAGTTAGTTTTAATAGTCAAAATAATTGTCAAGGTTTTAATTTTTCAAGATCCCCGAAAACCACCGTATGTATGGTGAATCGTGTGACGTCATCACTCCTCGGGATCGGGCAATCAGCTATCAACTGCCGCCATTTTGAATTCCGTTGATCGAAGTATTATAGAAGTATTATATTATATATATATTATTATATATATATTATATACCATAGAAGTATTATTACAATTTTTTTTGTGCAGTAGTTTTTGAATATTTTTAATAATAGAGATAAACCAATAAGAGATACTCGTAAGTATCTTTATTTTTTAAACATTATTTAGGCCTAAAACAACTAAATCCCTATAAATAGTATGTAAATAAACGAATAAGATGAAATGTTGTTAATACGATGGCTTGTGTCATACCTACATTTTCATACAATGACTTTACGGTGATCAGTGACGTCACCACTAAACATTTTTATAAAATCAACTTGACGGCGGGTTTCAATTTTCATTGAGACGACTAAAAATTGACTTTTTTATAATTTTTTTAAAACTCTGCGTTTAATATTATTAAATAAAACTTATATATTCAGAATCAGCGTTTATTGGTTTATATGAACATATTTTTTAAAAGCCATAATTTTTTTCACTGGAGTTCCTTATTGGAGATGCCTTAGTCTCACTGGCTCCGGACAGTTGGAAGCAGACGGTCAGACGCACAAATAATGTGTCCATTCTGGAAGAGCTAAGCATCCACGATAGGCTCTGAACCATCTGTGTACAACGGAGGCGTCTACTAATATCTACAGGAATTCCAAAAACTGAAAAAATCGAACTAATATCTATGGGAATCAAAGTGTTGACGAATATCTACAGCTCAAACTGTTGATTAATATCTATGAGAACCAAAGTGTTGACGAATATCTACAGTACTGTCAGAGGTTGGATTTGCAATTATGTATAGCATATTGGAATAACGTAATATTGCGTATGCAGTTTAAAAAACTTAATTTATGTAAGTATGTATGTAAAAATCCCTAATATCGGACTATTGGACACATTTAGCTGATTAGTCCAACCTACGCTCTGTAGATATTAGTTCAACCTACGCTCTGTAGATATTAATCAACACTCTGAAGTTCGTAGATATTAGTTCAACATATGAGCTGTAGATATTCGTCAAACATACGGGCTGTAGATATTAGAATCTGGAGTCTGTACAACGTATTTTAAGATGCTTTGGACAAGTTGCTCGCCAAACTGAGGACTCCAACTTGAAGCAACTCATAGTTTCAACTGGCAAAGTGTTTGGGAGAAAAAAAACTTGTGTGCTTTAGACCACACAACTGAAGTAAAAATTCTGCTCCATCTATATGATAGGAAGAGAGAAAGAAAATGTGTGTCACAGACAATAGGCCTGCACTGAAAGACGTAACTGGCTATGAGAGAAAGAGAGAAAGAAAATGTGTGCTCGCACCTCTCTCTCTTGCCCCTGCAGTACGAAGCGTTCGCCTCGCTTTTCATAAGGCTCTCGTCACGCATTCGCCAGCTTACTCCCCAAGTCAAGCGTGCGAAAAAAAGTTTTACTTCAAAAACAGAGCAAGGTTAGCAATGCGCTGGACTGACCAAGTATCACTGGCATCTGGTACTGGGGTGTGCTTTGCTCTCCATGCAGCGCAGAACCGCGAGGAGTGAAGGAGTTTTATCCAGTGGAGGTTATCCACCACTTAGCCGCCCTGGTATAAGTAACAGATGGTTACTCCTTCAAGGCTCTCGCAGGATTCTAATTTTTTTGTTAAACGAAGCTACATTTATTTATTTTGAAGGAATCTAGACCTCCAGTGTCCCTGCATACGTTGTTAGAAAGCAGTATGCAAGTGCTTAACATGAAAATAAAACATGTTAGTAATACAAGCAAAATATTTTTTTAAGCAAAACAAAACTCATTCAAGAAGCTCATGATGCAGCATTGCATCATGTGAAAAACCCTGGGAGCACCTGTACAAATAGATAGAGAACATACGATAAACAATGTCTCAAATCATTTGACAAGTACCGATAAAAAACCAAATTGCATTAAGCATGATATAAATCATACCCAGCATCCGTATCCCTTAGTTGGAGTTTTGTCCAGCATGGAAATTGGAGTAGGGGTCACAATACTCAGCAATCAGGAACCGACTTACTTTGTTTGTTGGGAACGGCTGGAAAGCGTTGCACGTGTTAGGGTGAACGGTGGTTTTACGGGGTGGTTTGACATCACAAAAGGTGTTAAGCAAGGCTGCGTAATGTTACCGGGGTTATTCATACTATACGTGGATAACTGTGGGATTGGGCGTGACATTGAGTAATCTGAAATTATGTTTACTGTTGTATGCTGATGATGCGGTGCTGTTTTCTCACACTATATCTACAGTCTCTCGTATCTTGGATGAACTAAGTATGTAAGGAGAATGAGTTAATGATGAACGTAATGTAAGTCTAAAGTCATGGTGTTTGAAAGATAGAGTATGAAAATAGTGTGCAACAGAGTTATGAATGGTGAATACCCAGATACAGGGATGAGTTTATGTACTTGGGAAGTATGTTTACGTGAGATGGGAAGGCTGATAGAGATATTGAAAGAAGGGTAAATGCAGGTAACTCCATTGATGAAGGACTGAACGTCCTTGGCGCTGATAAAAAACTGTCAAAAGAAGCGAAGCTTGCATTCCACAATGGAGTCATGGTACCTATCCTGATGACAGTGAGGCATGTAATTGGCAGAGGAAAGATGAAAGTAAACTGAATGCTGTTAAAATGAGATCCCTGAGTCGTATGTGAGGTAAAACCATGTATGTTCGTCTGAGAAATGTGATGATCCGCAAATGATGTAAGGCTGATGTAAGCATTATGAGTAAGATTAAGAAAGGGACCCTAAGATGGTATGGGCGTGTAGATCGAATGAACTAAGAAAGTAGTGTAAGAAGAAAATATGACGCAAAAGTGAATGGTAGAAGAAGTCGGGGACGCCCGAGGAAGACGGCACGATTAAGTGAATCAGATAATTGAATCGGGCCATGTCAAAAGTTAGAATAATAGAAGACGATGTATGAATGTGAGTGAGGCAAAGAATGTGTGCCAAGACCGAGTCCGTCCTCTCTGCCTACCCCTGGCGTGATGGTTAGTTAGTTTAGTTAAGGAATGGTTCATGTGCGTTGTGTGGAGTGTCTAGACGAAGCTGAACATACAAATAATTGAAAATAGTTGGTAATTCGGAAATCATGAGATTAAGTTAAATATTTAATTTGAAATCGCTCCGTCCGCTAGGCGAAAGCGGTTTAGCTTTTAAACATCTGTTAAATACTTCATTTTATGATCCTTAAACAATTAGTAAAACAACCCTATCTTCTTTCTTGGGAAAGTTTCATATTTACAGCTGATTTAACAATACGGTAGCCGACAGGAGCCAGTCACAATAATTAGGGAAAATATTTTTATGACCCTGAAAGGTCTTACAGACAGAAGTCATATTTCTTGACGCTCTCCTGAAAGAAACCGAGCTGTAAAATAGAGCTGCTTTGAGAAAAGGATTTTGGGTTAACTGTAATAATTGTTTTTAATACTGCTGCTGCTAATGTAGCCGTTATACTACGCAGAAAACAGTTAAGTTGTGGTGTTAAGCTCTCGCATTCCGAATTTTTACTGATTTACATTATATTTCTTTTCGACTCTTTAAGATAATATACCTATACATATATTGCTGTCCAGAAACACGAAGATATTAGTGTACAAAACACTTATCAGACCAGTACTTACGTACGCAGCTGACACTTGGATACTAACTAAGAGGAATGAGCGAGCACTGGATGTTTTTGAAAGAAAAATTTTGAGGCGCATCTTCGGACCGGTTCTAGAAAATGGATTTTGGCGCAGACGCTATAACAATGAGCTCTATACTTTGTTTAAGGAGCTACACGTCGCAAAATTTATAAAATTGGGAAGACTTCGGTGGCTGGATCATGTGGAGAGAATGACCGAGCATCAAGCACCAAAGTCCCTGCTGAACTCAAGACCAATAGGGCCAAGGAGCCTGGGAAGGCCAAGACTAAGATGGAGCGACAACGTCCTCAAAGACATATCTATCTTGGAGCTTCCAAACTGGAGAAAGCTGGCACAAAACCGAGATTAGTGGAGGAAGACTCTTGAGGAGGCCAAGACCCACCAGGGGTTGTAGAGCCAATAGTGATGATGATGATCTATACATTAGACCAGCCGAAACCGTAATTATATGAAATACCGATTATAGAAAAACATCTCAAAGTAGGTTTTTAAATTATTAAAAACACCCTCGACTTTGTGCAGAAACGGGCGGTCCGTTTGATAGATTCTCCCATCTTAACAGACGGATTGCAATCTTTAGAGCACAGGCGTCGGGTGGGAATGCTATCATTGTTCTACCGGTATTACAATGGAAACTGCTCCAAGGAACTAGCATCATTGATCCCTTCGGCACCGGTGCATAGTCGGGAAACACGCCAAACGCGTGCCCAACATTTGTACACGGTTGACATTTGTCACATGAGAACGGGTCGTTTCTTCGACTCCTTCTTGTGTTCAACAGCTCGGCTGTGGAATGATTTGCCGGCTTTTGTGTTTTCTCCTTCCTACAACATTGGTTTCTTCAAGACCAATGTTCATTCCTGCTTCTCCTCAAAAAGACCCTCCACACAGCATCTTAGATGACATAGGCCTGAGGAAAATAATTTCCCTCAGGGCCTCCTGTGTGGAGTTTTTTCAAATACCTAACATGATATTTATATAACACATACGCAAACCCTTCAAGATAAAACCTTTTTTCTATCCTTTTTTTACAAAGGAGGCCCTGAAAAACATTCTCCTAAGTGCCTGTGTCATTTTTGAGGATGCTGTGTGGAGGGTTTTTTGAGGAAAGGAAGGAAATAATGATCTGGGAAGATAAAGGTTTGAGGGTGGGTCGAAATCTAGGAGTCAGTATCTCCAGGAGTAACAGACGTACGAACCCATCCCTCCTACTGCGGTGCAAGGCAATGTTCCAAGAGAGTCCTGCTGGAAAGTTTAAAGGTCTCCCTCAACCAGTCTCTCCTGATCCGGCATAGTTGGTGGACAGCTGCGTCCACCGCCAATATCCGAACAAACCTCACCCCATGAAGCGAGCACCCATGCTAAGTCACCAAATATGGCGAACCACTTGGGGTGACCTAATGGTCGAAGTGTTGGTTATCTAATAAATGATTACACAGGCGGCGGTCCCTATACTCTCCTCCCAAATTGAAACCTCACCCCACGAACCCGGGCACCCCTGATAAGCCACCAAACGTAGATAACCCGTTTAATCACAGGAGACCATATTTGTCCCAACGCACGTAGGTCTCATATAAAACGCTGTAACTCCCTTACTATCATAGTTAGAAATATTTTCTAATCGGTTTTAGAAAGGAAAAACAACACGCTTTATATTCCAATCTAAAAAATAGCCACCAAAAAAGTAAAATGTACACAAAGTTTTGAATCGCAAATTGAAAAAATAATTTGAAACTTCGGGAATTTTTTACAAATAATTTTTACACAAGGCGACAAAAAGTGAGGTTACAATATGTGTTTGTTGTACATTTATCTAATAAAATATGTATGTGTTTTAATTTTTTATTATTATCAGTAATTTTAGTTAGAAAAAACCTAAGGGGAGCCATTTTGAAAACTTTTTTATGTTTGTATGCAAAAATTTTATAATTAAATAAAAAAGTTTTTTTCGAATTCTATAATTTGAAAGCGTATTTCATCACCTTTCTAAAACAGTTTTTGGTTTTTGAACGCGCTCAGAAATATTCCAAATATATGCATTTTATTGAAAAGCGAAAATATTTTGACCATCTGAAAAAAATGCCAAATTTTTTAAGGGACCACCTGGGGAACCTACCAAAAGCAGAGGTTTTAACCCCTTAGCCTAATTTGTTTGTAATCTTTTCGGAACAACTCATCGTGTCTCCCTTTAACATATTAAGAAATATTACGATCTAAAATTAGAAAGAAAAAAAAGCACCACGCTCTATATACCAACCTTAAATTTAACCACAACATATTATGAAAATATTTATGAAACACGCTTTATGAAACCAATGTTTCCGACCGCAATTTGAAAAAAAATTAATTTTTTATTAATTATTTTTGCCTGAAACGGCCTTAAAAGTGAATTAACGATAACCTTTATAATATACTAGCTGATCCGGCGAACTTCGTACCGCCTCCGAATCAAAAACTGTTGTCAACTTATTAGCTGAATTGATCTAAATTGTTTCTCCCTGCGTATACCATACCTTGATCTAAATTGTTTCTCACTGCGTATCCTTTCCCCTCTCCTGTTCCCTCTCCCTCTCCCCACTCCACTTCTCCCCTTCCCCCGTCCCGCTAACCCCCCTTACTGAGTTCCTTTCCCCCCTCCCCCCTCCCCCCTCCCCCCCCCCCCCTCCCCCCCCCCCCCTCCCCCCCCCCCCTCCCCCCTCCCCCCTCCCCCCTCCCCCCTCCCCCCTCCCCCCTCCCCCCTCCCCCCTCCCCCCTCCCCCCTCCCCCTCCCCCCACCCCCTCCCCCTCCCCCCTCCCCCTCCCCCCACCCCCCTCCCCCCCCCCTCCCCCCTTCCCCCCCCTTCCCTCCCTCTCCCCTCCCTCGGTTCACAGTTCAATATTATACCCCTTACAATATTGCTGCAGTTCTTTCAAAATAGGAGAATTCGTTCCATACAAAATGTATGGGGAAAATAATTTTCTTCGGAGTGGAACACCCTTTACTTTAGGGGTATGAAAAATAGATGTTGGTCGATTCTCAGACCTACCAGATAACCACACAAAATTTCATCAAAATTGGTCCAGCCGTTTCGGAGGAGTATGGTAACAAACACCGCGACACGAGAATTTTATATATTAGATTTGCCTAATTAAATACATACCTAAGTGTTTTGATTTTTTTTCGTTATCAGTAATTTTGGTCAGAAGAGAAAGAAGATGATACATTTTTAAAACTCTTTTATGTTTGCTCTAATAATTTTAATATTTCCAAAAGCACGTATTTATTTCGAACTATAAAATTTGAAAGCGTGTGTCATCGTTTAAAAACAGTATTTAGTTTTCGGATGAGTTCAGAAACATTCCATTTATTTGGTTTTTACTGCAAAGCGGAAATATTTAGACCTTCGATATCCGTGCAATTCTCCTGTTTTAATAATATTTATAATTATAGCATTGGTAGTCTCAAGTCGTTAAAAGTTGTCTTAATATGGTGACAATAAGTTACATGTGTAACTATACTTTATTCCGGAATAGGCCACTTGCATGGATTTCATAACGACTTGGAAAAAATCATGTGGATAGATCTTTTTACTAAGATTAAGAAAATGTTAGTAAAATTGTTTAGAAATGTACAGTTGTTTTTATTTTTAAATAAATAAATCCATTATTTGGGCTCATGACGTCACTACATGAAAATGTCCCGTCTCCGAAAATGTTCCTATTAATTTTAAAAAATTCCACACTGATTTTTTTTTAAATGGCATCACTTTGATTTCAGGCGAATTTTTGAATTCGTTCGCTAGATTTATTGTTTGTTCTCTGCGAACTTATCATTTGATTTCACTTTTTGACAGATGTTCTGAAGATGTTGGTACGTGTTTTAGAGGTATAATGATTATGGTGCTTATTTTAACAAAATAAAATTTTATAATATTCTTATTATTATTATAATTTACAAGCACAAGTATATTACATTGAATTTAGTAATATATACGCTGTACAATATAATGATTTATGATCAACAAGATGGATCAAGGAAAAAATATTTATGAGATGTAATATTTTTGGTATGCCTCGTTATTCTCCTGTGCCATTAGTGTGGAAAACGTTCTTTTTTTTAAATGATTTTTTGGCTATGTAATTATCGTTTTTTCACACCTATAAAATTATGTCCCGTGAATATGTCTTAGAATATTTGCCTAAACCGGAAAAAAAATTAAAAAAATGTGATGCAAGTGGCCTATTAAGTAATTTTTTCGAAGCCTCACCATCATTTGGAAGGTAGAGCAATGGTTACGAAATAATAAATTTAAATCTCTTTAGAATTAGCAGCCATAATCGAACAGACACTTTTCAGCACGTTAATTTTTCAGATGTATAAATTAAATCATCATTCATAAATAAGTGGATGTTTCAGGACTCGACAAGCTGGGACTTGCAATTTGGGAGGCGGGAATGGGTACCGCCGCCCCGGGAACCTTTATTGGATAACCAACACCTCTGCCATAGGTCACCCCAAGTGGTTCGCTACGTTTGGTGATTTAGCAGGGGTGCCCGGGTTCATGGGGTGAGGTTTGTCTAGGTCTTGGAGGCGGATGACCAGGACATACTGAACCCCAGATTCCTACCCACCCCTTAAACCCTTTTCCTTCCCAGAAATCTCCTCTCCTTCCTTTCCTTAAAAAAACCCTCCACACAGCATCCCCAAAGATGACATAGGCCCTGAGGGAAATTATTTTCCTCAGGGCCTCCTGTGTGGAGCTTATGTAAAAAAAAAAAAAAAAAAAGCAGTAGTTTCTTTATGATGAATGACATCCCTTTGAACACTTAAGGGTTGTTAAATCGTCAGGGCTTATGTCCAATGTACAGCCACCTTCAGAAACTCTTCGTGAAAGGGTTGAGGCTTCTTTTTGACCGCATTGTCCCGTTATTATTATTTATGGCTATTTTTTTTTAAAACCCGTTTTGTTTACCGAAACTATTGAATTTTAAAGGTACGGTAATTCTAGGCGGGCGTATTTCAATGATAATATACAATAGTCAAGAAAGCCCCAAAGTTGCAACTCTCTAGAGATGATTTTAACTAAAGATATTGGAATATAAGTAGATGTGCTATCTGCTGTTTTTACTATGTGGGTCTGCGCTTCCGGGTGTCGCCGATATTGTTGACCAATTAACAAATAAACTAAAAGAACAAATAATTAACGAATAAACCAAACGAACGTTAAACTAAATGAACAAATTCTTTACTTATTCAAAATATATTGTTAACCAATATTAATGCACATTTTCAAAAAATCAACGAAATGAACAAATTCTTTTTGTATGAAAACTACGCTAATTAGCGCGTAGTCCGGCGACAGTTGCGCGGACACCATAGCATATCTCTTCTGTATTTGAATATCTTTGATTTTAACTCTCTAGGATGAAGTAAAATGCTACTGATGATTGGTTTTCTAAAGGTATTGGTTTACAAGCGTTTAAATACACACATATATAAAAAAACTAACTAACTAACCATCACGCCGTTTCCCGCAGGGGTAGGCAGAGAGGACAGATCGCCAAACATCCCGGTCTTGGCACACATTCCTTGCCTCGTTTTCATTCATACAACGTCTCATACATTCTCTTCTATTTTTCTGACTCTTGACATGGCCCGACTCAAGTATCTGATTCACTTGGTCGTGGCATGTCTTTCTTGGGCGTCCTCGACTTCTTCTACCATTCACATTTGCGTCATATATTCTCCTTACACTCCTTTCCTCGTTCATTAGCTCTACATGCCCAAACCATCGGAGCGTTCCTTTCTTGATATTACTCATTACGCTTACATCAGCCTTGCATTCTTTGCGGATTTCCACATTTCTCACACGATCATACATGGTTTTATCACACATACGCCTCAGGGATCTCATTTCTACAGCGTTCAGTCTACTTTCATCCTTCCTCTGCCAGTTCCATGCCTCACTGCCATACATCAGGGTAGGTACCAGTACTCCATTATGGACGGCTAGTTTCGCGTCTTTGAACAGTTTTTTGTTGGTGCCAACGGCGTTCAGTCCTCCATTAATAGAGTTACATGCATTCACCCTTCTTTCAATATCTCTATCAGCCTTCCCATCTCTCGTAAACATACTTCCCAAATGACGCGAAACTAGCCGTCCATAATGGAGTACTGGTACCTACCCTGATGTATGGCAGTGAGGCATGGAACTGGCAGAGGAAGGATGAAACTAGACTGAACGCTGTAGAAATGAGATCCCTGAGGCGTATGTGTGGTAAATCCATGTATGATCGTGTGAGAAATGTGGAAATCCGCAAAGAATGCAAGGCTGATGTAAGCGTGATGAGTAAGATCAAGAAAGGAACGCTTCGATGGTTTGGGCATGTAGAGCGAATGAACGAGGAAAGGAGTGTAAGGAGAATATGAAATTACAAAGTGTCGGCAAAAGAGAGACTAACAATAGAATAAGATTTAAAAAAAGGACTGATGAGTAAGATCAAGAAAGGAACGCTTCGATGGTTTGGGCATGTAGAGCGAATGAACGAGGAAAGGAGTGTGTAAGGAGAATATATGACGCAAATGTGAACGGTAGAAGAAGTCGAGGACGCCCAAGAAAGACATGGCACGTCCAAGTGAATCAGATACTTGAGTCGGGCCATGTCAAGAGTCAGATTAATAGAAGAGAATGTATGAGACGTTGTATGAATTTAAACGAGGCAAGGAATGTGTGCCAAGACCCAAGACCGGGATGTTTGGCGGTCCGTCCTCTCTGCCTACCCGCGGGGAAACGGCGTGATGGTGAGTTAGTAACACAATAATAGTAAAATTTATGCAAAATTGGACCATGCCGATTTTATTGGACCTTCAGTAGATATTGAAATTACAAAGTGTCGGCAAAAGAGAGACTAACAATAGAATAAGATTTTAAAAAGGACGAAACCAAGAAAAAATACAATTCGTAAAAAAATTGGCAATGCTAACTACCTACCCCAAGTAATTTAGTTTCCGTTTTGTGTGATACAGGCATCCAGGTATAATATTTTCTCGCCACACTAGGTATACATTTGGTTTTGCAATTGGTTTTTGGACGTGCATAAAGTATAGCTGTCTGGTACCTAAGTGTTTGACACGCAAATGGATGGATAACAAACTTTAGTACGCTCAAGGGAGACTTTTTTGTTTTTGTTTTTTTCAATAACTCCACGCAGGAGTCCCCGCGGAAAATAATGTCACTCAGGCAAGTGAGGAGAGGACCTTCTATTAAGGAAAAAGGTTTGGAGGATGGGAGGAATCTGAGGATCACTGTGTCCAAGAGTGGCGGAGGTATGAATTCATCCCTGCCGCTGCGGTGTAAGATTAGGGGTCGAGAGATTACAGATTAGAAAGGTCAAAGGGTCTCCCTCAACCGGCCTCCCCCGATCCGGCTCGCCACGCAGCTAATCGGTAGGCACGTCCGTCGCCAAAATCTCGACAAACCTCATTCCATGAACTTGGGA
The DNA here is from genome assembly GCA_917880885.1 of Limnephilus marmoratus. NCBI lineage: Eukaryota > Metazoa > Arthropoda > Insecta > Trichoptera > Limnephilidae > Limnephilus > Limnephilus marmoratus. The sequence goes on from OU862926.1 coordinate 33,949,650, forward strand.
CCCCTGCTAAACCATCAAATGTAACTTGCTACTTTGGGTGACCTACGGCAAAGGATTTTTTTTACGCTCCACACAGGAGGTCCTGAGGTATTTTTAGAAAAGGAAGGAGAGGAAGTTCTGGGAAGGAGAAGGGTGTTAGGGATGGGTAGGAATCTGGAGATCAGTGTGTCCAGGACTGACGGACGCATGAATCCATCCCTCCCACTGTGGTGCAAGGCGATGATCCGAGAGAGTACGGCTGGAGAAGTCAACCATTCTCTCCCGATCCGGCCCGCTATGCAGCTGCTGGGCAGTTGCATCCGCCGCTAAGATCCATACAAACCTCACACGATGAACCAGGGCACACCGGCTAAATCACCAAACGTACCGAACCACATGGAGTGAACTATGGCAGAGGTGTTGGTCATCCAATAAACGGTTCCCGGGGCGGCGGTACCCATACCCGCCTCCCAAATTTTAGGATGATTGTGAATGAGTGAAGCCAGGAGTAAATACAGAATTGTGTTGCGTTCCGCACCTTTTGCCTACCCCTACGAGGAAATGAGTAGTCGCTGGTTAACAAGTTGATTATCAATTATTGACTGTCACTAAGCATTCTGTTTCAACTCCTCAGGGACTAATGTCTTGACGCGAAACTAGGAAGGATTTTGTCGGCTTCAATTGGTTGTCAGTTTTTTTGGCATTTTTGCAATTTGTTTAATTAAAATGTTCAACAAGTAAAGAGTTACAAAAATTGATTGATTATGCTTTACCGCTGAAAAACCTAATGGATCGATTGACGTTTTCGTTGAACGTTTTTTCTGAAAGTTATGAGTTATGAATGAACAATTATTGTATACGTTTACTAAAATAGTGTTTAAAATTGAACATCATTTACCACATTGCCCTGTGGGAATTACAATATTGAGAAGAAAATATCCTGTAACGTGGTAAAACCTTTTTCAACAGTACCACGAATGAGAAGACACGAAAATAATGCAAGCCTGATGTAAGGCTTATGAACAAGGATTTGAAATAGTTTCTTAGATAACATATAGAATGGAAGGACTGCGAAAGGAGTATAAGGTGATTTTTTTATTGTTGGTAGAAATGATAATTTCAGGGAGAGTGTAAAAATGTTACGTGAGTCATTGTGGACTCACGATAAATGTACAGAAATAGGATGAAGTGCCACATAACCCATTTGACACACTGTCTGCTTCAATCACATTCACACACCCTCTGATATATATATAGATATATTTATGATGATCCACGTTATTCCTGAAATGACATAATTCAAGTACGTATCTCATCGATGTATCAATTCCTAACATGGCGTGTCTTACAATTACGGTCGAATAATTCTGTCCTCCTAACTCTATGATTTTATAACCATACTCCCTATTTTTTACTTTTGATATACTAGCGTACAGAGCTCCGGGCCAAAAAGGCCCCTTTCTCTTCCATCACGAGTTTAAAAAACGGTTCTTGGAAAAGTCGCAACTAAATCGAGTTAATAAAAATTGCGAAGGAACGTGGCTGCAATTTTGAAATTCCTCATCTGATTCCGTTACCTCGCTTTGAAAGCATAAAATCTTGGACACAAATTTGATTCTCGCAGAATAACAGAATTTAAATAAAAATAATGCTTCTCGCGAACTTTACAGTGCTAAAAAAACACTTTCTTTTTGATAAATGTTTTCGTAACCCAATTTTTAGAAGCAATATTTTTGGTTTCTGTGTCATTTTTAACATTCACATACCTTGTCAGGACTTTGTTGATCGATGACCTATCTACTTGATTCAAAACGAATTGTTACAATAATTGTATGATTGCTAGATAATGGTTTTATCCAAAATATCGTTAACTTGTCATCGTTCCCGAACGTTACGCAAATCGTTAAGAACAAACAACAGTTCACAATGGCATCTTCGCTAAGTCACCAAACGTAGCGAACTTGGGGTGACTTATTCAATAACTTGGAAAAACATGTAGTATGAATAATTCGTTACATACTAACATTGCCACTGTTTGCATATATACACCGTAGGGTGTAGGTTTTATACCTGTACGGCAATTAAAATTTTAGAAATTCGCAGTAAAGGACATTGTCTTAATTGCTTTGAATAAAATGTAAGGGAATTAGTCAAAATATTTTCATTTAATTGATGGTTTGTTTTCTGAGCTTAGTGTATACATAATGAAATATTGGGGTAAACATGTAATTAAGGCTATGTTTTGATGTCTTGAAGTTGGTCATACAATAGGGGTTGGCAATTATTATTTTTGAGTCACCGATTTAACTGTTGTTACGTCAACAAAGTTTTGAAAGTTAAACCTGTTATTTTGATAAGGAATAATGGTTTGTTACTAAGGGGACGATATAATGTATTGATGTTTATATTTTTTTATTAAATGTTTGTTGGATTAGCAACAAAAATAAACTGCTTTAAACTCTGCCTGCACATAACAAAATTTTCAAATTTGATTTTTTGAAAATAAAGTACCTACCTAGCAGTTGAAATAAGATCGCTTTTAGCCGTTTGACTGTAAAACCAAGAATGACGTATTGCGAATAAAGATGTAGGCATCGATGTTGGATCCCTCCCAGGCGTTGTGAGTTCAATTTTTCGGCTGTGGTGAAAGTAGAAGATTTTGAAATGTTGTCAGGTTATTCGTAACCCGAAAATATTGTCTTTCTTAAAAAAATCAATTGTTTTTAAAAAATTGAACAATTCATCAAATTTTCACGTTTTGTGTAAGTTCTATTCAAGTTCTATTATTATATCATTATAGACCAGTTGCTTCATAAAACTAAATTAATCGCAGTACTTGAATACAACTTTCATTGCATATTGACCTCAAATATTTGATTAATTGTTCAAATTTTTTGAAACAACCCATCCTTAATGTTCCTAATTTATTCGACGTGAACTATTGTTTGTACGTTAGCAATCTGCAGTCATGCTCGGGAACATGAAAAGTTATCGATATTATTGAAAAATAAATCCTCTACCGATTGACAGATTCTTCTACTCTCTTGCGTAGGTTTCAAATATTTCCTGAAACTCTTCTTTCTATCCATCCACTCCACATAATCACACCGTATCTATTCTCATTTGATTTTTTTAAAGAAAGACAAACATTTGTGGATTACGAACAACCTGGCAATATTTGGACAAAGAAACTATACATACTTTGGAACAAAACTCCATAACTTCCTTCCCCAAGACATAAAACTAATAAAAAATCCAATTGAATACAAATCAAGAATAAAAATATGGCTTAAAGAGGTCAATGAGAAAACCCTAGCGAAGACGCTAAAAACGACATAGAAGACAAATGAACTATATTTAAATAACTTTAGTCCGCCTCGGCACAGGACCCCCTAATGATGAGGACTAAGAAATACAATATTTTATACTTAATTTCACATTACATTTTCTATGTAAAATTTTTTTCTATATAGTCGCTATAATAAAAAAAAATTTGAATATCTACTACTACCATCACAGCCGAGTAATTAAACTCACGACGCCTGGGTGTGATCAAAGCGCGATGCCACCATTTTCATACGTAATACGTCATTCTTGATCTTACACTCAAACGCCTAAGCTATCTAATTTCAACTGCTGGGTAGGTACCTTATTTCGAAAAACTTAATTTTTCAAAATTTGTACATGCAGAGTTCAAAGCAGTTTATTTTTGTTGCTATTCAATAGACATTTAATAAATATAAATATCAATACATTATATTTTACCCTTAGTAACATCCCGTTTTTCTTTATCAAAATAACAGGTTTAACTTTCAAAACTTTGTTGACATAACTACATTTAAATCTATGACTAAAAATATTAATTGCCAACCCCTATTGTATGACCAACGTCAACATATCAAAATAGAGCCTTAATTACATGTGTACCCGAAACATGTCATTATATCTAGACTAAGCTAGAAAACAAACCATTAATAAAATGAAAATATTTTGAGTAATTCCCTAACATTTTATTCTAAGCAATTAAGCCAATGTCCTTTTCTGCGAATTTCTAAAATTTTAATTGCCGTACAGGTATAAAACCTACACCCTACAATGTTTATATGCAAACATTGGTAATGTTAGGATGGAACGAATTATTCATATACAATTTGTGTTTGACTTAAGTCGAAAGTTTATGTAAAGAACCCGCCAGATCAAAGAAAATTTGGGAGGCGGGTATGGGTACCGCGGCCTCATTTATTGGATAACCAACACCACCACCCCGAGTAATTCGCTACGTTGGGTGACTTATCAAGGGTTCCCGGGTTCGTGGGGTGATGTTTGTCTAGGTCTTGGCGATAGATGTGTTTTACTACCTACTGCGTGGCGGGACGAATCTGGAGAGACTGGTTGAGGGAGACCTTATAACCCCTCCAGCCGGGCTCTCTCAACCCATCACATTGCTCCACAGTGGGATGGATTCATTCCGTCATTTCTGGACACGTTGAATCCCAGATTCCTACCCACCCCATCCCAGAATACCTTTTCCGGAACTTCTCCTCTTCTCTCTTTCCATAAAATCACACTCCACACAGGTCATCGTTCCTAAACATGAACACAGATTCCAATGAACAAACAACGAACAATGAACTGTTGTTTGCACGTTAGCAATCTGCAGTCGTGCTCGGGATCTTGATAAGTTATCGACATTATTGACAAATAAATCCTTTAATCCTTTAAGCTTGCGCAAGTATCAAATATTTCCTGACACTCCTCTTTCTATCCATCCACTCCACAGAACCACCATCACCATCCTCATTTATTTTTTATTTTTAAGAAAGGCAAACATTTCTGGGTTAACGAATAACCGTCGAATAACCTGACTATATATGAAAATCTCCTACCTTCACAACAGCCGAGAACTCACGACGCCTGGATGGGATCCAAACGCGATGCCATGGTTTTACACTCACACGCCTAGGCAATCTTATTTCAACTGCTAGGTAGGTACTTTATTTCATTAAACCCAAATTTTCAAAATTAGTTCCGTGCAGGCAAAGCAGTTTATTAGTTATTATTTTTTAATTGATAAACTAACGTTTAAGACAAGATTTTTATGCATAGCACAAAGGGTAACAATTATTATAAGCAATAATTATCAGCCTGAAACACTCATCTACATTGAAAAAATCTTCCGAGAAAAGATACATGCCGCCAACGGGACTTGAACCCGTGTCTTTCTGATTGCCGGTCAGGTGCTCTGACCACTGAGCTATGGCGGCTTATCTAATACCGCAATAATTCAATATATACTAGTGTATCATTCAGTGGCGGGTATTAGATAAGCCTCCATAGCTCAGTGGTCAGAGCACCTGTCCGGCAATCAGGAGGACACGGGTTCAAGTCCCGTTGGCAGCAAGTATCTTTTCTCGGAAGATTTTTTCAATGTAGATGAGTTTTTCAGGCTGATAATTATGGCTTATAATAATTGTTACAGTTTATTTGTATTGCTAATCCAATAGATATTTAATAAATATAAAAATCACTACATTATATTTTCCCCTTGGCAATATCCCATTATTCCTTATCAAAATAACAGGTTTAACTTTCAAAACTTTGTTGACATAATAACATTTAAATCCATGACTCAAAAATAATAATTGCCAACCCCTATTGTATGACCAACGTCAACACATCAAAATATAACCTTAATTACTTGTTTACCCCAAACATTTCATTATATCTACACTAAAGCTCAGAAAGCAAACATTAATAAAATGAAAATATCTTGACTAATTCCCTTACATTTTATTCAGAGCAATTACCGCAATGTCCTTTTCTGGGAATTTCTAAAATTTAATTTTAATTGCCGTACAGGTATAAAACCTACACCCCTCAATGTTTATATGCAAATATTGGCAATTTTACTATGGAACGAATTATTCATACTTAAATCTAATGGTGATAAACCAAATAAATTCAATTTTATTTTTTAAATTTATTTCTTTTATATTTTCAATAATATTATTATTGAATTAATAAAAACAGTTTATTTATAACTAGCAGACCCAGCCACACGTTGCTGTGGCTAACGAAACACAACGCCATTACCCAACCTTTATAAAATCCACATCACCCGCTTGTCTGCTGCCCGCTGCCCTGAGATGAATTATTTTCCTAAGTGCCCAGTGTATGGAGCAATGTAAAAATAAAACCAAAATTTTCGTGGAATGTTTTTTCTTAAACAGTTATGTAGGTATATAAGTTATCAAATTATTTCTGAAGTTCCAATTTAGAAAATTACTAATATTAATTAATTTTCTATTAATTAATATTATATTATGTTGGCACTTTATCGCTTAACTAATTTCTTGATTCAATCAGTTCCAATTTTGTAAATGAAAATTATCCCAAATTGAACTGAGCTCGTTGAACCAGAGTCACAATCATAGACAGACCCATAGCCGAAATTAGCATTTTTGATATTGACGAATATTATTCCAAAAAAATAACCGAAAAAAATTTTATCTCGTTTTTTAAGTTCCTTATTACCAGAGATGTCTAAACGGATACCAACTGTTTTTTGCATCATCTGGTTATGCCCAGAGGTCAGCGAATTCGACAGAGCCTCATTTTCTGGCGTTGGACGTCATGCACTGAAGACAAGGCGATTATAGAATTGCGATCCAATTTAAAACAAAAATCGATCCACCATGGAATTTTGCTGTTTGAATTATTAGGTTATAATTAAGACTAAGATTCTGGGTTCGATTCCCAAATGCGGCCATTATCTTTTTAGAGTATATTGTGCATTGACGTTTAAATTTATTAGTAACTGGTTACTGGTTGGTACCCGGCATGCGTTTCAATGCCATTCAAATTAATGTTTTTTGTCTCCTTCCATTTCCTTTCCCATGCCTCCCCGTTCCCCTCCCGCGTTTTACCCACCTTTCCCCTCCCTCGTCACCCCTCCCGCGAACCCCACCTTCCCTCCCTGCCGCTTTTATTTTTTACATAAATACCGCATAAGAGTCCCAACTGCTCCCGTCTGGAGCCAGTAGGACTATGGCATCCCAATTGTGGTATATTGTGAGGCTGAAGGTAGTGGGGAGGGAAAGGAGATAAAGAAGAGAAAGGTGGGGAAGTACTTGGCTATTCAGATCTGGTCACCAAACACGGCAAGTTTCAATTCTGAATGGTGGTCTTACACCATATACCTACTGATAGTATCTTTCACTCTGGAACGTGCCGCAAATATACTATGTATTATTTTAAATGAATAAATTTTGAAATAACACAAATTAATCAAATCAATTTTTTTTTGCCACACCGGGATTCGATCCCGCGACCTTCGGGGTGCGAGTAAATAGCCTTACCGCTAGACTACGCCGGCCGCTAAAATATATGAAACACGTACGTTTTCATTTATACAAATTTCTTAACTCCAGTGCTTACATTGCATATGCTTGAGTGGGCATCGCCTTTGGGTCCCACCCAGGCGTTCTGTGTTCGATTTCTTGGCTGGCTAAGTACTCCATCACGACTCAAGCAACATTTTCAAAATTACCGTGGTGGTAGTAGGAGATTTTCTAAAATTGTCGGGTTTTTCGTAACCCGGGAATGTTTGTCTTTCTTTAAAAAAAATGTATAAAATGTAAATCAATCACCAAAGTTTAATCGCAATCGGATAAACGGAATCGCATCACGTAAAATACGAACAAACAAACAAATTTTGATTTTTGTTTTCAATGATTACGTGAATTATTAGGTCTTGTTATCCACACAGTTAAAAAATGTCATGTTAGTGGAACAAATTTTACAGTATTGGCGTTTAAGAGCGTTTAACCAGCCAGCGGACGAAAATCCACATTTCGACGAAAGTTGTTCTTCCGATCGTGCAGGGCGGTTACAATGAGAAAGATTGATTTTTCTCCGTACCAGCTTTTTAAAATTATAACTCAATATCGAATTTATTTCAATCCAAATTAGCTTTAATTTATACCTTCATCCAAAAATGCTGAAAGGCGTGATGATAAAACTATTAAAATAGTGTACTTTTTGTAGTTATTTTTTGATTATAAGTATTTATCATTTTTCAATAATGTCGAAATTTAATAAGAATGTTAAAAAAATCTGAAATATATTAGTTTGTAAGTGCGCAAATAAATACACAAATGGACCAATTTTCGTCAAGAAACACATGTACGTACATATTTTTTAATGATTTTATTGAAACTAAAATTAAAATTCTAATACATAACTTTGCTAGATAATGTATTGATTTATTTTACTGCATGATTACATTATTTGAAATGGGTGTGGTATAATACAAAAACTTTTTTGAAAATTTAACAAATCTGTCAACGACCTATGGAATAACCTTATTATACTAAAAATTAAAAAAAATTCTAAAAATTTATTACATAACTATGCTAGATAAAAGAACAATCTTTCGAAATCCATTTATAATTTTTTGTGGAAAAGAGTCAATACGTCTAAAAACTTTTTTGAAAATGACGTATTTCCGGCTTTCTCTGGTAATGCCCTCTTAAAGGCATAACTACGTAGGTAAGTACGTATTTGTTTGTTTTATTTATAAATACTTAAATTATTCTATACTTTTCTTTAAATCTTTGGATAAGTGTATAGAGTAGGTACTTACATAAATTGTCTTTAAAAAAAACTTGTACTTAATAAATACGACATAAGAAATATTAACTCAAAATAACGAATTAAAAAAATATTACTGCACATAACCAAAATTTCAATTTACGAAACACGTTTTATATATTTTATTTTGACGGCCTCCATGGTCGAGGTTTAATGCTTTAGCTAACGACGAGCACTCCGGAGGTCGCGAGTTCGAAACCCGGAGTAAGCAAGTAAAATTTATTTGATTGATTCGTATTATTTCACAATTTGTTATTTTAAAATAATATATAGTATATTTGCGGCACGTTTCAGAGTGGAAGACACTATCAGTGTCGCCTTGGTGTAAGACCATAATTCAGAATTGAAATTTTATTTGAAATGGCTTTAGCCTTATTTGGGGACCAGAACTGAATAGTCAGAAAGTTCCCTACCTTCCTCTTGTTAATTTATTAAAAAAATACTACGTACATAAATGCAATAATTACCTAATTTATAATAATGTTATATATATTACGTAATTGTTTTTTTTTCACGTTAGATACCTCAACTGATTCATCACTCCTCATTGTAATGTTTTGTTTTGTCTATAGGTACTTATTTGTCTATACTTGTTTATCTATTCTTAAATTTAGAAAAATATAATGAAGAAACCTTTGGTTTTGAAACATGACGATATTTTAATTAAATAGTGGTAAAAACAAAGATATATATTTGCATTTAATAAGAAGTATTTACTGGATATATTACAGAAAATATAATGGAATCCAAATTTGTCAATAAAGAATATTAAAATTTGTTAAATAATTTCTTTTTAATATAAAAAAACTAATTTTCTATCTTTCTATAATTAAAGTAGCATAAGAATTCCTAAATAAACAAATAATAATAATTTATTAACTTTCGTGAAAAAAGTAAGGCTTTCACAAAAAAATATAACAATTTTAAAATTTTTAAGTTAATTTTTTTTTTAATCTATTTTCATCTTTCACATTTTACGGAAGTACAAACTTCCAAGCGCTCCATCTGTCACAAATTGGGGGCTTTACAAAACCGAAATTCAAATATAGAACTAGGTACCTACCGTGATAAGGGAGCGCTGGAACCATCGGCTGCCGCAAGTGCATAAAAGGCGCTGTCCGACCTCTCCGAAGTCATTCCACCGCGAGCAGTCGACGCGGTAACGTGCTCTAACCATCGCGCACTCACTTCAAATTCATTACAGTATTCCGATCTATTCGCTACGAAAACCTACGCTTCCGTACACTCTGATATTTCGCTTCTTCAATTTTAAATATTTTTCTAAGTGTGAGTGTTTTGTATCACAACAGTGTTAGATTCTACCAAAAACTATTTCATTACAAGTGCTATTTTTAAAATCTGTGATCTCAATATGGATATCAAGTCTTTGGATCCTACCGGACTCTACTGATCGAAAGAAGAAGATTATTTTTTAAGTAACATCATTTAAAACATCTACAATGGAGTTCGAACTAGACCCCACTGGGCTGTACAAGAAGTAGAAGAAATTGTGAAGATATCTTAAAGAAGACTGACTGCTGCATTTGCAATAATTATCATCATCAACATGGATTCAATCAAAGTTTTGGACCCTACAGGATTGTATTAAATCCCATTTGCTGCCAAGGAGAAAAAATTATAAAGACTGATAATTATAATTTCATCATGGATAAAGTACTTGATCCCACTGGTCTGTACTGAAGAACGAGGAAGAAGATATTGTATTTGAAGAATTGAAGAATTTACGTCAAAATGTCTCAAGTGCGATCTCTCGACCCTACCGGTCTTTACTGAAGACGTTTTTTTCGCTCCAATCTGACGTAATTATCAGAAATCATCATGGATATCAAATCGCTCGATCCCACAGGGCTGTATTGAAGACAAAAACACTATTTTTAAATAAAATCATATATCATCAGTTCTTCAAGATGAATACTAATAATATCAAGGTTTTGGACCCGACCGGGCTGTACTAGAAGTGCCAAAAACAATATATTGCTGCCATTTTAAATAAATTATTAAGTTCGTGTCAAAGAACTCTAACCAAAAAGTAATCATGGCTGCAGATCTTGATCCCACGGAAGTCTACTAGAAGGAGGAGGAAGAAGAAGTGGCGGAAAAGATGAAGTGAATGCTGAAGATGTATTGCGTGATCAGGATGGTATCCCTGACGATGAGAGGAAGCAGCGAGACGTCATCATGCAGGAAGAGGAGACTATCCGTGGACCCGAGGCCTCTGACACTACCAGGAGATCAGCTGGGCAGTGGAGAGAGGTGATACTGATTGTGATTAGATCAGCGATCAGCTGTGCCGCGCTAACGCCGCTCTACAGGTGAGCTACTCGGCTCTGCCGGCTGATACGGACTCCGCACGTATTCAGTAGTGACCCTAATGTTGTTGAACTCTATCATAATTCTTCCATCGTTATAGCCGTCCTGACTTCTCTCTCAGGAAAGTTGATCATTGATTATTCATTATTATATTTGTAACGTGTTGAATTATTAGTTGTTCTTGTTGTTTCACAGCGGCGAGTCTAGAATCGTTCTGTAATCTTACTGAATTCAATTTTCTCCCGTTCGATTCGGTTCTGTGAATTTTTTCTCAATGTTGTTGAACTCGATCCAACTGTCTTTGAACTTGCCTCTCGAAGAATGCAGCGTGGTGGCGGTCCGAAATTCTAGCTCTATTTTCCTACAATAATCATTATTGTTTGCGTTTTTATTCTTAATTACCGATCTATCTTGTTGTCTTAGTATTGTAGTGTATTTATTGGAAAGAACTGCTCATACCACCTCTAACTTATAAGATAAAGATTGCATTTTTATCATTTACTAATCGATATGTCACTGTTTTAATTTTGTACGAACTTCGTGCACACTTGTTGTATTGTCTTATTTTTCGAGTTTTGTACTGTTAATCTATTGAGATATTGTGTTGTGACCGAAAGAAAATCATTAAAAAATTGTCAAAAATCATTATTATATTTGCCATAATATACTCATTTGTCGTTTATGATTATAACTCTATTTGAACATAATTTTAGATTCTCTCATTGATATGTTTGTTATTACTTTGTTGGCTTCGACGCAGAAACGAAACTGTTGAACCAGTATCTAATTATGACTTATTCTACTTTAAGTATTATCCATAACTTCTACAATGTTTTTATACTCATGTGTTCAATTATGTACATAAAGTTATTACGTGAAAATTTAATCAAATTTTTGGTTACCAGAGGCAGAAGTATTAATCGTAGGCAATTGAAGGATTATTTATTTACTCGAAATTTTATATTAAGTTTATTTTAGGCTTAAGATGTTTTTTTATTATTACTTTCATCGTATCTTACGGATACCATTATATCTACTCGATAATATTTATGAAATACAAAAAATGAAAAAATACTTTACCTCTTTTTACTTATTATCTCCTGTTATTAATTTCACATGTTACACACAAATTGCAGCTTACAAAAGCTCAAAAACACATTCAAATACACATTGATTCATGTTTTGTGGCTAATAGTTGTCATTTAAACATGTTTATAACAATTTATTATATCTGTGCTCTTTCTAAAAGTATCAAACTAGATTATATAATTGGTATTTAGTAAAAACTACTAAGATTCTTGCAAGAGTATTGTTTTTGTTATACCAAAAACCATCTCCTTTATTTCATTTACATTAACCAGTTTTAAAGGCATACAAAACGACAATGCAAATATTGATATTTATGATGCCTTCTTTTTTAATATTAATGTTTAAACAGTCAATTCTTTTATTTGATTTACGACTTTGATAGATACTTTAAGCATTATCACAGATAGATAAATAGATTGTTACAAAAGAAAAAAAAAACACCATTAGATACAGAAACTCATATTTTGGAAAACTTTCAGAATGACACGAATATTTTTTAGAAAAAACCTTTTGATTCACCTTTATTATTATAAAACGCAACTATTTGCATTTGATGGAAAACACTACACTCAAAATTTCATAGAATCTGGACATAAATTTTTGTAAATGACTGTCAGCTGTTATCCCATACGACGAAAGCCAATTTTCATTTTACGTAATTGAAATTTTAGATGTTGTATTTTTCATCACCCGAATGCAAATAGTTCTATGGTAATTAAGGTTATCCAAATTGTTTTTTTCTAAAATAACTATCCCTTTTAAGCCTATCCAGTAACACCGAAAGTTTTCCAATACCTTAAGTAATAAGAAAAGAATTATAACTAGAATCGTTCTGATTCTATCGAAAAAAGATTGAGTTATTTGATGGTAGTTTGCTGTAAGTATTGTATCACAGAAGAAATAAGAAAAAATCTATTATGCATGTACCGCCAAATTATTAACATCAATTTGTACAATACATCAAGAAGCAAACGTAAAACCTTGACTCATTCCACAAAATAACACTAAAATAACTTAGCTATGAATTAATTAAACCCATTTTTTATCATGTCTAAACAAAGTTAAACATTTGAAGTATTTTCACGACAGCAATTTGATGTTAGACCTATTTTGTAACAAGCCTTACAGGCCTAGAAACTATAATAAAAACAGATGTTACATCTGCATACCTCGTAATGTTTCAAGGTCTTTTTTGTTTACATTAAAATATACCAAGTTTAAACACATTTACATAAGTAGATACTTACCTAATGACTTGTGAAAAGTATATATTTAACCACGCAGATCTCGGGCCTATTTTGTCGGAAGGTAAAAAAAAATATGTCCACTTTGCAAAAAAAATATTTCTGAACGCATCCCAAGACTAAAAACTGTTTTTGAAAGGTGATGAAATATGCTTTTAAATTTTGAAATTCGAAATAAACATATAATTTTTGAAATATAATTTTTTTACTGCAATCATAAAAAAGTTTTAAAAATGGTTCGCCTTACGCTTTTTCTATTTAAAATTACTGACAACGAAGCAAAAAAACACGTTTATTTTTATTAAGTAATGTATTATAAACATTATCATCGAATCACTTTTTTAACATTTCGTGTAAAAACAATTAATAAAAAATCCCAAAATTTCATATATCTATAATATAAAAAAGAATCGCTGAATGTGTTGCTAAGCGCATATCTTTCGAACGACTGCACCAAATTGGATATTTTTTTTTATGTGTTCGTTATTGTCAGGACAAGATTTTTATAAAACTTCAGGTGAGCTCTGGCATTATGAAATTTGTATAAAAAAATTGCTATTGGTGGCACGCGAGGAAGCGGCTATTGCTATGGAAAGCACGAGGGAGGGAGGGGAAGGGGAACCTGGGAGGGGAAAGGGGGACCTGGGAGGGAGAAGGGGAACTCGGGAGGGGGGAAGGGTAGGGGGGAGTGAAGTGGGGAGAGGGAAGGTGGAGGTGACGGAGTGGGAACGCGAGAGGGGAAGAGGACGCAGGAGAAGAAGGGGAGGCGGAAGGGGAACGGGACAAATGGGAAAGGACACTCAGGGAGAAACAATTTCTTTATTAAATGGCATGGCAACGCATGCCGGGACCAGCTAGGTTTTTATAAATTGCGGTCGGAAACTTTGGTTTCATAAAGGTGTACATTTTAATTATTTTGTGGTTAACTTTTAGATTTGAATATGTAGCGTGATATTTTCTCTTTCTAACACCGTTTAGAACACATTTCTAACCATGATAGTAAGGGAGACACAACAATTTTTATGAGACCTATATGAGTTGTATCGAAAGGCGAACTAATTAGCATGAGAGGGGTTAAATATGCTTACAGTTTTCTGAACAAAATCAGATTTGATTCATAACCAACGTCATTTGTTAATTTGCATACATCAAATCCACACCGCCCGCTGGCCAGCTACCCGCTGCCCGCTGCCTATATTGAATCTTTGAATTTCTCAACTATAATATGCAAGTATTATACATACAAACCTTGCTCTTGAATCACTCTATCTATTGGTGAAAACCGCATGAAAATCCGATGCGTAGTTTAAAAAATCTAAGCGCACATACAGCCGGAGCGACTTCATTTTATACTACGTAAAGATTACGAACACACTGTTGAATCTACAAATAATACGGACACTGGAATCTTTTGAAAAGCAATTTAATTGATACGGTTTGTATGTTGACTCAATCAATATATTAAACACAGTTTAACAAGGTCTAAGTATTGAATCTATATATAAAAAAATCAAAATATGGTTGCTAATATGCATGTATGTGAATTATCTATGCATTGCTTTATTAAGCATAGGAAATATTTGAAAGTTTTAAACACTTTTGTTTATGGATTATTACAATAACATGACAATACATCTGAAAAGTTTTTTTAATCATTAAAAAAACTCTTACGAAACTCTCAAAAATGTCACAATTTGAGAATGACATTTTGCAAACCATCGATTGTTAAATCAAAATTCAATTTTCGATTAACTCTTTACATTAATGAATTTACTTTAAGTACTAAGTAAACAAGAGTAATAGTCTTTTAGGTATATATATATATAGATAGGTACCTCTGTTAGGTACCAAATTTGATTGATTGTTCTTATAAAAATTAATGTTTGTAATATATGAAAGATTAAAATTTGAATTAAAGAATTGGTTTGGTGACTTAGCAGGTGTGCCCGGGTTCATGGGGTGAGGTTTGTCTGGGTCTTGGCGGTGGATGCGCCTGCCCACCAGCTGCATGGTAGGCCGGATCAAAAGAGAGCAGTTGAGGGAGTCCCTTTGACTTCTCCAGCCGTACTCTCGGAATATCGCCTTGCACCGCAGTGGGAGGGATGGATTCATACGTCCGCCATTTCTGGACACACTGTCTCCTAGATTCCTACCCACCCCTCATACCCTTTTTCTTCCCAGAACTTCCTCTCCTTCCTTTCATTAAAAGACCCTCCACACCGCATCCCCAAAGATGACATAGGCCTTGAGGGGAATTATTTTCCTCAGGGCCTCCTGTGTGGAGCTAATGTAAAAAAAAACTCCATTAATGGAGGACTGAATGCCGATGGCGCTAATAAAAAACTGTCAAAGAAGCGAAGCTAGCAGTCCACAATGGAGTCATGGTACCTACCCTGACGTATGGCAGTGAGTCAAGGAACTGGCAGAGGAAGCATAAAAGTAAACTGAATGTTGTTGAAATGAGATCTCTGATGCGTATGTATGGTAAAACCATGAATGATCCTGTGAGAAATTTGGATATCCGCAAAGAATGTAAGGCAGATGTAAGCATAATGAATAATGAGTAAGATTAAGAAAGGGACCCTGAGATAGTTTGGGCATGTAGAGCGAATGAACGAAGAAAGTAGTGTAAAAAGAATATATGACGCAAATGTGAATGGTAGAAGAAGTCGGGGACGCCTGAGGAAGACATGGCACGATCACGTGAATCAGATACTTGAGACGGGCCATGTCAAAAGTCAGAATAATAGAATAGTATGTACGAGACGATGTATGAATGTGAGTGAGGCAAAGAGTGTGTGCTAAGACCGAGTTGTTTGGCGGTCCGTCAGTTAGTTAGTTAGTAATAGGTGGCACGCGAGCCGCTTGAAAATCTGAATATACCGGAACTGAATATATTGAATACAGGAGAAGGGAGGGGGAACACGTGAGGGGAAGAGGACATGGGAGGGGAAGTGGAGGCGGAAGGGATACGGGAAGAATGGGAAAAGACACGCAGGGAGAAACAATTTCTTTATTGGTGGCATTGCAAAGCACGCCGGGAACTTTAGTTTAATATGTAATCTAAGTATCTTCAAAATAAGGATCTAATAATTGTCTTACGTAAAATATGTACTGTAATATTTCGTCATTCAAAGTGTACGGAGGAGTGACGTACAGTCTCGTCATATTTTTTGATTCGTGTTTGGGTTGCATAGATAATGCCAGAAAGGTCGAGAACCTCAGGAATTTTTACACTTTTTTAATTGGTAAATTCATTCACATTGTTGAAGGTTACGGAGCAGAACATGATATTAAATACTGCACATTGCACGTCATTATTACTGAAACTCATAAATTTTGCTGAAACGAAGCACTTACTCAAAAAAATCACTTTGAATGAATTTTTGATTATTTGTTTTTGCAATTTAAGCCGCCGCTACCCGAATTTCTACCGATTTCTTGCATATCTCCCTTAAACATTTGAAGTTTTTAAACTCTTAAAAAAATATATGTTATTTTTGAAGATAATATCTATACATTCCCCACGTCGAAACGCAAATTATACGAAAATCCGCTCGATAGAAAAAAATCACAAAGTACGCTACGAAAATTTTTATTTTCAAGTTGAAGGTAAATAATGATTTTATTTAAACTTATTTATTTTTATTTTTTTTTTTATTTCATATATTTTTTATTAGTAACAGATATTTGGGTTTTTTTTGGCTACCACACTAGGCTAAGCCCGTGTTGTGGTAGTCGTACATTTAATATTTTAACATTTCAAAAAATATTAAGAAATACTTAAAACTAAAGAGAAAAAAAAAGACCATATTTTAAAGAAAAGTAAAAATTCAAATTCAAATTCAAATTTTGAAATACAAAAATTAATAATGAAAATTAAATGTTAAGAACTCAAGTGTTCTGTATAAATTAAAACATATAATTATATAAATCAAAATTAAAAACATATATAAATTTAGTGAAAAACTAAGAGAAAAAATAACAACATTTTAAAGTAAAATAGAAATACAAATGGAAATTAAAATTTTGAAATGCAAAAATTAATAATTAAAATGTAGTGTTAGAACTCATGAATTCTTTAAAGTGCGTTCGTCCCCTTTCAAAAATCCAATGTTGTACACGTGTTATAAAAAGAGAAATAGAATTACTTGACTTTATGTCAGTACTCAGAGCATTATATATTTTAGGAGCGATGAACCAGAATTGTCTAAAATTAAAATTGTCTATTAACTAAAATTAAAATTCTAAAATATGCGATACCCAGATAATGTATTGATTTATTTTACTGCATGATTATATGATTTGAAAAGGGTGTGGTATAATACAAAATCTTTTTTGAATATTTAACAAATCTGCCAAAGACCTATGGTATAACCTTATCATATTAAAAATAAACACTTTTCTCTCAACATTTAAAACATGCGAATGCTAGATAAAAGAACAATCTTTCGAAATCCATTTATAACTTTTTGTGGAAAAGAGTCAATTCGTCTAAAATCTGATTTAAAAATAGTGCTAGTAAGGCACTCCGGAGGACGCGGGTTCACATCCCGGCGTGTGCAAATAAATTTTATTTGATTAATTTGTGTTATTTCATAATTTTATTTGTTTAAAATTACATTAAGCATATTGGTGTTCCTGAGTGAAAGATATTCTCAATATCGCCCTGGTTCACCATTCAGAATTCAAACGCTGCCTGAAATGATTTTAGCCGTGTTTGGAGACCAGATATGAATATCCTTCCCCTTCTATTTCCTTCAATCTCACAACATACCCCAATTTACAGGCACATCCAAAACCACAGGTTTTTAATCGTTATAGATAATTTATTCGTCAACATATATATAATTTAAAAAACAGTGAAAATACATAATGATGATTTATTTTTGGGTTATAATGACGTTTTGCGCTACCTCCTTCTTCAGCCAACACTTCGGACGGCGTTACAGTGTTCATCGTCGGGACAGATGCGTAATCTTACACGGCTTAACCCAAAAGTAAATCATGATAATACCTTTGGCCGTGAAAATAAACTTTTAATAATCTTATATTTGCACATCTTGACAGAGAGGAAAAATTCACAGAGCGGTGTTTTAAAAATAAAAACAAGAAACAAAACGTGATGCCATATTTAGGTTAAGTACGTATTAATTGCTTCTTCGCAGTATATTTTTCACTGGCACCGCAAATTGAAAAAGGATTAAGAAATTATAAAATACATAGATAATTCATATGATAAAATATTCAGATATGATTCATAATACATATCCAGGTCGATGAGACAAAAAACCAGCTCTTATTCCAAAGTTCAACATTTCTCGGGCCATCTAGGTCTGTGCAAATAAAACTCTGTTTTATTTGAATACGTTTTTACACATAAATAATTTATCAAATTTAATTTTGGCTTTACGACAAACTACCTATTCATGTTTATGTTTATGATAAAATCAAATAGTTATGGGAATTATTTTCCACAGGGCCTCTTAAGTGGAGGTAATGAAAAAAAAAAAGATTTTTAGGCATATCATCATATAAACATCTTACGTTTATTTCCAGAAAAAACAAAAATTTTAACAAAACAAAAAAACGACGTAAAAAATGCACTAAAAAGTAAAAAAATAATTTCGTATTCTTCTACAACTTCATATCAACTTACTTTTTCTAATCATCAATATGTAGGCACGAGTGTTACTTTTGGGGTCGGTGTCAGTCAAGGTAGGTTTGTAACTACATACATATGTAGTTATAAGTGAAATGTGCTTGTGTCGCACGCGCGACTTGACGAGGCGAGAGGCGAGAGCGGGGCCGTGGCGGGAGGGGAGCTCTCAAGTGAACACACCGGGCCGGGTACCTTTGCTGACACCGACTCCAAAAATAACAATCGTACCTACATATTGATGATTAGAAAAAGTAAGTTGATTATGAAGTTGTAAAAGAATACGAAATTATTTTTTTACTTTTTAGTGCATTTTTTGAAGTCGTGTTTTTGTTTTGTTAAATTTTTTTGTTTATTTTTTGATTTTTAGTGAGTACACTAACTAATTTGTCTAAATATGGGTAAACCTACTAAACGTGCTGCTCATATGAGACAGACATAATTTGACCATAATGACGTTAGGGTCAAATTAAGAGATTTGGCCGAGTTTCGTTAATTTGTCATGGATCCGATAATCAGAACCTAACCAAACGCTTATCAAATTACCCTTGAAGTACATTCTTTCCAATAAAAAAGAATCATCGAAATCGGTTGGCGTGATATTGAGTTATTCGTCCATTTGTCGCGCACATACTTAATGCAAATTTAAGACTTATATGGTTTTCTCATGGATGCCATTGTCGAAACTGGACCAAATTAAAATGGGACCACACGAAAAGCACGAGCTTTCAAATAAAAAAGAATCATCAATATCGATTCACCCAGTCAAAGTTCTGATGTAACAAACATTAAAAAAAAAAAAATTTAAAAATATATATATACATATTTTTATTTTTTTAAAAACTGCAGTCGAATTGAGAACCTCCTCCCTTTTGAAGTCGTTTAAAAACAAAGTCATACAACAAATTACGACAACACTTTTGCCACAAATTAGATAATCTTCACTGTTTTCGTGCACGTTGTTAGAAGCTTGTACTGAAACAAGATGGGTGTTGTATTCTAAAAATTTTCTTAATTTGTTAATTTGATTTTAGATTGAAATTAGATACGAGAGGGTAAATCTATTGTTATTATAAATATATCACCACTAACCCCGGATTATATTATTTTTTAAATTAAATTATATAAAATTGGTGATATAAAGTTAATGAAATGCTTGCTAAGTGGTACCGTCGAACATCTAACACCTTCGTGGGGGCAATTCAGGTATTACAGGATAACTTTAACGTACTTTGTGTATGCACTGGGCACCAGGCATCACATCGACGTTATGATGAAATGTGTTCACTAAACTGGTATGAATGTGCGTGGGAGTGAATCTCCATCTGAACAGTGAGCCGCACAAATCTAACAAATTTGTGAACGTATTTTTTTTAAAACAATTTACGTTGTAGATTTTCGAAAAATTGATAAGTATATGATTTCATGAAGTGGGGGTAGGTAGGTTTTGTTGGCATGCTGAGTATCTTCTACTGGTATTGCTCTAAGGAGCTAGCAGCATTATTCCCCTGTACACCGGTGCTTATACGCAAAACTTGAGGATAACTCGAGGTATTACATAAGGTTAAAAAAAAACAAATTAGCTAAATATGAGGTAAGACACATTCTAAAAGAGATGCACAGACGCTATAGGTATTTAAATGCAGTATGCTCTAAGAGCTGGCAGCATCGTTCCCCTGTGCACCGGTGCTTATACGCGAAACTGTTCACAGTAGTTGATGTTGGCTTCACAAGAACGGGTCGAAGCTTCGACTCGTTTCTGTGTCGGTTCATATGTAAAATGAGCTACCGGTATATGAAGTTCCTCCTTCGTATAATCCGGGCGATATATAATTCATACAAAGACCCCACCATAACTTGCCTTACGGCGCTGTCCAATCGGCTGGTGATATAGTTCTCCTGTCATTTCACTGTACAGACAGGGGGAAATTCTCAGAGGACCTATGTCGTGTTTGGGAATGCTGGGTAGAGAGTCTTTTTAGGGGAAGGAAGGAAAAGAAATTCTAGGAAGGAAAAATGTTGGAGGGGTGGATAGGAATCAAGGAGTCGTTTGAATCCATCCTTCCCACTGCGGTGCAAAGCGATGGGTCAAGAAAGTCCTGCTGGAGAGGACAGAAGATCCTCTCAATTCGACCAGCCACGCAGTTGGTTGGCAGACGCATCCGCCGTTAAGGCGCCGCAACCGGGCTCAAAAAGAAAAAAGATCGAGAGATATGAAATTACTAATGTTAGAGGAGCGCGCTAGTATTTAAAGCGACAAAATCGATGCCAAAATTGTGAAAATGTTTAATAAAACACGACCGTTTTAAAATATAGCAAAAATCTTCTGGAATGTATCTTAAGTATCATTTAAAAAACACTGTGATTTTTTTTCACAACTATAACTTGTAAAATAACTGAAACAAACCTGTTAATAATTTTCGGAGCATACTGTGCGATTTTTTTCTATTGAAGGAATTTTATTTTTATTATTATTTTTTTAATTCTTCATTTTAAGCACCCGCTAAACTGCCAAAGCAGTTTGTCAGCAGGTCAATTTAACAATATTAATATAACATTAAATCACAAATATTACAAGAAACCACAATATACAAAATAGATACAGAAGAATAACTTTTAAATAGCTACAATACAAAGGCATAAAATATACAGATAAACAGATATAACACAGGCAAATTAGTCTTAGTCATATTTATACATAAGATTACAAACAATATCAGTATAAAAAGTTTATATCCATTAGCCATTTTTTAATTTTTTTTTGAAATCGGTGGTGCAATTTGATTCGATTTTTATGTTCACTGGTATCTTATTAAATATGGTAGGGACAAGATAAGTGAATGTCCGTTGTCCGTATTTATTTATAATTTTCGGAACGGATAAACCATCATTTTTACTAAATCTAGTGCCATGTGCATGGTTAACTTTTTCTTTGTATATTGAATCCGACAAAAGGTTTAGGCATACAATTTTAAACCATAATATCCCTCGAACAGGTAATATATTAACTGACTTAATAATAATTTTATGTCTCTTCTTTGTGCATAAATACTTTTGCTTACCAAGAGCTTAGTCAAAGAGTTTTGAATTGTTTGAATGTAACCTATATTTGTCTTGCACGAGTTTCCCCAAGACGTTATTCCATATCTGATAGTAGATTCCGCTAATGACAAATAAATTATTTTTAAAGTACTTATGGGCGTGAAATATTTAATTTTGTAAATTCGCCCAGCAATAGCTCGTAGGCGTTTGCAGATGTTGCTTATGTGAGTAAGGGTGCCCTGCTATGTCACCAAACGTAGTAAATCAAAATATATAACAAAACAGAAATATATCGCCATAATCACAACTTTATTTTCCCGGAGTTGATAGGTAATAATGTATTATTTTATCATTACAGAACGAAGCACGAAGAAAAGGCTTCACAAAAATAATGCGTAGCTGCCCACTCGTACAACAAATACAGTCGAAATTTGCTCATTGTATTAATTTATTTATTTATTTATTGTAAGAAAGAAACAGCAGTTTTATACAGGATGTTAAAAATGAAGCGGTTAAAAATGAGGTAAGCCAAAAAAGTTTCTTATGCTAATGGTTATTATGATATAATACAAAATTTTAATTGGTTATTACATGAAAATGAAATTAACAAAAATATACAAATGTAAGTATATTAGAAGGAAGAAGGAATAGGAAAGGGCAAGAGGGAGAGGAAGATGGGATGGGGACAGGAGATGCTCATGCTGTACCTTTTCTATAGCTGTGCATTAATTTAATTCACATTTGTGGTCGTACGCTTGACTTCGTATCGGTATTTCACAAGAGTATTATTAAGAATATCGATATTGTTAAATTGCGTGTTATATTGCGCGCATATACGGGGGATTGGAGAATTTTTTCTAAGATTGGTTCTGTACGCGAGCAAATGAAAAAAATGGTTTAGTCTGGTTGGTCTTGCAGGTATGTGAATTCTTAAATCATTTACGAGTTGTCAGTGTTCAGCTCTCATTGAACAAGGCTGTACATCTACTCCATAGTTGATAGTCTACGTGTTCTTAAGTGCATTTCTGGAATTAATTTAACCTATGTATGTTAAATAAACTAATTTAAATTAACCAGCTCTTATGGTAGGTAAACTACTATTCAATGTAAAATGTTTGTTTTTGTTCGTAGCAATAATATTAATTATTAATTGAATGGTTATATTATATAGAATTACGATGAATTACATTTTTTAAATTATTTTTGGGATTTTTTTTTACACGAGCTCCCCACAGGAGGCCCTGAGGAAAATAATTTCCCTCAGGGCTTACGCCATCTTTGGGGATGCTGTGTGAAGGGTTTTTTTAGGGAAAGGAAGGCTCTCCTTCCTTCTGAGAGTTCTGGGAAGAAAAAGGGTTTAAGGGGTGGGTAGGAAACAGGGGTTCAGTATGTCCTGGTCATCCGTCTCCAAGACCTAGACAAACCTCACCCCATGAACCCGGGCACCCCTGCTAAATCACCAAACGTAGCGAACCACTCGGGTTGACCTATGGCAGAGGTGTTGGTTATCCAATAAAGGTTCCCGGGGCGGCGGTACCCATTTCCGCCTCCCAATTGCGATTTACAGATGGAAAGGTCAGCGGTTGGACAGCGTTGTTAGTGGGGCTGTAGGAAGGTATTTATTAATGCGATTTTTGAAGAGGCCGTTAAAAACAGATGTCAGTAAACATATTCACGCAACAAATTACGACAACGCTTTTGCCACAAAATGAACGATCTTCGCTTGTCTTGCGTGTACAAGATATAATGTTGTATAAGTTTGTACAAGAAGTTTATATTACGGTGGGGAGTTGTATTGTAGTATTACTCTTAGGTACGATCTTTTTGCTGTTTTCTGTGTCTTGTTCTCTTTCTTATTTTCGTTTAGATTATTATTGTTATCTTCTTCTTCAATGATTATTACGTTGATAGGAACAACCTTCAAAAGTTATAAAAGAGAGTTTTTCGGGTGAAATGCAGATCCTGCCAATGTCTGGGAATTTAATAAAAAGGCACTTTCTAGATGAGAAAAGTGTGGAGAAGCTGAATAAAAAAAATTTAGGCGCGCTCGGCAAAATTGAGGGAGATACAGCCGTTTAAAGTATAAATAAAATTTCACTTCGTGAACCGATACTACGCCATTTGTCACTGTTATGTTGATTCACCTTAATTACATTAAAAGGCAACTATTTGCATTGGGGGAAGTGGAAAATATTTCATTCTAAATTTCGATTACGTAAAATTAAAATTAGTTTTCGTCTTGTGAGATTGTACGCCAGAATCACAAACCATGTTACACAAACCTAGCATAGCCGCTAAACTACTTGAAAACTGGGATGTTTTTCTTGCCTTGACGCGAGTAGGCGTTATAAAGGGGCACTTTCTTTTGAATCACAAACCATGTTACACAAACCTAGCGTAGCCGCTAAACTACCTGAAAACTGGGATGTTTTTCTTGCCTTGACGCGAGTAGGCGTTATAAAGGGGCATTTTCTTTTCTTAGGTTAGTGACAAAATTGCGGGCGGACTGACAGTATCGGTTCGCGAAGTGAAATTTTATTTATACTTTGAACGGCTGTATCTCCCTCAATTTTGCCGAGCGCGCCTTAATTTTTTCTCTTAACACTTTTCTCATCTAGAAAGTGCCTTTTTATTAAATTTCCAGACATTGGCAGGATCTGCATTCCTCCCAGTTTTTCTTATAAACAATTGAATATTCATTTAGACTTTTATAAAAAGTCAATAGTTCCATATGAATAAATTCGGATACTTTTATCCGAGACGCTATCCAGGATATGAACCAATTCTTAGAATGATTGCTTCCAATAAAAAAGGTTAGTTGCCGATAATATGAAAAAATAATTAGTTGAAGATAATATTGTTAATTTTAAAATTTAAAAATGAGATTGCTATTATGATGGCTTGACAGAAGGTAGCAATAGCGAAATTGGTTAACGCGCACGTCCCGGTTAGACGAGAGGTCTGGGATCGAGTCCCAGTTGCGACCATTGTCTTTTTTCTGTTTTCTGTATCTTGTTCTCTTTTATATTTTCGTTTATATTATTATTGTTATCTTCTTCTTCAATGATATATTACGTTGATGGGAATAACCTTCAAAAGTCATAAAAGAGAGTTTTTCTTATAAAAAAATAATTATGCAATATATGAACGTGGATGAAGCCTGGAACAATGGGAGCTAGGAAAGAATACATATAATATTTTTAAAGAAATACGAACATTCCTGGGTTACGAATAACCTGACATAATTTGAAAATCTTCCACTACCACCACAGTAAGCAGAAAATGTTGCATGTGTCGTGATGGAGGACTTAGCCAGTAGAAGAATCGAACATATGACGCCTGAATGGGATCCAAACGCGATACTAACTCAGCCACTGACCGATAAAAGTAATATTTGGAAGATTTGTGAAAAATCACTTTTAAAACCTATTTCAATAATTTGTGGAGTGATAAATAAATAATCCACCAATCAATTACTCAAAATTATTAGTATGGCTTCTTATCCTCTCTGCTTACGCCTGCGGGAAGTGGCGTGATGGTTAGTGAGTTAGTTAGTTAATGAAACATCAGGTCAATACACCCAGGACTCTTTCAGAAGTAAATCGAAGACGAAGAAAACTCCCAACTATTAATAAGGTACAGTAACACCTCGATTAAAGATGCATCACAGAAAAAGAAAAAAATGAATCCATCAAAACTATATATTTTTTAAACGTAACTATTTGGGAGGCGATTATGGGTACGTACTGCTGTTCCGGGAACCATTTATTGGATAACCAACACCCTTGCTATAGGTCACCACAAGTGGTACGCTCCTATTGGTCACTTAGCAGAGGTTACCGGCTTCATTGAGTGAGGTTTGTCTAGGTCTTGTGCGGCGAATGCGTTTGCTCACCAACTGCGTGGTGGGCTGGATCGGGAGAGATGAATGAAGTAAACCCAACCTAGAACTCTCCAGTCGGTCTCTTTCGATCCATCGCAGTTGGAGGGATGGATTTATACGTGCGACACTCCCGCATAGACCGACCTACAGATTTCATCCCACCCCTCGTACATTTTTCCTTTCCAAAACTTCCCCTCCGTACTTTCCTTTAAAAGAAGAAAAGAGGGAAAATATTTTCCTCTGGGCCATCTGGATGGGTAAAAAAAACATACTTTGCGATATATTTTTCTATGGAGAGAATATCGTATAATTAGGTTTTCAATTCGGCAAATCTATAGAGACCATTCAATTAAAAAAACAGCAAAGTGTGCAAAACACACGCGGTAGAAGGGAAACCTTTAGTCAAGAGTGGGGGGCTACGAAGTACTGCACAAAGAGGAGACCGATTGAACTATCTCATTCTCTCGCAGGCTAAATCCTATACTTTGATGAATATGTTTGTCCCTTTTAACTTTTTACAAAAGTTTTTGAAGTAAAACTTCTTTACGCACGCTTGACTTGGGGAATAAGCTGGTGAATGCGTGTCGAGAGCGTTATGAAAAGTAAGGGGAACGGTAGTTGAGAGGGAGATATAAGTTAGTGAAGACAGAAAGAGAGAGAGTTACGTTTCGTAAATTACTTACTGTAGGGGCAAGAGAGAGAGGTGCGAGCACATATTCTCTTTCTCTCATAGCCAGTCACGTTTCGTATATCTAAGACAGTGCAGGCCTATTGTCTGTATCGCACTGTAGGAGCTAGAAAGAGCAGTGCGCGCGCACATTTTCTTTCTCTCTTCCAATCATATAGATGGAGCTAAAGAAGTTTTACTTGTCATATGGTCTAAAGCACACTAGTTTTTTTTTCTTAAGAGCTTAAAAGTATTATATTTTGGTAGAAATTCCAATATTTAAGAAACGTAATAATGTTCGTTTCATAAAGCAATACGTTTCGTTTTGTTGGGATTTGTCGTCTTCGTCAACCAAGTTCCTACTGTAGTCTTTAATTTAAGAAGATTGGTTCATTGATCGTAATAAGTATGTGTGAAAATGTAAGTTTATTCCCGTGCCAGCGATCCGCGCGCCTAAAATACGGCCCGACAGGGTTGCCAACTGCCTACTATTAAATTTAAAACATTTCACTTAGTAATATTTCTAATTTTGTAACTGAATTGGTGGTGGAATTCCATTCTTTCTTCTATATAAATAAAAATGAACTTTCGAACGACTGCACCAAATTGGATAATTCTTTTTTTGTTTTCATTATTGTCAGGACAAGGTTAGTATATAACTATTGGTGAGCTCTGGCATTATGAAATTTATATAAAAAAAATTGAAATAGGTGGCACGCGAGCCGTTTGAAAAATGAATGTGCAGTGACTGAACGGATAGAATGCGAGAGGGGGGAGTGTGGAACTCGGGTAGGGGGTTCGAGGGAGAGGGGGGGGGGGTGGGGCGGAAACCGGGAGGGGGAGAGGAACCTGAAAGGGAGGAGGGTAACTCGGGTGGTGGTGGTCGAGGGACCCGGGAGAGGAAGGGAAGGCGGAAGTGGAACGGGACGGGACTTTATTAAATGGCTTAGCAACGCATGCCGGGTACCAACTAGTAATGTAATATATGAAACTAATTTCCACTTTAATTTATTTGATCGTAACCGGTTTCAGCTTGTTAAAGCCATCTTCAAACTGGTACAAATTATTCTTAGTCTACGGTTTATATATAGATAACACTAGCTGACTTGGCCACGCGTTGCTGTGGCTAATAAAACACAACGTCATCTACTGGATGGTTATCCAACCTTTATAACCACCGCCATCTTTGAGTTTATCGCGAAGAGACAGACAGATGCCGCGGAGGACTTTTATTTATAATACGTAGAGATGATGTGAAAGATTATAATAATGTGCATGAAATGCTTGAGGTAACTAACGTATTTAAATTAATAAGGATTAATACTGTATCCATCTAAATAACTTTTCAATTACCGCAATGTACGTGACCATTTTTTTAGAAGATAGAATGGGTATAGTAAGCTATCCGTAAAAGATAGATAGATATATGCCTTCGCGGACTTTTTTATAGATCTATAAAAGAGGAATATCCCACCATGCGTTGTTTTGTTATATCCCAAATGGATTAGGCAGCGTTTTCGATGAAAGCTACCAGGCGGCTCGATTTTTTCAAACAATTTACACAAATCCTTGACAAATTACATACCTGAACCTTTCTGATGAAACAATCTATCTATTGGTGAAAACCGCATGAAAATCCGTTCGGTAGTTTTCGAGTTTATCGTGAACAGACATACAGACAGACGACGCGGGGGACTTTAATTTATAATATGTTGAAGAGAAGATGTAGAGAAGATGGAGATATGGGGAGGGGGAGAGGGGTGGTCTACGAGGATTTTATTCAGTTATATAGTTTTTATTGCATTTGTTACTAAAACGTCTTTGACTGTCGAATTTCTAATTATGTTGGTTATTCCCAGTAGGCTTCATTACCTCGGGTTTGTAGCTTATTTTGATATTGTTTGGGGGACACCTTACAAGTGATATGAATTTTATCACTTTTTAAAAATAAAAATACGACATGTAATTTTTCTTTATTTAATCACTGACAGATAAGTGTGACGTGTTTTTCTTACAGTATATTCATCATGGTAGTTCATAAACCTATTTTTAATTAGATTTTGTGTACTTTTTAAAAATAAACAAAAATTTGGTTGAATTTGGGAACTATGTAGTTCTGGTCTGGAGTTCCAAAATACATGTAAAACCCACGACTCTGAGCAGAAACGGGCGGTCCGTTTGATAGTTTCTTCTATCTTAACAAATGGATTGCAATCTTTAGAGCACAGGCGTCGGGTGAAAATGTTGTCTACGTTTTACCGAGATTTCAATGGAAGTTGCTCCAAGGAATAAGTGTCATTGATTCCTTCGGCTTCGGTGCATAACATTTGTACCCATAGTCCAGTAAAGGAAGGAGTTGTAGAGTGCGTGAGCAGGAACCTAAGCGATTCTTTCGGGACTTGTTTAGGGTGCTTAGGGTGTGAACATACTAAAAGTCCTGACGTCTAGGTGGTGAGCTAGGGGGGGGGAGGGGGGGGGGAAAGTCCCGATTTTCGGGTTTCCGTGTATATCTCAAAAACAGTGCGTCGCAGAGGAAAACTTTTTTAGAATAAGTAAAAGCTCATAAAATTATCTACAACTTTTATTCTATACGTAATTTTGGAAATCGAAGCCGTTTTTGAGTTATACGCTCCACAAATGTCAATATTTTCGAAAAAAATCATTTTACCTCAAATTTTTCATCAAACATTCCTTCGTATCGTCTAAAATATTCATCCAAGAAAGAAATGCGTTTGTAAAAAGTTGTAGATAATTTAATTACCTTTTAGAATATATATACATATCTAAATAAATCTCCAACCAGTAAATATTTACAGCAATTTTAAGTTTTTTCGTAAAATATCGTCATTTTCAGAAAAAGCTGTTTTTTCTTACCAAATTATTAAGACGGGTTTTTTCTTCATGGGAATTTCCTTATTAATTTTTGCACGCAAGAAAGCAGGTAAATTGTTCTCGAACAGATGATTAGTGGAATTCATTTTATAATCATTATTATTGTGATGGGTGATTAGGTTAGTCGTCGGAGATGCTACAATAACATGCTACGATGCTGTTCGAGTTGGTGAAAAGGCAATGAATGCGATAGTGGGCTTGAAATTCTCAGACATCAAGTTGTCCCGCAAAGATCGGGCATTCCCAATGTCTTCTGTCAGCTCGTCGATAAAAATTCACGATGAAAAGGTTGCAGTTGACCCAACATTGCTGTTTCAGCGGATGTGTATAAGTAAACGATCAGATAAGGATTCGATGAAATTTTTTGAGTATGAGTTGGCCCCATTTCCCTTGGCACTGTTCTCAATAACATCAAGTTACACTCTCAACTTTATATGGATTCACGTTTTCATATCCTCTTTGGACGTGAGGGTCCTGACAAACGTTGTTTATCCATGGCATCGTCATTCTCAGTCGTGGATGGTTCTTGCTGAAAGGGCTCTACGTCGTCTTCATCGTCGCCCTCGGCAACAGGCACGCTATTGAGGCATCTCCCTTGGCAGTGAAGGCACGCTGCAGAACAGGTCAGCATTGCTTTTAGGCATCCACATTTGCCAATTGCACAATCCTTGGTGCAGCGGCAAAATATCATTTTCAAAAGGACCATGTTTCCACCCCCATTCTTCAGGGGCAGCTCAATCCCGAGCCACTGCTGAACTTGGTGGTATGTCCGCCGGGAATGCTGTTTAGCTGCACTCTCTGTTGGAGGGAGGGAGCTGATGTCAGACATCATATTTGCCACGGACCTTTGTGAACGACTGGAAGCGGTACTGGTTAAGGGAGGTCTGTCTTTTTGGCGCCGCATACCATTTCAGGAAGCATTTATTTACAGCCTCTTCAACCTCGTCGTGAGTAGAGGAGGGGTTGTAAAAGATCATTGCCGCTTGCTTGATCATTTCTGACTCCAAGTACAATTTTGAAAAGCCCACCTTGCTTCTCCTGAAAGTTGCAGACGTTGTATCGCATCCGGTAAATGAATGTAAAAATATGATGTATTCAAATCCACGATGCTGCATCTCTTGGGTGGACAGTGCCATTGTTTTGGTTTTCCCTCGTCAGGGTTTCAGCAGCAGAATATCTTAGGCGGGAGGAGTGGAAGCAATCAAAAGGACACTGAGGTGAACACCCTCACTAAAGATAGCCACTGAGTTGTGAAAGGATAGTTCCACAGCAGTCTTCACGATAAGGACGTCAGCATCATCGGTGGCCTGAAGAATCTGTATCCCATTCTCCCGAAACTTTGTCTGTAGTAATGAGATGAAGTTACTTTTGTTGGTAGGATTGGATAAAAAATCTTCCTGTTTAACGGGTATTGATTTGTTACATGTCAAATTGATGTTGGCTGACCTTCTCAGTCTGTATCGTCGCATCTGTTCTTGTAATTTCGTACTATTGACTGGATTTGCGTACCCATCAAATACCACAGTGCGAGTCATACCAGGATAGTGGTGGTTGACATAAGTGATATAACGATCACAAATTGCGGCAACGGAGGCATCTTTTTGTCAAATTACTCTGTATAGTAGAAATCCTCCGTCCACAACTATGTTCATCTGAGACAGTAGAACAGTTTTTTTGGTAGGCTCGAATAAGCTATACAGAACAGATTTAGTTGTCTTTCGCATCCCACTTTCATTGAACAGTGCCAAGGGAAATGGGGCCAACTTACACTCAAAGAATTTCATCAAATCCTTTCATCGTGAATTTTTATCGACGAGCTGACAGAAGACATTGGGAATGCCCGATCTTTGCGGGACAACTTGATGTATGAGAATGTCAAGCCCACTATAGCATTCATTGCCTTTTGACCAACTCGAACAGCATCGTAGCACGTTATTGTAGCATCTCCGACGACTAACCTAATCACCCATCACAATAATAATGATTATAAAATGAATTCCACTAATCATCTGTTCGAGAACAACTTACCTGCTTTCTTGCGTGCAACAATTAATAAGGAATTTCCCATGAAGAAAAAACCCATCTTAACATTTTGGTAAGAAAAAACAGCTTTTTCTGAAAATGACGACATTTTACAAAAAAACTTAAAATTGCTGTAAATATTTACTGGTTGGAGATTTATGTAGATATGTATACATATTCTAAAAGGTAATTAAATTATCTACAACTTTTTTTAATAAATTTCTTTCTTGGATCAATATTTTAGACGATATGAAGGAATGTTTGACGAAAAATGTGAGGTAAAATGTTTTTTTTTGAAAATATTGACATTTGTGGAGCGTATAACTCCAAAACGGCTTCGATTTCCAAAATTACGCATAGAATAAAAGTTGTAGATAATTTTATGAGCTTTTACTTATTCTTAAAAAGTTTTCCTCTGCGACGCACCGTTTTTGAGATATAAACGGAAACCCGAAAATCGGGACCTTCCCCCCCCCTCCCCCCCTAGCTCACCACCTAGACGTCAGGACTTTTAGTATGTTCACACCCTAAGCACCCTAAACAAGTCCTGAAAGACGCACTCTACACCTCCTTTTGGACCATTCGTTTACTGGACTACCAATTGACATTTGTCTTATGAGAATGAGTCGTTTCTGTGACTCGTTTCTGAGTTCAACAGTTTTCTGTGGTCTCTAAGATGGCCGTAGACGATTTGTCGGCCTCTGTATTCCCTCCTTCAACACGGATCTCTTCAAGACTCAGGTTCACTCCTTCCTTTAGACAAAAAGAACCTGCACACAGCATACCCAAAGATGTAATAAGCACTGAGGGAAATTATTTTCCTCAAGGCCTACGTCATAACAATGTTCTTTTGAGATTTAACTCCACGGGGGGTAATGACATTCAAAGAAAAGTGGAGAGGATAAGGAAAGATTCATGGGACTATTTATCAGTTTTTGTGTTTCATGTGTCTTTAAACCTGAGTATCTTAAATCGACACAGTACCCTAAAATATCTTAACAATAATCTTAACGATGTAAGTAAAGAAGCTGTGTATACAAATTGCGACTCGCGACCCGTGAGTTGGACGGATCTGCTGTCGAATTTGCCCTACCAAAGAAAAGAAGAAGAAGAAAAATAATATAGGAATCTTAAGTGAAGAAAGCGTGTGAACAAATATGCGCCCGTAGCATGGCGTACTGGACGGACGTACTGTCGAATTCACCCTAACGGGCCAGGAGATTCGACCTTTCCGCCAGATTCATTTGAATTAATTCTGAAGAACGCGTTTCTAATATTTAAGATATTTCTAAACGAATCCCTCCCGAAGTTATTAATTCATGGTGTGGAAAAATAAAATCTGGTGCTCACCACTAAATTTATAGTTATATACGGGAAACAAAATGTTCAAACTGTTCTACGCATAATATATTAATGGTGAGGTATTGTTTTTATTAAACTTAAATATAAATAACTTACATTCCCGTCTCGCGGTTTGAAAAAAAAAGTTATTATGCATACGACTTCGTCGGAATTTATTAAAATATGAGCCTTGAGCGAACCCCCAATATTAGAGTATTATACCGCTATAAAGATCCCGGCTTACACCTCCCTTCCCATCTGAAAATTTTCACACAGATGGCAGAGTTCGTAAAAAAAATTGACTGGTTGAATTTGTGTGTATATTAAAAAAATAAGGATGCCTACATTAGAAGCTTGTATCAGGCCTTACTAAAAATACATAAATGACAATTCTCCTTAAAAAAATATGTAATATCACTCGGTCCTTGTGGAGCAGTGGTTATGACCGTTGGCTCAAATTACACAAAAAGTGGTTTGAAATCCAAATAAATATTTTAACAATATTATGTATAATAAAATTAGAATTTAGGAAATCTCAAGACACGCGACGATGAATCTTGGTAGGAGTCATTTTTTCGTTAAAAATTCGATAACAGCACGTTGTTTAACTCGTATTGACATCGCACTAGAACACGTCCCCATACTTCCGATTCTCAAAATACAGTGAATGAATTCACCGATATCAAACCTGCGCATATGCATAAAGAGGAAATGCCACTTCCACATTCCACCTGTCGCGCTTCTGAAGGTCATTTTCTCACTATACAGTTGAGTATAACATGTGTGCAATACTTTTTAGCCTATTTTAGTTACTATTGTATTGTACTATTGTAGTTAGATATGTAGTTTTATTGTGTCTCAACAGAGGTTACCTAGTTGTACTGTATGAGAGAGACAACTGTCGCCCATTCGGGTCTTTACCCGTTACAAAGATAGCCGATCATATACGGTCTACAGGTGGGCCCTTTCAGTGACATTTCCCCGGCTTCAGATTAATGCACAGCATACTTTGAAAAGGACGTTAAGTCCAGTTAAATATTCATTCTTAATAAGATGATAATAAACTCGTAATCTAGACGAATGATTGTATCATCGGAAAAAAATAACAGTACACCACATATATATTACACACAATGTAGATGACCTGACTTATAAGTTGGCAAAGCAAATATTAAAGATAATGATAAAAAGAAATAAGTATGTGTCAACCCATTATTTGTCAATCGCAAACATCAAAATAGTCTTGGCAAAAAAACGTCACGTTTACAGAACGATTCGTAAGGTCCTATATAATATATTACAGCAAATTCAAATTGGAAAAATAAAACACTTATCTGGACATGATGGTACAAATTCTCGTAAGACAGAAATACTATTTTTGTGACAAGGTTAAATTAAAGAAAAATGAAGAAAAAAAATCCCGAATGTGTGTGGTGATTTTTCGTTTTGGGATATTGGCGATCAACACTCAAAGTAAAATACTTCGATGGGTACAGAATTCTTGCAGGTAGAAGTTAACTGGTATAATTCTCAAGACTGAGAGAAATCACACACACAGAAGGAAGGTTAATGCGAGGAAATAATGGAAGGAAAAAAAAGTACTCTTTTAATAGCCATGCTTTCTTATTCATACTCTGTTGTTTCTTTCTAGCAATTAAACATACGTTATGCAAATATAATAAATGACCATAAATTTAGGTAAGTAATATACTTACCTACATTTACTTACTAATAACATCTTTGATTAACCTTTGGTATGCCAATATAACATATGACACCTCACTTCGATTTTATGGTATTTCAAACCTTCAAAAATACTCCTAGCACTTATTTTTTTTAATTGTCTTGTCAAGGAACTAATGGGTGCTTTTGTAATTAAATTGACGATTCTAGGCTACGGTACCGTGACGGCAGAAAAAATTAACATACCTTCCTTATCGCTTTTATGCTGCAGCTCTTTCTTACACATTATATAATTGTGAGACAAAATACAAGACCCTCAAAATAAGTATGGGTGTACTAGTACTATTTTTTCTTTGCGTTTCATTGTCTTTATTCGTGTGAGGGAGATGTATGATAATGATTGTATATTTCCTTTTGGGGGGGGAGGGTACAGACATACCTTTACCGTTTATCTCATTTTCGACTATTGTTATTTAGTATGTAGGAAAGAACTGCCGCATTACATGTTTAAGAGCAAAATTTTTTTAAATCACTCACATATTCCATACTTTCAAAATGATCGTCACGGCTAGTAGTATTGTAATGGTCTACGGAGATTGCACGGTGCGGTGTGTGAGAGAGATGTAAGAAAATGATCATTTTTCCCTTTAGAGGAAACAGACTTAAGTACATTGTGTATCTCATCTTTTGAAAGAGCTGCAGCATTATAGCAATAAGGTAGGTGTGTTTATAGCCTTTTTGCCATCACGGTACCATAACCGTGATTCGTGACGGTAATAATAAAAGCGTTCAACGAATCTTTATTTTATTCTAGCTTTCTTTTTATTTCTGATGTTTTTTTTTTACAAATAAAAACATTAAAAAATCTTGAGGTATTACACAGTCGGGGGCGTGTGAGGGGTTGGGCAGTCACTCGGCTGAGTGACCAGTGATGACATGTGGAAGAATTTGAAGATTTTGTGACATGTGGAAGAGTTCGATTTTGACATAAAGTCACCGGACACCAAAATTTCATTGACATTTTTTACTCCAAATGATGTCAGGAATCACTGGTTAAAGTAAGTCAAGTACGTCTCTTAACACCCTGTATTGCTGGAGATATGAATGACATTTCACATTTAAAAACTCAGTAGACCGAAGGACGATTTTTATTGTGTAAAAATCTGTATTTTTTTCCGCCACTCGAGAAAATTATTACAAGGAAAAGGGGTTTTGTACAATTTACAACCTAACTTTTATTTTTATGACTTCCTTCTCAATTTTCTCTAGCCTCTCAAATTTCCCCAAAAGCAACGCCATTAATTCTCTAGCACTTGACTTTTTATAAATTTTAAAATATTTCTGGTGTTTTATAAAAGTGAAAAGTTTAGTTGAGTCCAATCCTTGATGGCCCTAGTAGATGACACACCTTCCCGCAGTGGGTAACTTCTGCCCACCGATACATCACACGGACTCTGGACACATAGTAAGTGAGCGAGTACTCGCCTGCCTAATATACCGACTACTATCCGCTGCACAACTACCATCCTACAGATAAACTAACAGAAAGATTTTTTTAAATTTATTTATTCACCAGCGATTACCCGCCGTGCGTTGCTATGTCACTCAAATAATATAAAAGTGCTTTTGTTTTAATTCTGTTTGTTGAAGTGCTATTGGATGAAAAATATTCTTTGTTTTTTCCGCGTGAAATCAGAAGGTTTTCCGACGCCTGAGCAGAAGTATGGATTTTCCTAATTTACCCCCTGCTCTCCCCTACCGCTACTATGTGACCTTTGCAATTCCTACCTCTGCCCCTCCCCCATCCCCCACCACTCAGTTATCCCTCACCTGCGTGTCCATTCCCATCCCCAATCCCCCACCGCGTCCCTTTCCCCTCACGCGTACTCCTTCCACTATTCCCGTCTTCTCATCTCACGCGTCTCCCCCTCCTGCAACCGCTTGCACCTACGCCGTCTTCCCTCTCCCTCATCCCCCCCCTTAAAGCACTCCTCCTTTGTTCCCCTCCCCATTCCCGGATGGCCTTCCCCTCCCTCAGCTTGAGCTTAGCCCCGTCGTACCCTTTAAAATTAATGATATTTATGTGAATTTCAGTTGTCTCTGAAATTAGGCGTGCTCTATGCGTTTTGGGTATTCCCAGAGCTTCAGGAGAGAAAAAAAAAATACTAAGTGGTGGCATGTTTGGACATTGTAATGCTGTCCGAAACGTTGGCTTAAGATGAATGTTTGCGCGGCCCGTTTCCGTTTTAACTTTATTTATCTTTGCTTTTAAATTATAAGACTTAGGTCATTAAAGGTTTTAATGATTCACGATTTTACAGGCAGCTTGGTCAATTATTTGTGAGTAAATGAAAAACACAGAAAAATATTTTTACTGTATTTATCACAAAAATATGATGAAATATAAAATAAAATAAATAATTTTGATGGTTGTGAATTTAAAATAAAAATTGCCTAATTATGTCGGTATAAAAATATTTCGTTTATATATTAAAATTACTACCCAAAAAAGGCATTTTTAACAATGTTTTTTTTTTTAATTATACATCATATTTTAAAAATAAACGTATAAAAATATTTTTTTAATGTTTTCATTTACTCAGATATAATTTCCCAAGTTGTCTCCAAAATCGTGCCATATCTTATAATTTAAAGCAGAAATAAATAAAGAAGCTAGATATTTGAAATACGTTTTGATTACAAAAATAATTATTCATTTGGTTGGGTGTTTTGATCTCAGATCCAAAATTAAGATTTGTATGAAATGGGCCGCGCAAACGTACGCAAACGCCACACGGCTTAATACCCCAAAAATTAATCACTAAAATACATTTTGCAGTGAAAATTTCAAATCGTATCTCAGAAAAATATTATTTTTTTACCTCTAATTGCAATGCAGTATTCCAGCACTCGTCCATTTTGAGCTAAGATTTTTTTTATCTCTGCAAATTAACTCTTTAATAATTTGGTTGAGGAAGGAAATAGTGTCCGTGTTGGTAATGTCAGTACCTCGGTACCATCACGCGCATGTACGTATATAAATAATGTAATGTATATTGTGAGTGCTCGCTTTTCGGCTGCGCGTATGAGGCGGTACTGCCGGCAACTGGGGGCATTGACCCTGGCCGGGCTATAGCAGTCAACAGCTACTAGCAGCTAGTACTGACTACTGCCTGCGAACAGGGAACAGTGAACAGCTCATGGCTAGCTCGAGCAGCCCAAGAGTAGGCTGAACATGCTTCTATCTCTGGCTTCCAGGGTAACTAGCATGGTCGATCGATATAACCCTGTTATGATATTACATAATATACTGGATGAACTGAACTCAATTTTTTTTCCTCGTCCTTGCTTCATCTTTAGTTACATTACTAATTTTGCAGATCCTTGTCAAATCTATCTGCGCCTCCCCCAATGACATGTGCAGGCTTGAGGCTTGATCAGACGACCTTGACTATCCTTTGTCCTGCCTCTGACTACCCAACGCTGAATTTTCTTTAAGTCATCGGGTATTTTACCCCAAATATTCAGTTAACATTCTTTGAGGCTTCACTGAGTGGTTAGCTAAGGGACACGGAAGCTAAGTGTAGTTTATGATCAGACCGAAAGCCATTCACATTTTTTGTTGGTACTTGCCAATTGATTTGAGATTTATTGTATTACTTATGTTCTCTATTTTATGCAGGTGCTTTCAGGTTTTTACAGATGCAATGCCGCCTCATGGAGCCTCATGAATGAGTTTTTCTTTTGCCCTGTTTAATTTATCTTTGTCTTACTAACCTATTTTTTGCATTTTGTTTTTCCTGTTAAGCACTTGCATACTGCTTACTAACAACGTATGCATGGATATTGGAGTTCTAGATTCGTTTAAAATAAATAAATATAGCTTCCTTTAACAGAAAAAATTAGAATCTTGCGAGAGCCTTGAAGGAGTAACCATCAGTTACTTATACCAGGGCGGGTAAGAGGTGGATTACCTCCACTGTTATGATATTAATGAACATATGAAGCACTTGTCCGCAGCATCCTGGAATACAGCTCCATTATTTGGGCACCCTCTGAAAAAAAAACATATCCTAGAAATAGAAAAAGTACAAAAAAGGTTTATGCGTTACCTGTATATGAGGAAATATACATACTACCAATTCCTGTATCCATCCTTGTTCTTAACAGGAATGCTCGATCTTAATACGTTAGAAGCCCGCCGAAAAATATTTTTGGGGAAACATTTTTTTAAACTGATCTCCGGTACTGTACTGAATCCACCTATGTTAAAGGAGATTAACGTATATGTCCCTAACGCGTATACTCGTGGGAGATCCCACATACTTTTTTATGCTCCGAAAGCGAGAACTTCTTCCTTTCAGAATGCCCCATTAAATAGCAAATAAATTTTATTTGATTAATTTGTGTTATTTCACAAATTAATCAAATAAAAAATAATATATAGTAAATTTGCTGTACGTTTCAGAGTGGAAGATACTCTCAGCATCGCCCTGGTGTAAGACCACCATTCAAAATTGAAACGTTGCTTGAAATTCCATTAGCCGTGTTTGGTGACCAGATCTGAATAGCCAGGTACTTCCCCACCTTCCTCTTCCCTATCTCCTTCCCCTCCCCACTACCTTCAGCCTCACAACACACTCCAATTGGGGATGCCATAGTCTCACTGGCTTCAGACGGGAGCAGCTGGGACTCTTGTGCGGTATTCATATAAATAAAAATATATTCCAACCGACAGTTGATTAATTTTAATATTTAATTAATGAAGAACTCGAACCCAGGACCATGACTTGCCGAATCAGTGCTCTACCAACTGAGCCAATGTGTTCCCATCCGATTCGGTCGTATTTAACTGTATCAATTTTCGACCAAGAACCACCAAAATTATCTTCACTTTCTTAAGGCATATTTTTATTGGCTGCTGTCTTTAAATATGATTACATGATTCAATCAGAACTAATTGCTATTACATGAATACCGTACAAGACTCCCAAATGCTCCCGTCTGGAGCCATTGGGACTATGGCATCCCCAATTGGGGTATGTTGTGAGGATGAAAGTAGCAGGGAGGGGAAGCAGATAGGGAAGAGGAGGGTAGGGAAGTACCTGGCTATTCAGATCTGGTCACCAAACACGGCTAAAGCCATTTCAAGCGAAGTTTCAATTCTGAATGGTGGCTTACACCAGGGCGATACTGAGAGTATCTTCCACTAGGTAGTGTCTTGGATAAATTAATCATTATTATTTATACGCGACATCTACTGACTTTTCTGCAAGTCTAGAATGAATATTTATTTTAATTTCTAACGTAATGAGTAAAACCTCAAAATGTAATATTGGATGAATGAGGACGATATTAGCGAAACTCAATTGAAAATCTGAAACAGAAAAATATACGGTCACATCATAAGTAAAAGTTAAAAATTAATATTCATCCTAGACTTGCTATCCCAGAGTGTCGCTTATATTGTCTTTATAAATTTAATATTGAAATTTGAGGTTTTACGCATTATGATAAAAATGAAGATTTATTTTAGGGTGGCTTATACACTATACAGTATCAAATAAGTTTAGATTAATTGACAATAATGAGCATTTATTTGAAACTTACTGGTTCCCGGCATTCGTTGCTATGCCATTTAATAAAGAAATTGTTTATCCCTGCGTGTCCTTTCCCATTCGCCCTGTTCCCCTTCCGCTTCCCCTTCCTCTCCCGCATCCACTCCGCCTCCTCCACCTTCCCTCTCCCCACTCCACTCCCCCCTTCCCCCGTTCCGTGAACCCCCTTCCCAGGCTCCCCTCCCCCTCCCGGGTCACCTCCCCTCTCATCCTG
The DNA here is from genome assembly GCA_917880885.1 of Limnephilus marmoratus. Classification (NCBI taxonomy): domain Eukaryota; kingdom Metazoa; phylum Arthropoda; class Insecta; order Trichoptera; family Limnephilidae; genus Limnephilus; species Limnephilus marmoratus. Next base: position 33,989,966 of record OU862926.1, read on the forward strand.
CGAACTCCTAAACCGAGTTCTCTTTCCCCCTCCCCCATTCCGAACATTCATTTCCAGTACATTCAGCTTTTAAATAGCTTGTGTGCCACTATTGCATTTTTTTATACAAATTTTATAATGCCAGAGCTCACCAGTAGTTTTATACAAACCTTGACCTGACAACAATGAACACAAAAAAAAAGAATTATCCAATTTGGTGCGGTCGTTCGGAAGTTATGCGCGTACATACTACATTTCGGCGATTCATTTTTATTTATTTGAAATATGTCGTTCGTTAAGCCTCAATTACATTGAGCGAGTTTACAAGCTTCTGTCTGGGAAACTCACTATCTGTGATATTCACTATCTGTTCTGTTAACTCGTTCAATGTAATTGCGGACTGTTGACTATCTACGAAAAAAGTTGAAAGGTCGTCAATTTTACTTGCTTACTCGTGATTGGTTTATTTATGTTTTCAATACGGCGGCCAATAAACAGCTGATTTCGACTATCAAACATCTGACAGAAATAGTTCACGCAGGCGTCGTTAGGTTTTTCGCTACTGAGCGAGTGGACAGTTTTGTGCGTCATCATGACAATCTCACTCGCCGATTCACCCGCTTTTAAACTTCATAGATAGTGGCTTGTAAACTCGTTCAATGTAATTGAGGCTTTATGCAAAATTACTGGCTTATTTCAGCCCCCGTATTCCGCATTTCTACCGATTTATAACATATTTCTCTTGAACACTTTCAGTTTTGAAGCTCAAGTTAAAAAATGTATGTCTTTTTTAAGATATTATCAATACATTTGTAGATCCGAAAACCGTAATTATATTAAATTCCCTGAATAGAAAAAAGCGCGAAGCGTCCTCCGAAAATTATTAAAAACACATTTGGTTCTGTTATTTAACCTGTTACTTGTATGAAAAATTCACACTGTATCTTTAGTTGCAATTTATGGAGAGATTTATGCTCTATTTTAAATGAGTGTTATTTTATTAACTACTAGCAGACCCGGCCACACGTTGCTGTGGCTAACGAAACACAACGCCATTACTTAACCTTTATAAAATCCACACCACCCGCTTGCCAGCTGCCCGCTGCCCGCTGCCTGAATTGAATATTTGAATTTATCGGCTTTTCTCTACTATAATAAGCATGTATTATGCATATAAACTAATTAACTCGCCACTAATTATATAATGCTTACAATGCAACACTGGATATTTGAAAAGGGAAAATCAAATACCTACTTTACTCTAAAACATCTGTTTTCCAATTTCTTCCGTAGAACGAATTTCAAAAGTGACTATAGTACGGCCCGCCAGCCGTTTTAAATCCCACAAACATATGTTTTCTTTGAATTTCTCGGCTTTTCTCTAATATAATTTACATGTATTATACATATAAATACTCGTCTTCAATCACTCTATCTATTGGTGAAAACCGTATGAAAATCCGTTGCGTAGTTTAAAAGATTAACGCGCACATACATTTTGAGACACTTCATTTTATACTATATAAAAAAAATAAAATAAAATAAAATAAAATAAAATAAAATAAAATAAAATAAAATAAAATAAAATAAAATAAAATAAAATAATATAATAATAATATAATATAATATAATATAATATAATGATGATGATTATCGCTTGATTATAATCGTTTTTTTTATATTAGCGCGCTCCCTCTTACATTCGCATTTACATAATATCTCTCTTTCTTCTTCTTTCTGAACGCTTACTCTTGGCCCTTAATTAACGTATTGAACTAACGAAGCTCTTAGAAATGAAATTAGTAATATACGCGATCCATAGATATAAATAATGCATCTAAGTTGCAATCGATTTATTTCGTTCATTTTATTAGTTAAAATGTGAATAAAGATGTGATTGACTAATTAACTCCCGTTTAGTGTCAAAAGCTAAATGAGGACTGCAAATGCATTTTTAGGTTAGATTAAACATTGCCAAATTGTTAATATTTGTACGTAATTGTTTGGCGTTTGACGTTTCGGAATGTGAATTAGTGGACAAATATACATTACATTAGCTCTGAGGAGAATAATTCCCCACAAGACATCTGTTATCTTTAGGGATGCTGCGTGGAGGGACTTTTAAGGAAAGGAAGGATAGAAAGTCTGGGAAGGAAAAGGGTAAGAGATATGTGTTGGAATCTGGGGGTCAGTGTGTCCAGGAGTGACACTATGAATCCACCCACTGCGGTGCAAGGCGATGTTCCGAGAGAACACGTCTGCAAAATTCAAAGGGACGCCCTCAACCATTCTCTCCCGATCTAGCCTGCCATGCAACTGGTGGGTAGACGCATCCGCCGCCAAGACCCGGACAAACCTCTATCCATAAATCCGGGCACCCCTGCTACACCAAACATAGCGAACCACTTGGGGTGGCCTACGGCAGAGGTGGTTATCCAATAAATGGTTCCCGGGGCAGTGGTACCTGTATTAGTCTTCCAAATTGAATTATTGCCAGCTTATATTTTTTTTAATATATCAGCTTATAATATTGTTTTTACAAAAATTATCTTTGTATCTACCATGCACACGATGTTTATTTTTTCAATTTCATCTTTTTTTTATTTATAAACTGTGTCTCTGTACACTATTCATGTAAAAGCCCATCAGGGCGTTAAAATGAATAAATGTAAATAAATTGCTTATTTATTCCCTGTCAATATCGGTTCAGCTATCAACAGTGAAACTGCTAGGGATATCGATATGAAACCATCTGAAGTTATGTTTATCGATCCGATATTTTAAAGTTATCAATTTCACCATGCTAGAGTTCCAGTACCCAGTACTTCTAGCCGACCAACCAGCCAGCTAGGCACCTGGATTAGACCTTGTGAATGAAAGCATGCATGTATACTGATGTAGGTAATTGTCTATGATTCTTTCATTGCCGTGCGATAAATGCAGGACTTTTAGTGCTATTATAAATGTAAGATGATGCGGGGGAGATCATTGCCACTTGCCTCTATTACTGGCTTCTAGTACTTAGGTGTTTCTAGCCGACCAACCAGCCAGAGAGGCACCTGATACGTTGTTGATTATTTGGTTCCTATGCAAGATCATTTTACGTTAGTTATTAGTCGTAGTCATGGGGAAAGGAAGAGAGAGGAGATAGCACTAGGGCAACTAATCACACAACAAGTCGAAACCTCAACTAGGCACCATTGGGCGTGGATTACTAGGCCACAATTAATTAAATAGGAAATTTAAACTGCAATAAGTAACTACTTCTAATGAGAATTGTATTTTGTTATGGAACGAATTTAGGAGTGACAAGGAGTTAAGTTGACGTTAAGTAAAAACACATTGGAACTGTTAAATAGGTTAGTCACAAAGCCAGCTAGTTGGTAATTCGGGGAATTACAGCATGACACTATGGATCTAATAGGGCTATTAGATTTGTGGATTTTCAAAAATTCATATAATCTTGAAATTTTCGTGTTTTTTGTGTGTTCTTCTAGCCAACCAGCCAGCCAGCTAGGCACCTGAGTTAGACTGTTGTGAATGAAAATTTTACTCGTTTTCATGCATATATGCCGATGTAGATAATTGTTTATGATTTATTTATTGCCGTGCGATAAACGCAGGACTTAGCGATGTTTTGCAGGTGTGGGGGGGATCATTGCCTCTTGTCTCTATTACTGGCTACTAGTACTTAGGTGTTTCTAGCCGACCAACCAGCCGGAGGGGCACCTGATACGGTTCCTTTGCAAGATCATTTTACGTTAGTCATTAGTCGTAGTCGTCGCCGGAACTTGATCAAAACACTACACGGCAGAACAGATGCGCAGCATAATAGACGAGAATAATGGTGCTACTGAATGGTGCTGTTGAATGAAATTTCTAAAACAGTAGATAATATAATTTTGAAGAATAAGTTTACACTTATAATAATCTAAACATAAAAAAGTTCAATAGTTTTCCATATAAATCAAATCAGATATATTTATCCGAGACACTATCTAGGTTATAAATCAGTTCTTTTGCCGGTTATACACGACACCTTTTTTCAGCCCGATTCCAATTAGAGACAAAAGTCAACATTTTTCGCTTTACGCGATCGCTATTTTCATATCTACGATTTCAATTGTCATCACTGCAAACAACAAATGAATCATGCTGTTTGCTGTGATGCCAACTGAAATTGTAGATATTAAATAGAGATGAAAATAGCGATCGTGTAAAGCGAAAAATGTTGACTTTTGTCTTTAATTGGAATCGGGCTGAAAAAAGATGTCGTGTATAACGTCCATTAGAGCACTTGTTTCCAATGAAAAAGGGAGTTGCTAATAATATGGAAAAAAATTGTTAATTCTAAAATTTGAAATATGATGTACAAATAAGAGGTGGCACCAGCCGAATTGGTGAGGAGTTTATTCCGGTAAGACGGAAGGTTCTGGGTTCAATTCCCAGTTGCGACCGATATCTTTTTATTATTCTGTATCTTGTCTTTTTCATATTTTCATTTAGATTATTAGTGTTATATCTTCTTCAATGATATATTACATTGTGGGAATAATCTTCAAAAGTTATAAAAAGAGAGTTGTTCCATTACAAAATGATTTAATTACCCTTTATGTAACCATAACACTTAACTGTTGCACATCTATCTTGTTGTTACAATCTGAAAGGCAGGTATGGGTATCGCCGCCCTATGCAACCATTTATTGGATATCCAAAACCCCTGCTGTAGGTCATCCCAAGTGGTTCGATATGTTTGGTGGTTTAGAAGGGGATGTCCGGGTTCATGGGGTGAGGTTTGTTAGGTCTTGGCGGCGTTTGCCCACCTTCTGAATAGCAGGTCGAGTTGTTAGAGACTGGTTGAGGAATACCTAACCTACACTTCTCCAGCCGGACTCTCTCGACCATCGCCTTGCACCGCAATGGGAGGGATGGATTTATACGTCCATCACTGCTGGACACATTAACCCTTAGATTCTCACCCACCTCTCATACCTTTTTCCTTCATAACCTCCTCTCCTTCATTTCCATAAAAATACCCTTCACCCAGCATCTCCAAAGATATCATAGGCCCTGAGGATATTTTTTCCTCAAGAAATTCGAAGACTTTCCATTGGGAAAATCGAGGACTTGTATCAAGTTCAACAATGATTGAAAAGCCATTAAACTTTTACGTATTACATGGTGACCGGACAACTCGACAACCGGACAGCTCAACACCTCCTTTAAAAAGTCACTAAAATTGATGAAAAAAAAAAATTGTAAAAAATTGGTTATGTTAGGTTGTGGGCTATTTTTCAAGGCTATTAATTTTTTTTTAATGTGAATACAATTGTCCCAGCTGCTCCCGTCTGGAGCCAATGAGACCATGGCATCTCTAATTAGGGCAATGTTGTGAGGCTGAAGGTAGGGTAAGGAGGTGGGGAAGAGGAAGGTGGGGAAGTACATGGCTGTTCAGATCTGGTCACCAAATACGGCTAAAGCCATTTCAAGCAAGGTTTCAATTCTGAATGGGGGTCTTACACCAGGGTGACACTGGACTACATATCTTCCCTCTGGAACGCGCCGCAAATATTCTATGCGTATATTAATTTTAAATAAATTAATTGTGAAATGACACAAATTATCAAATAAAATTTATTTACGCTCGCCGAGATTCGATCCTGTGACCTTCGGATTGCAAGTCAAGAGCTTTACCCCTCGACCACGGAGGCCGTCAGAATGGCTTTAATGACTTTTAAAAGAGGTGTTGAGTTGAGTCTGCTCTGAGTTATCATGACATGTCTTTTGATAAAAATATTTCTCTTTACATGTAATTACTCGGATAACCGGTCACTTTGGTATAATATAAAAAATAATGAGGGAAAAGACCATTACCTACATCACTATTCCATGACTGGCTTTTTGTACTTCTGGCCAAGGAACCAACCAGCTGGACTCCTGGGCGAGACTCTTGTAAATGAATCTCTAGCCTATTTTCTCTGTTATATTGATACGATTCTGTCGTCTTTGCAAACGAAGGTATGTAATAAGTGTAAAAATTGTCAATTAGAGGTCTGCGGAGTATATCATAAGTCAAAATATTGTCACTTAGTGATAAGCATTTTTTAATAAATTAAATCCACACAGGAGGCTCTGAGGAAAATAATTTCCCTCAGGGCCTGCGTCATCTTTGGGGATTGGGTTTTGGAGAGCCTCTTTGTGGAAAGGAAGGAGTGAACCTGGGTCTTGGAGAGACCCATGTTGTAGGAGAGCGGAAACATAGCAGCATAACCACTCGAGCGACAGCGCGATTTTTAACTTTTTCCCGATTGTTCGGAATTTTTGGTGACAATTTTGAATATTTTTCGCCGACATTAAAAAAATCATACTTCCGAATTTTAATGTGGAAAAATTGAAAAAAAAATAATGCATCTAGGGAAAATTTGTTTAATACTGGCAGCAAAGCAATCCGAGGTATTTTAAATGGTGCCATATTATGGTAAAAGAGTCCGTCAAATATACGCCGTCGCTCCACTGCTGAGCTGTTGAACTCAAAAACGAGTTGTAGAATCGACCAATTGTCAACCAATGTCAACAAATTTCAACCATGTGCAATGTTGGGCATGGTTTTGGCGTGTTTCCCGACGGTGCACCGGTGCCAAAAAAAATAGTAACTCTAACTCCTCGGTGCACCTTCCAATGAAATACAGATAGAACAAGGAAACATTGTCCTCTAAAGATATTTTATCAAACACATCACTCGTTCTGGACAAGTCGACGGTTTTTTCACGTTTTAGGGATTTAGACTCTGCCTTAGATCGCCCCAAGTGGTTCGCTAAGTATGGTTCCTTAGCAGGGGTTTCCGAGTTCATGGGGTGAGGTTTTTTGTCTAGGTCTTGGAGGCGGATGCGTCTGCCCTTCTTCTACGTGGCGGGCCGGATCGAGAGAGACCGGTTGTGAGAGGCCTTTTGACTCTCATGACCCCTCCTCTCGCACCACAGTGGGAGGGCTGGATTCATACGTTCGTCACTCCTGATTAACTGAACCTATCTAACCATCATACCTTTTTCTTCCTTAGAATTTCTTTAAAAAGACCCTCCACACAGCACCCCCTATTTACAGGGCCTTCCTGCACAGAGTCTAGGGTTTTTTCGTGTAGTGCATAGATTCTTAAGAGCGTTTAACCAGCCAGCGGACGAAAATCCACATTTCGTCGAAAGTTGTTCTTCCGATCATGCAGGGCGGTTACAATGAGAAAGATTGATTTTTCTCCGTACCAGCTTTTTAAAATTATAACTCAATATCGAATTTATTTCAATCCAAATTAGCTTTAATTTATACCTTCATCCAAAAATGCTGAAAGGCGTGATGATAAAACTATTAAAATAGTGTACTTTTTGTAGTTATTTTTTGATTATAAGTATTTATCATTTTTCAATAATGTCTAAATTTAATAAGAATGTTAAAAAAATCTGAAATATATTAGTTTGTAAGTGCGCAAATAAATACACAAATGGACCAATTTTCGTCAAGAAACACATGTACGTACATATTTTTTAATGATTTTATTGAAACTAAAATTAAAATTCTAATACATAACTTTGCTAGATAATGTATTGATTTATTTTACTGCATGATTACATTATTTGAAATGGGTGTGGTATAATACAAAAACTTTTTTGAAAATTTAACAAATCTGCCAACGACCTATGGAATAACCTTATTATACTAAAAATTAACAAAGTTCTAAAAATTTATTACATATATGCTAGATAAAAGAACAATCTTTCGAAATGCATTTATAATTTTTTGTGGAAAAGAGTCAATACGTCTAAAAACTTTTTTGAAAATGACGTATTTCCGGCTTTCTCTGGTAATGCCCTCTTAACCTTTTTTTGCTCACCGCCCTCTTTGAGATTTTTTTATTTCTAGCGCCCCCTAACTCATGAATCCGAAACAGCAAACGGTGGAGGCGTAATGGGATGGGATACCACGACAGATTTACCACGATGGAGTTACATTTACTACAATGGAGGGGGCGTTATGGGATAGGTAAAATATTTGAAGATTTGACATAATTACGTAATTTATGGATGGCCCCTAATGCGATGGGATGGGGCAAGATAGGATGGGGTGGGATGGGTTTCTCTGGGTCTCCTACCGTCCCCTTGGAAGTCTAAAACGCCCCCCCATTTTCTCTTGGTCTTCTACCGCCCCCTGAAAGTCTAAAGCGCCCTCAAGGGGGCGTTATCGCCCACGTTGAGAACCTATGGTGTAGTGGCTGCCAAATTCAACAGTGGGGCGCACTGGCGATTTGTGCATGGTTAACAGTTGGAAAGAAATAAAAATAAAACAAAATAATTGATAGTTATAAAATTATCTCTGGACTATAAAACAAAGTGGCATTATTATCCGTCTATCCATAAATCTTGTACCAATTTGGCGATGCATCACGCAGCGGTAGACTAAACATAATATCAGTATATTTTTGTACTGCGTTGGATTTGGCAATGGTATGTAGGTATTCTTCATTTCGTCTGTGACTATAATTTATGCAGAGTTTTTGTGCATCCCAATCTCGCCATTGCCGATCGAAGAAACTTACGTCATTTTTTGCAAACACGAAATCACAACTAAATATCTTCCTTTCGGTACAGGGTTATTCAGAATTGTCAAAAGCATTCTAAAGAAAATGGATAGGTACTTAATGAAATTAATTAATGGAAATAAATTCAATTTTATTATGGAAAAAGTATTGGAAAAGGGTTTTATTTTACACACGTAACGCACAGGAGTCCTAACTACTATCAATCATCTGCAGCCAATTACACTACGGCATCCCCAATTGTGGTATTTTGTGAAGCTGAAGGTAATAAGGAGGGTTTATTTATTATTTTTTATTGATGAAAGGCATGGGTTACGAATTTTGCTGTTTACGAGGACAATAATTTATTGAACAAACATGGAGGTCATAATACAAAGATATTTATTTATTTCGAAATACACGGCACCACAACCTAACCTAACCTAACTGACATAGAAATGGTCATGGTAACAGACTAAATAATTTAGAAGCACTCGAAATAAAGAAAGCTGTTAAAACAAAAACCCAAATCCTTAATAATCAGCTAAATGTGTCCAACAGTCCGATATTAGGAATTTTTACATACATACATACATAAATTAAGTATATTCGATCTTTGTAACTCCCTGTGCGTACATCCCACGTATAAGATATTGTTTCGCTCGAAAATTTAATCATTGCACTAAACATCGCTAATAATTTACGTCTCTCTCTCTCGTTATGCGACCTCCTAAATAATTGACAATGAGGCATTGAAGGTTTTGTGCACACTTACGAGTTTAAATAATTTACTCAACTTGGTTTACACTATTTTTCAGCTGATACGATTTTAGATTTTCACGGCCACAAGTATTTTTGTTGTTTGTTTTTGGGGTGTTATGCCGTGTTGCGCTACCTCCTCCTTTAGCCAACATTTTGGACAGCATTACAGTGACCATCATTAACGCTAATGTAACGCTGTGCCCTGATGATGGACACTGTAACGCTGCCCACTGTAACACATCTGGACACTGCAACACATCTGCCCTGATGATGGACACTATAACGCTGCCCACTGAAACACATCTGACACTGTAACACATCTGCCCTGATGATGGACACTGTAACGCTGTCCGAAACGTTGGCTAAAGAAGGAGATAAATAACAAAAATATTTTTCAGCTATTTCGTGGAAGAAATGTTATTATCACAGCGAAATATAAAAAAATATATTTTCTTTATTTTAAAATATAAATACATAAACCCTTTAAAATAGTAATGAATGCAAGCAGTCCAGAAATAAAAATCTTAATTTTCTCTATTGCGCCAAAATATTTTCTGATATTATTTATTACAACGAAAATTGTCATGAAAGGGAGGTTTCGTTCTTGCCAGTGCGTTGATATAACTTCCATACGTTTATTTCTCTTGTAGATGCAATAATTTAATTTAGCTGTAGCTGTGGAAATAGGTTTTAAAAATTGATATTAATCTCACCATTTCGAAAACCGTTGCAAGGGCATATGATTTCAAGAATGTAAATAGGTATTAAATTCGTTTATTTAAATTCAAAGACCCAATCAATATTGTGAAGTCCAAATTTGAGTAAGGAGGTAGTAAATTATATTATAGTAGTTTTAAAAAAGAATATATTAGATAAAAGATGTAAAATTATATATCTAAATAGAAAATTTACATGAAAAATAAATTATGTCTGATTACGACTGAGAGGGATCGAAATGTCAATTAAGTCTCCTTCAACGGAAGCAATATTCTCAACAGGCCTTTCATTGATATGTTTGGTGTATCTCTAAGTTACCAGTTCAGGTGTGAGGACTCCATCGAAGTCAGAGTCAAGTTATACAAACATACAAACTCCAACGGCTCGGAGGGTTTTGAAGCAAATAATGGACGGTTACCTCGAGACTGTTTTCTCTTGGGGTAAAAATAATCTCGTTGAATTTAATGTTTCAAAGACCCAATCATGTCTGATTACGTCTAAAGGGGATGGAAATGAAAATCCAGTCTCCTTCAACGGAAGCAATCTTCCGAACAAGCCCTCCATTGATATACTTAGTATAACTCTAAGTGTGATCACTCTCTCATGCTCAGAAATGCGGGCTCCATCAAAACCAGAGTAAAGTTAGCCTCCCAAAAACTGGGCGTACTACACAAGGCCCGCAGATACTTTAATAATACACAACTGCTAACCCTGTACAAATCACAAGTGCGCCTCACGGTTGAATTTGGCAGCCACCTCTGGTCTGGAGCTCCAAAATACCTGATAAATACCCTCGATTCTGTTCAGAAACGGGCGGTCCGTTTGATAGATACTCCCATCTTACCGGTATTACAATGGAATGCTCCGGTGAACTAGCGTCATTGATCCCTTCGGCACCGGTGCATAGTCAGAAAACGCGCCAAATGCGCGCCAACATATGTATACGGTTGAAATTTGTTACATGAGAACTGATCGCTTTTCCGACTCGTTCTTGAGTTCAACAGCTCGACCGTGGAATGATTAGCCGGCTTCTGTGTTTCCTCTCTCCAACAACGTTGGAACCTTTCAAGGCCCATTTTGACTTCTTCTTCTTCTCAAAAAGGCCCTCACCACAGTGTCTTCAAAGATGGCGTAGGCCCTGAAGTAAATTATTTTCCTCTGGGCCTCCCCTATGGAGTTAATGTAAAAACAAATAAAAAAAATTATCCCCTCAATTTCGCACACAAACTTTACCTATCATTTAACCCTTTAATACCGGAATTAAAACTGGCAGTGGTAAAACGTACGAGTATTTGATGCTTTGGTAACAAAAGGTAGAATTCTATACCCACTTCTGAAATCTACATATTTTCAAATATGCGCACGGTCCGAAAAGATTAATAGTGTTCTCGGTTTTGGAAATATTCTAGGCAAATTTACATTCGTGCATTTCGATCGTCGCGTCGTGTTGATTAGTCAGTCATATCCAAAAATTGAAATTTAAATTGATTATGTAGTTATATGTAAAAGTGTACCTTATATCTGGAACAATACTTAGATTACTCATAAACACCACCAAATCTATTATAATGCAGAAAAACTTGTAGTGAATTAAACAAAACGTTGATGTTTTCTAGGTTACTAGTAGGAAATTTCAAAATGTCGTACTAATGTACCGGACCGTTATGCCTCCTGGTATTATTTCATAGCATATTTAATATATAAAACACAGATAGATGTGTAAATATTATTTGATTTATGGTAAATATTCGAATATTTCTGTGAGAATGGTTTTGGTGGCACGCCTGCCTTTTCAAATATGCAAGAGCGAGACGGCAGAAACAGTGTATAAAAGGGGATGGATGTTTCTGCTCGCTCTCCTTACTTACAGACAGCTCCTATAGCTAGCACGTAGCTTATAGACTTATATTGGACTCGAACCCAGGACGTATGCCTTGCCGGGCAGAGAACTGTCAATTGATCTAATGTGTCCCTATCAACAATAAGAACTAGCAATACTATCTTCATTTCCTTAACGCATATTTTTAATTCGCTGCCATCTTTGTCTAAAATATTACAATAATTCTAGGTTTTAATCATTAATTTTTAAAAAAATCAATATAAAAAAGGGCTTATTTTATCTAAAACCACGAGATTTAATTAATTTATTTACACACAGGTTTCGCTTTGCTCAACCATCATCAGGGTATAAATTAATACTAATCAAGAAATATGTCAAACCGCAATGCGTTGCTTCCTACGTTAATAAAAAATCAAATCTTAGTATTTGGAGATGTCTGACTAATCAACTTGAAGATCAATATTATAAGACCGTTTTGTATAATTCCATCACATCCATAAACGTTTAACCACTTAAATTAATTATTTCACACTCTGTTCATGTTAGTGATAATATAAAACCATAATTAAGAGTGAACTTATTTTCCAATCTGGACTAAAATATGCAATAAAATCATATTACCACATATAAAATCATATTTATTTTACGTATAAGGATTTTATATTAATATGCATTCATTAGTGTAATATATTTTTGATGCAAGAAGTTGTACAAGTTTCAATGAACACTAGTTGGGTTTGGCATTAGAATCAAGCAACACCTGTGAACAGGTAAAGAAGGTCAGCGATTGGATCAACAACAAAAAAACTGCATTTCAATATATTATATAATTATTAGAATGTAGTGGTTTTAACACAAAACTTTTGCGATTGCATTGCTATTATTGAAGATATATTCCAATGAGGGCTTTTATAATTACCGTGATGATTCACGGTTACGGTACGGTGACGGGAAAAAAGGAAATAAACATACGCTTCTCATCGCTGTAATGCTGCAGCTCTTTCAAAAGATGAGATACACCATGTGCGTAGGTCTATTTCCCCAAAGGAAAAACGTTATCATCAAAGCGCGGATCGGGACTTTTCTTTAGCGTAAGAATCTGTTTTTAATGAAATAACAAGACTGACGGCCGGCGTAGTCCAGCGGTAAGGCTCTTGACTCACACACCGAAGATCGCGGGATCGAATCTCAGCGTCGCAAATAAATTTTATTTGATTGATTTGTGTTATTTCACAATTTATTCATTTAAAATAATATATAGTATATTTGCGGCACGTTCCAGGGTGGAAGATACTCTCAGTATCGTCCTGGTGTAAGACCACCATTCAATTGAAACGTTGCTTGAAATGGCATTAGCCGTGTTTGGTAACCAGATCTGAATAGCCAGGTGCTTCCCCACCTTCCTCTTCCATCAGCCTCACAACTTACCCCAATTGGGGATGCCATAGTCTCACTGGCTTCAGAGGGGAGCAGTTGGGACTCTTGTACGGTATTCATTTAAAAATAATTTAAAAAAATGAAAAACGTAGGATTTTTTCAATTTTTCAAATTTGTTTTCTTTTTTATGTGACAATTCACAAGGTCGCCCCTGTCTGTACGGTGTAAAGCCAGGGAAACTATGTCACCACTCGCCACCCAGTTGTGCAGCGTTGTTAGTTTATATTAGATGCTTTAGGAAGGAATTTATTAATGCTGGTCTTGAAGAGACCTTAAAGAGCAAGAGTCTTGAAGAGAAGGAAAAACAGACGCGGATAGCTCGTTCCCATACACAAAACGAGTCGAAGAAATGATCCGTTCTCATAAAGCCTACATCAAATAAGAACGGGTGTTCCGTTTGTATCCGTCGGATTTCTTGCATTTTCACTGGTGTACCGGGAATCAATCATAGTAGCTCTTTAGTCAGTCTCTATTAAAATACCTGTAGAACAGGCGCAGCATGGCCAAATTGCGTACGTGCATTAGAGATGGCAAACGGTCTGTTAAAAACGGATCGTCAATCAAACGGACTGCCCTCTTTTTCACCGAATCACGTAAGTTTATTAAGTATTTGGGTTCCAACCCGGATTCTCAATTTCGGTGGCGGGTTTGGGTACCGCCGCCCCAGGAACCATTTATTGGATAACCAACACCTCTGTCGTAGGTCACTCCTAGTGGTTCGCTACGTTTGGTGACTTAGCAGGAGTGCCTGGGAGCCTGGGAGCCTGGAACAGCTGCTGGACCTATACCGTGGAAGGATGACCTTGGCCTTCCACTGATGTCGAGTTCCCTTGAAGTTTGTACTCGAGAACCCTTCCCCTGGTATGGGATGAAACACTTCGCCTTTCACACTCCGAGCTATCATGCCCATCGCGTCCTCATCCTCAGCATGTAATAGATTAGCATAGTTTATCATTTGGTCCATCGGTTATGTTTTGTTAATTTGTTACTATCCCTTTTGTCATGTTATTTGGATACACTTTTGTGTATGTACTTCCATTTGCAATACATTTTTAATTCAAAACTAACGCTTTCATTCAATAATTTGCTTCCTCCTTAATAGAAATCAATATCCCCACTGTCCTGTGATGGAGTTCATCGCTCTACCAACATACATTCATGTTCAATATTGCATTTGACACCCAACGATCCAACATTACGTTGCGGTTTGGCATTGCATTTGGCACTCCCAGTGTCAATTATTTACCCCATAGCACCTCTTCAGCTGGAATCTCACGACCCATTGTCTTGCACCGTGGTTGGAGGGATGGATTCATTCGGCCGTCACTACTGGACACAGTGACCCCCAGTTTTCTACCTATTTCCCACCCGTCATACCTGTTTCCTTCCCAGAACTTCCTCTCCTTCCTTTCCTTGAAAAACCCTTCATACATCATCCCTTAAGATGACGTAGGCCCTGAGGGAAATCATTTTCTTCAGGGCTTTCTGCGTGCAGCTAATGTAAAAAAAGGTGGCTCCCAAAATCAATAGTTGGGCGTATTCAGTACCTGGTCACTATTGAAATGCAGTGATAATGGAACATGCTACCACATAAACTTAACGCATGCGTAGTAAGTTTATGAGATAGTCAACTTGATATGCGTGACCTTACGCTGGGATGTGAATTGATATATTTATCAGAAGTTATAGGTAGTTGCGTAGAGAAATATGCAAGCAAATTAATTTTATAGGTTAAGTTGATAAATACACTGCGTAAATTGCGCCAGGGACAAATGACAATAAAATAAAATTGATTTTATTGTATAAAGCATAGATAACGTTTGCATGACCTTACGCGGCGTTATTACCGTGAATTTATTGACAGACTAGCTGACCCGGCCACGCGTTGCTCTGGATAATTAAAAACAACGCGATTATCCAACGATGGTTATCCAACCTTTATAACCACCACCATCTTCGAGTTCATCGCGACAAACAGGCAGACGCCGCGGAGGACTTTAATTTATAATACGTAGAGATGGTGCGAATAATGCGAATAATGTGCTTGAATGCTTGAGGTAACTAACGTATTTGATAAGGATTAATACTGTAACAGTCTAAATCACTTCCCAATAAGCGCATTGTACGTGACCATTTTTTTGATAGAATGGGTATGGTAAGCTCTCCGTAAAAGATAGATATCGCGAACAGGCAGACAGACAGACGACGCAGAGGACTTTAATTTATAATATGTAGAGATGTAGGAAAGGGAAGATAGTAAGCTATCCGTGAAAGATAGATACATGCCTTTTGGAATGTTGGAATCATCTTTATTATATTCACAATATCTCCATTGTAGTAATTAATAAATCATTAGAGTATTTCAATTATCACAAAAAACTGTTGCTAACTTTTGAACTTAATTATTCTTTAAAACAACAACAAAATATTTATTATATGCACGATTTCTCCACTGTAATAATTATAAACGAATTGCTAGAGTGTTTCAAATATCACAAAAACCGGTTGCTAACTTTTGAACAAAATTATACTTTAAAACTTTCTCATTATCCTCATGTACTATCACAATCTATTAAATATAAAACACGATCGCAACCTATTACAAATAATTGCACAATGATAACATACTTTTATGTAACAAATGTATGCTTAGTATCTTGTTTACTATTCAAAAACCTATTTCTGTCAACATTAATGACAACTGACACCATAGACAAAATCATACACCACAAACAAACCAAAACTAATGATGTTCATAATTGCCCCCTTTCAAAGCATAATTACTTACTTTTCAATAATTTATTTTACAAAAAAATGTATTTAATAATGCTTATTATATTATACTTTCAAAATGGATTCTAACAAAACGGCAATAACATTTTATTATCAAAATGTACGTGGTTTAAAAAGCAAATTAAACGATCTATACTGCGAAGTGCTCAGTTGCAATTATGATTTAATTTGTTTTACAGAAACATGGCTAGATTCCACAATCTATGACCATGAAATAGTAGATGATCGTTATAATATATATAGACGCGATAGGGACATATCGAGTTCTCTTAAAAAATCAGGTGGTGGTGTTCTAATAGCCATTAAGAAAGAAATGACATCTTTTTTAGTCTCAGCACACAGTTCAAAATCTACAGAAGATTTATGGATTAAATTTAAATTACATGAAACATCCAGACAATTCATTAACCTATGTTTGGCGTATTTGCCTCCAGATATACTAACTGAAAATCTCGCAGATTTTTTCGAAAAGTGTCAAACGACATATAATAACTTTTTATCAGAAGATATAACAATAATAATGGGCGATTTTAATGTGCCATCTATTCAATACTCACCAACTGTCAATGTAACGCACACCAGACCAGTCTTACAAAATAGCCAGAAATCAATATCTCTACTAGACTTTCAAAATTTGACCGGACTTAAGCAATTCAATTACATCTCTAACAACATAGGTCGAATTTTAGATTTAGTGTTTTCCAATCATAACCTCAACATTCAAATTGCTTCACATGTGCTATCCAAAATTGACTATTATCATCCTCCCATTGAATTTGATTTTTTAATGTCCAAATACAGACCCCTACCCACCAATCCAGATCACAACAAATATAACTTCAAAAAAACGGATTACATTAAATGCAATGAAATGTTGTCACTTAATAACTGGGACGATCTTAATTCCCTGAATTGTAATGATTCCCTACTACATTTTTATAACTTGTTATGGCTATCAATTGAAAAACACACTCCGCGCTTAAGAATCAGGAATAATAAGTTTCCAATTTGGTTTAGCAGTGTTCTCATCCACCAACTCAGAGAAAAAGAAAAGTTTAGAAAGAAATGGAAAAAATACAAAAATCGATGTGACTATGACAGTTTTTCTATCTTGAGGGCTAGAGTAAAAGTATCCATACGTACATGCCTTAAAGCCTATGTAGATTCAGTAGAAAATTCTCTCCCTAACAGTATCAAAAATCTTTCAACTCTCATTAATTCGAAAAGAATTTCAAATTCTCTCCCCAAAATCATGCATCTCCACGACAAATCAGCAACAAATGGAGAAGATACGTGTGAGCTGTTATCTACTTACTTCTCTTCTGTTTTTACCCCACCATCCAATTCTAAGAGTGACTCTAAACTTTCATCCCCACTCTATAATTATCCACTGTCTCATATCAATATAATGTTAGACGAGGTCAAAGCAAAATTAAACACTGTTGATATCAATAAGGGTTCCGGCCCAGATGGAATTCCTCCACTATTTATTCGAAATTGTGCAGATCAGCTTGCAACACCATTACACAAAATATTCATCAAAAGTCTGAACGATGGGGTATTTCCGGATCTGTGGAAGGTTGCCCACGTAATTCCAATCCACAAATCTGGCAGTAAAAATGATGTAACTAACTACCGTCCTATCAGCCTTTTATCTTGTTTTGGCAAAATATTCGAGTCCATTGTATATAAAACCATTTTTAACCATGTAACACATATACTTAGTCCTTTCCAACATGGATTTGTAGCTAAAAGATCCACAAATACTAATTTACTCGAATATATGGACTTTCTGTGTAAATCGATAAATAATAAAACACAAGTAGATGCCGTGTACACCGACTTCAGTAAGGCCTTTGACAAAGTTAGTCACTCTATCTTAATTAATAAACTCGATAAAATCGGCATTCACGGAAACCTGCTTCGTTGGTTAGAATCATATTTATCACATAGAAGTCAATTAGTTACTATTAACGGATTTAACTCTTCCCCAATATTAGTTACGTCGGGCGTACCACAAGGATCTCACCTTGGACCCTTACTTTTCTTAATCTTTATTAACGACCTTACACATAAACTCCGCTGTAATTTTTCTCTGTATGCTGATGACCTCAAATTATATAAAGAAATTAAATCTATGAAAGATTGTGAACTCTTACAACAAGACCTTAACACAATATCCACCTGGTGTGTTGACAATGAAATGGAACTGAATATTGCTAAGTGCAAAGTTATAAACTTCACCAAGAACACCAACAAAATTCTATATTCATATAGCATATGTGGTCACAATCTCGAAACAGTTGAATTAATAAAAGATTTAGGAATTATATTTGACAACAAACTGACATTCAATCAGCACATTGAATATATTGTGAGTAAATCAAATAAATTACTAGGTTTTATTGTAAGATCAACCAAACTGTTTAAGAATTCTAATAGCCTAATAATTCTATTCAATTCCTTAATCCGAAGTGTTCTTGAGTACGGGTCAACAGTCTGGAATCCACATTATATTACACAGGTATCTAGACTCGAATCAGTCCAAAGAAAATTTACACGGATTTTGTCTTACCGATCAGGTGTCCACCATCTTCTAGACGGGTATGAACAAAGACTTACATATTTCAAATTAGAGAGTCTAGTTAAAAGACGAAACATAAATGACCTCTTAATGCTCTATAAAATTGTGAATAATCGTGTAGACAGTAACTTAGTCAACCAAATTAAGTTATACGCCAGGCCCAAATCTACAAGAACCCTTAACATATTTTGGACTGAAATTTTTACAAATAATACTGGATATTTTAATCCTATATCTAGAATGTCTCGGTCATACAACGATCTTGTCAAAATACACAGTTCCATAGATATTTTTGCAAATAATATAACATATTTCAAAAAATATCTCCACAATTTGTGCACTTAAAAAAAAAAAAAGTTACATTAGATACTTTTCAGTAAATACTTTATAAATATTGTATACTTGTTGTTATTATGTATTTCAATTTTGTATTTAAGTTTTCAACTTATGTATAAATAATACTTGCGTTGTTTTTCAAGAGTTTGCTTCTGTGAAAATGCATATGTGAATAATGCAGACACATTAATCTAGGGATACTTATATTTGTATTTTAATTTATTATATACTACCCACAAAAATGTTATATAAATATCCTGTTTGTGTCTCAAATAAATAAATAAATAAATAAATGCCATCGCGGACTTTTTTGTAGATCTATAAAAGAGGAATATCCCACCATGCATTGTTTTGTTATATCTCAAAGGGATTAGGCAGTGTTTTCGATGAAAGCTACCAGGCGGCTTGACTTTTCCGACGATTCTAACAATTATCGTTATTTTTCAACCAATTTACACATAACCTTAACAAATTATATACTTAAACCTTCCCCACAAATCACTCTATCCGTTCAGTAGTTTTGAGTTTATCGCGAACAGAGAGACAGACAGACGACGCGGAGGACTTTAATTTATAAAACTTAGGGATGCAGAGATATATTAGTCTCTATCAGGAGCGCATGTAAAATGTAGAGTTTGATTTTTATGAGTAATAACTTCACGTAAATTTAATAAAATACCTAGAAATTTTCTCAATTATAGACCCGTTTACAGTTTAGTGGGTGCTCGAAAAAAAAACGTGAATCCAATGGGAAATCATTTTAACTCTAATTCAATAACTGTAATCCAATAATAACCCAATCGATACATATTAACTTTACTTTTGAGGGAAATGATCTTGCTTGTGGTCTATATATGTCATATTTATAATTTCTGTGCAGTGGACATTGTCGAAGAAAGGAACGAACTCTTAAAGAAACCCATATTGCAGGAGGGAAAATCACAGATGCTGGCAAATAACGATGCCGTAAGTGGTATTAAAAAGGTATAATTGATATGTTAATGATAACATTATCAATGCAGTTATCCTTCATTGCAGGATATTAAGGGACGCACTTGATTTAATGATAAAAAAAAGCAATACAATAACACCCCCCCATACACACAAGCCTTGCTTAATTATGGGGGTACATCAAATATTCTACTATGTAATTAATTACTGTATAAAAATTATTTGTAATTTATGTACCTTCTATTACTAATAAAAAAAAAAATAAAAAAAATAAAATAATAATTTACTTTAACCAGTGATTCTTTACATTGCTTGGTATGAAAATGTTAATGAAATTTTGGCTACGAAGATTTTTTCAATGCAATTTTTCTTTTTTTTTCACAATCAAACAACAATAAAAATTCTTCTACCAGTCATCACTGATCAATTAGCCGAGAAACCACCAAACCTCTCACCCCGATGCTAACTGTACAATACGTATTATTAATTTATCATTTAAGTTGAAGAAAAAAATACAGCAGGAAAACTGACAAAAAAAATATCGAAAGAACTTACTTTTTCATAAAAACCTGCATGATGTGAACGAGACGAGTGCTACACATTTCAAATACCGCCAGTTTTTTTGTAGTTTTTTCAATGTCGCCACCCCGAGAACCATTTATTGGATAACCAACACCTTTGTCATAAATCACCCCGAATGGTTTTCTATGTTTGGTGACTTAGCAAGAGATGGCTGGTTTTATGAGGTTTGTCTAAGTCTTGGTGGTGCGTGCATCTGCTCACCAGCTGCGTGACAGGCCGGGTCGGAGAATTGATTTATTTTTTATTTAAAAAAAAAAAGAAATAATTCAACTTTGTATAAACCACTTACATGATGCGCAAATCCGACCGGTTTCGGAACAAACGTTCCTTCGTCAGGGAAAGCAGGGAAAGAAATTTGACAGTTTCGAACAATGTTTTATTATGGTAGGGGTGGAGCCGTTGCTAGTTAATAATGTAGATTGGGTGGGTAGGTATTAGTGTAGAGTGGGTGGGTAGGGGAACAAATCCATGATTGGGCTATGTGACAATATACCTACCCACCCATTGTAAGCTAATACGAATTAAATCTTTCCGTAAGCCAAGTCTTCAGTAAATTCACCAATTGTTTGTTTTGGGCACAGTTTTTAATTTCAGCAGTTAACATATTTAAACAACTGGGAATCATGTAATTTAACGTTAAATGGGATGGTCCGATGCTCTGTGGGGAACCCGCTTGCACAGCGCGGGTGTAAACTGTGCGCCCTAAAGTTAAAACTTAGACTTACGGATTTTCAATACTTCGTTTGTAGGGAAACACTATGATATGAAACAAAAAAACGTTAATTGAGAGAGTTGATTCTAGACCGGTGGTTCCCAACCATTTCGGACCCGGGACCACTTGTATGTTTATTTTTTCGACAGGGACCACAAGGTAGGTAGGTAGGTGCCACCCGACCGAGTTTCACCTCCCAAGACCACAATTCTCTAGCCACGCACCCCCCCCCCCCTCCCCCGACCGACCAAATTATTATGAAGTCTAAATTTGTGTTTGTCAACTTTAATGGGGGGGGGGGGTGACACCACGTCATCCGCCACCGTTACTGACCACTGCTACCTTCGCCACTGACCACTGCTTGTGTTCAGTGGCGAAGGCTGGCATGGGTGGCACCCAGGATGGATGGCACAACGGGAGGGGCATAATGGGATAGGATAGGACGGGTTCTAGCAGAATATTTACCACAATGGAGGAGGCGGAATGGGACAGGGTGGGACGGGTTTTCGCAGAATATTTACTACAACGGAGGGAGTAGAACGGGGTAGGGTGGGCTGGGGCGAAACGGAATACCATAATGGCCACTGACCACAAGGTACAATAATGATAAACCGATCAGGGACTGCCCGCGCGCTGGCTCTCTGATTGACCGGCGGACCATCGCGGACCATCTTCTAGCCTCTTGCGGACCACTAGTGGTCCGCGGTCCACCGGTTGGGAAACCCTGCTCTAGATGGAACCTCTCGAAACATCCATCACAACTGGACACAGTGACCCACACAGATTCCCATCCATCTCTCGTACCAAAATTTTCTCCCATTTCTTACCTAAGAAGGTATTTTGTGTGAAGCTAACATAATAATATATGTATAGGTCGATCGTTCAGTTGATTATTCAGACATCTCAGAAAAATTGAAATTTGAATTGTGTACGCAATTATATGTAAAAGCGTACTCAATATCTGGTACAATACTCAGATTACTCATAAACACCGCCAAATCAATAATATCTCTTTCCTTTTTCTGCACTAGAACTTCCTCCCATTCCTTTCCTTAAAAGACTCTCCACACAGTATCCCCAAAGATGACATAGACCCTGAGGATTTATAACACAAAGTTTTTTCATACATTATAATACTCCATCCACCAGGAGAACATATAATATGCAGAGGTTATTATTAACAAGATTGTATCTTTTAACGTGCGTAATGCACGATGATTATGTTGTCATGCGTGACCTTACGCAGTTTCACGAGTTGACAGATTGTCCAGGAGCACACGGGGCAGGAGGGGTGTGGGGTTCATGACGATGTTATTAGCCGTTGACGTATCGACCGATGCAGATTTCTCCGCACGTTGGTTGTTCTTGAATGAAACTAACAAACCGGTTCGCAGGCGGAGGCGGAAGTGTCGGATGAATGTTGCACTATTAGGCGGGAATTCTAAAACAAACTCGAAAAAGCTTATTATGTTATTTTATGATAGACGAGAGATTTTTCGACACATTAATAAAACAAATGATATCATAGACACAAAGCCAGCCTAATTATAAACCAGGAGAACATTGGAAGTTTAGAGAAGACCTTCGACGAATTTTGACGAAAGCTTTGACATTATCCTAGTGCAGGGATGGCGAACCTTTATGTATCAACGTGCCATTTTTCTAAAGAAATATTTAATGAGGTCATAGACGTGCCATCAAATAATTTTGACTTTGTGATTATTGGGAAAATAATAATAATAAATACTCAGGTACTATCAATTAAAAACTCTTTATTTTAAGTAAAATTAGTGTGACTTCTGTTGTTGCAGGTTAGGTGACAAATAACATATGTTAGGGTTGTAAGATATTACTTTTAGCAGAATGCATGCTGAACTGGACTCATCTGTCAAACGGTTTCTAACCGACTCTTTAATGTTATTCATCTCTGAAAATAATGACTCGCAGGTATAGGTTGATGAAAATATTGTTAAAATGGCACGAGCCAGCTTCTTCAAACAATTAAATGTGTCTGGTAACGCATTCCATGTTTCCAAAATTTTGTTTATTAGCATTTTCACTTATATTACCTGTCAATCTTTCTGTTTGAATTAATTCTAACTCTCTCCTTTTTTCAACAATTTTAGTATCTATATTAAACTAAACTGGAAATCAACCAGTTGCATTTCAAATTCATCAATTTCCAACCAATCGGATGGGGACAAATTCAGTTTATCAAATAACGTCACATCAGGGTAAATAATAAACTTGAGTATTTCTGATAATTCTTTGAACTGAGAAAATCTGAGAACTCGGGTTCGCTCGTTCACCTACTTCACACTTTTTTTCTTAGTGCATAATAAATTTTGTGGCACGCGTGCCATTGGTTCGCCATCCCTGTCCTAGTGGGTCACCAATAAAATATTATTTAAAAAAAAAAAGTTAAAATTAGTCCGCTTTGCAATAAAATCTAAATTAATATAATATTTTTTAACATATCTAATAACCAAAATAAACATATAATTTTTGTTAATACCGAAATAAACGTATTATTTTTTAAATATGAAATGTTTTTAATGAAAACATAAAAAAGTGTTGAAAATGCCTCGAATTACGTTTTTCTAATAATAATTACTGACAACGAATAAAATTAAAAACCCACAAATATTTTGTGAGGCAAATATTATTATACACCTTTATTATAGTCAACTCGCTTTTCTGTCATTTCATGTAAAAAAAAATTTTTTTGAAATTCCCGATGTTTCATAATTGCTAAGAACTTTGGTTTCATAAAGTGGTAGAAGTACGTTTTAATTATTTTGTGGAGATACTTTTAAATTGGAATATAAAACGTGTTTTTTTCTTTTTCTATTACAGTATAGATATAGATCATATTTATACATCGGTAGTAAGGAAGATACAACAATTTCTATGAGACCTACGTGATTAGTTCCGAAAAGCGAAGTCATTCAATCATTGAATGAAATTATTTTTATTTTTTCGAAAACAGCAAATACTTTGGGGTGTGACATTATATTTAATATTGAAAGGCAAGATAGAGGGTCGCCGAGGGCCTGGTAGGAGACAAATGTCTTGGCTGCAAAATATGCGAGAGTGAACCGGTATTAGAAGTGTGGAGGAGCTATTCCGGGAAGCGAAAGACAGAGACATTTTCAAGAGTGACCACCAATGTCGGGGGGACCTGATAGGGCACACAAAGTAGAAGATTATATTAAATGAAAAAAACACACTGTAATACACTACTTTTTTACTTTGATTTAATAATTAACAGCTTACCAGGTTAGTTCATGTAATGACTTATTATATTAACTAAAGATAATTACATATAGACATATAAGAACATAAAATAATTAATGAAAGATATACAAAATTGAAAAGAAGACACCTTATAGGCACAGAAAGAGATACAAAAAGAAAAGCGGGATCAAATTATTATAGGATGGGTAGATAGGGGGGAGGAAACATTTTTAGCGGAGGTTAACGGAATAAATTAAATATGGGACTACCAGTCAAGTTTATTTGACTATCTTACTTCTTCAAACTTCGCAAAATTACTTTGTGGCATCATTAATTATATAATGAATAACAGATCACTTTGTATAAACTACTATATTATTAATAATATCTACATGACAATGTTATCTTCATCAGGATATGTTAATATTATATCATGATGAAGATAACATTGTTATGGAAACATGTAGATATTATTAATAATGTAGTGGTTTATACAAAGTGATCTGTTATTCATTTTTTACGCACCAGATTTAAATGTCCGGGTTAAATTTTCCCCACAGGAAAAACTAAACCCTTTCACACACTTCCCCAAATGATCATCTAGTCAACCCGTGCTATGCAATTGCACTATATAAGTATTATAAATACAAAACAATACAAGAACAACATGTCAACCTACTATAGTCAAACAGAAACTAAGTGAATGGTCAAAGTCCAAAGTCAGTAATATAATTTACAGGTAAAGCAACACGAGAAGGTTCACGACTTAAAATTAATTTTACTAAACAAAATGTTTTTATTGTGTTCGGGACTGAATTTAAGTCTGAATAAGGATTGAATGAAAATGCGTAGGTGTTTAAAAATACCTACAAGGTGTCCGGTAACTCATATTACATATGTATTTCAGAATCAAGAAAATTCTTAGACAGGTTTTATCAGATGCTAATTAATAAAGCGGTAACCAATTTATGAGATATTTAAATTTTAATAATATTTGATTTTTACCCCCGGCTGGGATTTTACAAATTTATTTTTTTAAAGACAAAAATACCTAAATGTGCACATCAACATAAAACAACATACTTTTTACAATACAATGAACTTGTTACATCGCTAAATTTTTATTTGTGATTAAAAAATATTTATTTTACATTCCAATTACAGAGGGTTCTTCGAGGAATGTCACAAACTGATTTTCAAACCAAATTTTGAAGACTTTGGAATTCATTTCAGAATGGTAATCTGTATTCGACATAACCTTTCTCGTACGGAATATAAATTTACTCCCCGTGATAAAACCCGTTTTTGCTGAACCACAATGCAAAATGATCAGCCGGCTTCCTTTTCCAACTGGCACTTTTAAACCCCCGTTGCCCTCACTATTTTGCCACATGCACAACCGAGTGATTTTTATTCACCCAAGTCTCGTCCAAATAGACTATTTGAGGTCCGTCGCTAGTTCATTTTCATTTTGATTCATTTTCCTCAAAAAGTCTACAAGCGCTGTAGCAATGTCTAATCTTCCCATTAAATACTTTCTTCCATCTTTGCGTATTTTGAATTTTAAACCAACATCATGCAAAATACATCGCAATGACTTATGAGATCCAAAAACAATATTTTTTCCACCAGAACTTTGTTAAGATTTGCAAGAGTGGGATATTGTCCATTGTCATAAAAATCCATCACACTGCGATGCACAACATCTTTTTAAAATCTTCCAATCACGGATTTTTCGAAAAAACTTGATAACATTATAAACTATCGTTTTTTCACCTCCCTACAATTCGTATCGTTGATATTAGATCACACAATATGTAATTACAATCACACCGATTAAAAAAACGGAGTCAAACTGACATTAATAAAGTATAGGCATTAAATCTAAAATAAAGTAATGAACTGGTTTTTGATCTTATGAAGTCAATACAGTACTTATTACTGAATGTGGAATCATTAATTGTTTGCTTTTATAGTAAGTACCATGATATAAATAACAATGGAATTTCCAAAGGATTTAGTTGCCTAATTCACGGGAATAACCGCCAATGGAATTTCAAAATTTTGTTTCGCAGCGTGTAATTATTAGGTTTCTCTGAAATATTGTTTTTAGAATCCAGTTTAATGTATTTTCGAAAATAGGAACTTACGAGCGACGTATAAATAATAAGAAATGAAAAACATAAAAATATTAATAATATAATGGTGGAGTGCCTTTCGATTTTGGGTTTTTCGAAGTTTTGACTGTACGTTAATCCCCGTGTGAAATTTTGGGAGTGCATTTGGTATCTGTTCGACTATAGAGACCAAATGGGTATATAATTCACCGACTCCAGATATTTTCATATCAGAGGGTTCGGCTCTGTGGCATTTCTAATTGAACCTATAAATCCTACTGATCCCTCAATATAAATATTTAAAAAATCTTTTGTAATCCTACATGTATTTAAAATTACTGATTTTTGCATTTTTATATACAAATTCTTTGACAAATCTAATATGCTTAAATTTTGAATCAGATTCCTAGGTATTATGCCAGTGGCCGAAATAACAAAAGGTAATATTTTTATAGTCCGAGAATGCCAAATTCTTTTAATCTCATTTCCTAAATCTGTGTATTTTCTTATGTATTTGACTATCATATTTTTTATTACGCACCAGATTTAAATGTCCGGGTTAAATTTTCCCCCCGAAAAAAAAAAAAAAAAAAAGAAGGAAAAACTAAACCCTTTCATACACTTCCCCAAATGATCATCTAGTGAATCCACGTTATGCAATTGCACTATATAAGTATTATAAATACAAAACAATACAAGAACAACGTGTCAACCTACTAGAGACCAAATGGGAATATAATTCACCGACTCCAGATATTTTCATATCAGAGGGTTCGGCTCTGTGGCATTTCTAATTGAACCTATAAATCCTACTGATCCCTCAATATAAATATTTAAAAAATCTTTTGTAATCCTACATGTATTTAAAATTACTGCTTTTTGCATTTTTATATACAAATTCTTTGACAAATCTAATATGCTTAAATTTTGAATCAGATTCCTAGGTATTATGCCAGTGGCCGAAATAACAAATGGTAATATTTTTATAGTCCGAGAATGCCAAATTCTTTTAATCTCATTTCCTAAATCTGTGTATTTTCTAATTTTTTCAGAAACAGTTTTTTGAATATTACAGGAATTTGGAATAGCTACATCAATGATATAAGTTATTTTTTTAATTTTGTCATGTAAAACAATATCAGGTCTATTATGACTAATTGTTCTGTCTGTTAGTATAGTTTTATCATAATATATTTTATAAAATTCATTTTCTATAAATGAATTTGGTTCATATTCATAATAAGGTACTACATTACGGCAATCAATCAAGTTATGTTTAATTACCAAACTTTGGTGAATTATTTTTAAAACCTGATTGTGCCTAAATGTATACTCGGAAGGCGCTAATATAGAACATCCCGATATAATATGTTCTATAGTTTCGGGAAAAGCCAAACATTTTCTACATAAATCATCAATTTGATTTATATCTTTGATTATATGCTTTCTATAATTTTTAGTATTAATGACTCTATCTTGAATGGCAAGCATAAATCCTTCTATTTCTGCGCTCAACTCTCCAATACTCAACCATTTGTTTGACGAAAGTTTGTCAACATACTTTTGGTTGAGATAATTGAAGTGTTTTGCGTGAATAATTTTATTTGACCAGGAATCTAATAATTCCTGGTTAGTATTTATAAGAATGTTGGCATTCTCGTCATATAAATTTAAAGGTGTAATATTTCTATCTGCCTTGCAAATTATTTTGTGCATTTCTGAGCTATTAGCTTTCCTATGGAAAAAATTTCTAAGCATTTCTACCTGATTGTGTTTTAAAGATGTTATTTTGACTACACCTCTACCTCCTAAATTTCTAGGTAAATTAATTCGTTCAGTAGCTGAATTTGGATGATGGCAATTAAATTTTGTTAACGTAGTTCTAATTAATCGTTCTAAACTATCTAAATCTGTATTGGACCATTTAATTATGCCAAATGAGTACGTTAGTAGAGGTATTGCCCAAGTATTTATTGCTTTTACTAAATTTTTAGCAGATAGATTGCATTTTAAAATTTTTCTGATCCTAGTTTGAAATTTAATCCTAATATCATTTTTAATACTAGTGTGATCTAATCTATTCGATTGCGGGTATCCTAAATATTTATAAACCTCATCCCCTTTCATACTTTGAATTTTGAAATTTCTAAATATACCCTCGTCTCCATCTACAATTTTGCCTTTCTCTATATGGATAGTTTTACATTTATCTAAACCAAAAGTCATTTTAATATCATCTGAAAAAATTTTAACTACCTTAATCATTTTCTCTAAATTTGATTCAGAATTTGAAAATAATTTTATATCATCCATATATAATAAATGTGAAACTATACTACTCTCTCTTGTATTACCCTTAATTTTTATTCCAAACTTGCTTTTAATTAACATTTTAGAAAGGGGATTCAATGCTAAGCAAAACCAAAGAGGGCTCAATGAGTCTCCTTGAAAAATCCCTCTTTTTATTGAAATGCCCGGTACTACTATTTTCTTACCTTTTAAATTAACTAGCAAATCTGTATTCCAAAAGGACATAATATTTTTCAAAAAGCTAATTATAATTGGGTTAACTTTATATATTTTTAATATTTTGATTAGCCACGAGTGCGGGACACTATCAAAAGCTTTTTGATAATCTATATAACAAGTATGTAAATTACGCTTTTGATTTTGAATTTGTTTTAAAATTACAGAATCAATAACTAACTGTTCTTTACATCCCATATGTTTTCTGCGACAACCTTTTTGTTGTTCAGATAAAATATTTTTTTCATCCAAATGAGTATATATTAAATCTGTCAAGCAAGAGGTTAAAATTTTGTATATTGTCGGTAGACATGTAATGGGTCTATATTGAGAGGGATTATTAATATGTTCGCTTTTAGGCAACATATAAGTAATGCCCTTAGTTAGAAAATTAGGAAAATTTTGAGGTTCTCTGACAAGTTTTGAAAGATTTTTTGCAAAAAGAGGATGTAAAGTAGTTAGACGTTTGTACCAAAAATTATGTATCCAATCGCAACCCGTGGCTTTCCAATTATGAGTATTTTTTATAATTTTGGCTAACAATTCAACCGATATATCAGAAAAACTCATTTGTTCAATGTCTGAACAATTGAGTTCTTCATTTTCTATCCAGTTACCTGCCTCATTATGTTTTATATCTTTACTCCAAATGTTTGTCCAAAAATCGCGCATATCTGATTCAGATGGCAACGGAATATTATTATTCGAAATAATATTCTGTTTATCGTCAAGTTTGGAATAAAATATTTTCTCATTTTTCTGAAATAATCTATTATTATTTCTTTTATTATACGTATAATTATATCTTTTTAATCTACTAGCTTTTACACCTAATTTTTGTTTTAATAAATCTAATAAATCATTGATTATATTTTCATTATTATTACTACCAATGCTATAACCAAATTTTCTCCCAATTTCATCTACATATCTCAAAATATTCCTACTTCTATTTCCATTTTTATATTCAATTACTCTAGCTATACTACTTCTTAAAAATACTACATCATTTTCTAATCTAATCTGCCATTCTGGTTTACTATAACTATATGATCTATCATCAGAGGATATTAATTTAACTCCTAACTTATTACATATAGTGATAGCACTAGCGTACACTATTGTATGAAGATCTAAAAAACTAATATCGTCAAATATTATTTTTGGTAAAATTAAATTATTTAATTCAGAAATTAATTTAGATAATTTCTTTGACGTATGCAATTTTGGTAATTTTGGTCTAACTGTGGGCTCTATATCTATATATCTATTTATAATATTTCGAAGCAAGTTAGCTAATTCTATTTTTTTTACGCACCAGATTTAAATGTCCGGGTTAAATTTTCCCCCCAAATAGTGAATCCACGTTATGCAATTGCACTATATAAGTATTATAAATACAAAACAATACAAGAACAACATGTCAACCTACTAGAGACCAAATGGGAATATAATTCACCGACTCCAGATATTTTCATATCAGAGGGTTCGGCTCTGTGGCATTTCTAATTGAACCTATAAATCCTACTGATCCCTCAATATAAATATTTAAAAAATCTTTTGTAATCCTACATGTATTTAAAATTACTGCTTTTTGCATTTTTATATACAAATTCTTTGACAGATCTAATATGCTTAAATTTTGAATCAGATTCCTAGGTATTATGCCAGTGGCCGAAATAACAAATGGTAATATTTTTGTAGTCCGAGAATGCCAAATTCTTTTAATCTCATTTCCTAAATCTGTGTATTTTCTAATTTTTTCAGAAACAGTTTTTTGAATATTACAGGAATTTGGAATAGCTACATCAATGATATAAGTTATTTTTTTAATTTTGTCATGTAAAACTATATCAGGTCTATTATGACTAATTGTTCTGTCTGTTAGTATAGTTTTATCATAATATATTTTATAAAATTCATTTTCTATAAATGAATTTGGTTCATATTCATAATAAGGTACTACATTACGGCAATCAATCAAGTTATGTTTAATTACCAAACTTTGGTGAATTATTTTTAAAACCTGATTGTGCCTAAATGTATACTCGGAAGGCGCTAATATAGAACATCCCGATATAATATGTTCTATAGTTTCGGGAAAAGCCAAACATTTTCTACATAAATCATCAATTTGATTTATATCTTTGATTATATGCTTTCTATAATTTTTAGTATTAATGACTCTATCTTGAATGGCAAGCATAAATCCTTCTATTTCTGCGCTCAACTCTCCAATACTCAACCATTTGTTTGACGAAAGTTTGTCAACATACTTTTGGTTGAGATAATTGAAGTGTTTTGCGTGAATAATTTTATTTGACCAGGAATCTAATAATTCCTGGTTAGTATTTATAAGAATGTTGGCATTCTCGTCATATAAATTTAAAGGTGTAATATTTCTATCTGCCTTGCAAATTATTTTGTGCATTTCTGAGCTATTAGCTTTCCTATGGAAAAAATTTCTAAGCATTTCTACCTGATTGTGTTTCAAAGATGTTATTTTGACTACACCTCTACCTCCTAAATTTCTAGGTAAAATTAATTCGTTCAGTAGCTGAATTTGGATGATGGCAATTAAATTTTGTTAACGTAGTTCTAATTAATCGTTCTAAACTATCTAAATCTGTATTGGACCATTTAATTATGCCAAATGAGTACGTTAGTAGAGGTATTGCCCAAGTATTTATTGCTTTTACTAAATTTTTAGCAGATAGATTGCATTTTAAAATTTTTCTGATCCTAGTTTGAAATTTAATCCTAATATCATTTTTAATACTAGTGTGATCTAATCTATTCGATTGCGGGTATCCTAAATATTTATAAACCTCATCCCCTTTCATACTTTGAATTTTGAAATTTCTAAATATACCCTCGTCTCCATCTACAATTTTGCCTTTCTCTATATGGATAGTTTTACATTTATCTAAACCAAAAGTCATTTTAATATCATCTGAAAAAATTTTAACTCCCTTAATCATTTTCTCTAAATTTGATTCAGAATTTGAAAATAATTTTATATCATCCATATATAATAGATGTGAAACTATACTACTCTCTCTTGTATTACCCTTAATTTTTATTCCAAACTTGCTTTTAATTAACATTTTAGAAAGGGGATTCAATGCTAAGCAAAACCAAAGAGGGCTCAATGAGTCTCCTTGAAAAATCCCTCTTTTTATTGAAATGCCCGGTACTACTATTTTCTTACCTTTTAAATTAACTAGCAAATCTGTATTCCAAAAGGACATAATATTTTTCAAAAAGCTAATTATAATTGGGTTAACTTTATATATTTTTAATATTTTGATTAGCCACGAGTGCGGGACACTATCAAAAGCTTTTTGATAATCTATATAACAAGTATGTAAATTACGCTTTTGATTTTGAATTTGTTTTAAAATTACAGAATCAATAACTAACTGTTCTTTACATCCCATATGTTTTCTGCGACAACCTTTTTGTTGTTCAGATAAAATATTTTTTTCATCCAAATGAGTATATATTAAATCTGTCAAGCAAGAGGTTAAAATTTTGTATATTGTCGGTAGACATGTAATGGGTCTATATTGAGAGGGATTATTAATATGTTCGCTTTTAGGCAACATATAAGTAATGCCCTTAGTTAGAAAATTAGGAAAATTTTGAGGTTCTCTGACAAGTTTTGAAAGATTTTTTGAAAAATTTTTTGAAACATTATTATTATTATTATTATTTGAATTATTATTAAATGCTTTCTTAATTTCGAGGACTTCCAGATTGTTTGACCAAATTCCATGTTTATGCAATAGTCTAGTTCTTATTTAAAATTTAATAATTTAATTGTCGTATACAGGGATTCTAGTACTATGCAGCGAAATAAATCCCTACTTCTAGTATTATGTAGTGAATTCGAAAGCTTATCAATGAAAGCAATTCTGGACTATCAACTACATCATTTAATATTTTATATAAAAATACCAAGTCAGTGAAAATCCTTCTGTCTGACAGTTTAAACATATTTATATCATTTAAAAGAGTGTCGTAGTTCAACATAATTGCTGGAATACCCATTTTAAAATTTATAAAACGTAAGAATTTATTTTGTACTCTTTCAATAGCTTGTACGTGGAAATTATAATGTGGGTTCCAGATGGGAGAATTGTATTTAAGTTGACTTCTAACGGAGGCAATATATAATACATTTAATATTATCTATATTTCTAGTTGACTATTGCGCACTAGTCCATTAGTCATTAATTCAGTATGGAATCACCAGATGGGGAGGTGCTTATGTAGAAAAAAAAGTTCTGTAAAGGTGGTTCATAGATTATTATTAAAGTGATGAAAAAACAACTTACATCCCCCAGCAATATTGTTCAAAAGTTTCCAAGTTCCAACAACTGTAGACATCTATAAAAAAAATCAATATTTCAAATATACAAATGCATTAAAAAAATTAAAACTTAATTCATTATTAAGAGCGTTTAACCAGCCAGCGGACGAAAATCCACATTTCGTCGAAAGTTGTTCTTACGATCACGCAGGGCGGTTACAATGAGAAATATTAATTATTCTCCGTACCAGCTTTTTCAAATTATAACTCAATATCGAATTTATTTCAATCCAAATTAGCTTTAATTTATACCTTCATCCAAAAATGCTAAAAGGCGTGATGATAAAACTATTAAAATAATGTACTTTTTGTAATTATTTTTTGATTATAAGTATTTATCATTTTTCAATAATGTCTAAATTTAATAATAATGTTTAAAAAATCTGAAATATATTAGTTTGTAAGTGCGCAAATAAATACACAAATGGACCAATTTTCGTCAAGAAACACATGTACGTACATATTTTTAATGATTTTATTGAAACTAAAATGAAAATTCTAAAACATGCGTTTGCTAGATAATGTATTGATTTATTTTACTGCATGATTATATTATATGAAATGGGTGTGGTATAATGCCAAATCTTTTTTGAAAATTTAACAAATCTGCCAACGACCTATGGAATAACCTTATTATACTAAAAATTAAAAAAAATTCTCAAAATTTATTACATGCGAATGCTAGATAAAAGAACAATCTTTCGAAATCCATTTATAATTTTTTGTGGAAAAGAGTCAATACTTCTAAAATCTGATTTGAAAATGACATATTTTTGGTTTTCCCTCTTAAGGCAAAAATACAACATCCAAATTTCTTTATTTATTACACAACAAATGCATAAGAATACTATATTTACAATATGGGACGTGGGAATGGGTACCGCCGGCCCGGGAACCATTTATTGAATTACCAACACCTCTGCCATAGATTAACCCAAGTGGTTCGCTGCGTTTGGTGACTTAGCAGGGGTGCCCGGTTTCATTGGGTAAGGTTCATCCGGATCTTGGCGGCGGATGCGTTTGTCCACCAGCTGTATGGCAGGCCGGATCGGGAGAGATGATCGGGTTGAGGGAGTCCCTTTGACTTCTCCAGCCGTACTCTCTCGGAACACCGCCTTGCATCGTAGTGGGAGGGATGGATTCATATGTCCATCACTCCTGGACAAACTGACCCAGATTCCTACCCACCCCTGATAACCTTTTCCTTCCCAAAACTTCATCTCGTTCCTTTCCTAAAAAGACCCTCCACACAGCATCCCCAAAGATGACGTAGGCCCTGTGGAGAATTATTTTCTCCGGGCCTCCCGTGTGGAGATAATGTAAAAAAAAACAAAGGAATATAATAAAAGCTTTCCAGAAAAAGCAAAATTCTTCTAAAAAAACTGAACAACCGCCACATCATAAAAAATGCTTTACTTCATTTCAATTGTCACCTTCTAGTACGATATATTATTGTCCTATTATATATTTTTTTCATAACTCCTACACCAAATTCAATAACTAGTTCTCTGCATTGGCGTAGAAATCCTTAAAAATATATATTTCACCTCTTTGTTGTGCCACTGTTTTACGGTTTCTATTGTAAAAAAGTTACTTTAAATGTTAATACTAAAATATTATTTACTTTAAATGTTAATACCGTATAAGAGTCCCAAACGCTCCCTACTATCCGGAGCCTGTGGGTCTATGGCACCACCAATTGGGGACAATTGTGAGGCTGAATTGGGTGAAGAGGGGGATGATGTTGATGGAATGATAAATATCGGGAAGTAAACGACTTAAACTATTTCAAGAAACGTTTCAATTATGGATGGTGGTCTTTTACTAGGGAGATATTGGGATGTGGTATCTATCTACTTGGAGAAGGATTTATTTTCGATGTAAATTAACAAAAACAGCAACGACACAGAACATCAGAATCTTCAAGATAGTGCAAAAGTGTTGTAGGCACCGCGAATCCACATTTTGTGAGCGGGCAACATTCGTACGCTAGCAACACTCTGCGCAGATGATCAATGTGAAGTCCGGTCTAAACGAAGTTTCCAGAGAATTCTGTCCCCTAACGCCATCCTCGCCAATAAATTTCGTAAATCGCTTCGGTACAATAATATTGTCGCGGATAATTAATTTATAATCGTGTTAATGTATTTCGAATAAATATAACAATATTTAAACCAGTGGTTCTTAACCTTTTTGGTTGGCGACCCAAAGTACGAATATATTTGAAGTACGCGACCCCAAGGGGTCGTCCATTAATCACGTAACGCTCAAAAGGGAGGGGGGTTCGGAAAAAATCACGAAATATCACCCGGGGGGGAGGGGGTATAATGAGATGTCACGTGTATTTATTTTTCATGATAATATTCTGAAAATTTCAAAAGACTTTGTACTAAAAAAAATACACGTGATTTGGGGGGGGGGGGGGGTTAGTCTAAAACCTCACCACATATCACCACAGGGGGGGGGGTTAAAAAGTTGCTAAAAACATCACGCGATTAATAGACGACCACGACCCCTAATCTAATTTTTTTTTTTTTTTTTTAGTGGAAGGTACTAAAATGATATACCTATTATGTATTTTTATACTATAAAATTTCAACTACATCGTTAAAAATTTATAGGATGTAGTTGTGAAATTAGAAATAAACAACTTTATTTAAATGTTCTGTATTAAAATCAGACAATTCAGCATTAAAACAGTAAAAAAATTACAGCAAAATAATTAGTGACTACCCTGGTGTTGTATTTTTGAGCAAAGATCATGTATACGTGGAGTTATGTTTATA
Organism: Limnephilus marmoratus; assembly: GCA_917880885.1. Taxonomy (NCBI): domain Eukaryota; kingdom Metazoa; phylum Arthropoda; class Insecta; order Trichoptera; family Limnephilidae; genus Limnephilus; species Limnephilus marmoratus. Next base: position 34,026,263 of record OU862926.1, read on the forward strand.
GAAAGTGCACACCGCATGTCATGCTGAGGATCCAACCCATTCCTGTACTTATTTTTCATAACAACAAGGCATGAAAATCCTGATTCACATAAATAAGTAGTTGGGAAAGGTAGCAGAGCTTTTTCAGCTTCATTGCTCAGAACGGGCTTCCCAGACAATTGTGCCCAAAATTAACATGTCGCGATTGTGAATGGACAATAGATGGCAGTAAAACAGCCTTTAGTCCTTGTTCTGTGAGTAGTAATAATTGTGACTATACTAGTTTAGTAACATCGATCGAGCTATCAATACGCGATTTCCGCGACCCAACCCAATACCTCTCGCGACCCCAATTTGGGCTGCGACCCGAGGTTAAGAATCGCTGATTTAAACAGTGTTCTCATTTTATAAGATCCGTAACCTATGGAGCTGGTTATTTATGATAAGGTAAGCGGAAGTAATCTCCTCCAAAGTGTTATTGAAATTGGTTTTTTTGTAAGCTTTAATAGACTAATAAAAACTGTTTAAAGAAGCGAAGCCAGCGGTCCACATTGTTCGTCCATTATTGCTGGTACCTACCCTGATGTACGGCAGAGGTAGGACAAAAGCAGATTGAATGTTGTAGAAATGAGATACCTGAAATGTATGTGTGGTAAAACCATGTACGATTGTGAGAGAAGTGTGGAGATTCGCAAAGAATGCAAGGCTGATGTAAGCGTAATGAGTAAGATTAAGAAAGGGACCCTCAGATGGTTTAAGCATGTAAAGTAAATGAAAGAAAAAAGGAGAATATATGATGCAAACGTAAATGGTAGAAGAAGTCGGGGAAGACATAGCACGATGTAAATCAGGTACTTTGTCGGGCCATGTCAATAGTCAGAATGATAGAAGAGTATGTACGAGACGAAGTGTGAATGTGAATGAGGCTATGAGTGTGTGGCAAGACTGAGTTGTTTGGCGGTCCGTCCTCTCTATCTAGCACTGCGAAAAAAAACGGCGTGAGTTGTGGTTAGTTACTTAGTTTAACCTATTTTTAAAAAGTAGTTATTTGAAGTCTTGCTGTCTTGATAAACATAAAAAAATAATAATTATAGATCTTATTAAATGTCACCGCCTAAGGTCATATAAATGTTATCGTTCAGTCTAACGACCTTCGTGGTTGAGTGGTTGTGATTCTTTTCAATGTATCCGTTGGTTGCGGGATAAAATCCCGGCATGATTAATTTGTCTTATTTAAAAAAATAATTATTAAATAATGCAACGTAGATATTTGCGGCACATTCCAGGGTCGTGGATACTTTCAGTATCGCCCTGGTAAAAGACCACACATACAATAAACTTACACCCCCCAGAAACATTGTTTAACATTAAAATCACCCACCATTCTCCCCTCAGTATTCCGTATTTGCTCCTTACAATATTCCTTATCTCTCAACAATTCTCACGTATTTTCAGTTTTATTCAAGTTCATAGACTAGAATGCATTCAATATTTGATTTGTCATATTCTTTTATAGATTATCCTCAAAATTATAACTATCTTCATTAACTTTTTCGGTACAAGGCATTCTTTTTAGGGTGAATTGCCTAGTTTAAAAAAAATATATTGTTTAAAATTTTCAAATTTCCGAAAAATCGAAGCCTTCTATAAAAAAGATGCATTTCTTCACTATTAATCCATAAATATACCATTGAAATTTCTTTATTTTCAACACAACAGGTGCACAATAATATTATATTTTACAAATGAATAAAATAATTTAAAAGCCTTTCAAAAAAAGTTAAATTCTTCACCCTTCAAATAATAAGAAAATAATTTTCTGTCAACTTTTGCCTGTCAAGGTTTGCGCGCAAAATTCCTGGTTCTTCCCATGCATTTTAAATGTTCCTATTTATTGATTTTTTTTTAACGTTTTTGCAAAAACAAAAATTGTTCTAAAACTTAGATAAAATAATCTTTCCGAAATGTTTATTAGAAATCAACATTTTTGTTTCTAAATATTAAAATTTTAATATTGGAAATGTAAATTGACTAAAAAATGCATACCTGCGAATATTTGAATTAAAGTAATTAAAATAGAATAAACTTAAAATTTTAAATACAGGTTCCTTTTCTAAACAAAGTTTGAAATAAAACTGTCACCTCAATTTTTATCACTTTCATACAATTTTATTTTAAAATTAAATGTGGGTTACGTCACAAATAGGCGCAAAATTAAACTGGCATTTTGATCAGGTTTGTAAAATATCTGAACCACCTAGCTCATATAATTCTAAGACAATGAGAAGTATTATTTCTATCCGTTTCTAACATAAAAGAAATCACAAATATTCGCATTACAGAAAGAGAGATATCTAACTTTTAATAATGCACGGTCGCTCTGGGACAATCTGGGTCTCCTGTTATTATAACGGCATATGATGTTTTGGGACAACTTGGTTCTCCTGTGATTAAACGGGTTAAAAAACAGAACAACAATCTTCTTACTTGCACTATCCCAACTCATTGCCTAGGTAGGCTGTTGGGGTCACTCTTCTCGTTTTCAGGTTATAGCTAAAAAAACAGAAAAACAGTAACATCTTTAAAAAAATGCTTACATATTATTCTCTCCAATTTAGACTGTTGTAAACTCATCGACTTCAATACCCACTCACCTAACCGAGTAACAAGGCAAAATGTATTATTCTGCAACAAAAATCTTGGGGCCAACTATCACATAAACCAACTCCTCTGCCATAGGTCACCCCAAGTGGGTCGCTACGTTTGGTGACTTAGCAGAGGTGCCCGGGTTCATGGGGTGTGGTTCGTCAAGATCTTAGCGGCAGATGTGTAAGCCCACCTGCTGCGTGGCGGGTCTGATCGAGAGAGACTTGTTGAGGAGGTCTTTTGACCCCTCCAGTCAGAATCCCTCGACGCATCGCCTTGTACCGCTATTGAAGGGATGGATTCATAAGTCCGTCACTCCGGACACACTGACCCCCAGATTACTATCCACCTCTCATACCTGTTTCCTTACCAGAAATTCCCCTTCTTTATTTTCGTAAAAGAACCCTGCATACAGCATCCACTAAGATGAAATAGGCCCTGAAAGAAATTATTTTCCTCAGGGCCTTCTCTGCGTAGCTAATGTAAAAAAAAACTTTGAATTAAATTCACTTCAAATTTCGATATATTTAATATAAGTTTACCTCTATTGAAGAGACACCTGGATGATGAATTAATGTAGAGTAACATAGAAACGTTTGCACTATTTTTTTATTCCTCTTATTATTTACTTGTAAGTTATGTTATCATTCTTCTGATAATTTGTTAAAGAAACATTTTCCTTGGTGTGTATAATGACGTAGGGCCAAATAAGTGTTCAGCGCATACAACTATATCGGTCAAAGAAATTTGAAATGCTGCAAAGGATAATAAATCCAAAAAGGATCGAGGGAGACTGGTTGAGGGAGATCTTTTGACTTCTTCAGCAGGACTCTCTCGAAACATTGCCTTGCACCGCAGCGGTGGGAAAGATACATACGTCTGTCACCCTTGGACACACTGACTCCCAGATTTCTACCCACCCTTCATACCTTTTCCTTCCCAAAACTTCCTCTCCTTTCTTTCCTTAAAAAGACCCTCCATACAGCATCCCCAAAGATGACATAGGCCCTGAGGGGAGTTAGGGGTAGGTAGGAATCTGGGGTTCAGTATGTCCTGGTCATCCGCCTCCAAAACCTAGACAAACCTCACCCCATGAACACGGGTACCCCTGCCAAATCACCAAACGTAGCGAACCACTTGGGGTGACCTACGGCAGCCTCGACATTATTATTAATTCCTACATTGGTAATACAGTTACTTTTAGTTCACTAATTATTCATGATTGTGTATATAACTTTTACGTAAAAGCCTTTTTAAGTTTATTTGTTTATTTATTTGAGACACAAACAGGATATTTTTAAAACTTTTTTGTGGGTAATATATAATGAATTAAAATGCAAATATAAATATCCCCTATCCCTGGTGTCTGCAGTAATCACATTTGAATTTTCACAGAAGCAAACACACGAAAAACAATGCAAGTATCATTTTACTCTAGCTGGTCCCGGCATGCGTTGCTATGCCATTTAATAAAGAAATTATTTCTCCTTGCGTGTCCTTTCCCATTCGTCCCCTTCTTCTCCTGCGTCCTCTTCCCCTCTCGCGTTCCCACTCCGTCACCTCCACCTTCCCTCTCCCCACTCCACTCCCCCCCTTCCCCGTCCCGCGAACCCCTCTCCCAAGTTCCCCTCCCCCCTCCAGGTTCCCCTCCCCCCTCTCCCTCCCTCCCGCTTTCCATAGCAATAGCCGCTTCCTGGCGTGCCACCAATAGGATTTTTTTCATACAAATTTCATAATGCCAGAGCTCATTGGAAGTTTTATAAAAACCTTTTCCTGACAATAACGAACACACAAAAAAAAGAATTATCCAATTTGGTGCAGTCGTTCAAAAGTTATGCGCTTAGCAACACATTCAGCGATTCATTTTTATATTCTGATGTAGATAACCTGAAAACTTTGTGTGGGCATAGCTTTTGGGTCCCACCCGAGCGTCGCGTGTTCGATTCCTCGACTGGCTAAGTCCTCCATCACAATACAAGCAACATTTTCGGCTTTCTGTGGTGGTAGTAGGAGATTTTCAAACATTGTTGGGTTAATCGTAACCCGGGAATGTTTATCTTTCTTTTTAAAAAAAAAAAAAAAATTTATTGAAAAAAAATTTTTTTTTTAGGTGCACAATTCGCGAGATATATTTTGAAACGTGTTGTATTATTTACAAAAATATCTATGAAAGTGTGTGTTTTAACAAGATCGCTCTATGATCGAGACATTCTAGACATTGGATTAAAATATCCAGTATTATTGATAAAAATTTCGGTCCAGAATATGTTAAAAGGTTTCTGGTAGATTTAAGCCTGGCGTATAACTTGATTTAGTTGACTAAATTACTGTCTACACGATTATTCACAATTTAATAAAGCATTAAGAGGTTATTTATATTTCGTCTTTTAACTAGACGCTAATTTGAAATGTGTATATATAAATAAACTATCTGGTACCCGGCATGCGTTGCTACGCCATTTAATAAAGAAATTGTTTCTCCCTGCGTGTCCTTTCCCATTCGTCCCGTTCACCTTTCTCATCCCCATCCTCTCCGCGTCCCCTTCCCCTCTCGCGCTCCCACTCCTCCTCCTCCACCTTCCCTCTCCTCACTCTACTCCCCCCCTTGTTCCCGAGTTCCCTTCCGTCCTCCCGGGTTCCCCTCCCCCTTCTGCATCCCGCGAACCCCCTTTCCCGAGTTCCCCTCCCGAGTTCCCCTCCCCTCCCCTCCCTCATCCTTCACCCCTCCCGCATTCCATACATTCAGTCCCGGTACATTCAATTTTCAAACAATTCGCCTAGCACCAATTGCAATTTTTATACAAATTTCATAATGCCAGAGCGCACCAGTATATACAGAAACCTTCGCAGGCGTGCTCACAACAACTCACTAAAGTTTCATCGCAATCGGATGAACGGTCAGCAATATAAAAACGATGGTTCACATCAAATCCCCCAATCCCAGAGTTTATATCGGAAAATAAAATTGTTGTTTTTACTATCTTCCTCGCAACTTTTCCATGTTTTCTTAGCGTTTAAACCTTTCCTGGACTATGACAAACATTTCAAAACCAAAATCAGCTAAATCGGCCCAGTCGTTCTCGAGTTTTAGCGAGGCAAACGAACAGATTGTTTTTTATATACATATAGATATATAAAGTTTACGTCACCAATGATCACCCTTCACGATCTATTTATTAGACATACAAACATATTTAGCTTTATGATATTATGTACAACATTGACGTTGACTTGAATTCTAGGAAAAATCGGCAAAAAAACTTTATATCACGCAAACAATTATAATAGTAAAGTCAACCGTTTGAAAATCTTGCATAGCAAAACGTGAACACCATCATCTCGCCTCAAGTCTTCCGCCCATCTCTATGCGAGAAGATGCAGCGCGGCTTTAGAAGAAGAAGACGTAGAAGAAGAACTGGGGATGGTGGGTGAAGGGGGGGAGGGCGTGGCTCCTACCTACTGGGTCAATGCCCCACAATGTTTGGACAAGAAGTAGGAAGAGAATAAAGAATGGTACAAGCAAGAAGTGTAGTTATATTCAGTGAGTTTTGTGTACTGACTGTACACAGATTTGAGTAAGTTTAGATAAAAAATTGACTTAAAATTGTGACGATTTAAACAAAAGGTATTTTATGAGAAATACAAAATCCTACTAATATTATAAAGGGGAAAGTTTGTATGGATGTATGTTTGTTACTCTTTCACGCGAAAACTACTGAATGGATTTTAATGAAACTTTACAATAATATAGCTCATACATCAGAATAGTCTATAGGCTATAGCTTAGAGCTCTGGCGTTATGAAATTATTTTTCATATTTCATACATTTTCTGTCCGTAACAAAATCGATTTACTGCGAACGTCAGAAAAAAACAAACCAATTGACACCTTGGAAACGATGTTTTTTTTTTTTTTAATTATCCAATTCACCCTAAAAAGAGTCTTTTTTTGGCGTCGTACTTAATAAGTATCTCTAGAAATGAATCAATTCTTTCACTAATAGAAAGAAGAGAGGAGAGGGAGAGGGAGAGGGAGAGGGAGAGGGAGAGGGAGAGGGAGAGGGAGAGGGAGAGGGAGAGGGAGAGGGAGAGGGAGAGGGAGAGGGAGAGGGAGAGGGAGAGGGAGAGGGAGAGGGAGAGGGAGAGGGAGAGGAGAGGGAGAGGGAGAGGGAGAGGGAGAGGGAGAGGGAGAGGGAGAGGGAGAGGGAGAGGGAGAGGGGAGAGGGAGAGGGAGAGGGAGAGGGAGAGGGAGAGGGAGAGGGAGGAGAGGGAGAGGGAGAGGGAGAGGGAGAGGGAGAGGGAGAGGGAGAGGGAGAGGGAGAGGGAGAGGGAGAGGAGAGGGAGAGGGAGAGGGAGAGGGAGAGGGAGAGGGAGAGGAGAGGGAGAGGGAGAGGGAGAGGGAGAGGAGAGGGAGAGGGAGAGGGAGAGGGAGAGGGAGAGGGAGAGGGAGAGGGAGAGGGAGAGGGAGAGGGAGAGGGAGAGGGAGAGGGAGAGGGAGAGGGAGAGGGAGAGGGAGAGGGAGAGGGAGAGGGAGAGGGAGAGGGAGAGGGAGAGGGAGAGGGAGAGGAGAGGAGAGGGAGAGGGAGAGGGAGGAGAGGGAGAGGGAGAGGGAGAGGGAGAGGGAGAGGGAGAGGGAGAGGGAGAGGGAGAGGGAGAGGGAGAGGGAGAGGGAGAGGGGAGAGGGAGAGGGAGAGGGAGAGGGAGAGGGAGAGGGAGAGGGAGAGGGAGAGGGAGAGGGAGAGGGAGAGGGAGGGAGAGGGATAGGGATAGGGATAGGGATAGGGATAGGAGAGGGAGAGGGAGAGGGAGAGGGAGAGGGAGAGGGAGAGGGAGAGGGAGAGGGAGAGGGAGAGGGAGAGGGGAGAGGGAGAGGGAGAGGGAGAGGGAGAGGGAGAGGGAGAGGGAGAGGGAGAGGGAGATTGATGGATGAGTGGTGTGGGGAGAGGGAAGGTGGAGGAGGCTGAGTGGAAATCCCCTAATACCATGCGAGCGAAGCCGCGGGAAAAAGCTAGTAATGCAATAAAGTAGAAAAGTTCCAATAAACTACTTTTAAGTATTTAATCAATGAAGTCAATATTAGTGAAAGTCAATTGAAAATCTGAGACAGAAAAAGATAGATCACCATATCTTTTCCTGATTTTTCTGTTTCAGATTTTCGATTGAGTTTTTTTTTTACATGAGCTCCACACAGGAGGCCCTGAGGAAAATAATTTCCCTGAGGGCCTACGTCATCTTTGGAGATGCTGTGTGGAGGGTTTTTTTAGGGAAAGGAAGGAGAGGAGAGTTCTGGGAAAGAAAAGGGATTAAGAGGTGGTAGGAATCTGGAGTTCAGTGTGTCCTGGTCATCAGACCTAGAAAAACCTATTACATTATCCCTGTGTCGCTAATATTTTAAATATCGCATTTTGACGTTTTACTCATTAATTTAAAAATAAAAATAAACACTTTTAAGTAGTTTGTCAGACTCCAGATACTAATATCTACAGCCTGTATGTCGGACGAATATCTACAGCCCATATGTTGGACTAATATCTACGAACTTCAGAGTATGGACTAATATCTACAGAGCTAAGGTCGGACGAATATCTATGACGGTCCCAGTGGTGGCTAATATCTATGGAGCGGAGGTTGGACTAATATCTACAGAGGGCAGCTGAGCAAGAGGTTGTACGGGAAAGCATAAATTATTTCAATAACGTGGTTACTAATTACGTAAAGGATTAAACGTTTGTACGTACATGAAGTTTTTGCATAATATTAGGTATTTTGATGTTTACGAGGAGGAGCATGGAGGTCATAACAGAAAGATATTTATTTATTTCGAAATACACGGCTCCACAGCCTAACCTAACGTAACCTAATCTAACCTAACTGACATAGAAATGGTCATGGTAACAGACTAAATAATTTAGAAGCAATCGAAATAAAGAAAGCTGTTAAAACAAAAACACAAATCCTTAATAATCAGCTAAATGTGTCCAATAGTCCGATATTAGGTATTTTTACATACATACTTACATAAATTAAGTTTTTTAAACTGCATACGCAATATTACGTTATTCCAATATGCTATACATAATTGCAAATCCAACCTCTGCCAGTGCTGTAGATATTCGTCCACACTTTGGTTCTCATAGATATTAGTCCGATTTGTTCAGTTTTTGGAATTACTGTAGATATTAGTAGACGCCTCCGTTTGTCAACCGGTGCTTTTCATTTTTTTCATTATTGCAAGTTATTTTTAAAATATGAAGGTAAATTAATTGTTTGCGCCCGTACATACTCAATATGAATTTGGTTATGAATAAACAGTTTTGTCTATAAACAAAGTCAAATCTTTCAAGTAGGGCTAACAAATACAATGTTGGATTGAGTCACCGATACAAAAGTAGATTGGTTAGCCTTTCTTGAAAGATTTTGGTTTATATGAGGACAAAACTATTTATTCGTATTCATATTGAATATGTACGGGCGCAAGCAATTAACACACTTTTATACTTTAAAGCATAACTTGCAAAAAGCGTTTTAACCATAGACATATGTATATATGTAGACATGCCCTAAGTGATAAAAGCGTATTATTTACCCCTCCCCACACCGGTTCCATGGAACCGGCTGGGCTTGCGAGAGCCTCGCCTGAATCTAAAAATGTTACGTCATCATTCTAGTCCGAATCAGCGTCGAGCTTGCATCGTACATTTTACGAAATAACCCGGCAAAAATTCTAGCTCGTGCTATACAGTACACCCTAAAATATCTCGATCATAACGAATGTGGGCGGTTCTCCAGTGTGCTCGTCGCTGGTTACAGGGGGTAAGTAAATTATGAAACACTAGCTGGTTCCCGGCATTCGTTGCTATGCCATTTAATAAAGAAATTGTTTCTCCCTGCGTGTCCTTTCCCATTTGTCCCGTTCCCGTTCCCCTTCCTCCTCCCTTTCCTCTCCCTCGTCCCCTTCCCCTCTTGCGTTCACCCTCCGTCTCCTCCACCTTTCCTTTCCCCACTCCACTCTCCCCCTTCCCCCGTCCCACGAACCTTCCTCCACCCTCCCACCTCCCGCATTCCATACATTCAGTCCCGGTACACTCAGTTGTCAAACAGCTCGCATGCCACCTATTGTAATACAAATTTCATAATGCCAGAGCTCACCAGTAGTCTTATACAAACCTTGTCCTGACAATAACGAACACATAAAAAAAAATTATCCGTTCTGGTGCAATCGTTCGGAAGTTATGCGCAGACATACATTTCGACGATTCATTTTTATTTATATAGATAGATTTGTAAAAGTGTCTTAACTAAATACGGCAACAAAGTATTCGTCTGTGAAAAGATGCGAACTTTGCTTTTCCGTATTTGGACTTCACAAATATGTTAATAAAGTGGCGAGTAATTCGCGGGGAGTCGTCTACTAATATCTACAGGAATTTCAAAAACTGAAAAAATCGAACTAATATCTATGAGAATCAAAGTGTTGACGAATATCTACAGCTCAAACTGTTGATTAATATCTATAAGAACCAAAGTGTTGACGAATATCTACAGTACTGGCAGAGGTTGGATTTGCAATTATGTATAGCATATTGGATTAACGTAATATTGCGTATGCAGTTTAAAAAACTTAATTTATGTAAGTATGTATGTAAAAATCCTTGATATCGGACTATTGGACACATTTAGCTGATTAGTCCAACCTACGCAGATATTAGTCAACACTCTGAAGTTCGTAGATATTAGTTCAACATATGAGCTGTAGATATTCGTCCGACATACAGGCTGTAGATATTAGTAACTGGAGTCATTCGCGGTCCTACGTAAAAAGGTCTATTCATTCAAAAGCAGATTTTATTTTTAAGAACTAAATGGTGATATTATAATGCGAGATGCCTGCATACTGTCAGATTGATTTTTTAACGAATCACAGTCGTCTTCCCCCTCTTCGTACCGCAATTGTTGATTTTTCCCATCATCTGTATGTTTTCGTCTATTAAATTTGGATATCTATGGTTTTAACCTAAAATAATAAAATTGGCGCTATCTGTGAATATTTAGATTATGACTATCGTTCCGTTTAAATTTAAAACATTGTTTTTTTATTATTTTAAATGATAATTTAAATTAACCTTTGTATGATATAAAAAAAAACATTGTGAAACAGTTCGAAAAATAACAAAAAGCAAGTTATAAAGGTTATAAAAAAGGTTAAAAAAGTTTTTAATTTTTTAAGTCGTTTTCGCATAATTCATCAAAAAGCTACTCATAATCTTATCAAAGGCTAATCCATTTAGCAAATGGTTTCACGAGTTATTAGATGCATATATGGTTAAATTTATCTGTTTTTTTATATATTGTGGCGACAAGCTTTTTTGAATTGGTTAAAATGTAATCAAATCAATTTATTTTTAACTAACTAACTAACTAACTAGCCATCACGCCGTTTCCCCGCAGGGGTAGGCAGAGAGGACGGACCGCCAAACATCCCGGTCTTGGCACACATTCCTTGCCTCGTTTACATTCATACAACGTCTCATACATTCTCTTCTATTATTCTGACTCTTGACATGGCCCGACTCAAGTATCTGATTCACTTGGTCGTGCCATGTCTTTCTTGGGCGTCCTCGACTTCTTCTACCATTCACATTTGCGTCATATATTCTCCTTACACTCCTTTCCTCGTTCATTCGCTCTACATGCCCAAACCATCGGAGCGTTCCTTTCTTGATCTTACTCATCACGCTTACATCAGCCTTGCATTCTTTGCGGATTTCCACATTTCTCACACGATCATACATGGTTTTACCACACATTTATATTTAACACTATGGTTTTATTTTTAACACTATGGTTAAAATAGATTGACGTGGACGGGAGTGCTAGGAGAACATAATGACATTTTTAAGTATAATGTTTTTCGCAACATAGTTTATTTATGTTCTAACCTCGACAGGTAAAATATACAAAATCACTCCTGATATAAACATTTTTTTACTGAGAATATGTAACTTACGAGAGTCCCAAATGCTCCCGTCTGGAGTCCATCTCATTACTCATCCATCGATTCAATTTTGAGATCCACTAGATCCAGACAGTCGAGAAAAAAACTGCGAGAGTGTCAACCGTATAAAATGCAAGATAGGTATTACTTTATTGATATGAAGTTTTTGCGCTTTTGTAAAAAAAAACTATGAAATTAAGCACTCAATTGAAACGTATAATATTGTATTTAAATTAGGCAATAAAAATAAAGGAGGGTGGTCCAATTAGCTTCGTATTACAAAACAATAAATATATACATAAATAAACCTTAATCGCTTAAAGAAAGAACGCTACGTGCAAATAAACCATGTATCGGCTAGACATCTATTTTCGTCAAAGAAAAACAATAAATAGGTATTATCGAAAATGTATTGGAATGTCGGTACACGGTGCATTGATTTATTATTTATGGCCTTGGTATTTTTTTTCCAATATGTATTGCAATAATTGGTTATCAGTTGCTCCTTCTCTCTCTATATTAAACGGATACCTACTTAAAGAGGGTAAGAGAGCAAACTGCAATATGATGGGTGCAATGAAGTTGAAATATGCAATGTTGTTGAAATATTCAATGTTGTTGAAATATGCAACGGTGTTGAAATATGCATTTATGTTGAAATATTCAATCTTGTTGAAATACGCAGTGTTTTTGAACTATACATTGTTGTTGAAATTCGCAATGTTATCGAAATATGCATTGATATTGAAATATGCAATCTTGTTGAAATATGCAATGTTGTTGAAATGTGCACTAATGTTTAAACTTGCAATATTCTTGATATATGCAACAATGTTGAAATGTGCATTGTTCTTAAAATAAACAATGTTCTTAAAAGATGCAATGTTGTTGAAATATACCATGTTGCTAAAATATGAAATAATATTGAAATATGCAATCTTGTTGAAAAATGCAATGTTGTTGAAATGTGCAATGTTGTTGTAATATTTAATGTTCTTGAAATATGCCAATGTTGTCAAAATATGCAATGTTGTTGAAATATGAAATGTTTGTCGAAATATGCAATGATATTGAAATATGCAAACCTGTTGAAATATGCAATGTTGTTAAAATATACAATGGTTTTGAAAAACAAAATGTTGGCGAAATATGCAATGGTGTTGAAATATGCAATTATGTTGAAATATTCAATCTTATTAAAATACGCAATGTTTTTGAAGTATGCTTTGTTGTTGAAATATGCAATGATGTCGAAATATGCCATGATATTGAAATATGGAATCTTGTTGAAATATGCAATGTTGTTGAAATTTGCAAAGTTGTTGAAATGTGCAATAATGTTTAGACTTGCAATATTTCTGATATATGCAACGATGTTGAAATGTGCAACGTTCTTAAAATAAAATGATGCAATGTTGTAGAAATATACAATGTTGTTAAAATATGCAATGATATTGATATATGCAATCTTGTTGAAATATGCAATATTGTTGAAATATGACATGTTGTTGAAAAATGGAAAATTGTTGATATGTGCAATGTTGTTGAAATATGTAATACTCTTGAAATATGCAAATGTTATCAAAATATGCAATGTTGTTGAAATATGAAATGTTGTAGAAATGTGCAATGATATTGAAATTTGCAAACCTGTTGAAATATGCAATGTTGTTAAAATATACAATGGTGTTGAAAAACAAAATGTTGGCGAAATATGCAATGTTGTTGAATTTGCAATTTTGGTGAAATGTGCAATTGTTTTGAAAGATGCCATGATATTGAAATATGCAATGTTGTTGAAATATGCAATGATGTTAAAAGATGCGATGGTGTTGAAATATCTCCCGTGGCTCTCTTATCAGGCACAAGAGCTCCTCTTTTCTGATATGGTATACGTGATCAAAAAAGACCTTTAATATAATATTTTGTAAAATATAAATGTATACATGTAACTAATATTTTTTTTATATTACAGTAAAAATTTAAAAAAAAAACAGTTGGTTTAATGTGAATACCAGCCGGAGTCAGTGGGACTATGGCACTCAAAATCGGAATATTTTGTGACTTTGTGGAGCAGGGAGGTGAAGGATATGACGACGAGGAAAGCTAAAAAGCTGAAAAAACTGGCTATTTAGATCTGGTCACCAAACATGGATTTGAAGTAAAGTTTTGATTCTTAATGGTGGACTTCCACCAGGCCTTTGGGAGATTAAGCTCCTGATAAAATTACTACCTACAAAACAAAAAAACCCCTGAAACATGTCGCAAATACAACCTAAGAATGTTTTTTTTTAAATAATTAACGACCTTTTTAAAGACTGTTTACAGAGGAATAACTGAACTGCCCCAGTGATAATCTTTTATTGTATTTATTGTACTTATTTAGCGATAAGTTGAAGATATCTTTAAATCATCAATTACTCGCCAAAATTATTTCTCTCCATTAGTATTCTGGACAACGAGGAATACATATTATTATGTACGGTAGTTAATTCCAGAATTTCTGCAATGAAATAATTCCCGATTTCTAGTATTACGAAGTAGCATCAGAAAACTTATCAATGCAAACAATTTTGAACTATGAAATATATTATTTAGAATTAAACAGAAATACAAGTCAGTGAAAATTCTTCTTTGCAGATACAGATTCAGGGCGGTCCGTTTAACACAGTGGTTCTTAACCTGGGTTTGATCGAACCCCAGGGGTTCCGTGAGTTAGTTTCGCGGGTTCGGCGGAGGTCAAGATTCGACTCATATGATTCGGTTCGATTTCTAATTATGAAGGGCTCGGTGAATGCGCATATGAAACTGGTGGGGGTCAGTACTCAGTACTTCCAATAAGGTTAAGAACAACTGGTTCAATAGATTCTCCTACGTTTAGAGCACAGGCGTCAGGTGGGAATGGTTTTCTTGTTTTACCGGTATTTCGATGGAAGATGCTCCGATTATTAATTAGTCATTGATTCATTCAGCAAGGAAATAGTCATTGGTTCTTTAGATACCGGTGTACAATCAACAACCAACCAAATTTGTAAGCAGTTGACACTTGTTACATGAGAATGGGTCGTTTCTATGACTCGTTCTTGAGTTTAACAGCTCGGATGTGGTACGTTTTGCCGACCCCTGCGTTTCATCTATCCTTCAACATGGATGTCTTCAAGACCCAGGTTCACTCCTCAAAACGACCCTCCATACAGTACTTCTAAAGATGACGTGGAGTTCTTGTAAAAAAAACGGGAGAGTTGTCCGGTCAGCAACGTAAGCAGATAAATGCTTTAAAAATACGATAGCAGACAAGTACAATAAGCGTGTTTATACAAGTACAATAAGCGTGCCTCCATAGAAATCGTTCTAACTCCGTTATTCTTTTAGTGACATCCCTAAAACAAAAAGTAGAAAGTCGATAGTGGATCAAGCTGTACATCCCTATTAAGTTGTCCATAGAAATACATAACTAAGAATATTCTGTCATTCGCGTAGTCTGACAAATAATTTTACCCGCCAAATTTCCTATGGGCGGCTCGACCGCGCTCGACATTGTTAATTTTTATTAAATATTTTCATATGAAATGAGAAAAAAGTGAGGGGAAAAAAGTGTTTATTATACATTTAGACAATAGAATAAGTATTGTTGTTTACATAATCTGTGATTTTAGTATCGATTTCACATAAAAACATCACGTGAGTCATTTTTACATTTTTTTAATGTTTGCATTCTAAATTTGAGTATTTACAAATGTTAATATTTATTTTTAATATAATAATTCGAAAGCTTATTTTGTAACCTTTCTAAAACAGTTTTTACTATCCGCCTACGTTCAGAAATGTTTCATTTATAGAGCTTTAATTGTGAAGCGGTAATAACACAATGTTTTCGTAAAATGTCAATTCGTTTGAGACATTATAAGTGAATATTCGCGAAAATTCGGAGGGGTTAAATTGTCCTCTATGTTAGGCAATAATATACACATTATTTTGTAATACGTATGTTATTTCTTATTAATTTTATTTGATATTATCTTTATCTATCTATCTATTCTATCTATATAATATAAATATAAATAAATAATAAATATAAATAATAAATAATAAATTAATAAATAAAAATGAATCGTCGAAATGTATGTACGCGCATAACTTCCGAACGACTGCACCAAATTGGATAATTCATTTTATTGTGTGTTCGTTATTGTCAGGACAAGGTTTGTATGAAACTACTGGTAAGCTCTGGCATTATGAAATTTGTATAAAAAATTGCAATAGGTGGCACGCGAGCTATTTGAAAACTGAATGTACCGGGACTGAATGTATGGAATGCTGGAGTTAGGAGGTGGGAGGGGGGTTCGCGGGAGGGGGGAGGGGGGAGAGTGGAGTGGGGAGAGGAAAGGTGGAGGAGACGGAGTGTGAACGCAAAAGGGGAAGGGGACGCGGGAGAGGAAGGGGTGGAGGAAGGGGAACGGGAACGGGACGAATTGGAAGGGACACGCAGGGAGAAACAATTTCTTTATTAAATGGCCTAGCAACGCATGCCGGGAACCAGCTAGTTAATTAAATAAAGTTTTCATGCGCAAGTCGGAAATCAAACCCGTGACCTTCGATTCATAAACGAGGATCACAGCTTCATAATTTATAGCTTTTAGAACACAGATATGCCTTAGAGATCTCATTACTGTGTCATAAATACCCATAAATGTTTCACAAGCAAAACAAGTAATTTATTGCAAGGTTTTACGCATTTTGCGGCTCTTTTTATGAATATAAATCAATCGGTATTGATTTCAATGATTTTTGAATCATAATTCCGGACTGATAGAGTCATAATATGACCATAAAGAATGAACGATAATTGGACGAAATGCAGAAAAAAACGTTAAAAAACCCGTTTTATTACTGCGCTTATAATGTGGTGACACTGTGCGTTTTTTAATCAAATTCTTTAACTGGTTTAACCCCGCAACTGCCAACTTATATTTTTATAATAATGATTTTATTAGTATGAATGATATGCATAATTAAATGCATCTATTCTTACTTTGTTGCGCTCGCAAATGGCAATACAAGGTAACGCGGAAAGAACTTCGATTTAATGTGAGCAGAACAGTATTCAATTTATTTATTTTCATTTATTTATAACTTCTCACCATACATATATTTGCGCAGGTCCAGGTATGGTTCTCTCCAGATAGTCTGTAGTCAGGTTGTAAGTCTGAGCTGCCCTTGTTGACTTCCTTCTGTTCCACTTCGAGGAACCGTACAATGAGATGATAGAGAGAGGTAGAGTTTGAGGTTATCCTTGTGTAGTAAAAACACTTGTGTTTGGTACTGGATATTGATTCTGTTTATTCTGATGATTAATTTTGTACAGAGTGGTTTTGGTCTGAACACTAGACTGGCGACAATAATTTAGACTAATTAATGTTAGCAGAAGCGAAAGACGGTTTGATTTAATGCTAAACAAGCAGAGTTTAGACGAGGATAATAACAATATAGAGAGACTGTTTGTAAGATTGAGAAAGTAGAATGTTTTCAAGAATGACAAGACACGCCATTTATAGACCAAAAGAGAAAGTTAGATGCGCCACAGACAAAAAAGATTTTAGACAAAACATTTTATGGCGATATTTTAGTAAGAGGTGGCATAGACGCGAAAGTTTAAGATAAAGGGCTCTACACATCGAGATTAGAATAAATGATAAGGAAATGTTCAGTGCTACA
The DNA here is from genome assembly GCA_917880885.1 of Limnephilus marmoratus. Lineage (NCBI taxonomy): Eukaryota > Metazoa > Arthropoda > Insecta > Trichoptera > Limnephilidae > Limnephilus > Limnephilus marmoratus. The sequence goes on from OU862926.1 coordinate 34,043,597, forward strand.
TGAATTTAAATATAAAATAGGACAATCACAACACACAACATCCTACAAAATATATATATATTTTTTTTTACATACAAAAAAAAATTAACCTCACTGGGACTATCAGCCTGTATTGAGGTTAACATTTATAAATTTGAGTGATTTTACACACTCAAAATTCTAAATAAAATACATAACACTAAATAAAAATAAAGAAACACTAAAAAAAAGTAAGAAATAAAAATATCATATTACTGACCAGATGGGTTATTTAAGTATGATTTGTAACAATATAAGCTGCCAACAAGATTGCTTTAAAATGCAAACTGATCTAGATGCATTATCTGAATGGTCGTTGGCAAACAAATTTGATTTTAATACAAAGAAATGTGTCACAATGTCCTTCACTCGTTGTAAAAACATTATAGTTTACGATTATAAAATAAAAGGCGAAACGTTACCACGTGTAAAATCCGTGAAAGATCTCGGTGTCGTCTTTGATCCCGAACTGACATTCTCTTGCCATATATCGCAGCTCACTCAGTCTTGCTACAAACTTCTTGGGTTCATCATAAGGACTTGTAAGCAGTTTGATAACCAAGAAGCTATGCTAGCGTTATTTGATGGCATACTGAGAAGCAAGCTGGAGTACGCGAGCGACGTTTGGGCACCGTACCACCAGAAGTACATTGATATGTTAGAGCAAATCCAGAATAAATTCCTCAGGTATGTTTATATGCGGAAGCATGGAACCTATCCAAGGTTCATGCACCATATTGACTTACTTGAGGAAACTGATTCTGTGAGTCTAGAAACTAGACGGAAAGCAAGTCTTGCTATTTTGTCTTTCAAAATTTGGAACAATTTCTTCGATAGCCCATTTCTCTTGGGATGCTATGATTTATATGTACCAGACCACTGCAGCCGAAGTCGACATCATGACTTATTTAAAGTACCGAACGGCAGAACAGACGTCTTGGCAAATCATAGCATGACGAGGGGAGTGGTGCTGTTAAATGAAATTGCAAACCATTTGGATGTAAGTGACTGTTCTTTATATGCCTTAAAAATATTATTGAAGAGTCACTTGCCTAAATGCTGATAGGGTAACTAAATTGTACTGTAATTGGAATTATTCTGTTGTACAATAATAATAATAAAAATATAATAAAATAAAATATAATAAATATAGACCATAAATAAATCTTTAATTACTATACCCACCAAGAAACAAAGCTAGTTCAAAACATCTAGGTGACACTCCGATGTTGGCAAATGGAACTCAAATAAAATCTTATTATTAAAAAGTAAATCTTATTATTTAAAAATTGTAATCTTATTATTTAAAAATTGAAATCTTATTATTTAAAAAAGGACAAGGATATAAAAAATATCTACAAATTATTTTAGTGGTGTACAGCTGTTATACACATAAAATTAGATTCCTTGTGAAGTAGTTTAGATGGATAACGATTTTTTTTTGTACATGACTTTAAGAATTAATTTGAGAGCAATATTAAGTGGTTCTACATTGGACTTTAGACAGGATCCCCAGCATACTATATTGTAAGAAAGTCGAGATTGGACTAAGGCATAATAGACAGATTTTAATTTCTCTTTATCGAATATATGACGAAGTTCTTTAAAAATATAGGTAAGTCTCCTGATATTTTTTGTTAACATATCAATATGGTCGTTCCATCTCAAATATTTATCAATATTTACACCTAGGTACCTCATACAGTCTACTCTTTCTAAAAGGTGGCAATTACAATTACAATTTTGCAGACAATTGTGTATATTTAGATTATGAGTGTCGGAACTCTGACTTTTTGATGATATGCTAAATGTTGCATATTTTGTTTTTGATGTATTCAAAGTTACGATGTTATTATTTAGCCAACTCTTTACTATTCTTAATCCTGAATCACATTTGTCAAAAGCATCTTTCCAGGTTTTATCCTCAAGTATTAAAGCAGTGTCGTCTGCGAAACTAACAATGTTGCCTATTTAATGATTGGTTCTTAGGAATTAAATTGTTTTTACTTTTTTTACAATCTCAGATTATTGAGGTTTGTTTAGAATCAAAGATTTGAAATGGTTTCATAACAGTTTTTTTTTTGTTTTTTTTATTTAGCAACTATACATTTATTATTTTTTACATTTTTATATGAAACAAATTAGGTATATATATAAAATGGAAAATATATTCGTAGCCCTCCTCACTAGGAGATCTTGTGCTGAGGGGGACTATGCTTTGGATAAGTTTTCAGCGACTTCTATGGTTTCACTTCATTGGTTGGACAAGGTTTTCCAGAAACTTCTATGACGATGTTTTAAGTACACTAGTAAGTTCATTTTCTGATAGTTCCTTCAGCCAACATTTAATGTCCTTAATGTAGCTATTTTTTCTTTTAATTTGTTTGGTACTAAGTGGGAGTTTGTTATATAACTTTACTCCTAAAAATTCTGAACTTCTTTGTCCAAATGAAGAGTTACACTTTGGTATATTAAGTATGTCTGTTTATTTGGCTCTGGGTTTTCTGAGCATGTGAGGTGTCTGCCTCTAAATAATTTTTGTGGTGATGTACTAGAATGTTTTTGGTGTTTATACGCCGACAATTGACCCCCGACATATTTTAAGGAAAATACGGTATATCTAATAACACAAAATATAACTAAGTGACCCCGAATCGACGTGCAGAGAGGGTGTACCGCCGAACAACAAAAATATAAAACATAATATTTTCATTCAAATACATCAAGGAAAAATCTGCTGTGGTGTAAGGTGATGGGTCGAGAGAGTGGAGAAGTCTCGGTTAGGTCTCCCTCAATCAGGCCCAATATTCTGATTTTCTTCCCTTACATTTTTATTAAACACTTTAAGTATCTATGAATTTACCACGCCGAAATGGTAATTATGTATATGAAACTTTCTCGATAGAAAAAATCGCAAAGTATACCTCGAAAATGATTACAAATACGTGTTTTAGTTATTTTACAAGTTATGTACATGAAAAAATGTGTATCTTTAAAAGCTAATTACGACGTTTACCAACAGATTTTTGCTCTATTTTAAACGAGTCCTGTTTTATTAAACATTTTCACAATTTTCGCTTATTTATTATCGTTTTTAAATATTAGTGCGCTCCCTCTAACTTTTCCTTAAGTAACTTAAGGAATATCAGAATTTACAATCAAGAAGTTGTTGAAATGGCTTTAGCTATCTTTAGAAAGGTAGGTCGGAATAACCTGGTAAGTACTTCACAACCTTTGTCTTCCCCCACCCTCGTCATCTACCTTTCACGCCAAATCCTTCAACCTCACAACAGTCCTCCCTGGGATGCTTTATACGATATCACTTGCATTTTCAAAAAGATTGCCTGTGGTGTATTTTTAATTATTATATCTTCAACCTAAAAAAAATAGAGAATGTCTTAGTCTCACTTGCTACAGCCAATTGGGATTCTGAGCGGTACCTAATCGTATAAATTAATCCATCGTAGGTTTTCCTAACCCTTCACATGCATGGTCAATTCTATATTATTAATAAATTTCACAAAATGAAGAACTTTAGCGGTCAACGGGTTAATTCTTATAATATGGATAATAATTGAAAATTAAAAGATTTATTTATAAATTCCAATCAATTCCAGGCATACAATGTTATTATAGTTTAATTATAAATCATTTTAATGACAATAATTTGTCACGCAATCTGATTAAATTTAATTTGATTTTAATTAAGTTTTGATATTTACAAACATATTTTAATACCGAAGGTTATATAGACAGCCCATTTGTTATTTTTATTTAACCCGTCAGGATAATTCGTTCGCTTTTCGAAACAAATCATGTAAGTCTCATAAAAATTGTTGTGTCACTATCGTAGTAAATAATACGATCTAAACAGTATTAGAAAGAAAAAAAACCACGCATTGTATTCACATCTAAAAATTAACCACAAAAGAAATAAAATGTTCACATTTACGAAACCAAAGTTTCGTATCGTAATTTGAAAAACAAATTTGAAACTTTTTTTTTAATTTTCAGCGATTTTTAGATACTAAAAATTCTATGTTTATTTCGATTTCAAAAACAGTTTTTAGTTTTCGGATATTTTCAGAAATATTCCATTTGTTTGGATTTTATAGCAAGGCGGAAATATTTTGACGTTTTTACAAAATATGGCCGAGGCCCGAAGGTTAAAAAAACACGCACTAACTTGTTATTTAATTTTAGAACTAAAAAGCAAAGCCTTGGCATATATATTTAATCGTTATTAAATCATAATTCCAACGAAATGTTATTCATGATCCATTTTTTTCTTAAAATTTATTCATATCACTATCAAAATACATTTTGTTATGTGTAGATCGAACAAAAGTTCCTACTTCACCTTATTGTTTAGAGTTAGTGGAACTATGGCATCCCCAATAGGCCACTTGATCACATTAAAAAAAAAATCCGGTTAAGGCAAATATTCTTAGACATTCTGTAATTTTTTTTTTAATCGTATTTTTGAAACCCTGGCGATTTTTTGAAAATTTCAATCCGATAAATCAGACCATTTTTTATAAACCGGAAAGACAGGACAAAATTTTATGGGTGCGAAAAAACGGTAATTACATAGCCGAAAATCATTTTAAAAAAAGAACGTTTTCCACGCGAATGGCACAGGGGAATAAAGAGGCATACCAAAAATACTACATCTCATAAATATTTTTTTCCTTGATCCATCTTATTGATCATAAATCATTATAATGTTCAACGTCTATGTTACTAAATCCAATGTAATATACTTATACTTGTAAATTATAATAATAATAAGAAGATTATAAAATTATATTTTGTTAAAAACAACACCATTACCATTATACCTCTAAAACACATGCAGACAGCGTAAATGTATGTCAAAAAGTCATACCAAATGATAAGTTCGCAGAGAACAAATCTAGTGAACGTTAAATGTCAAATTCAAAAATTCGTATAAAATCAAAGTGTTGCCATATAAAAAAATATATCAGTGTGGAATTTTACTAAATTAATAGGTACAGTTTGGCAATTAAGTGTAGAAAATAAATTATGGCGCTGCGATCGTTTTCTAGTTTTAAATGGCAACACCAAGATGGCTCATAAGACAAAGAATGTATGTTTTAAAAAACACTTCTGGCAAAATGCATATTTCATAGCGTATTTGTATTTTCAAAAAATTTGCACAAAAAACTGTAATTTAATAGAAGCAAAATAAAACAAAACAAGTTTTAATTCGATACAAAAACGTAGGTACTTAAAAATTTAAGTCTGTTAATTCAACACCCGACATGTAATTATTGTCTTTGTCCTCGTGTGATTCTTCTTCTTCCGTATCTTCATCTTCATCTAAACGCAGTTCATCGATATCATCATATATAGTACTGCCTCGTGCATAATATTCTGCCTCAATTTTCATCACGTGTTTGCAACAATTTTTCCAATCTATCATCAGCACTTATGCTATTACATATTATTATTATTATGCCCATTTTCCGTTTTCCCGGTGTTTCAAATTTTCCATCTGCCTTTTGCCCTTCCTTGACGATTCGTCTTACCGTTGTTTCAGATTTACTTGTGTGTGAAAAACATCATTAAAATTATTATTATAGAAGGTAGTTTTAAAAACACACACTAGATAATATTCACTTAGAAAGAAAAAAGAGAAAACAAGAAAAAAGTAACTTTTCTACGAGTTTAAAGAAGTCCCATATTATTTTTTTTTATTGAGTTATTCCCTTTTTCCTGTGGCCGCATATTAACTGTCAAATTCGATATTTTTAACATAACCTCAAATCAGATTGTAATGGTTATTATTGCTTGAAAATTGGCATAAATCTTGTCATACTAATGAAATTTATTAAACAAACTATACTACGTACCAGTCATTTCTGCAGTTCGTTTGTAAACATCTTCTAAATCAGACAGAATCTTCTTCGCGTGACACTCGGCTAGGCAGGGTTGAAAAACACAGAATATAACCCCTCTTGCATCACTATGTAATGGTTTATTCATTTTAATTGAATTCAGGCAAACAATGAATAAAAATATTATCAACTCAGCGATCTTCTACTCAGATTTAAGACAATAAATTAACCGTAACATGCGATAACATGACAGCCATAGGAAACGTCATATAATTCGGTGCTGCCATAGTAATGAGAACGTTTATTTCCAATTTATTTAATTTCTACACTTTCTTGCCAAACTATACATCTTCGGAGACGGGAAATTTTCATGTAGTGACGTCACGAGCCCAAATAATGGATTTATTTATAAAAAAATTTAAAAAATTACATTTCTAAAAAATTTTACGAACATTTTCGTAATCTTAGTAAAAAAAATTATCTACACGATTTTTTCCAAGTCATTGTGAAATCCGTGCAGTGGCCTATTGGATTATTTTGTGAAAGATGTGGAAAATTGAAAGAAATGGAGAAAAGTTATTACAGTAAATCTATTTGAAACGGTGAGTAGTAAAATGATTTTAATTAAAAGGGGAAAGCGAAAATATTTAATAAAACATGACTTATTTTATATAGAGCAAAAATCTCTTGACATCTGCGTTAAGTAACATTTAATGAAACACTGTGTTTTTTTTTTAAATATTTTTTATAACACGTTAAATAATAGAACATACTTTTTTAACTGGATTTTTTTTCTATCGAGGGAATTTCGTAATTAAATTTATTTATTTTTTAAACTCTGCATCTGAATAGAGTTATCTTTAAAAAACGATGGAAGGTCAGTGGGGCCATCTTAAGGCGCCCTATCCCCGCTCAAAAAGAAGAAGATGGAGAGATATGTAATTACTAATGTTGGAGAGAGTGCGCTAATATTTAAAACGGTGAAATTGAAGCAAAAATTGTAAAAATGTTAAATAAAACACTTTTCGTTTAAAACAGAGCAAAAATCTCTTGAGGGCTGTGGAAAACAGAACATCATTTAAAGAAAAACTGTGAATTTTTTCATACACATGACTTGTAAAATAACTGAAACAGACTTGAAAATATTAATTTTCGGAGCATACTTTGCGATTTTTTTCTATTGAAGGAATTTCATATAATTTGCGTTTCAGCGTGGGAAATTGTACACACATTATCTTCAAAAATAATTTATATTTTTTTAAGAGCTTAAAAACTTTTAACGGGGATATGTAAGAAATCGGTAGACATTCGGGTTGCGGCGGCTTAAGCCGTGAGAGGTCCACTCAATACACTGGGTTTAGGGGCTTCCTCTTTTATATATTCGGGGGCCTCCGTGGTCGAAGGGTAAGGCTCTTGACTCGCAATCCGAAAGTCGCGGGATCGAATCCCGTCGCGCGCAAATAAATTTTATTATACTAATTTGTGTTATTTTACAATTAATTAATTAAAAATAATGTATAGTATATTTGCAGCACGTTCCAGAGTGAAAGTTACACACAGTATTGCCCTGGTGTAAGATCACCATTCAGAACTGAAAAGTTGCTTGAAATGGCTTTTAGTCGTGTTTGGTGACCAGATCTGAATAGTCAGATACTTCCCTACATTCCTTTTCCTCATCTCCTTCTCCTATCCTCTACCTTCAGCCTCACAACATACCCCATATGGGGATGCCGTAGACTCACTGGCTCCTGATGGGAGCAGCTGTGACTCTTGCGAGGTATTCACATAAAAAATAAAATAAAAATAGCGAATATCAAAGAGAAAAAATTCTTCAGAACATTGCATTAGCTCATTGGCAAGTCAGCAAACGGCAGGGCTCTGCAATATGTTATATTTGACATCTAGATCTGCGAGCCAGTCTAGGGCCCCAGTCACCCTCTGGACCTCATCAAACCCTCCGAGGAATATTATGTGGGCATAGCGGCTGTAGGAGCACCTTATTCATTTTCTACCATATTCATCTTCTTATTCTACCATTTGAAAGAAGAAGAAGAATTCTTTTGTTGGAGGACCAGAGTTCACGAGACAATGAGATCCCAGGCTGTCTCAGTGGCGACGTTTACGAGATGGCTATTTCCCATATCGGCCGATTGCCACACAAGTTTCCACATATCTTCTGCGGTAGGAGGTAATCGGAGGAACCTAACTCGTCACAACCAGGAGGGTTTTCAGGACTTCAAGCGGCATGCGGGGTGCGGGATGACATCATCGTTCAAAGGTATTGAGATTTTCTGCAGCGCCTTCTTGTATTCCCTCATCTCTCGCCTGATATTTGGCAGGCTAATGTTTGATAGTACTTCTTCAAAAAGAAGATATATTTTTTAAGAGCTTAAAACTGGGTCTTATAAACGAGTTGTCAATTAAATGTTAAACCAACAAATACAACCATTTATGAATGGTAAATGGTTTTTATCAGATACGTTTTAAGATTTTCACGGTTAAAAGTATTTACGTTATTTGTTTTTGGGGTGTTATGCCGTGTTGCGCTACCTCCTTTTTTATCCAACGTTTCGGACAGCATTGCAGGGACGGATCTGCCCTGATGATGGACACTGCAACGCTGTCCGAAACGTTGGCTAAAAAAGGAGGTAGCGCAACACGGCATAACACCCCAAAAACAAATAACGAAAAAAAAGGTTTTTATCAGTTCGGAAAAAATTTAAAACTTTTATTAAATTTTTTTCAACTTTTAATTGGTAATTTCAATTTTTAATTAGTATGACTTAGCAATGATGCCCAGGTTCGTGACGCGGGGTTTATCTAGGTCTGGGCGGAGGATGCATCTGCCTACCCACTGTGTGCCGGATTTGGAAAGACTGTTTGAGGGAGACCTTTTCACCTTTTTTTACTTCTCCAGCAGGGTTCTCTTGACCCATTGCCTTGCGCTACAGTGAAAGCGATGAAATCAAACGTCCTTTACTCCTGGATACACTTACCACCAGATTCCTACCCACCCCTCACACCTTTTTCCTTACTAGTTCTTCTTATCCTTCCTTTCCTTGAAAAATCCTCGACACAGAATCACCAAAGGTGTCATAGACCCTGGTGGAAATTGTTTTCCCCGAGCGTCCTTTGTGGAGCTAATGTAAAAAAAAAATCAGAAAGTGGGATCTCAAGGAAAGGTTAGGACGAACACCAAACACCCACCACTCATGTGTAGTGAACACGCTCGTGTGTCGCAACGAGCGTGTAGGAGAGACACAAGAGTTCACTTGCCAACATTATGTTTTACGCTTATACGAAGTTGCCTAATTTTCCTACGTTGATGCAGTGCCTCTTAATCTGTGAGGTATTAACAAAAAGTTAAATGAATAAAGATTCATTGTTAAGTTATTTTACGGATAGATCATTAGGAAGAAAGAATGAAATATTTTTTTGCCAAGAAAAATATTACCTGGCAATAGGTTTTGCAGATACTTTAATAGTACACACCAATTGATTGACCAATGAAATAAAGACGTTGAAAATTAAGATCATAATATATAAAAGATAAATACATTATAATATACCTAATATAAACAATTCTAAAACATATATAAATCTACAAAAAGGGTTTTATTAATTAGGGTTCCTAGGTTTACATTTAAATTTGAATGGATATCAATAATGTCAATAATATCTTTGAGAAAGTGATTTTATTCAAATTCGAATTGCTGAAAGAAATAACAATGCTAAAAATCAATGAAATATTACGTTTTCAAGTTAAACACTTCGATGTCTGAGCATATTAAAGGTGAACGTCCATCTGTCCGCACCGGCCGCAATGCACGCAACGGATTTTTCCGTATCTTTATATAGAAAAATCCGTTGCCGTACCGACCGCCGGTATTTTCCGATAGTGGACGCAGTGCTGTACTAATTGATACAAAGATATAGAAAAATCCGTTGCGTGCTGTGCGTGCGTGGCGGCCGGTGCGGACAGATGGACGCTCACCTTAAATGTGCTACAACTTCATCTTATAAATACATTTTCAAAGTAATTTGTATTGCTCTTAGGATTACAAAATGTGTCCGGGGATCGAGTAACTTTTAATAAACATGTGAAATGAATATTTTGTATTAAATTTGGGCCGTCAATAAAATTATGAATTATCTTATATAGGCGCGATTCCGAGGGCTGTGTTCATTCGCCTGTCATTCCTGGACACGCTGCCCTCCCTCTGTACCTCTGTACCGACTCTCTCATATATTTTTGATGTTTAAACTTCTTCAGATTTGAAACTCGATGAAACGGAAAAGCTAAACTAAAAAGAAACGAACACATACATCTGAGAGATTTAGACTGTGAAAGAATGAGATAGAAAAAAAGAAAAACAATTCACATTTGGTAGAAGTGAAACCTTCAGAAAACTAAAATTGGCAAGAAGGGGTAGGCTACGATGCACCGCACAAAGAGGAGACCGATAGGCTACCACGCACCTGCACAAAGAGAACATCGATTTTACTATCTCATTCTGTAATAGTACACAACTGCTAAACCTGTTCAAATCACAAGTGCATCCCACGGTTGAATTTGGCAGCCACCTCTGGTCTGGAGCTCCGAAATACCTGAAAAATACCCTCGACTCTGTGCAGAAACTGGCGGTCCGTTTGATAGATTCTCCCATCTTAACAGACGGATTGCAATCTTTGGAGCACAGGCGTCGGGTGGGAATGCTATTTTTTTATTTATTTTATTTTATTTATTTAGGGAAAGTTGACAGCAAATCAGAGATTACAAAATAATACAATAATAATATGATAATTATGCCAATTATGAACTTTCCACTGATAGTAAAGTAATTAATAATAAAGTGTGACAGTGTAAGGGTATTTTCTTAGTTTTATTGTTTAGTTACAAAATATAAAAAAGGGGGGGGGGGGGGAGGAGGAACATAGGGATAGGATTAAGTGGTAAATGACGGGAATATATAGGGATTGAACTTTCTAGTTTGAGTCATGTTTCTTGGTGAGTTTTCGTTTTATGTCACGTAAAGTTGAGTTAAAAATGTCAATGTGGTAATAATTTAAGTTAAATGAGTGTGTGGATCTGTAGATAAATGAGTTCTGTTTAGAGTTGGTCTTGCAAAGAGGGAGATTAAAGGTAAGCGACTGTCTACTGTTGCGATTTGGAACATGGAAGGATAGGCGTTGAAGAAGATCAGGACAATCGATTAAGTTATGTGTAATTTTAAATAACATTACCAAATCTGCTATATTTCTTCGACAAGTTAACGTTTGCATTTTGAAGAACTTTGCAGAGTCTTCATTACTAACATGAGATCGAAAAGAGCGGAAATTGAGGTACCTTAAAAATCTGTTTTGAACGCTTTCAATTCTATTTTTGTGCACTGCATAGCCTGGGTTCCATACCTGAGATGCGTATTCAAGGATACTACGAACATATGAGAAATACAGTGTTTTCAAAGTAGTAAGGTCTTTAAATTGTTTACAGGAGCGGATTATGAAACCAAGCATAGAAGATGCGTTAGTGACTATATGGTCGATATGTTTATTGAAATTCAGTTTACTATCAAGTATAACCCCAAGGTCCTTACTTTCGAATTTGATAGACAACGGTAAATGATTAATTGAGTATTCATGGATTAATACGTTTTTATTTCTAGTAAAGCGCACGATGAAGCATTTAGAAATATTTATTTCTAGACAATGGGCATTACAATACGTGCTCAAACGTAGCAAATCATCTTGCAGCTTCTGACAGTCCTCGATTGAATTTATAGGTGAAAATATTTTCATGTCATCTGCATACAGGATAGTTTGGGAGTTTAGAAAACAGTTACCAACATCATTGATATATATGTTAAATAATAATGGTCCTAACAGACTGCCTTGAGGAACTCCTGATGTAACAGCAACAGAATTTGATTTAAATCCAGCAACCACTACTATTTGGCTACGGTTGGAGATATACGAAGAGAGCCAACGATAAAGATTGCCATGAATACCAATCTCTAAGAGCTTGTTTAACAAGATTGAGTGATCGACCCTGTCAAACGCCTTACTAAAGTCGGTATAGATAGTGTCCACTTGTATTCGGTTATCCAAATTATCCTGGAGGTACTCTGTGAAAGTTAAAAGATTTGTGATTGTTGATTTACCACTAATGAAACCGTGCTGGTTTATATTCAGGCTAGGTTTAAGAGCAGCATATAATTGATCATAGATTATTTTTTCAAAAATTTTGTTGAATATGCAAAGTTTGGAGATCGGCCTGTAGTTTTTGACATCAGTTTTTTTACCATTCTTGAAGATGGGAGAAACAAACGCGGATTTCCATATAACTGGGACAGTGCATTCGGTAAGAGAACGATTGAAAATCAAAGAAAGGGGTAAGGCTAGATTGTTTGCACATCGTTTAATAAGGATTGAAGGTATTTCGTCAGGACCAGCACCTTTGCAAATATCAATTTCCTTAAGGTATTTTAAGACGATTTCTCGCGTCACCTCAATATTGCTTATATTGGATGTATGGTTTCCGACGTCAGTTGGATTACGGGCAGGTGGATTGGAGGGTTTACTGAAAACCGAACTGAAATATTCTGAGAATAAATTTGCGATGGCTGTTCCATTATCGGCTCTCAACTCTCCTAGATACATACATTTTGGAACACCCTGAGATTTGTTAGAGGATTTGACGTGGCTCCAGAAGTTTTTCGGGTTTGAGGATATATTATTTTCGATTTTACTTAAGTAACGAGATTTGTTTTCCCGACATAAATCTTTGTGCCGTTTACGAAGGAGAGAAAATGCGTCATAATCAGCCTGATTTTTGTATTTTTTATATTTGCTAAAATATTTCGATTTTTCCTTCATTACCTTAATAAGGGCAGCATTGTACCAAGGAGGATATTTCAAATTCCACGAAAATTTATGAGGAATATGAAGGTTTCTGAGGGATTTCAAAAACGTATAGAAAGCATCAAGCGCTGGTTCTATTTGGGAGGTAGAGAAAATGGATGCCCAGTCAGCTTGTTCTAGGGCGAGATTAATTGATTCGTAGTCTCCGCGATTATATAGAAAAACTTTCCTTTTCGCATTTGTCAATGAAGGGGTTTCCTGAAATGGCACACTAATGGACAAAGCTTTATGATATGCATCCTCGGGAACTAGCGGGTCGTCATTAGATTTGACAGAGATTAATAGATTTGACAGTATCAGATCTAGAATATGGCCGCTTGAATTTAGTTCACCGTTGTATTGCGAGAGGTCTAAAAAATGCATACAGTCTACGAAATGATTACTAACATGAGTAGAGTAATTACTAGCTGCATAGTGGGCAGATGACGTAGTTTGGGTCCATGAAATTTCAGCAAGATTAAGGTCACTTAAGATGACAAAAGAATCCATGGGATTATTCGATACCACATCTGATAACACGTTAAGGAAATTTTCAAGTAAATATTGATGTTGAGTCCCTCCGGGGATGTATACGCAGCATATATGGACTAAACGGTGAGGTGTACTATTAGTGCGAATGGTGACCCAAATGTCTTCAGCACAAGAGGTCCATTCAGGTCGGGCGATGCTGATAAGCTCCTGTTTAATAGCTAATACTACACCACCGCCAAGACGTTGACCGGTGGAAGCGTAGTCGCGATCTCTACGATATACATGGTATCGAGAGTCAAAGAGTTCTTCATCTCTGAAACCTTTAGTGAGCCATGATTCTGTAAGAGCGATTATGTCGTAATCGTTTGAAAAGGTATTTTGAAGGAACGTCGTTGTTTTGGTTCGAAGACCTCTAACATTCTGGTAATATATTGCTAAAGACATGGGAGAGTATTTAAGTAAATGTTAGTGAGTAAGCGGTAAGTTATACATATAAGTGATAAGTGTAATAAGTAAATTCGGTTATAGTGCATGCAATTTAAAAGAGTAAATACATCTAACACAATGCATGTGTTAGATGTACCTACGTAAATTAAGTACCTACGAACGTGCATTAATGTACGAGTATTTACGTAAGATAAGTAAATTCGGTTATAGGGCACGCAATTTAACAGAGTAAGTACATCTAACACAATGCATGTGGGTGCATCACAGAGTTTAAAATAATAATAACGTATATGTCTTGTAATACGCATCTCAGGTCCGGCTATTGATACTATTGTTCTGATGTTGATATAATTAGATATAGGTAGGTACCCATATTTAAGGTAAGAACTATTCATAATATTATTTAGTAGGTATTTCAGTGAGATTATTGTGGACAAATGAGTATATAATAAATATAATAATTTGCTTACCACAACAGCAGAAAAGGCAATTAGTGTAAACGAGACCGTGATAGTTCGTCGAGTAGGTCTGGGTGTAAAGCGTGTAGCAGGTAGTGGTCGCCAACAGGCGGTTACATGGTTTTCAAATTGGTTCTTGAAAAGTTTACTTGATTGGATTAGAAGTGAATTAAAAATTTTAAGGGAGAGGGCAATATAGGAGAGGGAGGATAGGTGTAATAGGAGTGGATGATGAGGGGAGGGGAATGTGTGGGGAGATACATGACAGAATAAAAAATCTATTTTACGACGCGAAGAGGATGCAGAACGACTTAGAAAATTTTCTTGAGGTCCTCTTCCTTGGTAATTAGTATGGGGGGCGAAGTAGAATTTTTCCTCACAAATATCATGCTGTTTTTCAGCCACGTGAATTGGTACCCCTTCTCCTTCGCAAACCCCTTGGCCCGAAAAAGGAGGTTTTTGTTGAAGCTGGTCAGATGGTCGTTGACATAGATTTTTTTTTCGTCACCGGGGTAATTAAGGTCCTTCGTGCTTATTCCTTTTCTTCGTCGAATTGCCGATATGAATTCATTTTTACGTGAGCGGGAGGTGAATTTTACAATTATTGGTTTGATGAATTTAGAATGAAGTGGGTCTTTCGCCGAGACATACCGTTGTACCGGTATTACAGTGGAAGATGCTCCGAGGAACTAGCGTCATTGATCCCTTCGGCACCGGTGCATAGTCGGGATACACGCCAAACGCGTGCCCAACAAATGTACACGGTTGACATTTGTCACGTGAGAACGGGCCGCTTCTTCGACTCGTTCTTGCGTTTAACAGCTCGGCTATGGAACGATTTGCCGACCTCTGTGTTTCCTCCTTCCTACAACATGGGTCTCTTCAAGACTATTGTTCAATCCTTCCTCTCCTCAAAAAGACCCCCCACACAGCATCTCAGATGTTATAGGCCCTGAGGGAAATTATTTTCCTCAGGGCCTCCTGTGTGGATTTAATGTAAAAAAAAAAAATCTCTCGCTTGCTAAATCCTACAGATGTGTGTGTTTTATGAATGTATGTATTTGTGTGATGTATCGTCGTTTTAGTGTCGCTCGTTTCCGTTTCATCGAGTTTCAAATCACAACGAAAATAAGTTTTCACTTTAAAAAAAAAAACACTTATGTTTGAGAGTCCACGGTTTCGGTCTGGTGTGAGTGTAATAATTGGTCGATACTCGCAGTTTATGACTGGTGTAGGTAAGTACTAGGTACAGGTTGTACAGGCAGTATAGAGGTAGTATAAGCAGGTTGGTTGGTTGGTTGTGGCGAACAATACCCGCGGTGACGTAACAGCGGGCCACGTGGTACGGCGGGTGTGTCAGGACTGCGCGTGCGCTGCGCCCAATTGGGGCTCTGTTTATCACTCATTGTTTGTTTATATAAATTAAAATAGTTTTGTTTATTAAACATTTCTGTCTTCCTTGCGAGGAAGGTGGTAACGATTGTTTCGTCGTCTACTTTTAATGATCCAGAATGTTTGTACTGCTGGTTGTTCTGGATTTTGTAATCATAAAACTTTTTTGTGATGGTGGCAAGAATAAATTTATAATATACTAGCAGACCCGGCAACACGTTGCTGTGGCTCACCCAACCTTTATAACCAACGCCATCTGTTAATTTGCATACATAATATCAAATTCACTCCTCTCGCTTGCCAGCTGTCCGCTGCCCGCTGCCTGAATTGAATTTTTGAATTTATCAACTTTTCTCTACTGTAATCAGCATGTATTATACATATAAACCTTCCTCTTGAATCACTCTATCTATTTGTGAAAACCGCATGAAAATCCGTTGCGTAGTTTAAAAGATCTAAGGGCACATACAGCGGGAGCGACTTCATTTTATACTACGTAAAGGTTTATTTAGTTAACTTAATTCCCTTATAATGTATTTATTTTTCTATGACAGCTTATTCACAATTTTTATGATTTGGGAGGCGGGTATGGGTACCGCCGCCCCGAGAACCGTTTATTTGATAACCAACACCTATGCCATAGGTCACCCCAAGTGGTTCGCTACCACTTGGGGTGGTAGCAGGGGTAGCAGGGGTGCCCGGGTGCGATATAGCAGGGATGCCCGGGTTCGTGGGGTGAGGTTTGTCCAAATCTTGGAGGCTGATGCATTTGCCCGCCTTCTGCGTAGCATGCTGCATCGGGAGAGACTGGTTGAAGGGAGACCTTATGATCTCTCCAGTCGGACTCTCTCGACACACATCCGTCACTCCTGGACACACTGACCCTCAGATTCCTACCCACCCCTAGTACCTTTTTCCTTCCCAGAACTTCTTATCCTTCCCTATCCTTATAAAGACTCTCCACACAGCATCCCATAAGATGACATAGGCCCTAGGGAAAATTATTTTCCTCAGGGCCTCCCGTGTGGAGCTTATGTAAAAAAAATAAAGCGTTACGATTTCAAAAATATTCAATAAATCATCTTTTGCAAAAGTTATCCATGGAAACATAATCTGCACGAATGAAAATTTTGTAAAAAGTTGTTTTTTTTAATAATATCCAAAAGGGGGCCTCCATTTGGTCAATCAGACATTCTTGCAGACTCACTGCAAAGCTATCTATAATATTGTGCCGCAATTCTAACGGTATTGCGGCCACTTCACATCGAATCCTGTATTTTAATTCCTGGAAAAATGTATTCCTTTAGATTTAGAAGAACACATCAGTTCATGGCATCCATACATGTGAAAGTATTATCTTTTTTTTCTATAATAATTGTATAATTTTTTTACATCAATCTCACATAGCAGGCCCCGAGGAAAATCATTGTCATCTTTGGATATGCCGTGGCATAAAAATAGCAGTAAATAAAAAAATCAGTCAAGAAAATTAAGATGATGTTGGTAGTTCTAGTAAAATACAGACAAATGTGACCTTATAACGAGGCATACCAAAAATATTACATCTTACATATTTTTTTCCTTGATCCATCTTGTTGATCATAAATCATTATAATTTTCAACGTCTAAATTACTAAATCAAATTTAATATACTTGTACTTGTAATCACAATAATAAAAAGAATATTATAAAATTTGATATTGTTAAAATCAGCACCACTACCATTATACCTCTAAAAAAGTACAGACATCGTAAAATGTACGGGGTTCTCTTGATAACATCTGTCAAAAAGTCAAACCAAATAATAAGTTCACAGAGAACAAACAATATATCTAGTGAACGTTAAATGTCAAATTCAAAAATTCGCCTGAAGTCAAAGTGTTGCCATATAAAAAAAATAAATCAGTGTGGAATTTTACAAAATTAATATGAACATTTTCGGAGACGGGTCACTTTCATGTAGTGACATCATGGGCCCAAATAATGGATTTATTTATTTAAATATAAAAAAAACAATACATTTATAAAAATTTTTACTAACATTTTAGTAATCTTAGTAAAAAATCTATCCACACGATTTTTTCCAAGTCGTTATGAAATCCATGCAAGTGGCATATTGTTAGCGCAGAGCCCGGCAGAGCCGAGGACCTGGGTTTAACTGAAGATGCGATCGTATATATGATGAAGAGTCGCTAATATTGACTTCATTTATTAAAATAAATTTAATGATGTTTGTATCTCGTTCTGCAAGTTTTTTAAAAATTATTTTGAAACTTGTTTAGGCGATCAATGTCATTGCCATTATCAAACCTTTTTACCTATGCTAGTTTGATTTCAGATTTTCACGGTTAAAAGTATCTTCGATATTTATTTTTGGGGTGTTATGCCGTGTTGCGCTTCCTCCTTCTTTTGCCAACGTTTCGGACAGCCTTACGGTGTTGAGTATCTGTCCTGAAGAAGAAATTAGCGCAACACGGCATAACACCCCAAAAATAAATAACAAAAAGATTTTACCTAACCTATTTTTATTTGTAAGATTTGTAATGAGATTTAGATTGATTTTGATTTCCATTAAATTTTTAAAAATATGTTCCATGAATTAAACAAAATTGTTAAGAATATATACAAAATTTTATTTTGATAGCACGTGCTTAAAATCCAGACCTGCGCGTAAAACTATGCGTGAGCGGACCTTGACATTGGCCAATCATGGAGCATAACATTCAACAAAATAATGGGATGGATGTATACCCGAACAGCGTGTACCAAGCAATACCAGACACCCATACCTCCATAACCAATACTAATACCAACCTACCGAGTGTACAGTGAACAAGTGGTAGGAACGTACCCACGTCTGTGTGTGTGTAGGTACCGCCTGTAACAAGTGAATAAATTAAAGGGCATAGGGGAGTTCATTTGGGAATTGTCGAATATCAATTTTTGTATTGGACGATTTGCTGCTCAGAATCATAATAATATGCTAAAACAATTGTAAAGTTTTTGGTACGTTATAAATTTTACTAAACAACCATAGATCAATGTAAAAAACACGATTTTGGCACACTCACATTCCTTATTTGCCTCATTCACCTTCATACATCGTTTCAAATATTCTCTTCTAATATTCAGATTCTTGGCGTGGCCCGACTCAAATATCTGATTCACTTGGTCGTGCTATGTTTTCCTCGGACATCCCTGATTTCTTCTACCATTCACATTTGCGTCGTATATTCTTCTTACACTCTTTTCCTCATTCATTCGCTCTACATGCCTAAACCACCATGTTAATCTTAGTCATTACGCTTACATCAGCCTTGCATTCTTTGCGGATCTCCGCGTTTCTCGCATGATCATAGGTACATGGTTTTAGCATACATGCGCCTCAGTGATCTCATTTCAACAGCATTCGGTCTATTTTCATCGTTCTTCTGCCAGTTCCTGCCTCACTGTCATATATAATGATAATAATAATAATATGTCTTTATTGAAAGAAATTTGCAAGATTATAACTAAAAAGTACATATTCAGTGTTATGTTTACAGTGGCTTAAAATTACATACAAAAGAAACACAAGTACAAAAGGATATCAACAGAAAAAATATATAAATATGAACAGTAGATAAATGAAAAATAGAAAATAGTTATAAATTTTGGTTTTTCAGTAATCTGCCTCACTAGGCTAGCCTGTGTTGAGGCAGTAATTTTTAAATCAATTTATAAGACTTATAGACATACCTACACTTTTATTAAAAAAGTAATCACATAATAGGTTTGTTACATTAATAATAATTTTAAATATAGAGAAAGGCAAAATTGTAGATGGAGACGAGGGTATATTTAGAAATTTCAAAATTCAAAGTATGAAAGGGGATGAGGTTTATAAATATTTAGGATACCCGCAATCGAATAGATTAGATCACACTAGTATTAAAAATGATATTAGGATTAAATTTCAAACTAGGATCAGAAAAATTTTAAAATGCAATCTATCTGCTAAAAATTTAGTAAAAGCAATAAATACTTGGGCAATACCTCTACTAACGTACTCATTTGGCATAATTAAATGGTCCAATACAGATTTAGATAGTTTAGAACGATTAATTAGAAATACGTTAACAAAATTTAATTGCCATCATCCAAATTCAGCTATAGAACGAATTAATTTACCTAGAAATTTAGGAGGTAGAGGTGTAGTCAAAATAACATCTTTGAAACACAATCAGGTAGAAATGCTTAGAAATTTTTTCCATAGGAAAGCTAATAGCTCAGAAATGCACAAAATAATTTGCAAGGCAGATAGAAATATTACACCTTTAAATTTATATGACGAGAATGCCAACATTCTTATAAATACTATCCAGGAATTATTAGATTCCTGGTCAAATAAAATTATTCATGCAAAACACTTCAATTATCTCAACAAAACGTATGTTGACAAACTTTCGTCAAACAAATGGTTGGGTATTGGAGAGTTGAGCGCAGAAATAGAAGGATTTATGCTTGCCATTCAAGATAGAGGCATTAATACTAAAAATTATAGGAAGCATATAATCAAAGATATAAATCAAATTGATGATTTATGTAGAAAATGTTTGGCTTTTCCCGAAACTATAGAACATATTATATCGGGATGTTCTATATTAGCGCCTTCCGAGTATACATTTAGGCACAATCAGGTTTTAAAAATAATTCACCAAAGTTTGGTAATTAAACATAACTTGATTGATTGCCGTAATGTAGTACCTTATTATGAATATGAACCAAATTCATTTATAGAAAATGAATTTTATAAAATATATTATGATAAAACTATACTAACAGACAGAACAATTAGTCATAATAGACCTGATATAGTTTTACATGACAAAATTAAAAAAATAACTTATATCATTGATGTAGCTATTCCAAATTCCTGTAATATTCTGTAGCAATTGAACGTGCTACGTAAACACAGTTAAAAGAAAGCTCTAGAATCATCGGTTGATAGTTTTTTTATGTGCCATTAAAATTTTCACAATGTTATCAACATATGGAGTGTGACAGTCAAAAAAATAAACAGTACAATTTGTTTCAGCTTGCTGTTCAAAAGAATTGGAATTTGAATTGCTTGAATTTGAATTCTTAAGTAAGTACTTCTCACAGCGCAGGTAGCTACAGTACTCCCTCCCCAGACAACGCAGACATGGCTGCGGTGGAAAGAGGAATAGTCAGATACCGAGGTGATCGGGAAATCGAACCCGCCTTCCAGAACGAGTGGTTGTGTGTGTCCGATCCTTACTGCCATCGAACAACGGAAGGGTTGGTTGTGATGTGGCGGCTGGTGACTCTGATGCGGTTTGCGAGTGTGATGTGAAACTCTCAAGATCTTGAGCAACGTATGCTGGTTTGAGGCGGTCGATGCTCACGGTGATTTCCTTCCCTTTTACCAGTATGGTATATGTTCGTTCGTGCCGACGAACGACTTTATGAGGGCCACTGTAGGGTTGTTGAAGCGGGCTCTTGACTGTGTCGTCCCTCAGAAAGACGTGAGAAGCTGTGGGAAGATTTTGGAAGACGAAACGATGTCCATAACCATGGCGGGTACCTTCAACTGGTCTCAGCTCGTTGAAATGTTTCCGTAGTTCCTTGAGGAAGCTTCCGGTGTCGTCGTTAACATTAGGTCGTGCTGTACATAGAAATTCGCCGGGTAAGCGGAGCGGCTCGCCGTATACTAGCTCGGCTGAGGTTGTCGCGAGGTCATCTCTCCAAGCTGCTCTGATTCCCATGAGTACGGTGGGAAGTGTTTCCGTCCAACGGTTATTCTGATGGCACTTAATCGCTGCTTTCAGTTGACGATGAAATCGTTCCACCATGCCATTTGCTGCGGGGTGGTATGCAGTTGTATGGATTTGCGTCGTGCCTGCCAGGAAATTCAACTGCCTGAACAGCCTCGACTCAAATTGTCTCCCTTGGTCCGTAGTAATGCGGAGTGGAGTGCCGAATCTTGTTATCCAGCCCTTGTAGAAAGCACGCGCCACTGTTTCAGCCTCTTGGTCTGGGATCGGGAATGCCTCTGGCCATCTCGTGAATCTGTCTACGCACGTGAGACAGTATCGGCATCCTTCTGAAGAAGGCATGACGATTATGTCGATGTGGACGTGCTCGAATCTAGCGGAGGGTCTGGGAAAGGCTCCCAGGGGTGCTGACACGTGCCGTGTAATCTTGCTTCGTTGGCATTGAAGGCAATTGCGTGCGAGCTTAATAGTCTCAGCTTTAATGGCCGGCCAGACATAACGTTGAGTTATGAGCTTAACCGTGGCCTTAATTCCAGGGTGAGCCAGCTGATGGACCGCATTGAATGCCGCAGGTCTGAACTTCTTCGTGACGAAGGGTCTGGCTATGGTAGTTGAGACGTCACAGTAGAGATGCGCGTCAGTACCCGGAATATTAATCTTTTTAAGTTGTAGGCTAGAACTTCCTTGCAAGTGTTGTTCCAGTTCAGGGTCGCACATCTGGTCAGCTGCCAGCGCTGCGTAGTCCAGAGGAGTATCTATCGTCTCGACCCTGGAGAGAGCATCCGCGACGATGTTGTCTTTTCCGGAGACGTGTCGGATGTCAGTTGTGAACTGGCTGATATAGTCCAGATGGCGGAATTGCCTTGGTGAGCATTTGTCTGCTTTTTGTTGGAAGGCGAACGTGATAGGCTTATGATCTGTAAATATGGTGAACGACCTGCCTTCCACCATCTGGCGAAAGTATTTCACAGCGAGATAGATGGCTAGTAGTTCTCTGTCGTACGCGCCATATTTCTTTTCAGCTGCCGAAAACTTCTTCGAAAAGAATGCTAGAGGCTCCCAGTGACCTGCGACGAATTGGTGGAGTGCGGCACCGGCTGTAGTATCAGACGCGTCGCTGACGATAGAGAGTGGGGCGTCGCACTTCGGGTGAACGAGCAGGGTTGCCTGGGCCAGAGCTTCCTTGCACTTGCTGAAAGCTTCTACTGTTTTGGCAGTCCAAGACACGAGTTGTTTGCCTTTTTGGTTCCCTTTTAGGAGGTCATTGAGTGGAGCTTGTGTCCTCGCGGCGTTGGGAATGAATCTTCTGTAAAAATTTATTGCTCCCAGGAAACGGCGGAGATCCTTGATGGAAGCTGGTTGGCTGTAGTTGTTGATGGCCTCCACTTTATCTGGGAGGGGTGAAGTGCCAGCGTCGGACACCGAGTATCCTAGGAATTTGACCTTAGTCAGGCCGAAATGGCATTTGGCGGTGTTGATGACAACACCATATTCCTGCAGGCGCTGGAATAATATCTTGAGGTGGGCTAGGTGCTCTTCCTCTGACGTTGAGGCAATAAGGATGTCGTCTATGTAGGCGTAACAGAAATCTAAGCCTCTGGTAACCTCGTCCATGAAGCGTTGGAAGGTCTGGGCTGCGTTGCGGAGGCCGAAAGACATCACCGGAAATTCGAAGAGTCCGAATGGCGTAGTGATTGCTGTTTTCGGAATGTCCTCGGGAGCCACAGGGATTTGATTATATGCCCGCACCAGATCAATCGTTGAGAAGATCTTGGTGCCGCTCAGTGCCTGTGCAAAATCTTGGATGTGGCGTACGGGGTATCTGTCCGAAATAGTTCTGGCGTTCAATCTTCTATAATCGCCACATGGTCTCCACTGGTCGTCCTTCTTGGGTACCATGTGCAAGGGAGATGCCCAAGAGCTCTCGGAAGGTCGAGCGATTCCGAGACGGACCATGGCCTCGAACTCCTTCTTGGCGCGTTTTAACTTGTCAGGAGCAAGGCGTCGTGGGCGTTCGACTGTTGGAGGTCCTGGCGTGGTGTTAATATGGTGCAGTGTTGCGTGACGAACTTCCCTCCTGGCGCCGTCAGGGCGAGTGATGTCAGGAAACTGTTGAAGAAGCCTATGATACGGGGACGTTCCTGTGACCGTCTTAATGGAAGCGATCTTGTTGTCGCTTCGTTTTCCCGTGATGGTCAAATTCGTCACCTGGTCCAGCAGCCGTTTATTTCGGACATCCACCAGTAGCTCGTACTTGGCGAGAAAGTCTGCCCCGATGATTGGCCTGGAGACGTCTGCAATGACGAAGCTCCAAGTAAAGTCGCGTCGCAATCCCAGATCCAGGTTGAGCGTTAGGCTGCCATAAGTAGCGATTGTGCTGCCATTTGCTGCTGCCAGTTCGTATGTCGCTTTAGTGGGGCGTCCCTGGACAAGTCGTCGCGCGTCGTGGGAAAACGCAGAGATCTGCGCCGGTGTCTATAAGAAATTGGGTACGGGTTACCCTGTCGGTAACAAAAAGGCGACTGACTTGGTTGGGGCTGGTGCTGGTCGCCATCAGTTTGGGCCCCGCGCGTTTTCCTGCTGGAAGTTGCAGGGTTTGGTGCACTTGCTTGCCTTCGTCCCATACTTCCAGTGGTACCAGCATGTTCCCTCGGGCTGACGACCTCTGGACCGACTGCGGGAACGATTGCTCCAACGATGCGGGGTGGCGCTCCTCCTATGCTGGCCAGAGCGTAGTGTCGAAACTTCGCGCCTCAAAGTAGCGAGCTCTTGTTGGAGAGGCTGCATCAACCGCTCCATCCGTGTTAGTAGTGGCTGATTGATGGGTTTACCCATTTCCTCGGATGTACCGCTCGTGAGGGACATGATGATGATGATTGGTGCGCGAAATTTATCACCGAAGAGTTTATTTCGTGCGCGACGTGCTCGCGGTAGACGTACTTGCACGCGTCGTGTTCACTGTCGGATTCACAAATGTAAACTTCGTGGTCACTAATGTGAACGTCGGTGTCACCAATGTAGCAATTGAACGTGCTACGTAAACACAGTTAAAAGAAAGCTCTAGAATCATCGGTTGATAGTTTTTTTATGTGCCATTAAAATTTTCACAATGTTATCAACATATGGAGTGTGACAGTCAAAAAAATAAACAGTACAATTTGTTTCAGCTTGCTGTTCAAAAGAATTGGAATTTGAATTGCTTGAATTTGAATTCTTAAGTAAGTACTTCTCACAGCGCAGGTAGCTACAATTCAAAAAACTGTTTCTGAAAAAATTAGAAAATACACAGATTTAGGAAATGAGATTAAAAGAATTTGGCATTCTCGGACTATAAAAATATTACCATTTGTTATTTCGGCCACTGGCATAATACCTAGGAATCTGATTCAAAATTTAAGCATATTAGATTTGTCAAAGAATTTGTATATAAAAATGCAAAAAGCAGTAATTTTAAATACATGTAGGATTACAAAAGATTTTTTAAATATTTATATTGAGGGATCAGTAGGATTTATAGGTTCAATTAGAAATGCCACAGAGCCGAACCCTCTGATATGAAAATATCTGGAGTCGGTGAATTATATTCCCATTTGGTCTCTAGTAGGTTGACATGTTGTTCTTGTATTGTTTTGTATTTATAATACTTATATAGTGCAATTGCATAGCGTGGATTCACTAGATGATCATTTGGGGAAGTGTATGAAAGGGTTTAGTTTTTCCTTTTTTTTTTTTTTTTTTTTTTTTTTTTTTTTTTTTTTTTTTTTTTTTTTTTTTTTTTTTTTTTTTTTTTTTTTTTTTTTTTTTTTTTTTTTTTTGGGGGAAAATTTAACCCGGACATTTAAATCTGGTGCAACCAATACATTGCTTGTATATTTCCACTGTATAATACCAAATCATTAATAATTTCGAATATATCAGGGCATATATTAGCACTCCATTGTGGAGGCTAGCTTTGCTTCTTTGGACAGTTTTTTGTTTGCGCCAACGGCGTTCGGTCCTCCATTAATGGAGGCGAGAGATTTATCAATTTATCAGGCGAGAGATTGCAACACTGAGGGAATACAAGAAGATACCTTTGCCCGATGATGTCGTCTCTCACCCGGCATGCCGCTTTAAGTCCTGAAAACCATTCTGGACAGAAGGAAAAAGACTCCTCCGATCACTTCTCACCCCAGAAGATATGTGGAAGCTTGAGTGGCAATCGGCCAACGTGAAAAATGCCCATCTCGGTCAAGACCCCACTGAGAGACAGCCCGGGTTCTCATTGTTAAGGTGCTCCCACAGCCGTTGTGCTCACATGATGCATAGATGGGGCCTTAAAGAGTCGGCGATGTGTGAATGCGGTGCGGTGCAGACCACCGAACATGTGGTCAACGAATGCCCACTCCGCTCAATCCTCGGTGGGATTGATGAGGTCCACAGGGCAACGCCTGAGGCCCTAGACTGACTCGCAGACAGATGTCCCCCTCTGATCCTCCACCATATAAAAGAAGAATAGAGTTACCTGCATTTACACTTATTTCAATATCCCTATCAGCCTTCCCATCTCTCGTAAATATACTTACCAAATCACAAACTCATCCACTTGCTCCAACTATATTGCCCATTGTTTTCGTACTCTCTCTTTCAACTACCATGACTTACGTTGAAATCAAGCATTCCTTTTTATTTTTAACTTTATGAGTAAAACAATTTTTCATTTGTAAACCACATAACAGAAATCTCTAATAAGGGCTTAAAAATGTTGGGATTTATAACTAGGCTTACTAGAAATTTGAACAATATAAAGTGTATTAAACTGTTATATTTTGCCTATGTTAGAAGTCAACTTGAGTACAATTCTCCCGTCTGGAATCCACATTATAGTATACATGTTCAAGCTATTGAAAGAATACAAAACAAATTCTTACGTTTTCTAGATTTTAAAATGGGCATTCCAGCAAATATGTTGAACTACAACACTATTTTAAATGATTTGAATATGCTCAAATTGTCCGACAGAAGAATTTTCTCTGACTTGGTATTTCTATATAAAATTCTAAATGATTTAGTTGATAGTCCGATATTGCTATAATTGATAAGCTTCCGGATTCCACTACGTAATACTAGAAGTCAAGATTTATTTCAGTGTAGAAATTCTGGGACTAACTACCATATGTATTCTTCTTTGCCAGAATACTTATGGAGGGAAACAATTATACCAAGTCAGTGGACATCTTCAATTTATGTTTAAACAAATATAAAATATTATTACTGAGACAGTTCAGTTATGTACATTGAATGCTTTGTATTTTCTTATTATTCATATGTAATGTAAAAGCCCCGAAAAAGGGCGTTAATCAATAAATAAATAAATAAAACCTCAAATTGTAATATTTAATTAAATGAAGACAATATTAGCGAAACTCAATCGAAATCTGCAGACCAGAAAAAGATATTGGCACCTCTGGGACTCGAATCCAAAACCTTCTATGGGTTCGCGTCCCAGAGGTGCCAATATCTTTTTCTGATCTTTCCGTCTCCAGATTTTCGATTGAGTTTCGCTAATATTGTCTTAATTTAATTAAATCAGGCATTCCTGTTAAGAACGACGATAGATACAGGAATGAATAGTATTTATATTTCATCATATGTAAAGGTAACGCATAAACCCCTTTTGTACTCTTTCAATTTTCTGAATTAGGTTTGGTTAAAATTAAATATTACAATGAGGTTCATAAGTGTCAAAAGTAAATCCCAATAAATTTAAAAATTAATACTTCGTGCAAAAATGCGTCGTAATAGTAATTTTAACTGTGTAAAGTAGCCATATAAACATAAACATTTAGTTTTCAAAGAGATTATCTTTATTACCGACACGTCGAAATTACGTTGTACAAAACAATACATTTGTCACGATTGTACTCTTTTTTACAAAATGTTAATACAAGATTACAATAAATTAATAGAAATCCAATCGTCAAAGACGGCATTGCAACAAATATGGAAAAACCAAATAAATTGAATGAAATCCTTGTAGACTACCACCCTCCCTCTCTCCATATGTTAGAGGGCATACATTAATTACGTGAGCAGTTTATTTTCCAATTTAGACCCTACCCCCGCCTTGGTGAGATTAAGTGAGATTTGGTAGGACCCCCCCTCCCCGTCACGTGAGATCAGTGGTGTATCTGAGGTCCCACCCTATCCCATCCCGTATTACGCCCCCCCCCCCCCCCCCCCCCCGTTGAGGTAAATATGATCGCGACAAGACGCTGAAAAACTGTTTGGAAAACGCTGAAAAAAAAGATTTGGTGAGATTTTTCTGGACATGGACACCTCCCCCCCCCCCCCCTATTTTGAGCTCACGTAATTAATGTAATCCCACTTATGTGTAGTAGATTAACTATTATTTGTACCAGAATAAAGATGGCTTTAATAAGCTTAAGTGGAAATAAGTTATATATCTGTTTTATCATATTATTAAAATAATGGAAAATATCAAAGGGCGATCGGTACTGATGCGTGGAAATAAATGAAAACCGTGTATTAACGGTAATTTAGAAGACACGCATTTAATTGCTTTATGTTCGTATGCGTTCAATTAAATAATTTATTGTAAATAATAGTTATAAATTATAGTAAAATATAATTTTGATAGCCCAATAAATTTGTCTATATAAATTATAGAACCAAATCACAGGGTTCTCAGTATTAATCCAGGCGTCGAGGATCCAATTCCTCTGTTAGTTATGTCCTCCATCTTAAAACTAGCTGACC
This sequence comes from Limnephilus marmoratus, assembly GCA_917880885.1. Classification (NCBI taxonomy): domain Eukaryota; kingdom Metazoa; phylum Arthropoda; class Insecta; order Trichoptera; family Limnephilidae; genus Limnephilus; species Limnephilus marmoratus. The sequence goes on from OU862926.1 coordinate 34,071,701, forward strand.
CGACAAACGTTGTTTTACCATATAAATTATTTCTAATGAATATTTTGGTTTAAAATAAAACAATAACTTTGTTAACACCACTTTTATTTTTATACTTAATGCCGACCGGGTTTCGCTACAACCGTAGCTTCATCAGGACAGTATAATACTCGACTAACATTAGGTTACATTTGTGTTATAATATATAATTTACCAAAGATGGGCTGGACTCGTCAAGTGGAGGAGGAAGAAGGAGGCATAGATGGAGAATTGGGAAGGGAACGGACGTGTTCTTTATCAATAGGGAACAATCTTACTATGGGACTTTTATTTAAATTAAGTTGATTATTTACTACCTAACTATTAGTGTTTATGACTTTCCTAAGTTCAAGTGCCTCTAAATTATCCAACCTTATACCGATGTTGTTTTTATGAAATATTTTGGTTATTAAATAAAAATAACGAATGTATTGTAAGTGTGTTGGGATGGGATCTATGATAGAAAGAGGAATGGTGCGCTGTAGACGACGACCGCCGATAAAAACAAAAAACACCAACTAAAGTAGGAAAATGAAATAAAGAAAATCAATATGAATTTCGAAGAGCAATTGAGTGTACGATATAAGCTCGATGGTTTGCCTACGCGAGAACATGATGCCAAATGAAATATAAAAATGACGCGACGCTTCTCGTGAATGTCTTGCGCACGTGTGGATAAAAGTTTGATGAGGCGGACGTAGCGCCATCTGTCATTCAACAACATAAATAATTTCGTTCTGTTTAAACTACGAAAGACGGTTAAATTTGTTCATTCATAAATACTAAAATCGCGATTAAAAAATGGGAGGGTAAGGGTAGGAGGTTTAAAATTTGAGGTCATAGGTATTTTTGATAATGATAATAAATAAAAAAAATCTAAAAAAAATTATCAAAAAATAGATTTTTTTCTGGATATGGACACCCTAATCACCTAGCTGGATGAAATATACTTTAAAACCTATTTTCATACCTACCAAATATACATTAAAAATTTCATAAAAATAGGTCAGGCTGGTTTGGAGGAGTGCGATCACAAACACCGTGACACGAGATTTTTATATTTAAGATAATAATGTAATGATTGTCCAAATTTATTATTATTATTACCTGCTTGTGTGGCGGGTCGCATCGAGAGAGACCGATTGAGGGAGGCACCGCAGTTGGAGGGATGGATTCATGCGTCCGTCACTCCTGGACACACTGACCCCCAGATTCCTACCCACCCCTCATACATTTTTCCTTCCTTCAACACAAAGCATCCCCTAAGCTGACACAGGCTCTGAGGAAAATTATTTTCCTCAGGGCCTCCTGTCTAGATCTAATGTAAAAAAAAGTGCCTACCTTTTTTTTCGGTGTCCCGGTTCGATGAAAAAATAAATGGTCATGTTAAGGGCCCGCTACCCGAATTACTACCGATTTCTTACATATCTCCCTTAAACACGTTAAGTTTTAAAGCTCTTAAAAAATATATGTTATTCTTGAAGATAATATCCAGACATTGCCGAAACGCAAATTATATAAAATTCCCTCGATAGAAAAAAATCGCAAAGTATGCTCTGTTGGATGTTGTGTGTTGTGATTGTCCTATTTTCTATTTAAATTCATGTAGCACTGAACATTTCCTTCTCATTTATTTTAATCTCGATGTATAAAGCCCTTTATCTTAAACTTTCGCGTCTATGCCACCTCTTACTAAAATATCACCATAAATGTCTTGTCTAAAATCTCTTTTGTCTGTGGCGCATAAAACATTCTTTTTGTGTCTATAAAATGGCGTGTTTTGATTTCGCTTGTCATTCTCAATCTTACAAACTGTCTCTATCTATTATTATTATCCTCGTGTAAACTCTGCTTGTTTAGCAAACCGTCTTTCACTTCTGTAACTTAATTAGTCTAAATTATTGTTGTCAGTCAAGTGCTCAGACCAGAATCTATCTGTAAAAATTATTCACAAGAATAAACAGAACAACATCCAGTACCAAACACAAGTGTTTTTTACTAAACAAAAGGATTACCTCAAAATAGCTCAAACTCTATCACTCATTGTACCGTTCCCAGGTGTAGTTCTCTCCAGATAGCTGCAGTCAGGTTGTAAGGCTGAGCTGCCTTTGTTAGCTTCCTTCAGTTCCACACCAGGGAACGGTACAATGAGTGATAGAGTTTGAGGTATTTTGAGGTAATCCTTTTGTTTAGTAAAAAAACACTTGTGTTTGGTACTGGATGTTGTTCTGTTTATTCTTGTGAATAATTTTTACAGATAGATTCTGGTCTGAGCACTTGACTGACAACAATAATTTAGACTAATTAAGTTACAGAAGTGAAAGACGGTTTGCTAAACAAGCAGAGTTTAGACGAGGACAATAACAATAGATAGAGACTGTTTGTAAGATTGAGAATGACAAGCGAAATCAAAACACGCCATTTTATAGACACAAAAAGAAAGTTTTATGCGCCACAGACAAAAGAGATTTTAGACAAGACATTTATGGCGATATTTTATTAAGAGGTGGCATAGACGCGAAAGTTTAAGATAAAGGGCTCTACACATCGAGATTAAAATAAATGATAAGGAAATGTTCAGTGCTACATGAATTTAAATAGAAAATAGGACAATCACAACACACAACATCCAACATGCTCCATAAATTATTATAAACAAGTTTGTTTCAGTTATTTTACAAGTTATATATATGAAAAAAACCACAGGGTTTCTTTAAATGCTGTTTAAGATAATGCCCGCGATATTATTGCTCTATTTTAAACGAGTCGTGTTTTATTAAACATTTTCGCAATTTTCGCATCATCGCTGTAAGTGTTAGCGCTCTTCTCTAACATTCGTAATTTCATATCTCTTCATCTTCTTCTTTTCGGGCCCGGTTGCAGAGCCTTAAGTATAACCCTAGTTCCCAGTTAATGATCTTGCTATGATCATAAAACATGTCGATTAAAAAAACTGATTTAAATTATTTTATGAGTACTTAAATCGTAAACACCCTGTAATAAGCCAGTTGCAAGTAATTTTGATTATATTATTCCTAATAAATGTACACGACGATACCTTGAAAATACAAAGGATATAAAAACAAAGTTAACTACCACATAAATTTACGTAAAACACCATTAAAATCATCACGATGGACAGATATTTGTGTTTGAGTAAAACGGCGATTACCTCTAGAGTAATACCAATGTATTATCTAGTTGTAAACCGTTAATTGAATTAATTTTTATTACATTAGCTCCACACAGTGCGCCCACGGTTGAATATGGCAGCCACCTCTGGTCTGGAGCTCCAAAATACCTGAAAAACACCCTCGACTCTGTGCAGAAACGGGCGGTCCGTTTAAGATTAGATTCGATTCTCCCATCTTAACGGACGGATTGCAATCTTTAGAGCACAGGCGTCGTCCGGTGGGAATGCTATCCTTGTTCTACCGGTATTACAATGGAAGGTGCATAGTCGGGAAACACGCCAAACGCGTGCCCAACATTTGTACACAGTTGACATTTGTCACATGAGAACGGGTCATTTCTTCGATTCGTTCATGTGTTCAACAGCTCGGCTGTGGAACGATTTGCCGGCCTCTGTGTTTCCTCCTTCCTACAACATGGGTCTCTTCAAGACCAATGTTCATTCCTTCCTCTCTTCAAAAAGACCCTCCACACAGCATCCCAGATGACATAGGCCCTGAGGGAAATCATTTTCCTCAGGGCCTCCTGTGTGGAGTTAATGTAAAAAAAAACACAGGAGGTGTTGAGGAAAATAATTCTTCTCAGGGTCTATGTCATATTTGGGAATGCTGTGCGGAGGGTCTTTTTAGGAAAGGAAGGACGGGAAGTTCAGGGAAGAAAACAGGTATTAGAGGTGGGTATGAATCTGGGGATCAGCGTGTCCAGGAGTGAGGAAAGAATGAATCCATCACTCCCACTGCGGTGCAAGGCAATGTTCCGAGGGAGTACGGTTAAAGAAGTCAAAGGGACTCCCTCAACCCGATCCGGCCTGCCACGCTGTTGGTGAGCAAACACTTCCGGCGCCAATATCCGGACAAACCTGACCCCATGAAACCGGGCATTTCTGCTAAGACACCAAACGTAGCAAACCACTTGGGGTAACCTATGGCAGAGGTGTTGATTATCCAATAAATGGTTCCCGGGGCGGTGGTATCCATGCCAACCCCCAAATTTATTTACCAAATGTATTAAAATAAAATATTCTCCCTCTGTATGTTTTGCATTTATTAAAAATACATTGTCTAATTTGCATACTGAGCATTCGTCGATGGCGTTCAAACCAGGCAATTTTAACTATTTTGAAGTGTCCTAACTCCTATAAGAAGTAATTTATCTTATATTACACGATATCTTATATTACACTAGTTGACCCGACAAACGCTATTCTGCCATATAAATTATTTCTGGTGAATATTTTGGTTGTTAAATAAAAAATAACGAATGTATTGTAAGTGTGTGGGGATGGGATCTATGTCAGAAAGAGGAATGGAGCGCTGTAGAAGATGACCGCCTGTTCGCGCATTATTATATGGGATTGATTTGGTATTGCATTCGCAGACTTGGTGGGTAGCATATATGTCAAAATCCTGACTTTATCCACCTACCTAATCTTTCCTTCCTAAATGTCACCATCAAAAATTGTTGCAAGAAAGCACTCAACTTTGGAGAGGTGACAGTGTGCTTTGCTGTTCAGTGCAAAATAACATCTCAGACAGGGCGCATGTATCGTAACCTCTTGCTATAAGAATATTGCGATTTTTAAATTAAATATTGTGAAGTGTACACCACAAACTGGAGATCAGCGAGGCCCCATCTGCAACGGTGAGTCCTATTTTCCTTTTTCCAATCTGGGCTTATCTAATTTTCCAAAGCACTGATCTGAACTATCGACTGACTATCCATCAGGTTTGCGAGTGTATGCTATTTAATAGTCCCGTATAACTTAGCGATCACGTAGTTTCGGGACTGGTCCTTCGAGGGTTGCTTAGGCTTTGCTCTGCAGCACTTAAGGCCAATTAACAGTGGAGTTGCAGTTTCGCGACACCACCGCCGATAAAAACAAAAAACACTAACTAAAGTAGGAAAATGAAATTAAAAAAAATCAATATGAATTTCGAGGAGCAATTGAGTGTACGATATTTTTTTTCAGTCTGTCTTTAGCCAACACAAATAAGCTCGATGCTTTGCCCACGCGTAGGGTTGCCATCTCAAAAATTTGGCAACCAGGACAAGACGCGTGAAAACCCCGGATTTTAGAGCCCAAAACCCGGACATGTCAATAGGTTTTTTTTAAACACAGTCAGTGTAATAAAAAACAGTTGAAAATGTCAAAAATCACCTTTTTATGTATTTTCAGACCTTAAAATTAAATTAAGGCATCTTTTATTATCATTTTAAATGTACCTAACAAAACAGAATTTTATTACAGTTTGTTAAGCAGCGCCGTAAATACGATTAGTGTAGATGTTGCTAGTGGCAATTTTTGACATTTTCTGTAACATTCAACGGAGATTTATTTTAGTCTGGTAAATCAGCACAAATTTTTATGAAACTTCCACCTTGGTAGCCGTTCAAATATTACGTAACGCAATTTGGGGGGGGGGGGGAGTCTTGTTAAATGTTACTGCGCGATACCGGGGCAGGAGGGGGGTTCGAAAAACGCGTTACGTGACGGTGTTTTTTTAAATTTAAATAAAAACGATGGAATTAAAATCATCTAAGTTGGTAACCCTTTTCGTTTATATTTTACAGGGAATACATTGACTGTACGTATTTTTTATTTAATTTTTGTTATCAGTATTCGTTAGTGTTTTAAGCACGAAATACGCATAAACACAAATTGCTGTAGTCAGTGTTGTAAAGTGAGTTACCATAATGTCTTCAAAAGCGGGAGATTTACATCGTCAGCTGTTCTTGGCTTATAAAGGCTCTCATGACTTCCTCTTAAAGAACATGAATAGTTGCAGTCAGGACACGAAAAAGGTTTCACTCCACTGTGAATCGGCGAGTGCGTTCTTGGACGTCCCTTTTGAGAACATGGAGAGTTGCAGTCGGGACACGAAAAAGGTTTTTGTCCAATATGGGTTAACATGTGATTTTTAGATGTCTCTTGCAATAACATGAATAGTGGCAATCGGGACATGAAAAAGATTTTTTCTCCTCTGCGGATAAATATGAGACGTTTTAGTTGTTATGTTGTAGAACATATATATTTGCAGCCAGGATACTGATAAGGTTTTTATTCACTATGGGAAAACTTATTAAAAAGCAATTTTTTTAGATTAATCTTCGTAGTTCATGCTTAGTTACACTCAGAACATGAAAAAGGTTTTTCTCCACTATGAATCGCGCTGTGGATTTTTAAATCTCCCTTCCGAGAACTTTAATAACTGTATTCGGGTCAAGAAATTGGTTTTTGTCCGCTGAAGGTAAACATGTGATTTTTTTGGTGCCTCTTTGTAGAATATGAATAGTTGCAGTAAAAACATGCAAAAGATTTTGTCACTGTGAGTCAGCAAATGATTTCTGTGAAATTCCTTTGTACAGCTTGAATTACAGTTTACAGTTGGGACATGAAAAAGTTTTTCTTCACATAAGTCAGCAAGTGACTTCTTAGATAGCCCTTTTGAGAACACGAATATTTGCAGTCAGGACATGAAAAAGGTTTTTCACTTCTGTGAATCATACTGTGGATTTTTAAATCTTCCTTTTAAGAACTTGTATTACTGCATTCGGTACAAGAAAATGTTTTTGTCCGCTGTCAGCAAATGCCGATTTAGTTATTTTGTTCGAGAAGAAGAATAGTTGCAGTCAGGACATGAAAAAGATTTTTCTCCACTGTGGGTAAAAATGTGAATTTTAGATTTCTCTTCGTAGTACATGAATAGTTGCAGTCGGAACATGAAAAAGGTTTTTCTTTACGTGAGTCAGCAAGTGACTTCTTAGATAGCCCTTTTGAGAATAAGAACACTTGCAGTCAGGACATGTTAAAGGTTTTTTCACTTCTGTGAATCATACCATGGGTTTTTAAATCTTCTTTTTGAGAACTTGTATAACTGAATTCGGGACAAGAAATTTTTTTTGTGCACTGTGGGTAAACTTGCGGTTTTTTGGAGCCTTTTTTTAGAACATGAAGAGTCCCAGTAGAAACATGTAAAAGGTTTTATGTCACTGTGAGTCGGCAAATGATTTCTAAGAAGTCCCTTCGTACAACATGAATAATTGCAGTCCTGACATGATAAAGAATTTAGTTTACTGTGGGTAAACACGTGAATTTATAGATACCATTTTGTAGCGCATGCATAGTCGCAGTCGGGACATGAAAAAGGTTTTTCATCACTGTGAGTCAGCAAGAGCCGTTTTAGTTATTTTTTTCGAGAAGAAGAATAGTTGCAGTCAGGATAAGAAATGAGTATGAGTGCCTCCTTAGTGCATCTCTTCCAGGGGTAACATTGATGTCCTTTTTGCAATTCTTGCAGAATGCACAAGTTTTTTTTTGCTATGAGCAAGCCAACCGTAATAATAATATAATCGGATAAAATTACCCACTCTTTTTTATAATATTGGGAATTTTTCTTTTTTTTATCAATACTCATACTCGTACCTGCGTCTGCATCAGAATCTGAGCTGGTCATAATTAAAAAAATATATAAAGTTCGTAGAACAATGTACTGAAAAACCTTTCGAGTCGAAGAAGCGTTACGACGCAATAAATTATAAATTTTAGCTCATCATAATTCATAGATGATCCGTTTGTATGGGTTTATAGTTTATAATAGAGATATTCTTAGGTTGCGTTATTTTCTAATTTTTCTGGTCGATACCGTAATCCGGGGAATTTTTTATAACCATATGCAATTATTTGCTTGTTGAGCGGACCATAAACAAAGAACCGACGAGAAACAATAAATCGCTGAGAACTTCGAAAAATCGGGAGATTTTGATGCCATTCCGGTAGATCGGGGAGATGAAGTGAAAAATCGGAAGATCTCCCGAAAAATTGGGAGCTTCGGTAACACTGGTGCTCTGCTCACTGCGGAGTGCGGAGTGCGGGCAGCGAAGTCGAAATGCGCTGCGCACCGAGGCAACTGCGACGGAAAGGGCGTGGGGACGATGAATTTAGCGAGTCGGTTCATCGGTTCATCGGTTGATCACGGCGCGTGCGGGCACAGTGCGTGTGTCGCGGGCGGTCCAAGACTTAAAATTTTAAAACCCGGACTACAAATGAAACCCCGCCCGGACGCTCCCCGGACGCCCTCAAAACTAGGACAAATCCGGGGAAACCCGGACGGATGGCAGCCCTACCCACGCGAGAACATGATGCCGAATGAAATATCAAAATGACGACACGCTTCTAGTGAATGTCTTGCGCATGTATGGCTGAAAGTTCGATGAGGCAGAAGTAGCGCCATCTGTCATTCAACAACATAAATAATTTCGTTCTGTTTGAAATATGAAAGACGATTCAATTTGTCCATACAAAAATACTAAAATCGCTATTAAAAAATGGGAGGGTGGGGGTAAGAGAGTTAAAATTAGGGGTTGTAGGTATTTTTTTACGACAAATAAAAAAAATACAAAACAAAAAATTTGTCAAAAAAAAATTTTTTTTTCTTGATAGGGACAACGGACAACCCAAGGATATTCAAATACAAAATACTTATATTTCAATATCTTTGGGACACCCTAATCACCTACCGGTATGAAATATTCTTTAAAACCTGTGTATTCTCTCACCAAAAATACATAAAAAAATTCATAAAAATCTGTCAAGCCGTTTCGGAGAAGAACGACCACAAACACCGTGACACAAATTTTTTTTATATATATTTACTATAGAGTATTTGGTTTGAATTAGATACAATTGGATGCAGCACTCACCTCAGTATTTAGCACTTGACATTATGTATTTCCATGCAACTAACCACTTACTCACCCAAACCGGAAACATTTATTTAAAATTAATAAATGTGTTTAATTCGGTGATTTGTATTATTTATTCTAATGAATTCCGGGCCTGTTTTTTCAGAGGTCACCCGGAAAACGAATTCGCCAAATATTTCCAATGCAATTTTATGCAAAATAACTATTGTGCAACAACTGAATGCATGATTGCACTTTTTATAGCATCCGGAAGTATTTAATAAAACGCTGCAATCAATAATACTGTACGCTGTGTCGCAGTTTGGTTCATTCAGTTCGGGCTTGGAGGTTACGGAAGGTTCCAACTAATTGTTAGATTTTCTTTCTCCAAGTGTTACAAGTGCTGAGTAGTTTCGTGAACATTTAGAAGACCTCGCATCAAAAAATGTTTGTCTGTATATATTATAACTCTTATTTTAAATCAAAATCAATAGTTGCGCTGATATCATAAGATTTGCAGGTAGTTACTTAAACACCTACCTATCTATAATATAAAAATGAATCGCTAAATTTGTTGGTAAGCGAAAATCTCGAGAGCGGCTGAACCGATTTCGCTAATTCCTTTTTTTAGAATATTCCTTGAAGTTCGAGGATGGTTCTTACGGAGAGAAAAATTAAGAAAATTGCGCAGAAAATTAGATAATAACAGAAAACATCGCACGTTTGACAATTTGCGTGTTAGAGAATGACATTTTGCAAAACAATGAATGATTGTTTAATCAGGATTAAATCAGGATTGAATGATTGTTTAATCTATTTTTGAAAAGTTGAAAAATGTATTTAAAGTAGGTACCCCCACTAATAGTTTGAATCGAATCAAGAATTTTAGATATTTTAAATAGGTACTTATGTTAGGTACCAAATTTAATATACATGAAAAATGGAAATTTGAATAAAAATTGTAAAAGGTGGCACGCGGGCTGTTTAAAAACTGAATGTACTGGGATTGTACATATGGAACGAGGGAGGAGGGTTGGCGGGACGAGAGAGCGGGAAAGGGAAGAGGGAAGTCGGGGAAGGTGGAAGGGGAACGCGGGAAGGGGGAGGAGGACCTGGGAGGGGGGAGGAAAACTCGGGAGGGGGGTTCGCGCGACGGGGAAGGGAGGGGGAGTGGAGTGGGGAGAGGTAAGGTGGAGGTGACGGAGTGGGAACCCGAGAGGGGAAGAGGACGCAGGAGAAGAAGGGGAGGCGGAAGGGGAACAGGACGAATGGGAAAGGACACTCAGGGAGAAACAATTTCTTTATTAAATGGCATAGCAACGCATGCCGGGACCAGCTAGTTATTAATAAACAGAGGGAATTAACATTTAAAAAAATAATCTTTGACCGGCCGCGCCTGCGCCGTGTGCTGCGGCATTTCACTGTGCCCCAGATTGCGTGTGCAGATTTTATTTTCGTTATAACTTACTTGTGATGTTTGATGTATAGATATTGATGTTGACAAAATTATATAAATAAACTAGCGATACTCGGCATGCGTTGCAATGCCTTTCAATTTGGGAGTCGGGACTGGGCACCACCGACCCGGGAACGTTTATTGGATAACCAACACCTATGCTAGGTCATCCCAAGTGGTTCGCTACGTTTGGTGATTTAGCATGGATGCCCGTGTTCATGGGGTGAGTTTTGTCTAGGTCTTGGAGGCGAGTGACGAGAACACGCTGAACCCCAGATTCTTACCAACCCCTTAAGCCCTTTTCCTTCCCAGAACTCCCCTCTTCTTCCTTTTCTTAAAAAACCCTCCACACAACATCCCTAAAGATGACATAGGCCCAAGGGAAATTATTTTCCTCAGAGCCTTCAGTGTGGAGCTAATGTAAAAAAAAATTGTTTTTCTCTGCTTGTCCATTCTCTTGCGTCCCCGTTCCTCTCCCGCGCCCCCTTCCCTTCCTGCATTCCCCTTCCACCTTCCCGCCTTCCCCCTCCCTCGTCACCCTTCCCGAGAACCCCACCTCCTTAATTACCCTTCCCCTCCTGCCTGCCCTCCCTGCCGTTAAAATAGAAATACACACATTTTCAAAACAGTCGCGCACGTAATATTTTTTTTTACAAATTCCATAACGCCAGAGCTAACCATCATATATAGAAACACTCTTTTGCTAAAACGCAATGTTCTGTAAAAAAATTGAGTGAATCCTTTTATTATTTTCCGAGTTTTAAGGACACAAACATACGGAATCTAAATTAGGGACACCCTAATCACCTAGCGGTATGAAACATACTTTACGTCCTATTCTCATACATAAAAAATATACCAAATATACATTAAAAAAAAAATCATTAAATCGGTTGGGCCGTTTCGGAGGAGTGCAACGTTTTTGCAGTTATAAGTTACTACAGAAAATTTGTTAAAATGCACTTAGTAATAATTTCACATATTGTGATGTGTACCACCAACAAAGCTAAGCTTCTATGTACGGGGGATGAGCTATTTTGTTCGTTTATATTTCATATTATTATTCCAAAAAGTATTTTTTTGGTTAAAACGGCCACCATCTTGAACCGGAACCAGACTTTTCTAAGCTTTGTCAATAATAATAATAAAATTAAACCCTGTAGCACCCGAATAAATAGTCGATCGAACCAATGCGTCAGATTACAGGCGTCGCGGGTTCAATCCTCTACTAAGTAAGACCTCCATCTCTATTGAGTTGTTGTGAACTATAAAAATAGAGTTATTGAAAAATCTGTGGTATTTTCCATCGTTGCTTATTTGTAGATTTGAAATTCATTTAGAGGTATAATTTTTTAATATCAACCATGAATTTGATGTCTGCATTATGCCGGGTAACACTGCGTACATTTCACATTCGCAGTAGGTGTATCCTAGACGCTGGGGTTCATTTCCGGGATAGCTATGAATTAATAGGCCATCGTTTCTCAACCTTTTTAATGACACCACCCTCCCAAAAGTCTTAAAATATTTTAAAAACCTTGCGACCCCCTCGCTTTATATTTTAATGTTTATTAAAAAGAGGGGCACAAAGAGACCCACCTCACAGATTTACTTAAGTTTTGGCTTGAACGACAATGTAAACACGGAAGCTTAGTAACGGATGCTTTGGAAACTTCGCCACTTCGTACTAGTGCGAGAAAGGCTTCTGGCCTACGGATCTTAAAAACCAAAAACCAAATACCAAAATTATCCATTTAAAAAATAATTGCGTGTTTCAAACTTCGATCAACGTGTATAAAACCTTTAAAGGTGATGCATCACGTTGTATAAAATTCGGGATCAGGCCGTTGACAATAACAATCCTTATGTAGATAGCGACAAGGTTTAATTTCCTGTTAAACACCAGCCGCCTGTTTTGACTTATTCACGGAAAAAAACATCACCAAAAAGCATGTTTTATTCTATTTTGCGAAGTTCGGGCACAAATATTGAAATATTTTACAACCGTTTTCTAAAAAATTTAATTTTTCATTTTATTTAAAAAAAACCACAACCGAAAAGGGGTTCATAAGTAGAAGATTTGAACTTTAAAGCAGTTTTTATAGGCCAGATACTTTTTATTTTTTCTGGGCCTTTAAAAAATACCTTAAAAAATTACGTTAAATAATTTTAAAACCAAAATCACATGATTTTGCATGGCTTAGTGAAAAAACCACCTTAAGTGAAAAAACTTGATTATGACTTCGATTATGGCTTTACAAAAATATACATTTAATGAAATAATTTTTCATATTCGTGACTTATTTTTTGACAGGACCCCCTCCATACCTGATCGCGACCCCTTCCAAGGATACAGGGCCCCCAGATTGAGAAATGGTGCCATAAGCTGTGACCTACGCTTATGGGAGTTTAAGGTTATATTCTTGTATATGTATGTTCATGTATGTTCATTCTTCCAACACTATAAACTATAAGCAACGAACGTCTTTCTGTCTGCGTGTGCACTGTGTCAGTTTGCTTTATGGCTTATTATACGCAACGAATATTACTATGCAAATTTAATTTCCTGCATGTTTATTAAAATCAGAATTCATAAATAATTGAAAGCTTTCTTTGCGGTTAGATATTTATAATATTATGGTGGAAACTATGGGTTCCCACGTACAAGGGATTATGAATATTGATTGCCAACGACTTTCGCCATTTTATAGAAATACACGTGGTTGTTTATTTTCTTTATTTTATTATTTGTTTTTAATTTGTACATTAAAGTTTACAAATTGCTAATTAATTATAATATTACATATTGCATACTGTATTTGTTCCTACAATACATCTTGAACCTTCCAATTGGTGCGGATTTTAAAGTTTCTGGTAGCATGTTATAAAACTTCATCCCTTTGTACAATAAACTATCCTTCTTTCGCTTTGTCCTTTTTTGTAGCCTGATTTCCTTACACGTCCTTGTATTATGTCTGTGAATGTCCTTGTTGTTTACTATTTTATTGATAAATGTCAACGGGTTGAAGGTCAGCATCTGTTTCACAGTTAACCAATTTAGTTCCTTGAACATTTTATTTACTTTTAAAAATCTGTTTCGTCGTTAGAAGAGATAATATTAGTTTTTGTAAAAGTATTTTTTTCTGGTGGAAATTTACTATTTTAATCATTTTTTTACATTAGCTCCACACCCTGCCCTGAGGAAAATATTTCCTATCTGGGGGGTGCTGTGTGCAGGGTCTTTGTAGAAGAGGAAGCTCTGGTAAGGAAAAATAAAAGTATCAGGAGTGGGTAGGAATCTGGGGGTCAGTGTGTCCGGGAGTAACGGAAGTATTAATAAAACCCTCCCATTGCGGTGTTCCGAGAGATTCCTGTTCGAGGTATCAAAAGTTTTCCCTTAACTAGTCTCTTCCGATCCGACTTGCCACGCAAATCGTAGAAACACGCATCCGCCGCCAAGACCCGGAAAAACCTCACCCCATGAGCCCGGGCACCCCCTCTAAGTCACCAAATGTAGAGAAGCGCGGTGTCCTTTGTCAGAGGTGTCTTAGTAATCCAATAAAGGGTTCCGGGGGGGAACGGTACCCATAACCGTATACTAAATTGGCAATAAATATCCCTTTAAAAGCAAGATAAGGTAGATATCTTCAAGTATTGCTCAGGCAAAAGACACACATTCAGAATCGAAGCGTTGCGCGTAACTTAAATTGGCAATAGCCGTTTGTAGGTAGGCAGTCGATATGAATAGCCAGGTCATTCCCAACCTTGCTCTACCTCATCTCCCTCCCTTTCCCATTCCCTTCAGCTTATAACATCCTCCAATTATTAAGGATACCGCAGTCCCAAAGTTGGTGAGTACCAATCATATTAAAATAAAATATTTTATACTGGCCATGGATGTCTAAGGAAGGCTTGCCAAATTGAGAGGTAGGAATTGGTAACCCCGCCCCAAGCGAGAACCATTTATTGGATAACCATCACCTGTGCCATAGGTCTTCCTAAGTGGTTCACTTCGTTTGGTAACTTAGCAGGAATGCCTGGCAGTGGCGTTTCGTGAGTTTTCAGTGAGCTAGAGAGCTCATACTGAAAAATACAACATTATTGATGTTTTTTTTTTGTTGTTTGTTTTTGAGGTGTTATGCCGTGTTGCGTTACCTCCTTCTTTAGCCAACGTTTCGGACAGCGCTGCAGTGTCCATCGTCGGGGCAGATCCGGCAGATCCGGTAGATGTGTAATTTTTAGTGGTGAAATGTGTACTTATTTACTTGGAAGCGATACCGTGTCACCAGCTCCACTAATTAATGAACTTTCTATTCCGTTCCGCGGCGATGATACCACTGCTTTTCATGGTTATTTTTAGTTGTAATTGAAAATGATTTTTTTTACGTTATATTCAGCCATAACAGCATCAACAAGGTCGTATTTTTCAATTTTTGCACTTTAGCCCACTGAAAATTCATGGACCGCCACTGGTGCCCAGTTGGAATTATACGTCCGTCACTTCTGATTTCACTGACCCCCAGTTTTCTACTCATTCCTCATACCTATTCCTTAAAAAGAACCTCCACAAATATGAAATAAGTAAGAAGTGTTTGCTAAGATAGGGCTAATTGACGATCAATCTTCTCTGCTTACCACTCTGGAAATGTTATTATGACTAGTAATAATAATAATAATTTCGTCAAACTGATGGTTGAGTATTGAAGAATTGAGAGCAGGAACAGAAGGATTTATGCTTGCCGTACAAGATAGAGTCATCAATACCAAAAATTACAGGAAGCATATAATCAAAGATTCAAATCAAATTGATGATTTATGTAGAAAATGTTTGACTTTTCCGGAAACTATAGAACATATTATATCGAGATGTTCTATATTAGCGCCGTCCGAGTATACCTTTAGGCACAATCAGATTTCAAAAATAATCCACCAAAGTTTGGTAATTAAACATAACTTGATTGACTGCCGTAATATATTATGAACATGAACCAAATTCATTTTAAGAAAATGTATTATGATAATACTATACCAAAAGACAGTACAATTAGTCATAATATACCCGATATAATATATTATAATAAAACAAATATAAAACATTTTTCCACTTTAATTTTATTCACCGTAACCGCTCGTTAGAGTGATCTTCAGACTGGTACAAATAACTCTTAGTCTACGGTTTACATACATAACATATGGGGGAGGAGGAGAGGGGTAGTTTACAAGGATTTGAATCAATTATATTAATCACATTTTTAATAAGTCGTTTTAGACTGTCAAAATTCTAAATATTTGTTAATTCCAGTAGGCTAATTACCTTGGGTTTGTAGCTCACTTCAATATTGTTTAGGGAAAAACCTTACAGTATTATGAATTATTAATGACCTAATTTTATTGTCAAATCGTCATTATATTTATGATGTATGGGATTTTTTAATTGCTTTTTGAAGGGATACTTACGTTGACGACCGGCGTAGTCCAGCGGTAAGGCTTTGACTAGCAATCCGAAGGTCGCGGGATCGAATCCCGGCGTGGCCTTCGTCCAAGTATACCCCGTCAATGAGCGAGGCAAATAAATTTTATTTGATTAATTTGTTTTATTTTCACAATTTATTCATTTAAAATAATATATAGTATATTTGCGGCACGTTCCAGAGTGGAAGATACTTTCAGTATCACCCTGGTGTAAGACCACCATTCAGAATTAAAACGTTGCTTGAAATGGTTTAACCGTGTTTGGTGACCAGATTTGAATAGCCAGGTACCTCCTCACCTTCCTCTTCCCTATCTTCTTCCTTCTGCCTCAGAACATATCCCAGTTGGGGATGCCATAGTCTCACTGGCTCCAGACTCGTATCAGCTGGGACTCGTGTAATATGTACGGTATTCATATAATTTTTTTTTAATTAGTCTTTGTTTTAGAAATTTAGTAGTCGAAAACGACTTATTAACAAATGTAATTAATATAATTGATTAAAATCCTTGTAGACTACCCCTCTCCTCCTCCCCCTTATGTACATATATAAACCGTAGATTAAGAATTATTTGTACCAGTCTGAAGATGGCTCTAACGATCTGAAACCGGTTACGGTCAGTAAAATTATTGTGGAAAAAAGTTTTATATTCGTTTTATTATAATATATTATATTCCGCCATGAATATTGTCAGTTTCAAGAACAGACATAATAAATAGACCGGATATAGTTTTACATGACAAAATTCAAAAAATAACTTATATCATTGATGACGCTATTCCAAATTCTTGTGATATTCAAAAATCTGTTTCTGAAAAAATTAGAAAGTGTACAGATTTAGGAAATGAGAATAAAAGAATTTGGCATTCTCAGACTATAAAAATATTATCATTTGTTATTTCGGCTACTGCCTTTATACCTAGCTCTCTCATTCAAAATTTAGGGTAATTAGATTTGTCAAAGAATTTATATATTAAAATGCAAAAATCAGTCATTTTAAATACATGTAGGATTACGAAAGATATTATGTTGAGGGATCAGTAGGATTTATGGTTCCAGCTAGGAGTTCTACCTAGCCGAACCCTCTGATAGGGAAATATCTGGAGTCGGTGAATTGTTTTCCCATTTGGTCTCTGGTAGATTGACATTTTTTGTATTTATTATACTTATATAGTGCACTTGTGGATTGACTAGATGATCATTAGAGGAAAAGTGTGTGGAAGGGTTTAGCTTTTCCTGTGGAGAAGATTTAACCCGGATATAAAGTCATGATATAAAATAATTGGATAAATTTTATAGCGCCGTTTTTGTGAAAAATCACCTCAAGGGCTGTTAGTTGATTGAACACAATATTACAAACATATAAGTTGTTGTGAGGAGCAACATGACATAGCATAAATATCTGCAGAACTTAATTCTCACACCTCATAAAACATAATATTTTCAAAATTCACTCGATACGTGTTAATTTTAATTAGCACCAGTTTCGTTATTTTGAGTTCGAGTCTGACGTCTGCGTCAGGCACTTCCTGACTCCTTATTATTTGAGAGCAAAACAATATTATTTGTTTTGTGTCATGGGCGAATTGAAGAAGTTTTCATTAGGGTAAGTTGGGGTTTCTGAAAATTTGTGTAAAAATTAGAGGATGGTTCCAAAAATATCATTTGAGAAATGATTCGATAAATCATTTATTCATTTAACCACTCGGATGCTCGGATCACACCAATAATGAAGTTATTTATATACCTAATTATTAAAAAAATACTCTTGCCTTACCAACAAAGCAATTATTTATTTTTAATACAATGAAAAATAGATAAAATGAATTAATTACATCAGCTCCACACAAGAGGTCCAATAATTCCCCTTACGGCTTGGTTCATCTTTGGGGATGCTGAGTGGAGGATATTTTTAGGAAAGGAAAGGAAGGAAGAAGGTATGATTGGTGGGTAGGAATTTGGGGTTCAGTTTGTCCAAGAATGACGGACGTATGAATCCATCCCTTCCACCGCAGTGCAAAGCGATGTTCCGAGAAAGTTCTGCTGGAGAGGTCAAAACGTTTTCCTCAACCAGTCTCTTTATATAGTAAACTAGCAGACACCGCCAACACGTTGCTGTAGCTAATGAAACACAACGCCATTACCCAACCTTTATAAAATCCACACCACCCAGGTTGCCAGCTGCCCGCTGCCCGCTGCCTGAATTGAATATTTGAATGTCTCGGCTTTTCTCTACTATAATAATCATGTATTATACATTTAAAACCTTCCTCTTGAATCACTCCATCTATTGGTGAAAACCGCATTAAAATCCGTTGAGTAGTTTAAAAGATCAATGCGCACATACATTTATACAATGTAATAATAGACATTAACTCACAAATAATTTCCAAAGTTGCCTCTCAAAACATGATCTTTTTTATTCCAATGAATGCGAATGAAACGAGGACTGAGAGCCAAAACCAAGTGGTTGCCTATCCTCTCTGCCTACCCCTACTATGATACGGCTTGATTGTCACATTAGAAACAAACCCTTTTTTTTCGTACAAACATAATTTTACACTTCGTATTTTTTATTGTCTGTTTGTTTGTATCTCTTGTCTAGTCTTGTAGTTGGCTAGTCTATTGCCAAAAAGTAAAACGTGTCGAGGTTGTTGCATTTAATGTGCAAGGCAATGGCCTTGAGTGCAGCACAATGAATAATACCTAATAAGGCATGCGAGGCATATACCAACATCCAACATAAACAACTCATATCAAATGCGTCCATACAAATTATTACCTTGCCGAATTCTCAATGCACAAATCAACACTTTAACAAGTTGAACAAATATTGTTGCCACGTATTGAAATGGAATAATGTATGCCAACTTTTCATACCAACGAAATAATTAGATACACACAATAACCAGTTCCTCGACAACTCAACAAAGAGGCATTTCATTAAAAGCGTTGGAAAGACAGTAACCCTGATTTGGATTCCAGGACATGTTGCCATCATGGGTAACAGTATTGCGGATAGCTTGGCAAAACAAGGAGCATGCAACCCTATTATTACCCTCATAAAGCCTATTCTCCTATCTGACATTTTTCCATCATCAACATTTCAATACAAACGTTACTGCATTCGACTCTAATCGGATTTTGACAGAATTGTTAACTGGAGTAAATGGAATCAGATTGAATTCAATATCCCTAAATGTTTCATTCTTTCTTTCACTAGAGCATTTCATACTTGGTTTTACCGGTATACTACGAGAGCTCGAAATTTAAAACGTATCTCAACTACGAAAGATCTTAGTATTGTGTTGGATAGTAGGTTAACTTCTCCTGTTCATATTAGGTCCTTACATACGAAATTGAATTGGCGTTTTGCCGTGCTGGCACCTTTGATCTCAAATATTTTCTCTTTGGTTAGGAATTCAAATTTATTCAGTTATTTACTCGTGTATTTGTATTTCTAAAAGTATAATTCATTTGTTTTTTCCTTAATTGTTTTTTTTTTCTTAAAACTTGAAATATCGCGTTATTTACGAGTACGAGTTCCACCATGGCACCAGTGCTGCAGAAACGGCTAGAAGGATTAATGATGTGTGTGGCGACGGTGCCGCAAAAGAAAACACAGTGCGTTTTTGGTTCCAACGTTTTCGTTCTGGAAATTTCAACCTGCAGAACAAGCCCCGTGGACGGCCGGAGACCAAAGTTGATAATGAAGAATTGAAGGCTATTAAGGAAGCGGATCCATCGCGAACCACGTTCGAGTTAGCTGCAGGCTGCGGTGTTAGTGATAAAACTGTTTTAATCCACTTGGGAGGGTGAGAAAGCTTGAAAGGTGGGTACCTCACGAATTGAGTGAAGCAAATCAATAAACGCGCGTTAGAAGTTAGAACGCTAGACCACGCACTGCACAACACACGGCTACCAAATTAGAGGAGCTTTAATTGGAATGTCTAAGACATCGACCGTACTCTCCGGACCTTGCCCCAACAGATTACTATTTTTTTCGAAATTTGGATAACTTCTTGCAAGGGAAAAAATTCAACTCCGATGGGGCAGTCCAAACCGCCTTCAATGATTTTATTGATTCCGGGATCATGGGATCGATGAACTACCTATGAGATGGCAAAAGTGCATAGATAGCAATGGTACATACTTTGATTAAATAAATATATTATATTTTTAAAAAAATCTACTTTATGTTCCTCCCATACAAAACGCCAATTTCATATGTAAGGACCTAATATCATACTGACTGTAGTACTTCACTGAAAATGCTGGGTTTTGTCCTAAGCACCGCGAGAAATTTCAGAGACAACCGGGTTCTCACAGTACCATACAATGCGTTCGTCAGTAGTTTAGGAGTAGGCTTGAGAGTGGATCGGTAATTTGAGCCCACACCAAGTGAATTATTCCCTCATATTGGAGAAGATTCAGAAGAAATTTCTGAGATTTCTTTACCTGAGGGAGTATGGCTACTACCCGTGGCTCTACCCTACCCACTTTCTCTTGGGCATGCTTGGTATGAACCATCTACGGGTCAGAAGGGATATGCTCATTGTAACACATGTCTTCAAACTGATGCGTGGATGGTTCTAAAACTCGACTCCCATGGACAGCATTAGTTTCTATGTCCCCGATGGTTATCTCCGTAACCGACAGCATATACTTTTTTTTTATCTTCTTGCTTGCAGAACTAACTTGCCAATGGTCATGCCAATCGGGAGAGCTGTCTTGTCGTTAAATAGAATCACTTTCGAATATCGATGTGTATAACATCAATGAAGCATAATTTAGAGGGTAACTTTGTTGCTGTTCTTTTAAATCTGCTTATCTAATCTTAATATTCAATCTTTTAAAAACGCTTTGTAATGTTTTTAAAACGAATAAACTGAATTGAATTTAAACCACTTTACCCTGTCCGAAATTTTGACAATCTTCCAAGATAGATCCGGCAAAGTTTGGGCAGAGTATTGGCACATCGCTAGACAATCCAAGAGAGCCTTCTACGCCTCAATACAAAGGACTATATCATCCAAACTTCCAAACCATGGGTTTCAAGAATTCCGCCGTTTTTTGAAAAAGAAATTTCCTCACTTATTCTCACCTTTTTAAAATTCACGTCCTTGACTCTCATTCTTGATTGCGCATTCTGTGGTCTGGAAGTGGGAACTTAACCAAGCCTAACCTAACCTGACGTAACCTATGTTTAAACGAAACATAAGTTATAATCTACGCGTTCACAGATGGCGCAAATTAAATAAATATCACGTTGAATTATTTGTTTGCGCCAGGACATGCGGAATGTGAATAATGAGTTTTGTCCTTATACCAACTCAATTCTTTAGAGTAGGGCATACAAATACAGTCTGCGATCAATGTCTGCGATACAATCCAATATTGTCGCGCCATCTTTGAAAAAGAAATGTGAAGTTTATGGCGCAGACTACGCCAATGCGATTGTCACCGCCATGACTGCCTGGATGGAGTCCCCCCCTGATGGCCCTCTGGAGACGGTTAAATACCCACGTAAACGGCTGTATGCGTTCATTTTAGTGTTTAATATATGTATACATTATTTTTCTTTCGGTTTCATTTCTCATGCTTATTCATTTTTTTATTTAATTTATGAGTTTTTTGTTAATTTTTTAACCTCATCTTATTACTTGTCATTCTTTTGTTATTTCAATTTATGGAATGTATTGCATTGCACTTCCCCTGCATGCAGTCTGGAAAAAACTATTATTATTACTATAATTTTGCCGACGTATTTCTTGAACTACAAATTGAGAGTCTTCGAAACCCATCAGATGTTTTATTATAATGATATGATTATTTGGCGACCCGACAATTCGTCCTGCGACAATTCATCCGGCGACAGTTCATCCTGCGACAGTTCATCCGGCCGACAGTTCATCCTGCCAACAGTTCATCCTGCCGACAGTTCATCCCGCCGACAATTCATCCGGCGGCAATTCATCCTGCCTGATCATTTAGAAGATTTTTATTAAGTAAGTATGCAAAGAGGATATACGGCCGTACAACCAAAATCGATATACTTATATCTGAAGGCATCTTGAGTGGAAATCCGCTGTAAAAATATTTTTACTAACAATAATTTCGACTCTCCGAAGAAGCATGCGTGAATAAGAAAATACGACATACTTATACTTATAGGTTAGGTTAGGTTAGATTAGGTTAGGTTGAATTGTCAGGATGAATTGTCGCCGGAACAAGGTATAGAGTATATTTTAGTCAAATAAAATTAAGTGGAATAAAGTTTTATATTCGTTTTATTATAACATATTACGTACATCCAATACTTATAGCTAGTGGCTTATGACTAAGACATATAAACGATGGCCTAAGACTAGTGACTTAATAACATACATATTTATAATAAGATAAGCGCCAGAAGAAGTAGGAAGTCTTTACTTAATATTACAATTTAAGAACACTGGTGCAAAAATGATCTCAATGAGTTAACTGGATTTACGGGAAGGTATAGATATCTTAAAAATTAATAGTCGATCTTTACCGCATGAAAATGATTCATCACTCAATATTAAACAGATTGAGTAGGTTCGGCTTCAAAGAACCTGAGAAAAGGGTTTTTTTATGTTTGACCCCAAGCCTAGCATTTTGCCCGTAAAGATTTTTAATGTAAAGGTTTAAAATGTTATTTTCTGTAGATTATGGAGTTAATAAAAATCTCGCGAATCCCGTGAGATTACTTACTACTAAATTCAAAACAGATATCCCCATAGAGATACTGCAACAAACAACATGCAACAAACTGATTTCAAAGCCAATCCTAATAGCCAATTTATACCTTTATAAAATCTGCCAATGTTCTCTGAATGCATTTTTTGCAATTTAAACACAGAAGGTCACAATGCAATTCTAGTTTTTTTTTTTATATTTTTGAAATGTTACTAGATTTCCGGCCTTCGAAATATGTGTTTATTGAATCTATTAGCATTTTTTTCTAATGAACTTATTTTTTGTTTATTTTAATGTGCAGTGATTTATTAAGTAGGCAACTGCAAAACATACATTACGTTATGCGTTTATAATAAATGTGATGCAATTAGTAAGATCGTTTTATTAGTAGTGCAGACTCTTGAAACATCATGAAATCTAGCCGATCTTTTAACCTTTAAAATGTTTCAAAATTTTAGAACTAAAATATTTTTTTGGTAAAAAAAATACCGTGCAGGGAGTTAAGAGCATAGAAATATATATTATTATTTTTTATTTAAATACCTCACAAGAGTCCCAGCTGCTCTAGTCTGAAGCCAGTGAGACTATGGCATCCCCAATTGGTGCATGTTGTGAGGCTGAAGGTAGTGGGGAGGGATGGGAGATGGGGAAGAGGAAGGTGGAGAAGTACCTGGCTATTCAGATCTTGTCACCAAATACGGCTAAAGCCATTTCAAGTAACGTTTCAATTCTGAATGGTGGTCTTACACCAGGGCGATACTAAGAGTATCTTCCACTCTGGAACGTGCCGCAAATATGCTATGTATTATTTTAAATGAATAGCACAAATTAATCAATTAAAATTTAATTGTCACGCCGGGATTCGATCCTGCGGCCTTCAGATTGAGAAAATGCAACCGCCATAAATGCAACACGTAAAAATATTTCTTTCAGTTCCTTGGTAACATTTTTTAACGCGGAAACATAAGACCTATTTTATAATCTCTTTAACATTATTACACATTCTCAGTAAAAAACCAAAAATCGTCTCACAGCATCCCAAACATACAAACACATTATTGGACTAATAATATTTTAAATAAAAAAAATCTGTCTTACTGGCGGGAGAGTATTTCTTCAAACAAAATTACTCCAAATTCTCTCACATTCCAATAATGACTATTTTTTTGTATTTAAAAATCAGTACAACACTCTAATTTCACCTACTTGAGATCTGGTCAGCAATAAAAGAAGTTTAAAAAATGGGACACAATTGTATACAAAATACATGAAAACACAGCCTTTGTCGGCGTGCTGAATTTTTTACAATCTATCTTTCTTTCTAGGTTGAAATAAAAGTTTATTGCAATGCTTTCGAACCAAATTAAAATGTGTTGTACAATTTCTTTACAGGCATAAAGAATGGTACCAATTTTTATGGGCAGCATAAATAGAGTAGGCTATTCTTTCTAAGAACGTCTGCATTTTGTGTTACATTTCTTCAGTGATAATTGCTCCCAAAGTTAAGGGCATCTTTTGCGTAATTCGCAAGGTTACATATTTTTGCAAAATCATAAAAAAAAAGTCGTAAAGAATACAACATTTAACGTGGACTTAGATGTATCCGATTTGCGACGAACGTTTTTTGAAATCAATTGTTTATTATATAATAAAACAAAATATAATACATTTAAAAATTAACAAAGCTTTAGAAAGATTCGCATTGAGACATTTTTTAACATCGTAAAAAGATTGCAAAAATTTGCAAAAGCAAAACTTTTGTTTCGTTTTTTTGTCAACGCTTTTTAGCTTTCAAAAGAACTTTTGTGCTTTTTTTAAAGTGTTTTTGGAATATGCGGATAGGTACCTACTTAGGTATTTGTTCTTTTTTTAGGCTTTTTTGAAGGAAGAGTTTAAAAATTGCATTGTTTTCGTTTCTGCAGAATTTTCGCAATGCAAGTTTGAATAGTTTTCAGAATCAATTATCGCGTAAAGACCTTGAGAAAACAGGTATTTAAAGGTGTTTATTAGGATTAATAAATGTCACATATTTTGCACAAGTCTGCTACTTCGATAAAGGACAAGTAGTAAATTATAGTAAAACAAAATACAAATATTATATTATAGTATTCATTCAACTTTCATATAGAAAATTTATCAAATGAATTTAGGATTACCTAACCGTGTTGTTTTATAATGTCATTTTTATACAGAATAAATTTTAGTTTCAAAAGGAATATCTTTTTCATTCTTGAAATTTCTCCTCACTTCCCACTGCTCCCAACCGTCTGGAGCTGCGGTCGTCACACTTTTCTGGTCAAATACTCCAGTCAAAATAGACTATCTACCTCGCATTAATTCTGAACAAGCTGGATTTTTGTATAAGTCTTGAATACGTCATTACGAATGCTATGTCAAAAGTTCCCATCAATCCCGCTCTGGCAAGGTTTTTTTTTTCGAGGTCAAAGTTCACCATTTTTTGTTTTTTTTTTGCGTATATCTCTGAAATTTTACATTTTTACCTGAAAAGTGCCTCTGAAAATTGGAATTTCGAAAAAAGGTATTTATCTTTTTAACTTATACTATCGTGTAGAATCTCCTCCCGAAGTTAATGCACTTTACCCCCGGACACCCTGTATCGTGGAGTATTCCTACTGGGGAAACCACATTTAAAAAAAGCGCTAAGTACACTACCTCAAAGGTGGTGCGGAAATGTGTGCATACCTACGGTCTGAAATCACGATAATTCGAGAACGGTGCTTCGTAGAGAAAATAACGCAGGAACTTTTTAATAGAAAATTTTACGATCTGCAAACTTTTACTCGATATTTTTTTCGATAGCTCCTACTGTTTCAGAGATATACGCAAAAAACAAAAAATTGTTACCTTTGACCTCGAAAAAAAACCTTGCCAGAGCGGGATCGATGGGGACTTTTGACATAGCATTTGTAATGACGTATTCAAAACTTATACAAAAATTCAGCTTGTTAAGAATTAATGTGAGGTCAGCACCTTTTTTCGTCTATTTTGACTGGATTAAAAAGCCACATAGGACAATGTGAGCTATCACCGCGGGCCGCACACTTTCAGGGGGGGGGATATTCTTAATAATAATAATACACTTAAAACTTAATATTATATAAAAAAAATGTGATAGAATCTTTCAGTTCAATTTTCATCCACTTCCCAAATTTTTGAAATATGTGAATTTTCGCACACCTGATAAAAATGATTACAATACATATAATAACAAAAATTAACCAATATTAAAGTTTTCTTTGCTTTATTAGTACGTGATAGGCGTGTTTTTTTGGTCTTTTTTAGACCTTTTTTTACCTACCGACACCCTCACTGTGCCATCTCTACGCCCTTTAATTTTCTCTGGGTCTTCTACTGCAACCCTAAAAGTCTCAAACGACCACAAGGGGGCGTTACCGCCCACGTTGAGAACCTACGAGGTACATTATGTATTCAAAAACCAGCTGGGCGTTTTAAAATCAAATTTCAATCAATTAAAATCAACGTTTTAAAATCATATGGGTATACGTACACAAAATATTTGAAAAAAAAACGGATAATATAAAAAAATGTATTTAAAAAGAAAACAGCAGATAGTTGTTCGGGCCGCAAAAAACGGATAATATAAATTGTACATGAAAAACAAAATATTTAAAAAGAAAACGGCAGATATTTGTGCGTGCCGTAAAAAAACGGACAATATAATTGTACGGGAAAAAATATATTTAAAAAGAAAACGGCAGATATTTGTACGGGCCGCAAAAAACGGGTAGCTTAATTGTACGCCAAGATATTTGTGAAGAAAACGCCAGATATTTGTGCGGGCCGGGTCTGGAGCCAGTGAGACTATGGCATCCCCAATTGGGGTTTCTTGTGAGAATGGTTGTGAGGCTGACGGGAGTGGGGATGAGAAGGAAGAGCTATGGGGTGTGGAAAATTGAGAAGCTCCTGAACATTTGGATCTGGTTATCAAACTTGGCTAAAACTATTTTAAGCGAGGTTTACATTCTGAATGGTGGTCTTTCACCGGGAGGTACTGAAATTATCTACTTTTAACACTTTAACGCAATATTTTTATTTCAAAAATTCTAACATTTTTACTAAGTTGTCAAATGACAACGACAACAATGTATAAGCGTTATCATTTAACAAATAAGTATATTTTACAATTTGGGAGACGGGTGAGGGTACCGCCGGCCTGGGAATAATTTATTGAATAACCAACACCCCTGCCATCGGTCTGTCCCAAGTGGTTCGCCACGTTTGACTTAGCAGGAGTGCCGGGTTCGTGGGGCGAGGTATATCTAAAACTTACAGCGGATGATTTTTCAACCTACTACGTGGCGGGCCGAATGAGGAAGACTTAACCAAGAACTCTCCAACCGGATTCTCCCACTTGCCTCGCACCGTAATGAGAAGGATGAATTCATACGTTCGTCACTCCTTTTTTATATGAATACCGCACAAGAGTCCCAACTGCTCCCGTCTAAAGCCAGTGAGACTACGGCATCTCCAATCGGGGTATGTTGTGAGGCTGAAGGTAGTGGGGAGGGGAAGGAGATGGGGAAGAGGAAGGTGGGGAAGTACCTGGCTATTCAGATCTGGTCACCAAACACGGCTAAAGCCATTTTAAGCAACGTTTCAATTCTGAATGGTGGTCGTAGAGCGATACTGAGAGTATCTTCCACTTTGGAATAAGCCGCAAATTTAAATTTAGTTAAAAATTACACAATGAAGCAATAATCAATAATAATAAAGGAAGGAAGAAAATAGATTCAATTTTGCAACCCAACAAAGAATAATGCTTGTTTTGTACTTTCTTTTAGATCTAACTTAATAATTTTCCTTGGCAATATTCTAACATAGATTAGGTATTTACTTATAATTCAAATAATAAAACTTGTACAATGTGTCCTTAGAACGGGGTACCCCAGTAAGGACACATTTTCTCTAAAAAACTGTAAAAAAAAAAAAAAAATAAATAACAAATAAATAAAAAATAAAAAAATCAATGCGCAACTGTCCGTGTTTTGTTTTTGTCGGTATCAGAGATGGCGTTGTGTACGGATTTAAATTTTTGTGATTTTCTTACTTTTCCACTTACTTAGGGGAATGGTGTTTCATTTTCTTAATACGTGTGAGGGAGATTTAATATAATTATTGTATTTTTACTTTTGAGGGGTGCAGATATACGTACGTTCACCGTTTGTCCAATTTTCGACCGTTGACATTTAGTGCGTAAGAAAGAGGGGCAGCATAATGTTTAAGAACAAAGGCAAAACAATTAGCGCATTGACATTTGATTTTTGAATTTTTGGAATTCACTCACTACTCAATATCATACTTATCACAATATTTCTGCAGCTCTTTCAAAAAATGAGTATTCGTTCCGTACAAAATGTATTAGGAAATATTTTTTTTCCTCGTATTTTTTTTTCGTGATATTTTTCGATGTTTTAATAGCTATTCTGCTATTCAGGGCGGAGACAAATCAAAGATCATAAAAATCGGTCCAGCCGTTCTCGTGTTATAAATGGTGCAACTAACCCGACTCTGTTTTGTATATTATATCTAAGATATGTACTCGTTTAGTTTTCAAATGTTGTTACTTGTATTTTGGAGTATTTATGCCACGGCGAACAACGTCTGTGAACTTGGCTTCGTAACCCAGACGATGAATGAATGCCAATTGCTAAAATAACTAAGAATTAAATCCAAACTAATACCAAACTCGTTCGGTACCGGGACAGAACAAACCAGATTGCGGTCGGTTTTTTAATAGGTGACATATTTTAAACCATTCAAATAGACTTTAAAATTTAGCTTTTCGCAAACTATTATATGTTAAAAACCTGCTCCCCGCAAGTTACAATAATAATCATATTATTGTCAATCTCTCCATATCCGGAGATAAATTTCAAAATCCAATAGTACTTACGTCTGCCAGGCGATGTTCCTCACGCTAGCTGTTGACTTAAGAGGCGCCATCTTTCGGCATTGCTTTAATTCGGTTCTATTACAAAAGTACATTTGTTCACAAACTCCATGTAAGAAAACTGTTTTACGTAAGGCGCGGCGTCAGAGTTGTGTACAGTCACTAGGCTGATACGTTTTAAGATTTTCACGGCCAAAAGTAATTTCGTTATTTGTTTTTGGGGTGTTATGCCGTGTTGCGCTACCTCCTTCTTTAGCCAACATTTCGGACATCGTTGCAGTGTCCATCATCAGGGCAGATCCGGCAGATCACACACGTGTTGTGCTACCTCCTTCTTCAGCCAACGTTTCGGACATCGTTGCGATGTCCATCATCAGGGCAGATCCCGCAGATCACACATCTACCGCATCTGCCGGATCGATGTCCGAAACGTTGGCTAGAGAAGGAGGTAGCGCAACACGGCATAACACCCCAAAACCAAATAACGAAAAGTCACTAGGCTATTCATTTTGTTTGATAATGATGATGATGACTAATAATGATGTTTAAAATACAGTGAATAGCGTAATCATGCTAATTTTTTTACAATTTGGGAGGCTGGTACGGGTTAACCATTTATTGGAAAACCGACACCTCTGCCAAAGTCACCGCAAGTGGTTCGCTACGTTTTATGATTTAGCAAGGGTGCCCGAGTTCATCGGATGAGCCGTGTGCAGGTCTTAGCGGCGGATGGGCTTGTCCACCAACTTTAATTTGGGGAGACCTTTTGACCTTCAGGTTTTTTCTCATCACCTGTCGTTTTGCACCGTAACGGGAAGGGTAGATTCATACGTTCGTTACTCCAGGACTCACTGACCCCTACTACCCAACCTTCGTATCCTTTTCCTTCCTAGAAATTCCATAAAGGCAATTCACATATATACACATTGAAAAAGCATTTGATGAAAAAACAAAAAAATCACACCCGTTACTAGTCACACCTAAAATGCATAATTCCTCCAACGAAAACAGTTTAATAACACAACTCAGGAGGCGGAAATGGGTATCGCCGCCCCGGGAATTAAATTTGATAATCTTTATATCATAAGTGTTCAGAATTTGTTATTTCTAAAGGGAAGAAACTATTTTAAAGAAAGCCTCAAATCAATAATTTAAATTAATTTGCTTTATTATTAATTTTTTTACATTCAACTCTAAAAAAAAAATATTTTGCTAATTAATCTTTATGTTAATTATTTCAACATTTGAAGTCATTGATTTATTTACTTAACTACGAGTATTCGTATTTATTTATTTTAGCGAAATCAACAGTCTAATAAGGTTCGTTTATGCTTTGAGAAACCAGTTAAAGAATTCCTTATTATGCAGATACATATTTAACCCCTCACGCTTGGGGCCTATTTTGTCGGAGGGTCATGTAAAATATTTCCGCTTTAAAATAAAATAAAAAAAAAATGGAATATTTTTTGAATCATCCGAAAATAAAAACTGTTTAAAAAACAATTTAAAATACGCTTTAAAATTTTATAATTCAAAATCCTATCCTATCCTATTAATCCTACTAATATTATAAAGGTGAAAGTTTGTACGGATATATGAATGTTTGTTACTCTTTCACGCAAAAAATATTGAATGGACAGTCACTAATAGAAAACTACATTATTTGCGAGTAATATAGGCTATATATATTGGTAAGTTCTGGCGTTATGAAATAATTGATTACACGTTTTCCGTCCCTAACAAAATCGAGTTATTGCAAACGTCAGAAGAAAATCGACCACCACAACACGGGCATGTGCCTAGCATGGTGGTCGAAAAATCCCCAACTTTTGTAAAAAGAATTTTTTCAATGAATAAAGAAACATTAAAAAATCAAACAAATTGTTGCTTTGCAAACCCTTTGTGGGGGAGGGGGTAGGGGTTGGGAGGGGGTAGGGAAGGTGGAGGAGGTGGAGTGGAAAACCCCCTAATACTATGTGAACGGAGCCGGGGGCAAAGGCATATACATTTTTAAATATAAAATATTTTAATGCAAAAAATACAAGAAAGTTAAAATTACTGGTTTTGATAAAACCCATACATTAGACAAATGCATTATAAACGTATTGTTTACTTCACTTTGTGTCATTCCGTGTAAAAATAATTAATAAAAAATTCCCAAAGTTTGGTAATTCTTTTTCAAATTTCGGTCGGAGGCTTTGATTTCATAAAGGTATACATTTTAATTATTTTGCGGTTAACGTTTAGATTTAAGTAAAGTGTGGTGTTTTCTCTTTCTAACACCCATTAATCTTATTTCTATTAAGGGAGATAAAAAGATTTCTATGATGTCTTTATGGGTTGTTCCGAAACCGAAAAAATAGCCTGAGGTATTAACAAAACAACGTGTTTCACGAATTCATTTATATCATTTTTAAACAAATTTCGACTACCTAGTAAAACTGTAAGAAAGAATAAAAGAATTCCTTAAATATTTTATGTCCTTTTAGACTCCGTTTCTGCCTTCTTGATTAGTTTTTCATTTGACCCATAGGTTCTCAACATGGGCGATAACGCCCCCCTTGTGGGCGTTTGAGGCTTTCAGGACGGCAGTAAAATGCCCAGAGAAAATTAGGGGCTTTGAGATGGGACAGGGAGAGCGCGGGCAGGTAAAAATACTAACACTTTAAATTATTACTATTACCACACAAGAAATTATTACTATTTTATGTGACCAATGTAAAATTCACGTGGGCGCATAAAAGAATAAAATGTGTATGTAAATAAATATAGTTCAGACATATTAATGGGCTGAGAAGTTACCGAATCAGTAGTTACGATGTGAGACATATATTATATAAGCTATATATTAAAATAAAATAAAAAGGCAGATAAAAACTCTAACGAATTACTGCAGTACGAGATCGCTGACGTAGCTCAGGACAGGGATGCCTAGAGGTCTCTTGTCAAAATAGTGGCCACCCAACCCAAATGGGACAAGATAAATAAGTTAGGAAGAATATTAGCAAAACTTAGCTTGTCCAATTAGTTGTTTATAATATTATCGTCTTACGAGTATTATTATTATTAAGAATTGCCACTATATCATAACTACAAGAAGGAAGGGGGTAGCAACCCGGTAGGTACTTAAAATTTAAAATATAACAGATAATTTTTTATATTTTTAAAGAAGAAAATAACACGAATAATCTAAACTAAAAGATGAAGAAGAACAGGACACAGAAAAATAGAAAAAGATAATGGTCGCAACTGGAACACGAACCCAAAACCTCTCGTCTAACCAGGACGTGCGCTTTTAGCAATGCAGCCATTGCCACCTTCTGTCAAACCGTCAAAATTGTCAGTCTCAAATTTTAGAATTAACAATATTATCTTCAATTAAACTACCTTTCTTCATTGGAAACAATATTTCTAAGAAATGATTTGTAACCTAGATAGCGTCTCGGATGAATATATCCGATTTTATTTATAAGGAGTATACATTGACCTTTTTATAAAAGTCTAAATAAATATTCAATTTTTTATAAGAACAACTCTCTTTTTACACTTTTAAAGGTAGTTCCCATCAATGTAATATATCATTGAAGAAGAAGACAACACTAAACGAAAGAGAACAAGACACAGAAAACAGAAAAATATAAAGGTCGCAACTGGTCAGACAAGAGGTTCTGGGTTCGTGTTCCAGTTGCGACCATCATCTTTTTCTGTTTTTCTTTATCTTGTTTAATAAAATAATAATATTTGGGTGATTTTTATAACGGCTAGTACAAACCTATAATATATTTCAAAAATCTAGAAAAAGTACAAACTAGACAAACAATTAAAAACAACTTATGGCTAAAAATTGCATCCACTGGTTAATTGATCACTGACACGAAAAATATTATGTACAATGGACGAGATGCTGCCTAAAAATGTATACAGGACCATTCTTACCTGGGAAGTCGCCGGAGACTAACACTGCTTAATGTTTTTTTTAAAGAAATCTAGATAGACTTCGCACGCAGAGGACATAATATTTTGAACACATTTTTTAATCCTGAAATATATTTTAATATTAATATATAATATATTCTTTAAAAGTGTATTTTGGAAAGCAAAGGCAACATTTTATGGTGGGCGGTAAAGTACTACAAGGATTTGATCTTCCTAAATTTCTTTCTTATTTTCGTTTAGATTATTTGTGTTGTCTTCTTCTTTTCAATGATATATTACACTCAATTACACTGATAGGAATAACCTTCAAAAGTATGAAAAGAGAGTTGTTATATTTTTTATATATTTTTAATCAAATTGTTGTTTCCGTGACAGTTGAGTCCCTTAACAAGTTGTGGTAAATATAATCGTGGCAATGGCTGTTTTAGATTCACGACAGATAGTAAGTAAAAAAAAAATGGGGGGCGCTAGAAAAAAAAATCTCAGAGTGGGCGGTGGGCAAAATAAGGTTGAGAACCTTTGCTTCATGTTACATTGTATGAGAAAAGCAGATGATGAATACAATATAGGTGCTAGGATAACGTGTCCTATTCATTAGAAATATACATAATATTGTAATGTTTTCAAATTACCCTCTAATTACATGCGTAATTGACGTTTGAAGTTTTCCTTGATAACCGGCTTCCTGGATATTTCATTGATATTTTTATGTATTCTATTAAGTTGTCTGCAGTTGTGTCATTTCACATTTCCGACAACCAGTTAGCTACTCTAACCGACTCAGAACAGACATCGTCTAGTGAGCCGGGTAACTTACTTGCATTATTAGAAAATTTTATCTCAATAAAAGCCCGGGTTATCGGTAATTAAATAACTTATTTCGAAGCTACAATTTTTTTGTAAATAGTAGCTCCACACAGGAGGTCCTGAGGAAAATAATATTTACCCTCAAGGCCTATGTCATCTTTGGGGATGCTGTGGTGAGGGTTTTTTTAAGGAAAGGAAAGATAGGAAGATCGATGAAGGAAAAAACGTATGAGGGGTGGGTAGGAATCTGAGGGTCAGTGTGACGTCCAGAAATGACGAACGTTTGAATCTATCCCTCCGTTCCCCATTTCCTTCCCCGCCCCATTACCTTCAGCCTCATGACACACTCCAATTGGGAACACCATAGTATCACTGAGAAAATGCACAAAATTAAGAAAAATGTGCAGAAAATTGGATAATTTCAGAAAACTTAACGACTATTTTAACTTTGCACTTTTGGCAGTTCGCGCGTTTGATGAAATTGAATTTAGCAGGCAGCTGTTTTTTTTGGTATTAAAAGAATTGTCTATGAATTTTTAAATTATAGATATTTTAAATAGGTACCTATGTTAGGGACCAAATTTGATTGATTTTTCTTATAATATTCAAAAATGAATATTTTTAATTTACGAAAAATGACAATTTGAATAAAAAAAATTGTAATAGGTGGTACGCGAGCTGTTTGAAAACTGGGACTGAATATATGAAACGCGGGAAGGGAAAGTGGAAGGGGAATGCGGGCGGGGAAGGGGATGCGGGAGGGGAAGAGGTTATGGGAGGGGAAGGGGATGTGGGGGGGAGAACGGGGACGCACGGGAAAGGACATTCAGGAATAAACAACGTATTTCTTTGAATATGACATTGCAATGCACGCCGAGAACCAGCTAGTAATCGATATATTATATAACTAGCTGATAAATAGATAAATTGATACTCCCTGCGTGTCCTTTCCCATGCATACCCGTTCCTTTCCACCTTCCCCACCTTCCCTTTGAAAGCGTCGCCTCTCTGTGATAAGGAAAAGTATAACGAGAGCCAAGCAGAAGAGTTAGTAACTCTATATAATTCTACGCTACGGGCATTACTCGATAAAAATGCTCCTTTCACAGAGAAGGTCTGCCGCATTAGGAATTGCAGCAAATGGTTCGATGATGAATGTCTTCAAAAGAAGAGGGAAATGCGGAAATTTGAGAGGATTTACAGACAAAACCCGACTTTCAGCAATCGGCAGTTTTGGATTACCAAGCAAAAAGTTTACAAGGAAGAAGTCACACAGAAGAAATCTAACTTTTGGTGTGAGCAAATTGAGACAGAAAAGGACCCTCGAAAACTTTGGCAAAACATAAGGACTCTGTCTGGAGAGAGCAACAATAAGGTTGATTCCTCTCTTGAAGCAAACAGCCTCGCAACATACTTCAGAAGTAAGGTTGAACAAATTCAGGCCCTCAGTGTGGTAGGATCGCCTTCTATCGCAGCATCAAGTCAGCTCTCGGGTGACTTCTCTACTTTTGCAGCAGTAACGGAAGAAGATGTCACGCGTGCTATAAAGTCTTGCCCTAACAAGCAATGCACCCAAGACCCCATACCTACCTGGCTCTTAAAACAGTGTCTTCCGGATATAGCGCCTGTAATTACCGCAATTATCCAGAAGTCATTAGTAAATTCACTTGTACCGGGAACACTCAAGAAATCAATTATTACTCCGATTCTAAAAAAACAAAATCTTGATACTGACAATACGGATAATTACAGGCCAATATCCAATCTACCATTCCTTTCTAAACTGCTTGAGAAAATCGTTGCCAAACAATTAGTGGGATACTTGAACTCCGCCGGTCTATTTGCCAAAAATCAATCCGCTTATAGACAGTTTCATTCAACGGAAACTGTTCTTCTGCGGTTAATTTCAGACTTGATCATCGGGATGGAAGCAGGTAAGTTGGGTTTGGTATCTGTTCTTGACATGAGTGCGGCATTTGACACGGTAGATCATAGTATTTTATTAAATGTGCTTGAAACCGAATTTGGCGTTCGAGGTGATGTTCTCCAATGGATGACATCATACCTGTCTGGACGAGTAGCCTCAGTAATTTTCAATAATTGTACTTCACCTGAAACTCCCATAGAATGTGGAGTTCCCCAGGGTTCTGTCTTGGGTCCCATTCTTTTCATTCTCTATACGAATCGCCTCGAGAAACTCATTCAATCAGCTGGCTTTGAATCACAAGGCTATGCAGACGATCGTTTCATTTTCAAGTTTTGTTCCCCGGATGAAAAAGACGTCCTTAAAAATGAGGTGGTTAGTTTCATTAACACAGTCTCAAGTTGGATGTCTGTCAATAAACTCAAACTTAATCCGACCAAGACGGAATTTATTTGGATAGCTTCTCCTGGAAGGCAAGCCCTCATCGACTCTAATCCAATCCATATTCAGGGCACAGATATAATCCCTTCTACAGAAATAAAGTTTCTAGGTTTCACTATAGACAATAGTCTTTCTCTTGAATCACAAATTTCAAAATCTGTAAGTTCAGGCTTTTTCCATCTAAGGCAGATAAAATCAATCAGGCGTTGCCTTCCCTCTGATGGAGCAAAGTCACTCATAAATTCGTTCGTTGTCTCACGTATGGACTATTGTAATAGTGCGTATGCTGGCTTGCCTAAAAAACAATTCAATAGAATCCAGTCCGTTTTTAATGCTGCGGCGAGAATGATTTTTGGTGAATCTAAGTATTGCCGTATAACCCCGCTTCTAAGGGATCTTCATTGGCTTCGATGCCCTGAAAGAATAGAATTCAAGATCTGCTTAATGACCTTCAAAGCATTGCAAGGAATGGCGCCAGCCTATATATCGGAACTATGTGTCCGACAAAACTTAAGCGATAGGCAGCTTACTCTAAGGTCAGCAGATCGAGATGTTACTAATCGTTTAATCGAACTTTCTAGGTCAAATCGAGCCGTTTACTATGATCGATCTTTTCGTGTAACTGGCCCGCTCATTTGGAACAAACTTCCCTCAGCTCTGACTAATATCCAGAACTTGGCAGAATTCAAAAGAGCTTTAAAAACCAACTTATTTAAAAAATCATACCTTTTATGAATTTTAACTCCTTTTCAATCTACTATAATAAGCCATGTTCCTCAAGTTTCTGGTAATTGTTTGGTTTCGATTACCTCCTTGCTATAGTTTTATGTGCACTCTGAATTTGTATTATTTCTAAATGTTAACTGCCTCCTGTTCTATATAATTTAGTTTAAATGATTCTTGTTGAATGGCGCCGTGATGGTTTATCATTATATATTGTCCTGTGCCAAAACAGCACTCACTATTGTTGTTAATATTGTTCTTTAGGAATTGCTTTGTATATTTTTGTATATTCGTTATTTCACATTATTTAATTATTTTTTTAAGGACTCGTAAGGAACACTGTAGGTTAATTTTA
This sequence comes from Limnephilus marmoratus, assembly GCA_917880885.1. Classification (NCBI taxonomy): domain Eukaryota; kingdom Metazoa; phylum Arthropoda; class Insecta; order Trichoptera; family Limnephilidae; genus Limnephilus; species Limnephilus marmoratus. Next base: position 34,108,358 of record OU862926.1, read on the forward strand.
GGTTTATTATAATTAAGCGCACTTGAAGTGAAATATCACAAAACTGCGCTATATAAATACTATGTTATTATTATTATTATTATTCCCCCTGCCTTTCCTCCCTGCCGATAAAATATATGAAAAATCTCACATTTTCATTTAAACAAATTTCATAACGCCAGAGCTTACCATTATATACAGCCTATGTTTCTCGCTGATAATTTAGCTTTCTATTGGTGAAAGAATTTTTCAAATCGGTTCAGTAGTTTCGGAGCCTATTCAATACAAACAAACAATCAAACCTTTCCTCTTTATAGTATTAGAAATATGAATGTTTGTTTGTGTGGAGATATTGTAAAAATTAACAGAGTGTGCAATTCACACGCGGTAGAAGTGAAGCCTTCAGAAAACGGGAAAAGAAAGTGGGAAAGCTAAGAAACTCCTCACAAATAGGAGACCGATTAGACTATCTCATTCTCGCAGATTAAATCCCATAGACGTTCGTGTTTGTCTCTGTTTCATCAAGTTTCAAATCACAACGATGCTAAAGCAGTCTTGACTTCAAAAAGATCAGCATACAACCCAAAGCCACCCATCCACAGACACTCTGCTTTATATTATGTTTATATAGACATAATAAGCAGGGACTAATTTAAATAAGCCAATCGTAAAATATATGATAATAGAAACATTTATCAGCATTAAGGCTTTGATCCGACATCGCAGAGGTCCAAACGCAACATTATCTTGCTAAGTGGTATCAGTACCTGTGTATGTATTTCAAGACCAACCGCCTTTACTAGTAATACCATGTCAATCTGACGCGACAGAAGATAATCTAATCACCTACTTATAAGTAGAGCACTTTGCGCTTACCAAATTAAAATTAATTATTTTATTGTTTATAAAACCAACGCTTTGCAATGCTTTCTTCATCAGGGTTTACTTAAAACTTTAAAAAAACAGAGGGTGCCATTCACATGTGGTAGAGGTAAACCTTCGAAAAATTAAAGCGATTTCACGCGTTTTCATCCCACGACAAAACATCAATGGGCTGCAATGTAAATGATAGATGGGATCTTTCAGTTGAAATCAAATGCCGCATTGAGCAAGCTGGTGCAACCTTTATCCGCATGAAAAAAATGTTCTGCAGTCATGATCTCAACCTTGGACTACGAATGCGAATGGTCAGATGCTACGTGTTTTCGATATTATTTTATGGAATAGAAGCATGGACGCTTACTGAAGAACTGATTAGGCAACTTGAGGCATTCGAGATGTGGATCTACAGAAGAATACTTAAAATAAGCTTATAAAGAAAAGGAAGTAATTAAAACTATAAAAAATCCGAAAACTTCAATATCTTGGACATGTGATGAGATATCCAGAGAAGTATGAGATCTGGGCCCTGGAAGAAGGAGAACCTTATGGCTGAAAAACTTGAGACAGTAGTTTGGCCAGTCTGTAGAGCTATTCCGGGCCGCAGTAAACAAAGTCCGCATAGCCAACATGATAGCCAACGTCCGTTGAACGGACAGGGCACTTGAAGAAGAAGAAGGCAAAATATCCCAGATAAAATCAAAACATCCCCATAACCAAACCTAACCTAACAAAAAATGGGACAAAAATAATACAGGCATCCTGTAAAGAAAATATTTTTTTTTTTTTACATGAGCTCCACACAGGAGGCCCTGAGGAAAATAATTTCCATCAGGGCCAATGTCATCTTTGGGGATGCTGTGTGGAATGTTTTTTTAAAGGAAAGGAAGGAGAGGAGAGTTCTGGGAAGGAAAAGGGTTTGAGGAGTGGGTAGGAATCTGGGGTTCAGTTTGTCCTGGTCATCCGCCTCCAAGACCTAGACCAGCTTCACCCCATGAACCCGGGCACCCCTGCTAAATCACTTTCTTCGGTATATTTTGTCGGAGAATATTTTGTCAGGGGATGAAAACGCGGATCACCACTAAAGTTGACAACTGTGAGCAGGTTACGAAGCATTGCACAAAGAGAAGTATCACACTATTTCATACTCTCATGGGTTAAATCCGAGAGATTTACGTGTTTGCCTCTTTTAAGTGTCGCTATTTTTCGTTTCACCGAGTTTCAAATCACAACGGTGCTAAAGAAGTTTTCACTTAAAAAACTTTTCAAGTAGGCTTCTGAGGGTCGCATAAATGCTTACTTTTCAGTCAATCCTCGAATTTTATTCATTTTGAAATAAAATGGTGCCACAAAACAGATTTGCTGTGTTTGAAAGTGTTGTCAAATTAATTACATCCGAGAAACAAATTACCAAATCATAAAAAATACTAAAGGTGGTTGTGCGTCTGTGAATGTAACTCTGGTTCAATGAACTCGGATTGGCTTGGAATTTGAGTGCCATTTTCAAAATTGGCACAAGCGATAATTAACCCACGTTTTTTTGAAGCCTTGAGGAATATAATTTCCCTCAAGGTCATCTTTGGGGATGCTGTGGTGAGGGTTTTTTTAAGGAAAGGAAAGATAGGAAGATCAATGAAGTAAAAACCGTATGAGGGGTGGGGAGAAATCTGGGGTCAGTGTGACATCCAGAAATGACGGACGTTTGAATCTATCCCTCCATTCCCCATCTCCTTCCCCACCCCATTACCTTCAGCCTCACGACACAACCCAATTGGGAACGCCATAGTACCACTGGCTCTGAAAGAAAGAAATTGGGATTTATTTGCGGAATTCGTATAAAATATAATTAAAACCATTAACAAACTATGCAGATCCAAAAAAATCATTGCCTTCTGGTGCACCGGTTGCACCGGTACAGGAGTGCTCCTGGCTGGGGTAGTGCAATCATTGCATATCGTATCATATCATATTGGTAAAAAAATGACCGCCAAACAATGAGCCAGTTGTGTGAAGACATGAATGATTTAATAAAAAGTTTTAATAAATAAATAAATAATATTTTTGCGTTTGTTAATATTTTTAATAGATATTGCATATTCTTATAAGAACATATTAAAAATAATCTCGGCGTTGCGTTGTTGTTTTTCATAAAACTTCCAATGTGTAGCCTTCTATCACACAAAACCATATCTATACTAATAAATTACCCTGATATTTTATAGTTCAATGGGCAATTAATTTTGTTATTTTGTTCCTTTGCGAGAGAACGCCATGAGTTATGACTTATTATTCATAAAGTGGGCAACTTAATTATAATATCGATGGCACAGAGTTAAAGTGTGGTAACAAAAAAAGTGTCAATGGTTAAAAAAATAAATTTAAACAAACAATCTCACAATTGAATGAGGAACGATCGCGCAGACCATTTCATTTAAATCTTAATTTTGGATTTGACATCAAAATACCTAACCAAAGTGAAAAATTATTTTTGTAATCAAAAGGTGTGTGAAATATTTATTACTTTGAAGAAGAAGATAACATTATTAATCTAAACGAAAATATGAAAGAGAGCAAGACACAGGTAAATAGAAAAAGATAATGGTCGTAATCGGGATTCGAAGCCAGAACCTCTCGTCTAACCGGCGGGACGCGCGCTTTTTATCAATTAAGCCATTGCCACCTTCCATCAAACCGTCATAATTGTCCATCTCATACTTTCAAATTTTGGAATTAACAATCTTCGACTAATTTTTCCATATTATGGGGGGAAACCAGAAATATGTCAGTTTTAAATCAGATTTTAGACATATTAACCCTTTTCCACAAACAATTAAAAATGGATTTCGAAAGATTGCTCTTTTATCTAGCGTTTGCATGTTTTAAATTTTGAGAAAAAATGTATATTTTTAGTGTAATAAGGTAATACCACAGGTCGTTGGCAGATTTGTTAAATTTAGTTTATTTAATTTCAGTTTAAATAAAATCATTAAAAAATATATACGTACATTGGTTTCTTGACGAAAATTGGTCCGTTTGTTATTTATTTGTTTGTTATTTATTTGCGCAATTACAAAATAATATATTTCAGATTTTTTTACACTCTTATTTAACTTGGACATTATTGAAAAATGAAAAATACTTATAAACAAAAAATAATTACAAAAAGTACATTATTTTAATAGTTTTGTCGTCACGCCTTTTAGCATTTTTGGATGTAGGTGTAATTTACAGCATATTTGGAATGAAATAAAATCGATATTGAGTTATAATTTTGAAAAGCTGGTACGGAGAATAATTAATCCTTCTCATTGTAACCGCCCTGCACGATCGTAAGAACAACTTAATATGGATTTTCGGCCGCTGGCTGGTTAAACGCTCTTATAGGCAACTATCTTATTCACTGAAAACAATCTTTCTAAGAACTGGTTTGTATCCTAATGGTGTCTCGAAATATATCTGATTTTATTTATCTGCAATATATATAGTACATTAACGTTTTTACAAAAGTCGAAATGAATATTCATTTTTTTATAAGAACAACTCTCTTTTTATAACTTTATTTCTTTTTGCTTTAAATTATAAGATATAGATAGGCCATGAAAGATTTTAAAGCTTCATGATTTTAGAGCAGTAGTTCCCAATGTCCCTGGGGAGGCCGGTGATCCCCAGGATCATTCAGGGGGTCCGTGGAAAATAAAAATTGATTGGGGGGTCCCTGAATGACTTCAGGGAATCCGCGGCAAGGTTTTGACACATTTTTATTCGTACGGAGTTTCGTCGGGGCAGGAGCGTAATGGGATGGGATGGGCGGGATATTTCGCCCCACCCCATCCTACCCCGTTTCAACCCTTATCCCATTTCGCCCCCTCCGTTGTGCTATCCGCCCTGAGGTCCAAGGGCCAAAACAGTTTGGGAAAGGAGTCCGTGGGTCAAAAGAGTTTGAAACCACTCTTTTAGAGGCTAGTTGATCAATTATTTGTGATCCTGCTTCTTTTTTAAATGCTTACTACCGGGCCTTAAGTATATTTGATTTTGTAATCAAGTCAGCTTGATATATCGGCTGTAAACAAAAGTTTATAGAACCAAAATTACGCGAGATCAACGACACCGAAACCTTTTTGAAAATGAACTTTTAAAATGAACTCTATATAGTTTTTTAGAATCAAAAAGTGATAACAACTGCTACACCCTATTATTCATTCAAGTCTGTTGGTGAAATGTAAAAAGATGCAATGGCATTGTAAAAGTTATAAATAATGATATATTGATACTATTCGACTCCTCGTAGATAGGTAAAACCTCACTTTTTATTTTAAATCGGAGGATTACCGCACTATAACTATAAATAAAACACGAGTATTTAAGAGGGCATTACCAGAGAAAGCCGGAAATACGTCATTTTCAAAAAAGTTTTTAGACGTATTGACTCTTTTCCACAAAAAATTATAAATGGATTTCGAAAGATTGTTCTTTTATCTAGTGAAGTTATGTAATAAATTTTTAGATTTTTTTTTAATTTTTAGTATAATAAGGTTATTCCATAGGTCGTTGGCAGATTTGTTAAATTTTCAAAAAAGTTTTTGTATTATACCACGCCCATTTCAAATAATGTAATCATGCAGTAAAATAAATCAATACATTATCTAGCAGAGTTATGTATTAGAATTTTAATTTTAGTTTCAATAAAATCATTAAAAAATATGTACGTACATGTGTTTCTTGACGAAAATTGGTCCATTTGTGTATTTATTTGCGCACTTACAAACTCATATATTTCAGATTTTTTTAACATTCTTATTAAATTTAGACATTATTGAAAAATGATAAATACTTATAATCAAAAAATAACTACAAAAAGTACACTATTTTAATAGTTTTATCATCACGCCTTTCAGCATTTTTGGATGAAGGTATAAATTAAAGCTAATTTGGATTGAAATAAATTCGATATTGAGTTATAATTTTAAAAAGCTGGTACCGAGAATAATTAATCTTTCTCATTGTAACCGCCCTGCATGATCGGAAGAACAACTTTCGACGAAATGTGGATTTTCTTAAACCCAAAAATGTTATTAACCACTGCGATTGACAGTGGTCCAAAATTGGACCACATTTTTCTACCATTCGTAATTCATTTATTGTAAATATTGAAAACATTTCCATGGCCGGCCATTTATTTTAAAACGAAGCTATTGAAATGCTATATCTATTATGACCATAGATGTCGCAAATCCGAACTTCGTGGACTATTTTAGAAAGATGTCAAAAATGATTTTTAAAAATATTTTTTTCACGCCGAATTTTTTATTAGCTGTTTACAGTTAAAATTAAGTTCAAATTAATAGATAACTTTGTATTAACCACCTAATTATTTACAAAAACCGACATGTTTCGTCAGCAAAGCTGAGAAAAAATGGAGGAAAATTATGCATTTTAATAATAAAATTTCTAATTCAATAAAAAAGAATGTACATAATGAAATTATTCCTGTATTTTATGCAAACAATAGACTTAAAAATTACATAGTAAATAATAAAGATAGAGAATCAAAAATGAAAAAATCTGGAATTTATAAATTGAAATGTAATGATTGTGATTTCTTTTATATAGGTAAAACTTCGAGAAACTTTGAAATGAGTATTAAAGAGCATACGAAAGCTTTAAATAATAATGGTTTCTCGGAGTTTGCCAACCATTTAATAGAAACTAGTCATACCTTTAATTTTAACAGTGGAATAGATTTAATACATTGTAATGTTAATGGCTTTCAATTAGATAAATTAGAAATTTTAGAGATTAGAAAGAGTGTTAATGCAAATTTAAATATTATTAATAATCAAAAATTGTTTTTAAATGACCCATTATTAAATCTATTCCCTTTCTAAATTTTTAATTGTTCTATATTGCCCCTCGTCTCTTTCACATTATTTTCTTTCAAATTTTATTATTGTTTATGTCTATTATTTTTCTCTATCACCTATGTATGTCTATTTTAAAATTAGTTATGTCAAAACCCTGAGGAAGTCAGCTTTGCTGACGAAACATGTCGGTTTTTGTAAATAATTAAGTGGTTAATACAAAGTTATCTATTAATTTGAATTTAAAATGTTACCAAAAAATAATTTTGGACTATTAGATGAACTGATTTAAATTAAGTTTTTTTCCATAGATATGCAACTTTCATTATCAAGTATACCACAGTCGACATACAAAAATCGAAAATATTTTATTTTGACTCGAATAAGTACCCCTCACGGCAGTTTCAAAGTAACAAAGTCGCAGGATTCGCGCGGTTATCCTACAAATATGAGATAAACGGTAAAATACGGGTTAATTTGTTGGCTATTTAACACTTTAAGTTTTAATGTCTCTATGTTAAAATTTGAAGGTATGATTTTTTTTATGTTGGCGAAAAATTTAAAAATTGATCATCTGGAAATCTCAAGCAATCGAAGTAAATTTATTTATTTCGCGTGGTCGCTTCAGCGGTTAACTCATTTTAGACATTTTTGTAGTTACCACCCTTTATCTCTAAGCCATGATATATATGGATGTCTATTTTATTACATATAACCTTATATTGGTGGATTAATAATAACATTATCAATTAATTGCCGATGAGTTATTCGGAGGTTACGAGATTGATTCCTATCGAATTCATTCATGACGCAAAAATAATGCTAGGCAGGACCGCATTTAGGCTCAGGCTAGCAAGGCTGCAGCCCGCATCACAAACTGTTCAAATTTTAATTTTGAATAGACTAAAACATAAATAAAAATTTTAACAAAACAAAAAAACGACTTCAAAAAATGCACTAAAAAGTAAAAATTTCGTATTCTTCTACAACTTTATAATCAACTTACCTTTTCTACTCATCAATATGTAGGTACGATTGTTATTTTTGGAGTCGGTGTCGGCGGGAGAGGAGCTGTCAAGTGAACACGCCGGGCCGCGGGTACCTTGGTTGACACCGACTCCAAAAATAACAATCGTACCTACATATTGATGAATAGAAAGGGTAAGTTGATTATAAAGTTGTAGAAGAATACGAAATTATTTTTTTACTTTTTAGTGCATTTTTTGAAGTCGTTTTTTTGTTTTGTTAAAATTTTTATTTATTTTTTGATTTTTAGTGAATCTGAAGTACACTAACTAACTCGATTAAGATTCGGCCGAGTATCGTAAATTTGTTCTTCAGGATTGGAGGGTTCCGTTACTTTGTCATAGATCCCATAATCAGAACCTAACCAAACTCTCATCAAACTACCCTTGAAGTACACCTTTCCAATAAAAAAGAATCATCGAAATCGGTTGGCGTGATATCGAGTTATTCGTCCATTTGTCGCGCACATACTTGATGTAAATTTAAGACTTGTATGATTTTCTCATGGATGCCATTGTCAAAACTGGACCAAATTAAAATGGGACTACACGGGAAGCACCAGCTTTCAAATAAAAAAAGAATCATCAATATCGGTTCACCTAGTCGAAAGTTCTGAGGTAACAAACATAAAAATAAAAAATAAAATAAAAATACAGTCGAATTGAGAACCTCCTCCTTTCCGAAGTCGTTTAAAAATAGTTTTCTTTGAAATTAAATTTCATACCACCACAGAAAAGCCGTTTTAACCATCGAAAATAATATAAAATAAACAAACTTTAAACTATATTGATAGTTCCAAAAAACGATGTCGGATGAGCGATTTTGTAGTTTTGCAGAAGGGCTTAAAAGATACCTTTCTGCATGTTTACTGTTTTTGAGATCAAGAAATATAGCATACCAGCTGACCCGGGAAACGTTGTTCTGCCATATAAATTATTTCTAGTTTTTTCTTTTTTACATTAACAGCACACAGGAGGCCCTGAGGAAAATAATTTCCTTCAAGGCCTATGTCATCTGGGATGCTGTGTGGAGGGTCTTTTTGAGGAGAGAAATAAATGAACATTTGTCTTGAAGAGACCCATGTTGTAGGAAGGAGGAAACACAGAGGCCGGCAAATCATTCCACAGCCGAGATGTTGAACACAAGAACGAGACGAAGAAACGACCCGTTCTCATGTGACAAATGTCAACTGTGTACAAATGTTGGGCACGCGTTTGGCGTGTTTCCCGACCATGCACCGATTCCGAGGGGATCAATGATGCTAGTTCCTCGGAGCATCTTCCATTATAATACCGGTAGAACAAGGATAGCATTCCCACCCGACGCCTGTGCTCTAAAGATTGCAATCCGTCTGTTAAGATGGGAGAATCTATCAAACGGACCGCCCGTTTCTGCACAGAGTCGAGGGTATTTTTCAGGTATTTTGGAGTTCCAGACCAGAGGTGGCTGCTAAATTCAACCGTGGAGCGCACTTGTGATTTGTACAGGGTTAGCAGTTATGTACTATTAAAGTATCTACGGGCCCTGTACAGTACGCCCAGTTTATTTGCCTAGTAAATATTTTGCTTGTTAAATAAAAAATAACGAATTTGTTGTAAATGTGTGGGGATGGGATCTATGACAGAAAGAGGAATGGAGCGATGTAGAGTGTAGACGATGACCGCTGATAAAAACAAAAAAACACCAACCATTCATTTTTACAAAACAAATGCCGAATGAAATGTTAAAATGGCGCGACGCTTTTCGTGAATGACTTGCGCATGTGTGGAAGAAATTTAGATGAGGCGGACGTAGCGCCATCTGTCTTTCAACAACATAAATAATTATGTTCTGTTTGAAATACGAACGACGGTTAAATTTTTTCGTACAAAAATACTGAAATCTCGATTAAAAATGGGAGGATGGGGGTAGGAGAGTGAAAAGTTGGGGTTATAGGTATTTTATGATGCCAAAGAAAAAAAACTAAAAAAAAATTTACCAAAATTTTTTTTTTTAAATTCTGGATAGGGACACTCTAATCACCTAGCGGTGTGGAATATACTTTACGGCCTATTCTCATACCTACCAAATATACATTAAAAAATTGTAAAAATCGGTCGAGCGTTTCGGAGCGTTTCGTTATATATATTTCTTCCAAATTATAAAATTAATTAAATTAATGTCGTCTTTGGGAATGCTGTGTGGAGAGTCTTTTTAGGAAAGAAAGGAGAGGAAGGTCTGGGAAGGAAAAAGGTATGAAGGCTGTATAGGAATCTGAGGGCCAGTGGGTCCAGGAGTGTCGGACGTCTAAATCCACCCCCCCAAATGCTGATGTGCAAAGCAAGAAAAATCCATCTGGTAAGCTCAAAAGGCCTCCCTTAGCAGTCTCTTTTCATCCGCCACGCAGCAGGTGGACAAACGCATTCGCCGCCAAAATCCGTATAAACCTCACCCCTATGAATCCAGGCACCCCTGCTAAGTGACCAAACGTAGCGAACCGAGGGTTAGGGTTGAACCACTTGGGGTAGCCACTTGGTAGTGTTGGTTATCCAATAAATGGTTCCCGGGGCGGCGTTAACCATACCCGCCTCCCTATTGCACAATCTATTTTATCATTATAATGTAAATAATAAGTTGTGGTAGCCACTGGACCAATTATGGTCGAAAAATTGACCACTTTTATCTTTCTGCGATTGATAGCCGTCCAAAATTATACACATTTTCTTACCATTCGTAAAACATTTACTGTAATTATTTAAAACATTTGTTTGGCCGACCATTTATTTTAAAACGAAGCTATTTAAATGCTTTATCTATTATGACCATAGATGTCGCAAATCCGAACTTTGTAGACCATTTTAGAACGATGTTAAAAAAAAATTTAATTAAATTTTCACGTCGAATTTTTTATCAGCTGTTTACGGTTAAAATTAAGACCTTTTTCCACAGATTTTCCTTTAATTTTCAAGTATACCATTGACAACATACAGAATTCGAAAATATTCTATTTTGACTCGAATAAGTACCCCTCACGGCAGTTTCAAAGTATCAAAACGCAGGATACGCGCGGTTATAAGCTTTACGATTTTTTTTATTAATCCTACAATGATGAGATATACGGTAAAATACAGGTTAATCCATTGGCTATTAGCACTATAATAAGTTTTTATGTGTCTATCTTAAAATTCGAAGGTATGATTTTTTTCAATGTTGGCGAAAATTTAAAAAATGATCTTCAGGGAAATCTCAAGCAATCGAGGCAAAATTATTTATTTCGCCTTGTCGCTCCAGTGGGTAGAGACAAAAACTTTCTTATAAATTCTCTAACTCCGCTCTTCTCTTTTGCTTCCCTCCCAGTATCGAACCCCCCCCTGCGAGTACTTTACCTAAACCTATGCCTGCTACATATCTACTACCATCTACATTCCGGTGCTCCTGTGAGCCTGCCTCTAGTTGTGTTGTGTGTACACAAAGATTACAGGTGTTTGTGTATTGTATTACCTTCCCATAGATTCCCGTATGAGTCAACAATGGATACACAAATATAATAAATAGTTGGACCAACTACCCACAGAAATACTTAGCTACTCACAAATCCATACCTTACCGTTGTAAAAAAATAATTCTTTACTATTGTTTTTAACTATCCTGCTGCCCGTTTTTGTTTGAAGTTCCGATTGAAAAATACTTTTTTGAGTTGAAAAATAAATAGTTTCGTAGACTAAGAAATTCCAGTGTAAAAATAGCAGAGGTAAATGGTTTCGCTGCCTCGGATTTTTTTTTCTTTAGATTTTAATTTGTGAGGCGTTATGGGTTTGGTCGCCCCGAGTACCATTTATTGAATAAATAACACCTGTGCCATAGATCACCCGAAGTTTAACGCTACGTTTGATGACTTAGCAGGGGTGCCCGGGTTCATGGGGTGCGTTTTTCTAGGTTTTGGCGGCGGATGACCTGGAAACACTGAACCCCAGATTCCTACCCACCTCTCATACTCGTACTTTTGTCCTTCCCAGAATTTCCTCTCCTTCCTTTCCATAAAACGACTCTCCACACAGCATCCCCAAAGATGTCATAGGCCCTAAGGGATTTTTTCCCTCTGTGGAGAAATATAAAAAAAAACAATGAAAATATGAAGGTGGCAAAGATAAAAAAGATAACGGTCGCAACAGAAACTCGAACCCGGATCCTCATTTCAAAATTACAAAAACTGTTTTTTCGTGATTCAGTTTTAAGTGAATAACGGCTAGAAGTTAATATATATTTTATGATGAACTTTAAATGCATTTTCAACTAACTGTTAGAAAACTCAATTCATTCGTGAAAACACATGTTTATCTGGGTATCGTATGTTTTAGAATTTTAACTTTAGTTTAAATAAAATCATTAAAAAATATATACGTACGAGTACATGTGTTTCTTGACGAAAATTGGTCCGTTTATGTATTTATTTGCGCACTTACAAACTAATATATTTCGGATTTTTTTAAGTGTTTCATTTAACTTGACATTATTGAAAAATGATAAATATTTATAATCAAAAAATAATTACAAAAAGTACATTATTTTTATATTTTATCATCACATCCATATAGTGAGTTATAATTTTAAAAAAAACTGGTATGGAGAATAATTAATCTTTCTCATTGTAACCGCCCTGCACGATCGTAAGAACAACTTTCGACGAAATGTAGACTTTCATCCGCAAAAATTATTACATATTTATAATAAATAACAGGGAATACTTCATAAAGTGTGAATGTGTGGTTTCATAATAGTGCTTTCACACAAATCGTAAGTTTAATCTTAATCTTAATAAGTCTGATCTTAATATAATCTAGTAAACCCTGTTGTTGAAGTTTTAAGTAATCCCTGATGAAGTCAGCATTTCTACGGAACATGTCGGTTTTTTAAACAATAAACGTAATAAAAACTAAATAAGCATCATATTAATTTTGAATTATACGGGTACCAAAAAATAAAAAGTTTGCTGTGTTTGAAGAAGAAATTCAACGTTTTTATTTCATTATATATCATCCTTCGAAGCCAGAGTAAGGCCTCTCAAAAACTGGGCATACTGTACTTTAATAGTACACAACTGCTAACCCTGTACAAATCACAAGTGCGCCCCACGGTTGAATTTGGCAGCCACCTGTGGTCTGGAGTTCTAAAATACCTGAAAAATACCCTCGACTCTGTGTAGAAACGGGCGGTCCTTGCAATCCTTAGAGCACTGGCGTCGGGTGGGAATGCTATCCTTGTTCTACGAAGATGCTCCGAGGAATTAGCGTCATTGATCCCTTCGGCACCGGTGCATAGTCGGGAAACACGCCAAACGCGTGCCCAACATTTGTACACGGTTGACATTTGTCACATGAGAACAGGTCGTTTCTTCGACTCGGTTTTATGTTCAACAGCTCGGCTGTGATTTGCCGGCATCTGTGTTTCCTCTTTCCTACAATATGGGTCTCTTCAAGACCAATGTTTATTCCTTCCTCTCCTTAAAAAGACCCTCCACACAGCATCCCAGATGACATAGGCTCTGATGGAAATTATTTTCCTTAAGGCCTCCTGAGTGGTGTTAATGTAAAAAAAAAATTGACAAAAAGGCTTTAAAATAAGAGGTCTCAATGGCCGAGTTGGTTGAGGCGCCTGTCCAGGTAAGACTGGGTTGCCTCTTTTATTTTTATATGTCTTGTTCTTTTTCATATCTATCTTCTTCAATGATATGTTAGATAAACCTTAGAAGTACCGTGTTCGTTTACTTACTCTGACCGCATCCTTCGAGAATATTCCATTCGTCCATCTTCCCAATTGGAGTAGTGTACCTACCTACAGCCTACGGTTAGAAGGTTGCTCTGGGTTAGGAGGTAGCTATGCGGTATGGTATTTGGTATGTGGATTATGTAAGGTAACGGTATTCCATGGAAGTTATCCTTACGCACCCCGTTATGAGGGTTTGAGTGTTGGCTTGATGGTGGTTCCGTGACACCAAATTAAAATTTACGTGGTTTGTTAATTTTCGGTTTTAGGTTGTGGGGTATGTTTGGTAAAAATTTAAAAATCCGATTAGTTTGGACGCAGATTAAGATATATGTTGCATTCCAGTTAAGTTATTATCACCTATTCTGACCAAATTGCGTCGTTAATTATATATAAGAACATAGAGTGTGCTGAAGAAGACATGTTTTTCATTTCCTGGATTAGTGACTATGACATCCCCAATGAAGTGAAAGGTGGGGAAGTACCTGGCTATTCAGATAAGCACAGATTTGATACTATTACATAAAACACTGCATTACAAAATTGACTGTCCTGAATTGCTTTAATTTATCAATATCCATGTTCCCAAAAAATCATGCCGACATTTATTACCCTTTTACTTCAATAACACCAAGACACTAGCTTATCAAAATTCTCCGTTTATTTTAATCTGGGCGATATATTTCGTATTAAAACTAATCGGTATAAATGTTGTATATTCTATCACTTGTATTCTTTAAGACACAAATAGACCTATGTACCTACCAAATAACTTCTATGCTACTATTGTATTGTTTGGAAGAATCTCTTAAATTCAATTATATGCGTGAGGATTCTTAGTTTCTGTTTATATTTTTATCTTTATATTTTGTTTTGTGTTCTGTTATGTACTTTGTTGCAACGTTTTTTGTCATTATCTTTATATTTACTCTATTGTTTAAATTTTTAAGTATTTACTTTGATACAAATAGTTTATAAAAATTTTATAAGAAAAGCTAATTAGGGCGTGTAATAAATAAATAAATTACATTGTGATCGCTAGTCGAAAGCCCTACCCCTCGACCACGGAGGACATCAGGGTGATAAAAATTGTAAGAAAACAAAATTTTACCGAGAATTGGATTATGTCATTGCGTAAGGCTCGATAAGAAAACCCTGTATTATTTGCATTTTTATTCGCATGTTTTAATCGGATTCTTATGAAGAATAATATTTTTACAATTGGATTCTTGCTAGACGAGCATTATAGATAAAGACAAATTCACAGTAGGAAAATAGAAGTTTTTTTTAACACAAAGTATCAAATAAGCGCCAAATTTTAATTCCGATCTAAAGTTGAAACATAAATCATCGCAATAGGCGAGTTTAAAGCCTCCTCGCCCAAGCCCCTCTCTGTCGCACGTATGTTTTGCGCGTCATTCTTTTTCCCTTACGGTCAGTGTAAAGTCAGTAAAAAGTGACTGTACCTAACGTTATGTTATTGATTTTTTAACCAAAAAAATTAACAAACCTCTCCATTCTTCATAACTTTAGCTATAATTAAGTTATATTTTTGAAGTGAAAACTTCTTTAGCACCGTTGTGATTTGAATCTCAATGAAATGAAAAATAACTACACTAAAAAGAGACAAACACATTTATAGGATTTTTCCTGCGAGAGAATCAGATAGGATAATCAGTCTCCTCTTGGTGCGGTGTATCTATCGGTCTCCTCTTTGTGTGGTTCTTCTTAGCCTCCCAACTCTCGTCTACTTTAGTTTAGTTGTTTCAATTGCACACTCTGATTTTTGAAGCGTAAACTTCTTTAGCACAGTTGTGATTTGAAACTCGATGCAACGAAAAATTGCGACACTAAAAAGAGACAAACATTAGGTACATCTGTATGATTTAACCTGCGAGAGAATGAGATTCCTATAATCGGTCTCCTCTTTGTGCAGTGCTTCGTAGCCTATCGGCAGCCTCCACTCTTGTCTATTTTAGTTCAGTTGTGTGAATCGCACAGTCTGATTTTTTTTAAAAGCAGAGTTTTGATTTGAAACTCGATGCAACGAAAAATAGCGAAAATAAAAAGAGACAAACATTAGGTACATCTGTAAGATTTAACCTGCGAGAGAATGAGATAGCTATAATCGGTCTCCTCTTTGTGCAATGCTTCGTAGCCTATCGGTAGCCTCCCACTCTTGTCTATTTAAGTTCAGTTGTGGGAATCGCACACTCTGATTTTTTTTAAATACTTCTCATATCTTTCACGGCCCCCTGAAAAAATGCAACTTCACCAAAGAACAGTTATTTGTGGGATAAAAATCAACCAAAAAGCAGTCCATAACATTACAAGGGCCACCTATATTCATCCATTATCGTATATAGGGCTTTTGGGAGGGTATCGCCCTAGGAACCAACTAACGGGACCCCTTAGTCACTACTATTCTACCTAGAACCTACCAAAGGCTTGGCCCAAACCAATGATAATGCCTGGTGTAATGACCCCCAGTAAGAAATGCGCTCCTGGGAGGTGTAACCCATCTCTAAAGGGCATTCACTCCCTATCCCAGTGGGTTAAATAGAACAGGATTTTTTTACAGTTAGATATTATAATTTGTTGATGGACTGGACAGTGGACTCAGCGTTTGGATTTAGTTTTGTATTGGGTAAAGTATTTTATTGTTTTGTGTGAATTTGTGAAAGGGGTGAAAAAATCTTTTTCTTTTTTCCGATTTTCCATTGGGTCTAAACATAAGAATAACACGAATAAAATAACAACAGAGATGACAGTGAAGGGAGAGCATTTATAAATTAATAGCAATGACAATATAAAATGTAAAAAGTGCTTATAGAAGACACTACAAGTCAAAGCATGAAGAAGCATTTAAATATTGTGTATCGGCTGCCGAAAGTCATTTAGTTTTACACCAAAAAAAACAATTCTCGACATTCTGGATAAGGGAGAATGGTATTCATAATTAGTAGAATGTTGATTGAGGAACAGCAATTCACTCTTTCGGAGTCTACGGGAAGGGATGTTGATCTGGATGAGTTGTAACAAAGCAGGTGTATCATAAATACTGTTGATAATTTTAAATATGCAAATTAGATCAGATTCCTTTCTACGTTTTTCTAAAAAAGAAATGTTTAAAATGTGTTCAATTTCATTATATTATGAGTAGTCGCCTCTTTTAAGACCCAACCTCCAAGCAATTCCTCTTAGGAAACGATGTTGTACGGATTCGATGTGACAATTGTGGACAGCATAGAAAGGAGACCAAATGACACTAGCATATTCAAGGTGAGGGCGAACCAGCGGAACAGTAAAGAGTTTTAAGTGTACTTATAATGTTTGAAGTAATTCTATGAATGAAGCCGAGTAGTTTACGTGATTTATTTACGATATTATTAATGTGATCACGGTAAGAAAGTTTAAAGCTTATAAAGTCTTCATTTAATTAAATATTATAATTTGGGGCTTTACTCACTAAGTTAAAAAATAAAATAAAATATTTACTAGACTTGCAGAAAAGTCAATAGATGTCGAATTAAAAATGGGTAAAATTGTATTGAAGACACTATACAACTATACGTACCTAGATAGTATTTAGTTCGGGTTTGAATCTTGCAATCATATATAAAGATAGCAATGAAGTTAATGTTGGTATTTCTTAGACGAAGTATTTATGTTTCAGTTATGTATGACCAAATCGGATTCACACATTAGCTCAGTTGGCAAAGTTGCGCCCCGGCAAGGCGAAAGGTTCGTGTCCCAGACGTGACCGTATCGTTTTCTAATTTTTCTTTTTCAGAGTTTCGATTGAGTTGTGCTAATATAGTCTTAATTTTTTTTTACATTAACTCCACACAGGAGGCCCTGAGGAAAATAATTTCCCTCAGGGCTTGTGTCATCTGGGATGCTGTGTGGAGGGTGTTTTTGAGGAGAGGAAGGAATGAACATTGGTTTTGAAGAGACCCATGTTGTAGGAAGGAGGAAACACAGAGGCCGGCAAATCATTCCACATCCGAGCTGTTGAACACAAGAACGAGTCGAAGAAACGACCCGTTCTCATGTGACAAATGTCAACCGTGTACAAATGTTTGACGTGTTTCCCGACTATGCACCGGTGCCGAAGGGATCAATGATGCTAGTTCCTCGGAGCATCTTCCATTGTAATACCGGTAGAACAAGGATAGCATTCCCACCCGACGCCTGTGCTCTAAAGATTGCAATCCGTCTGTTAAGATAGGAGAATCTATTAAACGGACCGCCCCTTTCTGCACAGAATCGAGGGTAATTTTCAGGTATTTTGGAGCTCCAGACCAGAAGTGGCTGCCAAATTCAACCGTGGGACGCACTTGTGATTTGTACAGGGTTAGCAGTTGTATACTAATAAAGTATCTGCGGGCTATATTAACTTTTAATTTTGATTTATTCATGTCCGGATTATTATTATTTTTTAAATGACATCGTATATACTTAATTTTGGAGGCGAGCATGGGTACAATAACCAACACCCCTACCACAGGAGACACCCAAGTGGTTCGCTACGTTTTGTGACTTAGCAGGTACCCGGATGAGATTGGTGGACGAAAACCTTTTGACCTCTCCAACTGAAATGGAAAATACTTTCAGTATCGTCCTGATGTAAGCCACCATTCAGAATTGAAATGTCGTCGTTTGAAATGGCTTTAGTCATGTTAGTACTTCCTCACCTTCCTCTTCTACATCGCCTTCCCCTCCCCACATCTTCGGACTCACAACATACCTGCATCCAGACGGGAGCCGATGGGACTCTTGTGAGGTATTCACATAAAAAAGCCGGACTCTCGACCCATTGCCTTACACCTCAGTAGGAGGGATGGGTTCATATATTCGCCACTTCCTCACAGGAAGCCCTGAGGAAAATAATTCCCCTCGTGGCCTGTAACATCTTTGGGAATGCCGTTAAAGGTCTTTTTAGGAAAGAAAGAAGAGGAAGTTCTGGAAGGAAAAAGGTATGAAGGGTGGGTAGGAATTTGGGGTCAGTGTATCCAGGAGCGACGAACGTATATTATCCATCCCTTCAACTGCGGTGCAAGGCGATGTTCTGAGAGAGTCTTGCTGGAGAGGTCAAAAGAATCGTGTGATTAGTAAGCGAAATAAATTAACATTTAGGTATTTGTAATTATTAAGATAAAATATTTTATATTATTATTGTTAAATTATGTAAAATTATAACTTTACATGAATATTACATAATGCTCAGTGGTTAGCGTATTTGCCC
Organism: Limnephilus marmoratus; assembly: GCA_917880885.1. Taxonomy (NCBI): domain Eukaryota; kingdom Metazoa; phylum Arthropoda; class Insecta; order Trichoptera; family Limnephilidae; genus Limnephilus; species Limnephilus marmoratus. Next base: position 34,127,090 of record OU862926.1, read on the forward strand.
GGAAAGAGAAAGGTCCCGAGTTCGTGTCCCAGAGGTGCAAATATCTTTTTCTGATTTTTCTGTTTCCTGATTTTCGATTAAGTTTCGCTAATATTGTCTTCATTTAATTAAACATTACATAACTTTTATTATTTATTAGTTATTAAAAAGTTTTCCCATAAAAATTGAATATTCATTTAGAGTTTTAGAAAAAGGACACAGGTGTCCCGTATAAATAAAATCGGATATTTTCTTCTTTTTTTTACATGAATACCTCATTTTTTTTACAAGAGTCCCAACTGCTCCCGTCTGGAGCCAGTGAGACAATGGCATCCCTAATTGGGGTATGTTGTGAGGCTGAAGGTAGTGGGGAGGGAAGGAGATAGGGAAGAGGAGGGTGGGGAAGTACCTGGCTATTCAGATCTGGTCACCAAACACGGCGAAAGCCACGTCAGGCAACGTTTCAATTCTGAATGGTGGTCTTACACCAGGGCGATACTGAGAGTACCTTCCACTCCGGAACGTGTCGCAAATATACTACATATTATTTTAAATGAATAAATTGTGAAATATACAAATTAATCAAATACAATTTATTTGCCTCGCCGGGATTCGATCCCGCGACCTTCGGAATGCGAGTCCATGGATATGTTTATACGAGGCTATGTTTATTCGAGGCACTATCCACTATCCACAAAATAAATTCTTTAAAGAACTTTGTAATCATTCAAAAAGATGGCTGGCAAAATTTTGGTGTAAATTAGTGTAAAATATGTGATCATCAAAAATTACTGAAAATGTATTTTATAGGCACTACCTATACAATACCTTTTCTGTATTTTTTGCTGCTTGACTAACAATGCCTATTAGACAGTGTTAGTCAAGTTACGGTAATACAAGAGATCCTGGGTTCAAGTCCCACTACCTATTGAAAATATCTATAGTTCTTGATTAGATTCAAAGTATTCAATTTAGGCGAAGATCATATGTGAGTAGGTACTTCAAATAATTTAATTAATTTAAAGAGTTTATTAAAAAATTGAAACAGTCGATGGTTTGTAAGATGTCATTCTCATGGTCGACAGTTTCGTAAAAGTTTTTTTTTTAAGATTGTCATGTAGTTGTAATAATCCAGAAACCTTCGCGAGTATGGAAAGAAGATACTTCAAAAGTTTCAAAGATTTCCAAAGCTTTAAAGCCATACATAAAGCACAAACAAGCAAGCATGCAACCAAGCAAGCAAAAGTACACTCGTTTTTATATAGAAGATAAATTGCTTTCTGAGATTTCTTATGATTTGTAAAATATATGTGCTACTTAAAGTTCAAGGGTAGATTGTTGGTTAGAGAGTGAATGAGTGTGAAGGATATGAATAATCATGACAGTATTCGGCATTTAAATTGTATTTCTGGGTGCGTTGTGCAGTCTGGATGAAACCGCAAATCATTCAATAGATTCCTAGTGAAGTGTTTAACCCCGCAGGCTAATTTGTAGTTTGTTCGGATTTCCGAACAACTTATACAGAAATCATTGAAATATCATAAATATTATACGTAGAAATCATTGCCTCCCTTGCAATCAAGGTTAGAAATATGATCTAAAATCTGAACGGTTTAAGATGAAGCCACACTAAGTAATGCAAAATCATACAAAATCATATGTTTTTGTTTTGAAAATTTGAGCGCTTAGAAGTATTACAGATGCTTCAATTAAATGCTGCGTGTAGAACATACATTGGCCCTTAAAAATATCGTTATTTTTTTAAAATTATATTTAATATAATTTAATTTAGGACTATACGAAAAATTAGTTCAGTTATATTCAAAGAATTAAAATATTGTATGTATATTATGACCAAATAAGTCATGTTGCTGCATTATCAAAATCACACATTCCACAAACAAATTACCGAACCCGTTAAAAAATAACCCTACCCTAACATTCTATAGATTAATCGTTGAAGTGTTTCAAAGTCAATGACTTTTCAACAGCCACTGTCAACACACCATTAGAATCTACTGACGTCAGGTTCAAAGCCCTTTTTACTAAGATAACTGCATCTGTTGTGAAGGAAGAATGATTTAGTCACGAAACTATTGCCTACGATTAATCGTAACTGCAAAGCGCAAGGAAAATTAAATATATGTGAACTGATTACTTGCGATTATCCTAAATATTTTTAATTTAAATGAAGTCCTACCGACATGTTTTATTTGTTGTAATTGTAATCGTTGGAAAAGTATTATAATTTTAATTGGAAGTGTTGTATAATCTTTATCTTAGTTGTAAACGTAAGGTCAATCATTATCTTATCATTAACATTTAATTTTATAAGATTTTAAAGCACTGTTTTGTTTTTTTTTTAAGTTAGGTCCGCCCATGAGGCCCTGAGAAAAATAAATCCCCTATATCACCTTGAGTTAGGTACATAAAGTCCACACAGGAGGCCCTGAGAAAAATAATTCCTCTATTTCACCTTTGGAGATGTTGTGGGACAGATATTTTTAGGAAAGGCAGGGGAGGAAAAAATTTCCGGGAAGGAAAAAATGTACCAAGGGTAGATAGGAATCTGGGGGTCAGTAAGTCAAGGAGTAACGGATGTATGAATTTCAAAGGAGAAGTCAAAAGGTCTTCCTCAACCAGTCTCTACCAACCGGCCTGCCACGCGGTTTTTAGGCAGTCGCATTCGCCACCAAAATCCAGACAAACTTCACCCCTTGAATCCGGGCACCCCTGCGAACTTTGCGACCAACTTGGGGTGATCTGTGCCAGAGGTGTTGGTAATCCATAAGCCAGTAAATGGCGGTACCCATACCCCCCCTCCCAAGTTGATTAGAGAGTGAATCTAAATAAAAATGCATTTAAAGCATAAAGTAGAGCATTATTAATAGTGAAAATAATCAACCTCGCTGTATAAGAAGGTACACGGTGGCGCAAAACTACCGATATGGTTTGAATGTGTAATAACTTTTTTATTTAATGGGGAATTATTATTATTGTTTTTTTCTTATACAGTATATTAATGGGGAATATTTTTGGATTAAGTATGAAAACTTATATCCCGCAATTGGTGGCAATTTTCGGCTTCGCACATTCGTGCTCTTTCCAGTACATTTTGCATAACTTTTCGTAAAATTTCCGGTGTTATGGCTTGAATTTCATTGCGAATGTTTTTTTTTAGCTGTGGTATGGTCGCTGACTTATTTACGTATACCCTTTCTTCCAAATAACCCAAAAGAAAACAGTCAGGCGCATTTAAATCCGGTGAACGTGGGGGCCAATTGAAATCGCTTCTGCGCGAAATAATGCGTTCGCCAAAGAGGTCTCGTAACATAAATTAATAAACTTCAACAATTGTTGAATACTGTTCTGTTGTGTAGTATTCCATTTCAAATTCGCCAAGGTTTCTTCACAAAATTCGGAAACAAAAATAAAAAATATAAACAAATTTAAAAATGTATTAAACATTCAAACCATATCGGTAGTTTTGCGCCACCCTGTAGTTTCTTCAATCTTGACTTAGTACCTACCTACTTCAAATTTAACGTTTTATATTATTATAATGGCAACTTTTAAAACTAACGACTATTCTTTTTTTTTAAATTCCTGTATCTACCCTATACTTTTTAACCCCATTAATTCATCAATGTAGGTATACTGTCTACCTCAAATTTTTTTTTGTTTACAAATAATGCCAACTTTATAAAACAACTCGTTAAATTAACGATTATTGTTAGATTAATCGTAAACCTCTTGTAGCAATTATTACACCACTACAAAAATAATAATTAACAGTTACTTTTACCTTTTTACCGTTGGATAAGTGCCCTACTAGTGTTTAGTATATTTTAGTTATCAAAAATAGATATACTGAGGTAATTCCGAAACAAATTTCTCCCATTCAGTTACCGGGAGTAATGGCGTTTACCGGTCTAACACTTGGCTGGAGTCAACGAACCCAACATTGTCGTTTGAAGCTGTTGTGATTTATCTATTGTGTCTTTTGACTACAAAGTACATAATATATTTCTGATGACTTTAATTTAATATTATTATACTTGATAGATATTGGGGGCCTAGCACGGTCTACCGATAAAAGTTTTATCAGTTGTGTCGGTGACACATTATCTTTCTCGAGCATGACTGAAGATCGCCAATAAACACATAACAGTTCACAACGATTATGTAGTGTTTTTAATTTATTCGAAATGAACTGTTTTTTATATGTTAGCGATCTTCGATAGTGCTTGATGAAATCCTACCGACATTTTGGATAAAATATTTATCGATCGACCGTACTAGTAGATTCCCTGATGAACAAAATATCACCGAAAAAACATCTTCCGACAAAATATCTTCCGAAACCTAACCTAACCTTTTTTCCATTTTACTATTTTCAAACGATAATTTATTGTCTTTACAGAATGTCCGTATTATTTTTCTATCTTTTTTGTTAGGTTAGGTTGGGTTAGGCTAGGTTAGGTTAGGTTAGGTTTAAGTAGATATTTGTTGGGGGATGTTTTGTCGAGATTTCCAAATAATGTATATTTTTTGTTTTTTTTATTTATTATTTACTAGCAGACCCGGCCACACGTTGTTGTGGCTAACGAAACCTTTATGACCAACGCCATCTGTTGAATCAAATCCACACCACGCCGCCCGCTGCACCTATTTTATGTATTTCAACCAATTTACGCATAACCCTAACAAATTATATACCTAAAAACCTTTCTCATGAATCACTCTATCTATTGGTGAAAACCACATGAAAATCCGTTGCGTTGTTTAAAAGATCTAAGCGCACATACTGTGTGTGCGACTTCATTTTATACTTAGTATAAAGATAAAGATAAAGATAAAGATAAAGATAAAGATAAAGATAAAGATAAAGATAAAGATAAAGATAAAGATAAAGATAAAGATAAAGATAAAGATAAAGATAAAGATAAAGATAAAGATAAAGATAAAGATAAAGATAAAGATAAAGATAAAGATAAAGATAAAGATAAAGATAAAGATAAAGATAAAGATAAAGATAAAGATAAAGATAAAGATAAAGATAAAGATAAAGATAAAGATAAAGATAAAGATAAAGATAAAGATAAAGATAAAGATAAAGATAAAGATAAAGATAAAGATAAAGATAAAGATAAAGATAAAGATAAAGATAAAGATAAAGATAAAGATAAAGATAAAGATAAAGATAAAGATAAAGATAAAGATAAAGATAAAGATAAAGATAAAGATAAAGATAAAGATAAAGATAAAGATAAAGATAAAGATAAAGATAAAGATAAAGATAAAGATAAAGATAAAGATAAAGATAAAGATAAAGATAAAGATAAAGATAAAGATAAAGATAAAGATAAAGATAAAGATAAAGATAAAGATAAAGATAAAGATAAAGATAAAGATAAAGATAAAGATAAAGATAAAGATAAAGATAAAGATAAAGATAAAGATAAAGATAAAGATAAAGATAAAGATAAAGATAAAGATAAAGATAAAGATAAAGATAAAGATAAAGATAAAGATAAAGATAAAGATAAAGATAAAGATAAAGATAAAGATAAAGATAAAGATAAAGATAAAGATAAAGATAAAGATAAAGATAAAGATAAAGATAAAGATAAAGATAAAGATAAAGATAAAGATAAAGATAAAGATAAAGATAAAGATAAAGATAAAGATAAAGATAAAGATAAAGATAAAGATAAAGATAAAGATAAAGATAAAGATAAAGATAAAGATAAAGATAAAGATAAAGATAAAGATAAAGATAAAGATAAAGATAAAGATAAAGATAAAGATAAAGATAAAGATAAAGATAAAGATAAAGATAAAGATAAAGATAAAGATAAAGATAAAGATAAAGATAAAGATAAAGATAAAGATAAAGATAAAGATAAAGATAAAGATAAAGATAAAGATAAAGATAAAGATAAAGATAAAGATAAAGATAAAGATAAAGATAAAGATAAAGATAAAGATAAAGATAAAGATAAAGATAAAGATAAAGATAAAGATAAAGATAAAGATAAAGATAAAGATAAAGATAAAGATAAAGATAAAGATAAAGATAAAGATAAAGATAAAGATAAAGATAAAGATAAAGATAAAGATAAAGATAAAGATAAAGACAAAGACAAATATAAAGACAAAGACAAAGACAAAGACAAAGACAAAGACAAAGACAAAGACGAAGACGAAGACGAAGACGAAGACGAAGACGAAGACGAAGACGAAGACGAAGACGAAGACGAAGACGAAGACGAAGACGAAGACGAAGACGAAGACGAAGACGAAGACGAAGACGAAGACGAAGACGAAGACGAAGACGAAGACGAAGACGAAGACGAAGACGAAGACGAAGACGAAGACGAAGACGAAGACGAAGACGAAGACGAAGACGAAGACGAAGACGAAGACGAAGACGAAGACGAAGACGAAGACGAAGACGAAGACGAAGACGAAGACGAAGACGAAGACGAAGACGAAGACGAAGACGAAGACGAAGACGAAGACGAAGACGAAGACGAAGACGAAGACGAAGACGAAGACGAAGACGAAGACGAAGACGAAGACGAAGACGAAGACGAAGACGAAGACGAAGACGAAGACGAAGACGAAGACGAAGACGAAGACGAAGACGAAGACGAAGACGAAGACGAAGACGAAGACGAAGACGAAGACGAAGACGAAGACAAAGACAAAGACAAAGACAAAGACAAAGACAAAGACAAAGACAAAGACAAAGACAAAGACAAAGACAAAGACAAAGACAAAGACAAAGACAAAGACAAAGACAAAGACAAAGACAAAGACAAAGACAAAGACAAAGACAAAGACAAAGACAAAGACAAAGACAAAGACAAAGACAAAGACAAAGACAAAGACAAAGACAAAGACAAAGACAAAGACAAAGACAAAGACAAAGACAAAGACAAAGACAAAGACAAAGACAAAGACAAAGACAAAGACAAAGACAAAGACAAAGACAAAGACAAAGACAAAGACAAAGACAAAGACAAAGACAAAGACAAAGACAAAGACAAAGACAAAGACAAAGACAAAGACAAAGACAATGACAATGACAATGACAATGACAAAGACAAAGACAAAGACAAAGACAAAGACAAAGACAAAGACAAAGACAAAGACAAAGACAAAGACAAAGACAAAGACAAAGACAAAGACAAAGACAAAGACAAAGACAAAGACAAAGACAAAGACAAAGACAAAGACAAAGACAAAGACAAAGACAAAGACAAAGATAAAGATAATGCGAACATAAAATATAATATTAAATTAATGGTGGTTAGAATAAGGAGTTTTATTTTGCCTTAAAACTAATAAGAATGCAATAGGAAGAGGAGGGGAAATGTAGAATAAGGATAGGAGACTCTCTTGAGGTAATGCAAGGCTAATATAAGCTAATATTTTTTTTAAATATGAATACCGCACAAGAGGCACCAACTGCTCCCATCTGGAGCCAGTGAGACAATGGTATCCCCAATTAGTGTATGTTGTGAGGCAGAATGTGGTGGGGAGGGGAAGGAGATGTGAAGAGAAAGATGGGGAAGTACCTGGCTATGAATGAAGTAAGTAGTTGAATGAAGCAGATGAATGAAGTGGCTTCCGTGGTCGAGGGGTAAGGCTCTCGACTAGCAATCAAATAATAAATCAAATCACAACTACCGAGGTTCTCCAGCGCTTCCACGATGTTCTCCGAAGGGAGGGTGCACGCATTCCCATCCTTACTTCGCAACCGACTAGCCAGCTTCTGGAGCAGGACAGGAAATCAACCAACATCATTGTCGCCAGTCGTGGCTGCATTTGAGTGGCATAGTTCTCCACTAAATGAGCGATGGATGCAGATGATGAGGTGACCTCCATGATGGACGATCCTAAATATTTTTTTATTTCATTATATCATTGAAAATAACCATAGTTTTGAAAAAAATACTGGGATAAATATTCTTCATATTAATCATAAAGGAAAACGTTTAGATAACTTAGAAGCCTTGGAAATTAAAAAATCTCTTAAAAATAATGAATCTATTATCAACAAACAAAAATATTGTCTTACGGCCCAATCATGGATTTGTTCCCCTACCCACCCACTCTACATTAATACCTAGCAACGGCTCTAGCCCTACCATAATAAAACATTGTTCCCATCCATATTTCGAAACTGTCAAATTAGTATACACTTGCCCTGAAGAAGGAACGGTCGTTCCGAAACCGGTCGGATTTACTCATTATATAAGTGGTTCAAACAAAGTTAAATTGTTTCATTTATCTTAAATAATTTACAATCTGTGAAACAGACCTTCCTTGGTCTATACTTTACAGTCGTATTGCATTATATAAAATAATGAAGTTGTGTTAAATTTGGGATTTTCACGGTCAAATGTATAATCGTGATTTATTTTTTGGGGTATTATGCCGGGTTGCGATACCTACTATTTTTTAGTCATTAGGTACGCATATGTGTTGATGATGGACACTGAAACACCGTCCGAAACGTAAGATAAAGATAGAGGTAGCGCAACAAGACATAATACCCCAAAAATAAATCACAACAATTCAAGGAAGAAAATGCTGTGCAAATTTCACGACAGCTAAGCTCGCCGTTTGTAAGATTGTAAGATTTGAAGGCGGTACAAAAAGAGATTTACTGCTTTTCTATTAAAATTACAATCGATGTCTAATTTCACAATTAGACGAATAACTTTACTTAAAATATTAAGCAGATGTTTTTTTCTATTTCTATTTCTTGGGACCAAACAAGACTCTCACCTTACTAAAAATCTGTTTAAATTTTACTTACTGATATACCAACATTTACGATACGTGAAGGGTTTTTTTTCAGTTATGTAAAATTTAAAACACGTTTATTAATAAGACCAAATTATTTAATATACATTTAACAAGATAAGTTTTAACAATTTTGAAGATATGTCCCCAGTCCGTCCCTGCTACGCAATAACTGTGACTATTGACTATGTCTTTGAATCCGTTAGTTAAACACCAAGTTAAAAAGCTACAGTTAACTATATTAGTATAATGTTAACTGTTGGTGACACTGGCCGAGGTGAACCTTTAAGCAACAACTGTTGTCTAGTATAATAAGTAGTTAATAACATAATATCTAGATTTTAATAATAATAATATTTTGATGATTTCCATAGCGCCATAAAACACCTCAAGAGGGCTATACAAATTTATGATATATTTCTATAATGATCTATCTTACTACTAACTACAGACTAGATAATCTATTATATTAACTTATGGCTAAAAGAAAAAAAAATGCTTCCACCGGTTCGTCGATCATTAATACAAAACTTTAAGTGCATTTGATTAATTTATTTTTTATTTATTTATTTATTTATCTATAAAAGGTATGTTTACATAACATTATTCGATGCCTGTCTCACTAGGGAATACCTGTGTTGAGACAGGCGTAGAGGTACATAAATGAGTATCATACATAAGAATATTTAATTACAACATGAGAATATTTAAGGTAAGATACATACTGATTTATACAATTCAAACAGAAAGATGATTAAGATTGAGGGTTAATATCATAAAGAGAGCATTATATAGGTGAAGGAAGAGATGAATAAAGTAGTAAATCCTTTCGAGTCTATATAGGAAGTTATATTATACATATAGGATTTTACTATTTTAAGTTCTTTAATAAGGGTAAGAACATACGTGAGATGGTAATTCTGTCTAATGAACGTGTTGCTGTGTAAATGTACATACAATATCATTTATTTATTATAATAGTTAATGTAATACGACCAACACTCCTACACTATTAGGACAAAACCTCAAATCTTCTTAATTTCTCAAAATTAAATGTATACCTACCCATCCAAATATTGTTAAAAATATTACGGAGACAAACAAGACTAAAAATACGAATATGAGGAAATCTTAAAAAATTACGAAGTAATACCAACACAATCTACATCAACATAGTCAATAAACATCAACAAATGTGACAATTAGGTCTACCGTGTAGATGACGAAATCGTCCAATGTAGTCAACAAACATGAAGATGACGAAATCCACAAACGTAAATATAATATCAACAAATATGAATATGACGAAATCATGTCAACACCAAAGCAACTACCTACAACCTAAGCGTGAAGATGAGGGAATTATTAAAAATAATGTAGTAACACCAACGTCGTAATACTCATCAACAAACTTGAAGATAAGAAATTATACAAATATGATAATTAGGTCTATCATGTAGATGACGAAATCAACAAATGTAGTCAACAAACATGAAGTGAAGATAAGCATTTGAACAAAAAATATGAAAATGAAGACGATGAAATCAACAAACATGAAAGTGAGGATATCCTGATTTAACACCAACACAACCTACAATTTACTGAAATTACCTCATAACAGGATATCCTGGTAAAGAAGACTACTGTGAATGTACTACAAATCAAGAATACACATTTTGGTTGAGTATCTGTCTGTGTATGAGTGTGTGTCAAGACAGATTTGTTTGGCGGTCTGTCCTGTCTGCCTACCCTTGCGGGAAAACGGCGTGATGGTTAGTTAGTTAGTTAGTTATATGTCTGTACCTCTAGTTCAATGTTTTCTATTTTTGGTTGCGTGTCTATCTGTAACTCTAATTCAATAAACTCGGATTTTCTTTGAATATAAGTATAATTTTCAAAATTGAAATTTTTTAAAAAAATTATTAAAAAAATTGATGAAGTAGGTACCTACCTATCTATAATATGTAATGTTTTTTATCAGATTTCTTTAGTACTTTTCAGTAGGTACCTAGATAAAACAAAGTAATTTTTTGACAGAAAAAAATTTTAATAGTATCTAAATTCGTTTTAATCATTGGAGATATTTAATCATTGACGGCCGGCGTAGTGCAGCGGTACTCGCACTCCGAAGGTCGCGCGTTCGAATCCCGGCGTGGCACATAAATTTTATTTGGTTAATGTGTGTTATTCACAATTAATTAATTCATTTAAAATAATCTGTATTGTATTTGCGGCGCGTTCCAGAGTGGAAGATACTCCCAGTATCGCCCTGGTGTAAGTCCACCATTCAGAATTGAAACGTTGCTTGAAATGGCTTTAGCCGTGTTTGGCTACCAGATCTGAATAGCCAGGCACTTCCCTACCTTCCTCTTCCCTATCTCCTTCCCCTCCCCACTACCTTCAGCCTCACAACATACCCTAATTGGGGATGCCATAGTCCCACAGGCTCCAGACGGGAACAGTTGGGACTCTTGTGCGGTATTCGTGTAAAAAAAAGACAGTTTTAGCAACTCTCAAACGAAAATTTAAAAAAGATAGGAATTGAACCCAAGATCCTTGCCTTACGTGGCTCTGCTCTATAAATTGAAATGTGCATTTAGTTAATGAAGTTAAAGTTACGAATGATAATGATGTAAAATATTTTGGTCCAAAATTTTTTTTTTCAAATTGCTTATAAAGGTCATACAATGATTATCCTCTCGATGCGAGATGAAAGATCTTGACTCTACTTTCTATTGCCTGCTAAATCTGTTATTATATGGCGCATAGCAACAGCGAATATTCGGTCCAATTGTGACGCCAACCCAGATGAGATGGATCAATAAATGCTAACGTACATTTGTACATTCGTAGTAGTTAGTTGCGGTAGGTTACTGTAACACCTAACTGTGCCGGCCTGAGCAGGTACCAACTACCTGCCGGACTGTTATCTCAGAGCATTATAATGGCCCGTGTGAAACACGCACTACATTATAATATACCATTATATCGCTAGGGTACCTACGCGTTTACAGTAAGCGACAGGTAGGGACTAGTTGACAGTGACTAAGTCATAAAAAACAAACAACACAAACGGTTCAATCTTACGTACGTACTGCATACTTAAGCTCTCAGAACGACTCCAGATACTAATATCTACAGCCTGTATGTCGGACGAATATCTATAGCTCATATGTTGGACTAATGTCTATGAACTTCAGAGTGAGGACTAACATCTACAGAGCTAAGGTCGGACGAATATCTATGACGGTCTATATCTATGGAGCGTAGGTTGGACTAATATTTACAGAGGGCAGCTGAGCAAGAGGTTGTACGGGAAAGCTAATTACTAATAACGTAAAGGCTTAAACGTTTAAAGTACGTACATGAAGTTTTTGCATAATATTACGTATTTTGCTGTTTACGAGGACAATAATTTATTGAACAAACATGGAGGTTTATATAAAGATATTTATTTATTTCGAAATACACGGCACCACAACCTAACCTAACCTAACCTAACCTAAATGACATAGAAATGGTCATGGTAACAGACTAAATAATTTAGAAGCACTCGAAATAAAGAAAGCTGGTATAACAAAAACTCAAATCCTAATATTCAGCTATATGTGTCCAATAGTCCGATATTAGGGATTTTTACATACATACATACATAAATTAAGTTTTTTAAACTGCATACGCAGTATAACGTTATTCCAATATGCTATACATAATTGCAAATCCAACCTCTGCCAGTGCTGTTGATATTCGTCCACACTTTGGTTCTCATAGATATTAGTCAGCAGTTTGAGCTGTAGATATTCGTCCTCACTTTGGTTCTCATAGATATTAGTCCGATTTGTTCAGTTTTTGGAATTAGTAGACGCCTCTCACAGAACAACTCATATGGGTCTCATACTAATCGTTGTCTCCCTTACTATATAGTGGTTTGAAATGTCATATAAACGGTGCAACATAGGAAGAGAAAATACCACGTGTTATATTAAAATCGAAAAGTTAACCGTAAAATTATTAAAATCCTTTAAGTAGACAAAGCTTCCGACCAAACTGTAAAAAAAAAATTGTAAAACTTTGGGAATATTTTATCAATTATTTTTACATGTAACGACAAAATGATAAGTTGACGAAAACGTTTATAATATACTAGCCGACCCGACAAACGTTGTTCTGCCTTACAAATTATTCATAATGAATATTTTGTGTTAAATAAAAAAAATAACGAATGTATTGTAAGCATGTGGGGATGGGATCTATGACAGAAAAAGGAATGGAGCGCTGTAGACGATGACCGCCGATAAAAACAAAAAAACAACAACTAAAGTAGGAAAACGAAACAAAGAAAATCAATATGAATTTCGAAGAGCAATTGAGTGTAAGATATTTTTTGTCAGTCCGTCTTTAGCCAACACAAATAAGCTCAATGGTTTGCCCACGCGAGAACATGTGGCCGAATGAAATGAAAGTTCGATGAGGCGGACGTAGCGCCATCTGTCATTCAACAACATAAATAATTTCGTTCTGTTTGAAATACGAAAGACGGTTAAATTTGTTCATACAAAAATACTATAATCGCGATTAAGAAATGGGAGGGTAGGGGTAGGAGGGTTAAATTTGGGGTTATAGGTATTTTTTGAAAAAAAATTGTCAAAAAAAAAAAAAAAATAGAAATATTATACTTTAAAACCTAATTTCATACCCACCAAATATACATAAAAAATTCATAAACATCGGTCAAGCCGTTTCGGAGGAGTGCGACCACAAACACCGTGACCCAAGATACATAAGATTTGCCTGAAATATGTGTGTGTGTGTGTGTTTTTTTTTGTTATCTGTAATTTTAATTAGAAAAAACGTAAGGTGAACAATTGTAAATAATTAATTGTGTAAAAATATAAGCAAATCCTTACGTGTAAGGTTTTTGTAAAGGTCATTTCATGGAAATTCTCCAATGTTTCATTACAAATCTTAACCTCAAATTTTACTGAGCGAACAAGCCTTTGAAATCAAAAGAAGTCATCCAAAAAGCTCGCTTTACAACCGATTTCAGGCTTCTTAGCACGGTCGATCGATAAGGATTGATAGGATAACATTCGGTAAATTCTCATCGTTCCCTACGACAACTGCAAATAGCTAACGTACAAACAACAATTTACGTCAAATATTATAGAACACTTAGTCATTGTGAACTGTTACTCATTTGTTGGCGATCTGCATGATAGGGAACGATGAGAAATTTCCAAAAGTTATCCTATCAATCCTTAACAATCGACCGTGCTAGAGGGCCAGGTCTCTAGAGACGACCAAAGGACCACGCACGTGCTTTTTCCATTTAAAAAAAAGCGTTAGGTATTGATTATCTTATTGAGCGCTTTTATTGCTACCGTGACGATCCACGATTACGGTGCCGTGACGGCATAAAAAAGGTAATATACATATGTTTCTTATCACAATAATGCTGCAGCTCTTGCAAAGATGAGATGCACCTTGTACTTAGGTCTATTTCCTCCAAAGGAAAAATGTATTAATTTTCTTGCACCTCAAAAACGTCAAATATCAATGCGCTGATGGTTTTCCTTTTGTTCTTATGCATATAATGCTGCACCTCTTTCTTACACACTAAATAACTAACGCAAGGGTAGGCAGAGAGGACGGACCGCCAAATAACTCGGTCTTGGCACACACACTTTGCCTCACATTCATACATTCTCTTCTATTATTCTGACTTTTGACATGGCCCGACTCAAGTATCATCTGATTCACTTGATCGTGCCATGTCTTCCTAGGGCGTCCCCGACTTCTTCTACCATTCACATTTGCGTCGTGTATCTTTCTTACACTTCTTTCTTCGTTCATTCACTCTACATGCTCAAACCACCTGAGGGTCCCTTTCTTAATCTTACTCATTATGCTTACATCAGCCTTACATTCTTTGTGGATATCCACATTTCTCACACGATCATACATTGTTTTACCACACATACGCCTCAGGGATCTCATTTAACTTCTGGATTGCTGTTTGTCACCCGGTGGCCGCGAGGTGGCCGCGGCACTTTGAAATGCAATTTTGACCCTTATGTATAAAGAAAGTGTACGAAGAACAATGTCAGAAACGCTTGCTCTATTATCGTCCTTTACCATAGCGAAACCCGCAATGCGTCTAGTCACTCGGAATAATTTATATTTAATTTTCCGTAGTGCGGGGATGTAAGCAGTTTCTGCGCATGCGCGGGGAAAAAATACGTATTTTCTACAATTTTGACCCTTCTATGTACAAAATTTGAGAAGGACAGTGTCAGAATCGCTTGCGCTAACATCATAGATAATATAGCCACTAGTTTCATTCACCTTGTAACCCCAGAATATTTTAAAATAATTTTTATCTGTGAACACTTCGAAATGTCATTTTGACCGCGTCACATTTATGCCGTTATGCTTGTTCCTCGACTAAAACATCGTAAAACCTATCAATTTACGTAATTAACGCAAATAATGTTGTTTTGGTAAATAGTTTATTGTTCTAGGAATGTGTTTCGGTCAATAAAATATACGATAGGTAAAAATTAATCCACAAAACATTCGATTCAAATTGAAGGTCGTGAAATTTCCGTGTTGTTCCTCGGGCAAGTAACAGTCGAAAATGAGGCAAGCGGTGAACAATCATTATCATGCATCTCCCTCATACGTATAAAGAAAATGAAACGCAATTCCCGTCGCCGTAGCTGAGCCGTAATAAGATATAACTGTTTCCTCCAAAGGAAAAAAAGTAGTATTTTGCAGGAAACAGTCACACGTATTTTGTGTGTCTCATCTTTTGTCTCACCATTATTTAATGTGTAAGAAAGAACAGTAGCACTAGAGCGATACGGAACGTATGTTTATTGCCGTTTTTCCCGTCACGGTACCGTAATCGTGGATCGTCACGGTTATAATAAAAGCGCTCTTTAAAATAAATCGTGTATTTTGACATAAAAGTATAAGTACAGCCCTGGTCTAATTGTCGGTACCTTCTCATACTTCAGATAGGACAGTTAGTTCGATCTGAGTCATATATGGAATAAGAACTAAAAAAAATACCATACTTGATCATGCCATGCACTGTACGCGGAAGACATCACGTATCACATACTTAAAACAGAGTCCTGTCGACGAAGGATTGATGTGACTTCCTATTAATATTATAAAGGCGAAAGTTTGCATGGATGTATGGAATGTATGTATGGAATGTATGTTTGTTACTCTTTTACGCAAAAAATATTGAATGGACTTTCTTTCACCAATAGAAAGCCACATTATTTGCGAGTAATATAGGCTGCATATATTGGTAAGCTCTGGCGTTATGAAATTATTTATTATATTATTCATTTTGTTATTTGTTTATATCCCTTTGGTAGTTACATAAAATTAATCTAATCTATACTAATACAATAAATGCGAAACTGCGTGTGTTTGGAGCCCCCCTAATACTATGCGAGTGAAGCATGAGGCAAAAGCTAGTATTAAATAAATCGGTTGACTTTCTTATTTGTTTAATAAAACCAAATCTGCACAAAATAGTTTCATCTCAAATTATTTGCATCTTACTCGAACAAATTTTAAAGTTAATATCGCACAAGAGTTCCAAATGCCCGGAGCCAGTGACTGTGACATTTCCGATTGGGGCATGTTATGGAGTTGAAATAAGAAAGGAGTCGAAGGAGAAGGGAAGGATGATGGTTAGAAATATTACACGTCGCTAAACTACCACGTAGTATTATTGACTACACTAACCGATACTCTACCAACCTCTCAAATTCCTTTGTAAAAATATTACAATTTGGGAGGCGTGTATGGTACCACTGCCCAGGGAACCATTTATTGGATAACCAACTGCCCCTGCCACAGGTCACCCCAAATTATTTAGAAGAACTGAATGGTTTTATGGGGTGAGGTTTTTCTAGGTCTGGGTGGCGGATGCCCAACCGATTTGCCCAACTACTGAGTTGCGGGCTGGATGGGGAGAGTCTGGTTAAGGCAGACCTAACCTAGACCTCTCCAGCCGGACTCTCTCGAATCATTGCCTTGTACCGCAGTGTGAGGGATGGATTCATACATCCGTCACTCCCGAACATATTGACCCCCAGATTCCTACCCACCCTCGTTTTCAAGGGAAAGGAAATTCTGCGGAAGAAAAGTGTATAAGGGGTGGGTAGAAATCTGGGGTCAATATATCCAGGAGTGGCGGACGTATGAATTCATCCTTCCCACTGCAGGTTAGGTTAGGTCTCCGTCAACCAGTCTCTCCAGATCCGACCGGTCACGCAGTTGGTGGGCTAAATGCACTCGCCGCCAAGACCCAGACGCAGCGAGTCACCAAACTTGGCAGGGGTATCGGTTATTCAATAAATGGTTACCCTGGCGGCGGTACCCATCCCGGCTCTCAAATTGCAGTTAACAATATTTATTATTTCAATACCAAAGCCATCGTTGGTCTCACCACATTGATTATTTCTGAGAATGTGTCTTTAACATCTACCACACGCATGCATTGTCGTTTTTTTCTGAACACAGATGATGGTGTAAGATCGACGACCCCGCCAAATATACGACAAGGTCCGGTTTATCTCGGACAACGGGATCTAAGTCACGCCGGTTAACCCACTTATTTAAATCGCACGAAATTAAATTGCAGAGGCTGTGCTTTTTTTGCATCTACGCGGCATAGCAACAGGTAAAAGAAAGGTTTTTTTTACCCAGTCGTGACGGTATTTGTGGAGAGATTTTGTGGCGAGTGTAGTCTTAGCTTGGGTCAGTCTTTAATTATCTGTGAAGTAGTTAGTTGATTGTTACCAGGCGGTTTTTTTTAATAAACTGAGGCAGATGGTTAAAAGTTTCCTTTAATTTATTTATTTTTATACTTGCTTTTGCCCCCGGCTTCGCTCGCATAGTATTAGGGGGGTAACCACAGCGCCTCCTCCACCTTCCATATCCCCAATCCAATCCTCCCCCCTCCCCCACTCCGCCCTGCCCCTACATTCTATCCCCCCTCACCCCTCCTCCATACCCGTCACATTCATTTTTCAAACAGCTCGCGTGCCACCTATTGCAATTTTTGTATATAAATTTCATAATTCCAGAGCTATAAGCTATAGCCTATAGCCTATTCTGAGTATGAGCTTTATTATTGTAAAGTTTCATTAAAATCCATTCTGTAGTTTTCGCGTGAAAGAGTAACAAACATACAAACTTTCGCCTTTATAATATTATATATATATAATATAGTAGGAAGTAGGATTTCCTCTACACCTGAGAAAAATAATTTTCCTTTTGCCCTATGACGTATTAGAGGGCATACATTAATTACGTGAGCAGCTTTTCTTCTAATATAGACCCCCCTCCCCTTCGGTGAGATAAATTTGGGCCACTTCGTATATTCTTTTCAAGTAACGTGAGATTTTGCAGGATCATCCCCCCTCCCCTTTAGAGTTCACGTAATTAATGTATGCCCCCTTAGAGGATGCCGCGTGGAGAATTTTTTTAAAGGAAAATAAAGAGAAGAAGTTCTGTGAAGAAAATAGGTAAGAGGGTGGGCAGAAATCTGCGATCAGTGTGTCCAGGAATGACGGACGTTTGAATCCATTCCTCCAACTGCTATGTAAGGCGATGGGTCGAAGGAGGGGTCAAAAGTCCTCCTCAACTAGTCTCTCTCTATCCGGCCCGCCGCACAGCCGGTGGGAAGACGCATTGGCCGCCAAGTCCTGGAAAAACCTCACCCCATGAACCTAGGCACCCCTGCTAAGTCTTCAAACGTAGCAAACCACTTGGGGTGACCAACGGTAGAGGTGTTTGTTATCCAATAAAGGGTTCCCGGAGCGGCGGAACTCATACCCGCCTCCCAAAATAAATTCTTTTGTTCCGTTGAGATATTTTGAAAACTTTTTAAAAACTTCATTTTTACACCCACTAACTAACATTATTAATCCTTATCAAGATGATGGCAACAGGATTGAAATTCCCATTAAACACCGGTCGCTTTTCTATTTATGTTATTCGTTTCCCTCCCCCCCCCCTCACGTTCATCTTCCACTTTCCACGCCTTCCATCCTCCTTCGACCCCCTCCTTCTCGTCCACCCTCTCGCGACCCCCCTACATTCTTCCCTCCCTGCCGCTAAACTATATGAAATACACACATTTTTCAAAAATCTCGCGCGTCAACTATTGTAAATTTTTTATTCAAAATTCGTCAGAACCAGATATCACCATTATATACAGAAACCTTCGCGGGCGTGCGCACAACAACTCACCAAAGTTTCAGACTTTCATTTCAGACTAATGGTAAAGTAACTAATAAGGGAATAAAAATGAAATTCAAAAAAATCTTCAAAGAGCATGTTTTATTTTGTTTTGTGAAGTTCGGGCATAAATAATAAAAAATTTACCGAAAAAATCAAGAGAACTTAATTAACCAGATTATTAAAACCATATCCGAAATGGGGTTTCGTAGGTAGGGTAGAGTGGTTCGTCATGTTTGATGACGAAGCAGGGACTCCCGGATTCATCGGCGGAGGTGTCAACCAAACGCGTGGAATGCCGGATTGGGGGAGACTGGTCTAAGGAGAACTTTTGTACCCTCCAGCAGTAACATGGATCCATAAGTTCCTGAACACACTGACCATCAGGTTACCACACTACCCATCCCTCACTTTTCCTTCCCAGAACTTCTCCTCTTACCTTACCTAAAAGTATCCTCCACACAGCATCCCCAAGGACGACATGGACTTATGACGACTGGAATTATTTTTCTCAGGACCTCTTGTGTGGAGCAAATGCAAAAAAAGTACTAACAATAATTTTTCAAGATTTTTTTTTTTACCTGACCAAAAAACGTAAATTGAAGTTAAGTACAAAATTGAATAACTTTTAGAATTTGATATTTCTCACTTTGTGGATAATAAATATGTGACTTCTTCATATAAAGTTACACTTTATCATTGCAGCGAAGAAACAGATGGACCCGTGTGAAAGGGGATACTTTATTAGATTTTAAAAAAAGTTGCACCCACAACACGTCAAGTCACCAAGATTTATACCATATTATTCTAACACATGTTATCAAAGCAGGGGTGTCTCGTGGTAAGGGGAGATAGTCAAAACGTTCTAAATTGATGTATAAATTGAATTATTTTCCTCAGGGCCTCCTGCGTGGAGTTAACGTAAAAAAAACTAGCTGGTACCCGGCACGCGTTGCGATGCCATATTCAAAGAA
Organism: Limnephilus marmoratus; assembly: GCA_917880885.1. NCBI lineage: Eukaryota > Metazoa > Arthropoda > Insecta > Trichoptera > Limnephilidae > Limnephilus > Limnephilus marmoratus. The sequence continues at coordinate 34,147,132 of OU862926.1, forward strand.
ATATATTTTTTCTAACTGTATATCCTTTCCCGTGCGTCCCTGGTCTCCTCCCGCGTCTCCTTCCCCTCCTGCGATCCCTTTCCATCTCCCCCCTCCAGCATTCCATACATTCAGTCCCAGTACATTCAATTTTCCAACAGCCCGCGTGCCACCTATTACAATTTTTCATCCAAATTTTCATTTTTCATATATTTAGAACAAGTATTTTGTTCTTTATTTTTCACAAACACCAAGTTTTGTTAAAATACCAGCGCAGACCCGTGAATGTCACGGGATAGGCCAATGTTTGAAAAAGACATTTAAAATCATTTTCTCTTGAAATATTGTATATGTACAGTTTTGTACCTTATCATTTTTCCATATTCTTCACACAATAAGTTCTAATTTTGACAATAACTCTTATACTTATCCAAAAACCAGAGAAACAGTCACAGAAACACAACCGAAACGCAACCGGGGGGCGTATTTACAATCCCTACCGCATTTCAGTCGCTTCAAATTTTCAATATCAAAATTTAAATATTTAGAAATAAAATTATAAATTTCTAATACGCACATTGGAAAGATTATTTTATCTAGATTTTAGAACAATTTTTGTTTTTGGAAAGTGATAAAAAATTATCAATATAGAATTGTATTTACAATATATGGGAATAATATTAAATTTTAAATATTTAGAAATAAAATTATTAATTTCTAATATACACATCAGAAAGATTATTTTATCTAGATTTTAGAACAATTTTTGTTTTTGCAATGTGATAAAAAATAACCAATATAGAGGTATATTTAAAATGTAAATTGTCGTTACCGCGACTGAATCGGTATATGTTTTGTAAATACGCAACAGGGGGTCTTCAAAATGTCACGCTTGGTACAAATGAGCGGCGGCGGGCTTAGGTTTTTGGTCACCGGAGGGGGGGGGGGGGGGGGTTAAAAATTGCAAAAAGTTGGTCACGTAGTATGGGTACGTTCCCTAATTTAGTCGAGCCATGTCAAGAGTCAGAATAATATAAGAGTTTGTACGAGATGATGTTTGTTGTGAAAAAGGCTTGGAGTGTGTGCCAAGGACGAGTTATTTGGCGGTCCATCCTCTCTGCCTACCCCTGCAGAGAAACTGTTATATTGTTATATTGTTATTCAGTTATATTATTTTTAGATTTTTTAACATTGTAATAAAATAAAAAGTTGTAAAATACTAATAGGTTTTATTTCTCAGTTAATGTATTGGGGCGCATCGATGAATGGGAACTTCCTTTAAAAATAATATGAAACGAACAAAATGGCGTCTTATCATTAAAAATTAAAAAGAATTATTCAATGCTACATTATAGGTCATAACATAACGAATGTGACATCGCGAGATGCAAATAGTTGGGTTGCTCTAGAAATGCAACTTTCAGTGCTCACTGTTCGAGGGTTTTTTTTGCAAACACACAGATTCTCTCATGTTTGAGAAGATATAAATAAAGAGTAAAAGAATAAAGAGGCTTTTAAATATATTTTCTTTAAACTGCCAAAGAATGAGACAACATAACAATTTAGTTTTTCAAACTTTGCAAAAATACTTTGTGGCATCATTATTAATTTAATGAAAAACAAATAACTTAGTTTGCACCTCTTCATAATTAACAATATCGACATGTTCAATCACAATGTTATCTTCATCAGGACAAATTAAATACACTTAAAACTCTTTACTGTTCGCTGGTCCGCCCTCACCTTGAATATGCTAGTATCATTTGGTCTCCTTTTTATGCTGTCCACATTTGTTACGTCGAATCTGTACAACATCGCTTCCTACGAGGAATTGCTTGGAGGTTAGGACTTGAAAGAGGAGAATACTCGTATGATGAAATTGAACAAACTTTAAACATTTCCTCTTTAGAAAAACGTAGAAAGGACTCTGATCTAATATGCATTTTCAAAATTATCAACAGTATTACTGACACACCTGCTTTGTTACAACTCATCCAGTTCAACATTCCTTCCCGTAGACTCCGAAATAATGAATTGCTGTTCCTCAATCAACATTCTACTAATTATGGATATCATTCTCCTTTATCCAGAATGTCGAGACTTGTCAATGCAAATCAAAGCATTGAATTTTTTGGTGTAAGCCTAAATGACTTTCGGCAGTCGTTACGCAATGTGGTTTTTTAAAGTCGTCTTTTTTAATCCATTTTCAACCTACTTGTAGTTATCTTCTCTATGTACTTTTATATTATATGTATTTTGTCAATGTTCTTCATCTATACGTAGTCTCCTTTCATTGTATCTCTTTTTTTTTCTATTCGTGTTATTGTTATATTGTTAATTGGACTATTTGTCCGTAAACAAATAAATAAATAAATTGTTGATGTAAATTAACAATGTTATATTGTCAATATTAACAACTTGTCCTGATGTAGATAACATTGTTATTGAAACATGTCGATATTGTTAATTATATAGTGGTGTAATCCAAGTTATTTGTTATTAATTATTAACATTTTACTTTTTAATAATTATTATTTTTGAAAAGGGTAAGTGTTCCACAATTCTTAATAATCATCTGCTAGAAAGAAGAATATTGAAATTCTAACGAGTCGGTCAGTAACTAGACACTGCTAGCATTATAAAATACATACCTTAATTCGTACAACTTATTCTCAATACATTATTAATCACAGATTGACGAACCGCCCTTGAATCAGGGGTAGTGTAACTTGATACGTTTTGAAACATTCGCAGACCACAAATGCAATGTTTTGGTTCTAATCAGGAAATGTAGATTTGTCACGGAATTTAGCTATTAAATACGACAGGGGTTCATAATCACTGATCACATTTATAGAGAGTCAAATTTAAAACTTTTGGTAGATAAGATGTTCAAGTAATAATAAAGCTAAGATATTGTATCTCCAAAGACGATTATTTATTGATAAACGAAGTTAAAACTTTTAATCTAAGGAGAAATTTAATTTGAACGCGTTATCCTGAGGGATTAACATATGTTAAGGGCCCGCAACCCGAATTTCTACCGATTTCTTACATATTTCCCTTAAACACGGTAAGTTTTAAAGCTCTTAAAAAAATATATGTTATTCTTGAAGATAATATCTAGACATTGCCCGCGCCGAAACGTAAATCATATAAAATTCCCTCGATAGAAAAAAATCGCAAAATATGCTCCAAAAATTATTATAAACACGTTTGTTTCAGTTATTTTACAAGTTATATGTATGAAAAAACACAGTGTTTCTTTAAATGCTGTTTAAGACAATGCCCGCGAGATTTTTGCTCTATTTTAAACGAGTCGTGTTTTATTAAACATTTTCGCAATTTTCGCATCGATTTTGTCGCTGTAAATGTTAGCGCTCTCCTCTAACATTCGTAATTTCGTATCTCTCCATTTTCTTCTTTTCGAGCGCGGTTGCAGAGCCTTAACCCCTCAGGCTAATTTGTTGACGTTTCGAAAAAACTTAAATAATAACACAATTTTTTATAAGAAAAACTTTCTTTTATATCTTTTGAAGGTTATTTCCATCAATGTAATATGTCATTGAAAAAGAAGATAACGATAATAATCTAAACGAAAATATGAAAGAGAACAAGACCCAGAAAACAGAAAAAAGACAATGGTCGCAACTGGGACTCGAACCCAGACCTCTCGTTTAACCGGTTCGAGTCCCAGTTGCGACCATTGTATTTTTTCTGTTTTCTGTGTCTTGTTCTCTTTCATATATTAGTTTAGATTATTATTGTTATCTTCTTCTTCAATAATAATTACACAACCTACGTATACACCTATAGAAATCATTGTTTCTTCCTTACAATCGTGATTGAAAATATGATTTAACAGCATTAGAAAGAGAGAACACCACGCTTTTTAACTAAAAGTTAACCACAAAATAATTCATCTGTATATATATTTACGAAAACAAAGTTTCTGACTGCAATTTGAACAAAAATTTATGAAACTTTGGGAATATTTTTATGATTATTTTTATATGAAACAACAAAAAGGGGAGATGCCGGTAACGTTTATAATACTTTTGCCTAATAAAATAAACATATGTGTTTTTTTTTTCATTATCAGCAATTTTAGTTGGAAAAAACGTAAGTTGAGTATTTTTAAAACTTTTTTAAAATTGCATTAAAAAAAATTATTTAAATTATTATTTCAAAGTATAAAATTTGGAAGCGTTTTTAATCACCTTTAAAAAATAGTTTTTAGTTTTCGGATTAATGCAGAAATATAGCATTTATTTTCATTTTATTGCAAAGCGTATATATAGCCCGCGGCCTCAGGGGTTAACATATTTGGAATGTGTGTTTGGTGTGCACGTGAGTGAGTTCCAAACATGAGTTTGGAAGTAATTAGTGACACAATTTTTAACGTCAAAAAATGATTATCGTTAATTAGAGTTATAGGTTAAACGTTAAAAGTCATAGGTTTATAGATTTAAGGATAAAGGTTAGTAGGATTTAAATGTAAATATTTATGGTAGTTAAATACCTCACACAATCATAAAACCAGAGCCAAGCAAATAGGCATTCTAAATATGCCTAAGTGTAATTCTACCTTTGGACAAAGAAGAAGGGGTGGGGAACCTTTTTAGCGTCGCGGGCCATTTAATGTTCATACTTTAACCCGCGGGTCGCACTCCTATTTCCGTCTTGGGGGGGTGGGGGGGGGGGGGAGCCACATTCGAATCAAAGAACTGGTTTTACTAAAACTAATTAAAAAAAATAGTTACGTAACTGCCAACACTCTTTAATAACTCCGCACATAGTCTGCAACCAGAATTTTATAACTGCACTTTGAACACGAGAATGGTTTCCGTCAAAATTCATCAGCAGATAAAACCACAACTGGAATTTTTCGTTGCATTCTGAACACGGGACTAGTTTCAATTTAGGTTAAATTTGCATGCGGGGAATTAAAACTACACTCGGAACCTGAAAATGGCTTTCCTTTAATTCTGGCAGCATAAACAACGAAACTAGAATTTTATAAATGCAGTTCCAGCATAAGAAATGCGTCAGTAAATGAAATCACACCTGATGCGTTTTCATTGCATTCTTAACACAGAACTGGTTTTAATTACAGGTTGAATCTGTACGTGGGGAATTATAACTATACTCAGAACGTCAAATTGCTTTCCTCCTATACTGGCAGCACACATGCATATTATGCAACCACAAATTTATAACTGCACTTCACACACGAGAATGGTTTCTTACGAAACGCGTTAGCGAATTAGAACCCCACCTGGAATTTTTTCGTTGCATTTTTATCACAGAGCTGGTTTTAATTATAAAGTGAGTTTGTACGCGGGGAATTAAAACTTCACTCAGAACATAAAAATGGCTTTCCACCAATTCTAGCAGCACAAAGTATGCAACTAGAATTTTATAAATGCACTTCTAATACGAGGAATGCGTCAAAAAAGAAACCCCACCTGGAATTTTTTCGTTGCATTCTAAACACAGAACTGGTTTCAGTTATGGGGGAATCTGTACGCGGAGACTTAAATATACAGAGTATAGCCATTTTACTGGGTACATGAAAATGGCTTTAACCTAATACAAAAGCAACTGGAATTTTATAAATGCACTTCAAAAACGAGAACGGGTTTCTACAAAATGCGTTAATGCGTAAGCAGACGAAACCACATGGAATTTTTTCATTGCGTTTTAAACATAAAACTGGTTTTTCAGTCAGAGCGAATTGGATTGTGAGTCCCCAGCTTTAATTAATACTGCACCTAGAACACCAAAATGGTTTTACCTTCGAAATGCGTTAGGGTTAGCAGATGAATCCGCAACAGGAAATTGCATTGTGAACACAATATTGGTTTTACCTTTAGAATGAATCTGCGTAGTAGTCCACTAGCCAACCAGCTTAAATTAAATTGTACTCTGATTACGTGAATGGTTTTTCTACATTTTGTAGCATATTTATTGTCCGCAGTATAATTTTATATTTATTTTACTAATTACAATAAATTATATGTAATGATTTTTTATGCCAGAAGTGTGGCAATTATCATGGTATTATTGTTTGTATTATATACAAAATATTAAGGGACGTGCTTGTCTTAATAAAACCAGTGATTCCTGACTTTATTTGGGGAGATTGTTATATCTACCGCTTTGTACTTGAATAATTTTGTGCTGCAGATTATCAGGCACATTCGATGGTTCGACGTTGAACTGTGTATTAAATATGTTCGAATCATTCATTAAATGCCTCACTTAATTTCGCGTACTCACCAGCGTATTCGAACTATGTAGAAGGCTTTTGTCGTTATTCATTTCGAGTTACTTTCCTCAGCCTTAATTTAGTTTCAAATGATTTCACGTTCCATTCGGCTTCAACTTTTGTTTTCTTCGTAGTTGTCTATCTTGTCTATCGTGATTGACTATCCACTTTACTTCCGCAACGATGACTAGAAAATAATGTTTATGACAGACTGCTTAAGATTCCCCTCCGAATAGAGTTGCCAAAAATCCTGAAATATCGGGACTGTCCCATACAAGAAAATTAAAAGTTACGATGGAATTTCACTATCGTTTCACAATAACAAATTAAAATAAAAGTAAAATGGGAGGTTTAATCATGTTTTTTTTGTATCTTAATTACTTGCTAGAAACGATTTTGTGATAATGTCTTAATCTGAATCTTAATCTGCATTGCGTCTTAATCTGAATCTTAATCTGCATCTGAAACACCGTGAAAAACCCATCCCGTTCTGTGAATCAAAAGCGCCCGCGGGCCGCACCAAAAGGTATCGCGGGCCGCAGGTTCCCCACCCCTGCTCTAAATGTTTGGCAGTTAAGTTATATAACAAACTCCCACCCAGAATCAAATAAATAAAAATAACTACGTTAAGGACATCAATCTTGGCTTCAGGAACTATCGGAAAATATCCTACTAGTCCATTAAAAACATCGTCATAAACGTGACTGAAAAACCTTACCCAAACCATGAAGTACCTATCATAGAAGTCTCTGAAAACTTATCCAAAATATAGTACCCCTCATCACAGTATTTCCTAGTGAGGAGGACTACGGAAATAATCTACGTCTCTTTTATAGGTATTAATGATTAATTTTTTTTTTGTGATTTTTTCAAATCTGTTTTGCCCACCCTGTGTAAATTACTAGCTATAAGTCTTAGACGTAAGTCGCTAGTTAAAAGTCAGTTAGTTTGCTTGCTAAGTAGTTGGTTGCTAATTATAATTCTTGGTTGTAAGGCACCAGTATCTGATAACTTTAACTGTAAGTTAACCAATTAAGATGTAATGGGGTGATTTTCCAATCGTTATTATTATTGTAATAATCTAGTACATAAATTTTCTCATAAAATTATTAATAAAGCTTCAAAATATGTCGTCATAAACTGTTGATGATTTTGAAGGCCTGATTTGGACACTTCCTGGTTCCTGAAGAAGTTACCACCTGTTTAGAGCTTCCCACCGATTGGCGATACAAAGTCTGGTGGATGCTGTTAAATGAACATGTTTGCTCCAAAACTGAAGTTCACGCTACAAGTGTCTGTTCCTTCATAAATCACGGAATTCATTAATTTTACGGATCAGTTTGACAAGGGGTGGACGGGGAAGGAGACTGCTAGTTTATTTTTAATGTGAATACCACACAAGGTCCCAAAATGCTCCGGTCTGGAATCAATGACACTATGACATCCCCGATTTGGGTATGTTATGAGGCTGAAGGTAGTGTGGAGGGGAAGGAGATGGAGACGAGGAACTACCTGACTATTCGGATCACCAGAGAAGGCTAATGCCATTTCAAGCAACGTTTCAATTCTGAATAGTGGTCTTATATCAGAGTGATACCGAGGGTATCTTCCACTCTGGAACGTGATGCAAACATACTATTTATTATTTTTAATTAATTTATTATGAAATATTACAAATTACTCAAATAAAATTTATTTGAGAACTCTGGTCGAAAGCTTTACCCTTCGATCACGGAGGCCGCCAAGTTACAAGATACAAACTTAATTTTAAAAGCAACGGGAAATACGAGGGGCATTTTTTAAATAAGTAGGTACCTACCCTTTTGACAATGTTAGAGTAACAAAGCATTTTTTAAAAACATGATTTGGGTGTGTATTTTTTAATTTAAAAAAAATTAATTATTATGCAATATAATTTCGGTTCTGATGTGAATACTTACGTAATTATGTTAAGATTAGACAAAAAATAAAAAATATATGTGTGCATACGAGACCTTACATAATATTGACCAAAATAATACGAAACAAAAAGGTAAGGTATGAACAAAGCAATGACAAGAGAAAAGACAATAACAGTGGTGTTATAGCACAGGACAATAGCAACAAACAATAACGGTGCCTTTATAGCACAGAACAAAATGAAAACATTGAAACTAAAATATAATATTAAACAGAAGGCAGTTTATGAAATGGGAACATTCTGAGTGGACATTAAACATAAAATTACAATAAGAAGGAAATAGAAACCAAAGAATTATCTGAAACTTGATGATATGGCTAATTACAATACATATATGCATTCAAGTTATGTCTTCTTCCTTGCGCTATCCCAACTCATTGCCTAGGTAGGCTGTTGGGGTCAAGTTAAGTTACGTATGGTGTGATTTTTTAAATAATTTTGTTTTTAAAGCCCGTTTAAATTCAGCCAAATTCTGGATATTAGTAAAACATTGGATATTAGAAGGAAAGTTTATTTCTAATATGCGTATTCTGAGTTTAGTGAATTACCATCCCTTAAAGTTCAAAGTACACACTACCAATAAATAAATATATCTTCTGTTAAATATAAATATAAATGTAAAACTCATGCAATGTCCAGTGTTTTGAATATAATGTCCTCCACGAGCAAAGTCGTATCTTCCCCATAGCATAAGCATAAACTTTCTAATAAAGTGTGTTTTGTCGGAAGTGTCCTGCAGGTAAGTATGATTCTGAATCTATTTGAAAATAATAAAATTAGATAGAGCCTAGGATTCATAATAAATTGTAAAGCGCCCTTGAGGTGATTTTTCACAAAAACGGCGCTATACAAATTATCCAATTATTATTATTATTATTATTAAACTATTTAAAATCTACTATCATAAAACAAGATATAGTATGGGTGTTTGAAAATAACACAGTGTTTTAAGAAAATCCCAAAAAAGTGATATATAAGTATATCTCTATGGATTCACACTGAATTGGTGGAATTCTTGTTGCCAATAAAAAAAACAATCATATATTTATTATATTTGAAACAGTGGAAGGCGGTAGAAAATTAAAAGATATAGTCGGCGTACAGGTACCAGAAGGATTTTTAAGGTTTCAAGGCTGAAAATATCCTGTAAAGTGTTTTATTTCTTTAAAACAAGGACATCTGATGCAAAAAAAAATTTCAAAACAAGAACATTATTGTGCAAAAAAGTGTACCTTGAAAACAAAATTGCATGAATTAAAAAAAGTTCGGTATTCAAATGCCCGCATTACGAAGAACTCAAAAATTGCTTTACGAAGCAACAGTAAAAAATTATAAGCGCAACAAAGCCGCTACAATCATCCCTTGGTCATAACAGAACCTTAGCATAAAGGTTCTGCCCGTTATACGACCACAACAAAAAAACCTTTGCACCCTCAGGGGATTGGAAAAAAATGTGCCGCAGCGTGTTGCAAGATATTTTTTGTGAGCTTTTTTGGCATGAATTTTTATTATTAGTCTTACGGTATTTCTGTTCTTCCGCATATTGTATCGTATGGTTTTTTTGCGGTCTCTAAGAGAAGTGTGTGGTTGTAATTGGTCTCCACTAACTTCCGGGGTAGCTGTGGCGAAGGTAACGGGACCTCATACGGCTTGTTCTGAGGGTTGGTTTTTGTTTAGGGGTAGTAGAGATCAATATGTAATGAGACTGTTATTTTTATGAGATTTAAATAATGATAAATTAAAATCAAACACAATTTTAAATTGTAATATTTAATTAAATGAAGACAATATTAGCGAAACTCAATAGAAAATCTTGAGACAAAAAATCATAAAAAGATAATGGCACCTCTGGGACTCGAACCCAGGACCTACATGGCAATAGCTCTACCAACTGATCTAAGGTATCTATATCCAATTTGGTCACTTTTAACTGTATTATACTTCGACTACGAACTACAAACATTATCTTCATTTTCTTTACGAACGTTGCTATCTTTATATGTGTATGATTGAACAAAACGAACAAAACGCTAGATAGTGTCTGGATAAATTTGTATTCATTTTATAATTAATATGCGACATCTATTGACTTTTCTACAAGTCTAGGATGAAAGTTTATTTTTAATTTTACGAGTACCCCAAATTGTAAAATTTATTTAAATGTTTTCAACACTGAATTTATTTTTGCACTAGAGGAAAAATAAACAACTCTATATTAAAAGTAATCTGAAAATTGGAATTACGTTTTCTTCATTGTAAAAGAATAATTTTGCTGTTGCAATGATGGTTTGCTAAGCTAACAGATGATTGAACAACAATTGAAGCAATTTTAGTTGATCAACTCGTCACTAGAAAACACATTGACAGGTGTGAGTCAGTGTAAGCCTTCTGTCAACAAAGTTGAACAAGTTTTTTCAAACAATTTTTGACATTCAAAAAAAGAGTACGGCTGGAGAAGTCAAAGGGATTCCCTCGACCTTTCTCTTCCGATCCGGCCTGCCATGCAGCTGGTGGGCAGACGCATCCGCTACCGAGATCCGGTAAACCTCACACCATGAACTCAGGCATCCCGGCTAATTCACGAAATTTAGCGAACCACTTGGGATGACCTATGGTAGAGGTGTTAGTTATCCAATAAACGGGTCGCGGGGCACCCATACCATTGTACGAGAAAACTGTCATAATCTGGTATCTGAGTAATTTCTGAGCCTTACATTACATACGTAATCCGTAGAAAACATGGGGTGAGGTTTGTCTAGATCTTGGAGGCGGATGACCAGGACACACTGAACCCCAGATTCCTACCCACCACTAAAACCCTTTTCCTTCCCAGAACTCGCCTCTCCTTCCTTTCCTTAAAAAAACTCTCCACGCAGCTTCCTCAAAGATGACATAGGCCCTGAGGGAAATTATTTTCCTCACTAGAATTATAACATAAACACAAAAAAAATAATATATTGGAAAATTATTACTTTTTATGCGAAAAATATATTGATATTATCACATAAATGATACAAAATGTAATTTTTAGTGATTTCATAGATCAGTGTTGCCAATTCATAAATATACCTCCCTACTATTTTTAAAGTTCATTTAGAATGATGTGTTGTCACAGAAATCAAATGTGTCCAGTCCAAAGATATTCTAATACAGAAGAGATATGCTATGTGTCCGCGCAACTGTCGCCGGACTACGCGCTAATTAGCGTAGTTTTCATACAAAAATAATTTGTTCATTTCGTTGATTTTTTGAAAATGTGCATTAATATTGGTTAACAATATATTTTGAATAAGGAAAGAATTCGTTCATTTAGTTTAACGTTCGTTTGGTTTATTCGTTAATTATTTGTTCTTTTAGTTTATTTGTTAATTGGTAAACAATATCGGCGACACCCGGAAGCGCAGACCCACATAGTAAAAACAGCAGATAGCACATCTACTTATATTCCAATATCTTTGATCCAGTCGTACAAGTGTCCTTAGGTACAACACTTCACCCTACTAGGGAATAATATTGTATGGATTTTTTTTTTTTCAAAATAAAATATAAAACTAGACAAGTTTGCGATTTGTGACAATGTAATGAATATTTTTTATTGTAGAAAAAATACAACATAATTAATAATAATGTGATTAGCTCAAGGTTTAAACTAGGGTTAAGTAAAAAATCTACACACGTGTAAGAGAAAAGGCAAAATAAATTAAACCGAATCAAAAAGTCACGTACCTACCCGCATATTAATTAAGCATTGTTTTTCAAGACAGTTGTAAATTAAAGGCACATGCCAATTAAATTTTGTCGCCAAGCAACCAAATAGTGTACGAAAAATGTCAAAAAAGTATTCATGAACAATAATCAACTACTACTAAATAAGTGGTTCGCTACGTTTGGTGATTTAGCACAGGTGCCCGGGTTCACGGGGTGAGGTTTGTCTAGGTCTTGGAAGCGGATGACCAGGTCACACTGAACCCCAGATTCCTACCCACCCCTTAAAACCTTTTCCTTCCCAGACCTCTCCTCTCCCTCCTTTCCTTAAAAAACCCTCCACACAGCATCACCAAAGTTGACATAGGCCCTGAGGGAAATTATTTTCCTCCCTTATTTAAAAAAAAAAAAACTAAAACTAAGCAGTTTTTTTTGTTGATAAGCTTGATGTTTTAATTTGGTAGGTGGGTATAGATACCGCCGCCCCGGAAACTATTCATTAGCCAAAGAATACTTTTGACACAGGTCACTGCAAGAGGTTGGCTACGTTTTTATTTTTTTTTACATTAGCTCCACACAGGAGGCCCCAAGGAAACGATTTCCCTAGGGGCCTATGTCATCTTTGAGGACGCTGTGTGGAGGGGTTTTTTAAGGGAAAGGAAGGAGAAGAAGATATGGGAAGGAAAAAGGTATGAGGGGTGGGTAGGAATCTGGGGGTCAGTGTGGCCAGGAGTGACGGATGTATGAATCTATTCCTCAAACTGCGGTGCAAGGCGATGGGTCGGGAGAATTCGGCTGGAGAGGTCAAAAGACCTACCTCAATCAGTCTTTGGGCACGCAGTGGTTGGGCAAACGTATCCGCCACCAAGACCTAGACAAACCTCATCCCATGAACCCGGGCACCTAACTGCTAAGTCACCAAACGTATCGAACCACTTGGGGTGACCTGTGAGAGGGGTGTTGGTTGTCCAATAAATGGTTCCCGGGGTGACGGTACCCATAACCGCCTCCCAAATTTGGAGACTTAGTGGAGGTTCCCGGGTTCATGGGGTGAGGCCAGATCGGGAAAGGTCGGTTAAGGGTTAGCCTTTGATCTCTACAGACGGTCTCCATGGAGACAACGCCTTCGTACGTCCGTCAAGCTTGGACACACTGATTCAGACCCACCTCTCATACCTACTCCTTCTGTATTTTCCTACTTAAAAACCCTCACTCAGCATCCCCAAGAACGACTTTTTTTATAAGTACTTAAGCTCCACAAAAGAGGCTCTGAGGACAATAATGGAGTGCTTTTTAGGAATGGAAGAAGAGGAAGTACTTGGAAAGAAAAAGGTATGAGGGGTAGATAGGAATATAGGGGTCAGTGTGTCCATAAGTGATGGATATATTAATCTATCACTCCTACTGCCATGTTCCGAGTAAGTATTGTTGTAGAGGTCAAAAAGTATTCCATAATCAGTCTCTCCCGATCTGGCCTTCCACGCAATTGGTGGGCAGACGCATCTACCACCAAGATTCGGACAAACCTCACCTTATCAACCCGGCACCCCTGCTAACTTGATGGCCGGCGTAGTCCAGCGGTAAGGCTCTTAACACGCACTCCGAAGGTCGCGGGATCGAATCCCGGCGTGGCAAATAAATTTTATTTTATTAATTTGTGTTATTTTACAATTTATTCATTTAAAATAATATGTAGTATATTTGCGGCACGTTCCAGAGTGGAAGATACTCTCAGTATGGCCCTGGTGTAAGACCACCATTCAGAATTGAAACGTTGCTTGAAATGTATGGTGACCAGATCTGAATAGCCAGGGACTTTCCCACCTTCCTCTTCCCTGTCTCCTTCCCCTCCCCACCACCTTCAGCCTCACAAAATACCCCAATTGGGGATGCCATAGTTCTACTGGCTCCAGACGGGAGCAGTTGAGACTCTTGTGCGGTATTCATGTAAAAAAAAAATAAACGTAGCGAACCACTTGAACTGACCAGTGGCAGAGGTTTTGATTAACCAATAAATGGTTCCCGGGAGACGGTATCCATAGCTACGTCCTAAATTGAGTTAGACCTGTAGGGATAGTATTTTCTTCAGAGCATCATCCCATTTAGTGGTTACCCCAAGTGATACGCTGCGTTTGGTGATTTTGCAGGGGTGCCCAAGTTAATGTGATGAGGTATGTCCGGGTCTTGGCGGCGTATGCGTCTGCCCGGTTGAGGGAAAATGACTGGTTGAGGGTGACCTTTTGATCTCTCCAGCCGAACTCTAGATCGCCTTGTATAGCAGTGGGAGGGACGGATTCATACGTCCATCACTCCTGGACGAACTAATTCAAAGACACTGAGACCCGGAGAGAATTTACTGAGGATGGGTTATTTCAAAAAATTTGATGACTTCATCAAATATTTGAGTTAATTTTCACGTCCTGTGTAAGTTCTATTTAGGTTCTGTGGTTATTTCAGTTTCATTTAGCAACTGGCCTATAATGATATAATAACAGGACTTGAATTTAATTACTATTTAGGAGGCGGGTATGGGTACCAACACCCCTGCCACAGGCCACCCCAAGTAGTTCGCTACATTTGGTGACTTAGCAGGGTTGCCCGGGCTCCTGGGATGAGGTTTGTCTAGGTCTTGGTGGCGGATACGTTTGCCCAACCACTGTGTGGCGGGCTGGATCGGAGGAGACTGATTGAGGGAGGCCTTTTAACCTCTCCAGCCGGATTCTCCCGACCCTTCGCCTTGCACCGCTGTGTGAGGAATATATTCGTACGTCCGTCACTCCTGGCCACACTGAACCCCAGATTCCTACCCACCCCTCATACCTTTTTCCTTCCCATATCTTCTTCCTTTCCCTTAAAAAATCCTCCACGTAGCGTCCTCAAAGATGACATAGGCCCCTAGGGAAATTGTTTTCCTCCGTGCCTCCTGTGTGGAGCTAATGTAAAAAAAAAAAAATAAAAAAAACAAAAACAAAAAAATAATAAATCGTTGTATCTCCCCTACAAACATGGTGAGAAATATGATCTCAATAGTGTTAGAAAGAGAAAACTACACGCTTTATATTCAAATCTAGAATTTAACCATCGAAAATATAAATACGCACCTCCAAAGTTTCCGATAGCAGCTTGAGAAAAATGTATAAAATTTCGAGAATTTTTAATTCACTAGTTTTTAATAAAAAGACAAAAATGTGAGGTGATGATAACGTTTATAATACGCCCATGGACATATGAATATATCTGGACCTGCCCTAAGTGATAAAAGCGTATTATTTCCCCCTCCCCATAACGGTTCCATGGAGCCGGCTCGGCTTACGAGAGCCTCGCTTGAATCTAAAAAATGTGACGTCATCATTCTTGTCCTGACCAGCGCCGAGCACGCATCATACATTTTACGAACAAAAATCAGAGCTTGTGCTATACATTATACCTTAATATATGTGGATATAGCGAATGTGGGCGTTTCTCCAGTGACCTCGTCGCTGGTTACAGGGGTAAGTAAGTGTCTAAACTAAATACAGCAACAAAATATTCCTCTGTGAAAAGGGGCGAACTTTCCTTTGCCGCATTTGGACTACGCAAATATGTAAAAAGGTCTATTCATTCAAAAGCAGATTTTGCTTTTAAGAACTGAATGGTGATATTATAATGCGAGATGCCTATATACTGTCAGATTGATTTTTTAACGAATCACAGTAATCTTTCCCCTCTTCGCCCTCCATAGTTTGGTTTTACCCCTCATCTTTATCTTCTTGTCTACCATTTGGATGTCTATGCGTTTGCCTAATAAAATATGTGCGTGTTTTTCGTTTTCTTCGTTAACAAAAATTTTAGATAGAAACAATAATTTAAGGTGAGCCTTTTTGAGACATTTTTATGTTTGTATAAAAAATGTAATATTTCAGAAATTCAATGTTTATTTCTACTAATTGATATGTGAAAGCATATTCTATCACCTTTCAAAAACAGTTTTTAGTTTTCGGATGTATTCAGAAATATTCCAATTATTTGAATTTTATTACAAAGCGGAAGTTTTCTGTCCCTATGACTACACCCGAAACCTGAATGATAAAAAAATGCCATTTTTAGTTAATTCTGTCTCAAGAAGTCAGTCTTAAAAGTTTGTAAACGTTCCCTGGACCACTCGGTTTACCGCTGTTACCAGTCTATAATGAAGTGACCGCAATTAAAGGAGGTTGTATATCACGCTGATACTGCCTTATTGCCCTTGTTAGAAGAATAGAAACTACTATTGCCTCACTTTGTAAGATGCAACATTTTTTTTGTTTGATATGGAGATAGAAAAGCTGTAGACGGGTGATGTTTGTGGTCTAGGAGAACGCGTCGAATAATAATAATAATAATATTTTTATGATTTGTAGAGCACCGTTTTTTTGTAAGCACGTTAAGTTTTAAAGCTCTTAAAAATATATGTTATTCTTGAAGATAATATCAAGACATTGCCCGCGCCGAAACGTAAATTATATAAAATTCCCTCGATAGAAAAAAAGGCATAGTATGCTCAAAAAATTATTATAAACACGTTTGTTTCAGTTATTTTATGAGTTATATGTCACAGTGTTTCTTTAACTGTTGTTTAAGACAATTTCCGCTAGATTTTTGCTCTATTTTAAACGAGTCGTGTTTTATTAAATATTTTCGTCGCTGTAAATGTTAGCGCTCTCCTCTAACATTCGTAATTTTGTATCTCTCCATCTTCTTCTTTTCGGGCCCGGTTGCGGAGTCTTAACTTATAGCTATATTTACAATGCATTTGATCAATTAAATTGACAATTTGAGAGGCTGGAATGGGTACCGCCGCCCCAGGAACTAATTATTGTATAACCAACACCTCTGCCATAGGTCACCTCAAGTAGTTCTCTACGTTTTGTGAATTAGTAGGGGTACCCGGGTTCGTGGGGTGAGGTTTATCTGGATCGGTGGAGGATGACCTGGACGCACTGAACCCTGGATTCCTAGCCATACCTCTTACATTTTTCCTTCCCAGATCATTCTCTCCTTCCTTTACTTTAAAAGGTCCTCCACTCATCATCCCCAAAGATGACGTTGGTCCTGAGGGTTTCACAATGGCTATATTTACAAAGCATTTGGTCAATTAAATTGACAATTTTGGAGGCTGGAATGGGTACCGCTGCCCGGGAACTATTTATTGGATAACCAGCACCTCATGGATGCAACCATAACAGTCTAGTTGACCCCGAGTTACAGTGGCCTTGCAACGCATGCCGGGTACGCGCTGCATATAATTTATTTATTTTTTTATTAACGGTATAAATATACCATAAATACATATTACATGTCACAAAATATTAGTTGTAGGTACATAGGAAATAATCGTTTGAAGACTTAGTAGGGGTACCCGGGTTCGTGGGGTGGGGTTTATCTGGATCGGTGGAGGATGACCTGGACACACTGAACCCTGGATTCCTAGCCATACCTCTTACATTTTTTCTTCCCAGAACTTCCACTCCTTAAAAATATCCTCCACACAGTATCCCCAAAGATGACGTTGGTCCTGAGGGTAATAATTTTTCTCACCCTATGTGTGGAGCTAATGTAAAAAAAGTAATGCTTCCGTTTTTCAAATCCGCAACCTTTTTCAAAATTGAGTTCATTGAAATTGAATCATTTCAAGCTGGAGTAACGCAAATCATAAACAGCCGAAATTACAATGCGCGAATTCTTAATTTGGAAATAAAATTGAATTTGAAATAAATAAAAAAAAACGTGAATCACAAAAAGCCGGGTGTGTTAAGGTGCTGTTTCCCTGTAAGACAAGAGATCCTTAGATTAGTTTTATTGTCCTCTTCTTCAATGATATTTTCATTATTATTTATGTAGGTGAAAAAAATATTTGAAAAATCTCCTTTTTAAAAAACTAAATTTTCAGGAAAATAACGACACCACGAAATAAATAACATAAAAAATACCATTATTAAAAAATGTGTGATACCTTATTTGTATTGCTTGTTTTCAAGATTTTTACACTTACTGACACACGAAAAAAACTTTAAATGATAATGATATTATTTGGATGACTTGTATAGCGCCGTTTTTGAAAAAAACACCTAAAATGTGCAGAAAATATACAGGACCACACTCACCTAGGATGCCACTTGAGAAAATGTTAAAAAAATGTGACGGTCTTTCCCATGTCCTTGGCAGGGGATTACTTATGTCACAAGAAATCCATAATAAATCCCCTGCCAAGGACATGGGTCATAGGAAAAGGAAAAGGTCTAGGTCATAGGAAAAACCGTCAAATATTAATCAATGATTCATTATAATATATTAAACATCTAGTGTGCCAAGAAATACGTTATGGATTATTAACATTTTTGTACTTGCCGCTGTGCACCGGCGATTCACTAGCGGATTTTCTAGAAGTTCACATCACTAGCTCCAATTTTATTATATTTTGTACCTTAAAAATACTCATCGCACACTAAAATATATTGGATTCAATCAATGAAAACAATATTGGTGACACTCAATCGAAAATCTGAAACAGAAAACTCAGAAAAGGAAGGAATTTCCAAGATCCTAGTCAGTGGCGGTCCGCGAGTTTTCAGTGAGCTAAAGTTTTATTTGTTCATGTGGAGCGGATACTTTGTGATGTGACATTATTAATTTAAATAAAACAATAACTTTGTAAACACCACTTTTATTTTTAATACTTTATGCCGACCGGGTTTCGCTACAACCGTAGCTTCATCAGGGCAGTATAATACTATACTAACAATAGATTACATGTGTGTTATAATATGTAATAGCACTTATATATTATAACACATATGTAACCTAATGTTAGTAGAGTATTATACTGCCATGATGAAGCTACGGTTGTAGCGAAACCCGGTCGGCATAAAGTATAAAAAATGAAAGTGGTGTTTACAAAGTTATTGTTTTATTTTAAATTAAAGTTTCATTTTTACATAAGCTCCACACACGAGGCCCAAAGGAAAATAAAAAATTTCCCTCCGGTCCTATATCATCTTTGGGGATGCTGTGTGGAGAGTTTTTCTAAGGAAAGGAAGGAGAGGAGAGTTCTGGGAAGGAAAAGGGTTTAAGGGATGGGTAGGAATCTGGGGTTCAGTGTGTCCAGGCCATCCACCTCCAAGACTTAAACAAACCTCAGCCCATGGACCCGGGCACTCCTGCTAAATCACCAAACGTAGCCGAACCACTTGGAGTGACCTATGGCAGAGGTATTGGTTAATCCAGTAAAGGTTTGATCCCAAATTTAATTGGAGTGCTAAGATTGAAAATACGACGACATTGACGTTGTTGTAGCTGAAAATTATTTAATTTTTTCAGAATATCAATTTTTGTGTGAATTTCAGTTAGTGAATGCATCTCAAAAATGTCAAAAATCTGCAACGTGTTTCTAATAGTATCATTTTGTCTAGTAGGATCTAATAAGATCCTACCAGAAATAACGCTAGGAGTTCCCATTGATTTATTTATTTATTACGACTAATCCGGGTTTTGCTAATGCCAGATATAACAAGCCAAGAGAATGGAGAAACCAGACAGTCTGTTCCACATCCTAGTTTGTGGTTTTACAATGGAAACACTTAGGCTGTATTCCTCCCACACAAATAGGGTTGCACGTTGATGGAAACGTGTTTGCAATATCCCCTTCTAGTAATTTTAATGTATTTCATGTAAATTCTACACAAGAGACCTAACTGTCCGGAACCAAAGAGACTATAGTTTTTTTTTTTTTTTTTTTACAGTGAAATACCGCACAAGAATCTCAACTGCTCCCGTCTGGAGCCAGTGAGACTATGGCATCCCCAATTGGGGTATGTTGTGAGGCTGAAGGTAGTGGGGAGGGGAAGGAGGTGGGGAAGAGGAAGGTTGGAAAGTACCTGGCTATTCAGATCTGGTCACCAAACACGGCTAAAGCCATTATCAAGCAACGTTTCAATTCTGAATGGTGGTCTTACACCAGGGCGATACTGATAGTATCTTCCACTCTGGAACATGCCGCAAATATACTATATATTATTTTAAATGAATTAATTGTGAAATAACACAAATTAATCAAATAAAATTTATTTGCGCATGCCGGGTTCGAACCCGCGACCTCCGGATTGTGAGTCAAGAGTCTTAACCACTGGACTACGGAGGTCGTCGTATTGTATCCGCGATTGGGGTAGGTATGTTGTCAAGCGCATATGAGTGGGAATTTTAAGGGTTTGAGGAATAGGATGATTAAGAAGAGTTTATTTTACATTAGTTCCGTACAGGAGGTTCTGCGGAAAATAACTTCCTTCAGGGCCTACGTTCTTAGACGATGCTGTGTGGAGGGTCTTTTAACCCGTTTAATCATAAAAGACCACATTTCTCTCAGCTCACATATGTATCATTTTTACTGCAAGGCGGAAATATTTTTACCTACTGTCAAAAGACGTCCAATTTTTAAAGAGTTATAGCAAAGGAAGGAGAGGAAGTTCTTGAAAGGAAAAGGGTAAGCGGTGTGGATTGGAATCCATCCTTTCAACTGCGATGAAAGGCGACGGGTAGAGAGAGTCCGGTTGGAGAAGTCAAAAGCTGGCCTCAACCAGTCTCTCTCGATCCGGCCCGCCACGCAGTAAGTGAGCAAACGTATCCGCCGTCAAGACCTAGTCCAACTAAAAAGCTTGCGAAGGTATTGGTTATCCAATAAACGGTACCCGGGGCGGTGTTACCCAATTTCCGCATCCCTGAAATCAGGGTATTTAGATCCGATCAAAGCAACGCTTTGATTCTGAATAGTAGTCTTTCGCCAGGGCGATACTGAGAGTTTATACAATTTTTGATTTTTTTTTTAATACTAGCTCCACATAGGAGGCCCTGAGGAAAATAATTTCTCTCAGGGCCTATGTCATCTTTGGGGATGCTGTGTGGGGTGTTTTTTTAAGGAAATAAAGGAGAGGAGAGTTCTGGGAAGGAAAAGGGTTCGAGGGGTGGGTCTTCGGGGTTCGGTCCGCCTCCAAGACCTCAACCCATGAACCCGGGCACCCCAGCTAAATCACCAAACATAGCGAACCACTTGGGGTGATCTATGGCAGAGGTGTTGGTTATCCAATAAAGGTTGCCGGGGCGGCGGTACCCATTCCCGCCTCCCAAATTGTGACGCATGTCATTGCATGTTGACGATATTTACTTACTTAATATTTGCTTACTTCATAGCTAGTGATCGAAATGACTTAACAAGCTGAAAATAAATTCGTTAATGGCGTAAAATTCTAATGCACAAAAAACTGAACAATTATGGTGACACTGGAGCACACCATTTGAGAGGTACCTATTACTGCTTCAAAATATTTAATTCTTATCTCGTTCCTTGTAATATCTCATTAACATGTATTGTGTGGAATAATTTTAGTTTGCCCTTAGTTCGCAAAATGGATCACAGATGTCTTTTTTTTTCTTTGCAATAATATTAAAAGGCATCATCTAGGTCCGGAATATCGGACAGCCCACCTTTTAGGCCTATCGCTTAATTATAAGTATGATTAATAGCTGGCAGATGTCTGAAAACGTTTTGGTGGGTCCACTGTTCGCATCTTGCGAATTATCACTTTTTATTGCGTATCCTATCATATCTCAAACAAAAAAGCCATTGTTTTCTAAATGTTGTTGATGAGAAAAAAAAGTTTTTTTTTAATGTAACTGCAAAATTTCAGCTGCCAGTAAAATGGCATCTATGGCACTTTGAAATTGTGTTGTGGAAAAAATGAAGGCTGTGATATGATGATGTATTATTGTTGATTTCGATTGTTCTATTCGTTCGGATCTTTCAAAATATTTGATCTTATTAAGTCAAATTAAGCAGTGTCATTTCTGTACTAAAAATATTTTACTTTTGAATGTAGCTATAACTTTGTGGTTATCCATTATAGATAAATAGATACATTTGCCCTGAAGAAAGAACGGTCGTTCTGAAACCGGTCGGATTTACTCAAATATAAAAGTGGTTCAAACAAAGTTAAATTGTTTAATTTATGCATAATTTTTATTTATTTATTATTATGTATTCATTAGCAAGCTCGTGCAACCTTTATCCGCATGAAAAAGATGTTCTGCAGTCATGATCTCAACCTTTCAATTACGAATGCGAATGGTCAGATGCTACGTGTTTTCGATATTATTTCATGGAATGGAAGCATGGACGCTTACTGAAGAACTAATTAGGAAACTTGAGGCATTCGAGATGTGGATCTACAGAAGAATACCTACTTAAAATAAGCTGGATGGACAGGGTCACGAATAAAGATGTTATGGTTCGGATGAGTAAAGAAAAAGAAGTTATTAAAACTATAAAAATTCGAAAACTTCATTATCTTGGTCATGTGATGAGTCATCCAGAAAAGTATGAGATCTTGCATCTCATAATGCAGGGAAAGATTGCCGAAATACGGAGCCCTGGAGGTTGCCCACCACTTTCCCACGGCGTTCTAAGGAAGGGTTTTCTCCTTCACCGTACACGTCACGACGCTATTTTTAAAGAAGCTATTTTTTAATTAAAATGACTCCAGACTTCCAATGTCCGGGCATACATTGTTAGCAGGCAGTATGCGAGTGCGTACATGGTGTTAGTTATTTATTTCACAGTATCACGTCTCATCTCCGCCACTGGATATAGCTGATAACAAAGTTTATTAATATAAAAGAGGAGAAGTTAATAGAATAAAAAAAAATTACATATTATGATAAGATTGTACGACTTAACCAAAATAAACTGAGTATGCGGGGCCCTGGAAGAAGGAGAACCTCATGGCTGAAAAACCTACCGTAGAGCTGTTCCGGGCCGCAGTAAACAAAATCGCATAGCCAACATGACAGGGCACAAGAAGAAGAGAATTCATTAATGTCCTTCTTCGGGACTTTTACATACATAAATGTTAAAAGTTATACAGTTTATTATACATAACTGAACTGCGTCAGTATTATACATAGTGATAAATTGAAGAAGTTCATTGATTTTTTTATTTTTTTTAATCAGTTCCACATATGAGGTCCTCAGGAAAATAATTCCCCTCGGGGCCTAAGTCATATTTGGAGATGTCGTATGTAGGGTATTTTTAGAGAAAGGATGGAGAAGAAGTTCTGAGAAAAAAGAATATATATGAGAAGTTGTGCAGGAATCTGGAAGTCAATGTGTCTAGGAGTGAAGATATGAATCCACCCCCATCCCTCCCTGCGGTGCAAGGCGATAGGTCCGGCTGGAGAGGAATTAGTAAGATCATAGGTCAGTAGGCGGGCATACGCATTCGCAACCAAGACCTAGACAAACTTCACCCCAAGAACCTGGGCACACCTGCTAAGTCGCCAAACGAAGTGAACCACTTGGGGTGAACTGTGGCAGGCGTATTGGTTATCCAACAAATTTAGTATAAAACTTAATTATTTTTGTGAATTAGCATACTTCTTGCAATTTTTGGTGAATTTAATTTTTTGTTTTTTCCTTGCATTTTTTTCCCCTCAGGACTAAACCAAAAACAACCAGATAATTTAAACTAATAGTTGATTAATAGGTGTGAAATTTTATACCTGATGAGTATAAAATTATAATAATTATTTAAGCATTATTCATTTTATAAATTAAACAAATAATTAATACATGCAATGGTAATGTATAAATACATAATAGTTATTTCTTGTCAAATCACTAAATGCCAGTTATTTAAAATTATAATGAGGTTAAACATAGTTAAACCGGCGTAGTTCAGCGGTAAGGCTCTTGACTCGCACTCCGAAGGTCGCGGGATCGAATCGCGGCGTGGCAAATATATTTTATTTTATTAATTTGTGTTATTTCACAATTTATTAATTTAAAATAATATGTAGTATATTTGCGGCACGTTCCAGAGTGAAAGATACTCTCAGTATCGCCCTAGTATAAGACCACCATTCAGAATTGAAACGTTGCTTGAAATGGCTTTAGCCGTGTTTGGTGACCAGATCTGAATAGCCAGGTACTATCCCCACCTTCTTCTTCCCTATTTCCTTCCCCTCCTCACTACCTTCAGCCTCACAACATACCCCAATTGGGGATACCATAGTCCCACTGGCTCCAGACGAGAGCAGTTGGGACTCTTGTGCGGTATTCATGTAAAAAAAAAACAAACAAACAAAAGTTTGAAAAAGTAGCAAGGTTTTTAAGGGGACATTTCGTTAACTGGGCATTTGCTCTAATCCACTGAGCTACCGCGCAATCATACCCGTCGTGATTTGCTGAAAAAAAAAATATTTGTTGAATATTATTTCAAAAAAAGGTTATTTTTAAAGAAATGTACTTGAATTTCGATTTTGTTTGAATAAATTAATTTATGTATGAAATGCAGTCTTGGAACAGTGGAAATTAACCCACACTGCGGGATCCGGGACTCGTTGTCGATGACAATGCTTTATATCAACTTTTGGTGGCAATCGGTAGTATCAAATCGGGATTTGGCTCAGTTCGTTGTGTTACTAACTCGTGGCTGGGTAGGAAGATTCAATCCCCAGTCAAACAAAACCAAAATGAATAGTTTTATAATTATAAGACAAGTTTTGAAAATAAATATATTATTTTTAAATAACTTTTGCAAAGGGTTGTTTTTTTAAATCTTACTAACTTAATAATATTATCAACTTTGCTTTGGTAAGCACTCCTTACTTTATTCACAATCATACATAGTATTCATCAAACATACTCTTATAATCAAGGATGTTATTTCCTTGACCGCGATTAGTCCAGGGCGTTCCCGACATCTCATTCTTCCACTAGACTTGCGCGTTATGATAATCTCCTTTAAAACCTTTATTCGTGCGTACATATACATGTATATCCTATTTTATAGAATCGATCAACCAATCGTTTATCCATAAGAACTTAACAACTCTACTCTTACCTCTGTCGAAAAATTAATGTCCTTGGCATAACTTTCGATTCTAAATTAATCATAAAGGAATGAAAATGCTTGGCTTCATTCGTCGAACTTTCAGAGGTTTTAGGAATATATCCTTAGTACGTAGTCAAGTCGAATATAACTCCTGGATCTGGTCCCCCATTTTAAAATACATTCAGATTTATTCGAAAAAATTCAACCCAAATTCTTAAAACACATAAATTTTAAACTCAGCATTCTCATTGAAAACATAAACTATAATTATTTGATGAGAGAATTAAAATTATTAAAACTCTCGGGTCGAAGAATTATATCCGATTTAATATTTATGTTCTAAATTGTAAATGGTATAATGGAGAGTCCTGATTTAACTAACCTCGTCGATTTTCACATACCCACAGAGCAACTCGCTCCAAAATCTTGTTTAAATACAACAATAACAGAACTGAGTATACGAAACACTCGCTTGTACCTAGGTTACATGAAGTTAGTATTAGATACGCAGATGTGGTGGATCTATTTAACTGCACTGAAGGTAGGTACAAGAAGGCTGTACTATCAAATATTTTCAATCAACGTTCATTTTATTTACACCATAGAATTTTGTATGTAATTGTACCTCTTTGTGTCATTTCTCAACCAAATGCCACAATTAACTGTTGTACTCTTTTTCATAATTTCTTATTTAAGTGTGACATGTAATCTGTGTTTATGGTATATTTATACCGTTGATATTAAATAAATAAATTCACCTAAACGCCCCCTTTTTTAATTTTATTTCCATTTTATAACACAAGCAACATTTTCGGCTTTCTGTGGTGGTAGTAGGAGATTTTCAAACATTGTTGGGTTATTCGTAACCCGGGAATGTTTGTCTTTCTTTTTAAAAAAAAAATTAAAAAAAAATAAAATCATATCGCTTGAACCTGCAGTGAAGTCTTCTTTAGAAACACTGTAAAATATCAGTTAAAAACACGAGTTCATTTCTCATAACCACTGCATTAAATTTATCGCTGCAATTAATTGAGTGAAACTCAATTCACCAAATCCTTCAACCTCACACATTGTCCATTTATAAAAATATGTACAGATGTAAAAGCAGATAATTTTAAAATTAATAAGATAATGTTTTTCTCGACAGTATCGACGTTCGTATCAGATATGTTTGATTAAACTGGACAATGATGCCGCATTGCTGGGCCAATACTGCATATTGCAATTTAGTACAGCAGACGGGAAATGCATCAGGTATGACGGTGCACAAATCTAAGGTCCTGGGCGATATAATGCATTGTGCAGACTTCAAGAAACCTTGGCCGGTAACAACTGCATAACATTGTTCAGTACTTTTGGTTATATTATGCACACCGTAAAAGTTTATTATTTGATTCAAAATCATTTCAATCAGTTCTGAGAAGTTCTGCCAAGAAGGCCAGGGTAAAAAAGTCATCAGAAAGCAAAGTGTCAAGGACTTTGATCAAAAGTGTTGTAAAGGTCATTGAAGGAAGTTAAACGAATAGCCAATCGTCTCCATTTCGCAGATCATCCCTTCTTCTTTTGCCCTGTCCGTTCAACGGACGTTGGATATCATGTAAGCTATGCGGACTTTGTTTACTGCGGCCCAGAACAGCTCCACGGTAGACTGGCCAAACCAATCTCTCAGGTTTTTCAGCCATGAGGTTCTCCTTCTTCCAGGGCCCCGTCTTCCAGCAATCTTTTCCTGCATTATGAGATGCAGGATCTCATACTTCTCTGGATGTCTCATCACGTGTCCAAGGTATTGAAGTTTTCGGATTTTTATAGTTTTAATTACTTCCTTTTCTTTATTCATCCGAACCATAACATCTTCATTCATAACCCTGTCCATCCAGCTTATTTTGAGTATTCTTCTGTAGATCCACATCTCGAATGCCTCAAGTCGCATAATTAGTTCTTCAGTAAGCGTCCATGCTTCCATTCCATAAAATAATATCGAAAACACGTAGCATCTGACCATTTGCATTCGTAATGCAAGTAATCAGTCAAGGACACTCTAGGACTTAGACAAGATTAGTCGAAACATAACCAGGCAGATTCTCCAATCATTTGTTTACCGGTAAATTTCCGTCCTGCGTATTGATTATGGTTGTTGTCAACGTGTTCATATACTGTATATTTCCCAAAGTTAACCCATCAGCTATATATAGCCACGGAATTTTCAAATATTTGCATAATTTTAAATTTACCAATACGTTGCCATTCTATTTAGATAACAAAACCTTATTAAATAAATAAAAGGCACGAGCAAACTTACATAGGAACAGTAGTAGAAATAGTTGTTTTTATAAACTAATTAATTACTACATAATTAAGTTATAATTATTCGTTTATCGCGCGTGTTCACTGAGTGACTGATTGATTTGAAACTGACATTAGATGTATTCTGTTAAAATGTAAATTCGTCATAATCATTTTTTTTTTATTTGACATAATAAAAAATAAATACGATCGTGGTGAATTTACATTTTGACAGAATACTTCTGATGTTAGATTCAAATCAATCAAGACACTCAGTGAACATGCGCGAATGAACGAAAAATTAAAACTTAATTGTGTGCTAATTAATTAGGTTATTAAAACGACTATTACTACTAAGCTAGTATTATTACAGAAGGCTGCATAAGGATTAAAAAACCTTCGTACGCAATAATTTCCTGCACAGGTAATTACAATACCTGCTAGTTTTTTTTGCCTTACTACGATTTGGAGACTAATGACGCCAGTACCTACACTGTGTGGTATGACCTTGGGGAACTGCATTGGTATTTTGAATTGTTTTTCACATGACGAATCACCTCTCCTCTCTTTAATAGTTGAATGCAGTTCCGGATATTGCGGCTGTAAAGTTTTGGACTGGCTAATTTATGTGGTAAGATCGGTAGGTCGAGTCACAAGGGGCCCGAATAATCCTGGAATCACGGAATCATTGCTACGAACTCTTATAGAAGGTTTGCCAGAAGCAAGACTGCCTTAGATGTAATGCACGTCTTAACAAACATTTTTAGTTTATTGAGGTGATCCATTAGTCCTTGAAAAAATCGAAATCGGAATCCCCGCCTCTTTTTGGGATGGATTTAAAAATACTTTAGAAGACGCTTTTAGAAAGGGTATTTGAGAGTTGTTTTGTACAGGTTGATTTCGTAAAGACTTGAGACACAGATAACTGCATCGATGAGATGTTTGTTTGTTGTTATTATTTCTGGTTCTATGGGATAAGAATTTGCCTACCTAACTAATTAACTAACCATTACGTCGTTTCCCGCAGGGGTAGGAAGAGAAGACGGACCGCCAAACAACTCGTCTTGGCACACACTCTATGCCTCATTCACATTCATACATGGTTTCGTACATTCTGACTCTTGAGATGACCCGACTCAAGTATCTCATTCACTTGATCGTGCCAAGACTTCCTCGGTCGTCCCCGACTTCTTTTACCATTCACATTTGCGTTCTGTGAACTCCTTACACTCCAATCTTCGTTACTCCGCTCCACACGCCCAAACCATCTGAGGGCATATTTCTTAATCTCACTCATTATGCCATCATCATCCTTCCATTCTTTGCGGATTTCAATATTTCTCGCACGGTCATAGACGGTTTTACCACACATACGCCTAAGGGATCTCTTTTCTACAGCATTCAGTCTTCTTTCATCCTTCTTCATCAGTCCCATGCCTCACTGGACAGTTTTTTGTGAGCGCCAGCGGCGTTCAGCCCTCCATTAATGAGTTACCTGCATTTGCACCTCAATATCTCAATCAGCCTTCCCATCTCTCATAAACATACTTCCCAGATACTTGTATATAAACTCATCCACCTACTCCGAGTATTCATCATTCACAACTACATTGCACACTTTCTTTTATATGAATACCGCACAAGAGTCCCAACTGCTCCCATCAGCCAGCGAGACTATGGCATCCCCAATTGGTGTATGTTGTGAGGCTGAAGGGGGGAGGGGAAGGAGATAAAGAAGGGGAAGGCGGGGAAGTACCTGGCTATTCAGATCTGGTCACCAAACACGGCTAAAGCCATTTCAAGCAACGTTTTAATTCTGGATGGTGGTCTTACACCTGAGTGATACTGAGAGAATCGAATCACTCTGGAACATACTGCAAATATACTATATATTATTTTAAATGAATAAATTCTGAAATAACACAAATTAATCAAATAAAATTTATTTGCCTCGTCGGGGCACTGTTTTCTTACTCTCTGTTTCAAACACCATGACTTTAGACTTACTTACATTCATCATTAACTCATTTTTCGTGCATACTTCATTCATCCTAGTCACTAGAGACTCTAGAACTTCCATACTGTTAAAAATCAGCTCCGCATCATCAGCATATAACAGGAACATACTTATAGGATTACTCAATTGCACGCCCAATCCCACCTCTTTCGATTCTTGCATACACCATGTATAGATTGAATAACCACAGTCACATTACGCAGCCTTGCTTAACACCTTTTCTGATGTTAAACCACCCCGTAAAATCACCGTCTACCCCAACGCTTCCATACTTGGACCACACCGGGAGTCAATATCGTATTGAGATAGAGTTTTATCGATCTTCCAAGCTTCACCTCATAACCCAGACATCGATTAAAACCAATCTTTAACTGCTCTTTTATCTTAAAAACAACTACTGGTGGGTGTTTTGCATTGGAAGGTGTAGGTACCTGCAGTGTTATGAATCAGCGTTTTAACATATCGAACTGCATTGATCCTGTCTCTATGACCCTGTAATATTGGAAGGGACGGGCCGGCATTTCCGGGGCCGCAGGCTGCAGCGCAGGCCGTGCAGACTTGCAGGGTCAAACTTCACCTGGAATTTAGGAAGATTTATGCTGATTTACTTTTTGGAAGAAAACGACAGTGGTTTATTTAATGCCTGCGGCCAAACGAGCTTGATAGAGAATGCATTTTGATGATGTACGAAATTTTGTCAGTGTTTGTTGGTTCCTGTTTAGCTATTGAGCTCTGCCAAACACTGAGCTCTGTCATTAATAAATTTACACAGCTAATCTATCATGATCTATGTAGCTTTGAGAAATAAATGGTGTGTGGACACTAGAAAAAACAATGTTTTACAAACAGGAGATTTTAAAGGTTTGTAGTTCATGATGAAAACTATCTTACAAACTCGTGGTCCCAGGGGTAAACACGGCGAAGTATCAGAAGACATAAACATATCTGGGACCAAATAAGTAGGTACATGATGAAATCCCCTCAGAATTACACATTAAAAAATGCAAAATGTCTTGCATCGGTTCAGTAGTGTAGTAACTAATGGTTGATTGGCTTAGGTAGGGCGGAGTCTGAAAAACTGTTATATAATGTCACTTAAAATTTTACTTGGTTACCTATTAATGGCAATAGTCCAGTGGCTAAGACTCTTGACTCACATTCCGGAGGTCGCGGGTTCGAACCCGGCATGCGCAAATAAATTTTATTTGATTAATTTGTGTTATTTCACAATTAATTCATTTAAAAATAATATATAGTATATTTGCGGCATGTTCCAGAGTGGAAGATACTATTAGTATCGCCCTGGTGTAAGACCACCATTCAGAATTGAAACGTTGCTTGAAAATGGCTTTAGCCGTGTTTAGTGACCAGATCTGAATAGCCAGGTACTTCCCAACCTTCCTCTTCCCCACCTCCTTCCCCTCCCCACTACCTTCAGCCTCACAACATACCCCAATTGGGGATGCCATAGTCTCACTGGCTCCAGACGGGAGCAGTTGAGATTCTTGTGCGGTATTCACTGTAAAAAAAAAAAATATATCTACTATTATTATATGTATACTCGCATATTAAAAAAAATAATCGCCGAAATGTATGTTCCCGCATAACTTCCGAACGAATTCACCAAATTAGATAATTCTTTTTTTGTTGTGTTCGTTATTATCTGGTGAGCTCCGGCATTATGAAATTTGTATAAAAAAATTGCAATAGGTGGTACACGAGCTGTTTGAAAATTGAATGTACCGGGAATTTATTTATGGGTCGCGAGAGGGGGGGAGGGGAACCAAGGCGGGGGAGCGAAACTCGGGAGGAGGGTTTGCGGGAAGGGGGAAGGGGGAGTGGAGTGGGGAGAGGGAAGGTGGAGGAGGCGGAGTGGAAACGCGAGAGGGGAAGAGGACGCGGGAGAGAAATGGGGGGGGGGGCGGAAGGGGAACGACGAATGGGAAAAGACACGCAGGGAGAAACAATTTCTTTATTAAATGGAATAGCAACGCATGCCGGGTACCAGCAAGTTTTGTATAAAAAAAAACAACACCATTTTTTTACAGAATATTTTTTTTGCATTTTCGCCAGCATTTGGTTCCTTAGAACGGGCAATCTGCCTAGCCAGGAACTAATATCGACCTACAAGACATAATAACTTTTATATAAAGTTTTAAATATTTTCAGTTATCCAATATTATCACCAAGTAGGTTTTTTTTGCTATAATTAAATTATTAATGTATCTAATGTGATATTTGATGTAATAAATAAACAAAAATAAATCTGAAAATAGCTACATGACTTAGAAATTCCATACCCTAAAATCAAAGCAAATTTCAGGACGCCAGAACACACAGCATTTCGTACTGAAAAGTAATCGGAAGGAATTCGGTCGACAACTGAAAAGCTTGTTTAAACCATCATTGATCAGCCTAGTGGTCAAAAGCTTTAAGTTCCGGACATCGGAAATTTGCAACCTATAATAAATGTATATATAAAAAAATATATATTTAAGTTCTCCGTTCGGATCAGTAAATGTATTTCTACGGTATTCTCAGAACTAATATTTACGCTCAATTATTGGCCTTAGCATTTCGGGCGACAATAGTAGTTACCTCTGACTTATCATTAGATACATAGTACGATATGAAGTAGGATGTAACAATAGATCTCTAAAAGAGAAGAATTCCAAACAGGAAATCCTTTGAAACCGGAGTATAAAACAGGAACAAAATCTAATCGACAATAATATCACTAAACGACATTTCCATCGCATGACTGTACGGACATAAATAATTATAAACTTGATAAGTTTTATTATTATTAATTATTATTTATTGCAAGTGACGTCAGATTATATTGAATGTATGCATGTGGATAAGTACATATTACAACGAGGTAACCGATCATTATAAATATTTATAGCTATAAAACAAATCTACAATCACATGGCGCCCCGATAATGAAAACAAAGCAAAAAGAATCATGTAATAACAAGAATTTGTAGTTTTTTTTTTGCAGTGAAATTACATAAGTTGCTACAACACTTAAAAAGCCACCACACTAAGGCAGAAAATATTTTATTTAGGTACGGTTCCCTGACAGTTGGTCCGGCGACATTTGGTCCGGCGACAATTGGTCCGGCCGAAAGATTAGAAGATGTTTTCTTCAAGTAAGTATGCCAAGAGGATATACGGCCGTACAACCAAAGTCGAAATACTTATATCTGAATGCACCTTGAGTGAAAATCCGTTGTAAAATTATTTTTACTAATAATTTCGACTCTCCTCAGTGTTCATTCAGAATTGTAACATTAGTTGAAATGGCTTTAGCCTTGTTTGATGACTACATCAGAATAGCCAGGTATATTTTCCACATCTCCTTCCCCTCCCCACTTCCTTCAGCATCACACCATACCAAAATTGGGGATACCATAGTCTCACTGGCTCGAGACGGTTAAGCAGTTCGGATTCTTGTGTTATATTCAGATATAAAAGTTATATTATACGCAAGTAAGAATCTTCAGCGTTTTTTTGCTAAACCGACTGCACGTATAAGTATGTCGTATTTTGTGATTGCCGCATGCTACTTCGGGGAGTCGAAATTATTAGTGAAAATAATTTTACAACGGATTTTCACTCAAGATGCCTTCAGATATAAGTATATCGACTTTGGTTGTACAGCCGTATATCCTCTTCGCATACTTTCTTGAAGAAAACATCTTCTAAACTTTTGGCCGGACCAATTGTCGCCGGACCAAATGTCGCCGGACCAAATGTCAGCCGGACGAATTGTCGGCGGGACCAACTATCGCCGGACAAATTGTCGCCGGACCAATTGTCGGGTCACCTTTATATACACACACAGAGTGGAAGACACTCTCGGTATAGCCCAGGTGTAAGACCACCATTCCATTAAAAAGTTGTTTGATACGGCTTTAGCGTGTTTGGCGACCAGATCTGAATAGCCAGGTAGGTACTTCCCGACCTTCCTCTTCCCCATCTCTTTCTCCTCCCCATTACCCTCAGCCTCACAACATACCCCCATTGGGGATGCCGTGGTCCTACTGGCTCCAGAGGGGAGCAGCTGAAACTCTTGTGAGGCATTCACATAAATTTTTTTTGAAAAAAAATCATATTGCTGAAGTTCCCGGACGTTGCTTTGGTCGGATTTTTTTCTGTTTTGGTGTCGTGATTAAACGCAGGGGCCTTTAGTAAAATAGTTCCGGGATACTGTGTGGTGGGTCTTTTAGAGGATAGGAAGAGGAAGGAATCTTGAGTAGGCAAATTTAATTTTTTACATCAGCTCCACACAAGAGGTCCTGCTGGGGGAGGGGATGCCATGTGGAAAGTTTTTTTAAGGAAAGGAAGGTGGAGGGTATGAGGGGTGGTTAGGAATCTGGGGGTTAAGATGTTCAGGAGGGACGGACTTATGAATCCATCCCTCCCACTGCGGTGCAAGGCGATGGGTTGAGGATTCCGTCTAGGTTAGGTCTCCCTCAAGCAGTCTCTCCTGACCGGGCCCGCCACGCAAAACGCTTTCGCAGCCAAGACCTAGACAAACCTCACACCACGCACCCGGGCGATTAGTCACCAAACCAAGCGAAACCCTTGGGGTGACCTATAGCAGCGGTGTTGCCGCCTCCCAAATTAAGATCAAGTGTCCTCTTGTTTTGAAATTCAAGTGTGCAAAATTACATCAATCTCAGAATAAAACAATTTGTAAATTTATATAAAAACAAACCCTCACGGCCACTCTTCTTCATATTATATTGTACTAACTGAAGTCCCCGGCGTTGCCCGAGTTTTTCGAAATCAGGCGTAGTTCTGGTTCAATTACCTGGAATCGGTATTGATTGTGTGAAGAATTCAGACGAACGATAAAGTAGGTACTCGTACCTACCTGTAAAATAATTTTTCAACAGAAAATTATTTAATTATGTAATATTTTAAAAAATGGAACTGATTTTTCAATAATTCAGACTATCCTGTGATTTACAAAATCAAAGACGTACATTACAGCGTTTATTTTATTTTATTAACTTGTGTTATGTCAATGGTCGAATGGGCGTCCAAGGAAGACATGGCACGATCAAGTGAATCAGATACTTGAATCGTGCTATGACAAGAGTCAGAATAATAGAAGAGTGTGTATGAGACGATGTATGAATGTGAATGAGGCAAAGTGTGTGCCAAGCTGTTTTGCGGTCCGTCCTCTCTGCATATTATGTTGATTGTGATGGTTAGTTAGTTACTTGTGTTATAAACATTTTTCATCCAAATTATCTTATATTATATACATATATATGTTTATACAGTTTCTAATCAATGTTGCATGTTAGTATTTAATGATTTGAGTTTAATCCGATTGTAATCTGAAAATGCAATTACTCATGATTATATTACATGTATATGTATATAAAAACTAATAAAATAAAAAATAAAAAAAAAATTATCATCATCGTCATCTTCTTCCCCTTATCCTATTCAGGTCAAGGACTCATATGTACCATCGACAAGGCTCCTCCATTTGTCTTGTGCTGCTTGTTCGGCCTCCGTCCATGGCAGTCCCATCCTCTCCTCACACAGTTTCTGGAGTTGCCTCGCCCAACTGTGTCTGGGGCAGCCCACTGAACGTCTACTCTCTGGAATCGCACTCAGTATTTTCCTCGGAATTCGGTCATCAGTCATTCTTACTACTACATGCGCAAGCCACCTTAGTTGCGATTTTTCTGTGAAGAGTGGCAATGGTTCAATGTTTAGATCGTCTCGGATCGTCGAGTTTCTTATTTGAACCCATTTCGTAACTCCTGCCACTCCTCTCAAGTACCTCATTTCAGCAGCTTGGACTCTCGTATTTAATTTAATACTATCGTATTTGCAACTGTAAGAGTTCATTACTATTATTAATAATTCATTTAAATCTTGAAATCTATTTATATAATATATAAATCAAGCTTTTCTTACATATCTTTTGCTATTAGTTGCAATATTAATTTACTTACTCAAATGATAACATATAGGTACTTGAGCATGAATTCCCTCACCAAACACAAGAAAGAGACTTGTCTTTTTTAGGTGAGGAAAGGCTATTATTATATTAATTTTACAACTCTGTTTAACATGTAAAAAATGTATACTTATTGTCAGTGGCATGTATAGAGTTTTTGATCAGGGCCGGCAGGCAGCAGGAAAACCGCCGAATTGATTCAAATAAATCAAAAAAAAAACTTATTACAAATAACTCCCTTCGTACAAGTTTTTGCTAAGTGTGCTTGCTGCTGGTAAGACAACTAGTTGATATAAATACATAACAACAGATGTCACTGTCGTCACTGATTGCCAATTACTAATTTTGTTCCAGAAAGCACTGCCTAATACTAATACTAACAAAAAAACCTCATAGAAGCAAATTAAAAACGACAGTTCTACTGTATGCTATGTGCATTTCGTAAACATTGATATTATATCTTGTATGGAGTTAGCTCCAAGCAGAAATAATTCCTGCTTAGGCCGCATTTTAGTGCGGCAGTCGGAGGGCGCGCGTGTAGTTTCTAGTTACAGTTTATGCCACGTTTGTAGTATGCCGATTGATGAGGCGCTCGCGTAGTTTCGGTTGCTCAGGTTTTTGGGGTTATTTTTGAAAGTGTGAATTTATTTTTAGCAATAATTTAATAAATTATAATATTATTTACATGTTTATGTTTTGCAAATACGGTAGGGTAGGCAGTGCTTATGTGCCTATATGGAGTACACGCCCCT
The DNA here is from genome assembly GCA_917880885.1 of Limnephilus marmoratus. Taxonomy (NCBI): domain Eukaryota; kingdom Metazoa; phylum Arthropoda; class Insecta; order Trichoptera; family Limnephilidae; genus Limnephilus; species Limnephilus marmoratus. The sequence goes on from OU862926.1 coordinate 34,182,987, forward strand.
GCTTATTATAAAAACAAACAAATATTAAATAAATAAATATGATTGATAAATAAATTATCAACGGCGGCCTCCTTGGTCTAGAGGAAAGGCTTTTGACTCGCAATCCGAAAGTAGCGGGACAAACCCCGGCATGCGCAAGTTAATTTTATTTGATTAATTTATGTTATTCCATAATTTACCCATTCAAACAAAATATCTAGTTTATTTGGGGCATTTTCCAAAGTGCAATATATTCTTAGTATCGTCCTGATGTAAGACCCGACGCACAATTGAAACATTGCTTGAAATGGCTTTAGCCATGTTTGGTGACCAGATTTTAATAGCCAGGTACCCCCCACCTTCTAACTTCCCTATCTCCTTCCTCTCCCCACCGTCACACAACATACCGCAATTGGGAATGCCATAGTCTCACTGGCTTCAGACGGCTAGGAATAGTAGAGACTTCTGCGCGGTATACACTTAAAAAAAATTAAAATCAACTGATTGTCCAGGGGCAGAGTGATTGAAATCTTTGTAGAGAAAAACATTGACCAAATTAAGTTCTGTTTAGGTGTTCTACTTAAGTTCTGCTTGGGTTGCAGGATGAAAATTTCCCTGATGATTACCATTGTAGAGCGTCGATCGAGACTGAAGGAAGTTAGGATGAGAAGTACCTGGCTCTTCAGATACGGTCACTAAACAAAGCTATTGAAAGGTTCACATGACCATGTCGTAAGACATAAATTTAGAAAATACAATTTTAATAGCTATAAATGCATTTGATTCGCCTATATATTTAATTAAATATCTCCATCTATGAGCAGTCGCATGCAGCAACCTTGATTTCGTTTAATAACACATATAAATGCATTACTTTCTCAAATGCGATCACTTGCTGAAGGTAATATGAAAATATTATTTTTGTATGGAAATTTTATAATTACCAGACCGAAAATCGCATTTTCAGTACTGTAGTCGTCACCTCATTTTGGATAGGGTTCTAACTGACATATTTTTCTAAATTAACCTTTTGAATTCCACCGCAATTCTTTTCCTCATTTCTATACCCAAAATAATTTTCAGAACGTATTTGTATGTGTATTTTGTATTTTCGTAGATACATCTATGACAAATGTGGTCGGTGGCTGAGTGGGCATCGGGTTTGGGTCCCACCCGGGCATCGGGTTTTCGAGTCCTCCGTCACGATACAAGCAAGATTTTCCTCTTAGTGTGGTGGTAGTAGGAGATTTTCAAATATTGTTTGGTTATTCGTAACCCGGGAAAGTTTGTCTTTCTTTTAAAATAAAAATAAATAAATAAAGTTCCAACGAAAAGCCCTTTAAATATTAATTTATTTCACAAGGTTCTATTTTGTTTTTTTCTGACAGATGACCATTGTTACGAGGCGCATTATAATTCGTCACTATGGTTGGATAGGGTTCTTCCATGTTCTGAGGTTTCACAGTTTGCAAAGACGAATTTTGAGGGTGCAACCAGAGAAAACAAGAAATATGTCATTTTTAAATCAGATTTTCGACGTGTTGACTCTTTTCCACAAAAAAATTTAAAATTGATTTCTAAATATTGTTCTTTTATCTAGTAAACGCATTATTTAAATTTTGAGAAAAAATGTTTATTTTTAGTATAATAAGGTTATACCATAGGTCGTTGAGAGATTTGTTAAATTTTCAAAAAAAAAATTGTATTATACAACACCCATTTCAAATCATATAATCATGCCGTAAAATAAATCAATACATTATGCTCATTCATTGGTTGTCCTCTTTTGTTTTTGGAGAAAGTTAGATATTTAGTTTTATTCACATTTAATGTAAGGAAGTTTACTTTTAACCAGTTTTGAAGTACAGCCAGGCCAAGTTCCGCCTCTCAATCTCTGCAGGAACTATACGGTACGGGACTAATCTAGTACGGGAGCCTGTTTAAAAACGTTTTCACGTAAAAAATGCGGTTTATGAAATTTAAAAAAGTGACGTATGAAGTGAACAATTGTTGAATATAGGCGCCTTCAATAAATTATTTAAACCCGTGATACGGTTTACATATAATATTATGGATGTATGTGAAAGTCTAGTGGTTGGTAACAAACGCACGTCATTTATTTGTAACGTTTTTGACATTTGCAACACGTACCTCCACGTATGTTCGCCATGAACGATGACATTTTGACCAGTAAAATGTTATATTGTGTGGGTACACGGCACACATCATTATGTTCAATATTTATTGCTCTAAAAATTATAAATATGTCTGTGTATTCACTAAACCGATTATTCGAGTTTTCTTGGAGAACATCACTATTATTAGAGCAGCGATCTCAACCACCATTGCAGGCTTGTAGTCAAAATTAATCTGTCATTTCGAAATATTCCGAAACACACCCAGAAAAATGATTAAAAATGATTAAAATAAAAGGCTTTTTATTTTATTTTATTTATTTAATAAGATAGAAGCATTATAAGTTAAAAAAAAACTTAGTTTTTATTCTGATATTTGAGTAAAACTCATCAGGTTTATTTTCGTGCCATTTTGAATTTTCGTCTCACAGTCAACAGGTTAAATAATGCTCTTAAAACCATCAATATTTACATTTAACAAGTTTACCTTTACCAATTTGATCAGATCATCATCAAAATATAATATGAGACAAGCACGCACCCACCACCCTCCGCTGACTCCTCACCCCTCACTCCCGATCCTCGTTTGGGCACAAAAAACCCCTTCGTCCTAGAACACCTAATCCGGTGGAAGTCAGGAGCGGAGTCAGCGGTGGAGCCTGATTAGGACATACCGCATTCCACCAGCCCTTTGTTGCGGCACCGCCCAGACGCGGAGGCAAATTTGGCAGAGGGTGGATTGTAACAAAGCCGAAGGAGAAGGTAAAGTGTAGTAGCGGTGTGGTGCAGTGGGAAAAATTGCAGGTTTTACTCTAAAACTTAACTTTGATTAATTTTTTGTCATTAGAAAAACACAGCGGGTTGGCTGGATACGTTAGATAGTTACGTCAGGCAAGCGCTTTTGGTTTTGTGGAACTTACAGTAATGGCTCTCTAATAAATTATACAATGTGTAATAATATTCAGTCTTTTTATTATTAAACATTTAAACATTCCCGGGTTACGAAAAACCTAAAAGTGTTTTAAAATCTCTTACCACGGTAAGGTCCAGCGGTTAAAGGCTCTTGATTCGCATACTTTTTTTAAAATTTTATTTTATTTGACTGATTTGTGTTATTTCACAATTTACTCATTAAAATAATATATAGTATATGTGCGGCAAGTTCCAGAGCGGAAGATACTCTCAGTATTGCCCTGGTGTAAGACCACCATTCAAAATTGAAACGTTGCTTGAAATGGCATTAGCCGTGTTTGGTGACCAGATCTGAATAGCCAGGTACTTCCCCACGTTCCTCCTTCCTATGTCCTTCCCCTCCCCACTACCTTCAGCCTCACAACATACCCCAATTGGGGATGCCATAGTCTCAAAGGCTTCAGACGGGAGCAGTTGGGACTCTTGTGCGGTATTTATATAAAAAAAGCTTGTGTTGTGATGGAGAACTTAGCCGGCCTAGAAGTCAAACACGCGACCCCTGCGAACAAACAAATGATTCTTTCTTACAGTCACTTCTTAGACAGGTTCCCATTCACCACCCATCCTACCTCCTCCCCTCACTCTACACTAATCCATATTCACGCCTCATAACCATAACGCCAAGATAACCATATCATGACATATTTTTGTCATTTCATTTAAAAATAAGACTGGACCAAGGTGTGAACCCTGAATAATATGGTAAACCACAATAATTCTAATAGATTTTTGTTATCCAGCTTATCTTATCCATACACACCAAATACCTATTTAATTCATTTACGTAATTGTTATTATTCTCGCCAGTGTTATTTTATCCAAGCATTTTTCTCTTAAATTTATTTTACCCATCGTTTGTCTTGAATCCAGGTATCAAACCAAACTGTAAAACTGACCCAAGTGTCCCTACGCCCTACAATCCTCGCTAATATTATTCCTATCCCAAACTGGCCATCAGTGCGCGCGTGCTCGTAAATACCTGCCCAAATCATATTCAAAATCCGGAGCACAAATCTCCGTGCGGCCGCGCAAAAAGCCGGGTATCTAAGCTGCGGGCAAAAAAGGGCATAGTGGCCCCAAAAACCCTGTGGAAGAATTCAACATCACCTTTTTAGGATTAGGAACGAGCGTCTCCCGGCTGTCTGGGCAAAGAGCCGACGAATGCTGGACGTAAAAGGACATGGCCCAAACTGAGGGTTAATGCAATGCGCAGTGGATACAGACGATCAACAAAGGAAAATGGTTGGTAGGAGACAATTTGTCTATAGACCATGGACCATGAAGAACTGGAAGATTTTTGTCTGGACGCAAAATAAACGGTCTGATAGTATGTGTTTTTTGGATGATTTTAGGCTTCCGAAAACGAATTTATCGGGAACACAAAAAAATGTATATTACGAGGGTTTAAAAATGTCCAATGTAATACTTTTAAATGTAAAGGTGGTTAAAAGCATTGCAAATTTTTGAGGGTCATGATATGATATGTCTCAATGTTGTGAAATTCAAATTTTCAACCCACAGATAATTAATTATATTGTGATACATACGAGAATCAGGTTTAAAAAAAGAAAAAAACTAGATGCGCCAGCAATTGTTTAATTTTAAAACTAAGTAAAATATACTAAAAGAATGTGTATTTAAAAAAAAATTGCCTATTGTATGCCGATGATGCGTGAATATCTGATTCTCTCGGTCTCACACATCTGACCAGATGAAATTTGGCTAAAGAAGGAAGTAGCGATGCACCCCAAAAATAAATTACGAAAATACTTTTGGCCGTGAAAATCTAAAATCGTAACCACCAGTTTATTATTGCTTATTACTGCGATATAAGTTTTTTTTTATTATTATTTGCTACCCGCAATATCAGTTTTTTTCTGGTATGCCTCAAGGGTCAATCCTGGTGCTGGTCCTGAGTTCTGTTTTCATCAATGACATCGTTAGTCATCTCTTTTCCTATTTTGAAATGAGACAATTTGTCATTAAATCAATGGGTCGCAAAAAATGAAAGGTAGAGAGTACAGATTATAATCTATAACCTCTACCCTATAAAATCGTATATAACATTATAATGAAATACGTGTTGACTTGTTTTTAGTATGATGGATTTAGATACTTTGGACATGTTGCTCGGCAAACTGAGGACAAAACCTGTAGTCACTGGCAAAATGGAAGGCAGAAGAAGCAGAGGAAGATCACCAAAGCTCTGGAGTGACCAAGTAATCGTATCTCTGGCGTCTGGTTCATCGGTGTCTGCAGCTCTCCACGCAGGGTAGGACCGCTACGGGTGAAGGAGGAGCCTTGTCCACCATGGAAATTGGAGAAGGAGTCACGATCCTCACCAATGAGGAACCGACTTGAAAAGAAGATTGAACAATTTGCAATGCACACAAAATTCATGGTGTTTTAAGTCAATCAGCTACGAAAACACTGTAAAATAGAGTATGTAATTGTGAATGGTGAATCCAACAAGCAAGTGCTTCGAGATTGGAAGGAAGATGAGAATTATCGCAAAATCTATTTGACAGATTGAAAAAGATGTCACCCAGATTTATTGTCCTGTATAAACCGGGCGTACAAATAAGGAATCTACCTACCAATCCAGAGTATAATACAATTCCTTTCCTGCAACCTTCCCGCTAACAAAGTTACGGAGGCCTAAATGGTTGACATTTCGTTAAATCAGTATGGGTCCCTAATTATATAATACAACAATACGTCGTACAAGGGTCGCAGGTGCCTAATTTTAATACTAAAAAGTGGTCCTGTGGGCTATCAAAATAATGAAGACATAAACTAAAGTGTTAAAAAATTGATTAACCAGGTAATCTAATTTCTAAAGATACGTGCTGATATTAAGTACCGAGGGTTTTCCGCAAGGCTATTGAGTGAATTAGGAGCAAAATAAAGGGTTACGAAAATAACGCCATCAACACCACACTCAAATGTAACTTTGTAGGGCATGTAGCGTAATCATTACATTTTATAAGCATTGTATTTCGGATATCATCGAAAGACGTCCTTGACTGGAAGAGAAACAGAGCCCACCCAAAGATTAGGGGCCGTTGGCCTTTGACGTGTAAGAGCTGCTAAGAAAATACAAATCTGGAAATAGTATATTTTATTTTATTTAAACGGCTTTTACATGTATCACAGCATGCAGTACATCGTTTTTTGAAAAATTACAATGAAAATAATGAGTTGACAAAATGCAGTTAACATAAAACATGAGAAACAAAATATAGGTTTCATAAAATATCAGAGTTGACAAAATATAGGCAGCACAGAATATACATACGTGAAAAAAGTGGATAATCTGCCAACATCTTCCAAATCAACGATAATATTAATAAAAATGTATAAAATTGTAGTTCACGGTAGTTTATGAACTAGTTACAAATAATTGTCAAATAGGTCAAGTTCAAATAATTGCCAAATACATCCACGTTGTTTTAAGCATTTCTTACCAAGACTACGTAAACATTTTATTGGGGAATTCAAACTATAGTTGGGACGAGATACATATTTAAACAATTCATTAAATTTCAAAGTTAGTTTTCAAGTGAAAATCGTATTCAAGTTCTGTTATTCCATCATTGTGGGCCAGTTGCCTCACAAAACTTAAATAATAACAGAACTTGAATAAAACTTTAACAGAATTTGAAAATTCACTTTAAAATTTGATAAATTGTCTCCAAAATAACCCGTTCTACGTCTAGCAAATTTTGACTTACGGAATTATCGAAAATGATGTTATTGAAAATACCTTAACCAAACTTTGAAGTTGAACCTTAGAAGTGGCTGAAAGCTCTCTAACCAAATCGAGACATCTTCAGCACAGGATCTTCTGATAAGGAGTAGATACTTAGAAAATTTTCTGTATCTGTTTTTATACGAGTCATGACCAACCTAATTGACAGCCCTGCCATCGTTGCTACTATTATACCCCATGTACCGACAAGGAATACTAGACAAATTTTACATTCTTTTGCAACACATACACAACCAACTATTAATCACACTTACTTACCAATAGGATGCATGATTTAGGCAACAAATTTGGTGGTATTGTAGATATATTCGCTGATACCCTTTATAATCTAAAATGCAATTTAAACCAACACTATGTGGAATCCTGCAAATTATTTTAACGTGGGAATAATATATTTAACGATTTGATGTGTTATTGTAATGTTATATTTTGTTCTATGTTATTGTCAAATATTATGTTGTTTAAAATATTTCACGGTTTTACGCTATATTCTTCAAAAATTATTTGTATATTCTTAAAATTTTTCATTTTTATAATTTTGGTATAAATTCTATGTACATATGTGTAAACCTTGATAACTTAAATATTATTTTATAATCTATGTAAAAGCCCCTATGGGCGTACAACAACAATAAATAAATAAATAATATATAAAGATTTTAAATATTACCACCTTGATTTAAAAACTATTTTATAATTAATAAAAAAATGAAATAAACCGATAGTACAATTTAACGACTCTATTTTGGTCCAGATCAAACCTTTGAAGAAGCTAAAATAGAGGAATGTGTATGTATGTATGTATATAATATAAATTTAATACGTTTTCTCAATGTATCGAGTTGGGCGCCAGAATCCTTTTCGGCATTTTGGGACAGAATTTGCATACATGTGGCTTGTAGTGACGGAAGAATGCCAATAAACAGTCAAATCCTTAGGAATTTGGGGACCAACACAATGCCTTTGAAGGTGATGTAAGAAAAAATAATAACGAAAACTTTTGAATATATTTTTAAAGTCTTCCAAACAGTCGTTCAAGATATCAGCGAAAGTTAAAATAATTTATTTGATAATTTTGAACAACTTTAAACCCAAAAAAAAACTTTTTTCGATCTAAGCAAAAATGGTTAAAAAAACTTTTGGAGGCTCTGGACTTATGGAAGCATTTAAATGACGTTACAACAGATATTCACCCCTTGGCGCCTGTTTTTTTTTTTTAATTTGACCAAAATATTTCCAACTTCGTACTCGATTTACTCGAAAGCGAAAACTCAAATCAATAAAATTTATACCACAAAATCGACTCCAAATTATGATTTTGATTCACCCGTTTACCGCTCGTACTACGAACTTCTGGGTACCGAGTTAAAGTATTACGTATTTTAAAATGAATTGTTAAAATCTTGAAACGGAATATACATGCAAATCATGTTAAACCATGTTGAAAAGATTGCACACTTAGTGACCGGATCTAAATAGCCCGGTCCTTCCCAACCTTCCTCTTCATATCTTTTTCTCCTCTCACTGTATTTACCCTCACAACGTACCAATATTGGGAATGCCTTATGTAGGTTTTACACCATCTCTTTTTTCAGCCCTATACCACTTAGAGACGAAAGTCAAAATTTTTCGCTTTACGCGATCGCTATTTTCATCTCCATTTTCATATCTACAATTTCAATTGTCATCACAGCAAACAACATACGAAACATGCTGTGACGCCAACTAAAATGGAAGATATGAAAATAGCGATCGTGTAAAGCGAAAATTTTTGACTTTGGTCTCTAAGTGGAATCGGGCTGAAAAAAGAGATGGTGTAATACCTACACTAGTTCGACTAGTTTCAAATCATTCCAGATACAAAATTAAAAAATTGGATTAAAGAACAAAAAAGGCAATATTGCAAAAAAATTGTTATCGTTAAAGATTTTTTTTATGTGGATTCGGCACAAAAATCTCAACGGTCCCCTTCTGGAGCCAGTGATACTATGGCATCCCCTATTGGGGTATTTTGTGAGGCTGGATGTAGCGGGTGGGGAAGTAGATGAGGAAGATGGAGAAGTACCTAGATATCTACTCACCAAACACAGCTAAAGCCACTTCAAGTTACGTTTCATTTGTGAATGATGGTCATAGTCATCCAAGACGATACTGAGAGTATCTTCTACTATGGAACGTGCCGCAAATATACTGTGTATATTATTTTTAATGAATTACTTAAATGACACAAATTTATCCAAAAAAATATTTGCGTACGCCAGGATTTGAAACCAGAGCCTCGTACCACAAGTCCACAGAGGCCGTGAAATAAAACATATATCTAACCACACAATGCTCACAACTTTCAACCGTACCTCGTAATATTTTCAATCTTTTTTATTATTTTCATTGATTTTATTTATTCTCTATTAGTTTATTTTAATTTCTTTCATCTCAGTTTTCTTTAATTTTATTTCGTACTGGCTGGTACCCGACATGCGTTGCAATACCATATTCAAAGAAATAAATTGTCTCTACCTGCATGTCCTTTCCTGTGCGTCCCCGTTCCTCTCCCGCATCCTGGTGTAACCTAACCTAACCTAACCCCCCTCCCGCGTTCCATATTTCAGTCCCAGTACATTCAAACACGCGTGGCACCTATGACAATTATTTTATTCAAATTTTATTTTTTCGTGTATTACAAATATTCATCATCATCATCATCATCATCATCATTATCATCATCATCATTATCATTATCATTACATAGTATAAAATGAAGTCGCTCAAAATGTATGTGCGCGTTAATCTTTTAAACTACGCAACGAATTTTCATACGGTTTTCATCAATAGATAGAGTTATTGAAGAGGAATGTTTATATGTAAAATACATGTAAATTATATTAGATAAAAGCCGAGAAATTCAAAGAAAACATATTTTTGTGCGATTTAAAACGGCTGGCGGGTCGTACCATAGTCACTTTTGAAAATCGTTCTACGGAAGAAATTGGAAAATAGATGTCCTAGAGTAATTAGGTATTTGATTTTTCCTTTTCAAATATCCAGTGTTGCATTGCAAGCATTGTATAATTAGTGGCGAGTTAATTAGTTTATATGTATAATACATGCTTATTATAGTAGAGAAAAGCCAAGAAATTCAAATATTCAATTCAGGCAGCGGGCAGCGGGCAGCTGGCAAGCGGGTGGTGTGGATTTTATAAAGGTTGGGAATGGCGTTGTGTTTCGTTAGCCACAGCAACGTGTGGCCGGGTCTGCTAGTTTTTGTATATTATAAGAACAATCAATCAAATTTGGTACTTAACACAGGTACCAATTTAAAATATGTATAAGTTTTAAAAATCCATAGATAATTCTTTTAATACAAAAAAAATGCCTGCTTAATTCAATTTCATCAAACGCGTGAACTGTCCAACGTGCGAAGTTAAAATAGTCGTTAAGTTTTCTGAAATTATTAAATTGTCGGCCCAATTTTCTTAATATTTCTTTCCACGAGAACCTTCTACAAAATATTAGAAAACTTTTTTTAAAAAGATGAATGAAATAGGTAAAGTCGTTCTGAAGTTATGGCGTAACCAAGAGAAACATGGATTCATTTTTATATATACAGATTATCTTTTTATTGAATTTTATTAAATTGTAAAACATTGGCTATACATAAAATAGCCTACTACAAAAAAAGAAAAACCACAGTCTATAGGTGTTTTCTTGACTTAAGCAAGGTGTTTGATCGTGTTTCCCATCAATTATTATGGGAAAAACTCATAAAGCGAGATGTTCCAGCAGCAGTGGTCAATATGCTGGCTATTTGGTACGGACAACAGGAAAATCACATTCAATGGTCAGGAGCTTCTTCAAGACCTTTATTCCTTAAGAGCGGAGTCAGGCAAGGGGGAAATATGTCTCCAACTCTATTTAATGTGTACATTAACGACCTCTTACAAGAGTTGAACGATACACGAATCGGTTGTCATATCTGCGGACAAGGAAGTAACAACATTAATTACGCCGATGACATGGTGCTGCTTGCACCTTCGATTAAAGCGATGAGACGACTTGTGCAAATATGCGAAGAGTACGCAAACTCTCATAACCTGTTGTACAATTCTAAAAAGTCAGTCATCGTCGCTTTCAAACACAATAAGGAGCCATCACATATTCCTCCAATATATCTAGAAGGAAATGAACTGCTTGTGGCCTCACAGGTTAAGTATCTGGGACATATCCTAACCGAAGACATGAAGGATATAGAAGATATGGAACGACAAAGAAGAGCAATTAACATACCGGCCGGAATGCTCTCAAGGCGGTTCTACCACTGTAGCGAATATGTCCGAAAATTACTATTCAAGACATACTGTACTGCCCTGTATACGTCTGAACTGTGGACACAATACCCAGCAGCGCAATGGGACAAACTGAAGGTGTGCTACAACAATGCGAACAGGCAACTTATGCAACTACCGAGGTTCTGCAGTGCCTCCACGATGTTCACCGAGGGGAGGGTGCACTCATTCCCAGCCTTACTTCGCCACCGACTAGCCAGCTTCTGGAGCAGGATACGGACTTCAACCAATATCATTGTCGTGGCTGCATCCGAGTGGCTCAGTTCCCCAATAAATGAGCGATGGATGCAGATGATGAGGCGACCTCCATGATGGACGATCCCAAAATATATTTTTATCTTTTTATTTTTAATTCTGTCTGCTTATTATTTATTTTAATTTTATGCTTATTTTTTGTTATTTGTATTTTTCATTTTATGTTTTAATTAGGTACCTACCTAATATTTAAACATTTTTTTCTTTTATAGTTGTTTATGTAATATGGCAGACTGGGATTGCACTACCCTCCCAGTCCTGCTGGAATAAAAACTTAAATAAATTTTTTTTTTTTAAATTAGCCTCAGCATGGTCAAAGTACCCAGCGATGCCCACATTATCATATGATGTTTGAAAATACATAATATCATTGTATCAATAAAAAAAATGAATGACAAAAATTCTATAAACAAAACATTATTTATGAAACCTTTTTTCTAAATTGTTTCAATTATTTAAAACCCGCATCACGTATTATCCAAAACCTGCAAAAAAACATCACATCCAATCTACGGGGGATAAAATATTAAAGGTGTTATCCTCACCATATGCTTTTCTATAAAAAACCTTGTATACCCTTAAAAAATGGCCAGCAGTATTCGCCACACGGCCAGCCAAAAAATTAAGGGTAGTACCTTGCTATTATGAAGGTAAAAAACACACCCCTAAGAGCAGCAACTGGTTGGTAGCCATTTTGGTGTCGTAAATGCAAAAGGAACTAAAAAAATCCCTTTTTATGGACAGCTCGAAAGATTGGCAAGGGGTGAAAGGGTTGGTTTATTTGTTTTGAAAATCGCAACCCTTCAACGAGTTTTTTGTGATAAAAATCGGCAGATTGCTTCTGAGGGAGTTTGCTTAAAAAAAGGAGTATCCTGTTATAAAGGGTTGATTGATTTTTAAAAGCTGTTAAATAAACAATAAAAAAAATAATAAAAAAAAGTAATAAGATGATATTTAAAATTTGCTGGTTATTTTTTTACGTTAGCTTCACACAGGAGACCTAGAAGAAAAAATCCCTCAGGGCCTATGTAATTTTTCGGGTTGTTGTGTAGGGGGTCTTTTCAGGGAAATGAAGGAGTGGAAGTTCTGGGAAAAGAAAAGGTACCAGGGGTGGGTAGGAATATGGAGGTCAGTGTGTCCAGTAGAGATGAACGTATTAATCCATCCCTCCAACTGCGGAGTAAGGCGATGGGTCGAGAGTGTCCGGCTACACAATCGGCCTCTTCCGATCCGACCTGTAATGCAACTAGCGGGAAGAAGCATCTACCTACTAAGTCATCAAACGTAATAAACCATTTGAGGTGACCCAAGGCAGAGGTGTTGGTTATCCAATAAATAGTTACCGGGTCAGCGCAGTAATACACTTACCCGCCTACCAAATTGAAAGGTTTTATATAGAATCTTGTAATCCGACTTCAGCCAATTAAATATATTTGATTGAGCGTAGCGAAGTACTGTTTTAACTCAAACATTTAGCATTTCATTTGTATGTTAATTTGTTTGTTTGCTCCGGTTGCGGTTCAATGGCTTTTAAAAATCAACAATGAAATGCAAAATGCAAAAACAATAAAATGACAAATCGGCATAATTAATATTAGGGGGCATACATTAATTACGTGAGCTCAAAGGGGAGAGGTCCAGCAAAATCTCACGTTACTTGAAAAGAATATACGAATTGCCCAAATTTATCTCACCAAGGGGGGGGGGGTCTAGATTGAAAGAAAAACTGCTCAAGTAATTAATGTTTCCCCCCTTATGGTACCCATCGTCCTGAAGAAAATTTGAAAAAAGAATTATCATTGAGATGGTGATATTTCTTTGGACAAATTGAATAATTAATAATTTGAAATTTAAAAAAAAAATTACGTAAAATACGCGTTCTTTATAATTAAGTAGGTAAGTCATTTTTAATAATTCTCTGCGCCGCCGTGGGTTTGCTGTTTCTATTGATTTTATACGTAAATAAATTGTTCGCAGAACTACTCGTTATATATTGAACAAATAAAAATTAGTGCACAAGAGTTTTATCATTAATGCATTTGAATAAAAGTATTTTTTACACTATATTTTGAAAGAAAATATATGTTATTCGGCATTATGTCCTCTCTGCACATCCCTTAAGTGATATTTAGTTGTTGGATTTGTTTTGAGAGCTGCAAAAGACTTCAATAATTTAGGCGCATTTATCAAGTTGTATTAAACCCTTATCAGATGCAAACTAGAGTATAACTCTACGTTATGGTCTCCCTTTTTCAATATTCATTCCGACAACATTTAAAAGATTCAACATAAGTTCCTGAGGTATTCAAACTATAAATTGCATATTTCTGTAAAAACATTTATTATAATTACCTACTAGATAAAATGTCCCTATTAAAATTTAAGAATGAGGAAAAAACACAAATTTAACACTATTACATAAAATACTGCATTACAAAATTGCTTCAACAACCCCGACCCGAGAAATAAATATTCTGACCTGGGAGATATATTTCACCTCAAAAATAATTAGTATAAATAGTGTTTATTCCAATTCGTTTGTATCATCATCATCATCACTATTGGCTCCCCCTGGTGGGTCTTGGCCTCCTCAAGAGTCTTCCTCCACTCATCTCGGTTTTGTGCCAGCTCTCTCCAGTTTGGAAGCTCCAAGATAGATATGTCTTTGAGGACGTTGTCGCTCCATCTTAGTCTTGGCCTTCCCAGGCTCCTTCGCCCTATTGGTCTTGAGTTCAGCAGGGACTTTGGTGCTTCTGCCTTGATGCTCGGTCATTCTCTCCACATGACCCAGCCACCGAAGTCTTCCCAATTTTATAAATTTTGCAACGTTTAACTCCTTAAACAAAGTATAGAGCTCATTGTTATAGCGTCTGCGCCAAAATCCATTTTCTAGAACCGGTCCGAATTTGCGCCTCAAAATTTTTGAATTCTTTTGTATATCTAGACAAAAATGCTGTATATAGTTTCTGAAATTTTTTTAATATATATTTGTGTGAGACTTCCCAACATTTTTTCTAATGTATTTTATTTTATTATATGATTTTGTTGTTCCATTTTTTCGTTGTATTATATTTTCTTTATTGTTTTAATTTTGAAGTATTGAATATAACTGTGAACTCAATATAACTAAATACATAAATTAAATTGTAAAAGCCCATTACGGCGTGTAATAAATAAACAAATAATGACAAGATGTACATACAAAGTTCTCTCAAAGAAAGCGCGCAACAAAGTATGACTACTATTGTATTTCTGTTGTCGTTGAAAAAAAATCATATTGGAACATTTATGATCGCATACCTACATAGTTCATATATTTAGCCTGTCCATATAAAGGGTGAAGGATGGGAGGTAGGTACCTCCCCACAAAAAGAGTATTAGCCTCACGTAGTATGATTATTCCAGAGGAAGCCTTCTAAACAGAGGCTAAATCAGGGTGACTAGGAAACTGCAGACTTTTAATGGCGTTATTTTTTACAAAATTCGCGTTATTCTTGACTAACTCGCGTTATCATTATTATTTATGGAATTTTGCAAGAAATTGATGTTAGGTTAACTTTTTGGTATTTTAGAAGAAAAATGGTAAAACATCTCTTTTACAAAAATTGATGGCAGTAAACAGCGTTTTAGAATCTTTTTTTAGCATTAACTCCACAGAGAAGGCCCTGGGGAAAATAATTTCCCTCGAGGCTTATGTCATATTTAGGGATGCTACGTGGAGGATCTTTTCAAGGAAGAAAGTGGACCTAAATCTGAGTCTTGAAGAGACCCATGTTGTTGGAGGGAGGAAACACAGAAGTCGAAAAATCATTCCATTGCCGAGCTGTTGAACTCTATAACAAGTCGTAACGACGGTGTGAACATTTTTTTATTTACATTAGCTTCACACAGGAAGCCCTGAGTTAAAATTCCCTCAGGGCCTATGTCATATTTGGGGATGCTGTGTGGGGGGTCTTTTTAGGGAAAGGAAGGAGATGGAATTCTGGGATGGAAAAATATTTTAGGAGTGACAGACCTAGGATGGAGCAGGTCTCCCTCAACCATTTTCTCCCAATCCGGCCCGTCACGCAGTAGGTGGGCAAACGTATCGGCCGCCAAGACGAACCTCACCCCTTGAATCCGGGTACCTGCTAAGTCACCAAACGTAGCGAGCCAGTTGAGGTAACATATGGCAGGGGTGTTGGTTATCCAATAAATAGTTCCCGGGGCGGCGGTAACAAATTGTAAAATGTAAACTGTGTACAAATGTTGGCGCGCTTTTGGCGTGATTCTCGACAGATCAATGACGCTAGCTCCTCGAAGCATCTTCAATTTAATTACCAGCAGAACGAGGAGGAAAACATTGTTACATTTTATTCAAGCTTGCCAAAATCATAGACGAAGAAATATTTAGAATGTATAAACGTATATGTCTTTCTCACTACACCATAAAATCCGTGTGAAAAATATGAAAATTCGCGTTATTTACCCGAAAAATGCAAAAATGTAAAAGCAATGTTGAATTATCCAAACCCACTTTATTTAAAATTTGCTAAACCTATTCGATGTATAAAAGGTGAATCTGTGATTTATTATTTAAAAATAAATATTTTTAAAAAACATCAAGTTATTCAATTTAAATGCTATCCTGAAAAATAATCCATTTGTAACATTTGACGTTTTCTCTTATTCTAAATGTAAAATGTCACATGTGGTGACATTTTTGGGTCCGTAATCATGTCATCTTTATTGAATATGTAAATAAACTATATTAATGAAATTTATTGTATTTATATAATATTTATGATTAATTTGTACTCTGCTGTGACATTTTGGTAGCCCTTACGTTCCGTCTGATTCCGTGACGCATCTTGGATCGTCTTTTGTTTTCGTTTTTTGGCGGTAAAAAGTGGCGGGAAGCGGAGTAGCGTAAAAGGGCCAGCGTAAAGTGTTCACTCCTTTTTGTCACAGTGGATAAATATATAATACCTAATAATAACGCACATTTTAAAACGATTAGACGCTTTTATCATTACCGTGACGATTCACGGTTACGAACCGTGACCTCAAAAAAGGCAATAAACATAGTTCCTTATCGCAATAATGCTGCAGCTCTTTCTTACACATTAAATAACAGTAAGACAAAATATGATACACTCACAAAACTGACTGAAAAAAAGACGCAATAACAAAGTGCTACTTTTTTCTTGCGTTTAATTTTCTGTGTACGTGTGAGGGAGATGTAAGATAATGATTGTATGTTTCCTTTGGGGGGTGCAGACATGCGTTCACCGTTAGTCTCATTTTCGGTTGTTATTATTTAGTGTGTAAGAAAGGGTTGCAACTTGCAACAAAAGCCAAACCATCATCGCATTGAAATTTGACGTTTTTGAATTTTTGGAGTTCACTAACACTTCAATATTTCGTTGTAACTTTATCCATACTTTCAAAATTATCGTCACGGAGACGTCATGGTGCGGTGTGTGAGAGAGATGCAAGAAAGTTATGACTTTTTCCTTGTGGAGGAAACAGACCACGTACATTGTGAATCTCATATGTTGAAAGAGCTGTATCATTATTGTGTTAAGTTAAAATATATTCATAGCCTTTTTTATGCCGTCCCGGTACCGTTACCGTGAATCGTCACGGTAATTATAAAAGCGTCTATTTAATTACTGACGACTGTCGAATGATATGATGCAAGATATCGAAGATTTACAACCAAAAACAATTGCAAGTAAATTCTTAAAAGAGTTCATAATCTGTTTTTTCATAGACGGTGCAACTTAAATTATTTTAGGTTAAAATTCTTTTTGCAAGATATGCAAAACAAATATGACGGTTTGATGGGAGATGGCAATGGGCGAATTGATAGAGGTTCCCGTCCCGGTTAGTTGGAGGTTTTAGGTTTGAGTCCAAGTTGCGACCATTATCTTTTCATTTTAGTCCCTCCGTTCATGGAGATACTTACAATCTACGTAATTGCGACGAAACCACAAGTACCCTGCTGATATACCACTTTTTAATGCTAGTCTCCGTACACGGCGCTATTGGCACACACTCTTTGCCTCATACATACATACTCTTCTGTTATTCTGACTGTTGACATGGCCCGTCTCTGATAAGTATCTGATTCACTTGATCGTGCCATGTCTTCCTCGGGCGTCCCCGACTTTTTCTATCATTCACATTTGCGACAATTATACTTCTTATACTACTTTCTTCGTTCATTCGCTCTACACGCCCAAACCATCTGAGGGTGCCTTTCTTAATCATACTCATTACGCTTACATCAGCCTTGCATTCATTGCAGATCTCCACATTTCTCACACGATCATACATGGTTTTACCATGATTCCATGACAGTTCATCCTGCGATAATTCATCCGGCGACAGTTCATCCTGCGACAGTTCATCTGGCCGACAGTTCATCCCGCCGACAATTCATCCGGCGACAATTCATCCTGACAATTCAACCTAACCTAACCTAACCTAACCTATAAGTATAACCTATAAGTATAAGTATGTCGTATTTTGTTATTCACGCATCCTTCTTCGGAGAGTCGAAATTATTGTCAGTAAAAATATATTTACAGCGGATTTCCACTCAAGATGCCTTCAGATATAAGTATATCGATTTTGGTTGTACGGCCGTATATCCTCTTTGCATACTTACTTAATAAAAATTATCATGATCAGGCAGGATGAATTGTCGCCGGATGAATTGTCGGCGGGATGAACTGTCGGCAGGATGAACTGTCAGCAGGATGAACTGTCGGCCGGATGAACTGTCGCAGTATGAACTGTCGCCGAATGAATTGTCGGGTCACCTTTTACCACACATGCGCCTCAGGGATCTCATTTCAATAGCATTCAGTCTGCTTTCATCCTTCCTCTGCCAGTTCAGTGCCTCACTGCCATACATCAGAGTAGGTACCAGGACTCCACTGTGGATTGCCAGCTTCGCTTCTTTTGACAGTTTTTTTATTAGCGCCAACTGCATTCTGTCCTCCATTAATGGAATTACCTGCATTTACCCTTCTTTCAATATCTCTATCAGCCTTCCCATCTCTCGTAAACATAATACCCAGATACGCAAACTCATTCACCTGCTCCAAGTTTATTATACAATAATATACAATAGTATATTATACAAATAAAAAACGTTATTCATGGCATTTGTATATGCCATAGATCAACTGGCTCTCTTGTGTACTAATCGTGTAAGAAATATGTTTATTTCTGCATCGTAAATGTGACATTAAATCATCATATTTCGATGATTTATATCAGATTGACAGCTGTTGCGATAGCCATTTGTAAAACCGAAAAAAACAACCCGGAAAGGAAAAAATGCAATCTGCCAAAAATAATATTCGTATCTGATGAAAAAATGCATTATAAAAGTGCTAACGCGTGCAAAAAACTGTATTAATTACTTTAGGGAATTATTATATATAAGGGCGCGTGCTACTACCCTTTGTCAGGGGAGGTTTTGTTAACCCGATTGTGTTTTCTTTTGTCAATATTTATCTTGAAGGGGTTAAATAACCAACGCAAAAGGCTTCGCATCTTACGCTATGATTGATTTTTATTTATAGTCCGTTCGGTAAAATATTTTGAATTATATAATTATATATTTTGAATTATAGCGCCATCAGTTTAGTGGGTACTGGGTACCCATAATCTCAATCTGTAAGAAATACAACAATATTGTTCTTTCAAAATCTGTATAATTTTGTGTTATTTTGTTAACTTGTATAATTATTGTTAACCTCAACACAGGCTTGTCCTAGTGAGGTAACAAATTGTATTGTAAACATTTTTACCTACAGTGTAAAGAAACAATAAATAAATAAATAAATAAATATATTTTTTTAAGGAAAAGATAAACATTCCCACATTTCATAATCTGAAAATATTTGAAAATCTCCTACTGATGTGGTGATGAAGGAGCCGAAGAATTGAACTCACGATGCCTGGATGAGAACCAGACACGAAGCCATCTCGACCATAGACTTGTTATATATTTTTTTCTATTTTTGGAGGCGTGTTTGGGTACCGCTGCCTCGGGAATCATTTATTGGATAACGAACACCTCTACCATGGGTCACCCAAAGTGGTGGCTACTTTTGGTGACTAAGCGGGGGTACCCGGGTTTATCGAGTGAATCTTGACGGTGGATGTGTTTGTCCACCAACTGCGTGGCACGTCGAATCGGGAGACACTGGTTGAGGGAGACCTTTCGACCTCTACAACAGAACTCTCGGAACATCGCCTTGCACTGCAGTGGGAGTGTGGGAGGGATAGTTTCATGCATCAGTAATTCCTGGGCACACCGACCCCCAGATTCCCACTCATCCCTCATACCTTTTCCTTTCCCAGAATTTCCTCCTCTTTCTTTCCTAAAAAGACTCTCCACACAGCATCCTCAAAGATGACATAGGCCCATTGGGTAATTATTTACCTCAGAGCTTCATGTGTGGAAATGTAAAAAAAAATGTTAAAAACTACGTCATCTGTCGACTTATGAAAGAACGGTCTTTATTGCAATGCAGAAAAATAAGTGGTTTAAAAGAAATTATCGATTTTGAAAAGAAGAAGGATTTCCGACGCGTGAGCAGGCCACGTGTAAGTAGAATGGAATTTACAAATTTACCCCTTGCCATCCCTCCCCTTGTCCCCCATCCTTCCGTCACACCTCCCTCACTCGTCCTTCACTCCCCCTCCGTTCCCCTCCCGCGTTCCCCTTCCACCTTCACCGCCTTCTCACATCCCGCGTTCCTCTCTCCCCTCGCGCATTCCTCTTCTACCTTCTTTGCCTTCCCACTCCCTCAACCCACTCCCGTGAACCTTCCCCCCTCTCCTTCATTCCCTCTTTCGATCACAGATAAACTGCATGAAATACATTCATTTACAAACAACTCCATTGTAATTTTTACATAAAAATTTCATAACGCCAGAGCTCACCATTATATATAGAGAACTTTGAGGGCGTGTGTACAACAACTCACAGAAATTTTCTCGCAACGGGATAAATGCAATAGGAAACAAATTCATAACGCCAGATCTTACACAGCTCAAAGTTTCATAGAATCAAAGGAATTTTCGTTATTTGTTTTTAGAGTGTTATGCCGTGTTGCGCTACTTCCTTGTGTACACATCTACCGGATCTGCCGGATCTGCCCTGATGATGGACACTGCAACGATGTCCGAAACCTTAAGTAAAGAAGGAGGTAGCGGAACACGGCATAAAACCCCAAAAACAAATAACGAAAATGCTTTTGGCCGTGAAAATCTTAAAACAATCAGAGGAATGTTTTAGGTACCGCATAAGGAACAAATAAAGAAATATTGATTTAAATGAATAAATTACTTCGTTTTTACCACTTTTATAGTAATTTATTAATTTAAATCAAAATGGTGCCACAAAATAAGTTTGCTGTGTTAGAAGAAAAGAAATATTGATTTTTATATATAAGATAAAAATGAGCATGAAATTATCGAACGTACTACAAATGTCCATCTTAAATCTACACATTGCGAAATATGATCGATACCAAACACTGCATTTCGATAGACCGGAAAAAGCTCGATCGATCAAACGAAAGGGTTTTGCCACAAAAAATTGGCATGTGCCCAAAATTGGATGCTGGTAAGAACTCAAAAAAGGCAAAGTCGGTTATAGTGGCCTTAATAATAGAAATTGAGGTTGTACCCTATTATTATCTTTGAAATTTAATGGCAAATGGTTGTGGCGTGTGCTGTTTGAAACTCAAGATGTAGAAAGTGAGCTATTGTGGTGTTACTGATCTTATAAATAAAATTGTACACGAAATTCTCTGCTTTCAATTTCTATCGGTGCTTTTAGATGCAACGAAACATCTGTTGATTTTTTTTTTGATTGGATCGATGCAATTTGAGGTTTTTTAGCCAACCGTCGTGTTTATCAAACATTTTGAATTTTTAGGAAGAGAAGAGGTTTTCAACCTTTCTCTTTCTCATCGCCTTACCATCCCAATCTCATCAGCTTAATAATTGACTTTAGTTGAGGATGTCATAATCCCAAAAGCTCCGGGCATTTTGCGGGCATTTTGAATCTTGTGAGGTGTTCACAAATAAACTATGTGTTTAAAGAAAAAAGGAGTTTATTTTTTAATTAACCCTCAACAGTTCAGGTTACGGGTTTTAAAAAAATCTTTCGTTTGTATGAATTTTACATCGTCTTTATAAAATAAAGAAGAGTATCTGTGGCGGGCGGCAGTGAGTCGGACATACGAGTAGGTGTGATGTCGGGCTGGCGGCATGGATTTGATTTTCACACAAATCTATAGTTTTATTCGGACTGTAGGGTATTTCTGGGTACTAACTACTTTTTTTTTACATGGGCTCCACACAGGAGGCCCTGAGGAACATAATTTCCCTCAGGGCATATTTCATCTTTGGGGATGCTGTGTGGAGGGTTTTTTAATGAAAGGAAGGAGAGGAGAGTTCTGGGAAGGAAAAGGGTTTAAGGGGTGGGTAGGAATCTGGGGTTCAATATGTCCTGGTCATCCGCCTCTAAGACCTAGACAAACCTTACCCTATGAACCCGGGCACCCCTGCTAAATCACCAAACGTTGCGAACCACTAGGGGCGACCTATGGCAGAGGTGTTGGTTATCCAATAAAGGTTCCCGGGGCGGCGGTACCTATTCCCGCCTCCAAATATAATAATATTATTCTTCTTCTTAAGCCAGTTCTTCATTGCTGAGGATCGTGAACCCTACTCCAATTTCTTCCGTGGAGGACAAGGCTCCTCCACTCGCGGTACTACGTTGCGTGGAGAGCTAAGGACACCGACGTACCGGACGCCAGAGGCGGCCCGTGACAAAATTCGCGAGCAGTGCATTTCACAAAAAAGGTAACATTAACATGGGAAAATAAAGTGATTAGGGGGTGACATACCTAATGCAAACGTTCACTTGTAGAGTAAATCCATTCGTCGCTCTTTCATTTGTGAAAATACTTCAATGACACGATTATTAAATTCTGGTATAGAAGATATCAAACCTTTTTCGATGCTCAACATTGACAAAGCATTAAGCCGATCTTGAGACGTAGTGTTCCTCAGAAATGTTTTTAAACGTTTTAATGTAGAAAAACACCGTTCGCACTCAACAGTTGTCATTGGAATAGTACAAATTATTTTTAAAAGTTTAACCGTTTCACTAAAACACTCCACTAATTACATTTGATAAAATCTACGTTAATCGCAATGTTTTCAGTAAAACTCATTTTTAAATAAGTTTTTTTTACAGAATAAAACTTGCAAAAACTGTTAAAATGCTGTCAATACCGAAACAATAAAAACAGCGTTAAAACATAACATTGTTATTTCGTCTTAAATTCGTCGAACATAACTATTCCATTCCAAAGGTTCGGTATCACTTTACGCAAGTTTAATGTTAAGTCATTTGCTCCGCTAGTGCACCCAGGCACCATATGTCTTCTCTTCTTTCACACGTCAATCGTCCGTATGGGTATACCTGTCTTGCTCATTTCACGGGCACGAGCACTCCAGCATCTGGGGATGATCCCAATAGAAATATAACTTCGTGTGACGTCACGCCTGGGCATAACAAAATGTGCACGAATTCCTTTCTCTCATGGGAGAGAGTTTAGACAATTGGTAAAGATTTTGTAACGAATTGGCGGGATTCTTCGTGAGAGGATGTAGGATACTAATTTACACTTCTGACGTATTTTCGGCAGTGCAGTGCACATGTGCACTAAGGAAGCGGCCGCCTCTGCCGGACGCCAGGGGTACTTGGTCACTCCAGCGCATTGGTGAGCTTCCTCTGCTTCTTCTGCCTTCCACTTTGCCAGTTACTGTGAGTTTCTCTAAGATGAAGTACTAAGTTTGTTGAGCAACGTGTCCAAAGTATCTTAAGATACTTTGGACATCAGAAGATCTGTACAATAGAAATGCTTTGATTCAAATTATAAAAGAAAAAGAAAAGTATCAATTTATAACTGAAAACCGTACTAGACATAAATATATTTTTTCATGCCCAAAATTAAACACTTCATTCGCACAAAATTATTATACTTATCAAGGAAGACTTATTTTCAACCGATTACCGGATGAAATTAGAAAAATTAATGATAAAATCCCATTAATAAACACTGTTAAAAAATATTTCAAAGATAATCTCAAAAAAAAATAAAAGTTTCCGACTAATCTAATCTCAAGAATAACTTATAACTCAGTTTCCAAGTGATACTCCGTTCTTCAAATAAGTTAAATTTTGTTTTGTTTTCAACAACTAATTACAATAATTCTAGATACATTATCCTAATAGTAAAATTGTTTATTAGTAGATAAATACCTATAATTACATATCACCGAACTTACAACTTATTTTTTTTTACATTCACATTGTAATTTAAGAACTTATAACATAATATAGCAAAAAAAAATGTACACTACTCTTCCAGACACAAGCTAACGCTTCTATGGAAGAGTGGTATTAACATATTTGAACATGAACATGAAAATTATTACATCATCTAAATGTATATTATATTTTATATGCTAAAATAAAAAAATAAAATAAAAAAATATATATATAAATAAAAATAAATAAAAATAAATAAATACGTTTTATGCAGATAGTTGTAAGCTTATTGTGGATGCCTAGCTCTTCCAGAATATACACATTTCTGCATCTAACTGTCCATGGAATTCCGAGCATTTTTCTCCAACACCACATTTAGAGGGCGTCTATCTGTTTTATTTAACTATGTAATATCGTGTAATGTCCTAATGTCCTGTCTCCTCTGTTCATTGTCCCAGAAACAAAGGCAAAATTTAAAAAAAACTGAATCTTTTTTTCTTACTAATAAAAAAAAACTTCCCTACCGTTAAACAGACTTTTAGGACGAGTCCTCGATTAATGTTCTTTGCGCCGCGAAAACCTCATACTTAGATAGATTCTTGAAACGTCTGATAAGGGTAAGTTCTGTGAACTCGAAACTCGAAATCTATGTTCTAATGTTGTATTCAACTATTTCTATATGCATTCTATGGTATAACCTTGAAAATGATCTTTTATTAACTGTAAAAAGACTTTACAAGTTCTATTTAGAATTATTACTAAAAAAAATGTCTTTAAAATGACAGCTTCGGTTGATAAGCTACCCTCTTTGGTTGTATAAGCAATGTACGAGTATATAACTTTTCGTAAATTATTTTTGTCAGTTCGTTATTTGTTTTTGGGGTGTTATGCCGTGTTGCGCTACCTCCTTCTTTAGCTAACGTTTCGGGCATCGTTGCAGTGTCCATCATCAGGGCAGATCCGGTGGACATCTACCTGATCTGCCCTGATGATGGATGGTAGCGCAACACGGCATAACACCCCAAAAACAGATCCGGTAGACATCTACCTGATCTGCCCTGATGATGAACACTGCAACGATGTCCGAAACGTTGGCACGGCATAACACCCCAAAAACAAATAACGAACATATTTTTGGACGTGAAAATCTTAAAACGTATCTGTTTTTTTGTCAGTTTTTAATTAATAAGGATTCCACATGTACGGTCGTTTGTCAATTAAATAAAATATTGACGACGTTTTTAGTAAGGATGCAGAAGTCTGGTACATCAGATCAAAACTACTGACCCTAATAGTTATGGTGAAGAGTAAAGATGAACATATAAAAGTGTTTTCGTCCCACAATAATTTAAGTTGAACCTAAAACATATGGGACCTACCTAAACCCATAGCTAAAAAATCATCCTTTTGGCAATTTAAAAAAACTGCAACAGTTGCTATTAATGTTAAGGGAGATTTTTTAATATTATTAATCCAGCATTTTATTATCCTGTCCAAAAATTTTTTTTTATTTAGGTACTTATCCGTTATGATTCTCAGTTACGAATTCGGAGGTCGCGGACTCAAATACAGGTGTGCGCATATAAATTTTATTTGATTGATTTGTTTATTTCACAATTTAATCATTTAAAAATAATATAAGGCATATTTGCGAAAAGTTCCAGAGTGGAAGATACAATACCGCCCTGGTGAAAGACTTCCATGCAGAACCGAAACTTTGCTTAAAATAGCTTTAGCCGTATTTGGTGACTAGATTTGAATAACAGGTACTTCCCAACCTTCTTCTTCCCATCTCCTTCCCCTCGCCACTGCCTCCAGCCTCACAACATACCCCTATTATTGCGAATGCCGTAGTCTCGCCGGTTCCAGGCGGTTGGAAGGTGTTGAAATTGAAAAATTCGCCGTCCAAGATTAGCATTATCTAATCGAACTTAAGCAATTTTCAACATCATTTCCATCATGCGCTACAGAGCTCTGATAAACAACTTTATTTTCAGATTTTTTTTGTTCAATATTACAACAGACGGTCTTTTATAAGACAGAAAGTTTTGGGAAGGTAAAAGATATGAGTGGCGGGCACGTAGGAATCAGTGAGTCCAAGAGTGATGGACGTATGAATCCACCCCTCCCACTATTGTGCAAAACGATGCGATGGGTCGAGAGTCCTGCTGGAATGAGCAGATGCAACCGCCGCCAAACTAATACAAACCTCACACCTCACCCCATGAATCCGGGCACCCCTGCTAAGTTACCAAATGTAACGAACCACCTAAGAAAGAGGTGTTGGTTATCCAATATCAAAGCGTTTTATGCCAATTAGTTTTCCCATGAATAAAATGTTCATTTGTTCTTTTATTCTTTGAACTAAACAATATTATGTACAAATACAATAATTATTAGTACGTTTTGTTACAACAGCCTAAAAATAAATAAGCTTTTCTTATCAACAAGGCGCCAACATATTTCAATTGAGAGCCTGCTAGCATTTATCATTTTTTACCATAGATTAAAAAACGAAGCAAAAAAGGAACGCGGACCAATGCATGAAAAAACGCAACATGTGACAGCAATGCAATTTTGGCTGCGGTGCATATGGCTGCGTTTTTTTATGGGGGAACAAAAACCTTAATTGCATAAAAAATCTGAATGCAGATCCGGAAGATATTGCAATGGTTGCTTCGACTCACTTCCGTAAGCTTTTTTGTATTTTTTTTTTCAGTGTTTTGTTTGTTTTTTTAGCTGCAGCAATGTAGTCTAACAGTATGCATATTTATTTTGGTAACTGTTACTTCAGTAAAGTTTTGGAACGATAAAAAATTGCCTTCATAAATTAAATATTACAATTATAGGTTTTACTAATTAAGTCAAAATTATAATAAATATTCATCCTTGACTTGCAAACAGGTCAATAGATGTAGCATATTAATTAAAAATGGGTAAATTTATCCAAGACACTATCTAGGTAGCATTTATTTATTAATTTTCGGGATATCGACAGTTTATATTTATTTCAGTTTGTACATAGTATTAAATACCCAAAATAAAACAAATTACGGATTTCCTCCTTGTGACTTTACTTCTACTGAGACAGCATAATAAGAATAAGTAAGTTTATTTTATAAAAAAGGAATATGAATCCAAAATTATATAAAACAAAATATATATATATATATGTATATATAAATACTCAAAAAATTTTTTTTAATATAAAATGAAAAATTACAAAACACAAAAATCTATCAATACATTGATAGCCATGGAGAGAGGTTGTACATATAAATATAATCATAACAGAAACATAAACAATAAAAACATAACATTATTCAAGAACCATCAGAGAAATACTCTTTTATCGACTTTTATACTCAGTAAGTTTGCAATTGAAAATGTCAACATTGGATAATACGCTATTATAACTATTGCATAGTCTGTTCAGGCAAGAATTCTGCTTACAGTTTATCTTGCGTTGATCCACCCTGAACAGGACAGAAGAGCGTGTTGAACGTGCAGGTACATTGAATTGAATTTTATTTAGCAACTCTGGGCATTGAATATTATTGTGGACGTCTTTATACAGGAATAGTGCATCCATATGATGCCTTCGTACACTCAATGAATCAATTTTAAAGTGTGAAGCTGCCTCTGCATAATTATTAAATCTTACAAACGACTTGTAACAAAGATATTTTAAGAATTTGTTTTGAATAGCTTCGATTTTGTTTATGTGGATTTTGTAAAATGGAGACCAAACAACTGATGCAAACTCCTGATGAGTTTTAGTTCGAGATGAATCTTGCTGCAATGTATAAAGATGGGAGCCGTTAATTAAATTGACTACTACTTTATTTCATATAATATTTGACGTGGGATGCGTGTTTTAGAAAATATTTTACAAAATAAGTGACCAATTCGAAAAAATTTCACTTTTTGGAAAAAATGGCCTATTTTCGAAGAACTGTATCTTGAATACTAATGGCGGTATATAGCTAGCTTTGGTCTCAAATTATAGCAAATTTAGTCTACTTTAAAAGTATGCAACTGACTGCATTAGTCAGACCCTTTCTTCACTGAGATATTGAGCAAAAACTGAAAAAAATCCGAAAATTTTCTGGTTTTTTAGGTCCACCGCAAATTTTTTTTTTAATACCGGTTTAGGTTCTAACAACATATAAAAAATTCAGAATTACTGAACCTTTTGCAAGCGCGGATATACATCTTGACTGGAGTATAAGGAAAATGAAGATAATTTAAGTAGATCTTAGTCGGTATAAATGTCACCAAGAGGATAGGGTCCCATTAGCTCAGAGTTAGAGCCCCCCGGCATGGCTAAGATTAAATGGCCCAAAATAAAATTCCCAACTTTCCATGATTTTAATTTTGGTATTCATTATCACATTTATTTTTAAATTTATCAAATTTATATCATGTTTTGTGAAATTAGAACACTCTTGTTATTAGACCTAGGACGCTCGATGGGGGTTTTGATTAATTGCTTAAAAAGTGCCAGATGTACAGCCGCACTAGGAATTTATTTTCGCCCTCAATTATTCCAACTAGTATATTTCTCAGAAAAACGAATGCAACTGACCTGATTTCAATAAGTGGAGGGTGAGTGCAAAGACACATATAGGCGCATGTACAGTCTATACGCCTTCTGTCGCATATATATCGCACATATTCGCATATATGCCATCTAGTATTGAAGATCGCGGTTTCACAATAATAACATTTTTGGACACCGAGTTATCGGTAAAAATTAACGGTAATTTCCGCAAATTAACCCTCCCACCTCTCCCCTTCCATAAAAAGAGGCGTTGTCCTCAAATTAATTAAATCATCTAAAATATTTCCACGAGATCTAATTTTCAAACCAAAATCATATGATTTTGCGTTGCTTAGTACTAAAATAAATTTGAATATAACTACAACATTTTACACACAAATAATAAAGCTACAGCAATAATAATAATACTAATGGACATAGGCCCAGTTTATCAGCTAGTTTGTATCCTTGTTATGTACGACATTCCTCGCTCTAATTTAATTAGGCTAAATCTACTGCTCAAGCTTATTATTACTTCAATACTTTGCTAATAATAATAATAATAAACTTGGACAACTTATATAGCGCTGTTTTTGCGAAAAATCGCCTCAAGAGCGCTGTAAGCTAAGCTCCTATCTTAGACGCCGAGGCGCTAGTAGTCATATGCCAGGTCTGAAATTTACATAAATAAATATTTAAATACTTTCCGCCGAAATTTACATAAATTGCTTAATTTTACAAGTATAGACTATTACATTCATCGGGTGATGAGGAATGACGATGTTATTAATTGATAATAAATCAAAAATAGTCTGATAAGGGATTTCAAAAGTTTCAACGTCAGGAAAGTTTTCAGCGGTTAATTTTATTAATAGTGCACTGACTCTAGCAAAACAAATACCGATTAAAATTAGTGAACTCGCATATAGCACGAAGCTGATTGAAGTGGGGAACTTTATCAAGAATTATTTGGTAAATTAATCCCACCTTAAAAAAAGCCGTCGTTTTTGAAAGATCGCGATCATAATATCGCGATTTCGATGCAGACAGTAGAGAGCATAGACAGTAGATTTGTTTGATATGATTTAAGATTTTCACGGCTAAAAGTATTTTCGATTCTCCCCTGAGATGATGGACACTCTAATACTAATGAGATGATGGACACTCTAATACTCGACCTATATACGAATTATGTTCCAAGCTGTGCTAAGCTCGACATTCCAACCAAGCCAAGCTTATAATCAACTGATATACCGGGCCGTAGACCTTTTTATTATTTAAATATGATAACATTAATGGCTACCTAGGTATGAGTATTTGTAAGAATTTATACATAATGAAATACCTATGCCTACATTATACGCTTATAAATAGCTGTGTTTGCTTTTGGTTATCTATTATGATCATTTGATTTAGCTTTTCTCATTAACTTCTCTAGAATGTCATTAAACATAATCATTATCCATAACTTATAATTATTGTTGTATGTACCTACCTACTAGATTTTTTACTTAACGAGAAATCATTTTGCATTACTTTGGTTCTAGTATTTTTTCTGTTTATTTTTACGAAGGAGGCCATGAGGATAATAATTTTAAGGGAAAATAATTAAGACGATAGGTCGAGAGAGTCCTGTTAGAGAGGTCAATTGATCTCCCTCAACCAGTCTCTCACGATCCGACCCGCCATGCAGTTTATGGGCACGGTCACCCCTGCTATGTCACCAAACTTTGGGTAGGTTTGTAAAGATGGGAAAAATTAACTTTCCTTCAATTTAATATCCTATGAGAAACCAAGGATGAGATATTGATCTATTCCGAACCATTTTAGAATACAGATTGAATTCACTAAATAGGTTTTTAGAATACAGATACAACCACGCACCCCACATAAAGTGACAGTTTTCTCTAAAGTGCATTAGTAGAATCAAAACTTTGCGTTGCTTCAAACAGCGTATTAAGGGCCGTCGGAATATGATGATAATGACGATGAATTCCTCATACAATATGTCTTGCAGCGAAAACCAAATCGACGGTTATTCGGTAAGATCCCAAATTTTTGGCGCAGTGTCGTCAATTTTTTTCGCATGTCGAAAGATCTCATAAAATTTGTAACACATCACATTTAAGAAGATATACTACTGGAATTATTGCAACTAAGATAAATTATATTTTTCCGTGTAAATCGTACATATTTTTAAATACTCACACAAAACTTTTATATGAACAAAGCCATCAGATCCTGCAACGACGCGAAACGGATAATTTGACAGTTTTTGTTGTATTCGAATCTAATTTTTGGTGTAACTGCACCAAATAATAAAGCGATGTGTTTTTTTACATAATTTCGACGAGTTTTTCCGTTTTTAACACTTTAAACACATCCTGTTTAATTTAACTTTCTGATGAAAAGGATGGCCCCACGATCTTAATAGCCATGTAGGTACATCCCAACCATTTTCTTCTCAATCACTACACCTCCCATTCTTTTCACAGCCCCTCAACATTCTCTAAATTGCGAATGCCATAGTCCTATTGGACATCTTACAACGTTGGTTTTCTCCCTTTACTCCAAAAAAAAGCTAACAGTTTCGACTTATATACCTGCAGATGGTTTAAAAATACGTACAATTGACAAAATTTAGTCATCGAAGGCGTATCAAGCACAAACTTTATTAATATTTTCAATTAAATTTGTTGCTTGGAAATTATAATTTTTTTTTTGGGTTGTAAAAACTTCAACAGCCATTTTTTTTCAAATATTCAAAATTTTGCATAAAATGGTGCAGTCTGTTATTTGCATATGTGTTTTATATGCCATATTATGCTTTAATTATAGACGAATCCCAAACGGTTACAATAAAAGTCAAAAAATGATTTTATTACGCAATTTATCTTATATTTTGATAGATGTGATAAAACACAGATTGGAATTACGTAAAAGCAGCTATTTAAGCGGGTTTTAAATAGTTGAGTTCGAGCTTTTTGTAGTGGTAATAAATGTTCTATATCTTCACCTTAGTAAACCTGCATTTTCCATCCATAAATACATTTTATTATCTTGACTAAAGATGTTGGTAAACGAGCAAGATAAATTACCCAACAATGGTAATGGCCATTAATACGTCTCTTTGGTTGAACAGGGTTCTAACTTTACTTTACCTTGTTCTGTGATTACGAGGTGTCAAAGTTCGAAAGATGATTTCTCATTATCTATTTACCGACTTCTGATTTTGAGGTTGTTTAATATACATACCGTTTTGTTGTTTGCTGTTTGCCGTCTGTCGTCTGTCGTCTGTCGTCTGTCGTCTGTCGTCTGTCGTCTGTCGTCTGTCGTCTGTCGTCTGTCGTCTGTCGTCTGTCGTCTGTCGTCTGTCGTCTGTCGTCTGTCTTCTGTCGTCTGTCGTCTGTCGTCTGTCGTCTGTCGTCTGTCGTCTGTCGTCTGTCGTCTGTCGTCTGTCGTCTGTCGTCTGTCGTCTGTCGTCTGTCGTCTGTCGTCTGTCGTCTGTCGTCTGTCGTCTGTCGTCTGTCGTCTGTCGTCTGTCGTCTGTCGTCTGTCGTCTGTCGTCTGTCGTCTGTCTTCTGTCGTCTGTCGTCTGTCGTCTGTCGTCTGTCGTCTGTCGTCTGTCGTCTGTCGTCTGTCGTCTGTCGTCTGTCGTCTGTCGTCTGTCGTCTGTCGTCTGTCGTCTGTCGTCTGTCGTCTGTCGTCTGTCGTCTGTCGTCTGTCGTCTGTCGTCTGTCGTCTGTCGTCTGTCGTCTGTCGTCTGTCGTCTGTCGTCTGTCGTCTGTCGTCTGTCGTCTGTCGTCTGTCGTCTGTCGTCTGTCGTCTGTCGTCTGTCGTCTGTCGTCTGTCGTCTGTCGTCTGTTGTTTGTTGTTTCTTGTTTGTTGTTTGTTGTTTGTTGTTTGGTGTTGTTTGTCGTGTGTCGTCTGTCGTCTGTCGTCTGTCGTCTGTCGTCTGTCGTCTGTCGTCTGTTGTTTGTTGTTTCTTGTTTGTTGTTTGTTGTTTGTTGTTTGTTGTTGTTTGTCGTCTGTCGTCTGTCGTCTGTCGCCTGTCGCCTGTCGCCTGTCGCCTGTCGTCTGTCGTCTGTCGTCTGTCGTCTGTCGTCTGTCGTCTGTCGTCTGTCGTCTGTCGTCTGTCGTCTGTCGTCTGTAGTCTGTCGTCTGTCGTCTGTCGTCTGTCGTCTGTCGTCTGTCGTCTGTCGTCTGTCATCTGTCGTCTGTCGTCTGTCGTCTGTCGTCTGTCGTCTGTCGTCTGTCGTCTGTCGTCTGTCGTCTGTCGACTGTCGTCTGTCGTCTGTCGTCTGTCGTCTGTCGTCTGTCGTCTGTCGTCTGTTGTGTGTTGTTTGTTGTTTGTTGTTTGTTGTTTGTTGTTTGTTGTTTGTTGTTTGTTGTTGTTTGTTGTTTGTTGTTTGTTGTTTGTTGTTTGTTGTTTGTTGTTTGTTGTTTGTTGTTTGTTGTTTGTTGTTTGTTGTTTGTTGTTTGTTGGTTGTTGTTTGTTGTTTGAAGCGGGTAGGGGGCGAAGAGAGAGACGCATTCGCACGTATATGTCTTGAACAATGATATTTTATGTTTATTCGAATTTAACTCTTCAGTCCTCGGGCCCATTTTGTCGGAAGGTCAAAATATTTCCACTTCGTAAAAAATTTATGGAATATACCTGATCGCATCTGAAAACTAAAATCTCTTTTTGAAAGGTTATGAAATATGCTTTCAAATTTTATAATTCGAAATCTTATATATAAAAATCTCGCGGCTTGACCGATTTTCATGAAATTTTTTATGTATTTGGTAGGAATGAGAATAGGTTTTAAAGTATATTTCATACCGCTAGGTGATTAGGGTGTCCCTATCCAGAAAAAAAAATCAATTTTATGACCTATAATATTGAATTTTAAATATTTAATTTTAATTTGGCATAAAAAAATACCTAAAACCCCAAATTTTTACCCTCCCACCTCCACCCTCCCATTTTTTAATCGCGATTTTAGCATTTTTGTACGAACAAATTTAACCCGTCTTTCGCATTTCAAACAGAACGAAATTATTTATGTTGTTGAATGGCAGATGGCGATACGTCCGTTTCATCGAATTTTCACCCACACATGCGCAAGACATTCAAGAGAAGCGTCGCGTAATTTTGATATTTTATTCGGCATCATGTTCTCGCATGGGCAAACCATCGAGCTTATTTGTGTTGGCTAAAGACGGACTGGCAAAAAATTTCGTACACTCAATTGCTCTTCGAAATTCATTTTGTTTTTCTTTATTTCATTTTCCTACTTTAGTTGGTGTTTTTTGCTTTTATCGGCAGTCAACGTCTACAGCGCACCATTCCTCTTTCTGTCATAGATCCCATCCCCAAACATTTAAAGTACATTCCTTATTTTTTATCTAACAAGCAAAATATTCACTAGAAATAATTTATATGGCAGAACAACGTTTGTCGGGTCAGCTAGTGAACGTATAATTTTTGAAATTCAAAATTTTTGATTGCAGGCATAAAAAGTTTAAGAAATGACTCACCCTACTTTATTTTAAACTAAAATTACAGATAACGAAAAAAAATAAAGAACATTAAAACAAAAAAATAAGATACAATTTTATTAGACAAATGTGTTATAAACGTTATCGTCAACTCACTGTTTTGTCGTTTCATGTAAAAATAATTAATAAACAATTCTCAATTTTTTTTTTTTTTTAATTGTGGCTATAAACCAAACAAATTAGCCTGAAGGGGTAACAAAATAACTATTAAAAGGCATTATTTACGTACTTGTAACTATTTCATAGGTTTTTTATTGCTTCTTTTGTACCTATTTTGTAAGTATTTATTAAAATTTGTCATAAAAACTGCATATTATTGTGTTTCGTTATTCGCAAAACCATAAACGCAGCCAATAAAAAACTACAAGTAAAACAAAACCAGCTTTATAAGTCAATAAATAAAATGATATAATATTTTTAGCAATCGCAAAAACAATCAGCCAAGATCTCACAGATGTTTAAAACGAGTTTAAAAATAAATCAACAATGACATGAATATTTTTTGTTTAATTCAAATTAAAAATCAACTGCTTTTAAGAGAAGTTCATGGCTCTTTTACACGTTGGTGTATGAATAACCTTGATCGCCTAACAGTAGAAGGTGTAACTAACAGTACTAGTTGTGTTTTGGATATGCGGTGTGTGTGTGTGTGTTATGTGTATATTGTAAAGGTCGGATATTGTGCCCAAAACGGGTCTAAGTGGTACCTTAGTACCTTCTGGAGAAAGTTGGGAAGGGTCCGGTGAAAGCACAGTGTGGTTCGAATGACGTTTAACGACCTATATTAAATATTTGTTTGTTTTAATCTTGTTTTGCACCTTTTTATCATATTTATTTGTTTAATTTGATGTATTTATTATCATAAACAATAATCGCACGTCACAGTTAATTATAAGCTTAAGGCCCGGTAGTAAGCTTTTAAAAAGAAGAAGAAAGAGAGATATGCAAATACGAATGTAAGAGGGACTGCGCTAATATTAAATTATTTTTTTTTTACATTAACTCCACACAGGAGGCCCAGAGGAAAATAATTTCCCTCAGGGCCTATGTCATCTGGGATGCTGTGTGGAGGGTCTTTTTGAGGAGAGGAAAGATGAACATTAGTCTTGAACAGACCCTTGTTGTAGAGAAGAGGAAACACAGAGGCCGGCAAATCATTCCACAGCCGAGCTGTTGAACACAAGAATGAGTCGAAAAAACGACCCGTTCTCATGTGATAAATGTCAACCGTGTACAAATGTTGGGCACGCGTTTGGCGTATTTCCCGACTATGCAGCGGTGCCGAAGGGATCAATGACGCTAGTTTCTCGGAGCATCTTCCATTGTAATACCGGTAGAACAAGGATATCATTCCCATCCGACGCCTGTACCTTTAAAGAGTGCAATCCGTCCGTTAAGATGGGAGAATCTATTAAATGGACCGCCCATTTCTGCGCAGAGTCGAGGGTATTTTTCAGGTATTTTCGAGCTCTCAGAGGTGGCTGACAAATTCAATCATGGGGTGCACTTGTGATTTGTACAGGGTTAGAAGTTGTGTACTATTAAAGTATCTGCGGGCCCTGTATAGTAGGTACGCCCAGTTTTTGGGATGCTAACTTTACTCTGGCTTCGATGGAGCCTCCATACCTGAGCTGGTCACTTCGGGTTACACCATGATTACTAATGATTACAATTTAGCGACAATTAGATAGATTAGATAAAAAAAACCCTTGTACTTGTAAATTATAATAATAATAAGAATAATATAAAATTTGATTTTGTTAAAATCAGCACCATTACCATAACACTTCTTAAACAGATACAGAAGGCATAATATGTACGCGGTACTCTTGGCAACATCTGTCAAAACGTCAATCGGCATAATATGTATGGGGTTCTTTCGTAACATCCGTCAAAAATTCGCCGAAAATCAAAGTGTTGCCATATGAAAAAATAAATCAGGGTGGAATTTTACTAAATTAATTGAATATTATCGGAGACGGAACATTTTCATGGAGTGACATCACGAGCCCAAATAATGTATTTATTGAGTTAAAATAAAAATAAAACTACAAATTTCTAAAAAAAAAATTGTAGCATTTTCGTAGTCTTTGAAGAAAAATCTGTACACACCGTTATTCCCAAGTCATTACGGAATCCATGCAAGTGGCCTGTGTACGTTGTATTACTTAGTTCGTCAAAGTTATTATTCAAGATCCCAATATTAACATTTACAACCATAAATATTATGATATTTTAAAATCCAAGCAAAAACAACAACTTTTTCTGGTTTTAGGAATGATTTAGGTATAGAAGTCATTACTCAACTTTTCATGGTATTTTGCGATTGAGTCTATGTATATATATCCACATTTCAACTATTTTCCTTTGTTTGGTTTGGTAACAATTTACCTTTTGTAACACTAATAATAAATGTGTCGAATTATGTGAAGTAAGAATGGATTTTGTTTGGTGTAATCTGTTGCCACTCGTTGCAGCTTTTTCAAATGTTAATTCAATTTATTATTTAAACTAGTTTAAGTCCTTGTAAATGACAAATAAAAAAGTGGCCAGTTTATTAGCTGGGATGCTAAGCTAATTTAGTGTTTGACATTATAATATCATGTAAAAATAATTATGCACCTAGATAAGAAAGATAAATTCTACGTTCATTCAAAGTTCAACTTTAAATGTGTAATAAATTAAAGGATTCTGACATAATAAATTATTAATAAAGCACTGATTGAAAAATAAATAATAAATATTTGATTTAATAAACTATTTATCATTATTGAATTTGGGAGGCCATTGTGGGTACCATCGCTCCGGGAACCATTTATCGGACCACCAGCACCCATGCTATAGGTTACCCCAACGTTCGCTACGTTTAATGACTTAGCAGCGTGCCAATTCATTTCCTCAATTACTGAATCGGGAGAGGCTGATTGATGAAGACCTTTTAAACTCTTCAGCCGGACTCTCTCGACCCATCGCCTTGCACGCAGAAGGAGGGAAGGATTGATAAGTCCGTCACTCCTGGACACATTATCCTCCAGATTTCTACCCACCATTCATACGTTTACATTTTCTTATTTTCTCATTCTTATCATGTTGTTTTTCTCTTTTTATAATAATAATATTTGGGGTATATTTATACAGCGCTGTTTTGTGAAAAATCATCTCAAGGGCGCTGGTAAATGGCTAATTCTTCTTCTTTCGTATGGTGGGGGGTCAGAGGGGGACATCTAGGTCTGTGAGCCAGTCTAGGGCCTCAGGCGTTGCCCTGTGGATTTATGTGGACCTCATAAATCCCGCCGGAGAATGAATGGAGCGGGCATTCGTTGACCACATGTTCGGTGGTCTGCACCGCACCGCATTCACACGTCGCCGACTCTTTAAGGCCCCATCTATGCATCATGTGAGCACAACGGCTATGGGAGCACCTTATTCTATTGATGGCAGTCCAGAGTTTGCGAGGCAATGAGAACCCAGGCTGTCTCTCAGTGGGGTCTTGCACGAGATCGGCGTTTTTGACGTTGGCTGATTGCCACTCAAGCTTTCACCTATCTTCTGGGGTGAGAGGTGTTCGAAGGAGTCTTTCTCCTTCCGTCCAGAAGGGTTTTCGAGACTTTAAGCGGAATGCCGGGTGAGAAACGACATCATCGTGCAAGGGTATTTCGCTTTTTTGCAGCGCCTTCTTGTATTCCCTCAGTGTTGCAATCTCTCGCCTGATATTTGGCGGGGTTATATTTGCAAGTACGGGGAGCCAAGGAAGAGGAAGAGGAGTTATCTAAGAGGGCTAATCATATTTACCTTTAACATTATCTCATGATGAGAAAAGGTATTATTTGTATATAGGTTCGCAGTTTAATTTCATTTTATCTATCCTACGTACTTTAAATCTGTGTTTTTTTATTTCTTTTTTTTGTATATTATTTTCTTCTTATTCTACCACTTTATGTTTTCTTTGATGTTTTAATCTATGTTTTTACATATATTTATTACTAGCTGACACGAAAACATTGTCCTGCCATATATATTTTTCTAGTGAATATTTTGGTTGTTACATAAAAAATAAGGAGTGTGTTGAAAGTGTGTGGGGATGGGATCTATGACAGAAAGAGGAATGGAGCGCTGTAGACGATGACCGCCGATAAAAACAAAAAAAAAACAACTAAACTAGGAAAATGAAATAAACAAAATCAATATGAATTTCGAAGAGCAATTGAGTGTACGATATTTTTTGTCAGTCCGTCTTTAGCGCGTCTTTTGTGAAAAATCACCTCAAGCGCCCTTGAGGTGATTTTTCACAAAAACGGCGCTCTATAAATTGTCCAATTATTATTATTATTATTAGCCAAGCTCGATGCCGAATGAAATATCAAAATGACGCGACGCTTCTCGTGAATGTCTTGCGCATGTGTGGATGAAAGTTCGATGAGGCGAACGTTGCGCCTTCAATCTGTCATTCAACAATTTCGTTCTGTTTGAAATACGAAAAACGCTTAAAATTTGTTCATGCTAAATTACTAAAATCGCGATTAAAAAATTGGAGCATATAGGTATTTTTTGATGCCAAATAAAAAAAAAAAAAAAAAATGTCAAAAGAATAGTTTTTTTTCTGGATAGGGACACTTTAATGACCTAGCGGTATGAAATTTAATCTAAAACCTATTCTCATACCTATCAAATATACAGAAAAAATTTCATAAAAATCGGTCAAGCCGTTTTGGAGGAGTGCGACCACAAACACCGTGACACGAGATTTTTATATATAAGAAGATGAATTTTTGCGGAAATTTTGCTGGTTCATGCAACCATGTAATATGGAATTTCATAATGATGTATAACTGTTTGTTTCCCTGATAAACTCAAATGACAAATAAAATAACAAATACGTTTTTCCATCCCAGAACTTCCTCTCCTTCCTTTCCCTAAAAATACCCTCAAGGATTTCTTTTCCTCATGGCTTCCTGTGTGGAGCTAATGTAAAAATAAACAGTAAATATTTTCCTTGTCTAAAATGAATTCGATAAAAACGATTTAGATGAAAAAATGTTAAATACGAAAAAAAATTGCTAGGTACTTACATGAAATAAATAATTAAATATTGTTTTATTAATAATTGTAAATTACTTTTAATTTCGGATAACCCTGTGCGAACTTACGTCTTGCCCTAGGTCCGTCTTTTAAGAGGAAGAAAGGTCTTTAGAAAAAAAGTGAACGTGGAAATAGAGAGGAGGCATGAACAGCCGGGTTCACCTTGAGGAACAACCTGTCACGTGGTCTGTTCACTTCCTCAATGCGCGCTCACGCACACACACAAACTTGTAGCAGTACACACCAACAGTAGTGATGCTGGTGCGAGGGTACTTAAGTTCTAATAAAGCCTCCTTTCTTATAATGAATGGGCCTGTGTTGAGAAATTATTCAAAATTGTTTTTTCAATATTATTAATTCAATTTTTTATGTGAACACCGCATAAGAGTTCCAACTGCTCCCAATAATCTGAGAGGAGCCGGTGGGACTATGGCATCCCCAATTGGGGTATGTTGTGAGGCTGAGGGTACTGAAGAGGAGATGGAAGAGGAAAGATGGTAGCACCTGGCTAATCAGATTTGGTCATAAAACACAACTTAAGCCATTTTAAGCAACGGTGCAATTCTGAATGGTGGTCTTACACCAGGGCGAAACTGAGGGTATCTTCCACTGTGGAACGTGCCGCAAATATGCCTAATATTATTATTAAAAATAAAACAAATAATTATTTTCCTGCGCATTTTTTTTTATATGGATACCGCACAAGAGTCCCAACTGCTCCCGTCTGGAGCCAGTGAGACTATGGCATCCCCAATTGGGGTACGTAGTGAGGCTGAAGGTAGTGGTGAGGCGAAGCAGATAGGGAAGAGGAAGGTAGGGAAGTCCTGGCTATTCAGATCTGGTCACCTAACACGGCTAATGCCATTTCAAGCAACGTTTCAATTCAGAATGGTGGTCTTACACCAGGGCGATATTGAGAGTATCTTTCACTCTGGAACGTGCCGCAAATTTACTATATATTATTTTAAATGAATAAATTGTGAAATAACACAAATTAATCAAATGAAATTTATTTGCCACGCTGGGATTCGATCCCGCGACCTTCGTTGTGCGAATCAAGAGCCTCACCGCTGGACTACGCCGGCCGCGCTGGCCGGGATTTTTAATTAAATTTTGTTATCATATATTTCTGTATTCTCTTTTCCTGTACAAAATATTTGTTTTATTATTATCAAGTTTATTTTGTAGAAATGCATTATTTTTATTTCTATATATGTTACTGCAAAAGCCCATACATACTTCGGTAAATCTTAAGAATTTTCAGTAAATCCTAAGATTTACAAATTTACTGGCTTTTACAGTGACAATTCAATAATATTATTATTTAATTTGTAAAAACAGTTTATCACAAGCAAGTTTTGTTGCGTAATTATTATTACGTGTGACAGCTGTTTCGCCTTCTGAAGGCATTGTAAAACTGACAGTTTAATTATAAGTACAAAAAATCGATATTGTGCATAAATTCGTCATATTAATACCAACTTATTAATAAGGGTATTTTTGAAGTCGATTTCACGTTTGAAATTGGTAAATAATGCACAAAAATAATTATTTTATGGTAAACTAGCAGACCCGGCCACACGTTGCTGAAGCTAATGAAACACAACGCCATTTCCCAACCTATATAAAATCCACACCACCCGCTTGCCCGCTGCCCGCTGCCCGCTGCCTGAAATGAATATTTGAATTTCTTGGCTTTTCTCTACTATAATAACCGTGTATTGTACATATAAACCTTCCTCTTGAATCATTCTACATATTGGTGAAAACCGCATGAAAATCCGTTGCGTAGTTTAAAAGATCAATGCGCACATACATTTTGAGCGACTTCATTTTATAACAATTACGAGCGATCGCCACTAATTATACAATGCTTGCAATGCAACACTGGATATTTGAAAAGGAGAAAATCAAATACCTACTTACTCTAGGACATCTGTTTTCCAATTTCTTCCGTAGAACGAATTTCAAAAGTGACTATAGTTCGGCCCGCCAGCCGTTTTAAATTGCACAAAAATATGTTTTCTTTCAATTTCTCGGCTTTTCTCTAATATAATTTACATGTATTATACATATAAACATTCCTCTTCAATCTCTCTATCTATTGGTGAAAATCGTATGAAAATCCGTTGAGTATTTTAAAAGATTAACGCGCACATACATTTTGAGCGACTTCATTTTATATTATGTAATGATGATGATGATGATGATAATGATGATGAAGTCCCCGGCGATGCTCGGGCTTAACACAGAGTTTTCAAAATCAAATGTAAACAGTGACCTGCCTCTTTTATTGAAGGTCACTTGCGCAAAATTTCATCAGCCTCGGCATAAGACTGTAGATTTTCCTATAAATCAAATCCACACCGTCCACCACATTTTTTTTTACATCAACTCCACACAGGAGGCCCTGAGGAAAATAATTCCCATCAGGACCTATTTCATCTTTGGGGATGCTGTGTGGAGGGTCTTTTGGGAAAGTAAGGAGAGGAAGTTCTGGGAGGGAAAGGATATGAGGGGTGGGTAGGAATCTGGGGATCAGTGAGTCCAGGAGTGACAGACGCATGAATCCATCTCTCCCACCGCGGTGCAAGGCGATGTTAGAACTGAGTAGAGCTGGAGAAGTCAAAGGGACTCCCTCAACCAGTCTCTCCCGATCCGGCCTGTCATGCAGCTGTCATGAAACCCGGACAAACCTCAACCCATGAACCTGGGCACCCTTAAGTCACCAAACGCAGCGAACCGCTTGAGGTGATCTACGGCTGAGGTGTTGGTTATCCAATAAATGGTTCCGGTGCGGCGGTACTCATACCCGCCTTTAAAACATGCAGACATTCTCCTTTATATATTACTAGCTGACCCGGAAAAAGTTGTTTCGCCACATAAATTATTTGTAATTAATATTTTGGTGGTTAAATAAAAAATAACGAACGAATTCGATGAGGCGGACCTAGCGCCATCTGTCATTTAACAACAAAAAATAATTTCACTCTGTTTGAAATACTAACGACCGTTAAATTTGTTCATACAAAAGTACTAAAATCGCGGTGGGAGTAGGAGGGTGAACATTCTGGATTAGGACACCATAATCACCTAGCGGAATGAAATATACTTTTTACATGTGTGGATGGATATATTTCCACCTATTTACACAAAACCTATATCTAAACCTTCCTCATGAATCGTTTTATCTGTTGGTGAAAACCGCATGAAAATCCGTTCAGTAGTTTTTGAGTTTATCGCGAACAGAAAGACAGACGCGGCGGAGGACTTTAATTTATAATATGTACAATTGATATCATTTCGGGGTGCCAATAGTCGGCGAATCAACTCAGGGTCACTGCTGTAGCAAATACATTATACGTTACAATAATGGCACATTGTACAACGCACGTAGCACACCCCTGGCTGATGGTAGAGAAGTACGGGCGTTGAGAAGTGCATTGATCCTAGGGCGTATCTTGCAATAGCAATAGACTTATCTCACTTCACTACCTTGTATATACTTCTACCTAGTAGGAGCTTCACAAGGAAGAGAAATACACGGTCAGGGAGTAAAATGGACCAAGTTTAAAGACAAGGTAAATATGGAGGCGTCTACTAATATCTACAGGAATTCCAAAAACTGAAAAAATCGAACTAATATCTATGAGAATCAAAGTGTTGACGAATGTCTACAGCTCAAACTGTTGATTAATATCTATGAGAACCAAAGTGTTGACGAATATCTACAGTACTGGCAGAGGTTGGATTTGCAATTATGTATAGAATATT
The DNA here is from genome assembly GCA_917880885.1 of Limnephilus marmoratus. Classification (NCBI taxonomy): domain Eukaryota; kingdom Metazoa; phylum Arthropoda; class Insecta; order Trichoptera; family Limnephilidae; genus Limnephilus; species Limnephilus marmoratus. Next base: position 34,225,741 of record OU862926.1, read on the forward strand.
GGAATAACTTAAAATTGCGTATTTTTTTTTTTTTTTTTTACAGTGAATACCGCACAAGAATCTCAACTGCTCCCGTCTGGAGCCAGTGAGACTATGGCATCCCCAATTGGGGTATGTTGTGAGGCTGAAGGTAGTGGGGAGGGGAAGGAGGTGGGGAAGAGGAAGGTTGGGAAGTACCTGGCTATTCAGATCTGGTCACTAAACACGGCTAAAGCCATTTTCAAGCAACGTTTCAATTCTGAATGGTGGTCTTACACCAGGGCGATACTGATAGTATCTTCCACTCTGGAACATGCCGCAAATATACTATATATTATTTTAAATGAATTAATTGTGAAAACACAAATTAATCAAATAAAATTTATTTGCGCATGCCGGGTTCGAACCCGCGACCTCCGGATTGTGAGTCAAGAGTGTTACCCACTGGTCTACGGAGGTCGTCTAATATGCAGTTTAAAAACTTAATATATGTAAGTATGTATGTAAAAATCCCTAATATCGGACTATTGGACACATTTAGATGATTAGTCCAACCTACGCTCTGTAGATATTAGTTCAACCTACGCTCTGTAGATATTAGTCAACACTCTAAAGTTCGTAGATATTAGTTCAACATATGAGCTGTAGATATTCGTCCGACATACAGGCTGTAGATATTAGTATCTGGAGTCGGTAAATATTACTATTAATATGAAACCATACTAAATAATGCAAAATCATACAAAATCATATTTATTTATTTATTTTTCGGGGCTTTTACCTATTAGTGGTAAGAAATACACAGTATTTTTCGGGTATATCTGAACTGCCTCAGTAACAATATTTTATATTTGTTTAAAGATAAATTGAAGATGTCCACTGACTTGGTATAATTTTTTCCCTCCATTATATATGTTATTGTTTTGTAAATTTGATCGCTTAGAATAGATTCTCAGCCTTTTTTTGCCCACTTTGAGATTTTTTTTTCTAGCGCCCCCTAACTCGTGATTCTGAAAATTTGAAATAGCAATTGTCGTTAATAGGATATGGGATGGGGCAAGATGGTATGGGGGGGATGGGTTTCTCTTGGTCTTCTACCGCCCCCCTGAAGGTCTGAAACGCCCCCAAGGGGGCGTTATCGCCAACGTTGAGAACCTATGGGCCACCTTAGAAGTATTGTAGATGCTACAATTAAATACTGCGTGTAGAACATATCTTGGCACTTAAAAATGTCGGTAATTAATATGTCGGTAGCCTAATACCTTTTCCAACCTGTCCAAAAGCTTTTTCTTTTCTAAAATTATTTTTAAACTCCTCCCATGAAGGGGCGTGAATTCCGATTTCAATTTTTTTTCTGGACTATTGGATCGCCTTAAAATGATTTTTGAAGTGGAACTTCTTAAGCAAGGTTGTGATTTCAAACTCGATGAAACCGAAACGACACTAAAAAGAGACAAACACATACATCTGTAGGATTTAGCCTTTTTTTTAATGAGATAAAATGAAACCTTACAGTATTGGCTGCTTGGATTATGAGCTCACTGTTCAAGGCTCCTATTGGTTAAGATTGTATATAAGTCATTGCGAGTGCTTCACTTCTACCACGTGTGAATTACATTCAATTATTTTACTGTTTAAACTCTAAACTTTACTTGCGCACGTCGGGATTTGAACCCGCGACCTTTGAATTACTATTCAAGAGCCTTTTCCCTCGACCACGGAGGCCGTGAACATGTAATAAAATAATTTACGAGTATGTAAAACAACAACTTCAATTAAGGAGGCGCGTATTGGTATCGCCACCACGGGAACTATTTATTTGATAACCAACATCTCTGTCGTAGGTCTACCCAAAAGCTTGCATGGGTGACCGGTTCATGGGGTGAAGTTTGTCTAAGTCTTGGCGGCTACTACGGGCTGTCAAATTAAAAAAAAAAAAAACAATATTAATGCTACCGGCCTTTAAGGTTGAAAAAAGAATGATTGTCATTTAGATGGTGATGTTTTTTGGGCACATTATCAAATTTATTACTTGAATGTTTAAAAATGTAACGTACAATGTTAATGGTTTATAATAGAGAACTCTAGTCCAATTTTTAATGTTTTTTAATGAATAATTCCTTTTCACTCAAATAACTGAATTTTTTATTTTTAGAGTTAGTTTTAATAGTGAAAATAATTGTCAAAGTTTTAATTTTTCAAGATCCCCGAAAACCACCGTATGTATAGTGAATCGTGTGACCTTATCACTCCTGAAAAGTTACTATAGGATCGGGCAATCAGCTGATCAACTGTCGCCATTTTGAATTCGGTGTTCGTAGTATTCTCCCTAGAAGTAGCATTACTATTTTTTTTGTTCGGTAGTTTTTGAATATTTTCAATTATAGAGATAAACTAATAAGAGATATCTTTATTTTTGAAACATTGTTTAGGCCTAGATAATGGTGCACTATTAATACATCTCTCGTAGCGAATAAATTAAAATACACGTATAATTTTGTTTTTCTTTATAAACACACAAAACCTTTTAATCAATATTCCAAATAAACATCCAACACGTCCACCTTCGTAACCCAAGCGATATTAAAATAGTTATTACATTTTGTATCTAATTTGTGATGTTTTTTTATGAAGAGCTTAGGTCAGTTTTTTGTCACCAATTCACATTAAAACTTTTAAAAAAATCCAAAGAAATTTCAGTAGATATAAAAAAGTGTCGATAGATCGTTTTTAAGAGGTCTCTAAAGTTATAAAAAATGTCATTTCCCAAATTTCGTTTTACTTCCTTTTACCATTACACCGTCGCTACCATTCTTTTCCCGCCATTTATTATTCGCCACCTTAAAAAAGAAAGTGCGCACGAAAGTGAAACCGGCCCTATGCGCTGGGAGTGCGAGGGAGACGACTGGCGCCGTTGGAACTTTCTTCCAATTGCTTGCGGGCGGGTGCGAAAGAGATGACGGATGCGCGTTGCGCTTTTTTATATCTAATAGTTTGTTGTTGCACGCGATATGATTCAGGGTTGGGAAACCTTCTTAAGAAAGAACAATTGCTGAATTGATAAATATTTTTTAATACTATTAGATTTACCGGAAGAGCGTAAACTATTATAAATTAGTGAATTCGCCCCTACTACTTACTAACTAACTCGTATAAGAAATTTACTGGTGGAGCAAAGAAAAACTCTACGGTGAAAACAAATAGGTACAAGGGCGGATCCAGGATTTTTTCTGGGGGGGGCACAATGGGCGAACGGGCAAAAAAATCAACAATAATTACTGTTAGGATTTTTTTCTGGGGGAGGGGGGCACAAGGGGCATACGGGCAAAAAAATCAACAATTACTGGTAGGATTTTTTCTGGGGGGGGGGGGGGGCACAAGGGGCGTAGGGGCGGGTATATGTATAGGAAGGTTTATGAAAGTGTCAAAGCAATAGAAAAATAAAAAGTTTAATAAAGACAGTTTTCTGTACTGTGATGGATTCTCCACAGCACACAAAAATACCGTCTGGGAGGGCACGTGCCCCCGTGCCCCCCCCCCCCCCCCCCCCCTAAATCCGCCCTTGAATAGGTACGTATAAAAAGGAAAAATAAAAATTATCAGCTAAGGAAGGATAAATAAACGTGAACAATTACAAAAAAAGAGAAAAATCATCACGAAAAGGCTGCCTAATGTCACTTTGGTTATTTAATCTACACATTGATAATTGAATGCAAGCATTGAAAGAGGTGGGATTGGGCGCGAAATTGAGTAATCTGAAAGTATGACGCCGATTTTTAATAGTACGGAAGACCCACAATCTCTTGTTTCTTGGATGAACGAAGAGTTTTTGTGTTTATATATATTATTTATATGCATAAACTATGAAAAATATTTTCAAAAAAATTTTACGTGCACGGTTTTCATAAATATGTTCTGGCATCATGAAAATTACGCAGAGGTGTCTATCTATATTATATATCAACGCAACTATAATTTTTATCTCGTAACGTCTAGTACGTTACGAGTTGCTAAGTTTAAAATATTCGTTTTTTAAATATTTTTATATTTCTCAGCTTGAAACGTCATTACCACCGCAAGTTAGAGAATAGAACCTCTTAAAGTATGACCCATACCATGTTCTATCGGTATTTCAATGAAAAATGCTCCGTGGTACTTTTCCCTAATTACTTACATTCAAACTGTAAAAGTGCTTTCAATAAAACGTAGAAATAACTAACTGACAGTTCGATTATAAAGTTGTTCACCTTCTCCCTAAGTAACACTCACTCTTCCTCTACCCTCTACTTATCCCTCTAACTACCCCACCAGCCTGTCTCTGATGATCTCTCCCACTCTCTTGTATGCTTTCTCCATCTTTTTTGTTTACCTTACAATCTTCCTCTGAAATTTGATTTATATGTTGTACTAACAGACCCGGCCACATGTTTCTGTGACTAACGAAATCTTTATAATCAACACCATATGTATCAATCAAATCAACACCGCCCGTTTGTCTGCCCACTGCTCGTTACCCGCTGCCCGCTGCCGCTTTTTTTTACATGAATACCACACAAGAGTCCCAACTGCTCCCGTCTGGAGCCAGTGAGACTATGGCATCCCCAATTTGGGTATGTTGTGAGGCTGAAGGCAGTGGGGAGGGGAAGGAGATACGGAAGAGGAAGGTGGGGAAGTACCTGGCTATTTAGATCTTGTCACCAAACACGGCAGAAGCCATTTCAAGCAACGTTTCAGTTCTGAATGATGGTCTTACACCAGGGCGATACTGAGAGTATCTTCCACTCTGGAACGTGCCGCAAATATACTATATGTTATTTTAAATGATTAAATGGTGAAATACATAAATTAATCAAATAAAATTTATTTGCCACGCCGGAATTCGATCCCTCGACCTTCGGAATGCGAGTCAAGCGCCTTACCGCTGGACTACGCCGGCCGTACGCTTGGCCAGGTTTATTATGTATTTCAACCAATTTACACAAAACCTTGACAAATTATGCAACTAAAAACCTTCCTCGCGAATCACTCTATCTATTGGTAAAAACCGCATGAAAATCCGTTGCGTAGTTTAAAAGATCTAAGCGCACATACAGCGTGAGCGACTTCATTTTATACTTAGTAAAGATATTGTGCTGATGAAGGTTGAGATCAACCGAAACCGGTCGACGTGTAGCCCGTGTAGGTAAACAACAACTAAACAAAGAATTTTTTTATTTGCATAAATTAATCATTATTCTCAAGAAAAAAAAAAACAAAGTAAATTAAAAAATAACTGGAATGACACTCTTTAGTTTTTTTAGCAAATGAAACTTAAATTATGCTCGTTGAATGCTACCATGCGTTAATAAAAATCTTTAAAAAAACGTTTTCTTTTATCATACAGTACGTAGGCCAAAGGTTTGCGACGTGCTCGCTGTAATAGATGGAAACGTTTCCACCAGGAAAGTAAAAGTTAATGGATAATAAGAAGCCAGCGAGCAATGGCTTCTGGTTCCCGGGGGGTGAGTGACCTCCGCCTCCCCCCTCCCCCTCCCAGACCTCTAACTGCAACCATCCTGTAATAATCAATTATTGATCCATGGGGTAAACTCACTCTCAGGTGTGTACATTTGTAATGTTATTATTTAAGATGCATTTATTTGTAAGAAACAAATAGCTTGTATAAAACAATGATAGAAATCACATAATATGAAACTTAGCCAATAAAGTTTGATAAGCTAACATTTCTTGGAGACTATTCTTGTGTCTTAAGATGAAGCCATAGTAAATAACGCAAAATCGTACAAAATCATGCGTTTTTGTTTTGATAATTTGATCGCTTAAAAGTATAATAGATGCTTCAATTAAATACTGCGTGTAGAACATACCTTGGCCCTTAAAAATATCGGTCTCTTTTTTTTATAAGTCTTTTAATAAACCTATAAAAAAAATAAAGTATAAGGTCTATAAAAAACACTTTCAAGTCCAAACTCTCCTATTTATGAACCCCTTTTCGGATATGGGTTTATTGTATGATGTAGCAAATTCAGTTTATTTTATAATAATCGCAAAAAAATTGATATTTACGCCCGAACTTCCCAAATTAAAATAAAATATGCATTTTCGCGTTGTTATTTTACAATGCGGCCGCTAGTCGACGAATTTGGTTTTTCAAAGTGAACCCTATGGCGTGCACCGAAGAACTACTGACCACGCCATGCCTATTTCGTATCAGTCACGCCCCGGCCGGAGCGGGAGATGGACGTGTGGCTCCGCGTCGCTTGATTTCGTGAAATCAATTTTAAATTTCCGTTTTATTGCAATGAACAAAGCGTGAAAAGGAGTTAATGTTTTTTACGAAATCAACATATAAAAAAAATTCTCAAATACCTTTTCCAACCTTTCCTAAAGCTTTTTCTCAAGTATTTTCAAACTCCTCTCTTAAAGGGGCGTGAATTCCGATGTCGATTTTTTCCTGGACTATTGCATCGCTGCCAAAAACGTGTATATTCTTAGGGCCAGTTGTTTCACGAACAATTCGTCAAAGTTAAAATCCAAGTTCTGTAAGGGCTTGGAGAGTTTTATTATCTTAAGAGGAAGCCACATGCCAAAAATGTATATTTTCTCAGGGCCAGTTGTTTCACGAATAATAATAATAATAATAATAATAATGATTTATTGTCTTCATTTCTTAATAACAAATAGAGATAATGATATCCTCACTGGGATCTCCCGTGCTGAGGATTTCATTTACATTTTATAATTTAATTATAAGAATAATATGAATTCGACATAACATAATAATAATTAACAGAATAATTCGTTAAAGTTAATATCCAAGTTCTGTGAGGGCTTGGAGAGTTTTATTGCGTCTTAAGAGGAAGCCATATGCCAAAAATGTGGATATTCTTAGGGCCAGTTGTTTCACGAACAAACGTTAAAGTTAATATCCAAGTTTTGTCAGGGCTTGGTGATTTTTATTGTGACTTAAGAGGAAGCCACCAGCGAAAAATGTGCATATTCTTTTGGCAAATTGTTTCACGAAAAATTCAGTTAAAATTCAAGTTCTGTGAAAGCTCAAGTTATCTATTATCCAGGTACAGGAAAACACCCGGGTTCATGCTCAAATAATATTAGAACTTAAATAGAATTTTCACAGAACTTGAATTTTAACTTCGAAATTCGACGAATTTGTTCAAATTCTGTGAAGCAACTACAAACAACCCATCCTCAGTAAAAAATGATAAACGTACGAGTTTATAAGTAATAGACATAAATGTCGCTTGGCAAACCGAGTCTAGAACGCAAATAGGTTTTAATTCATTTGTTGAGAAAGAAAAAAGTTAATCTAGGGGAACCGTCACAGATAGCTTTAGCCATAACATTGTATTTTTTTAGTTGTTTCTCATACATTTCTGACTTAAAATATACTTTTTGTGTAATTATACACCTGCACTGATGACGGACACTCTAGCGGTGTCCGAAACATTGGCTAAAGAAGGAGGTGGCGCAACACGGCAAAACACCCCAAAAATAAATCACTAAAAAACTAAGACTTGCACAAATAATAAAGTGGATGTAACAGATTTTTAGAGAATTATTAGAGATTGATAGAGGGTCGCCGAGGGCCTGGTAGGAGACAAATGTCTTGGCTGCGTAATATACGAGAATGGACCGGCATTAGAAGTGTGGAGGAGCTATTCCGGGCAGCGCAAGACAGAGAGACATTTTCAATAGTGATCGCCAACGTCGGGGGGACCTGATACGGCACACAGAGAAGAACAGATTTTTGAAAAAATGGAACACACAAACAAATTTACAGACAGATGAAATGCCAAACTTACGAGATAAAAGAGGACTTCACTACGCTCAATCATTTTTATTATTGTTTGGGTAGTAAACCAAATTGTCCACCAAATTGTAAACATAGGTATGAAAACACTAGGCTTCGTACTAAGAACAACCAAAAACTTTAATTACATACAAGTCATTAAATTATTATATGTATCTCTAGTTAGAAGTCTAATGGAATATAACTCGGTAGTTTGGTCTCCATCTTACAAAATTCACATTAATAACATTGAGCGAATACAAAAAAAATTTCTGCGTTTTATAAATGTTAAATTAAATATCCCACTAGAAGACTTGAAATATAATTTATTATTAAATGTTTTAAAAATACACACACTAGAAGACAGACGTAAAATAAACGACTTAACATTTTTATTCAAAATACTTAAACTCTAAATTTGACTGTTGCGAACTACTGCAACTCATAAACTTACGAATACCGACAGTAACTACACGACAAAATACACTATTCTACTGTAGCATTCATAAGCGGAACTACATTGCCCACTCTCCAATACAACGATTTCACACTATGGGAAATCAGTACTTAAGTGATATTGACATATTTGACATAAACTTGGCGAAATTTGTTGATCTTTAAAAAAACTTATTATTCCAAAACTATTCCTAAACCTTTCTGTTTTTCTGAAAACCCTGTATTTTTGTATTTTTATGACTTGTGTGCTTTTTTATCAAATTTTATTTTTATTATTCTGTATATGTTAAATAATCTGTCATGAATCATTTGTACTACCAAAATGTAAAAGCCCATTGGGCGTTAAATAAATAAATAAAATAAATAAAAAAATAAAGCGTAGAAATAGAACCGCAGCATTTTTTGTTTTGCTATTTTATCAAAGGTGTTTTTCTCACAATGTCAAATATCTAATAAAAACAATAAATTACAAATAATCCACAGATGTTTTACAGCATAAAATTACAAAAAGATAAGCAGCTGTATTTAAATCAATAAAACATGCAAAGAAACGCCTTTAAATATTCAAATCCATTAAAAATGAATACTCAAACGCCTTCTGTCAATTACAGCGGTTTCAAAATCGGTAAAAAAAAGCTCAAATTCTCTTTTTTTTGCATATTCTTATTATTGATTATTGACGATTTAAAATGCATGGATAAAGAACGAATAAACAATCGAAAAGGACATTTGGTTCGATGCAAATGTTGAGCACGCGCCCGTAGCAACATGTGTGACGTTTTTTTAGCACACGTGCAAATAAAAGCGCAAAAAGTGCACACGGTTACCACGTGCCAGGAAGTGACAATCAGTGGTGGCACGTGGGGAAAATTAAAAACGTTCTAATCGAAAATATTATGACAAAAAGTTTTTGTTTTAGAACAACCAAATAAATTGCGAATGGGTTCAATTAAATTAAATTAATTTTTGCTTGCAACGTAATTTTAATCATGAGTGTTTTAGCTTTTAGGTATTCATCTTTCAGTCAGTAATAAAGATCAATAAACGTGAAAAGTAATTGCATGGTTCGCAATTTTAATTTATTTTATTTATTTATTTGTTTGTTTATTAAGACATACACAGTACATTATAATACAAGTTATAAGGTATGTTAAATTAAATTATTTCATGGTTATGTACCTATACGTCAGTCCATAGAATGTCATTTGGTAATTACGTTTGATATATGAACGGGTCTTAAAACTTAATTATTGAATGAATGAGTAATAATAATAAAAAGGAAAAAAAGGGGGGGGGAAATAAAGAAACATTTTAAAATCAAGTATTATATGCTCACTGATTGTAATTGACTGTAGAAGCTTAATGAAAAGTTAAGTATAAGTAATTTTAAAACAATTATATCACACCAAGAAATTTAATAAATTGGTTTTGTATGTTTGCAAGGAATCATGAAAAATGTCTAAGTGTAGTAATTTTTCATAGTGGGTATAAGTTATGATTGCGCGAGTAATTGGTGAGTTACTCGCTGCATTAGTGTTATTGGATTCTATATCAAAAAGAGAAGTGTGCCTGGTACGCCTCATTGGGACATTTAAACTAATAATGGATAACAATTCAGGACTATCTATTTTATTATTTAGCAGGTTATACAGAAACAACAGATCTGATAATGTGCGTCTTTTATGTAAACTTAACATGTTATTTGTAGTTTTGTTGTATTTCTTGAATAAATGTTTTGAGAATTTATTCTGTATACTTTCTACTATATCTATCATCTATGTATACATTAAATTGAGGATTCCATACCGGGGACGCATACTCCAGTGGACTTCTGACCAATGAACAAAACAACATTTCTAGAGTCTTAGCACTTTTGAAAACTTTACATAATCTTAATAGGAAACCTAGCATCTTGTAGGATTTTGATATTATGTGTTCGATATGCTTATCAAAAATTAATTTGCTGTCTAAATAAACACCTAGATCTTTACATGTAGACGTAGATTGTAAAGGTTTATTATTCAAGTTGTAAGGATAGATGATTTTATTTTTATTTCTAGTAAATGTAATTGAGTGACACTTAGAAATGTTTAAGGACAGTAAATTTATGCAATAAACAATACGCGCACAAATGATTAAGATCGCTTTGTAATTCTATACAATCAGTTGAAGACTGTACAGGTTTAAAAATTTTCATATCATCCGCATATAACACAAAGTAACTATTTTGAAAGCATACATAGATGTCATTGATGTAAATATTAAATAAGAGTGGTCCGAGATGCGACCCCTGGGGTACACCCGAGACGATTTCCGTTAAACAGGATGCAAAACCGTTGACAACCGTGATTTGGTGCCGATTACTGACGTACGATGCGATCCATCTATAGAGATCACCGTGAATTCCTAGACTTAATAACTTCTGTAAAAGAATATAGTGATTAACACGGTCGAATGCTTTGGAATAATCCGTATTAATGTTGGGTTTACAAGAAAAAATATATAAACACTTTACTATGTTTTTATCGGCAATGAAAAATTATCAGGCTCAGGTTAGGTTATTTTTTTTATATTAGCTCGGGATGGCGGGAGGCCCTGAGAAAAAAAATCCCTCAGGGTTTAGGTCAGCTTAGAGGATGCTGCGTGGAGGATTTTTTTAATGAAAGGCAGGAGAGGAAGTTCGGTTAAGGAAAAATATATGAGGGGCGGGGAGATATCTGGGAGTCAATAAATCCATACGTATAAATCCACCCTCCCACTGCGGTGCAAGGCAATGAATGGTTCGAGAGAGTTCGAATGTAGAGGATTTGATTAGGTCTCCCCGACACGCAGTAGGGGACTAACGTTTTCACCACCAAGAACTTGACAAATCTCACCCCATGAACCCGAGCATCTCTGCACTAGTAGTAAAAATCTACCATTACCATCATTATAAGTGAAAACTGTTATTTGTGCAGTGATTGAGAGCTTAGCCAGAAGAAGAATTAATCCCACGACTTCTGAGTGCGAACGAGACTCATTTGTCAACTCAGCCACTAACCGTAATTGAATATAATGTATGTCGAGTCCCAGAGGTGTCAATATCTTTTTCTGATTTTTCTGTTTGATTTTTCTATCGTCAATATCTTTAGTGTAGTTTAGTCACTAAAGATATTGACGATAAATTTAGCCACTCGGGCACATGTAAACAAAATTGTAATGATTGTTCTGCATTTTACATCAGAAGAACGGCCCGGAACGTAAACATAAGAATTATAGAACATCTAAGATGTTTAAATAGTAATGTTTTTTCAGAATTCGCGAACCATCTACTAGAAACTAACCACTCGTTCGATAAAACCTCCAGGACTAAAATATTACATAAAAATGGAATTGGAATTAGGTTAAACAATCTAGAAGCCCTCGAAATCAAAAAAGGCGTCAATAATAAATCTAACATTATTAATAACCAAATCAATTTATCGGATAGTCCCAATTCCCTTCCTCTCCCTCCCCCCGTACTTACCCATCCTGTAATTATTTTTGTCTCCCTCTTTTCTATTTGTATCGTATTGTTGCCTATTCTATTGTTATCCTATTGTATTGTTGCCTATTCTATTGCTATCTCTTTCACTCATTCTCTTAATTTCTTTTATATAATATGTGTCTGTATGTAATTATCTTTAGTTGATATAATAAGCCCTGATGAAGCTTGAGCTAAGCGAAACCTGGTTGGCTGTTAAATATTAATTCAAATAAAAAGTGGTGTTTCAGTGTGCTTTTTCATTTAATAAATAAAATACTGTTATAAAAGATTTACAAACATTTTTAAGTATTCTGAAAGATCTAAACAATGTTATTTTATAATAAAAGTTCATAATTATAGATCAACAAAACAGACAATATGATTTTTTGTAAATATAAAAAAACATCATTTTCGCTCTCCTGAACAATTAACATTTTAAATAACCTTTATAATATATTTTTGAATCTAGCTATTACTTTGTGGTTATCCATTATAGAAAAATGAAATAATTTAACTTTGTATAAACCACTTATTTGATGCGCAAATCCGATATATTTATAATCTTTGATCAATAAAGTTTGGTCGAATTTAACAACATTTCAAATTTCCTTGATCAATATTATATTATCGGGACGTCACTGTACACTTGTAAAAGGTATTCTATGTCAATGGGGACAGATCTACACTTGGTTCCATGCAGGATCTTTTTAAGGACCTTTCAAGGGTCTGTTAAGGACAAAGTAAACGAAACCGGAAGGCAATATCGCGAAGGTACTCAACTATTAAAAAATGTACTTAAATTATTTGATACCCTGCGGGCTCCTAGCGCAAGGGACAAAAATAATTGATTTTTTACAATGGGAATCTATAGCAATTCCTTATTGATCATTTATTGTCCTTTTTATATAGATTTCTTTAAAAGCTGCGGTTTTTGTAAGGAGTTCTTTGATAATACCTTTTGAAAGCAGTTGGCGTGCTTGTTAGGTTTGGAATCATCTGAAAAACATATAGGCGTAAGTATTTAAATAAAATACGCTTTTTGAAAAAAATAATTTATTATTATTACAAGTTTTCTAAAAGAATTAGAAAAATAGCCATTTATTTTTATTTTTATCACTCTTTTTTACCCCCGTGGGGCTTTTACATTTGACATATATTACGTTTACATTTTTTAGGTTTAGTAATAAAAAATAAGTAATAAAAAATGTACATATATATATATATAAAATTTCGGGTGATAAATATATTAAAATTTTTCGTGACAAAATTAAAAAAATAACTTGTATCATTGATGTCGCAATTCCAAATTCCTGTAATATTCAAAAATCTGTTTCTGAAAAAAATAAGAAAATATACAAATAGAGGAAATGAGATTAAAAGAATTTGGCGTTCTCAGAATATAAAAATATTACCATTTTTTATTTCGGCTACTGGCATTATACTTAGGGAACGTACCCATACTACGTGACACGTTTAGGGGGGGTGGCTTCAAAATACCACGCTTGGTACAAATGAGCGGCGGTGGAATTAGATTTTTAGTCACCGGGGGGGGGGCGTTAAAAATTGCAAAAATTTTGGTCACGTAGTATGGTTACGTTCCCTTAGCTCTCTCATTCAAAATCTAGGCATATTAGATTTGTCAAAGAATTTATGTTTTTTTTTTTTGTTTAATTGCTGACTGATTTTGGATTTTAATAAATAAATTCTTTGACAAATCTAATAAGCCTCAATTTTGAATGAGAGAGCTAGGTATAAAGGCAGTAGCCGAAATAACTAATGGTAATATTTTTATAATGTCAGAATGCCAAATTCTTTTAATCTCAGTTCCTAAATCTGCATATTTTCTTATTTTTTATTGTTATTATTATTGATTATTTATTTATTATCCTTGTATTATGTTTTCTATTATTTAAACCCTGTAGTAATACAGGGCTTAATTAAATTCGTTTGACATCCATACCAACTTATTATTAAAGGTATTTTAGAATGGGATTTTAGGTTTTAAATTGGTAAATAATGCAAAAAATATATTTTTTTAATAATTAATATTTCGGGGGCCAAGTGTCGGGGGATCAACTGTCGGATCACTTAATAAATGCACCTAATTATATTCCAATCGAAATTTTTGCTCATCCAGAAAGTCGCCAACAAAATTTTAAAATGGTGCATAACATAACAAATATCTGTGTCTTATAAAACAGCATTTCTACCTGTTCTGATAGTGATCTTAAATGCGTTTTTTAAGCGATGATCTTTACCTATTAAATTCCCATCGGGTCCATGGGTCGACACAAAGGATGCTGAGGACAAAGGTATGAATTTGATATCAGCAGGAGATTTCGATTCGTCTATTATTTACGTCAAGGTATATCGCGAAGGTATTCATCGCGAGATTTTTGGGATTTATTGTATTTTTGATAAAACATGTTTTTTCCCCCTTTTTTATCCCAAAATGACTGTGATTTTTTAGTTGAATTTAGTATATATTATGTTTTTAGAAGATATTAAGCCTTAATACTGAACCTTTCAAGGTTATTTTTTTTCAGTGTTTATTCTTGTAGTAATGGTTGGATGGTGCAAAAAACAATCTGCCATATTGCAAGGGTTACAATAATTACTCATTGACTTAATTTTTATTTAAATAACTAACTAATCATCACGCCGTTTCCCTGCAGGGGTAGGCAGAGAGGACGGACCGCCAAACGACTCGATCTTGGCACACACTCCTTGCCTCATTCACATTCGTACATCGTCTCATACATGCTCTTCTATTATTCCGCCCGTACATACATGCCCGCATACATGCTCTTCTATTATCACATGGCCCGACGCAAGTATCTGATTTACTTGGTCGTGCCATGTCCTCCTCGGGCGTCCCCGATTTCTTCTATCATTCACATTTGCATCATATATTCTCCTTACACTCCTTTCCTCGTTCATTCGCTCTACATGCCGAAACCATCTGAGCGTCCCTTTTTTAATCTTACTCATTACGCTTACATAAGCCTTGCATTCTTCGCGGATCTCTACATTTCTCACACGATCGTACATGGTTTCACCACACACACGCCTCAGGGATTTCATTTCTACAGCATTCAGTCTACTTTATCCTTCCTCTGCCAGTTCTATGCCTCACTGCCATACATCAAGGTAGGTACCAGCACTCCATTATGGACGGCTAATTTCGCTTCTTTGGACAGTTTTTTAGTTGTTTGAATAACTCTTGTTATAATAACTTGTGAAGGTTATACCCATCAATGTAAGAGTAAGATTAAGAAAGGGACTCTCATATGTTTTTTTCGTGTAGAGCAAATGAACGAGGAAAGGAGTGTAAGTATATAGCAGATATGAAAGGTAGAAAAAGTCGGGGATGCCCGAGGAAGACATGGCACGACCAAGTGAATCAGATACTTGAGTCGGGCCATGTCAAGAGCCAGAATAAAAGAAGAGCATGAATAAGACGATGTATGAATGTAAACGATGCGAGGAGTGTGTGCCAAGACCGGGTTGTTTGGCGAACCGTCTTCTCTGCCTACCCCTGCGGGAAACGGTGTGATGGTTAGTTAGTTAGCTATGTATATCATTGAAGAAGAAGTTAATATTAATGAATCTAAACGAAAATATTTAAAAGGAATATAAAAAGGTAACGGTAGCAACGGAGACACGAACCCAGGATCTCGTGTCTTACCGAGACAAAAGCTTTTACCAACTCGGCCATTGGGGCCTCTTATTTTAAAGTCATTTTTGTCGATCTCGTATTTCAAATTGAAAATCACCACAGTTTAGTAATTTTGAGTCGAGAGGTTGTGGGTTCGATTCCTCTGTACAGTCTAAAAACAGTGGAGGTATGTGCCACAATGTCGTCGAAATAAAACAATAACTTTGTTTGTAACCACGATTTTTTTTAATACCGACTGGTTTCGCTTACCTCAAGCTTCTTCAAGGTATAAAATTAAACTAAATAATTTAATATATAGTACTTACATAATTTAATAACAGTTTAATTTTACACCCTGAAGATGGTTGTGAAGCGAAAAAGATTGGTATTAAAAAAAATAATAAATAAATCATGGTTACAAACAAAGTTATTGTTTTATTTCTATTAAATTATTAAATTAGATCCTAAAATACCGAAAATTTCATATTCCAAACCCAACACACCTGTGCCGGTTAAAAAAATCCACCTTACTCGAAGAAGGCAAAAAAAAGATTACCTGGGCCGTTCTTGGCTGCCTATTGTCATTGAAATTTTTGAAAAAAAAATAATAGTCGTGAAAGGGTTGAAATGGCGAAATAATGAATAAGGGTTGGAATTTCTTCCGGGTTAAAAAACAGACCGTTCTAAGAAATGCACGTTTATAAATTACAACTTTGAATATTATTGTAAAATTTAAAAAGGGACCATTTTTTAATAATATGGAGAGTTTATGGTGGGTTAGGTTCAATATGAATATTGCCTGCTTGTGCCTATAAGTGGCTATACAGCCTTTTGGATTTCACCTGATGTGATTTCTGTTTATTCTTTTTATTATGTATTCATGCTCGTAGTATCTCTACATCTCTATCTCTACATATTATAAAGTAAAGTCCCCCGCGCCGTCTTTCTGTCTGTCTGTCTGTCTGTTCGCGATAAACTCGAAAACTACTAAACAGATTTTCATGCGGTTTTCACCAATAGATAGAGTGTTTCGTGAGGAAGGTTTACGTATGTAATTTGTCAAGGATTTGTGTAAATTGGTTGAAACATAACGATAATTGTTAGAAGTGTCGGAAAAATTCCAGCCGCCTGGTAGCTTTCATCGAAAACGCTGCCTAATTGTTTTGGGATATAACAAAACAATGCATGGTGGAATATTTCTCTTTTATAGATCTACAAAAAAGTCCGCGATGGCATATATCTATCTTTTACGGATAGCTTACTATACGCATTCTATCTTCTTATCTTATTATTCTTATCAATTGCATATTAGATATAATGTGTATAGTAAGCTATCCGTAAAAGATAGATAAATGCCTTCGCGGAATTTTTTGTAGATCTATAAAAGAGGAATATCCCACCATTGATTGTTTTGTTATATTCCAAAAGGATTAGGCAGCTTTTTCGATGAAAGCTACCAGGCGGCTGGACTTTTTTCCGACACTTCTAACAATTATCGTTATGTTTCAACCAATGTACACAAATCATTGACAAATTACATACTTAAACCTTCCTCACGAAATACTTTATATATTAGTGAAAACCGCATGAAAATCCGTTCAGTAGTTTTCGAGTTTATCGCGAACAGACAGACAGACGGCGCGGGGGACTTTACTTTATAATATGTAGAGATAGAGATAATCCAATACGCAACAGATTTTCTTGCGGTTTTCACCAATAGATAGAGTGATTTAAGAGGAAGGTTTATATGTATAATAAATGCTTATTATAGTAGAGAAAAGCCGAGAAATTCAAATATTCAATTTAGGCAACGGGCAGCGGGCAGCGGGCAGCGGGCAGCTGGCGAGCGGATGGTGTGGATTTTATAAAGGTTGGGTAAATGGCGTTGCGTTTCATTAGCCACAGCAACGTTTGGCCGGGTCTGCTAGTTTTATATAAGTCATAACTGTGACAATTGGCAAATAATCGATGTATTTATTTAGCCATAAATAATTTATGATGTCCACTGACTATTATTATTTATAATAATTATGATTTTCCACCATTAGTAGGTATTCTGGGCAATGAGGAATAGATAAATACGTATAGTTGTTGTAAGCCGGCTTATGTAGCAGCATCGAAAGCTTTTTATCAAGTCTTACAAGCACATGAAGGTACTCGTATCTAGCATGGTCGATCGATATAGGTTTTATCGAAAATGTCAGTAACTTGCCATCGCTCCCGAGAACGACTACAGGACGCTAACGAACAGACAACTGTTCACAATGACTAATGTAAGGGTTCCTAATTTATTTCACGTGACCTGTTATTAGTTCGTTAGTGTAATAAGGTTATACGTTATATTTTAATATCGTATATAATTATTTATCAAATATTTTAATAATTTTCAAAAAAGATTTTATATTATACCACACCCATTTCAAATCATATAATCAAGCAGTAAAATAAATCAATACATTGTCTGGGTATCGCATGTTTCAGAATTTTAATTTTAGTTTAAATAAAATCATTAAAAAATATATGTTTATGTACGTACATGTGTTTCTTGACGAAAATTGGTCCGTTTGTGTATTTATTTGCGCACTTACAAACTAATATATTCAGATTTTTCTAAAATAAATTTTTATTTAACTTAGACATTATTGAAAAATGATAAATACTTATTACAATATTAAAAATAATTACAAAAAGTACATTATTTTAATAGTTTCACCATTTTTGGATGTAGGTATAAATTAAAGCAAATTTGGAATGAAATAATATCGATATCATTATCATTATCATCATTACATAGTATAAAATGAAGTCGCTCAAAATGTATGTGCGCGTTAATCTTTTAAACTACGCAACGGATTTTCATGCGGTTTTCACCAATAAATAGAGTGATTGAAGAGGGATGTTTATATGTATAATACATGTAAATTATATTAGAGAAAAGCAGAGAAATTCAAAGAAAACATATTTTTGTGCGATTTAAAACGGCTGGCGGGCCGTACTATAGTCACTTTTGAAATTCGTTCTACGGAAGAAATTGGAAAATAGATGTCCTAGAGTAAGTAGGTATTTGATTTTCCCTTTTCAAATATCCAGTGTTGCATTGCAAGCATTGTGTAATTAGTGGCGAGTTAATTACTTTATATGTATAATACATGCTTATTATAGTAGAGAAAAGCTGATAAATTCAAATATTCAATTCAGGCAGCGGGCAGCGGGCATGGGAGAATGGGTAATGGCGTTGTGTTTCGTTAGCCACAGCAACGTGTGGCCGGGTCTGCTAGTTGAGTTATAATTTGAAAAAGCTGGTACGGAGAATAAATAATCTTTCTCGTTGCAACCGCCCTGCACCATCGTAAGAACAATTTTCGACGAAATGTGGATTTTCGGCCGCTGGCTGGTTACACGCTCTTAAATAAATTTAATAAAACGTGCATTTCGGTGATAGCGTTGTATTTATTTTATCTGTGTAGGTAAACGTGCATAGATGTATTTAGTTATACATGATTTTTTGAAAGATCATCAATATTTCGAATAAAAGTGCACATGTATTTTTTTACCGGTTTATGGCGCGTTTTCGAAAGGCTGCCATAATATATTATTTATTTTGCCGATAGTCAGGTTTTCACAAGCTTTCAAAATCTCTTTTCCAACTCCCTTATTACAGCATTAATTTGTCGAATAGGGTTGCCTCAATTCTACGCTCCGTACAGACGTATTATATTATGATATTCAGACAAAAGCACAAATTATGACTCAAATTGTGTTCAGTTCCATCATGAATGCATGCATTATATTATATTAGGATTAACGCCAAGAACCCCAAATTACATATTTTGAAAGTGCAGAATAAACTTTAGCAATAAATAAATCGTTTGTGCGAAGTATTCTCGAATACGCAGCCACTATTAGGTCTCCCAATTATGTGATTCATAATTTTAGGATCGAATTCGATCAAATCGAACAAAGAAAATTAATCCGTGTAATGACGAAGATTTAACTGATCAATTTAGATTTTACATATAATGACCGAATTTTGCACTCTAAAGTACACTCTCTGACAGATACACGTAAACTTTATGATGTATTGCTTATACACAAAATAATATATGGATTAGTTGATACACCAAACATTTTATCCCAAATTAATATCAACGCGCCATCAAGAAAATCAACAAGGAGGATGAAATAACTTTTTTAAAGCCTACAACACAAATAGAGGACATTTCTCCCCTATACCGCGAACATTAAGAAATTATCAATACAGCCTGCTGTAATAATGAAGTAGACACTTTTACAGACACATTTAAACACTTCAAAAAAGTTTTGAGATGATTTTTCACAAAAACGGCGCTCTACAAATTATCCAATTACTATTATTAATTATTATAGCTACCTAAATTCATATTACGGATCGTGAAGCAAAAGAAAGCTACACAAGAACGTTTTCATTTATGTCTTCCAATTCTTTCCCTGCTGCTCGCTCGAGAGAATGAGATAGCAATAAGCGCCTGCCGAACCTTAGCCGTCAGACATTCAGCGGACTATGAATCGAATCTTAAGAAATCAAAAAAATATATATTTCAGTTTTTGTAAAATTCCAAAATGAACAGGCAAAAGAAAACACAAAAGAAATCACAAAAGACATCCAGCGACTCTGAAAAAGAAAACACAAATACTAATAAGATGATCAAATGTACATGAAAAGGTACCTACCTACCCTGGAATTCGACGACAAAAATATGGAAAAAATCATCCTTCAAATTGATAAAAAAAGAGGTTCTTTGTCTCCCCATTCTTGTCTACTTTAGTTTTCTGAAGATTTAACTTCCACCAATAGTGTGAATTGCACACTCTGATTTTTTATTACTATGTATTTAAACATCCACGTATGTAAATTTTTGGGCACCATGCCTTTTTTTATGTACTGAAATAAAATATTTTTTATTCGTGTTAACTTCCTACAACTCGTGGTGATGATTCGTCGCTCTAACGTCAGTGCTGCCCTCTTCTCAGGTGAATAAAGCCGACACTTGTGGGTGGAAATGTTGGGATAATAAAACGAATCCATAAAGTCACGATGGCCTGTTTTTTTTCGGATTTGTAGCGATTCTCAAACTAAACTATTTTCAATCACATTAAAATCACATCGTTCAAGAACCACAAGAAGCCACAAGCCGAAAATGTACATGTTCTTAGCGTGCCTTAGGTATATGGCCACGAATGTAGATAAAAAGCATAAAACTCGCTTGCCAAACAGGAGTGTAGAGGTCACGATGTCAAACGAAAAAATTTGTTACATGTTCTCAGTGTGCCATATATAGCCACGAATGTAGATAAAAAGATAAAAAATCGCTTGGCAAACAGGGTGTAGAGTGTAGAGGTCACGATGTCAAACGCAAAAATTTGTTACATGTTCTTAGTGTGCCATATATAGCCACGAATGTAGATAAAAAGCATAAAAATCGCTTGGCAAACAGGGTGTAGAGTGTAGAGGTCACGATGTCAAACGCAAAAATTTGTTACATGTTCTTAGTGTGTCATATATAGCCACGAATGTAGATAAAAAGCATAAAAATCGCTTGGCAAACAGGGTGTAGAGTGTAGAGGTCACGATGTCGAACGCAAAAATTTGTTTTTTTTTATTTATTTTATGAATAATTTTGTATGAAAGAAAAAAAATTTGCAATGCAAACTATCACAGATAATTCTAGACATAAAATTTTATTTTTTAAAAGTTTCGAATTATTCAAATTATTCATATTTACAATGTAAACGATTCGTAGTGACGATTAATTTTCAATTTGGGAGGCGGGTATGGGTAGCACCGCACCGGAAACCATTTATTTTATAACCAACACCTCTGCCGTAGGTCATCACAAGTGGTTCACTACGTTTGGTGACTTAACAGGTGTGCCCGGGTTCATGGGGTGAGGTGAGTCCGTTTCCGTGACCAGCTGCATGGCAGGCCAGATCGAGAGAGAATGGTTTAGGGAATCTCTTGAACTCTCTCGGAATATCGCCTTGCACCGTTGTGGGATGAATTTATACGTTCGTCACTGCTGGACTCATAGATTCCTACCCACCGCTCATACCCTTTTCCTTCCCAGAACTTCCTCTCCTTCGTTTCCTGAACAAAAACCCTCCATACGGCATCCCCAAAGATGACATAGGCCCTGAGGGGAATTATTTTCCTCAGGGCCTCCTGTGTGAAGCTATTTAAAAAAATCGAAAATATTTTTTTTTTACATGAGCTCCATACAGGAGGCCCAGAGGAAAATAATTTCCCTCAGGGCCTATATCATCTTTGGAGATGCTGTGTGGAGGGTTTTTTCAAAGGAAAGGAAGGAAAAGAGAGTTCTGGGAAGGAAAAGGGTTTAAGGGGTGGGTAGGAATATGGTGTTCAGTGTGTCCAGGTCATCCGCCTCCAAGACCTATACAAACCTCACCCCATGAACCCGGGCACCCCTGCTAAATCACCAAACGTAGCGAACCACTTGGGGTGACCTGTGGCAGAGGTGTTGGTTATCCAATAAAGGTTCCCGGGGCGGCGGTACCCATTCTTGCCTCCCAAATTGTTTTTAAACTTCACCAAAATCAGGCTATTACTGTTTTGAAGTTTATAGGTACATAGCTTGATGACTATGACAGTAGAGGCTCAGTAATGAATGTACCGCCAACTTAAGACCGGAATTAATTATAGTCAGTGTCTGCTCCACAAAGTCTATCCAGCCATTTTTAATGAGTACTTCCCTGTTGGCAAGTAGATACCTACTTCCCAATCTTCCTCTTTCTCAGCTCCTCAGATGCGTGAGCACGCCGGCTTGGGACAGTTGGGACTCGTGTGATAATGTCATAAAAAATGATTTTTCCTCCCAGGCAGGCTTTTTATTAATAATTTTCGTCGTTTTCTTGACATGCTGGCGAATCCAATATAAAATGAAAAGAAATAAAAAATAAAATAATGAAGGCGTCGAGGGGTAAGACTCTCGACTAGCGATCAATAATTATGTTTGATTAATTTGTGTTATTTCATTTTATTTATTCGTTTAAAATAATATGTAGTATATATGCAGCACACTCCAACGTGGATGACACTGTCATTGGAGGGGACCCACCACTTTCCCACGGCTGTGTGAGGAAACTGATTGTTTAACCTCCTTAGCCGCACACGTCAGGACTCTAATTTTTTGTAAAAAGGAAGCTACATTTATTTTGAAACGAATCTAGACCCTCCAATGTCCCTGCATGCATGATTGTTAGTAAAAAAAGTAAAATGTATGCATACTTACATTTGCAGTAATTAAAAAGATAAAAATAGTTCGCCTGTTGGTTCAGCATCTAGTTGAGCATCTGGATGACGCTGTCAGTATCGACTTGTTGTAAGACCACCATTCAGAATTGAAACGTTGCTTGAAATGACTTTAACCGTGCTTGATGACTAGATCTGAATAGCCAGGTACTTTCCCACCTTTATCTTCCCCATCTCCTTCCCCTCGCCACCACCTTCAGCCGCACAAAATACCCCGATAACAGGGGCGTGCACTCCATATATGCACATAAGCACTGCCTATCCTACCATATTTGTAAAACATAAGCATGTAAATAATATTATAATTTATTAAATTATTGCTACAAATAAATACACACTTTCAAAAATAAGCGCGAAAAAGCTGAGCAACCGAAACTACGCGAGCGCCTCTTCAAACGGCATACTACAAACGTGGCATAAACTGTAACTAGAAACTACATGCGCGCCCTCCGACTGCCTCACTAAAATGCGGCCTAAGCAGGAATTATTTCTGCTTGCAGCTAACTTCGTACAATATATAATATCAATGTTTACAAAATGCACGTAGCATAGAGTAGAACTGTCGTTTTGAATTTGCTTCTATGAGGTTTTTTGTTAGAATTATGCAGTGCTTTCTGGAACAAAATTAGCAAATGGCAATCAATGACAACGGTGACATCTGTTGTTATCTATTTTTATCAACTAGCTGTCTTACCAGCAGCAAGCATGCTTAGAGAAAACTATTACGAAGGGAGTTATTTGTAGGTAGTTTTTTTTTTTAATTTATTTGAATCAATTCGGCGGTTTTCATACTTTTTTCATACCCTGATCAAAACGCCACTGCTCTATTGAGCTCTATCTCACTGGCTCCAGGCGGCTGGGAACAGTTGGGACTCTTGTGCGGTTTTTAAAATTTTTTGGATAAAAAAAATAAAAAAATTAGTCAACGTAATTGTGTGGTACGATTGAGTATTACTGTTGTGTATGTTTTGTTCTTTGTTTTGAAGTATGTGTAATATCGTATTTTTTGTTCTTTCATTATTTCATTGCAGTACAATGCAATAAGCATTTTCTCACCAACTATGTATGTACACATTATTTAATTAATTATTTCTCTACAATAAACATTATAAGCGTACTAAAATGCAACGCGGAAATGCTAAGAATGTGTTATTATTTTTTTTCTGTTGAATTTCTCGGAATATTCTTATATGAATTTTTCATAAGTACCTATATTATTGTCAAATGGTGAAAATATGTGATTTCTCAGGAGATTACTTAATTTTTTTTTTAATTTTTCCTGTAAATTGAAGCTAAAAAAATAATTACTCTTTTATTCGGGTTTTCTTTAGTTTGGTGTTTTTATTTATAAAATTGTTGTAGTTTTGACGGCCTCCGTAGTCGAGGGGCAAGGCTCCGGAGTAAAATCCCGGCTTCCTCAAATAAATTTTATTTGTTATTTCACAATAAATTAATTAAAAACAATATACAGTATATTTGCGGCACGTTCCAGAGTCTCTCAAATCTTTTGTGTTTGCTGGAAATGGCTTTATCCGTATTTGGTGACCAGATCTGAATAGCCAAGTAGGTACTTCCCCACCTACAAATTTCCCCAACTTCTTCCCCTCTCCACAATCTTCAGCCTCTCAATATACCCCAAATGAGGATATTTGATCTTTGGTGACCAAATCTGAATAGTCAGGGACTTCCAACCTTCCTCTACACCATCTCTTTCGTTTCACCACTCCCTTTAACCTTACAATTTGGGGATTTTATAGTGACACTGACTCCCACTAACAATGTGCAAAACAAAATTTATCCAAAAAAATCATAGTTTTTAAAGTTTTTGAACCATTGCACCAAGTTCATTAACCCCAAGAGCATAAAACTCACAATAAGCTGAACATCCTCTGTGAGTAAAAAATAAGTAAATAAACACGGTTCAATTTGGGAAGGAAGGTCACTCATCTCTGTACGGAAGTTAAATGCATACACTGCACACGACTGCATTACACAACACTCATGCACTGTACCTACACGCAGCAATACGTAATGCGTTATTACGGATTACGCTTCCTTACCATGTTTCCAAAATAAGCAGCAAATTTATTTTGTAAGTGTTGAGGTGCCTAGTACTTGTTTATGATTATTTCTTGATTTATTGCAAACGTGTTTATTTGGGAAATTTATATAGCATTCTTGATAATGTGTTACCATCGTATAATTACAAATGTTAGGATGGGTTGATTCCAAAAATTTGATGGATTCATCAAAGATTTTAAGTTAATTTTCATGTTTTGTGTAAGTTCTATTCAATTTCTGGGATTATTTCAGTTTTATGAAGCAACTGGCCTATAATGATATAATAATAGAACTCAAATAGAACTTACACAGAACGTTAACATTAACTTCAAATATTTTATGAATCCGTCAAATTTTTTAAAGCAATGCATCCTTAAGGGCCCGCAACCCGGATTTGTACCGTTTTATTACATATTTCCCTTAAACACGGTAAGTTTAAAGCTCTTAAAAATATATATGTTATTCTTGAAGATAATATCTAGACTTTGCCCGCGCCGAAACGAAAATTTTATAAAATTCCCTCGATAGAAAAAAATCGCAAAGTATGCTCCAAAAATTATTATTAACACGTTTGTTCCAGTTATTTTACAAGTTATATCTATGAAAAAATTCATAGTGTTTCTTCAAATGCTGTTTAAGATAATGCCCGCGAGATTTTTGCTCTATTTTAAACGAGTCGTGTTTTATTAAACATTTAACTGTAAATGTTAGCGCTCTCCTCTAACATTCGTAATTTCGTATCTCTCCATCGGCTTAGTATTAGAGCCTTAATTTATTAAGTACAAAAAATATCAATGATGACAATTAATTCATATTAGCATGTAGATTGTATTGTGGATGGTTCCATGCCAACTCAGAATCAAGTCAACTCAACACCTCTTTGAAAAGTCATTAAAAGCTATGATAAATAAAACTTTAAAAAATAGCCCATAACCCTAACCTAACTTAACCCATTAAATGATTTTTTTAAATGTTTTTTCATCACTTTTAATGACTTTTCAAGGGAGGTTCTGAGTTGGTTTCATTCTGAGTTGTCCGGTCACCTTTGCAGATACAAAAAATACCAACGAAAACGTTTTTTTAATTAGTCAATATGTATGTAATGTAAATATGTATAAGCATGTACCTTCATTTTTTTCCAATATTTGTGTAATGAGCATTCGGTGCATATTAATTCATAGCTCTTAATCCTCGTATCTTACTTACAAAGCAGGGACAGTTTGTAAAAGATTCTTTCAGTGTCGCCCTTGTGAAAGGGCAACATTCTGAAATGGAGCATGTTTGAAATGAACCTAACCTTAAAAGGAAATACCATGACTAAGCTTTCCCAACCTTACACCTTTCCCGTTTCTTCCCCTCCTCTACTAATACTAACTCCCACCTCACCTCATTTCAAATATCGTGACCTCCATAACCTCAAAATAAAGTATTTATTAAGGTATTCGTTGTTAAGCCTCGATGACACACGGCGAGTTACAAGCTACTATCTACTAAGTTATAAAAGCGGGTAAATCGGCGAGTGAGATTGTCACGATGACACACAAAACTGTCCACTCGCTCAGAAGCGTAGGAAACTGAGGCCGCTGCTAGCGCCAGTAACAAGAATAACGACGCCTGCGTGAACTAATTCTTCAGATATTTGACAGTCGAAATCAGCTGTTTATCGGAAGCCATGTTGGAAACATAAACAAACCAATCACGAGCAAGCGGAGCAAGCGTGTAGGCGAGTAAAGTTGACGACCTTTCAACTTTTTTTCGTAGATTGTCAACAATCTGCTAGTCGCTGCTAGTTAGCAAGTAACACGATGACACTGGGCGAGTTTACTAACAGATAGTGAATTTCCCAGATAGTAGCTTGTAAACTCGCCGTGTGTCATCGAGGCCGTGAAAAATTACATAATGTATCTTGCCAAGATGAAACTGAGAAATTTATTTTCTGTGGGATCAAAAAAATACGCATTTTAAATATAGATTAAAAATAAAAGTCTTGAAAAATATATTATAGGTGGGTACTTTATCGCTTGTCTGGATTCGAAAGGATATAAGATATAATCCATAAACAAACAGACAGGTACCTACTTATCAACAAAGTTAGTGCCCAAATTGTTGCATAGTGAAAAACAATACACGTGTTCCTACTTAGACCATAAAATCAGCATACTATTCCCTTTTGAAAATAATTTACCACGTTAAAAAAACGAATTAAGTTCCTACTTATCTTCTTCCAATCAATTATTCATAGACTATCGACCGAATCCGCAAACCAGATAATCTCGTTTAGGAGAAAACAGGGATGGTGTTTTTGTTTCTTCGAACTTTTTAGAATTTTAAAAAAGTGTTTTTTTCTTGTTTGATTCTAACTTGTTGGACATTGATAGAACGAACAGGCAATAGAAACTTTCTGAAAATATCGTTAAGCAGATAAATAAACCAAAAGTAAACAAAACGTACAAAATGAAATGCTTTGGAATGTGTTTAGGTGAAAAACATGGCAATCTTGGTAAAAACTGCCAAAAAACAGCAAATGTTGAAGTGAAAATAACGTAAAGAAACCCATTATTATGTTGTATTATAGTTCTCTTTTTCCCGACTGTTCTAAGCCAATGTGACGCTGTCTAGAGTGGGAATGGGTAGGTGATGAGGAAGCGGTAAGGAAAGTTCGACAGTACCTGCCTATTAAAATCTGATCAACTAATACCGGCTAAAGCCATTTCGGGCAACGTTTCGATTTTGAATGTGGTTTTTCACCAATTTTCACCATAAAACCTCCAACCATACCGCAATTATGCAAGCTCCGTATATTATTTTATAAGAATTAAACTTAAATAAGAAACTTCTCGGTAAGCATACGCAATGAGAAGATCTGGTCCATGCACCCCCTTCAACTCATAAAAGCTCCTTGCACATCCCATATTTTATCCTTTGTTTCCATGCGTACCCTGATGAGTTTGTGTATTTGGGAAGTATGTTTACGAGAGATGGAAGGGCTGACGGAGATATCGAAAGAAGTAATGCAGGCAACTCTATTAATGGAGGACTGAACGCCGTTCGCGCCAACAAAAAACTGTCCAAAGAAGCGAAGTTAGCCGTCCATAATGGAGTGCTCGTACCTACCCTGATGTATGGCAGTGAGGCATGGAACTGGCAGAGGAAGGATGAAAGTAGACTGAATGCTGTAGAAATGAGATCCCTGAGGCGTATGTGTTGTAAAACCATGTACGATCGTGAGAGAAATGTGGAGATCCGCGAAGAATGCAAGGCTGATGTAAGCGTGATGAGTAAGATTAAGAAAGGGACGCTCAGATGGTTTGGGTATGTAGAGCGAATGAACGAGGAAAGGAGTGTAAGGAGAATATATGACGCAAATGTGAATGGAAGAAGAAGTCGGGGACGCCCGAGGAAGACATGGCACGACCAAGTGAATCAGATACTTGAGTCGGGCCATGTGAAGATTCGGAATAATAGAAGAGCATGTATGAGACGATGTATGAATGTGAACGAGGCAAGGAGTGTGTGCCAAGATCGAGTTGTTAGTTAGTTAAACTTGAAATAATACTTTTGTTTTTATTACTTGTATTAGGGAAGGTCGGGATTCGAACCCGCGACCTCTGGATTCGTAATTGCAATTATAGGTCGTCAAACCCTCATTTTTATTCTGTCTTTATGCCAAAAGCGGAGAGTTTATTTTATTTTGCTATTGTGTTAATTATGTCCATTTTTTATATATTTCAGAGAAAGTTCGCATCGCACAGCCCTGTCTGAGAAGGTATATTGTAGGTTTTTTGACGAGCTCGAGCCATCTTCGTTTTTTACTGTCTCAAACTTTTATCGGTTACGGGCGGTCAAGAACCCGGGACTAGATGAGATTATCATGACTACATATTTTATTTCTTCCGTGTCAAGAGAGACCGGGCAGTATAAAACCAAATAAAAATGAACTGAAGAACGGGCAGTAAGCTGTCCATAGATAATAGAAACCAAGCTGTCCATCAACTGACAAGTTAGTGATTCCCGCTTCTTTTTGACGGGGCGTAGAGTTATAGAAAATGCTTTCCTTACTATAAAAAATAGGTAGGTACCTACTTACCGACTGTACGCATCTGATACAGTTTCTCAAGAAAATGTGAAAAATTTATAAAATGGAATTAAAATTTATCGTTACCGTGGCAACACCGAGCACCTAGGAACCTAAAATGAATGCACAACTTTTATTATAGTAGATTGAAATGTGATAATGATTTTTTTTAAATGGGCAATTCACCTTAAAGCGAGTGCTTTGTGAGAGGTCATGGCTTAATAACCGCCATTTGATAGTGTGATATTGGTAATTAAAAATTGTATTTTTAATTTGTTAAAGGTTTACGTTTCTTCCACATGGTTTTAAAAATGTTATCATTCTTGTAAATGGCTTCATAAAACAAAAACATATTTTTTTTACTTTAGCTCCACACAGGAGGCTCTGAGGAAAATAATTCCCCCTGAGGGTCTATGTCATCTTTGAGGGTGCTGTGTAGAGAGCCTTTTTGGGGAAGGAAGGAAAGGAAGTTCTGGGAAGGAAAATAGTATGAGGAGTGGGTAGGAACCTGAGGGCCAGTGTGTCCATGAATGACGGACGTATGAATCCATCGCTCGCACTGCGGTGCAAGGCGATGTTCCGAGAGAGTATGGCTGTAGAAGTCAAAGAGACTCCCCAAACCATTCGATCCGGCCTGCCAGGCAGCTGGTGGGCAGACGCATCCACCGCCAAGATCCGAACAAATCTCACCCCACGAACCCGGACCCCCCTACTACTAAGTTACCATACGTAGCGAACCACTTGGGGTGACCTGTGGCAGAGGTGTTGGTCATCCTATAAATGGTTCCGGGGCGGCAGTACCCATACCCGCCTCCCAAATTAATGCCGATTTCCTTGCAATTATCTCGCCACGTTATTGCTGTTAAAAATAAAAACAAATTCGAATATTAAATTTCCTTGGAATATGAAGTAGAATCATCCCATTTCAGGAAGTACATAGGTTTCATTAAATTCTGAACACCGTTTAATGTTGGGCCCACAGATTCTTAATTTTCTGAATGTTGACAAATAATGGTTCCGCGACTCCCGCGAAAAAATATCCCCGACAAAATAATCCCGACAAAATATCCTACGGACAAAACATCTCCCAACCAAATGTCTACTAAAAACTAACCTAACCTAACTTAACCTAATCTAACCTAACCTAACCAAAACTAACTTCACCTAAACTCAGGGGCGGATCCAGGATAATTTTCTGGAGGGGGCACAATGGGTGGACGGGCAAAAAAATCAACAATTACTGTTAGGATTTGTTTCTGGGGGGGTCACAACGGGCGGACGGGCAAAAAATCAACAATTACTATTGGGATTTTTTCTGAGGGGGCACAAGGGGCGTACCCGCAAAAAAATCAAACATTACTGTTAGGATTTTTTTTCTGGGGGGGGTCACAATGGGCTGACCTGCAAAAAAATCGACAATTACTACTGGGATTTTTTTCTTAGGGGGCACAAGGGGCGTAGGCGCTAAAAAAACAACAATTACTGTTAGGATTTTTTTCTGGGGGGGGGGGGGGGGTCACAAGGGGCGTACGCGCAAAAAATCAACAATTACTGTTAGAATTTTTTTCTGGGCGGGCACAAGGGGCGGACGGGCAAAAAAATCAACAATTACTGTTAGAAATAAACTTGAAGTATCATACTTCATGTTTATTTCCACAAGTATGTGTAGGAAGGTTTATGAAAGTGTCAAAACAATAGAAAAATTAAATGTTTAATAAAGACAGTTTTCTGTACTGTGATGGAATCTCCACAGTACACAAAAATACCGTCTGGGGGGGCACGTGCCCCGGTGCCCCCCCTAAATCCGCCTTTGCCTAAACTAACCTAACTTAACCTAAGAAAAAAATGGGACAAAAATAATACAGACATCTAAAGACAATAAATTATTGTTAAAAAATCATAAAATGGATCAAAAATAATACAGACATCCCGAAGAAACAATAAATTATTGTTCAAAATAGTTAAATGTAAAATAAGGTTAAGTTAGGTTAGGTTTTAGTAGATATTTTTGGAGGATGTTTTGTCCGTGGGATATTGTCGTGGGCTGAAAATGCGCAGTAGGTACCTACCTACCACAAATAATAGGCACAAACAACATACATATCAGTTTCCAGGGAGCGTATCTGTGGTGATTCATTTTATTAACTCCCGATGTCATCGACTGGCTGAAAAAATTCAGCATACGAAAAAGAAGAAGAACTTACCAGTACACGTGAATTTTATAAATCTATTCTACCAGTACCCATCTACTAACATTTAGAACGCAAACGCCGCAAACATGGACTCTCACCAAGAACGTTGTGACAGAAATAGCCACCACGCACTGTTCCATTTTCGGCATTTCCTTGCGAGATAGAAAGAGTATTTACTGAATAAGGAGTAAGTCAAGGGTTGCCGACATTATCATCGAAATCTACAACCTCAAGAGGGAGTATGATCGGCACGCGGTGCGACTAACAGATGACCGACGTAAACACAAAATCAGATGACATCCTTAAAGACCATCAGAATAGATGTCTTCGTTAGTTGTTTTTGGGTGTTATTCCGTGTTGCGCTACCTACCTCCTTCTTTAGCCAACGTTTCGGACAGCAGTTATCAACACGTTATGTTATCAACACATCTGCCCTGATGATGGACACTGTAACGCTGTCCGAAACGTTGGCTAAAGAAGGAGGTAGCGCAACACGGCGTAACACCCCAAAAACAACTAACGAAAATACTTTTGGCCATGAAAATCTAAAATCATATCAGAACAGATGTTGCTCACAGTTCATAGGTGAGATTTACTGACGATGAAAAGATCTGCTGACTACGATGGGTAAGAATTGCCAAAAAAAACTTTGAAAACCTACGTGGAGGGCCGGTTCGGGAGAGACTTATTTAGGGAGACCTTTTGAAATCTCCAGCCGAAATCTCTCATCGCCTTGCTCCGCAGTGGGAGGGATTAATTCGTAAGACCGTCACTCCTGCATACATCAGATTCCAAGACACCCCTCACACCTTTTTCCTTCACTTACTTTCCTTCCTTTCCCTAAAAAGACCCGCCTCACAGCATCCCCAATGATGATATAGGAAAATATAATTGTCAGAATACGATGTAGAATGTAGAATGTAGAATCATCTCCTTTCAGAACTTACCGCTAATTCTTGGTTAAAAATATATACACTTGAACCACTGTATTACATTCATTTTGATATTGAACGCAGTTCCCTCAATATTTTTGTGTACATTATTTTTCAGAAGTGAAATAAATAAATAAAATTATTAGATATTAATATTACATTCTTCCTCTTTTAATATATCGGGGCCGGGCGCACCGATGAAAAGACACTTCGCATTTTGCCGACCAATAATATATTTATTAATATATTTTTAATTTAATTTCAGAAATGTTGTTTAAAATAAATAACCCATCCGTAAATATTGTATTATATTATACTCAATTTGGGAGGCGGGAATGGGTACCACCGCCCCGGGAACCTTTATTGGATAACCAACATCTCTGCCATAGGTCACCCCAAGAGGTTCGCTACGTTTGGTGATTTAGCAGAGGTGCCCGGGTTCATGGGGTGAGGTTTGTCTAGGTCTTGGAGGCGGATAACCAGGACATACTGAACCCCAGATTCCTACCCACCCCTCAAACCCTTTTCCTTGCCAGAACTCCCCTCTCCTTCCTTTCCTTAAAAAACCCTCCGCACAGCATCCCCGAGATGACATAGGCCCTGAGGGAAATGATTTTCCTCAGGGCCTCCTGTGTGGAGCTTATGTAAAAAAAAAATATATGCATGGTAAAAATTGTTTTTTTTTTGTAAGTTACAGTCTTACAAACGTAATGTCGTACGATGGATTTTTTTATCCGAGACTTGGGCTGCCTTGGACAAGATGAAGGGCGTTAATTTTTTTATGTAAAATTGTTTGTTTGATACCTGTATATGAAATTTTGATCGACGTTGACATTTTGATCGACGTCGACGTTTTTTTCAACATAAAACGTAAAAAATCAGCAGGTATTGTATAGTTAGGGGGCATACATTAATTATGTGAGGTCAAAAGAGGGGGGGGGGGGTCCAGCAAAATCTCACGTTACTTAAAGAATATACGAAGTGGCCCAAATTTATCTCACCAAGAGGGGGGAGGGGTCTAGATTGGAAGAAAAACTGCTCACGTAATTAATGTATGCCGGTGTTAGGGGTTGGGCGGTTAATCGGCTGAGTGGCCAGTGATGACATGTGGAAGATGTTGTTAGGTTTTTAGAAAGAAAAACGAAAAAATTATGTACCTATCAAAAAGTCACCCGTCATAATTTACACCGGATACCAAAATTTAATTTACATTCTTTACTCCAAATAATGTCAGGAATCACTCAACTGGTTATATACCTAATAAGTCAAGGACGTATATATAAATATATTTTTGTTTATATAGAAAGTACATAAAAGTTTTTTTTTAATTTTAACACGCATATCATGGACTTGTGATGTCTGTAATTCCATGAACAGCTGTGGCCTGTGGCCACAATCTAAAATCTTTTTTAAATTTTTGCATTGATACATACCAATGATTCACAATTTGGGATGCGGGTATGGGTACCGCCGCCCCGGATATGGGTGGAGTGGTTTGTAAAATGAATTGTACAAATCTTGAACGAATATTGTTGAATATTTTTTAAGAATTGAAGGTGTTAGTGCCACCTATGGTCAAGTAGAAAAAACACTTTCGCAACTTTTTACTGATGGTAACATTATTTGAAGCAGATTACAGAAATCAACCTCTTGAAATAACAAAGTAACATCTGCCACAGCAATGCAATAAAATAATAAACTTTAAAGAATCCTTTTTTAGAGTCTATTATTGCACAGCACAGCTGGGTCAGATGAAACTTGTTATTCCAAGGAGTCGAAATGTCACTGCAAACACCCTGCATTACCGACAGACGCGATGACATTGAGTTTGTTTATTGGTTAACCTGATATTTGAACCCGCTGCCAATCTTCCAGAATTTGTCGGTGGACGTGTAGTGTGTGTCGATCATCTGTCAAAATGTTCAAATTTAGTAAAAACGCCGCTAAATACCTAGTATTGCTGTTATTTTTCATAGGAATTGACGCCCAATGGAATACGAAAGACTACCAAAAACGGGAACACTCCCTGACAAAACCGTATCAAGGTAGGTTATGATGTCTTCACAGATGACTATTGTATCAATTAAACTAGATTTTTTGTGATATTATACAATATATTGTAATTTTAGGTACCGGAATTACTATTCCGTTTTGGGACTTGGTCGGCAGCACAATGGTGACTCCGAAGCAAGTTAGAATAACTCCCGACGAGCAGTCTAAAAGCGGAGCTATATGGAATTCAGTGGTGAGTTTATCAGATGCATTATGCATTCATATTTTCACGTAAAACAATCAGATTCACGGACAATGTGATCATGTTCAATTTGCGTGTGTTAAAATGGGTTTCTAACATTCGTTTCACCTTGTGTGGCATTTATAAAAAAAACAATAACAGATAATTAACATAACAGTAATGTTATGTTAAATACCTGTT
Source organism: Limnephilus marmoratus (assembly GCA_917880885.1). Taxonomy (NCBI): domain Eukaryota; kingdom Metazoa; phylum Arthropoda; class Insecta; order Trichoptera; family Limnephilidae; genus Limnephilus; species Limnephilus marmoratus. The sequence continues at coordinate 34,260,149 of OU862926.1, forward strand.
ACAATAATTATAATTGTGCTATGCAAAGAAAATATGCCTTTATTTGAAATATGGCCATATCTTTGCTTGTGTAGAATGCTTTTCATGGTAATTCTCAGATTCTTAGATATACTTTGACACCTAATATGTCATTATCTAATCTATTGAATCAATATTAGTTCAATTGAAACTCTTACTGAATAGTTTGAAAACGATTTTCAATCAGATTCATATAACCTTAAAATATGCTACTCACCATCCGATTTAATTAAAGCACTGTACTGCGCTTGACAAAGGGAAAAATAGCAATTCGGCTTGCGGTTTTGCCTACAAACGGTCCAATTTGCACAGACCCTGCATGCAGTCCTAAATCGGATCGTGAGTAGCGCGTACAAGACACGACTTATTTTTGTAAACTGTCAAAATAAAGTTTGGTTGAATGATCCAAAGAATTGGATTTCTAGACATTGTGGGTTCAATCCTCTGCTGGCTAAGTCCTCCACCATCACACAAGCAACACTTTACCACCATAATGATTGTAGTAGGATAATTCAAAAATGTAATATTGTCATGTTATTCGTAACCTGAGAATGTACACATATTCTTTAAAAAAAATGAACAGTGTGGATCTAGAATGATGAAGTTTGCACCGTTTTTTTGTTGTTGTCTGGAATCTGTTAGTGCAATTATTTGCATCATTTGAGAGCCTTACCCCTGGTCTAGCGATCCGCAGGTGGTGGGTTCAAATGAAATCCCAGCATGCACAAGTAAATTTTATTTGATTGATTTGTGTTATTTCACAAATTATAAGGTATAATATTGCGGTATGTTCCAGAGTAGAAGATACTCTCAATATAGATAGCCCTGGTGTTAGACCACCATTCATAAATTAAACATTGTTTGAAATGACTTTAGCCATGTTTGATGACCAGATCTGAATAGCTTAGATACTTCCCCACATTCCTCTTCCTCATCTCCTTCATCCCCCCTACTATCTTCAGCCACTAACATCCCCTAATTGGTGTTGCCATAGTCTCACTGGCTCCAAACGGTTGGGAGCAGTTGGCACTCTTGTGTGGTATTCACAATAAAAAATAATTCTTTGTGGACATATTATGAGCTATTCATTTATTTGTTACACATTTTGAAATTTTTACAATAATATTAATGTTGAAATCTCCGGCTATTATGGAGCTATTAATTTATTTGTTACATATTTTTCATTTTTTATAATAATATAAATATAGTATTGAAATGTCAGGCTGAGCCATATTTAAAAATATATATTTCTAATTCAAAATTTTAGAAAAACCCATTTCAAAGTGCTCTCTTGAATTTAAACCTATTTTACGACCTACATAGAAGGCCATAATATCAAGAACTTCTTTTTATTAATTTTTATAATGGCAGTAGAGAGAGATAAGTTAAATTTATGACTAAGATTAAGTCTGGTTTGTGAACACTTCTAGTCGAGTAATAAAAATATGTTTATGGAAGCTGGCTGCTACTTCGAATTCATTTTAAAAAGACCTATACACACAAAAGTGCACTTTCATTCAATTTAATAAAAAAAACAATTCTTCCTCTGAGACCTTTTATTTTTGAGTCATTTTTGTCAATCTTATATTTCAAATTCAGAATATTAACAATATTATCTTAGACCAATCCTTAATATATAAAACAAAGTCGGCTTAGTTACACTATTTATAACTCGAGAACGGCTGAACCGATTTTGATGATCTTTGATTTGTTAGATTTGTCTCCGCCCCGGATAGGATAATAACTATTAAAACATCGCAAAAATTCACGAAAAAGAAAGTTATGACGAAAATTCATTTCCTCATACATTTAATATGGAACGAATTTTCATCTTTTAAAAGAGCTGCAGGAATATTGTGGTAGGTAGGTATAATATTGCAGTTTGCTTCAATTCCAAAAATTCAAAAACGTCAAATGTCAATGTGCTGATTGTTTTTGTTTTGTTCTTAAACATATAATGCTGCCTCTCTTTCTTACACACTAAATGTCAACAGTCGTAAATGGGACAAATGGTGAACGTATTTCTGCTCACCTCCAAAGGAAAAATACAATAATTATAATAAATCTCTGAAATGAAACGCATTTTTTTACATAAGCTCCACACAGGAGGCCCTGAGAATTTCTCTCAGGACCTATGTCATCTAGGGGATGCTGTGTTTAGGATCTTTTTAAGGAATGGGGAGGATAGAAAGTTCTGGGAAGGAAAGAGGTATGAGGGGTGGGTAGGAATTTGGGGGTCAGTGTGTCCGGGAGTGACGGATGTATGAATCCATCCCTCCAACTGTGGTGCAAGGCAATGGGTCGAGAGAGTCTGGCTGGAAAGGTCAAAAGGCCTCCCTCAACCAGTATCTCTCTCGATCCGGCCCGCCACGCAGCAGGTGGGCAGGCGCATCAACTGCCAAGACCCGGAAATAAGTCACCTCATGAACCCGGGCACCCCTGCTAAATCACCAAACGTAGCGAACCACTTGGGGTGATCTATGGCAGAGGTGTCGGTTATTCAATAAATGGTTCCAGGGGCGGCGGCACCCGTATCCGCCTCCCGAATTCCCGTAAATAATTGTAAATGTAAGAAAATCACAAAAATATAAATCCGTACACAACGCCATCTCTGATACTGACAAAAACAAAACACGGACAGTTGCGCACTGATAATTGCTTCATTGCGTAATTTTTAACTTAATAAAAAAACTGAATTTAATTCAACAGCTATTGATTCTGAGGCGGAGTTCGTCGGGTCAGCTAGTATTCTTATATTTCTTAGTTATCTTTTTAAATGGAAACAAATGTTCGAAGAGCTGGTTTGTAACCTAGATAGTGTCCCCAATAAACATATCCAACTTTTATTTATATGAGACACCTTTCTACCAGAGGCGGTCCGTGAGTTTTCAGTGAGTTAGAGTGCTAAGATTGAAAAATACGACCTTATTGATGTTCTAGCTGAAAAAACAATTATGTTTTTCCAAAATTTTAATATTCTGTATGAAGATTTTCAGGATTCTTTCAGTTTGGGGATGTGCCACATCCATATTTCAGTATATCTTCATACAAAAAATCATAATGGTGCTAAAAAAGTTTTCACTTCAAAATTTCAGTGAGCAATTCACACACGGTAGAAGTGAAACCTACAGAAAACTAAAGTAGACAAGAGTGGGGAGGTTACGAAGCACTGCACAAAGATGAGACCGATTATACTATCTCATTCTCTCGCAGACTAAATTCTGTAGATGTAGATGTTTGTCCCTTTTTAGTGTCACTATTTTTAATATCATCGAGTTTAAAATCACATCGGTGCTAAAGATGTTTACAAACTTAAAAAAAAACGGATTTTATATAAGATATTAAATGGACAATATCTAGGTTACAGACCAGTTCTTCGAACTTTTTTTTTCAGACTTGTTAACATTTTTTTTATGAATTTCCAGCCGTGTATGTCCCGCAACTGGGAGGTGCAGATCCAGTTCAAGGTGCATGGCAAGGGCAAGGATCTGTTTGGAGACGGCATGGCCATCTGGTACGCGAGAGACCGCATGCGCGCGGGCCCCGTCTTCGGCAACGTGGATTTCTTTGTGGGCCTCGCCATCATACTGGATACTTACAGCAACCACAACGGGAAACACAATGTAAGTTATAGTTTTCTGTTATTTATTGTTTTGTACAATTACTTACATTACGTATTGTACAATATTGTATTGCATTGCTTGTATTGTACTTTCTTTCAGATATAACTTTATAATTTTCCTCTTGTAATATTTTAACATTGGTATACTTATATTTCAAACACAAAAACATGTACAATGTGACCTTAGAATGGGGTACCCCAGTAAGGACACATTTTTCTACAAAATCGTAAAACAAAGAAAAAAAATATATAAATAAACAATGTGTACTCGAGGAATTTGGACAAATTTTTTGGGAGATAACATGGCTGTCTGATGATCCTATCTTAAGTAATGTGAACTTCTTTGTCCATCTGCTCGTCATATCTACAGTAAATTACAGTATTTGTCACAGCCGCCGTGCATATGTGATGCACAAATGAGTCCAAAGATTTGTGAATATGAACATGTGAACATAGCGTAGAAGTGGAGAACTGCGAACACCGACGTACTAAACTCCAGTTATATTTAGTCACTCAAGCACATTGGTAACCTTCCTTTGCTTCTTCTACCTTCCGCTTTGCCAGTGACTATGAGTTTCTCCAAGTTGGAGTCCTTGGCAAGTTTGGCAAGCTGTACCACACAGGGTGAGGCATACAAGACTGTAGAAATCAGGGGGAGATTCCGATCCACGAAGGCGTTAAGATGTCGGGAGAGCGTCTCAGATCCATGATCCAGGGGTTCGTAGTTTCTTCTAACTAGTCGGGTCTGGTCTGTAGAGTGTCCGAGGTCCAGGGGTAAGGCGGTGGTCAGAAGAGAAAAGAGGCGAATGGAAGCAGGTCAGAGCGAGGTCGGGCAGGCAGGCAAAGAGATGTTGACGCGAAGGGTAGTTCTGGATAACTGGCTTGATACCGAGGGTCTCACCCTACTTATACACTGGGTCGAAACCCAAGCGCATAATTAGGGCGAAATCCGTCGGGGCGGTCAACACCCTCTCTGACTGATCGTCTACCCCCACCCTGATATATTTATTTAGCATACACTACATTTATAATTTCAAACATTTAACATTTTTAAAAGAGAAGCGCGGGGTGACGAGCACCCCTGCCTGGGGCTCACATTCTCTCCAAATACGTCGGACACATGAGCAAAGTGTCCAAAGTGTTTTAAGATACATTGTAGGCAGATAGTTGAGAGCCTGTTGTGGATGCTTAGCTCTTCCAGGATGGACACATTTGTGCGTCTGACTTCATGGAATCCTGAGCATTTTTTTCCAGTACCTCATTTCGAGGGCGTCCATCTATTTTCTTTTGTGCGCTCTAAGGCCCTCCGTTCATGGAGATACTTACAAACTACGTAATTGTGACGCAACCACAAGAACCCTGCTGATATACTACTTTTTAATGCTGTTCTCCGTACACGGCGCTACCTGAAATATACTGAACTTGATCATTTTTCACGTGCAGCCGTGGAGTTAACACGATGTCAAGCAATGTCAAATTACTTTTTTTCCAACATCAATCCATGCCTTCTCCACTAAATCCTTTCTTACAGATTCTGGTAAAGTAATTCTGGTAAACATGCATTTTTTCCACTTCCAGAACAAATCTGACATTACTTCCATGTTCCGACACCATTTCTGTCAAACGTCAAACGAATAAGTATCAGACACAAATGATGCGACGCGTCGGTATCGTGATACTGATTGGAAACCGACAGATGTCGCGTAGCACCGTGTACGGGCACCAGCAAAATCGTACGGGGGTACTTACAATCGGCGCGTATGATACGCTCACGAGGATCAAGTAGCTTGTAAGAAGCATCATTTACGGAGGCACTTAGTGTCTCATGTTTCCACGGAATCATACATACATTAACAGCAAATTAATATTAAAATTACGTTAGCTCAAACAGGAGGCCCTGAGGAAAAAAAGTCTCTCAGGGCCTATGTCATCTTTGGGTTGTGTGTGGAGGGTCTTTTTAGGGAAAGATTTGTCCAGGAGTCCATCCATCACACTGTGGTGCAAGACGATGGGTCGAGGTTCGAAGTTCGGCTGGAAAGGTCTAGGTTAGGTCTCCCTCAACCAGTCTCTCCTGATCTAGGTGGGCAAATGCATTTGCATGTATCAAAAACAAGACGTAACATTAACAACTTCTGGAATTGTATCATTTGGTCTTGCATCTGCTAATTTGAATAAATAATACAACGTGTGCAAACGAAGAAATATTGACGGATGTGAAAAAATTAAGTGTAATTAATTTACTATTCAAGGTTAGTAGTGAAATTATGTTTGAATAAATTTTAAATTAGCATTTCTGTGAACCTTTGAATATTATATTTACAACTTCATTTATAATAAGCTTCACATCTACAACTATGTATATGTGTGGCATTTATGCAGTTTTCGGGGTACACTGCTCAGGCCAGATTGGTAGATATGTTCAGTATGCCCTGGTGAAGGACCACACAACACACGCTCATTCAAAATCGAAATGTTGCGTGAAATGTGTAGTATTCAATTTGGGAGAGGGGTATGAGTACCGCTGCCCCGAGAACCATTTGTCGGGTAATTAACACACCTGCCATAGGTTATCCCAAGTGGTTCGATACATTTGGTGTCTTTGCATGAGTGTGCAGGTTCCTAGGGTGGGGTTTGTCTAGGTCTTGGCGGCACATCCGTTTGCCCATCTACTGCGTGGCGGGTCGGGTCGGGAGAGACTGGCTGATGGAGACTAGCCGGACTCTCTCGAGCCATCGCCTTGCGCCGCAGTGTGAGGGATGGATTCATATGTCTGTCACTCTTAGTAGGTCTTGGCGGCGATGCGTTTGCCCACCTAATGCGTGGCGGGCCGGATCTGGCGAGACTGGTTAAGACCTAATCCAGACCTCTCCAGCCAGACTCTCTTGATCCATCGCCTTGTACCGCAGTGGGAGGGATGGATTCACATGTCCGTCATTCCTGGACACATTGACCCCCAGATTCCTACCCATCCCCCATACCTTTATCCTTCCCAGAACTTCCTCTAAAAAGACCCTCCTCACAGGGTCCCCAAAGATGACTGCCTGTTGAAACCTTTATATCTCAATCTCTTCTTATTGAGTGACAAATCACAATTAGTAAGATAAATTCTAACCAAATCCTCTGTGGCGACACATCATTATCTTTTCGCCATCAAAAAGAATACACGAGAACCATCTAATATTCACGCGGTGCCGGCTAGCTGCTTACCTATTTACCTACATGTACACGATGTACACTACGACCGGCCGTCTTGATAAATAATAATATTGCCAACGCCTAGAAAGGTCGCGATTCAGCAGCCGCCTGAGCATTCAGCACAAGGTATGTTCGAGTACCTTCCAGCGTACATATTGCCGGCGAATGGAAAATTACTCAACCGGTCGTGCCTATATAAATGAAACGACTCAACGCTGCGCTAGTCAATCTCAGTCCAATCTAGTCAGTCCAACACAACAGCTCACCATTTCATGACAATCCGAGGCCCACCGCACTTCGCTGCCATGGAAACACGCTCCGCTGCCATGGAAACACGCTCCGCCTCGCCAGGACTACCTGCTGGTGGTTCAGCTCATAAAGCCACTCACCGTTCACCTCCGCCACCCACCGCGCCACGGTGTTGAGCAACGCGCCGGTGACCAGCAGACTCGAAGTCTGCTCTGCCCCAATGCAATGACCTTCACCACTCCATCACCTCCATGCACCTGCAACCCTTCATATACGGCATTCCTGCATACATCCTGTTACCGCTTCACTGACCCTCGCTACGTAGCCCAATAAACGACTGACCCACTACATCGATTTGACGCCTTTCATTTCGTCCCCCATCTCTGCCGATCCAGAGTCCACTCCCTCACCGTGTACTGTACTGCTCATTGTAAAATTTGCTTTTCCTTTATTCAAAATGAATAATAAAGAATATAAATAATTTGTGTTTGAAACTCATAGTCACTGGCAAAGTGTAAGGCAAATGAAACAGAGGAAAGTCACCAATGCGCTGAAGTGACCGAGTACCACTGGCATCCGGTACATCGGTGTTCTTGGCTCTCCACGCAGCGCAAAACTGCGAGGAGTAGAGGAACCATGTCCATCATGGAAATTGGAGTAGGGGTCATGACCCTCAGCAATGAGAAACTAACTTAACCCCTCTAGATTTGTGATAAATTACTGATACCGCTTATAAAAATGCTGTCAAATGCCGGCAAATTTTCGAGAGTTTCCGCATTTCATTAAAATCAAAATAATTTGAATATTTCTGAACGTATCCAAAAACTAAAAACTGTTTTTGAAAGACAATTAAATACGCTTTCGAATTGTATCATTAACCCACTGAGGGCCAGGCTTTTTACCAGAACAACACCGAAATTTCACGATCTTCAATTGAATGTTTTGTGGATTAAATTTAACCTATCGTATATTTTCTTGACTGAAACACATTCCTAGAACAATAAACTATTTACCAAAATAATATTACTTGCGTAATTACGTAAATTGATAGGTTTTATGATGTTTTATTCGAGGTCACGCATCGGCATTTTGACGCGGCCGCCAAAATGACAGTTCGAGATGCCCACAGATAAAAATTATTTTAAAATTTTCTAATGTTGCAAGGTGAATGAAATTTTTACCCATCTCATAGAGAATGTTGGCGCTAGCATTTCTGACCGTGTTCTTATTCAAATTTTGTACATAGAAGGGTAAAAATCGAAGATGAAAATATTTTTTTTTCGCGCATGCGCAAGACCTGCGCACATCCCGCCTGACGAAAAATTTCATATAAATTATTCGGAGTGACCGGCTGCATTGCGGCTTTTTCTATGGTAAAGGGCGATAATAGAGCTAGCGATTCTGACCGTGTTTTTCATACACTTTCTTTATACATAAGGGTCAAAATTGCGTAAAAATTTTGATTTTTCATTTTTGTGCGCCGGCGCACACGCGGCACAGGCCGGGTTAAGGAGTCTGCCCACTACTCCGTTCCATACCATGGCCATACTATGAACGTATCAGCCACGAAATAAACAAGCTACTATGAATACACGAAATAAATATACCCTACTATGCCCACTGGAACGTGCTAACACCGTATGATACCCATACGTAACGGGTTTAGTGACCGTATGATACCCGTATACACCGGGGTTAGTGTCCGTACCATCCCCGTTCAATAGGCGCTACCCGCTACCGCTACCTTCTACCCGCTGACGCACTTCTCATAGAACTGAACACAAATCACAAACTGACGGAGTGGCAACGCGGTTAGAACGGGGACCATACGCGTATGATCCCCATTCTAACACCGTCGCGTGCCATGCATAGAGCGGACCGGCACCTGCAAAATATTGTCATCGAGAATTCGCCGTCAGTCCGGTCATGTTATGCGACGGTGTTGGTCGGTGAAGCAACGGGCTAGTGGGCAGCGTTTCATACTGATCGATACAAAGTATATTTTTTTGCATGCGCCGCTACGGTTACGGTCATGGTATGGAACGGTGTAGTGGGCAGAGACCTTTAGAGTAACCATTTTATTTTTGAAATGTTAACATTTTGAATGCAAACATTAAAAAAATTTAAAAGTGACACCTTACATTGTTTCCTATAAAAACTGAACTAAAATAACTGATAACGTAAAAAGAAACACATTTTTTAATAGTCGAATGTATTTTAAACATTATAGTCATCTCACTTTTGTATCATTTTAAACAAAAATAATTAATAAAAAATTCAAGAATTTCTGCTCGAAAACTAACAATGGATGGCGGATGTTTGACGTCATGAACCCGAATAATTTATTTTTTTCGCAAAGAACTTTGGAATATAAATTGTAGCATAGTGTTTTTTCTTTCTAACACTGTTTAGATCATATCTCTCGTCATTACAGTAAAAGACCATATGCGCTGTCGCATAAAGGTGTCAAATACTTGTTTGGTGCATAAATCGGACAAATTTACTCAACCTGTTATCCCCTCCGAAAATCGCCAGTATTTACTTATAATGTCTCAAACGAAATGACATTTTACGTAAACTTTGTGTTATTACCGCTTCACGATTAAAGCTCTATAAATGAAAAATTTCTGAACATATCCGAATAGTAAAAACTGTTTTAGAAAAGTTACAAAATAAGCTTTCAAATTGTTATATTACAAATAAATATTAACATTTGTAAATATTAAAATTTAGAATGCAAACATTAAAAAAATGTAAAAATGACTCACGTGATGTTTTTGTGTGAAAACGGTACTAAATTCACAGATTATGTAAACAACAAACAAAATATTTAATAAAAATTAACAATGTCGAGCGTGGTCGAGCCGCCCGTAGGAAATTTGGCGGGTAAAATTATGTGTCAGACCGCGCCAAAGATATTCAAATACAAAAGAGATATGCTATGGTGTACGCGCAACTGTCGGCGGACTAAGCCCTAATTACAGTAGTTTGCATACGAAAATAATAAGTTCATTTCGTTGTTTTTTTTGAAAATGTGCATTAGTATTGGTTAACAATATATTTTGAATACGGAAAGAATTCGTTCATTTTGTTTAAAGTTCGTTTGGTTTATTCGTTAATTATTCGTTCATTTAGTTTATTTGTTAATTGGTAAACAATATCGGCGACACCCGGAAGCGCAGTCCCACCTAGTAAAAACTGCAAATAGCACATCTACTTATATTTCAATATCTTTGGATTGTGCGAATTACAGAATATTCTTGTTATGTATTTCTATGGACAACTTGATAGGGATGTACTGCTTGATCCACTATCGACCTTTTACTTTTTATTTTAGGGATGTCACTAAAAAAATAATGGAGTTAGAACGATTTCTATGGAGACACACACGTTGACACATAAACACGCTTATTGTACTTGACTGCTATCGTATTTTTAACGCATATATCTGCTTAAGTTGCTGACCGGTTAAGAAGAATTACATTATAAATTACTTACAGATTTTATTTACTCGTTTGCCCCCATTTCTTCAAGAAGGGTTTATTTCTGTACGCTTTCGATTCTTTCGACTTAACCTGCATTATTTCCTTGTCTAAAACCTAATTAGGAATGATTTGGGAATATCTGGTTACACCTAATTCTTATTTCTTGAAATGTTTTCATTTTCCAGCACCAGCACCCGTACATCTCGGCCATGGTGAACAATGGCACGCTGCATTATGACCACGACCGCGACGGCACGCACACGCAGCTGGCCGGCTGTGAAGCGCGCTTCCGCAACTCCGACAAAGATACGCACATGTCGGTCAAATATGAAAATGACGTTCTTACCGGTAAGTTTATTTAATTAAATGAAGACAATACTAGCGAAACTCCATCGAAAATCTGGAAACAGAAAAAGATATTGTCACCTCTGGGACTCAAACCTAGGACCTACCAACTGAACTAAGGTGTCCCTATCTGATTTGGTCATTTTTAACTGTATCATACTTCGACTAAGAACTACCAATATTACGTAAGTTTATTGATGTGATGAAATTATCTGCTAACTGCTGAAAACCCTAGCACCATGAAAGTGATAAAATAAAACATACAGTTGTAATTTTTTGGTTTTCACGGCCACAAATAACTTGAATTAGAAAGAAAATTCAACAATGAACACACTGATTTTATATAAGTTAAAACATGTGCTCTACATGGGAGGTCCTGCGAAAAATTGTCATCTTTGGGGATGCTGTGTGGAGGTTCTTTTTATAGAAAGGAAAAGGTAGAAAGATCTGGGAAAGCAAAAGGAATGAGGGGTGGGTAGTATTCTGGGGGTCAGTGTGTCCAGGAGTGACGAACGTATGAAGAGGTCTAGGTTAGGTCTTAACCAGTCTCGCCAGATCCGGCCCGCCACGCAGGAGGGTGGGCAAACGCATTCGCCGCCAGACCTAGACAAACCTCACCCCATTAATCCGGGTACACTTGCTAAATCATCGAACGTAGCGAAGCACTTGGTGTGACCTATGGTGGGGGTGTTGATTATCCAATAAATTTTGAAATTAAACGATTTGAATCTGCGACCTCTAGATTCATAGTCGAGGATCTCAAATACTCAACCATGGAGGCCGTCAAAAATCCAATAAGAAAATTGTTTTGGGCACGTTTTTTATAGCAATAATGAACAATTTTTGTGTTACAGTGTCGACAGATTTTGACGGAAAGAACTCTTGGAAGGAGTGCTTCGCCGTCCAGGGGGTCTTCCTGCCAACCGGCTACTTCTTCGGCGTGTCGGCCACCACCGGAGACCTGAGCGACAATCACGATGTCCTGTCCATCAAGATGTACGAACTGGAGGAGCCACATGACGTGAGATGATCATTTTAAAAAATTTTTAATGCCTTTTTTTTCTTTTTTTTACAATTACTCCACACAGGAAGCCCTGAGGAAAATAATTTCCCTCAGGGCCTATGTCAACCGGGATGCTGTGTGGAGGGTCTTTTTGAGGAGAGGAAGGAATGAACATTGGTCTTGAAGAGACCCATGTTGTAGGAAGTAGGAAACACAGAGGCCAGCAAATCATTCCACAGCCGAGCTGTTGAACACAAGAACGAGTCGAAGAAATGACCTGTTCTCATGTGACAAATGTCAACTGTGTTACACCAGGGTGATACTAAGAGCATCTTCCACTCTGGAACGTGCCGCATATGTACAATATATTATTTTAAATGAATTAATTGTGAAATAACACAAATTAATTAAATAAATTTTATTTGACATGCCGAGATTCGAACCCGCGCCCTTCGGATTGCTAGTCAAGATACCGCTAGACCACGCCGGCCGTCGTTAGATTATTTGTTATCCGAAATTAGATCTTTCTTCAACCCCTCGGGCTAATTTGTTTGCAATCCTTAATATATTACAGTGAAACCCTCTTAAGAAGTTCCCGCTTAAGAAGTTTCGTGGCTTAAGAAGTTTGGTTTTTTCAATCCCTCGGCCTAAAATTGGCCCAATTTTTCCCACATATAAGGTTTTCCTGCTTAAGAAGTTTGTTTTTTCCGGTCCCTTGGAAAACTTCTTAAGAGGGTTTCACTGTATACATTAATTTTTTGTTATCCAAGTAATATTTAATGTTATTGGTGACTTCAATTTTTACAAAAATTGCAATGAAAAAACTATTTTGATGTTCATTTAAATAATTCCCATAATAAATGCATTTTTCCTTTCCAGGTTCTGAACCAGGGTGACAGGTCTCACATCCTTCCTTCCGCCACTCTGTTCGAGCCTCCGCGAGACCACGTCGAGGATACGAAGCCGTCCTCCATGTCCGGGATCCAGATATTCCTCCTGCTGCTGGTGGGATCCATAGCACTGGTCGCTTGTGTAGTTATCGGCATAATGTTCTACCAAAAGCACCAGGAAAAAACAAGGAAAAGATTCTACTAAACACTCTAAATATTTTAAACTAAAAATGTTCTTAAAAACATCAAGAATTTTAAATTTACAAGACTTAAAAAAATGCTAAAGAAATATGCATTTAAAAAAATTCTTTCCGAATATGTAGGTGGCGCAATCAGAGTTGATTCAATGCAGTACTTGCACAGATGCTTTGCTTGCATTTGGCTTGGTTCAAATTCGTTATTTAACGCGTCAAAGGCCGTCGCGCACGGTTAAAATTCTCAATTATTTTTTTTTTTGCAATTTTAACCCTTATGTATAAAGAAACTGTATGAAGAACAAGGTCAGAATCGCTTGGGCCATTCTCGTTCTTGACGTAACAGGTACCCGAAATACTTCTAGCCACTCGGAATAATTTTTAATAATTTATCTATGGCGTCACTTTTTCCCGCCATTTTGAACTGTCAAAGTCAGAGCATGGTAGGTCACAAAAACATCGAAAAACCTATCAATTTATCAAATAAACGCAAGTAATGTTGTTTTTATAGATAGTTTATTGTTCAAGGAATGTGTTTCGGTAAATAAAATATACGATGGCTCAAAATAAATTCACGAAATATTACTTCCGAGATTTCATACGAAATACGGCATGGCCCGTAAGAGGTTACGTGAAAACTTCTTTAGCACCGTTGTGATTTGAAACTCGATGGAACGAAAAATACCATCACTAAGAAGAGAAGAGGATTTAGCCTGTGAGAGATAATGAGAGGTGTGGAATAATCGATCTCTTCTTTGTACGGTGCTTCATGGCCTCCCCACTCCTGTCTACTTCATTTTTTTGAAGGTTTACTTCTACCGCGTGTGAATTCTATTGTAATTTTTATTTTATTTTTATCGACTTCAGAAAAGAATTTTAATACTTTTCGAAAACGTGTTTAAATTCGATGATCGTGTACACTTGTCTGTTGCTTGTCTCAACTCTGATTTCATGACCTATACAGAATTAAATGCCGCAGTATAATTTCTGCAATATTTCAAATCATTGAAATAAAATTAAATTCGTTAATTTGAATTATTTTTTAAAGAACTTATAATTCAAATAAATTAATCTCCATTTGAAAAATTGTAGAGTTAGGATTGTATGTTCCAACCTTCGCCACATTTCTTGACCCGTTTAAGCTTTTGATTTGACTAGAGTTTGAAACATTTCAACCTTAACCTTTAATTGCTGGCGTGGGAGTCTGTCAGACAAATTAATAAAGATGTCCAGCTAAACATTTTGAACAGATTTTTTGCACGTTTGTACTGCATGTTGAAGGCATTAAGTAGTAAAACTCGTCCCTCGGGTGGGTCACAATTAAAGGGTTAATGTAATAATTATTTTCTTGAGCCATGAAAGCTTTTATTATTACCGTGGCGATTCACGGTTACAGTACCGTGATGGAAAAAAAGGCAATAAACATGTGTTCCTTATCGCTATAATGCTGCAGCCCTACAATGTACGTAGGTCAGTTTTCTCTAAATGAAAAAGTCATCATTTTCTTGCATCTCTCTCACACACCGCACCGTGACGTCTCCGTAGACCACTATAATACTACTAGCCGTGACAATAATTTTGAAAGTATGGAATATAGTTACAAGGATTTGGGAGGCGGGAATGGGTACCGCCGCCCCGGGAACCTTTATTGGATAACCAACACCTCTGCCATAGGTCATCCCAAGTGGTTCGCTACGTTTGGTGATTTAGCAGGTGTGCCCGGGTTCATGGGGTTGACGTTTGTCTAGGTCTAGGAGGCGGATGACCAGGACGCACTGAACCCCAGATTCCTACCCACCCCTTTAGCCATTTTCCTTCCCAGAACTCTCCTCTCCTTCCTTTCCTTAAAAAAACCCTCCGCACAGCATCCCCAAAGATGACATAGGCCCTAATTGAAATTATTTTCCTTAGGGCCTCCTGTGCGAAGATCATGTAAAAAATAGGATAATATTGAAGTGAGTGAATTCTAAAAATTAAACAAACTTCCAACGTCAATTTTTACACATGGTGAACGTATATCTGCACCACCCCAAAGAAAACATAAAATCATTATCATACGTCTCCCTCACACACGTATAAATAAAATGAAACTTAAAGAAAAAGTAGTACTTTGGACGCGGTCACACATATACACATATTTTGTGTGTCTCATCTTTTGTCTTACCATTATTTAATGTGTAAGAAAGAGCTGCAGCATTACAGCGATAAGGATCGTATGTTTATTGACTTTTTTTGACATCACGGTACCGTAACCGTGAATCGTCGAGGTAATTATAAAATCGCTCATTGTGATATGTGAATTTCTTTAAACTGTTGTTCTAAAAGAAATATTAAATTGTGACCGCTGTAACTAAAGAATGGTGATTACTTTTGACTATGTATCTTTTAAATTCGTTGATGTTTTGTTGAACAGAGATAAATATTTTATCATGACTGAATAAGATGCATGCTGATACCACTTTTTGTATGAATTAATAATATTTTTGCCCAAAATGCAAAAGAATTTCTCTTTCTACTCCTACATCCAGCCTTTAGACATTTTTTTATTTGAATTATTATTGTAAGACAAGATTAATTGATATCCATTTACAGTACATACAAAGATTTCTTGTTTTAACATTCTTAACATTTGGGAAGATGGCAAAAAACAAAGGTTTTAAGGTTATTTAACCTCTCAGGCTAATTTGTTCGCTTTTGGGAAAGGCTCACGTAGGTCTCGTAGAAATCGTTGTATCTCCCTTTGCGAAACGATATTAGAAAGAGAAAACAACATGCTTTATATTTGAATCTAGAAGTTAACCACTCCGACCCGTAAGCGAATTTATACGACAATATAATGATAGCAGTCAAGTACAATTCACGTTAACACATGTGTTCCCACAGAAATGCGAAACGTTATCACGTGTAAAATCCGTGAAAGATCTCGGTGTCGTCTTTGATCCCAAACTGACATTCTCTTGCCATATATCGCAGCTCACTCAGTCTTGCTACAAACTTCTTGGATTCATCATCAGGACTTGTAAGCAATTTGATAACCAAGAAGCTATGCTAGCGTTATTCGATGGCATACTGAGAAGCAAACTGGAGTACGCGAGCGATGTTTGGACACCATACCACCAGAAGTACATTGATATGTTAGAGCAAATCCAGAAGAAATTCCTCGGGTATGTTTATATGCGGAAGCATGGAACCTATCCAAGGTTCATGCACCATATTGACTTACTTGAGGAAACTGATTCTGTGAGCCTAGAAACTAGAAGGAAAGCAAGTCTTGCTATTCTGTCTTTTTCAAAATTTGGAACAATTTCATCAATAGCCCATTTATCTTGGGATGCTATGATTTATATGTACCAGACCACTACAGCCGAAGTCGACATCATGACTTATTTAAAGTACCGAACGGCAGAACAGACGTCTTGGCAAAGCATAGCATGACGAGGGGAGTGGTGCTGTTAAATGAAATTGCAAACCATTTGGATGTAAGTGACTGTTCTTTATATGCCTTAAAAACATTATTGAAGAGTCACTTGCCTAAATGCTGATAGGGTAACTAAATTGTACTGTAATTGGAATTATTCTGTTGTACAATAATAATAAAATAAATAATAAATCGTTATAACTCTGTTATTGTTCTAGTGACAACCCTAAAACAAAAAGTTGAAGATCCATATTGATCATTCACATCTCTATTCAAAATTGTCCATAGAAGTACATAAAAGATTTATTTTGTAGAAACAGTTTTCACCCGCCAAATCGCCTACATGCCGTTAGATATTCTTAATTTTTTATTAAATATTATTGTATGAAATGGTAAAAAAAATGGGGAGACAAAATTGTTTATTCTACATTTATACAATAGAATAAGTGTTTTTTTTTTTTTTTTTTACACAATCTGTGATTTTTGTTTCGTTTTCACATAAAAACATCACAGTCATTTTTACAGTTTTTTTTTATGTTTGCACTCTAAATTTTAATATTTTCAAATATTAATATTTATTTATAACATAACAATTTGAAAGCTTATTTCATAACCTTTCAAAAACAGTTTTTAGTAATCGAAATTCAAATACAGTACAATCTCAATAATCCGGCACTTCAATAGACCGATACCTCCAATAATCCGGCAACCTCCGCCTGCGCCTCCCTCCCCCCTCTACGCCTATGCGCTCCATCGCCGCATTGTTGTCTAGCAGTCTAACCTCAAAACTTATCTCATGTGCACGTGCGTACATATTTACCTGTTGTTTTGAAGTGTGAATAGTGTGTATATTCTCTTTATGAAATGCTTTGTTTTATTAACTATGATTTTTTTCTCTATATAATCCAGTAATCCAAACATTCCGGCACCCTCTGGTTTTTAATAGTGCCGGATTAGTGAGATTGTACTGTACATGTATTTAAAAATATTCAGGAGGGGCAAAAAACTATCTAGGGATATATGCGCACTTGCTTGCTTATGTGCTGGGGATGGTTCATTTGCAGTATTGACTTTAACTGAGTACAAGCAGTATAATGGTCAATTTCAAAATTTGGAAACACCAACCAATGTGGCTTGAAGGTGCCAAAAGACCGTATATTGAATTTACTGGCTCATAGACAGTATTGAATATACCTACGTAGACAAATAGTACATTTGCAGCAAGTTTTGAAGTGGTAGAAACTTTCAGTATCGCCCTGGTCATAGACCACCATTCAGAATCTAAACAATGTTTGAAATCAGCTGTGTTTGGTGACCCGGTCTGAATAGCCAGGTACTTCCCCATCTCCTTCACCTCGTCACTACCAACAATATACCCCAATTGGGGATGCCATATTCTCATTGGCTCCAGACCTTGTGAGGTAGATATTCACAAAAAAAAACAATAATTGAAAACTTACATAATACATTTTAATTTTGCATGCTCACATTTATAATAATTTAGGTTGTGATAACCCCTCGGGTAATTTCTTGCTTTTGGGAACAATTCGCATAGGTCCCATAGAAGTCTTTGTGACTCCCTTACTATCATAGTGAGAAATATGATCTAAATGGTATTAGAAAGAGAAAATCCCACATCATATACTCAAATCTAAAAGTTAACCACAAAATAATTAAAATATACAGCTTTATGACACCAAAATTTACGACCTCAATTAGAAAAAAAAATTATGAAATTTTTAATAAATTATTTTTACACAACAAAAAAGTGAGGGGACTATAATATTTATAATACATTTGTCTAAAAAAAAAATGTGAGTGTTTTTATTTTTTTTCATTACCAGTAATTTTAGTTATAAAAAATGTAAGGTGAGCCATTTTTAAATCTTTTTACGGTTGCATTAAAAAAAATTATATTTAAAAATTACGACGTCATTTATAATAATTAAATTTTAAAGCGTATTTCATCACCTTTCAAAAACATTTTTTTTTGTTTATGTTCATAAATATTACATTTATTCAGATTTGATTGCAAAGTGGAAATATTTTTATCTACTAACAGAATATTACCAAGGCCTGGGGAGTTAAAAATGGTTGGTGGTGATTTTATATAAATTTCATAAATATTACATTTATTCAGATTTGACTGCAAAGTGGAATTATTTTGATCTACTGACAGAATATGACCAAGGCCTGGGGGTTTAAAGGTAGTTGGTGGTGATTTTATATAAAGTAGGTAGGCAATCATGGATTATATATAGGCGGTACCATTGGCTATTATTAAATGATCATTATACAGTGAAACCCCCTTAAGAAATTTGATTTTTTCTGAATTTTTCCCACGTATAAGGTTTTCCTGCGAAATTTAAGAAGTTTTATTCAGTTAACATTCTTTGAGGCTTCACTGAGTTGTTGGCTAAGGGACACGGAAGCTAAGTGTAGTTTATGGACAGACCGAAAGCCATTCACATTTTTTGTTGGTACTTGCCAATTGATTTGAAATTTATTGTATTACTTATGTTCTCTATTTTATGCAGGTGCTTTCAGGTTTTTACAGATGCAATGCCGCCTCATGGAGCCTCATGAATGAGTTTTTCTTTTGCCCTGTTTAATTTATCTTTGTCTTACTAACCTTTTTTTGCATTTTGTTTTTTCTGTTAAGCACTTGCTGCTTAACAGAATACTTAACTTAATACCGCTTACTAATAACGTATGCAAGGACACTGGAGGTCTAGATTCGTTTAAATAAATAAATGTAGCTTCATTTAACAAAAAATTAGAATCTTGCGAGAGCCTTGAAGGAGTAACCATCTGTTACTTATACCAGGGCGGGTAAGAGGTGGATAACCTCCACTGCTTAAGAAGTTTGTTTTTTCCGGTCCCTTGGAATACTTCCGAAGAGGATTTTACTGTGTTACTATTTATGTATATATCTATTTTATATGTAAAAATTTCTGCCATTCAAAGTTGTGTCTACTTACAATGAATTATTTTTATTTACCTAATGCACAATCGATAACAAAATTCCTTCCAATCTTTAAAATCTAGTTTTCTTTGCATTAATTTCTCAAGCGCCAAAAGAACCCATTGGATACGAAAAATATTATCCTTTGGGTTCTGGCATATCCACATAACTGACATTAATGCATTTTGGTCATTGGATCTTACCTGTGGCACACTGCGGCGTTTCGTATGTTAAATAACATATTATGAATGTAAAGGAGATAACACAAAGGTTTAGCAAAGAGTATCGATAAAACCATTTATCAACATGTTATTGTCTAAATCCGTATCAATTGTCAGTTATCAATATTTGCAAGCACGATCAACAATTGAATGTATCGCCCGAATAACGTTGCAAACAGCAAAAACAAGATTTTTCAGAAACAAGAAAAAACGTTTTTTAAATGATTTTTTATTAGAAAACATCCCATTTTTTACAGTTTTATATTACTTAGACATAAACAAGGGTACATGTGAAAAAATATTTTTAAAAAACCATTAAAATAAAGGAAATAATCGACATAAAACAAAAAAAAATGTGGAATAACGTTGCTTAAGCTGCCACTTGCAACGTTTTTCCACTGTAGTGCATACATTTACTGAGCCGGTAGGTTTTCATAAAAGCTTCTGTTGATTTCTGGTAAGTATTGAGACATGGACATTAAATCTGCCTTTTTTGCCGCTGATATGGGTAATAAGAATTGGAAGAGTATCGGCAGATCAGCAATAGGAGGTAATTAATATTGGGTCGATACCGTCCTTTTTGTTTTTTTTGGAGTTTAAAAATTTTCCAACCTTCGAGAATATTAAATATGTCAGTGTTGAAAATATATAATATAATGAAGTGGATACTTTGTTTAAAAATATTAATATTTGATAATGTAAATAATAAATAAAGTACTTAAGAAATTTATATTAAAAAACCAAACAAAACTTATTTACATAAGAAATATAAGTGTAACGTTATTCCACTAACCTGTGTTGGGGGTGATTTGCCGCTAACCGCTTTGCCTTTACGACTTGTATAAGGTTTACCCGAATTTCTTAATGCCTTCTGCTTATTATCCTTCCAGTTTTCAAAAGAAATTTTATGTTTTTTCCCTTTATTCATATTATTTAACATACGCGGAGACACCGAAACTACCTGCTGCACAGACGACATGTCGGCTCGCGCAACGTTTTTCCACTGAGACTGGCTCCCCAGCGCACTTTGGATGCTACTAAAAGAGGGAGATAGATTTTTTTCATAATGTGAAAGAGTAGGATAGATAGATGTACATATAAAGAACATTATTCCACCAAAAAGCACTTTACGTTTTTTTATTGTTTGCAACGTTATTCGGGCGATGCATTCAATTGATATGAGATATTCCGACCTATGATTGATAATTTTTAGCACAGCCTCCTAAGTGTCAGTTAAGTTGACAATATATGAATCATTTTGTATAATGTTGTTTGTTGTGCAAAATAACTGGCTTATTAATGAATGGAGGTGAACTAGCGAAGCTCTTAGAATTGAAAGAAATCGTATACGCAATCCCCTTTCAATCTTGGAGAGAAGATTGTGGTTGAAATATGACTATAGACCTCAATAACCAATTAACTCCCGTTATGCGTTGAAAGAAATCATATACGCAATCCCCTTTCAATCTTAGAGAGACGATTATGGTTGAAATATTACTATAGACCTCAATAAGCAAATTAACTCCCGTTATGCAGACTGCCAATGCATTTTTGGGCTAGTGTTTCACTTCAATATTGCTAAATTATTAATATTTTTACGTAATTGTTTGACATGTCAATTCATAGAAAACACCTCCAATATTGGCAGTGTACATCGATTTCAAATTTATTTTCTGTCAATATCGGTTCGGCAGTCATTAGTAAAACCGTGCTCGAGGTATCGATATAAAACCATCGGAAGTTACGCCTATCGATCTGATACTGTTTAAGTTATAGATTTCTCTGTGCTAGACCTCTTGATAGAAGTTAATTGTGGACGTGTCTGTGGCTCCAAAAACACCCCAATTTTTTCTTACTTCTAATGAAATTGATGGTACATTTTCAAATATCGACATTATTTCACGGACAAAAACAGGTGACCTCAGTTTTCTTTCAATCAATATCAAAATTTTATCACCCTTATAAAATAGCTTCAGAGCGGTAGTAAAGAATTTAATTTGGTTGGAATTTTTGCATCTGGTCTTATTATTTCAAATAATGAATGTAAATAGAGGTGAGAGTATTTTACACTTACATATTTTTTATTGTAATAATAATAATGCTTGGTATAAGAAATTAGTCTTAATGTTCTCTATAATAAATTTTTCACTCACTAAAACAAATTAAAAGATGTTATAACAGATAAAAAAAAAAACAATAAAATAATGCTTATGTAGTTAGAATATGAATGAAATAATTGTTATGAAAGTTTTCAATGCAGCCAACCTTTAGTATGAAATGCACCGATCAACCCTTTGCGAACATCATTGGTTGACTATTGTGTATTCAATTAAGTGTCAAAGGGCCTATCTGTAAATTCTGTATCAGTGCATTCAAATTGAAAAGTAAACGAATATTATATGCCCATTTTCATTTTTGTAAAAAAATATTATAAGGTACCTACCTTATATGATTATCATCACATGCGTATTTAAATTAAAGTACCTAATTATTAATTTTTATTACCCTTGCAACATTAAATGCGGCTTCGCATAAAAATTTGTTTTGTGCCATGCCATTGGATAATAAAAATGGCGGTGGTATTGTTTATTTATCCTTTATTATATTTAATAGGAGGTAATAAAAAAATCTATTACAATATACACATTAGCTTTTTCATTTCAAAACTTTCTTCTTACATAACATTTGGTGTGGCCATAGTGTGAAATAATATTTTTACATTTGTAGCCATGGTGCTGCTCTCTGGTGGTAAAATACGACTCCAGATACTAATATCTACAGCCTGTATGTCGGACGAATATCTACAGCTCATATGTTGAACTAATATCTACGAACTTCAGAATGTTGACTAATATCTACAGAGCGTAGGTTGAACTAATATCTACAGAGCGTAGGTTGGATTAATCAGCTAAATGTGTCCAATAGTCCGATATTAGGGATTTTTACATACATACTTACATAAATTAAGTTTTTTAAACTGCATACGCAATATTACGTTATTCCAATATGCTATACATAATTGCAAATCCAACCTCTGCCAGTGCTGTAGATATTCGTCAACACTTTGGTTCTCATAGATATTCGTCAACAGTTTGAGCTGTAGATATTCGTCAACACTTTCCTTCTCATAGATATTAGTTCGATTTTTTCAGTTTTTGGAATTCCTGTAGATATTAGTAGACGCCTCCGTAAAATACACACACTAAAAACCCATAAACCACTCTGTTAGTAAAAAACCTAACTAAAAAAAACATTTATTTTTTATTTTTGCTTGGTTGGTAACTATTTTTAATTTATAAAATTATAAAGCAGTCAATATGTTTACATTATAATATTATGATAATAAAATAATTTTTATTGCTCACTGTTGTTAATATTATTAATTTGTGCAGTCGACATGAACTTCACACATAAAATAAAATATTGAATGACATCTATGGTAAATTAGCAATAGTTAAATTATCCAAATGCTTTTTCTAGACTTATTTAATAATTATTTTTATTGAACTCAATTACGAAAGCAATAAAATTATAAGTTTAATCTTTGGAATTTACAGAAAATATGCATTTTTCCGTTGATTTTTTAAAAAATATCTTCTGTATTTTTAGACTAAAGTAGGTTCATTGATTATTATTGTGGATTAAATGGTGTTAATTTTAGGATATTCCACAAGGTGTTCGGAATATAATATTAATATTTGTAAATAAGAAAGACTGCACTTAAATTTAAAGTGTTGCGTAAAGGCTAAAATGGTTAAACCGTCTTCTTTTTTGTATTCCATTTGTACCATAATAATGTTATATTAATTACATGAAATATACCAAAATATTGTGAAATAAAAATTCTTTTATTTAATTTTTTTTTCTACCTTTTTTTTCAGAATAATTATTTTTTTGACCTGCTGTTCAGGCACACCACTTGCTGGTACCCAGGGGGGCAATCTGGAAAACGAAAAATAAAGTATTGTCATGTAAGTTCAAGAAATTTAAAAAAAAACACATCATGAGAGCGTCAAAGGGACCCAGTGCCTCGGGAGGAATGATGCCAGATGCAGACGAAGGCAACTTAAAAAATGAAAAATTTAAATCGTTTGTTAACTTGGTGGTTATTTTTATTGATGTGTAATTTTTGTTAGTTTTTTGCCTAAAATAGTTTTTAGTTTATAGTCTGTCAATTAAGAGTAGAAAATATTAAAAATGGAACTACAAAATTTGTAGGCTGGCAACACCAATTTAACTGTCAAATACTCTTTTAAAGCGCAATGACACTGAATATACGGAACAGTGTAAACCTTAAAAAAACATTTTTTGTTCTTAAAGTAAAAAAAATAAAATTGAAGAAGCACTGTTGTTAAGATACACTTACTTTTTGACATAAATTTAACAGTAGGTAGAAAGCAATAATCACTAATGGTGAGTTTAGTTACTGTACTTTTAGATCTAAATGAGTCAAATATATTCAAATCTAAAATTAGAGACATGATCTAAAGCCCAGGCAATGCTAGGTACTTAAGCTAGTATTAAATAAATGTGAGCAATTCTTAAACTGTGCTTTATATTTTATTACTATATCTTTTTTCTTCATTATGCTAACATAAAATTGCAAAGGTATAATATAATACGCAATTCTAATTTTGAGATCAGTGGGTATCTGTATTGCAATAAAAAAATATATTTTTTACTTTTACGAATTTTTAATTTTTTACAAAAATGCTTTACACAGCTTTATATTTTACCATGAGTTAATGTTTATTATTGCCATTTGAACAACAGTGGCGCCCTCCTATGTTTTCTACTCTTACTTGACAAACTGTAATTAAGCCTAAAAAAACCCACTTTATTTTTAATTTTTAGGTATTATTATTTCATAAATAGCACAAAAAAAGAAATTAAATAATTAGTTATTAAAGTTCAATATTTTACATTTCCGGTTACTGAAATAGTTTCTGATTGTTATCTAACTGAACAAAGTGTTTTTTTTTAAATAAAATTATACTATTAACCATGTCCCATTTATCTGTGAACAGTGAAACTCTCTTAACCCTTAGCGGAACTTTTGACTTTTTCTTTTAAATACAAAATTTTGAGCTGAAATACAAAAATGTCACTAAATATGTTATTAAAATTTTTATGAAGTTTTTGACAATGCCAAAATTTTGGCAGTATTAGTATATATATATGTGTTATTTTAAAAAGCTCACTGCTACACTAGGTTATAATTATTTTGGTAAATGTTCCACAAGTTTCAACTTAATTACTTCGAGAAAAAACTACTAACGTTTGGATAGATGTTAAAAAAATGCATTAAAAATCAAATTATTAATGTATTGAACCGCTTACTGGTAAATACAGAATATTTTTTATTCAAACAGTTAAATTTAGCTTTATTATCATGAAAAGTGAGTATTTATGTCGGGGGAGATGAAAATATATGCATGTTACATTTTAATTTTGTTAAAATTAATTCATTTACGCGGATACGCCATTTTTATATTTATTTAACATTTCATAGACAATCAATCAATGCTACGATTCGTAGAAAAAATATAATTGCCATATAAAATAATTATTTATTTACGCTGCGAAGTGAATGCATTATTGACAAGTTTGTACCTGTATTTATAACAGCAGAACATGGAAAGAAATAGAAATGTTTAAAATAATTACACATACCCGCTAGATATACCCTGCTTTGCCAAACAAAACATTAAAAATATGGGATGTATATCTAAATTATGATGACATGCAGCTTTCGTTTTAGTTTGAACCTCAACCCAATAATTTAAAGTAGGTACTTTTTTGTTTTTATTTTGACGAGAATTAATTTAATAAGATTGGTACATCCGACAAATATCATATTTCATTGTCTATTAGTTAAAAAAAGAATTTTGAGAAACTTCGACAACACAAACGTTCCGTTTTATGTTTTATGAGTATGGAGGACTAACTTGCCAAGGGGGCAAACATTAATTACGTGAGAAGTTTTTCTTCCAATCTAGACCCCCCCCCCCCTTGGTGAGATAAATTTGGGCCTAACTTTGTATATTCTTTTCAAGTAGCGTGAGATTTTGCTGAACCCCCCCCCCCCCCTTTTAGTTAATGTATGCCCCCCAATGGTCATGTCAGTGGTGAGTGCAATCTTGTTGAAGCTAAATCACTTCGGATGTGGACGTATTATTTAACAACACTGAAGCTGCTTTCAAATGACAAATTTCAAATTTGTCTATTTCATCTTGTTTATTATTAACCAATCGGAACCATAAGCTTACTTTCACAATAATATAACATTACCAGTCATTTGTATGACATATGAGGTGTACCTGACTTATTAAGTTCTTATTTGGACTACTCGGATGCTTTTTAACGCTATTAGTAGTCAAAAAGCCATAATTTATTTTTTTCTTAAAAGTTATAAAATTTAATGAATTATTAATTATGAATATAGATTTAAGCCATGTATCCGAAACATGGATGATGTTGGGATGTAATGAGTTAAGACTTAATAATAAATAACTTTTTTTAAGAAATAAACTTACAAATATCGCACTTGGGCCCACCCCAGCCACTCTCACACTTGCAGCGATCCGGTGCGTCACACACACCGTGCACGCACGCTTCCTTGCACACGGGGATGCACGCATTGCCGTCCGTGGTGAGGGTGTAGCCCTTGCAGCATTCTTCAACCGGTCGTGTCTTCTCAATGGTGTGAGTCTTAATCTCCGTGCGGTAGTTCATCCGATACTTGGTGCAACGAGGGGGAATATTATAGCACCAGGTGTATTCCTTCACCATGTAGGGCTTTTGCTCAGTTACTCGCGTTGTTGTTGTATAGCTAGAATATAATTAGTTTTGTTTAATTGGCATTTCAATTGTACACATCAACAGTACATCGAGTCGACCTAAACTGCAGTTTGTCAAATAAGAGAAGAAAACATAGGAGGGCGCCACTGTTATTCAAATGGCAATACTAAAAATATAACTTATGGTGGTAATGTAAAGCTGTGTAACTTACGTTTTTGTAAAAAAATAAAAAGGCATAAAAGTGAAAAAAATATTTTTTCATTTCAATATAGATACCCAGTGTCTCAAAATTATAATTGCATATAGGTATATTATACCTTTACAATTTTGTGTTAACATAATGAAGAATAACAATATTTTAATAAAATATATAGCACAGTTTAGAAATTGCTCACATTTATTTAATACTAGCTTAAGTAGTACCTGGCGTTGCCCGGGCTTTAGATCAAGTCTCTAATTTTAGATCTGAATATATTTAACTCATTCAGATCTGAAAGTAGTGTAACTAAACTCACCATTAGTGATTCTTCCTTTCTACCTACTGTTAAATTCAAATTTATGGTAAATTAAATGAAAGCAAATCACTTTGTTAAACACCATTTTTTCAAATTTATATCATTAAGTGGGTACCTTAACAACGGTGCTTCTTCGATTTTAATTTTTTTCTTTAAGAACAAAAAATGATTTTTAAAATGTGATTTACAGCGTTCTACATATTCAGTGTCTATAATCTATAATAAATTGATATTGCCAGCCTACAAATTTAGTCGTTTAATTTTTTTATATTTTCTATAGACTATAACCTCCCCCAGAGCAATTTCACTCAGCATGTCTATCTCTAAATATTTGTGGTTTAAAACTTATATAATCTTGTATAATTTGTTAACAGTAAACAGGGCCGCCGAGAGGGCATGTTGGCCAAGTCTGAAACTTGGGGCCCGGGACGGGCTCACGGGCCCCGGATTTTTTACTTATAAAAGCCAATGACACCCGGAGCGGACGCGGGCCGGGCCGCGTATTTACAATCCCTACCGCGATTCAGTCGCGCTACGGACTGAAACGCGGTAGGGATTGTAATGCATAAATCACCTTACAAACACTACCTCGTTTCAGTCGTCTTACGCACTTCGTTGCTCTATCTGTTTTTATGAGAGTGACAACCGTAATTATAGAAGGGTTAGCAGAGAAGATGGACGGCGTTTTTTTATAATTCAAAAAAAAAATTTTACATTGAAAAATTTTTTTTAAGTAAAAAAAACGAGCATTTTTTTTATAATTACGGTCGTCACCCTCAGTTTAAAAAAAAACGTTTTATTTTTTTTTACTTAAGAAATAACTTTTCAATGTTAAAAAAAATTTGTTAGTTAAAAAAACGCGGTCCATCCTCTCTGCTAACCCCTCCATAATAACGGTCGTCATCCTCACAGAAACAGATAGCGACTGAAACGAGGTAGTGTTTGTAAGGTGATTTATGCATTACAATCCCTACCGCGATTCAGTCAGTAGCGTGACTGAAACGCGGTAGGGATTGTAAATACGCGGCCGGGCCCGCACGCTCCGTAGGCCCAGCTGTCAAGCACGCCATCCTGCCGGCCGGCCCGCTAGCTGTGTGGCAACTTTTTAAACATTTCCATTAAATAATTATGCTAAATTAGAATGATTGGTATAATGGTATAAGATACTAGAAAATAAGAAAAGGAAATGAAATTGTATTCCTAGCAGTAGTAGCAGGTTAGCATGACATTTTTAATTGTTTTCTCTCTCTCCCCCCCCCCCTCGGTAAGTTGGTGGGAGGGGGCCCGGTATAGTCAATTAGACTTGGGGCCCAGATTGGCTGTCAGCGACCCTGACAGTAAATCTCGTGCTGAAAAAAGTATGTTTCTAATTTTCTCTTATTTTATTTGAGTGATTTATTATTATCAAAACAAAAATTTCCTGTGAAATCATTAGATTTTCAAGTAGAAACTTTCTTTTGAAAGATGCCATTAAAAAATATATATTTGTGAAGTAAGTACTTATAAATACTAAACTCACAATTACATTATACCTACTTAATTATAAACCATATCATATTTTAAGTGGTATTTTTTAGTTTTTCAAATAAGGAATTATACAATTTGTCTGAAAGAAAATGTCCCTATATTAATGACAATTCTTTGTTCAATCTTTCTTCAGGCAAATACCACTATTGAAAAAATGCAAATATTAATAACTAGCTTTTGCCCCCGGCTTCGCTCGCATAGTATTAGGGGTTCCCACTCCGCCTCCTCCACCTTCCTTATCCCCACTCCACCCCCCCCCCCCCCCCCCCCCCCTCACCACCCCCTCCGTGCCCGTTACATTCATTTTTCAAACAGCTCGCGTGCCACCTATTAAAACGTAACAAACAAACACAAGCAGTTTCGCATTTATAATATTGGTATAGATTAGTATAATTTTAACTATCAAAGAGATCTCCATAGTGAGGGGGCATACATTAATTACGTGAGCTCAAAAGGGGGAAGGGGAGTTCAGAAAAATCTCACGTTACTTGAAAAGAATATACGAAGTGGCTCAAAATTTATCTCACCAAGGGCGGGGGGGTCTAGATTGGAAGAAAAACTGCTCACGTAATTAATGTACGCCCCCTAACCTAAACAAATAACAAAATGAGAGTGTACGTCAAATAATTACTTTAGTTACCAAGTAATGCTTTGCTTTTCGTCTGAACAATAAACATATAATAAATAATTTCATAACGCCAGAGCTTACCAATATATGCAGCCAATGAGCCTATATTACTCGCAAATAATGTAGCTTTCTATTAGTGAAAGAATTTTTAACCCATCTGCTTGGTTCAATATATTCGCACCTCACAATCTGGAACACTCGGTTTCGCGTGTAAATTCTGAAACTGTCACTTTGGATCGAGATTGTAAAATATCTATGCAATATAGCTTTCATATTTCAAAGACAATAAGAAGCATTATTTCGTTCAAAATACATAATATGTATGCGAGAGAGGAAGAGAGATATATACCTAGATTTTAAAATGTAAGGTCGCTCGGGAAGTTTTTGGTCTTATGAAAGTATAATGCGATTACGTGTTTTGGGATGTATTTATTCCTAAACAAGCAGACAGTTAAATTCTATTCAGTATTTTTTGCGTGAGAGAGTACAAATTTTCGCCTTTATAATATTAATAGGATTTTGATCTTCCTCTATTGCAAATGTTGGCGGTTATGTCCATTGGTTCCACGACAACTCAGATTCATGCATCTTCAACAACCCTTTGAAAAGACATTAAAAGTTATATAAAATAATAATAATAAATTGACCATAACTTAACCTAACCTAACCTACTTAACCAAAGATGTTATATGTATTAATATACTGATTTACCATTGTCTCAGAAACTCGAGAAAGAATGGGGCAAGTAAAAAATGTTGCAAAAAAAGTTTAGTAGAGTAGTTTAGTCAGCTCCTTAGTAGAGTCAATCCAATTCGTTCTATTTTTTCAGGCGAGTAGCGGCATTGACATGCGCAAACCCGTCATTTTAATAGAGTTCATTAGTAGGCGCGCAGATATGTCGTGTCGTTGGAGTGAAGATGCTACTCTGAATTTCTTTATTTTTGCTGCTATTAATCTCTTTTTGCGTCCATAGTTTATTTATTTTCATCTCACTAATTTATTCTTCCACCTCCTACATTCAGTTTAATTAGCGTATTTACTTTGTTACATAGCAGCACGTCAGCAACGGGCGGCTCACTAATGTACTCTACTTGAAAGTAATGCGAATGCTTTTCGGCCAGTCAAGTAGCGAGCTATTCGCTACTCGGCTAAGCTACTTGCCCAGTGCGAACAAGCCACAATGGTGCTAAAAATTTTCAGGAAACAATCAAAATAAACATATTTTTTATAAGATACGATTTTAGATTTTCACGGCCAAAAATTATTGTGTTATTAGTTTTTGGGGACTAGAATATGTGAAGAAACAAAAATCGGAGCAGAGCTTACAAAACTGACTTATCCGGTAATTGACGGTTACATCAAGGCTAAACCCAAAAAAACATGTTGAAGTATATTGTAGCGCCAGCTCGTAGAGGAGTGGAGCTGGCGACACGGTATCGCTCCTAAGTAGATAAGTACAAACATCACCCCTAACTATTACACATCTGCCCTGATGATGGACACTGCAATGCTGTCCGAAACGTTGGCTAATAATACCCCAAAAACTAATAACAAAATATTTTTTATAACTATAAATAATTTGTTTGTATTTACAGATGAAATGTTATTCCGTAGCTTTTAGCCTTGTAATGGAAATATTTTCTCATCACACACGAGGCCATTTTGACACAATACGACCTCGACTGTATTTTGTCAGAGGGTCAAAAAATTTCCGTTTTACAATAAAATTCAAACAAATGGAATATTTGTGAATGTATCTGAAAACTAAAAACAGTTTTAAAAAAAGTGCGCCCCACGGTTGAATTTGGCAGCCACCTCTGGTCTGGAGCTCCAAAATACCTAAAAAAAACCCTTGACTCTGTGCAGAAACGGGCGGTCCGTTTGATAGATTCTCCCATCCTAACAGACGGACTGCAATCTTTAGAGCATAGGCGTCAGGTGGGAATGCTGTCCTTGTTCTACCGGTATTACAATGGAAGATGCTCCGAGGAACTAGCATCATTGATCCCCTCGGCTCCGGTGCATAGTCGGGAAACACGCCAAACACGCGCCCAACATTTGTACACGGTTGACATTAATCACATGAGAACGGGTCGTTTCTATGACTCGTTCTTGAGTTCAACGGCTCGGCTGTGGAACGATTTGCCGGCCTCTGTGTTTCCTCCCTCCTACAACATGGGTCTCTTCAAGACCTATGTTCACTCCTTCCTTTCCTCAAAGAGACCCTCCACACAGCATCTACAAAGATGACATAGGCCCTGAGGGAAATTATTTTCCTCAGGGCCTCCTGTGTGGTGTTAATGTAAAAAAAAAAAAAAAAGGTGATGAAATATCATATATAAATACATATAAGTACATATGAACATAAAAAAAGTTTTAAAATTGGCTCACCTTACATTTTTTTTCTAACTAAAATTACTGAAAATGAAAATAAATAATTTATTAGACAAACGTAATATGAATGTTATCGACAACTCACTTTTTTATTCTTTCATGTAAAAATAATTATTAAAAAATTCTCAAATTTTTTTTGGCGTTCAGAAACTTTGGATTCATAAAGGTGCACATTTTAATTAGTTTGCAATTAACTTTTTGATGTGAATAAGGAATTACACAATTTGTTCGAAAGAAAATGTCCCTATATTAATGACAATTCTTTGTTCAAACTTTCTTCAGGCAAGTACCACTATTGAAAAAATGCAAATATTAATAACTAGCTTTTGCCCCCGGCTTCGCTCGCATAGTATTAGGAGGTTCCCACTCCGCCTCCTTCACCTTCCCTGTCCCCACGCCACTTCCCCCCACCCCCTTCTCCCACCCCCTCTCCCCTACCTCTCTCCCCACACCCCCCCCCCCCCTCTCCCCACCCGGGTATTTTCTCTGTCTAACACAGTTTAGATCATATTTTTAACCATGATAGTAAGGGAGACCCAATGATTTCTATGAGACCTGTATGAGTTGTTCTGAAAACTGAACAGACTTGATGGGTTTACCAAATTATTTTGTTTGTCACTTTTGACTTTTTGAAGGCGGTGTTGAAGTTGCATGATTCAAAGCTTGTCCGGTCCCCATGTCCAGTATCAGAGTTTGCTTTCTAAATCTCTGCATATTATAAATTAAAGTCCTCTGCCACGTCTGTCGCGATACACTTAAAAACTACTGAATGGATTTTCATGCGGTTTTCACCAATAGAGTGATTCATAAGGAAGGTTTGGGTATATAATTGGTCAAGTTTGATTCAAGTCAAATTTATGTAAATTGGTTGAAATATATAATCTGTTTGTGGTGGACGAGTGGGCTGGCAAGCGGGCAGTGTTGATTTGATTTGTATGCAAATTTATCGTGGTCATAAAGGTTGGGTAACCATCCAGTAGACGGCGTTGTATTTCGTTAGCCACAGCAACGCTTGGCCGGGTCAGCTAGTAAAAAATATAATGGAACTCACGACTCTTGTCTTGTGCAAACGTTGGGTCCTTCCAGTCCAGTCACGCTTACTAGGACCAAGAGAAACACGGATGCTGCTAATGTCATCTTTAAATTTGCACCCTCCATAGTGCCACTATAGAAATTAATCTATTCAATATGTCACTTCTTATTGCAGTCTATTTGTTGACAAACTGTTGTAGAACTATATATTTACAACAGGTAAATATCCTTCGGAGCTGTCAACTGCACCAACTGAGAACAAAAGACAAAAACATGGTCAGATTGACTAAAGATAAACA
This sequence comes from Limnephilus marmoratus, assembly GCA_917880885.1. Lineage (NCBI taxonomy): Eukaryota > Metazoa > Arthropoda > Insecta > Trichoptera > Limnephilidae > Limnephilus > Limnephilus marmoratus. The sequence continues at coordinate 34,292,950 of OU862926.1, forward strand.
TGGTAAGAAAGCACTTAGTATTCATCAAGTCAAATGTAATAAACACAGAATTGTGCGTGGTTGAATTTAAGAATCCGGCTTCCAACGCATGTCTGCCGCCACGCCTTACCCATCGCACCATATAAACCTCTGTGAACGTGGATTTTTAGACAAAGCTACCATTGTAATTTGGTTTCTAATTCAAGAATTTTTCTTATGATGACGCCAATTTCATCGGCAAGACGCAAAGGGACGTGCCCTTCCTGGGTATAAGTACAACAAATTTGTGAACCTGGAGTATCTCCCGGATTTCAAAAGATGACAGTAATACTCAGTTGTATAAGCGGCTGTATGTTACATATGATGTCATCGCCCGTCCTGGTTACTTTTTAGCGCTGACTAGATACGAGGAACGGGCTAGTCTTGGAACCAGTTCCTATTGGATTTACAAAATGAACACCAACACTAACTGGGCGAAGCCGATCCAAAATCCGACTGCAGTGAAAAGATTAGTATAGTGCTCGAATGGATTCATACTCAGTGTCGACTGTTGGTAGTTGCTAGTGGACTAAACTTGACCAATGTCGTTCACTACCATCTGGCTATCATATTACGTATATGCAATTTTCAAGGCACTTACGGGGTTTAGGATCACAGGGGTCTCTCTACAAAAACGCAGTTTTGAGACAAACGCAATTAAAGATTTGAATGCTTTGAAACTCTGAAAGTAAAGGAGATTAAGTAAAAATTTGTTAACTAAGAAATTATCACACTCTTTGAAAAACAGTTTTTTAAGTAATTATTAAGGACTTGTGATGATTAAAAAAATATATTTGTGAAAAATGACTGTGTTCTAACTATTTTGCAATAATAACACAGGCTTTCTGATTACTGTGAAGGTAGTAGGAGTCTTTAAAATATTGTCCAGATAAAGGCCATCAGGTAGATTGTTCGTATAACGACTTTTCAAAGGCCTTCGATACTGTTAATCATGACGTCTTACTCAATAAACTGGCTGAAATAGGATTCTCCATGAGACTACTCACCTTTTTTGCTAGCTATCTTGCAGATAGGAAACAGTTTGTTTGTGTCTCATGGACTATTCCAATCTATTCTATTTTTTGTACGATCAGGAGTACCCCAAGGTTCTAATTTAGGCCCACTCCTATTTTCTATATTTATTAATGATATTTCAGAAGTAATTCTGTACTCTAGGTTTCTTCTTTTTTGCTGATGACCTAAAACTATTCTTATAAATACTAACCCCTGAAGACTGCAATCGACTCCAGTCAGATATTATTAGAATTATTGATTGGAGTAAAAGAAATCGGATCGAGTTCAATATCTCAAAATGTTTAATTTTATCATTCACTAGGGCGTGTCATACCTGGTATTACCGGTATACGATGGACGCCCGAAGTCTAAAACGTGTCTCCACCATGAAGGATCTTGGAATCATGTTTGATAGTAGGCTGACATTTCATACTCATATTAAGATGGCTTGTAGCACTTCATTGAGAATGCTGGGCTTTGTTCTGCGTACTGCAAGGAATTTTAAAAACACCCGGGTTCTCATAATTCTATTCAATTCCTTAGTAAGGAGTAGACTTGAAAGTGGGTCGGTAATTTGGAGTCTGCACCAAGTAAAATATTCCCTCATGTTGGAGAGAGTTCTGAAAAAATTTCTGAGATTTCTGTACATGAGGGAGTACGGCTATTACCAGTGGCTCTATCCTACCTACTTTCTTTTGGGTATGCTCGGAATGAACTATCTACGTGTCAGAAGGGATGTACGCCTTGCTACTCATTTCTTCAGATTGATTCGCGGATGGTTTGAAAACTCTGCTATCTTGGAGAGCATTCACTTTTATGTTCCCGATGGTTATCTTCACCATCGACAGCATAGGCTGCTCTATCTTCCGGCCTGCAGGACTAACTTGCCAATGGTCATGCCGGTCGGGAGAGCAATCTTGTTGTTGAACAGAATTAATTCAGATATCGACATATTCAGCGTCAGTGAAGCTGCCTTTAAGGCTGTCATACCAGCAAATCATAATTTCGATTCCGACTGCACCGCTCACACATCAGCCGTTGCAAGCGGACGTTTTTGGAACTAGATTTCGTTCCGCTAGAAGCCGGGTTTCACGTACCTATAGTTCACGCGAAGCTGGACCTACAGTATGGTTCAGATAAAGATGTTGAATTCTCGCTTCCAGAATTTTAATAAGTAGTAGTTATTTGTAATTTGTGTATTGAAGTGCGTAGACATAAATAGATACATAAACACAGTAGGTATAAAGTAGATACCTACACAAAAAAACAATTTGTTATATTTTTTTAATATTTTGGTTTTTGTTTTTTCATTTTATTTTACGGCCATTAGAGTGGAAGAATTGAAACGTTACTTGAAATGGCTTTAGCCGTGTTTAGTGACCAGATCTGAAAAGTCAGGTACTTCCCCACCTCCATCTTCCCTAACTCCTTCCCCTCCCCCACTACCTTCAGCCTCACAACATACCCCAATTGGGGGTGATAGTCCCACTGGCTCCAGACGGGAGCAGTTGGGACTCTTGTGCGGTATTCATGAAAAAAAGAGTACCTAATATTCAGTTGGATTGTAAAAAATATCTCATTTTGAAATATTTATTCGTGTGCATAATTTTTAATTTTATATTTATGTGAATACCGCACAAGAGACCCAAATGCTCCCGTCTGGAGCCAGTGAGACTATGACATGACTATGGGGTATAGTATGAGGCAGAAGGTGGTGGGGAAGGGCAGGAGATGGGGAAGAGGAAGCGAAGAATTACTTGGCTATTCAGATCTGGTCACCAAACACGGCCAAAGTAATTTTTAGCAACGTTTCAATTCTGAATGGTGGTCTTACACCAGGGCGATACTAAAGTATCTTCCACTCTGGAACGTGACGCAAATATATTATTTTTATATGAAATAACCCAAATTAGTCAAACAAAATTTATTTGCCCACGCCGGGATTCGATCCCACGACCTTCGGATTGCGAGTCAAGAGCCTTACCTCTTGACCACGCCGGCCGTCAATAAATAGTATCAGTAATTTGGAAGGCGGGTATGGGTACCGCCGTCCCGGGAACCATGTATTGGATTATCAACACCGTACGGGTAGCCCGGGTTCATGGGGCGAGGTTTGTCAGGATCTCGGCGGCGGTGGAATCTGCCCCACCAACTACGTAGAAGGCCGGATCGGGAGAGACCTTTTTTTACAATCGCTCGACACATTGCCTATCTCTTCTTTGGGGATGCTGTGTGAAGGTTCGTTTCAGGGAAAGGGAGGAGAGGATCTTCTGAGAAGGAAAGGGTATTAGGGGTGGGTAGAAATGTGGGGGTCAGCGTGTCCAGGAGAGCGGATGTATGAATCCATCCCTCCCACTGCGGTGCAAAGCGATGTTCCGAGAGAGTAAGGCTGGAGAAGTCAAAGGGACTCCCTCAACCACTTTCTCTAGATCCAACCTGCCATGCAGCTGGTGCGCAGACGCATCCGCCGCCAAGACCTGAAAAAACCTCACCCCATGAACCCAGGCACCCCTGCTAGTCACCAAACGTTGCGAACCACTAAGGATGACCTACGGCAGACGTGTTGGTTATCAAAAAAATGGTTCCCGGGGCGGTGGTACCCATACCCGATTCTCATGTTTGTTATTTTTGTAATACGAAAAATGGATATAAAAAAGCCTACCCCCCATCCCTCTCAACCCCCTCCCCCTCTCACCCCACAACCTCTAACCACCCTCCACCCCCCCGCCTCTTTTACCCCCCCCCCCCCTATATAAAAATCAATTGCTGTTTGTTAGTTTCACTAAAACTCGAGAACGGCTGGGCCGATTTAGCTGATTTTGGTTTTGAAATGTTTGTCGTAGTCCAGGAAAGGTTTAAACGTTAGTTTTAAGAAAATATGGAAAAGTTGCGAGGAAGATAGTAAAATCAACAATTTAATTCTCTCATATAAACTGTTCTACATACTTTCCTGTGAATTGCTAACCGTTCATCCGATTGCGATGAAACTTTGGTGAGTTGTTGTGAGCACGCCCGCAAAGTAGTCCAGTCAATAAATGCTCCAAAAGGAGGTGTAGAGTGCGTGAGCAGGGACCTAAGCGATTCCTCCAGAAACTTGTTTAGGGTGCTTAGGGTGTGAACATACTAAAAGTCCTGACGTCTTGGTTGTGAGCTAGGGGGAAGGGGGGGAGGGGGAGGTCCCAATTTTCGGGTTTCCGCTTATATCTCAAAAACGGTGCGTCACACATGAAAATTTCCTAAGGATAAGTAAAAAAAGCTCATAAAATTATCTACAACTTTTATTCTTTACGTAATTTTCGAAATCACGTCCATTTTTGACTTACACGCTCCACAAATGTAGATATTTTTGAAAAAAATTATTTTATCTCACATTTTTCATCAAACATTCCTTCATATCGTCTAAAATATTCATCAAAGAAAGAAATTTATTCTTAAGAAGTTGTAATAAATTTAATTCCCTTTTAGAATATATATACATATGCAAATAAGTCTCCAACCAGTAAATATTTACAGCAATTTTAAGGTTTTGCGTAAAATGTCGTCATTTTCAGAAAAAGCTGTTTTTATCTAATTACTGACACACCGACGTGCAACGACGATTATGCGACGCTCTTTTAGTAAGGCGTATGATCAGATATGACCATGGAAACCACATTGATGCTATCATTCAAAAGCCGAGAAGGCATAACAGGAGGCAGAGGTATTTTGCACAATGTACTAGAAGTGGTTAGTTGGTATGAGCGCAACTCATGAGATCTGCACTTCCCTTGAAGAGTATTGTGGAGTCTTCACGTCCAGTAACAACACAAGGACCTCGGACAAGCCCACCGAAGTAAAGATGCAGCAGACATTTTCAAACTCAGTCAGTGGTTTGATGCACATCCTCCCTTCCCACAAGCCAATGAAATAATGTCAATTCCCAATGTCTTCTGTCAGCTCGTCGATAAAAAATCACGATGAAAAGGTTGCAGTTGACCCAACATTTCTGTTTCACCGGATGTGTATAAGCAAACGATCAGATGAGGATTTGAAGAAATTCTTTGAGTATGAGTTGGCCCCATTTCCCTTGGCACTGTTCAATGAAGGTGGGATGTGGAAGACAACTAAATCTGTCCTGTACAGCTTATTCGAGCCTACCAAAAAACTGGTCTACTGTCTCAGGTGAACATAGTTGTGGACGGAAAATTTCTACTACACAGAGTAATTTGGCAAAAAGATGCCTTCCTTGTCACAATTTGTGATCGTTACATCAACTACGTCAACCACCACTATCCTGGATGACTCACACTGTGGTATTTGATTGGTACCCAAACCCAGCCAACGGTACAAAATCACAATAACAGATGCGATGATACAGACTGAGAAGGTCAGCTGACATCAATTTGACTTGGAACACTTCAATACCCGTTAAAAAGGAAGATTTGTTATCCAATCCTACCAACAAAAGTAACTTCATCTCTTTACTACAGACGAAGCTTCGGGAGAATGGGATACAGACTCTTCAGGACATGATGCTGACTTCCTTGTTGTGAAGATTGCTGTGGAACATTCCTCTCACAGTTTTGTGAGAAGCTTTCACTTCCTTTTGATTGCTTCCACTCCTCCCACCCAAGATATTCTGCTGCTGACAACGGACGAGGGAAAACCAAAACAATGCCACTGTCCATCCAAAAGATGCAGCACCGTGCATTTGAACACATCCTGTTCTTACATTCATTTACCGGCTGCGACACAACATCTGCAACTTTCAGGAGAAGCAAGGTGGGCTTCTCAAAATTGTACTTGGAGTCAGAATTCATCAAGCAAGCGGCAATGATCTTTATAACCCCTCCTCTACTCACGGCGAGGTTGAAGAGGCTGGAAATAAATGTTTCCTGAAATGGTATGCGCCGCCAAAAAGACAGACCTTCCTTAACCAGTACCGCTTTTAGTCGTTCACAGGGTTGGTGGCAAATATGAAGCCTGACATCAGCTCCCTCCCTCCAACAGAGAACGCAGTTAAACAGCATTCCCAGTGCACCGATTGAGCTGCCCCCTGAATAATGGGGGTGGAAACATGAAGGAGAGACCCTGATGCCAAATACAACAAAAGATCCACCAGCGCCGGAGGTCCTTCTAAATATGATATTTTGCCGCTGCACCAGGGATTGTGCAATTGGCAAATGTGGATGCCGAAAAGCAATGCTGACCTGTTCTGCAGCGTGTCTCCGAGTCTCCTGCCAAGGGAGATGCCTCAATAGCGTGCCTGTTGCCGAGGACGACGATGACGACAACATAGAGCCCATTCAGCAAGAACCATCCAATACTGAGGATGAAGATGCCATGGATGAACAACGCTTGCGAGGACCCCCACGTCCAAGGAGGATGAGAATGTAACATGATGTTATTGAGAACAGTGATAACAATGAGATCTATAATTTTATGTGCTTAATGTAACGAAATAGAATAAACATTATGATTATAAAATACAATTATGTATTTTTCAAGTAATATGATTTTTACCTATTTTATTTAATAACTGGTTTTAAAGTGTGGTCACACATATTATTAGGCGAACGAACAAGTGTTGTGTGTCAGTAATAAGATAAAAACAGCTCTTTCTGAAAATGACAACATTTTACGAAAAAACTTCAAATTGCTGTAAATGTTGAACGGTTGAAGATAAATTTACATATGTCTTTATATTCTAAAAGAAAATTAAATTCTTTACAACTTCTTTCGAATAAATTTTTTTCTTTGATGAATATTTTAGACGATATGAAGGAATGTTTGATGAAAAATGTGAGGTAAAATGATTTTTTTCGAAAATATCTACATTTGTGGAGCGAATAACTCGAAAATGGCTGTGATTTCGAAAATTACGTATAGAATAAAAGTTGTAGATAATTTTATCAGCTTTTACTTATTATCAAAAAATTTTCCTCTGCGGCGCACCGTTTTTGAGATATAAGCGGAAACCCGAAAATTGGGACCTCCCCCTCCCCCTCCCCCCCCTAGCTCACCACCTAGACGTCAGGATTTTTAGTATGTTCACATCCTAAGCACCCTAAACAAGTTTCTGAAGGAATCGCTTAGGTCCCTGCTCACGCACTCTACACCCCCTTCCTTGACTGGACTAAAGGTTTCTGTATATACTGGTGAGCTCTGGCATTATGAAATTTGTATATAAAATTGCAATTGGTGCCACGCAAACTGTTTGAAAACTGAATGTACCGGGAGTGAATGTATGGAATGCGGGAGGAGGTGGCGGATGGGAGAGGGGTGAAGGATGAGGGAGGGAAGGGGAGGGGAACTCGGGAGAGGGGGCCCGCGGGATGGGTTGGGGAGGGGAACCCGGGAGGTGGGAGGGGAACTCGGGAGGGGGGAGAGGAAAACGGGTGGGGGTTTAAGGGATAGGGGAAGCGGGCGAGGGGAGTGAGGAGAGGGGAAGGGGACGTTGGAGAGGAAGGGGAGGCAGAAGGGGAACGGGACGAATGGGAAAGGACACGAGCTCTGGCATCATGAAATTTGTATAAGTAATAAAATTGCAATAAGTGGCACACGAGCTGTATGAGAACTGAATGTATCGGGAATGAATGTATGGAATGCAGGAGGGGGGAGGGGAACCCGGGAGGGTGGAGGGGAACTCGGGAGGGGAGAGGGGAATTCGAGAGGGGGATCCGCGGGAGGGAGGAGGTGATTATGGGAGGGGGGAGGGGAACTCGGGAGGGGGGATCGCTGGACGGAAAAGGGGGGGAGTAGAGTGAGGAGAAGGAAGGTGGAGGAGGAGTGGGAACGCGAAAGGGGAAGGGGACGCGGGAGAGGAAGGGGAGGTGGAAGGTGAACGGGACGAATGGGAAAGGACGCGCAGGGAGAAACAATTTCGTTATTAAATGGCAAAGGTTGGTACCCGGCATATATATAAATGCTAATAAATGAAAATGAATCGCCGAAATGTATGTACGCGCATAACTTCCGAACGACTACACCAAATTGGATAATTCTTTTTTTGTTGTGTTTGTTATTGCCAGGACAAGGTTTGTATATAACTACTGGTGAGCTCTGGCATTACAAAATGTGTATACTAAAAATTCAATGGGTGGCACGTGAGCTGTTTGAAAACTAAATGTACCAGAACTGAATGTATGGAATGCGGGAGGGGGGATAGGAACTTGGGTATTGGTGCCGCGGGTGGAAAGGGACGGGAACCAGGGAGGGGGAGGGGAACCTGGGAGGGGGGAAGGAAATTCGTGAGGGGAGTTGGCGGGACGGGGGAAGAGGAGTGGAGTGGGGAGTCGGAAGGTGGAGGAGGCGGAGTGGGAACGTTTGAGGGGAAGGGGACGCGGGAGAGGAAGGGGAAGCGGAAGGTGAACGGGACGAATGGGAAAGGACACGCAGGGAGAAACAATTTTTTGTTGAACGGCATAGCAACGCATGCCGGGCACCAGCTAGTATATAAATGAAAATGAATCGCCGAAATGTATGTACGCGCATAACTTCCGAACCCATGCATGCCGGGTACCCGCTGTATATAATTTATTTATTTATTTATTTACGGGCAAATAGTCCATTGACAATATAACAATAACACGAATAACAAGCGAGCCTAAAGGCCCGACCCGCCTAGCAATTGATCACTGTTCGCATCGATTACCGTTCGCATGTCATTTTTTGTAACCAGCACCACTTTTCGTAACAATCACCACTTTTCGTAACGATTCACCAGTTAACCCCATGTGTCGAGCATGCGTAAAGAAGTTTTACTTTAAAAAAATGGGGCATTTGGGACTCTTGTTTTTTGTATCGTATAATAAGGGACAAATAAAAACATTTATTTTTAAATATAAAACTTTTTGCATAAAAATATTCAATGAAAATGAAATTCGGTCAACCCTGTAGATTTTACGAACGTGAAACAAGGAATTCGTATGTATTTACATTTCGTTTCCAAAATATTATTTCAAACTGTTGTAATTCAGAGCGACGCGGACACATCCTCGTCTGGCCACGTTTCGGACCGTAATGAACTGCGAAATTTTGTGTTTCGGCGCTATGATAAAATCGTCAAATGCGAAGCTGTTAATTAATTAAAATTAAATGCTTCCCAAAATTATTTTTCGGTCAAACTTATTTATGATTTGTCAATAATGTCTTAGCACAATAAGTATGTAAAAAAATATGAAATATATTAGTTTATAAGTGCGCAAATAAATACACAAATGGACCAATTTTCGTCAAGAAACACATGTACGTACATATTTTTTAATGATTTTATTGAAACTAAAATTAAAATTCTAATACATAACTTTGCTAGATAATGTATTGATTTATTTCACTGCATGATTACATTATTTGAAATGGGTGTGGTATAATACAAAAACTTTTTTGAAAATTTAACAAATCTGCCAACGACCTATGGAATAACCTTATTATACTAAAAATTAAAAAAAATTCTAAAAATTTATTACATAACTATGCTAGATAAAAGAACAATCTTTCGAAATCCATTTATAATTTTTTGTGGAAAAGAGTCAATACGTCTAAAAACTTTTTTGAAAATGACATATTTCTGGGTTTCTCTACCTATGTCCTCTTAAAAGGCAAGCTCAATTAATGCTGATATAGTTTTTTTTTTCCTACCATTTATATAATTTATATTTAATGTAATACTGTTACAAATATATTTTAAAAACGCATTCAAATTATAAATTTTGTAATGTTTTTAAAAGAAATAAATTGAATTGAATTGAATAAGATTTTTGTTTAATTTTCAATTTTCGACCTAATTGAGCTGTCTCTTGGGCCAGCTGGTAGCCAATTTCAAAGATTTATCGAACCGTCCTTCCCAGAGACTTTTAAAGTGTCTTTTAAAAATCTTCTATCTTCTATATATATATATATATATATATCTATATTAATAAAAATGAATCGCCGAAATGTATGTACGCGCATAACTTCCGAATAACTGCACCAAATTGGATAATTCTTTTTTTGTTGTGTTCGTTATTGTCAGGACAAGGTTTGTATGAAAGAAAATTTTAAAAAATCAAACATTTTTTTTTTTTGAATGTCATAATATGAAAAGTTAGTGCGTGAATGAGACAGAAGACTATGAGAGATCTTCAGTATGTTAACAAAAAGTTTGTATTAAAAAAACAAAAAAAAAAAAAAAAAAAATAATTTTATAATCACATAAGGGAACGTACCCAAACTACGTGACCAACTTTTTGCAATTTTATGGGAAATTCTGAAGCTGAAGTAAATTAACGCTGTGCTACAAATCGTTCAGCTAGGAGAGAGATCATCATAGAGCTGCAACAACTGTTACATGAACATAGTCAGTTGATCCAATTGTTCAAAGCAGTCTTAGATATGATGCCATCGGACGATCATAAAATAGTGATCAGAGCAGACAAAAGACCCGCAGGAGAGCGTGAGAGACGCTTCAACGCACCAATGTTAAACAAAGTTGCCATTGTGGTTGTTGGAGAGAATATAGAGTCTCGCGACATTGTAATTAAACGACGTGATGGTGGCAACCTTCAGCGTATTAGCGAAACACATCGGCGCACAAACGAGCATTAGAGGCACTCGATCGAAAACTAAGAGATTTACATAGCAATCAGAACCTCTTCGGAGGCGCAATGATTCTACTGGAGGCTGGAGATTTTCGCCAAACGCTGCCAGTCATTTTCAGATCATCAACTGCTGATGAAATAAATGCTTGCTTGATGGCATCAAATTTATGAGCTACGTGAAAAATCTTAAGTAAGTTTTGCGGAAGTTTTTGCAAATGCATTATTAGACATTGGCAACGGGAAAATTCCTCTTTCCTAAATATTAGTGTGAATTATAGAAACCATGCATGGTTGAGCGAACGAGCCATTTTAGCAGCGAAAAATAAGGATGTAGAAGATTAAAATATGAAATTCAGAGTCAAATTGATGGACAAATGCATTCATTTAAGTTGATCGATTCCATTTTCGATCCAAATGAAGGAGTCAATTATCCTACTGAATTCCTAAATTCATTGAATTTGCTAAGATTATACTGCCACACAATTTACAACTCAAGGTTGGCTCTGTGATAATTATGTTACGCAATCTAAATCAGCCAAAATTGTGCAATGGATCAAGACACGCTGTTAAAAAATGATGTAAAATTTGATTGAAGTTACTATAATCATAGGAAAATTCAAAGGCGAGAATGTGCTTATTCCCAAAATACCCCTAATGCCAACTGACTTTCCTTTTGAATTAAAACGTGTCCAGTTTTCAATGCGCCTTGCATTCGCAATGACAATTAATAAATCCCAAGGCCAATCGTTAGAAGTGTGTGGAATAAACCTTGAATTGCGGTGTTTTTCTCATGGGCAGTTAGTTGAACGTTGCGTTTTCGAGAGTCGGCAAACCATCGGCGCTATTTGTTTTCTATCTAGAAGGAAAAACTAAAAATGTTGTACATTACGAGGCATTGCAATAGTTATGATCAAATTATTACATTGTAATTTTATTTCATTTTATGGTCGTATTGTAAACGAAAGATTTTGTCTTATTTTTTGTGATTAAGTACGTAAATCTTTCGATATATGGAATTATTGATAATCCAACTGATTTGAATTTACCGGAAGTGTTACATTTCCTTAGTCCGCGAATATACACCACCCGTGTGAAGCCGAGGCGGGCATGAATAGTACAAGTCTTTCGGGAATTTCTAATAAAATAACGAAAATAAATATATGGCGGTACGAAGTTCGCCGGGTCAGCTAGTATATAAATAAAAATGAATCGTCGAAATGTATGTACGCGCATAACTTCCAAACGACTGCACCAAATTGGATAATTCTTTTTTTCTTGTGTTCGTTATTGTCACGACAAGGTTTGTATAAAACTACCGGTGAGCTCTGGCATTATGAAATTGTATAAAAAAATTGCAATAGGTGGCAAGGGAGCTGTTTGAAAACTGAATGTATCGGGACTGAATGTATGGAATGCGTCAGGGGGAAGGAGGAGGAAAACTCGGGCAGTAGGTTCGCGGGAGGGGGGGGGGGAGGGGAACACGGGAGGGGGTTCACGGGACGGGGGAAGGGGGGAGTAGAGTGGGAAGAAGGAAGATGAGAGAGGAAGGGGTTGCGGGAGAGGAAAGAGAACGGGACGAATGGGAAAGGACACGCAGGGAGAAACAATTTGTGTATTAAATTGCATAGCAACGCATGCCTGGAACCAGCTAGTAAAAAATAAAATTGGTTTGACTGAGGATTGAACCATCCTCCCCAGGGACTGACTAAAATAAATGAATTCCTCTGACGCCCTAGCCAAATCCTAGTTGGATGGTACCGACATTTATTTCCTGTATTACGAGTAACTTCAGAAACAAGCATTGTCATCGACCACGAGTCTATCTGCCGAGTTTCAGCTCGATCGGATGTCGGGAAGTGGGTTAATTTCCACTTCCAAAATTTGTATTAATTCATTCACGAGAATGGAAATCTAAATAGATGTATTTTCAAAACTCAACATTTAACTGACACGACTAGCTTCGATAGATTGAAATGTTGCTTAAATGGCTGTAGCCGTGTTTAGTGACTGAATAGCCTGGTACTTCCTCGTCTTCCTCTTCCCCATCTCTTTCCCCTCCCCAATATCTTCTAAATATATATATATTTTTTTTTTTTTTTTTTTTATTAGTAATAGAAGGTACATAAATTACAAATAAATTTTATACAGTAATTAATTACATAGTAGAATATTTGATGTACCCCCATAATTAAGCAAGGCTTGTGTGTATGGGGGGGTGTTATTGTATTGCTTTTTAACATCATTCAGTTTAAGTTTTCAGTATAATTTTTTAGGTGAGTTTTAAAACTTTTTATATTGGTATTCATGTTTCTAATTTTTTCTGGTAATGAATTAAAAAATTTTGCTCCGAGATATTTATGACTCAATTGTCCAATTTTTTTTTACATTTTGGAGTGGGAAGTATTGATGTTTGTCTAAGACTTCTGTTATTTTTAAAGGGTGCAACTTGATTTTTAATATTATCTTTATAAATTTGTAATGTTGCATGATAAAAGTATAATGCACTTAATTTTCTGACCTTAAATTGTTTGAATAAAAGTTCTGACGAATATGAGTAGGGTTTTTTTTAAATTGTTTTTAGTATTAGTTTTTGTGATATGTAAATTGTTTGTGTTTGATTTTTATATGTACCGCCCCATCCTATAATGCCGTATTGTATAATTGATTGACAGAAAGCGAAGTATGTGGTTCTAAGTAATTTTTCGTTTAAAATATCTCTTAAACATCTAAATATATATGTTAGTTTCCTTATTCTGTTGTTCAGAATATTTATGTGTGGGTCTATTGTTATGCCCAGGTACTTAATATCAGTTTTGCTTTCTATTTTTGAACATGATATATTACATTTGTGGTTTTCTGTATTTGTCACAGAGTGGATTATTAAGTTTATTTCTTTAGGTGTTTCTTGTTTTTTAATGAAAAATGGTAAATAATAGGTTTTTTTAGAATTTAAAGTCAACAGGTTTTTATCAAACCATAATTTTAGTGCATTGATATCTGTATTTGCCATTTTGTTTAATTCAGACCAGGTGTTTGCTTTTAGTAATAGGACTGTGTCGTCAGCGTAGGAGACAATGTCTCCATATTTAGAAATATTGAATATATCATTGACATATATAATAAATAACAATGGTCCCAAAACTGTACCTTGGGGTATTGAAAAATCGCTATATTTTGAATCGCTGACTTGATTTAGTAATTTTACTTGTTGTGGTCTTTCATGTAAATAACTAGCTATCCATGCTAAGACTTTCCCATTAATTCCTATAGATTTTAATTTATTTATTAATTTTTTATGTGATATGCTGTCGAAAGCTTTTTTCAAGTCTATAAATATTCCGATACATTTTTTATCGGAATCTAGGGCCGTATATAAATAGTTGGTTATTTTTGCTATCGCGTCGTGAGTACTTGTATTTTTTTTGAAGCCGAATTGATTATCATTAATTATTTTATTTTCATCTAAGAATGTCCAAATTTGTTTTTTTACAATTTTCTCATATATTTTTGATATATTTGATAGAAGGGAAATCGGGCGGTAATTTTGTGGATCTTTAGGACAGTCTGTTTTATAAATGGGAGTTATAATTGCTCTTTTGTAATTATTGGGAAACTCGCCATTTGCTAGACTTAGGTTTATTATATGTGTTATTGGGAGAATTAAGTATGTTTTCATCGCTTTTATTGTCTTAGCATTTATGTTATCAAAGCCGGGGGCAGAACCTCCTTTTAGTTCCGAAATAGTTCTGTCAATGTCGGCTTCTGTGACTGGCTCAAATTTATTTATTTGACATTGTGTTCTGTGTTGTGGATTTGATATATTGGTCGAATTTATGGATTTTGCTAGGTTTTTTCCAACGTTATTAAAATGGTTATTTAAAATATTACAACATTTTTTTGTGTTATTTTGTACATTATATATTAATTTCCCATCTGATATTTCGGATATGTGCTTATATGTTTTATTTTTATTTATTATTTCATTTATTGTTGACCATATTTTTTTATTATTGTCTTTAGCTTCTGTTATAATTTTTGAGTAATAGTCGTTTTTCGTTTTTCTAATTAGAGTAGTTAATATATTTTTATACTTTTTATAATATATTATAATTTTATTGTTAACTAGTGGTCTTTGTGTTATTTTATAAAGTTTTTTTTTTTTCTAATGGCTTTTATTAATCCTAGAGTAATCCATGGTTTAATTTTCTTTGTTTTTGAATTGGGGACGATCTGTGTTGTTTTTGTTGCTTCTAAAACGTGTTTAGTTAAAGTTTTTTCAAACAGTAAGGCACTTTGGTTGGTGCATTTATTTTTTAAAACTTCTTCCCATTTTTCATTTATTAATGATTTTTTTAATAATTCATAGTCTATTTGGGAATATGGAAGATTTAATTTGGGTATTGTGTTTAGTTTTTTATTTGTCTCATGTAATATAAGACACGCGTAATGGTCAGTTATATTAGTTTTCCAAACAGTAGATTTAATATTTTTTATTTCATTCAAACGTATATTACACCAGATATGGTCTATACATGATGGAGTTTGGTTTTTAATTTCTCGAGTGTTACTATTAATACAAGATTTAAAGTTGAGGTGTGTCATTATGTTAATGAAATTATTTTTTTCTATTGAGTTATGGTTAGCAGAGATGTTTATATTGAAATCACCACATACAAAAGTAAGAATTTTCGATAATTTGCTTAGATATTCATATAGTTCATTTATGAAGTTAGTTATGTTTGATTTGTGTGTTCTGTATACTGTTATAATTCTGTATAATTTGTTTTTTAATTTTATATCTATTTTTAGACAATTTACATGTTGTATATCAATTTCTTCAATGTTAATAATTTCACACTCGTCATGAACAAATATAATTATACCACTATTTTTATTAATTGGTGTTGTTGTTGCGATGCCTTTGTAGTTGGGTAGTGCATTAATGTGTTGATCGTTATTACAGTGCGTTTCTGTTAACACTATGCAGGCGGGCGATAAAAACAGATCATTTATATTTATCAAAAATTCATCAAGGTTTTTTGCGATGCTTCGAATGTTCATGTGTAGTAATAAAAAGGGGGAACTGTTTGTAACGCACCACTTATTAACTTCTTTGATATTTTGACATATTTCTTGGTTTATTTTGTATTTTTCGTCAATTTGTTTTACTATGTATTCGGTCATTTTGAATTATAATTAATTTTTTCTTGAGCAAAGTTAAGCATTTTCAATCTGTGTTTGCATTTTTCACTATTTGATTTGTGGTCTGTTGGAGTCGTAGTATTAAATTTTAAATTAAGTTCTGTGCAATTAATGCATTTTGGTATTTCGTTCTTATTGTTGCAGTTTTTTAGGTTATGTTCACCCGCACAATGAAGGCATATTGGTTTGTTCGGTGGTTGGAGGCAACGCATTGCTGTGTGACCATATTTTTGGCAATGGTAACACTGCATTAGGGGGTTGCAATCCTCTACTTTAATTTGGGAAAATCCTAGGTTTACGCTTTTTTTCGAAATTAGAAGATTTCTGAGATTTCCACTGGTTTCGAGAATTATTTTTTTTTGTTTAAATTTTTTAATTTGTATGGTTCCTTTGTATTTTATCTGGTTTGGGTCCATTTCGTAAATAATTTTTATGTCTTCATTTTGCAGAATCAAATCTGATATAAATTCTTCTTGTGTATATTTTTCGTCTATTCCTTTAAAGATCATGCACGGTCTTTTTTTATCAATGCTTTCAACGTGTATTCCTTCAAGTTTTAACTTTGCAATTTCATTTTTGATGTTGGCCATATCATCCGCTTTTTGTAAATTTATTATTAATTCATTTTTTGATGTCTTCCTGATGCTACTTACTCCGATTCCTAGTTTAGATATTTTGATGTTCTTCGTGATGGTTTCTTTTATGTCTTCGTTATCATTTTGAGTTTTAATTATAATGGGGTATACAGGAATATTGGGTGTTGTGTTTTTTCCACTGGTGATGCTAGCGTAAAATTATCTTCTATATATTACTTACTATATTTTACAAGAAATATAGAAATTATGTATGAAAATAATTAAACATGCAAAGAGTAAATACTACTCAAGAAAAATTATTGATTGTAATAATGACTCCAGAAAGATTTGGCAAATTCTTAAAGAGATAACACATGCAAACAAGTTAGAGGTCAAATTGAGGAACTTATCTACAATTGATGGTCAGAGTTTGAATTTTAACTTGGTCCCGAAGTCTATTGCCGATCATGCAGATACCTTTTTTTGTTGGATCAAAACTGGCCAGTAAAGTAAAAGAAAACATCAACTGTAATACTAAAACTCCACCAACGGATGATAATCTCCGAGAAGAAACTTACACAAAATTCACTCTAAAAGAGGTATTAATGGAGGAGATCATCCAAGAAATTGACTGGACATGACAAAATACCAAGTAAACTACTAAAATCACTCTAATCTCATCTAGCCGTTCCCCTCAAATTCCTAATTAATAAGAGCTTCACTCAAGTTGTATTAAAACAAGGTATTATTATTATCAAACCAATTTTTAAAGGTAAGAAAAAACTGAAATTACCAATTACAGACCAATTTGTGTTCTAAGTGCACTCTCTAAAATTGTTGAAGGAATACTGAGAGATCAACAGACTACTTATCTTGACTCTTGACTCTAGTAAAATATTATCAGTTTGGTTTTACCCAAAACTTATCAACCTCAGAAGCTATCGCTAATGTTACAGACTTCATAACAAGTAATGTTGGCAGAGGAAATAAATGTTTAGCAATTTTCCTTGATCTTGCAAATGCATTTGCACTGTGAACCATAAAATACAGTCCTTCAATTATTTCGTAGTTATTTAACTGATCGAATGCAATGTGTTAAAATAAACAGTACCTGTAGTAGTCCTCAAAAAACGGTTTGTGGCATTCCACAAGGTAGCATCTTAGGACCCTTATTATTTTTAATATATATTAATGATCTACGCAACCTACAAATTTGTGGACAAATCACAACTTTTGTCGATGATATGATTTTGCTATTTTACGCCAAATCTTGAGATGAAGTCTTTAAAACGGCAGAAAATGGCTTTCGTATTGTTAAAAATTGGCTAGATGCTCACAAATTAACCTTGAATGCAGACACGATCAAATTTTTAATATTTCGAATATCAAATAAACTCTTACCTTCACAACAAAGCCTCAAACTTCACAGATGTAATCCCTTATTAATCTCAAGTACCTGTCCTTTTGTAAGTAGAGTTGACAGCATGAGCGTAGGCACGGTGGAGCAAGGTGGGCGTTTGCACCACCCTGGCTGGCTGATGCATGACTTCTGGGATTGACGACCGAGTCGTGTTTTCAATTTATAACACTTCTATGACAGTTTTTCCTTTTGCCATTCATATTCTTTGTATTCATAAAACCTAAAGCTTGAATATGTTGTACGAACCTACTTTTTTTCGGAACCTACTCCTAGATTTTTATTTTTTGACCCACTCCAAATCAAAACCTGGCTACGCCCATGGTTGACAGTATTAAATATCTTGGTATTCAAATAGATGATCTTCTTAAGTGGAATATACAAGTTAAAAACCTAACGACAAAACTGAGGAAACTCGTCTATTTCTTTAAAAATGTTAGGGATATATTAAATAGAAAACAACTGAAACAAGTTTACTATGCTCTTACACAATCATCACTTGAACATGGTATTATCAGCTGGGGAAGTGCCACAAATACTTGCCTGGAGCCTTTAGCAAAGATTAGTTGCTTGAAATGGCTTTAGCCCTGTTTGGTGACCAGATCTGAGTAGCCAGGTACTTCCCCAACTTCCTCTTCCCCATCTCCTTCCCCCTCCCACTATTTTCATCCTCACAACATACCCCAGTTGGGGATGCCATAGTCTCACTTGGGAGCAGTTGGGGACTCTTGTGTGGTATTCATGTAAAAAAAAAAACTGACTGTAATTTGGCCCTGTACTTAGACTGTAAGTAGCCCTGCACTATCTAATGATATATAAATTCTTGGAGCGGAAAACTATTGTATTATTTATTTATTCATCAATGCCCTAGATGGGTTTTTACAATTTTACGATTACAGTATTTAAATATAACATGATAAATACGGTATTTATGATAAAATTTAGAGCAAATTAGCAAAATACTAATTTATGAATAAAATTAAACATAATAATATAAGTCTGAAATATAAGTAAAAGAAATAATAATATAAGTCTGAAATATAAGTAAAATAAAATATAACATATAAAAGCAAGTGTGTGCGTACATGCGTACAATATTAATTATATGTGTTACAAACCAATAAAACAGAATAAATAAGAATGTAATAAACTCATTGTGTAGCTGAGATTTAAAAAATTGTTAAAATTGTACCAATAAAAAATTAATACAATTTAGGAAAATGATAATGCTGTATATATTTAATATAAAATTTAAATAGTAAGTTCTGACATAAAACAGGCGACCTCCGTAGTCCAGTGGCTAAGACTCTTGACTCACATTCCGGAGGTTGCGGGTTCGAACCCGGCATGCGCAAATAAATTTTATTTGATTAATTTGTGTTATTTCACAATTAATTCATTTAAAATAATATATAGTATATTTGCGGCATGTTCCAGAGTGGAAGATACTATTAGTAACGCCCTGGTGTAAGACCACCATTCAGAATTGAAACGTTGCTTGAAAATGGCTTTAGCCGTGTTTTGTGACCAGATCTGAATAGCCAGGTACTTCCCAACCTTCCTCTTCCCCACCTCCTTCCCCTCCCCACTACCTTCAGCCTCACAACATACCGCATTTGGGGATGCAATAGACTCACTGGCTCCAGACGGGAGCAGCTAGGACTCTTGTGAGGTATTCAAAAAAAAAAATAAAAAAACAATTTGACACGCCCAAAACACACTGTCCTTGTCTCTTCGACCAATCTTATAATTTTTCAATCTATATGTATATGTAATTCCAAATTCAAATTAATTTTACTTATTTTTATCTTATGGCGACCATATTATAATTTTGTCCTCCAATTCCAAATTCAAATTTAACTGCTTATATAAGATAGATAGTACTTCCCAACCTTCCTCTTCCCCACCTCCTTCCCCTCCCCACTACCTTCAGCCTCACAACATACCCCAATTGGGGATACCATAGTCTCACTGGCTCCAGACGGGAGCAGTTGAGATTCTTGTGCGGTATTCACTGTAAAAAAAAAAAAAGGGTGTAATATCTAAAGCTAATATGTTACAATTGATAATATGTAATAAGTAATTTCTCAAATGTATTCAAAGGATAACTTTTTCACACAGCGTATATAATCATTCTATTTAATTTATGTAATTATTTTTTTACAATAATAATTAATTAATTAGGTGCCTTATCCAATTAATTATCTTATTTTAACCCTTAAGTACCGACTTGTGGTCTGACAGACACCTCGAGTGTTCGAAAAGTCTAGTTACCTATGTTAGCATAGTAGTATTACCCTCCACATACCGACTTGTGGTCTGACAGACACCTCGAGTGTTCGAAAAGTCTAGTTACCTATGTTAGCATAGTAGTATTACCCTACACATACCGACTTGTGGTCTGACAGACACCTCGAGTGTTCGAAAAGTCTAGTTACCTATGTTAGCATAGTAGTATTACCCTCCACATACACATTATATAGGGTAATACTCTACCCCTCGAGTAGTTGCCCAATAGTATTCGTGGAGAGTGACATTATCGGTTGGTGCGATTTCGGTAAGTTAAGGCTGTTATAAGATCACAAGTGGTCTGTCAGACCACATGTCGGTACTTATGTAACTTCTTTTGGATATGACTTTTTCCAGATTATATGGGTTTCCTCTTTTATTTTATGTCAAATGTTACAATGAATCAACCGGGCTCTTCGGGCACGAAACGGGCAACCTCAATTGAAAATAACAGTGTTCCTGTCACTAGGAAGAATAATGAAACACGGCCTTATTCCAAGGGCTCCGATATCCAAGCTATCCGATAAAAAAAGTTCTTAGGTCAGATGCACCGAAAAATGTAAGGAAAATGGAGGGTAACCAACCTAGATCTCTCTCTCTGGTTTCAATCCTGGGATTGGTTTGCAGCAATTTCATCTATTCGTTTCTTCCACTCTTCCCTGTCTTGTGCGGCTCTTTTGAAGTCTGCATATGATAAGCAGCGCACGTCCACCAGCAGGTCCTCCAGGTACTCTCGGCGTGGGCGTCCCCTAGCGTTTATAGTCTCACCGGTCATACCCTCCATTACGGCATGCAAGAGGCCTTCTTGTCTTATTGCATGGCCGATCCATCTTGCGCGCCTTTCGGACAAGGTCCTGAGTAGGTGCCTTCCTCCTTCGATTCTTTGAAGAACCTCCTCATTTGTGATGTGGTCTCTCCAGGAAATTCCTAGTAGTCTTCTATAGGACCACATCTCAAAAGCCTCTAGTCTCCGTTTATCTCTTTCGGATAGGCACCATGTTTCGCAGCCGTACATCAAGATACTCCATACATAGGTCTTGATGAGGAGTATTCTCAGTTTCAGGTCTATATTATTCGATTCTATTATTTTCGACCTTTTATTGAATGCAACCCTAGCCTGGTGTATACGGCTGTCGACCTCGCTCTTAGACCGACCGTCCCATGTTATTTTGCTCCCGAGGTAGACAAACTCCTTGGTGTTCTTTAGTGGAACTCCTGACATCTCTACTCTCATCTGATGTTGCGTTCGGCCTACAGTCAGCAGCTTTGTTTTGTCTTTATTTATCTTCATGTTGTAATTGTTTTGAAGAATGCTTTGCATGTTTGTTAAGGCCTCTTGCAGTTCTTCTTCGCTTTCAGCAACCAAAGCAATATCGTCAGCAAACCTTATCATATCCACCTTTTGCCCGTGTATCTTTACACCTTTTCTGTGACTCATTCTCTCTCTCAAGTCATCAATCGCACTTTGTATATAAGCGTCAAAAAGAACAGGTGACAGAGAGCATCCCTGTCTCACCCCTTGTCCTAGATAACTCTGTCTTATCTGTCCCTCAAATCTAAAATGCAAGACTGCTTACAAATGTGACACTTGCACGAAACAAGTGTCTTCAATGCAGCGAGGATGTGTGCGAAGACTGTTTGTAATATTTGATAGTTCTTCCAACTTGATGCTTTGTGGTTTTCATAAAACTTTTCATAGTTAATGCCATCGCGATGGCACCAATCAAATTATTTTAGGTTTTTAACACTTTTTGTATGTTATGCTTCAAAATATTAAGATGAATTAATTGTTTGTGTTGCCATTGAAATTTATTATAACGTGCATAATTTGTGATGTCGCTGCGCACTCTCGCTATACCAGAAGGCCAAGGAATCAGCCAGGATTCATTATCAACCATACCGACTCCTTGTTTTATTAACAAATATTTCAATTTCCAATGTGGCTTTCTTTTTGAGATAAAGAAAAGTGAGTCACCCTGCACGTCCATCGCGGTGACCAGGTTCTTCCGTTCAACAAAACATTTCATGCCGTTAAAGATTTTTCAAGCTTTCCAATAGTAATAAATGCTGCTGCAATAAATGTTGTAATTTAACTCTAAATGGTGTAATTTAACTCTAACTGCTGCAATAAATGGTGTAATTTATTTCTTATCTCATCAGTTCTTCTTAACCCATTCGTCTCCGAATTGTTAAGGCAAAAAATTGTTCTTCGCATCCGAATTAATTTTGTATCGAAATTCTTAAATCTTCAGTAGTTTACTAAATCTAATATAATTTTTAAAGTACACGCTTAAATGTAATAATTTTGTTTAATTTACTTGTGTATTGAGTCAAGGTATGCAAAAAAACTATTTTTTGTTTTAAAAAATATATGATATCATTAAATGTGGATGTAAATATGAATTTCAAAACAAAAAAGTTTTTTTTTTAATTTTTTATTTAGATTAAGCAAAAATTCACGAAATATGTCATTTCTGACATGTATGTATTTTCATTTTCATTCTCATTCCCTTTGAGCATTTGTAAGAAATCCGCAAAGCACTCTCGTAATGTGCAGTTTACTTCAGGAGTTTTCTGAATTATATCATTTTTAGTGAGCTTATTACTTCTTCAGTTTGCTCTTCGCGTTTGAGCCGAAGTAAGCAGAAGTATTCCACGAATGTGTGGTGAATGAAATTAAAAGTTCCTGAAATTAAAAGTTCATCAGTGTTAGCTTGTATAAGACCTACTCTGCTAAGATCCACCAAAAAACTCCATTGGATAGTATTTGCATTTGAAATATTTTTCGGTAAAGCTTGCATCTATGGTTTAAAATGCAAGGAAATAATGATTGTCCTTGTTATCTTTGCATACAATATTCAGATTGCTAAGTGGTAGCATCTTGATCGTAGTTTGCTGCTCAACATATATTGTGTTCTTGACATTGATGAACTGTGTGTATAAGTCAAACAGATTTTTGGTTTTTAATTATTTCTTCACTTCTCTAGGGGACTGGACAGACTTAATGGCCTGCCAAATGAACACTTCGGACATCATACGGATCTGAAACGGAATGCCCATGAAGCGCGCCAAGTCTTCCCGCAGCTCTCTGGAAAACGGCGCAGACTTCACTTCAAGCTCCAAGGCTAGATACGGAAGCCAGGAATTCACCAAATAATCATAATGTTCTTCTTCTGTCATATTTTTAATTTCAGCGGGAAATTCAACTAAATAATTTTCGAGTTCTTTTTGCTCATATAACCTTATGGTGATGATCGTATTCCAAGTAGTGGAATTTTTTAAATACATCAGAAGATAGAGAACTTTTTTCTTGTTTTCTTCGTCAGTTATCTCGTCAAATGCATCTACTAAAACACAAACCTTTATGATTTCATTCAATGTTTTAGTAGATTACACGCCAATGCGTCATCGGTAGATAAACCTGATGAGTGTATCAAACATTTCACAACCAATTGCAGGTCTAGTATTTGGGGCAGTTCTGCAATAGCCAAATGCTTCTTGTCGATTCTCAACACCCATGTGTCTCGGATAAGCTCCGGTATGCACGCCAGACTGAAGGTCTTTCTAACTCCAGGATCATCAGTAATGATGGTCACCCTCTTCTTCATATTGCACAAGTCACCTTCCGCAATGGGGTTGCTGTAGTTCCTGGTAATGAAGGGGCGCAGACCATCCAAAGAGCCGTGGGAATATTGCCAGATCAGATGCGGGGTGCTGCCAATCTCCAAATATCAAAAATAATGTTTGTTTAACGAATCATCCCTCATTTTGTTTTCCATACTTAATTCCTGGGAAAAAATATGCATAAAGAAGTGTTCACTTGAGACAAACAAATCCTCAGTTTCCATGGATAAATTAAGTGGACTTATAAACAATCTCTCATCTTCTGCATTTTCGAATATAAATAAATCCTGATAGCTGTAACAGACGAGTTTGTCTATGGATTTAATTATTAAGCAACCGTGGAACATTCTAGGAAGATAAATGCTGCTATTGTAAACTTCGCTCAGTGTTAGGCCTTCTGCCGATAATCTCAGCCAATAGGATTCCAATTCCTCCCGACACTTTTTCAGAAACAGTTCCCGTTCATCTATCCTACAGGAGAAGATCCTCTCCCGCACAGCCTTCGCCACCTCCCTCCAGTAGTTCCGGCTGAGCTGCTCTGGATTGCTGATGATGACCAGCAATGGTCCATCGACCCCACTCTTCTCCAGTAGTGACGTGAGCGTTGCTTCACTCACTTGCGTGTTTACTTTTGAATATAAAGCATCTGATTCACAAAGTTTTGGAAGATTGTTTTGTATTTTGGCCAGAAATTGGTGGTCCGATGTGAGATTAGTTTAAAGTCATTCTATTAATTCTATTTCGAATCCTATCATTATTGGAATGACTGTCATCGCCCAGTAAAACAAGGCTAGGCATTTCTTCACCCATTATAATTGCATCTTTTGCAAATATCTAAGCTGTAGGTGTAAGAGTTAGGTCATTTAATTAAAATTTGTTCAAAACCTTTGTTTCAACGGGAAGATTGCATCTCAAAAAAATGTTTGCACCAACTGATTGATTACAAGTTTCTTGTGGATGAAGAGTAATAAATTATTTAATATTATATTCAATAGATGACGATCATTTGAACTTCAATTATTTGATGTCGATTCAAAATTAATAATAAGTAGATTTTTGTTGGTAATATTGGTCTTGTTTAATTCTTCGAAGTCCACAACCTTCGCTGTATCAGGCATATTATTGCAACCTAAAACAGTTTTACAGTTTTGATTCAAACATATTTTAACCAAATCAATGTCTCTTGTCCTTGACAATATATTGTAAACTATGACAGTTTCGAAATTTACAAGTTTGAATTTGTAAAACACCAGGAGGTAGGCCTGGCCAGACATGTACAAGGGTGCTGACTTTATACTCTTGTTCTGTTTAGCCAAAGCATCCATAATCTCTTCAGGAAACTAGCGCATCATTTGTTTGATTAGTTTGATCAACGTTCCCAACTCTTCCTTTGTTTCACAAGTGATTCTTCTAGTGTTTATCTGAAAATCAGGGAGGAAAAATATTTGTGGTTAGCTTTTTTTCAATATTTTTTCGTGTTTGAAGCTGAAATATGGCAATTTTTAAACGCTAAAGTATATTTCGAATACAAAAATCTACAAGGTAATTTTATCTAGTTTCTGAAATGGTACTTATTTTGGTAAATATTCAGAACCAACGTCAACGGTTATGTAACGCGATTGTGTATGTTATCTTTACTTTAAAAAACAGCCTACGTTTTTGAATGGTTTGTTTGGCTACGCAGGGTTTATGTAGCGGGCTTGTGTATATTATCTTAATTTTAAAATTTTTATAAAAAAAAAGTGCGTATTAACCGTTGACGTTTGTTCCGAACTGCAAATAGAGTGATTTGACAGTGTGAAAGCAAATTTTCAATTTACGTAAATAAAATTAAAAATGTAACATTTTCAACCTCCCCCAATGCAAATAGTTGTCTTTTATGGTAATTAAGAAGAATCTAAAAGTTTTATCAAAAAAAGTGGGTATTAACCGTTTGTTCCGAACAATTACCGCTTTTTTATTTGGTCAATTTTCGGGATTAGTGTCCGTGGTTATTACGAATAATTTTTAGAAAAAAACTTTAGATTCGCCTTAATCACTATAAAAGGAAACTTTTTGCATCACGGCTGGCGGAAAATAATGCATTTTAATTTTCAATGTCATTAAATAAAAATTCACTTCGCGAACCGACACTACGACAGCCCGCCCGCTGCCGCCCGCCATTTTTTCACTGTTAAAATACATTTTTGAATGGTTTGTTTGGCTACGCAGGGTTTGTGTAGCGGGCTTGTGTATGTGACAAAATGGCGGGCGGCAGCGGGCGAGCTGTCGTAGTGTCGGTTCGCAAAGAGAAATTTTATTTAACGACATAGAAAATTAAAATTCATTATTTTCCACCAGCCGTGATGCAAAAAGTTTCCTTTTATAGTGATTAAGGCGAAACTAAATTTTTTTTCTAAAAATTATTCGTAACAGCCATGGACACTAATCCCGAAAAATTACCTTTTATTTCATTACTTTGCAGTATATGGGCGTAGCCAGGTTCAGATTTAGGGTGAGGCAAAAAATTAAAATCTAGAAGAGGTACCGAAAAATGTAGGCTTCTAAAGCATATTCATGCTTTAGGCTCTATGAATAAAAAGAATATGAGAGGAAAAAGGAAAGATCATCCTAAGATGTGCGGTAAATTTGAAAACACGATTCATATGAGAGGAAAAAGGAAAGACCATCCTAAGATGTGCGGTAAATTTGAAAACACGATTCGGTCGATAATCCCAGAGCCAAACGCCCCACTGCGCCCCAACTTGCCCCACCGTGCCTACGCCCATTCCACAGTATACAACTTAAAACGTACATTAAATGAATAAACAAATGCATACTTACAGTAAATTAAAATATTGACAGACGAAATCGGCGAAATACCTCAATACATAAATTAATAAACCAATAAATGCCTGAAACATGCCCATAAATATACCAATCCAACATGCCTGAAATCTGAATCTGACATCTGACATCGGCCCATAGAAAAAGCAAATCACAACCATAGAAAATCACACAATTTTGACAGGATATTACGGAAGTATGGAAAAATGGAATCGATTCCTTCTTCACAAAAGACACAGAATCGCATGGCAGGCACCTCCGGTCTAGCCTTGATGTAGGTGTCACACGCAAAGATAAAAGATCATCGCCCGCACAATATCGCTCCCCATACAATCCCATTACACAGACCATTATGCGTTCGAAGTTTCGAAGCTCAAAGTTATAAGCCGTAACCCATAAAAAAATGGGTGTGCTTTAGACCACACGACTCAAGTAAAACTTCACTAACATATATCTCCCTCTCAACTTCCGTTCGCCTCGCCCGATCACACTTTTCATAACGCTCTTGTCACGCATTCACCAGCTTACTCCCTAAGTCAAGCCTGCGTAAAGAAGCTTTACTTCAATAAACCAAACCACACACCCGTAACCGCTCCTGAGGCGATATGCGAAAAGTTATGCGACCCCTCTCCGCCGTAAATAGGAGAGGGGGTCAGGTTGACAGATCCAGTACAAAGAAATGACATTTTGCGGCAGCTATCTAATTCAACTGACCCCCTCTCCTACCATAGCCTCTTGAGACCTCATCTCCTGCCATAGGAAGAAATATTTCATAGCGTAATGGTGGGTGGATTGGTATATATATATATATGGCGTAGTGGTCGGTAACGCCGCGGTTCGATAGTTAAGTGCTCACGCTTTTATCTTTGCAAGTGTCATCTACATGAAACTGCCAAAAAAATACAATTTCTTATAGATATAGATTATAGATGAAGCCGAATAATTATAGATAGTAATAAATTTTGATATCTCGCCATCTATCGCTCTCTACCATAAGCTCGTACCTCATACACAAACGGAAGCTGTTGCTAGACGCGTGTTAAGCCTCGATGACACACGGCGAGTTACAAGCTACTATCTACTAAGTTTTAAAAGCGGGTAAATCGGCGAGTGAGATTGTCATGATGACACACAAAACTGTCCAGTCGCTCAGAAGCGTAGGAAACTGAGGCCGCTGCTAGCGCCAGTAACAAGAATAACGATGCCTGCGTGAACTAATTCTTCAGATGTTTGACAGTCGAAATCAGCTGTTTATCGGAAGCCATGTTGGAAACATAAATAAACCAATCACGAGCAAGCGTGTAGGCGAGAAAAGTTGACGACCTTTCAACTTTTTTTCGTAGATTGTCAACAATCTGCTAGTCGCTGCTAGTTAGCAAGTAACACGATGACACTGGGTGAGTTTACTAACAGATAGTGAATTATAGTTATCGATAGTGTGTCATTGAGGCTTTATTATTTACCTTTCTAACTAGTTTTTCCTAAATATTTTTAATCGAAAAGTCATTTAACATTGAATTACAGAGGTGAAAAAGATTAAAATGTGTCAACAATTCGTCAAGGAGTGAGGTAATTGTAATAACCGTGGCCGGTTATCCCAATTACTTCTGGACTCCTTTATGATGGATCCAGATTCCTTAGATATGATGATCTCAGTATGGGGTGTTTGCCAATAATAGACGTGGGTAGACTATGTGTATTTAATCCGAGATTATTGTACAAGGTTATTCTTAGGAAGCTGATAACAAGAGAGGACGAATGTGGGTGGTTTGTATATTTATGGGACGAATGGACAACATTCACGCCTTTTATACGTTCCGCATGCTGTCTCACTCATACACGCATGTCTCTTTCATACTGCAAGACATACATTCACTACAGTAATTATATAAAACATCATTCAGTTTAATTTATCCGTAAATCAATTTAAGATTAAGTTGAAATTCCTCATCATTTTTTCAATTCATATGTGGAACTAACCCAGTGTTTTTATTTGTAATTATCAATTGACCTCCTGAAAATAAAAATATTCAAAAATGTACCCCTGAGTTTTTAATTTTTCTAAGTAAAGCAGAAAAATGTTAATATTCGCTAATATTTTTCTGCTTCCAAGCATTTTTATTTTTTAAATAATTTATTGGGCTAATGATAATCCCTTCGGCACCGGCGCATAGTCGGGAAACACGCCAAACGCATGCCAACATATGTACACGGTTGACATTTGTCACATGAGAACGGGTCGCTTCTTCGACTCGTTCTTGTGTTCAACAGCTCGGCTGTGGAACGATTTGCTGGCATCTGTGTTTCCTCCTTCCTACAACACGGGTCTCTCCAAGACCAATGTTCATTCCTTTCTCTCCTCAAAAAGACCCTCCACACACCATCTCAGATGACATAGGCCCTGAGGGACATTATTTTCCTCAGGGCCGCCTGTGTGGAGTTAATGTAAAAAAAAAACACCTCGCCTAATTTTCGTTTCATATCTTTGTGACATAATCAAAGAGGTCAATAATCGCCGGCGATGCGTCGCAGGTGCAGTAATCGTCATTTCCGTTTCATCCGTAATCCAAATGACTCCAGATACTAATATCTACAGCCTGTATTGCGGGACGAATATCTACAGCTCATATGTTGAACTAATATCTACGAACTTCAGAGTGTTGACTAATATCTACAGAGCGTAGGTTGAACTAATATCTACAGAGCGTAGGTTGGACTAATCAGCTAAATGTGTCCAACAGTCCGATATTAGGGATTTTTACATATATACTTACATAAATTAAGTTTTTTAAACTGCATACGCAATATTACGTTATTCCAATATGCTATACATAATTGCAAATCCAACCTCTGCCAGTGCTGTAGATATTCGTCAACACTTCGGTTCTCATAGATATTAATCAACAGTTTGAGCTGTAGATATTCGTCAACACTATGATTCTCATAGATATTAGTTCGATTTTTCAGTTTTTGGAATTCCTGTAGATATTAGTAGACGCCTCCGCTCATATGTTGAACTAATATCTACGAAATTCAGAGTGTTGACTAATATCTACAGAGCTAAGGTTGGACGAATATCTATGACGGTCCCAGTGTTGACTAATAGGTACAGAGCTTAGATTGAACTAATATCTACAGAGCGCAGGTTGGACTAATCAGCTAAATGTGTCCAATAATCCGATAAAAGGGATTTTTACATACATACTTACAAAAATTAAGTTTTTTAATCTGCATGCGCAATATTACGTTATTCTAATATGCTATTCATAATTGCAAATCCAACCTCTGCCAGTGCTCTAGTAATTCGTCAACACTTTCGTTCTCATAGATATTAGTCAGCAGTTTGAGTTGTAGATATTCGTCAACACTTTGGTTCCCATAGATATTAGTTAACAGTTTGAGCTGTAGATATTCGTCAACACTTTGGTTCCCCATAGATATTAGTTCGATTTTTCAGTTTTTGGAATTCTTGTAGATATTAATAGACGCCTCCATCCAAATCACAGCGCGGCTATAAAAGTTTCATGTACATTTTTGCGAAATTCAGAAATGCCCCACATATGTTTTTATTTATTTATTTTAAAGCTGTCGTACAAAATGAATGACAGCTAGAGCTAGTGTCGCCGATCGCCGCCAGGGGTTTTCGACCTTTTCAAAATATCGAGACGAAAAACATCCGCGATCGTCTTTCGGCAGTGCCTGATTAGGCAAAATGTTTAGAATTCCAGTGAAAATATCCACGACAGAAGTCATTAAGGTAGTTTGTCTCCATTATCCTCAAATTCCGCTATTTCCGCGACCGGCTCGCTTCGCTACACTTTTCGTAAATTATGTCACGTCTTCTTTCGCCTTTGCAACTTTTATCTGTCAGATACTAAAAATAAAAGAATATTGAAAGGAACGTCAATCATTTCATCCTTGTGTACATAGCTAGTGAGATAATTAATAATTTTATTTGTGTTAAAAATTTACCAGTGACAGTTTCAAGTGAACTTACATAATAACATAACCTCATTTAAAATGTTTCATTACCAAAACTAATTTAATTTCTACAATCTTCATAAGTTTCTGCCCCGTACGGAAATCAAAACAACCACTTCCTTGAGGAATTTTATTTTCCCAACAACACTTGCTTCTACTGTTAAATAACGCATTGATTATAAAAATTGTACAAATATGTTTGATTATCTTACACTTTTATCTTTTATCAGTGCATAATATTCATAAACGCGTAAAAATGGTTATTTTTAACATGGTAAGAGCAGTAAATTGAGTAAGCCACATTATGTGCTGACAAAACAACATTTGTAAATCAAAAAGGCTAAAGTTCGGTTTTTGGGGGAAATTCCTAAAAAATAAAACTAGTTATTTTTATACTAATTATGGGCCGGAAAAACCGAATCTGAAAGAATTAGGCGGCGGAAAGCAATATTAACTGAGTTACACGACTTTAAAATTTTTTATACGCATACAGGAAAATAGCCATTTTGGAAACATTCTGATTCCTACAAAATCAAACTAATAGTTATTTTTATACTAACTTTGGGCCGGGGAATCCGAATCTGAAAGAATTAGGCGGCGGCAAGCAATATTAACTGAATTACACGACTTTAAAATTTTCCATACATGCAAATGAAAATATTCATTTCGCAAGCTGATTTTGACTTGACACACGTAGTACAAAGACCATAGAAAACAAGATAACATAGATGTTTTTACCACACAAAATTAAGTGTTGCCATTAACCAGTAATATCAATAACGTAAAATAACACGTTTATATTTTAAGTACTTATTCTTTATAAATTTTACTCACTTTTGTATCACAAACCATGTTACATAAACCCAGCGTAGATGCTAAACTATTTGAAAACAGGGATGTTTTATTGCCGTGACGCGAGCAGGCGGTATAAAGGGGCACAAACCATGTTACACAAACCTAGCGTAGCCGTTAAACTACTTGAAAACAGGGATGTTTTTTTGCCGTGACGCGAGCAGGCGGTATAAAGGGGCACAAACCATGTTACACAAACCTAGCGTAGCCGCTAAACTACTTGAAAACAGGGATGTTTTTATGCCGTGACGCGAGCAGGCGGTATAAAGGGGCACAAACCATGTTACACAAACCTAGCGTAGCCGCTAAACTACTTGAAAACGTAGGCTGTTTTTTTAAATTGATGCGAGCAGGCGGTATAAAGGGGCACAAACCATGTTACACAAACCTAGCGTAGCCGCTAAACTACTTGAAAACGTAGGCTGTTTTTTTAAATTGACGCGAGCAGGCGGTATAAAGGGGCACAAACCATGTTACACAAACCTAGCGTTAGGTTAGGTTAGGTTAGGTTAGGTTAGGTTAGGGACGTGAGCAGGCGGTATAAAGGGGCACAAACCATGTTACACAAACCTCGCGTAGCCGTTAAACTACTTGAAAACAGGGATGTTTTTTAAAATTGACGCGAGCAGGCGGTATAAAGGGGTACAAACCATGTTACACAAACCTAGCGTTAGGTTAGGTTTGGTTACGCATTTTTAAGATTACGAATTTTCATACTTTTGGTTTAAGAATACGGCCGTTGAGATAGTTGTAATTCATAAATATAGGGATAAATATTTTTTGAGACTTGGTAACACTGCCAACACATGTTTTCGTAGATTTCTTGTTTATCTATGATTTTGTACTGAATGAGTCAAATTCAGCTACCGAAATGAATATTTTGTTGTTTGTGTGTATTGAAAATTTTAAAGTCGTGTAATTCAGTTAATATTGCTTGCCGCCGCCTAATTCTTTCAGATTCGGATTCCTCGGCCCAAAGTTAGTATAAAAATAACCATTAGTTTGATTTTGTAGGAATCAGAATACTTCCAAAATGGCTATTTTCCTGTACGCGTATAAAAAATTTTAAAGTCGTGTAACTCAGTTAATATTGCTTTCCGCCGCCTAATTCTTTCAGATTCGGTTTTTCCGGCCCATAATTAGTATAAAAATAACTAGTTTTATTTTTTAGGAATTTCCCCCAAAAACCGAATTTATTCCATCAAAAATACGACGTAAATATTTATTAGAATTACTCAAAAATAAAGCGCAGTCAAAAATGAAAAGAAATCTTAAGTTTTTAATGGTCCAAGTAAGTAGTTTTGTGGAAATAATCATAATATAATTTTGGTTGCTGTGGATTGTTTACAGTACCTTTTTAATATTTCTATTTTTGAGTGATAATTCATGGTGGAATCCATTATAATATATTATAATAAAACGAATACAAAACTTTATTCCACTTAATTTTATTTGACCGTAACCGGTTTCAGCTCGTTAGAGCCATCTTCAGACTGGTACAAATAATTCTTAGTTTACGGTTTATATACACAACATATGATATCTATCGCCGATTTTAGTTCATATTCTGAGCGTGCGATGATATCTATAGATATCATCGCACGCTCAGAATATGAACTAAAATCGGCGTTTAAAAGCTTAGCTACGTCGGCAAGGAACATGGGATTGGTCATCAACGAGGGGAAGACAAAATATATGCCCGTACATGGACGCCAGAAACCACCAAGTATACAGATAGATAATTATACATTTGAAACTGTCAACGAGTTTGTATATCTCGGTACTATGGTGACAAATGACAACAATGTATCCAGCGAAATCAAAAGAAGAATAGTAGCTGCAAATCGATACTACTTTGGGCTACAGAAGCATATGAAATCTCGCCACCTTACCAGAAGAACTAAAGTCCTGCTTTACAAGACCCTTATACGACCTGTTCTTATGTATGGTTCGGAATGCTGGACGGAAGTTTTGAAAGGAAGGTGCTGCAAAGGATTTACGGCCCAGTCTGTGATAATGGAGAATGGCGTATCAGATACAACCAGGAGCTATACGATCTTTACGAGGACCCTAATATCTCCAAGGAAATCAAAACTGGAAGACTCAGGTGGGCTGGACATATCCAGAGAATGAGCGAAGGAGATATTCCAAAGCGAATTATGGATGGTGCACCTGGGGGTCGGAGAAGAGTTGGAAGACCAAAGCTTCGATGGCTGGATGGAGTGGTGAAGGATGCAAGCACCATCGGCATCCGAAACTGCCCAACGCAGCACAACACCGACAGTCATGGAGGCAGGCTCTGCTGGAGGCCAAGACCCGACCTGGGTTGTAGAGCCACAGATGATGACGATGATGATACACAACATATTGGGGAGGGAGAGAGGGGATTTTAATCAATTATAATAATTATATTTGTTGCTAAGTCGTTATAGACTGTCGAATTTCTAAATATTTTGGTAGTTCCAGTAAGCTAATTACCTTGGGTATGTAGCTCACTTCAATGATAATTAGGGAAAAACCTTACAAGTAATATGAGTTACTAATGACCTAATTTTATTGTCAAATCATTATTATATTTATGAAGTATGTTATTTATTTAATATGTTTACAGTACCCACTGCAAATGGCAATATTCATCAAAATCTTGTAATTGTTGAGATTTTTCTTGGTGAAATCCTGTAATTCACACGAATTTGAATCTTTATGAGACAAATAATAATATCTGATAACTGACTAAAGGCATGCATTCAACAAACATAAATATAACATTGTATGAAAATGGTTCGGCGCTTGGCTGAACCCCTGTCGTTTACGCTAGTAACTAACCATCAGGTGGTAAAGTATGTAGATGTACCTAACCTAGCTGTTTATATTTCGTTGACAGCTGTGTGTTGATTATTTTGATTGTGTATGTTTTCATTTGCTAGTGTTTTATATAAATACAGTGTTATTACAGTATTAAAATCCTATATTCGGCCCTCTTTTTACCCGAAGCAACCAACGAACTAGGAGTGTCTTAGATCCCCGGGATCGAGCGTCTTTTACGTTAGCTCCACACAGGAGGCCCTGGGGAAAGTAATTCCCCTCAGGGCCAATGTCATCTCATATCCGAGTGGAAGATACTCTCAGTATCGCCCTGGTGTAAGACCACCATTCAGAATTGAAACGTTGCTTGAATTGGCATTAGCCGTGTTTGGTGACCAGATCTGAATAGCCAGGTACTTCCCCACCTTCCTTTTCCCTATCTCCTTCCCCTCCCCACTACCTTCAGCCTCACAACATACCCCAATTGGGGATGCCATAGTCTCACTGGCTTCAGACGGGACTCTTGTGCGGTATTCATATAAAAAATAAAAAATAAATAAAAAAAACACTTTGTTACGGGGCTTTCAAATATCAAAAAAGACCGGTTGCCATATTTTTTGTTCTACGTAGGTACATTTTTAATTTCTTTTGTCAAATAAAATTTTCAAAAAAAGACATTTTTACTTAACTGCGATTGTGATGATTCTGTTTTTGGCTTTTTGGTTTCTTGCCAGCATATTTTTTTTGTGAAATGTAACTATTAATAAACAAATGAAGCCATGCAGTAAAATTAGGTAATAAATATATTAAATATATGTTGCAAGGTTTTTAGAGGGAACTGAAAAAACCTCTTACCTTGTTTCCAAATTAGGCCATTTTTTATTTTTGGTTTCAATGGAATGAAAAAAAAAGCACACACAAACAACTTTACTTATAGGCAATAGTTTATTGAAAAGTATTGTGGTTTGTTTTTGGGGTATTGTGCCATGTTCTCTCCCTCCTTCCGCTAACGTTTCGGGCAGCATTGTAGATCCATCATCGGGGCAGATGTGTAAAACGTTGGCTAAAGAGGAAGCACAACCTGGTATAATACCCCAAAAAATAAATCCCAATAATACTTTTGCCGTGAAAATCTTAAATCATTCCCATGAAAATATCAAGAAGTGTGATCTATACCGATTTGAAATAAAACTAATATTGCCAGTTGACGTAAGTAAGGAAAAATTTACTTCACTTCGAGCATAATTGCATGACGGGCAGCGTAGGGCCTTTGACTCGCAATCCGAAGGTCGCGGGATCGAATCCCGGCGTGGGCAAATAAACTTTATTTGATTTATTTCACGATTAATTCATTTAAAATAATATATAGAATATTTGCGCCACGTTCCAGAGTGGAAGATACTCTTAGTATCGCCCTGGTGTAAGACCACCATTCAGAATTGAAACGTTGCTTGAAGTGGCTTTAGCCGTTTTTGGTGACCAGATCTGAATAGCCAGGTACTTCCCTACCTTCCTCTTCCCCATCTCCTTCCCTTCCCCACTAGCTTCAGCCTCACAACATACCGCATTTGGGGATGCAATAGACTCACTGGCTCCAGACGGGAGCAGCTAGGACTCTTGTGAGGTATTCAAAAAAAAAAATAAAAAAACAATTTGACACGCCCAAAACACACTGTCCTTGTCTCTTCGACCAATCTTATAATTTTTCAATCTATATATGTAATTCCAAATTCAAATTAATTTTACTTATTTTTATCTTATGGCGACCATATTATAATTTTGCCCTCTAATTCC
Organism: Limnephilus marmoratus; assembly: GCA_917880885.1. Taxonomy (NCBI): domain Eukaryota; kingdom Metazoa; phylum Arthropoda; class Insecta; order Trichoptera; family Limnephilidae; genus Limnephilus; species Limnephilus marmoratus. The sequence goes on from OU862926.1 coordinate 34,328,904, forward strand.
AAATTCAAATTTTACTGCTTTTATAATTTTATGTTTTTTGTTTATGGCAGCTAAATGCCCGCCTGACCAACAATGTCCGCCAGCTGGCGACACCGGCCACGGGAGGCTCCGCCCCCCCACCCCCTCCCCCACCCCACGAGGAGCCCCCAAGGAAAAGCGGAGGAATTGGGGGCAAGTTGTTCCTGGCGACACTGGGGGCCACTGCCTTAACGGGGGCTACTCTTGCCTATGCAAAGTTAGTATTTGATATGTGTTCTATTTTAATAATATCAACATTTATTATATCTGAACATTTAAGTTATAGAAGTTGAAAAAAAATGTTGAGGTTGAATTATTCAAACTCTTATCGCATTTGATGACCGTCAAATCGAGTGCTCTTTTGGAATTTTGACAACTAAACGGTCCTTGTTAATTGCTGCCTCTCGGCCATTTCAACTTTAACCCTTCGAATATTTTCTCTTTACAATAAAATTCTAATAAACGGAATATTTCTGAACCTATCCGAAATCTAAAAACTGATTTTGAAAAGTGATAAAATTCGCTTTTGACATTTTATAAATCAAAATAAACATATAATTAATTGAAATATAAAAATTTTGCATGCAAACATTAAAAGTTTTAAATACGGCTCACCTTTCATTTTTTCTAACTAAAATTACTGATATCGAAAACAAATTAACCCCTCAGAAAATCGCCAATATGCACTTATAATTTCATAAACGAAATGACATTTTACGAAAACTTTGTGTTATTACCGCTTCACAATTAAAGCTCTATAAATGAAACATTTCTGAACGTAGCCGAATACTAAAAACTGTTTTAGACAGGTTACAAATTAAGCTTTCGAATTATTACATTACAAATAAATATTAATATTTGTAAATATTAAAATTTAAAATGCAAACATTAAAAACATGTAAAAATGACTCACGTGATGTTTTTATGTGAAAACGGTACTAAAATCACAGATTATGTAAACAACAATACTTATTCTATTGTATAAATGTGTAATAAACACTTTTGTCACCTCACTATTTTATCATTTCATATAAAAATATTTAATAAAAATTAACAATGTCGGGCGCGGTCGACCCGTAGGAAATTTGGCGGGATAAATTATGTGTTAGACTGCGCGTCTGACAGAATGTTCTTTTAATGTATTTCTATGGACAACTTGAATAGAGATGTGCAGCATGAATCACTATCGACCTTTCACTTTTTATTTTAGGGATGTCACTAAAACAATAACGGAGTTACAACAATTTCTGTGATGACACACGCATTGACGTGTATATACGCTTATTGTACTTGACTGCTATTGTCTTTTTAACCTGTGACGAGCCGGGCCTGAAGGGGCCTCCTTCCTTCCCCTTGCCCTAACAAAGCACCACTTTGAATTTTGAATTGAATGTTTTGTTGATAAATTTTAAGCTATGCTATATTTTATTGACTGCAACACGTTCACAACAAAATAAACTATCCACTAAAACCACATTACTTGCATTTATTACGTAAATTAATAGGTTTTACGACGTTTTATTCGCGATACACGCAGTAATTGCGACCGTTAATTCCGCGCCAAAATCTGACAGCGCATCATCATAGAAGAAATCGTCTTAAAAATAATCCAGTGTGGCAATTCGAGTGAAATCTTTAAGACTACCAAGAATAATGATGGCGCAAGCGATTTAGACACTGTTTTTCATACAAATTCGTATATATAAGGGTCAAAATCGCAGACCAAAAGTTTTTCAGAGACAATTTATTTCAAATATTTGAATTATTTTCTCGCGCATGCGCAAATGAGGCCCGTGTTTTCGAGTTCCTGGCACGTAACCGGTTAACGCATATATCGGCTTACGTTGCGGAGGGGTTAAAACCTATATGTAGGTATTTTATTAGACAATTGTATTGAAATGTTATTATCACCTCACTTTTTTGTCGTTCTATACAAAAATCTTTATTACTAAGTATAAAATGAAGTCGCTCGCACTGTATGTGCCCTTAGATCTTTTAAACTATGCAACGGATTTTCATGCAGTTTTCACCAATAGATAGAGTGATTCATGGGGAAGGTTTTTAGGTATATAATTTGTCAAGGTTTTGTGTAAATTGGTTGAAACACATCTGGCCAAGCGGCAGCGGGCAGCGTGGTGTGGATTTGATTTAACAGATGGCGTTGATTATAAGGTTAAGTTTCGTTAGCCACAGCAACGTGTGGCTGGGTCTGCTAGTTAATAAAAAATTCCCAAAGTTTCATAAATTTAATTCAAAATGCGTTTTGAAACTTTGGTTTTATAAATGTGTACATTTTACTTCTTTTGTGATTACTTTTGTACCTATTTGAATATAAGGGAACCCATACTACGTGACCGACTTTTTGCATTTTTTAACCCCCCCCACGTGACCAAAAACCTAAGCCCCCCGCCGCTCATTTGTACCAAGCGTGGTATTTTGAAGACTCCCCCCCGGGCCGGTCACGTAGTGTGGTCTTTTCTCTTTCTAACATTGTTTATACCATATTTCTCGTGATTGTAAGGGAGACACAACCATTTCTGACCTACATAAGTTGTTCCTTAATCTGAACAAATATACTTTAAGCGTTAACACAAATTGTGATCAGCTGATTTGAGTCAAGAATCTTCTCTTTTTACTGAGTGTGCAGTAAAAAAAAATTACACATCTTGAGGAGTTAGTTCTGTGTAATATCAGGATTGATAAAAATTGTATAGTTTCACTGTTCGATGTGTATTTCCAGGAGTGACAAAGACTTCCGCAAGATCCTCAAAGAATACGTTCCCTGGACTGATGATGCTATCGCCCTGATGTACTCGGAGCGGGAGATGACCGGCTCTTGGGCGGTGTCGCAGGTCAAGGGACTGGCAGCCTCCGCTTCGGAGATGCTCTTCAGTGATGACAAACCCACAGTGCAACCCGCTTCCCAGGAAGAAAAGAAGTTTGACCTCTTGGCTCCGATCGGTGAGGAATTTAAAATTGATTTTTTTTTTATTGTGTAGCCATAGCTTCTAGTGCAAAATCAGTTATCAAAATAAACCTAACCTACCCCTTTTACTCATCTTTCATGATAAAAATACCTAATTGTTTTAGATTTTAAGATCCTCTACTATGTAGGTATCCAGAGATCGCCGGTTTAAATCTGGGCATGCCCAAATAATAATTTTTTAATGTTAATATAATTTAATTAGCGAAGATAGAATTATATTAAAAATTATACAAGACTTCTTTTGCTAACTTCTAAATGCAAATAGAAAGCTTGGACTGCTCTCTTTCTAATACTGTTCTTTCTAAATCATATCGTGGGGTAATTAATTGCAACTAGGTAACTCTGAAATAAGTTGTTACATACAAAAGTTTAAAAAAAACCTACTTCAGCAATTCCACAAATTTTGGTGCTACAACCATCTAACTCTAGATTGAAACATGTTAAAACATTTGTGGTAACTAGTGTTTTTTTTGTGCATTACAGATTAATATAATCCTATTACAATATACATAACTTAACCGGTCAACTGCCGCCATACAAGGCACAAAAAAACCACCACTTTGAATTTTGAATTGAATGTTTTGTTGATAAATTTTGAGCTATTGTATATTTTATTGACTGAAACACGTTCACAACACAATAAACTATCTACTAAAACCACATTACTTGCATTTATTACGTAAATTAATAGGTTTTATGAAGTTTTATTCGCGATACACAGACATCGCGATGTGATTGCGACCGTTAATTTCGTGGCAAATCTGACAGCGCAGAGTAATGATGGCGCAAGCGATTTTGACACTGTTCTTCATACAAATTCGTACATATAAGGGTAAAAATCGCAGACCAAAAGTTTTTCATTTCAAATATTTGAATTATTTTCTTGCGCCTGCGCATATGACACCACGCGCCGGGGCGTCTCCGGCAAATAACCGGTTAAAACAAAAAAAAATCAATAATACATATTTTAGAGTTCTTGTAAGATGGTTAATTAAGCAAAGGCTGCGTTTTACAACGATTCTTCACCATTTTAAAAGACTTGAAGACATTTCTTTTCAACATTGATCAAACGTCAGCAAACGCCTACTTAAGTTTTCTTAGCGATAAAGAAAATATCATTTCTTTTTTATCAGATATTTTTAAACACATCAATGATCTGAACCTTAAACTTCAAGGCAAGGTAAACTATTTATACTGCAAACTATGAAATATATCTTTAAAAACATAAACAAATTCGAAAAAAAATGTAAACAGAACCAACATCAGAAATAATAATGTATTCTATACCCCCCAAACACACACAAAACAAATGCAAACTCACAGCAGCTTTATTGGATCTCGTACCTTCAATAGTTTACCAAAAAATATTCAAGTTGCAACTAAATTTCCGCATTACATAAAAGAGTTAAAATTATGGCTAAATCATACAGATGTAAAACTCTATTTATTTAGTTTTATATCACTTTCTCACAAAATTTACACCATTTATTACAATGTATTCATGATATTGAAAGAAGGGTGAATGCAGGTAACTCTATTAATGGAGGACTGAACGCCGTTGGCAGCAACAAAAAACTGTCCAAAGACGCGAAACTGGCCGTCCATAATGGAGTACTGGTACCTACCCTGATGTATGGCAGTGAGGCATGGAACTGGCAGAGGAAGGATGAAAGTAGACTGAACGCTGTAGAAATGAGATCCCTGAGGCGTATGTGTGGTAAAACCATGTATGATCGTGTGAGAAATGTGGAAATCCGCAAAGAATGCAAGGCTGATGTAAGCGTGATGAGTAAGATCAAGAAAGGAACGCTCCGATGGTTTGGGCATGTAGAGCGAATGAACGAGGAAAGGAGTGTAAGGAGAATATATGAAGCAAATGTGAATGGTAGAAGAAGTCGAGGACGCCCAAGAAAGACATGGCACGACCAAGTGAATCAGATACTTGAGTCGGGCCATGTCAAGAGTCAGAATAATAGAAGAGAATGTATGAGACGTTGTATGAATGTAAACGAGGCAAGGAATGTGTGCCAAGACCGGGATGTTTGGCGGTCCGTCCTCTCTGCCTACCCCTGCGGGGAAACGGCGTGATGGTTAGTTAGTTAGTTAGTTAGTTTTATATCATTTATTATACTATACACTATACACATATTTAACCGTACACTATTGTTTACACTTTTTGTAAAACTGTTAAAACAAATTTTGTTTTTGCTTTATAATACACTGTTTGCTTTTTCTAGGTACTAAATAAAACTTATTTTAACTATATTACCCACGCACAGGCTGCGACTTAGTGGGTTCCCACATTATTGTTATGATTTTCAAAATATGTAAATATTAATTGTAAAATATGGGAAAAATAAAGGAATTTAAAAAAAAAAAAGGAGAGCTTGTATTGGAGCTCCTTTGCCTTGTGTAAAGAGCTTTTTGCGAATACACAATCTTTTCAACATCGATCTTGATAATGAATGCCTGCACTTCCATAATTTAAAAAAAATCAGCAGTGATACCGAGCTTGACGTCGGCCAATAAAAGAGGTTCATTAAAGATCTTAAATCGGAATTTGAAAGTAGACTCGAAGATTTTAAGAAAATTGAGAATGTCGTCAATATCCTCAGTAACATTTACTTTCTGCATCCTGGTGATGAATGGAGCAATGAAGCTGAAAATATTTTCAGGAGTAATAAAGCTGCTCTCCAGATGGAAATGTTTAAACCTGTTGAAGGCCCGAGGAACAACACGGAAATTTCACGACTTTCAATTTGAATTGAATGTTTTGTGGATTAATTTCTACCTATCGTATATTTTATTGACCGAAACACATTCTTCGAACAATAAACTATGTACCAAAACAACATTACTTGCGTTAATTACGTAAATTGATAGGTTTTACGATGTTTTAGTTGAGGAACACGCATAAATTGTGACGCGGCAAAAATGACATTTCTATGTTCACAGTTAAAATTTATTTTAAAATATTCTGGGGTTACAAGGTGAATGAAATCTTTACCCATCCCGTGGGGAATGTTGGCGCAAGCGATTCTGACACTGTCCTTATACAAATTTTGTACATAGAAGGGTCAAAATCGCCCATCCCATGGGGAATGTTGGCGCAAGCGATTCTGACACTGTCCTTATACAAATTTTGTACATAGAAGGGTCAAAATCGCCCATCCCATGGGGAATGTTGGCGCAAGCGATTCTGACACTGTCCTTATACAAATTTTGTACATAGAAGGGTCAAAATCGCAGAAAAACGTATTTTTTCCCCGCGCATGCGCACAAATCCGCGCTACGGCAAATTGAATATAAATTATTCCGAGTGACTAGACGCATTGCGGTTTTCGCTATGGTAAAGGACGATAATAGAGGAAGCGTTTCTGACCTTGTTCTTCATACACTTTCTTTATACATAAGGGTCAAAATTGCATTTCATAGTGCCGCGGCCACCGGGTGACAAGCGGCAAACCAGAAGTTAAAACACCAAGAACAGGAAATTTCTTGTCAAGAGTTTTGGATAAAAAAATTTTTTGTTAATAAATATCCAGAATTAAAAAAAAAAAATTAGCCTTGAAACATCTCACTTTGTTTGGATCAACATACGTTTGTGAAGCAGCATTTTCCAAGATGAACTTCATTAAAAATAAATTCCGGAGCAGACTTACCGATGAACATCTCTAAGATTTAATAGCAATAGCCTGCACAAACTTTAATCCAAACTTCGGACGGATAGTCCAAGGCAAAAAATGTCATTTTTCTCATGAGTATTGTGTAAAACCCTTGCTACTTCTTTTTATTCATGACATCCGTTTATTATTTAATAAAATAATGTTCCGGAACCCGTTCGTTTTATTTGTTCATTGATATTGTATCTACACGTCACATTTAAATAGTACAGTTTATTATTTCAATTGTTAAGCCGGGTGGGGTAAGGCCTTTTCCCCTCCGGACCGTGACGGTCATGTTATTTTAAAAAACGGACCCCTAATGAAAATAATTGGTGACCCCTGCTCTAGGGGTTAATAGGCATGGTATAAATCACTTCCTTACCCTTTAACTTCTTAATTTTTTTGTCTTCAGACCCAACATCCAACTATATAATTTCATGTATTACCCCTTTAGATGTAAATAACTTCACCTATTAAATAGCTAATAAGTGCATATTATCATTTGGCAGCGCAATAATTTGCTTCATCCACATTTGTACATTTCTGTCTTGACTAATGCATAATCCCTTCTAACTCTGCAGCGCCACCGAAAATTAAGGAAATTTCTTTTGAAGAGAAAAGTGAAAGCAGCGAAGATCAGAAAGTCGAGGAACCTGTTGAAAAAAGTAAGTCAAAAAATCAATTGCTATTTTAAAATTTATATTTCAGTGGCTTTTTTATGCATTTTTGTATTCAGCAGAAACAGTGTTTTGTTACAAGTGTCCTGCAACAAAACATATAAAATAATTTTGCCTCCGAGAAACAAGGTCGCATCTCGGAGTATTTAGACCTCACTCCAGCACTCAGGGCTCTGCTGGAGTGGACCTTCTATTTCCCTGGTAATTCGTGGGACAAAAAAATTGGACCATTCGAAAACTAGGGGCCTTTTGGGAACCTAGGAATGCTGAGGTCACCTCTGTGGATTTCCTTCCTGGGGCCGTAAGAGGAACCAAGAGGAGAAACCATGGAGAAGTGAGCTGAGGCCACCTCCATGAACTCTTGAGGGGAAGGGCACCCTTCCAGCGCGGGGCCTTTATGGAACCAAGGAGGAGATAATGTCCTCTTCCCATGTGGGGCTTTCGAGGAACCGTGTAGGAGTGAAGAGGAGAAATGAGGCCATCTTGGTGAACTCTTCCTCTGTGGGGCCTTAGAGGAACCAAGGAGGAGAGATGAAGTTCTCTTCCCTCCTGGGGCCCTCGGGGAACCCTTGTGGGGCCTTTAGGAAACCAAGGGGAGGTGGACTCTCCGTCGTGGAGCCTTCGGGGAACTAAGGAGTGGAGAGGAGAGATGAAGCCCTCTTCCGTCGTGGGGCCTTCAGGGAACCAAGGAGGAGTGAAGAGGGGAAATGGGGCCTGGGAAGACACATTGTCGGACCAGAAGATATAGCTTCATTTCGAATGACAATCCTGGTGAACTTTATAAAAGGGACTGGGTTACTGTCAAAGGAATGAGGTAAAATGGGAGATAGTACAATGGGTCTATGGCCTAAGTGCTCTCGGTAACTATATATATGTAAACCGTCTCCGATTATTTAAAAAAAAAAGTTTCAAGGTTTGAATATTTCCACTTTGCAGTAACTCTAAATAAATTAAGTATTTCTGAATGTATCCAAAAACTAAAAACTATTTTTGAAAGGCTATGAAATATGCTTTAAAATTTTAGTATTAGAAATAAACGTATGATTTTTGAATTTTTTTACTACCAACATAAAAAGTTTTAAAATTGACTCACCTTACATTTTTCTATCTAAAATTACTGGTAATTGAAAAAAAAACACATTTTATTAGGCAAATCTATAAATAAATTTTAATGTTCGAGTAATTAATAAATTCACAAGTTTCATTTTTTTTTTTATCAAATTGCGGTTGGAAACTTTGAAAAAAGGTGAATATTTGAATTCTTTTTTTGTTAATTTTTACATTTGAATATACAGCCTGGTGTTTTCTATTTCTAATTCTGTTTAGATCATATTTCTCACCATGATAGTAAGGGAGACAAGATTTGTATAATACATACAACCTGTCCCAAAACTCAACGATAAGCGGGCACCAGTGGGTGGGCCTGCTCATGACTCCTCGAGAAAAAAATAGAAAAAAAATATTTCACAATTTAAAAAAAAAAATTGTTGGTACCATTTGTTTTGATTAATTCAACATTTTTCAAGAACAAAAACCTAATTTGTGCACATAGTAAAAGTGATTACTGTCAACAACAATAATTTATAAAATTTGGTTCGTGTTAAAAATAGTACGCATATTTTTTTTGTGGGTAGTTTTCCGAGAGTATTATACCATTTTGGAATCTTGATTAGATGCATAAACTTTAATAAACAAAATTTTTAACAAAACAAAAAAATGACTTCAAAAAATGCACTAAAAAGTAAAAAAATAATTCGTATTCTTCTACAACTTTATAATCAACTTACCTTTTCTACTCATCAATATGTACGTACGATTGTTATTTTTGGAGTCGGTGTTCACTTGACCGACTCCAAAAATAACAGTGTCGGCGGGAGAAGAGCTGTCAAGTGAACACCGACTCCAAAAATAACAATCGTACGTACATATTGATGAGTAGAAAAGGTAAGTTGATTATAAAGTTGTAGAAGAATACGAAATTATTTTTTTACTTTTTAGTGCATTTTTTGAAGTCTTTTTTTTGTTTTGTTAAAATTTTTGTTTATTTTTTGATTTTTGGTGAATCTGAAGTACACTAACTAATTCGATTAAGATTATCGTAAATTTGTTCTTCAGAATTGGAGAGTTCCGTTACTTTGTCATGGATCCCATAATCAGAACCTAACCAAACTCTCATCAAACTACCCTTGAAGTACATCCTTTCCAATAAAAAAGAATCATCGAAATCGGTTGGCGTGATATTGAGTTATTCGTCCATTTGTCGCGCACATACTTGATGCAAATTTAAGACTTATATGATTTTCTCATGGATGCCATTGTCAGAACTGGACCAAATTAAAATGGGACCACACGGGAAGCACCAGCTTTCAAATAAAAAAAGAATCATCAATATCGGTTCACCCAGTCGAAAGTTCTGAGGTAACAAACATAAAAAAAATAATACAGTCGAATTGAGAACCTCCTCCTTTTCGAAGTCGTTTAAAAAAAACTTGCGATGGTAGTGTCCATACTTTTTTTTACACCACAATGAATGAAAGTGGACTGAAAATAAAAATCTTTCATAATTTTTAGAAAAACAATAATTTTGATTGATTTTTGTGTAAAAACTACAGCATTCATGGATTTTTAAGGCTTGTGGTGGATAGCCGTGCTACTTGGGTTGCCGATACAAAAAAAAATCTGAAATATTTGAAAAATTGTGGTCATGGTAGTTAAAAATATCTTAAGAAGTGACAATTTTCAAAGAATTTCAATTTTTTTTTTACATAAAAAGAAAATTGAGAAATATTTTTTTTCTTTTTTTCATGAGCAGGCCCACCTACTGGTGCCCGCTTATCGTTGAATTTTGGGACACGTTGTATATGAGTTTTTCTCAGAAGTGACAAAATTAGCCTGAGGGATCAACAATTATTATTCAAATCAAATCACATATTGGTTAGGATGAAATTTTTGTGCTTCATATAACTCTTTTAAATTAATAAATGGGTGGTCATTTCTTATACGTACACAAGATGATAAAAAAAAATGTTTGAAAGTCTTTTCTAGAAATTTAAAAGGCCATTTACATAAAATGTATTTTTATCATAATTTTATAAAATGATCAAATCCTTCTAATGTTCGTTTGTCCAGGTAAAGTCTGTGATCCAAAGACCCCACAGGTTCCGCCCCAGCCCCCGAAGATATCCGAATCCCAAGACTATGTCAAGATCCTCGAGGCAGCGTCTGCTGAAGCCAGTTCTGCCTACACGAACGCCATCGATATCCTCAACGAATACGTGACCAAAGTTAACGCTGTGAGTATACATTATTAATTTATTATATTTACTAGCGAGTTCCACTTGTTAAGTTTGTTTCTCCCTGCGTGTCCTTTCCCATTTATCCCGTTACCCTTTCGCCTCCCCTTCCTCTCCCTCGTCCCCTTCCCTTCACACGATCCCACTCCGCCCTCTCCCGCTTCCCCCGTCCCGCGAACCCCACTCCCGCATTCCTCTCCCTCCTCCCCCCCCCCTGCATTCCCCTCCCCCTTGCCATCGCGGGAATGCACACCTCAAATCCCCAAAGTTTCATCGCATTCGGATGAATGGTAAGCAACGCATAACTTCATTCCAGAGCTCACTATTGTATATAGAAACCATCATGGGCATAAGCACATCAAATCCCCAAAGTTTCATCGCAATCGAATGAATGGGAAGCAACGCATAATTTCATTCCAGAGCTCACTATTGTATATAGAAACCATCATGGGCATATGCACATCAAATCCCCAAAGTTTCATCGCAATCGATGAATCGAATGAATGGGAAGCAACGCATAATTTCATTCCAGAGCTCACTATTGTATATAGAAACCATCATGGGCATATGCACATCAAATCCCCAAAGTTTCATCGCAATCGGATAAATGGGTTAGCAATGCATAGACAACTCACATATTTAGACAGAAGCAAGCATATTTTTATTTTTAAATGTATAGATAAGGAGATGAACTAAAATTAGAACAGAATGGTGATTCTATGTCTTTTGTATTGAGTCAGCGCTACGAGACAATTAAGACAAAAGGCATGTAATCCGTCGGATGTCGGAAGGTGTCCATTGTGCATTATCAGCTGTCAAATTTCTGTGATTTTTTATGGCTTTTTAATGGTGTAACAGACGTCTCTTGAAGCATTTGCCACATCTTGTTTACGTGTAAAATCACAGCTGGTCGCCGCACCTGTTCCTTTAAAATATTATTGCCTACCACCTGTTCAGAGAAGAGTAAACAACATGTTGATCAAGTCGATTCTTGCAAAATGTTACATAAAAGGCTGCACGTGTTATTCAAGAACTAAAGCACTTAGCAACCAAAACGCCTTGCATTATATTGATGATAAATCCTGCATTTTAAGCAGGTGCGTTCGTCCACCTGGGGAAATCAGGTCAACTCAGGCAAGAAAACAATACGCATGTCCAAACCAGTTTGTTATTCAAACGAAACTTAGCATACCGGACACCTGCCTCAAACACCTGGGATAATCAAGATAAATAACAGATGCAGAAATGAAAACATGTTTACGTTTTTCTTCAAAACAGGTGTTTGCAAAATTTTGCATAAAAACCGTCTGAAAATAAATATTTCATGTCATTCGAAAGGTCTTTGAGTCGTTATTTATAAACCATCTCCCGAAACTGAAGTGACGATTGGAGTCCAGCGCCCTATTGTTTATAGTATTTGTATGGAACAGATAAGTGGTCTCATACAAATGGCATTAAAAAGCCATAAGACACAAATTACTATTTATTAATTATTACATCTACAGTGAAACTCTCTTAAGAAGTTTTCCAAGAGACCGAATGATGGGAATGAGATGTAAAAGAATGCCAGACGATAGGATGCAGAAAAAGTGTTTGGGTGCCCGAGTAGAAACGACCCAAAGGCAGACCGAGGAAGAGGTGAACAGACTCGTGGAAAAGGATTGGAGTAAGACGATAAGAACTGGAGGTGAATGGTGAGAGACTGCAGCCAATGGAGAACATTTCAAGGCCAAATCCTCTATGAGATGTAGCGCCGTGACGATGACAGGGATAGCTCCAAAAAAGAACTTGGGTTCCGATTAATGATTCCTTCTGTTTTTTTGTTTCTATTCAGGTAATGGAAAGCTGCGCAGAAGGTGGCACCGGAAAAGGTCCCTGGGATGAGCTGAGGCGCGCCAACAAGAGGAAGATTGACGCGGAATGCAGAGTAAAGGCTGCCATTAAAAAACTGGGTAAGAGCCAGTAAATCAAGTAAACTTTAATTTTAAGACAAGTATACCGGGACCAGTGGCGGCTCGTGACTTTTGGTTGTGCTAGGGTGCTAATATTAAAAAAAATGGCATCATGGATGTTGTCGTATGCGAAAAATATATATATTTTTTTTTTTTCAAAAATCGGTGTTTTGTATGAAGATTTTTCAGGAAATCGGTGCGGCGCACCACCAAACTGAAACTAACCTGAAATTTTTCATACAAAAAACTGATTTTCAAAAAAAAAAAAAAAATTTTTTTTCGGCTACAACAACGTCAATAATGCCATTTTTTTTAATATCAGCACTCTAGCACACCAAAAAGTCACGAGCCGCCACTGACCGGGACCCGAGCATTTTGTCCCAAATAAGCGGCTGTCTTAATTAAGTGGCTGTCCCAAATAAGTGGCTGTCGCAAATAAGACAAGAATACCGGGACCCGGGCATTTTGTCCCAAATAAGTGGCTGTCCCAAATAAGTGGCTGTCCCAAATAAGCAATGTTTAGTAAGGGGAGGGGGGTCTGGTCCATCCAAGTGTGTTTCCCAATGCTTTTTTTTTTCAAGATATAATTTCTTTTCGTTCACGAAACCTTTGTTACACACAAAAGTACTTTTGAACAAGAAAAAACATTATAGAAAATTTGACTCGATTATCTATACATACAGGTATGGCGGTCACAAGCAGAGGGTCCGACCAATTCGGCTGGAATGCTGGATTCCTTGGAAATTATCTGTAGCATAAAATCAAAAAAAAAAATCATTGTAGTTTGAATGTCACATGCGCATAAACCTCAGTTTGCAAAAAACTTGTTGATTGCGGAAATGGCAGACATGAAATAATGAAAATTGATGGAAAAAAATCAGCCTTAATTTTGCAATAACTTTTTCCTAAAATAATATTTTTTTTGTAATTAGAGGTTCTTCCGCGTAAATTTTTTATTTTATTTAATTTAAACTTTGAAAGAAGTGAATCGTAAGAAAATTCGATGAGCTACGATTCCAGCCAACTTTTGCTTGTAACCGGGCCGCTCCGTTTTCCGGTCTACCTGCTTGGCGCGCACTGCTCCTAACTATGTTTAAAGGTCCAATTTGATGCTATAACTTTGGGAATGTATTCTCCACATGTGTAGGTAAATTTTTATGCAAAAATAGTATTTTTTTTAATCGGCTGGATCAGACTCCCCCCCTTAAGGAAAGTTTTTTTATATGTTATTTTTTAAATTTTGGTCGCATCGATATTGCTTTCCTGTGACGATATCAAATTTGTGTTTGTGCTGCTAAAAAGTGGATAAATTGTTTGATATTACGGAGACTAATTTTATTCTTCCTTCAATAGACTCCTGCTCCGGAATCAAGGCGGAGCGTGCCAGAGCTGATCTGTCTTCCCAGAGACAGGAATACGAGAAGATTAAGGCAGCGGCTGACGTGGCTTCGAGGTACTGGCCTCAGGTTGAGGAAGCCAGGAGGCATTTTATTGATGAACTTGAGGTGCGTGTTTCACATTGTATTCAATCTTCTTCACTGACATCGGAAGAGATAGACATGCCCTAATACAAAATTTGGGTATCTTTTTGGCACCAGGATTTGAGCTTGTCTTGAATAAATTACGACACAAATTTGTCCATTGATTTCTGATGAGCGCACATGGAAACAAGCAGACTCTATGCTAGTTGGTAGAAAAACGACAGCATTCCCACTGGATACCCGCGCTCTAAAGATTGCGATCAGTTTGTTAAGATGGGAAAATCTATCGATTTATCTAATAGATTTGTTATTTTACGAAATTTTAAAATCATTACGAATTTTCAAATCACATGTTAAATTTAATGATATTTCAAATAATAAAAGTAATCAGAAAAAAATCTTTTGAAAACCCACTATTAAGTTTTAGCATCATTCGCAATTGCATCAGGTGCAATTGCAAACATGCGGTAAGTTTAGGGAGGTGGAAATGGGTACCACCACCCCGGGATCAATTTATTTGACGACCAACACCTCTGCCATAGGTCACCTCAAGTCTTAGCAGGGATATTCGGGTTCATGGGATGAAATTCGTCTAGGTCTTGGCAGTGGAGCATAAGCCCATCTTCTGCGTGGCAGGCCGGATCGAGAAAGACTGGTGGATAGAGGCCTTTTGACCTTTTCAGTCAGACTCTCTTGACCCATCACCTTGCATTGCAGTTGAAGGGATGGATTCATATGTCTGTCATTCCTTGGCACTCTGTCCCCCGGATTTCTACCCACCCCTCATATCTTTTCATTCCCAGAACTCTCCTTCCTTTTCTTAAAAAGATTCTCCACACAGCATCCCCTAAGATGACAGACCCTGAGAGAAATTATTTCCTCAGGGCGTCCTGTGTGTAGCTAATGTAAAAAAAGCCTTTCAAGTTATCAAACTGATTTCATAAGCTGTGTGAGGTTATAAGTTCACGCGGACACGATTACACCTCGTCGCCTCAGTTCTTATTTGTCCAACAGACCATTTTAGTTTTTGTTCAATCTCCACTTTAAAATTAAAAACGAAGTATGAAAAATGATAGTTAATCACTAAACTAAGAATTATTTAAACTAATTGGACCTTTACCTTTACGGAAATAGCTTTATCTTAAACACCTATCATAATGTTTTATTGAAATAATTAAAGAAAACCTTCTCCTCCTGAAAAATTTTCTAATGGTCTGTTGGACAAATACGAACTAAAGCGACGACCTGTCAAAAAATCATGTCTCTTACGACTTCTGTAAGTTGCTGTAAATTACAATAAATAACTTACATAAGTCACTTACATAATTCACATAAGTCACTTACATAAGTCACTCACAAAAGTCATTTACATGTCACTTACATAAGTCACTTTACATAAGTCACTTATGAGAAAAAACTTAGTACAGCGACCACCTTAAGTTTTCACCCATAAGATATAGGAGAATTTCACTGTATATAATTTAGTTTTATTTCATGTTGTGTTTATAATTTCTTTCAGGCCCTCTTCCCCCGCGCAGACATCTCTACCGCCAAGCTCGACACCCGAGGTGGAGACACGGACGCCCTTCTCCTGGTGACACTGCGAAGGGTTCTCCTCTACCAGCAGCTCCTCGCCAAGATGGACTGCGAGCTCACGCAGAAAGTGGACGATGCGCTCCGAGGTACCATATCAACCTTCCTGCACATTTAGTTCACATTTTTTAAATTATAATACTCCGTGTTTGTAAAAGTGTTGTAAAAATGTTTCTGAAGTATGACAGAAAATAACTGCTCTCTGTGACGCAGAAGGTTGAATGTGTGCTCAGAAGTAAGATACCATCCTCTTTTTTTAATTGGTTTTAATATCTAAATACTTCCTAACCTTCCTCATTCTCATCTCCTTCCCTTTCTCATTCTCTTTAGCCACATAACATACACCAGTTATTGGGGTTGCTATAATCCCACTGACTCCGGACAGTTGGGAGCAGCTGGGTCTCTTGTGTGATACTCACAAAAAAATAAATAATACTATTGCTATAATATTTGCTTGACAAAAAGCAACTGCTTTCTTTGTACTTTTTTTTACATTAACCCCACACAGGACATGAGGAAAGTAATTTCCTTCGGGGCCTACGTCATATTTGGGGATGCTGTGTGGAGGGTCTTTTTAACTGGTCACAGGCCATGCCATTTCGCGGAAATTCGCGAAACTTCACAAAAAACACTAAAAAAGCACCATTTTGAACTTTGAATTGAATGTTTTGTTGATTAATTTTGAGCTATTGTATATTTTATTGACTGAAAAACGTTCACAACACAATAAACTATCTATCAAAACAACATTACTTGCATTTATTACATAAATTAATAGGTTTTACGAATGTTTTATTCGCGATACACTCATTTATTGTGACCGTTAAATTCGCAGCAATTTATGACAGCGCATTGTCATGGATGAAATCGTTTTAAAAATATTCCAGGGTGACTAGGTGAATGAAACTTTTAGCACCACCTAGAGTAATGATGGCGCAAGCGATTCTGACACTGTTCTTCATACAAATTATGTGCATAGAAGGGCCAAAATCGTAGACCAAAAGTTTTTCGTCGACAATATTATTCAAATATTTGAATTATTTTCTCGCGCATGCGCATATGACGCGCGCGCCGGCGCGTCTCCGGCCTGTGACCGGTTAAGGAGAGGAAAGAGAGGAAGTTCTGGGAAAGAAAAAGGTATGAGATGGGTCAGTGTGTCCAGGAGTGACAGTTGTATGAATCCATCCCTCCCTCTGCTGTGCAACATGATGGGCCAAGAGTGATCAACTGGAGAGGTCAATAGATCTCCCCAAACCAGCCTCTCCCGATTCAGCCCGCCACATAGCTAGTGGGCAGGCGCATCCACCGCCAAAACCCTAACACACCTCATCTGATGAACCCGGGCGAAGTCACCAAGCGTAGCGAACCACTTGTGGTGACCTACGGCAGAGTTCATAATCTAATACATGATTCCCGGAGCGGCAGTACCCACACCCACTTTCCAAGCATTGCCAATTGACCAACTGTTGTTTACATACACGTATTAGTGGACAACGTATTGATTCTTCTTCTTTGTACGATGGAGGAGAGTTAGTGGGTCAAATGGAGATGCTGAGATTATTCAGCCAGTCGGCAGCATCGGGGGTCACTTGTTTCAGGACAGATGTGCCTCCGAGGAACTGAGAAAAGAAAGACAAACATTCCCGGGTTACGTATAACCCAACAATGTTTGAAAATCTCCTACTACCACCACAGAAAACCGAAAATGTTGCTTGTGTTGTGATGGAGGACTTAGCCAGCCGAGGAATCGAACACGCAACGCCCGGGTGAGACCCAAGCGCTATGCCCACTCAACCACTGACCGGTCAATTGAACTGATGAAGGGGACATTCTTCTACGATGTGTTCAGTTTTTCTGAATATGTCCACATTCACACAATTCAGAATCCTTTAGATACCGGATGCGGTTTGGTGAAATCCAAGTCTTCCAAAGGAGAGATAACCAGAGAACGTACATTGATAACTGAATGATGGTTGGATTGTTGACCTGTACCTTGTGAAGAAATTATTGCTTAAATATGTATTTTTCTTTAATATTTCAGGATCGGACGAAGATGTTTTCAAGGCTAAAGTGGAAATTGAATTGGAAAGAGAGCGCCGAGAGCTAGCTCTGCTCTTCCAGAAAAAGGTCAGTTTTTACAATACAAATCTTATCTTTCTTAGATTTTATTCTGAAAATTTTGCATCGGCACACCAAGAGTTGATGAACGTTGAAATTGTTTGGGAGATGATTTTATTTATTTTACATAATTTGTTCATTTTATTTACAGGCGCAATTGGCAAAGGCGGAAGCCGACAGAGAGCTGGCTGCACAACTCAAGAGACAGATGGAAATCTTCCAGCTTCAACTGCAAGAGGCTCTCGACCATCGTACTGAACAGGTTTGTTCTGATTATGTATTTATTTATTTATTTATTTATTTATTTATAGAATTCTTCAAAATATTAAAATTCCAAAATCAGATTAGAAACACATAAAAATTAATTTACCAACTTCTGCTAGCAACCCAATGATATGCATATTTTCCCACCTGATGTACCTAAGGGAACGTACCCATACTTCGTGACCTGTTCGGGGGAGGGGGGGGGGGGGGTTTTCAAAATATCACGCTTGGTACAAATGAGCGGCGGCGGCCATAGGTTTTTGGTCACCGGGAGGGGGGGGGGGTTAAAAATTCCAAAAAGTTGGTCACGTAGTATGGGTACGTTCCCTAACGTGGGTTTCACTGTAGATATTTAACCAAAAAATGGAAATTATTAATAAAAATTTATCATCACTGCAAACAATTCATGAACCATGTTATTTGCAGTGATGTCAGCTAAAATCGTACATATGAAAATAGCAATCGTATAGAGTGAAAAAAATTGTCTTTGATCATCTCTAAGAGATGGTGTAAATCGACTATTAGTGTAGTATTTTTCGTAGTGGGTATAAGTTGTGATTGCGCGAGCAATTGGTGAGTTATTTGCTGCATTAGTGTTGTTGGCTTCTATATAAAGAAGCGATGTGTGCTACGTGCCTCATTGGAACATTTAACCAATGATGGATAGCAATTAAGTCGCGAGCGCGATAGAAAGTGCGCTTAAATGTAACTTGTTTGAATTATTTCCCTATAATATGAGGATGTAAGTCTTATTTATTGCTTATACCCGGCTAGGCTCAGGGAGTTGATATGAGATTGAGCTGATGTTCGAACCCACGATGGATCTTGCTTCATATACCCCTACCTATGGGTAGCCCCATTCAGATAAAAAAGGCTTTGAATGGTCCACAATGTGCCAGAACATTCCACAACATTCGAGAATGTTCTGGAATGTTCCAAAATGATCTGGGATTTTCCAGGATGTTCCCAAACGTTCCAGACTATTCCCTAATATTCCACAACATTCCAGAATGTTCCGGGATGTTCTGAAATGTTGTGGAATGCTCTCGAATACTCTCAAATGTTCTGGACTGTTCTAGAAATATCTAGAGGGCGATGGGGAATAGAGTTTCTTCCCTCTCCGCGAACCCCACCTCCCCCATTCCCTTTCCCCCTGCCTTTCCACCCTGCTGCTAAAATATATGAAATACACACATTTTCATTTGTACAAATTTCATAACTCCAGAGCTTATCATTATATATACACGGTGTTCGGAAACTCGTAGTACAAGTGGGAAACTGGTAAATCTACATCACATTTGTAGTTGATTTGTGATATAACTTTTTTGATTTGAGCTTTCGTTTTCGAGTAAATCTGGTCCGAAGTTGGAATCGTTTTGATTAAATTTGAAAAAAATTTTCACTAGAGGGTTGATTTCAGCTGCGTAATGTCTTATAAAATGCATCGAAGGGTAAACCGGGCTCAAAATTTTTTTTAACCCTTTAGTTGCGGAAAAAATGAAAAAATAGAAAAAAAAAATAATAAAATCGAAATGTTCAGATCGAAAAAAATAAGTTTTTTGGGTTCTCTACGAGATGTAGATTCACCAGTTTCCCGCTTGTACTACGAGTTTCCGGACACATTGTATATGCTGTACGTTTTCTGATGTATGAGCTATATTATTGTAAAGTTTCATTAAAATCCACTCAGTAGTTTTTGTGCGAAAGAGTAACAAGCACACATCCATACAAACTTTCGCGTTTATAATATTAGTAAGATATTGATATTGATGATTAAGTAGAGTGATTTAGCCATCTTCGTCACCCCAAATTATTAATGTTGATTTTTTTTTAATTAGGTGAAACGTGAAGAAAAGAAACAGTGCAATGAGCAGCTCGCAGCGGAGAAGGCAGCCACAGGAGTGAGATTAGCTGCAGTCCTGGGTCGTCTGCAGGGCGTGGACAGTGCACTGAAAGGTGAATTATTATATCTTTTACAAAACCCCTGGATCCCCTGGGACCCCTAAGCCACATTTACCACTCATTCTTATGCTCAAAAGCTCGGCTGTAGAACAACATTTCTTCTTTTGTATCGATAATTCCAACAATTCTAAGTAGTTTTGTTTAAAGTTCTTCTTCCACAGGGATATTAAGTGTACTCCGTAGACAACTTATCGCACACAGTTCGTACATATCGCTACTGGAATCACAAGACCCACATCACTACCAATCATTGTTGAATTCAATCATACCAATTCTCAAAATCTCGAAACGTCAAAAAAATGCTGTCATAACCTCGCTCACAACCAAACAGTTAAAAATATAGACAAATGTAATGTTTTTATATCTGTAATGTATGTGAATATATACATACTTATATAGTTTCAATGTCTCTCAAAAGATGTCATTAGGGTATGTAGTTTGAATGTATCTCAACAGATGTGGTTAGGATGACAGTTAAAAGTAGTTTTAAGATGTCTCAACAGAGGTCAGTAGTGATGTCACCCGTTAGGGTCTAAAACTCGATATCCGATCTTCAGGCGAGCACCTCACCCGGCGTCTGTCCGCTCTATTAACAGATGCTACAGATTAACACAGAGCATCCTTTAGGATGGATGTAAAGTCAAGTCACAATGTTATTCGTTGTAAATAAGATTCGATAATAAACAAGACTTAGAAACCGAAGTATTATTGAAAAACTACCGATCATCAGAATTATATTGCTAATCAGTGGAATTACCAGACACCACATAACCTAACCACACCATTTTTGTTCACTGTTGACAATAAAACAAACGCATTATCGCAAAATTTCTGACACAAGTGACGCTATGTTTAACCACTCATTTGCCGCTTGTGCGCCGGCGTATCATGAGACTTTACACGCGATTTTGACCCTTATGTATAAAGAAAGTGTATGAAGAACACGGTCAGAATCGCTTGCTCTATTATCGCTCTTTACCATAGAGAAAACCGCAATTAGATTGGTGACTCCATATAATTTATATTAATGATTTACCGGAGCGCGGGAGCGTGCGCAGTTCTTGCGCATGCGCGGGAAAAATTCTTTGGTCTTCAACTTTGACCTTTCTATGTACGAAATTTCTCAAGGACGCTGTCAGAATCGCCGGACATTGGGTGTCATGGCTGCCGCTTTTTGCGAACGCTAATTGGTTACAACCAACCCGATTTACTCGCGGCATTCAACGAGTTAAAGTCTCGAAAACGTGAGTAGGGACAGCCTCTCCTAGCTGGTCGCAGGAGAACAGCATCACCACAAGTTTACAAAATGTTGGCAAAGTATGTATGGGTATGAACTTCCGCGCAGATGTATGTCAGTAGTCACCAAGATCAGTTCACATCCTTGTGAAAGAAGGGCATAAGTCAACTCTAATTGCTCAACAAATAACTCCTTTTCCTAAGCGTCATTCATTACAACCTCTTATCTCTTATCCATGATTTTTATGCTTTCATTGTATTATTTTGTCATCCACCAAAATGAAATTATTACTAGTCTATCCTTTGAGGTTTTTTAGATTTGTTACTTTGAGTGCAATTGAGATAATTTGAATATTATATCAGTGTATTCAATACAAACAAAACATTCCATTGTTGTATTTATAACCTTACCAAATTACTACATCTAACCTACTAACAAATTTATTGTATTTTTAAATGTTTACTAACAATATTTTCATGCAGCCTTAGACGATGACTTAAAAGGTAACTATTGAATATATTAATAGCATGCTATAAAATTACATATTTAAACACTCGAGCGATGGAGATTTCCAGATGTTCTGTTTTCAATGCGGCCATTTAATTTACAAATTAACCCCTCCGAATTTTCGCTTGAGATGTCTCAAACAAAATGACATTTTACGAAAACTTTGTGTTATTACCGCTTCACAATTAACTTTTTCCACGCGATCGTAACAACAGTTGATACGGCAAAAAGCCACGCCTCACACGCGCCCGTATCAGCCCTTGTTTCGCTAACTTCGACTGCCGATATCACAGCGCTACTATGTCACAGTATTTTTTCCCGCTCGCTAAGGCATTTGTGTAACTATCACGATGCTGACATCTTCGGGCATATTTCGAAAGTAAAATTGCATTTCGTAAAAAACATCTATAATCAAGTGAATGTATTCCTCGTACCTTTGAATGCAAAGTTCTCAATTTACTCCACAGATGGCGCTAGTAGTTTGCGCACGCGCATCTATGCGATTCCGAGTGACCAAATTGGACAAGCGTCGATAACATTTATTATCGAGATCGCGCGTATTCGCACACGTTTGTTTATTTTGTGAAAGTGTGATTTTGAATTTACATAAAAATTTTAAACCGGTCAAATGCCGGGATATTTTGCGAAATTCGCGAAACTACACTAAAAAACCACCACTTTGAATTTTGAATTGAATGTTTGGTTGATAAATTTTAAGCTATGGTATATTTTATTGACTGCAACACGTTCACAACACAATAAACTATCCACTGAAACCACATTACTTGCATTTATCACGTAAATTAATAGGTTTTACGACGTTTTATTCGCGATACAAATACATCGCGATAGTGATTTCGACCGTTAATTTCGCGGTAAATCTGACAGCGCATTGTCATAGAAGAAATCGTCTTAAAAATATTCCAGTGTGGCAATTCGAGTGAAATCTTTAACACTACCTAGAGTAATGATGGCGCAAGCGATTTTGACACTGTTTTTCATACAAATTTGTACATATAAGGGTCAAAATCGCAGCCCAAAAGTTTTTCAAAGACAATATATTTCAAATATTTGAATTATTTTCTCGCGCATGCGCAAATGGCCTGGCACGTCACCGGTTTTTTAGTGTCATCAGAAGTTTTAGAATGTGTTTATACGAATTAATAATAATAAGTGATTGAGGTACCACTTGTGTCTATCAACGCAGTGTCCTGAGTACACGCACGCGGATAAATGGCGCCGTCTTTAAAATAATATGGGTACGTTTTTTACGTTTTTTGTTTTTTATAAACATCTAGGAGTGTTTACAGACGACGATTTGGTTTCAAATTGTAGATAATAATTTCATCTGTTTATATAGTATGATAAATCATGCCATAATATGCTGTAATTTGACATAAAATAGGTTGGATAGGTATTTGAAATATGACATATACATGTACCGCGTATGGGTATTGAAAAAACGGAGTAGTTCAACGCAGGGAAAAGGTTAAAGCTCTATAAATGAAACTGTTTTAGAAAGGTTACAAAATAAGCTTTCGAATTATTGTATTACAAATAAATATTAACATTTGTAAATATTAAAATTTAGAAAGCAAACATTAAAAAAATGTAAAAATGACTCACATGATATTTTTATATGAAAACGGTACTAAAATCACAGATTATGTAAACAACAATACTTATTCTATTGTATAAATGTATAATAAATACTTTTGTCACCTCACTTTTTTATCATTTCATATAAAAATATTTAATAAAAATTAACAATGTCGAGCCGCCGGTCTGAAATTTGGCGGGAAAAATTATGTGTCAATTGCGCGAATGACAGAATATTCTTGTTTTGTATTTCTATGGACAACTTGAGTAGGGATATACAGCTTGTTCCACTATCGACCTTTTACTTTTTGTTTTAGGATGTCACTAAAAGAATAACGAAGTTACAACGGTTTCTATGGAGACACACGCGTTGACGTATAAACACGCTTATTGTACTTGACTGCTGTCGTATTTCTAACGCATATATCTGCTTAAGTTGGTGACCGGTTAAATTAAAAAATTCTTAAGTTTTTGGAATCAGAATAGTTTCTTTCCTTTTCTATTAGTTTTTGTGGGTAGTGCTTATTTGAGTTTTATTTAGTGCTATTTTTATATTGTTTTTGGGAGATAATAAGGTAGGGAATTATCCATTTAACCTAATCAGTTCTTAGGTAAATAGTAAGGTTACCATGGTAAGCGTCTCAACTTATCTGATTTGATAAGCTGTGAGAAGGCTGAAAGTTCGCACAACGTTAGACCTGTCAAAAAACTTACATAAGAACAACTTCTGTAACTTGCTATGAATTACGTTAACCACTGGAGCGATTATGGTAAAAAAATGGACCACTTTTATTTTTCTGCGTTTGATAGCGGTTCAAAATCAGACCACATTTTCCTATGTAAACCATTTAATGTAATTATTTAAAACATTTCCATGGCCAGCCATTTATTTTAAAACGAAGCTATTGAAATGCTTTGTCTATTATGACCATAGATGTCCCAAATCCGAACTTCGTAGACTCTTTTAGAACAATGTTAAAAATAATTTTTTTAAATATTTTTTTACGCCGAATTTTTGATCAGTTGTTTACGGTTAAAATTAAGTCCTTTTTCCATAGATATGCACCTTTCATTATCTACCACAGACAACATACTAAGGAATGCAATCTCGACTCGAGATCGCAAATTCGAGATCTCGCAAGATTAGAAATTGCAATCTCGCGAGATCTCGGAATTTTCGGGAACTGGTTAATTAAAATAAAATATTATTTGAAAGAAAGCAAAAACCTTTATTCTTTAATATTAGTTACTAAATAATTAACAGTTTTTTTTAAATTAAAACAATCAAAAGAAAAAATATAGCTTAAGGAGATTAGAAAGTAATTACGGGTGATTTTGAACGTAACTTCTTAAAAAACAAACTGTATTAAGGTTGCTATCTGCTAAACGGCATCTAATGTCCGTTTTCGACTTTTTAAGATATTAACAACATAAGAATCCAAAAGTTATGTTTATTTAACTCACATAAACAATAAAAAATGCATAATCTAAGAAAAAATAATGACCATAACTGCACAACTAAAACAAACAAATGGCTGCCTGCACGCACGCAAGTATCTCCTTCTCACTCACTCGACACAATTTTATATTATCTGTCGCGCTCGTCATCCGTCGCTAATATTTGTAAATAGTCGGAATAGGTTTCTTTCTTCGATCGACACTCCCGCCCAACCGTCAGTCAGCGCACCACTCGCGCCCCGAGTGGATGTAGCGTCGCTGACTACTGCCGCCCAATCCCGTCGATCTCGAACGGGATCTCGTCATATGCTTTGAGATTGAACCCGAAAAATGTCACGAGATCGGGATTGCATTCCTTACAACATACAGAAATCGAAAATATTCTATGTTGACTCGAATAAGTACCCCTCACGGCAGTTTCAAAGTAACAAACACATAGGATTCGCGCGGTTATAAGCTTTATGATTTTTTTATAAATCCTACAAATATGAGATAAACATTAAAATACAGGTTAATTCATAGGCTATATAGCACTATGTATAATAATTTTTTATATCTGCATGTTAAAATTCGAAGGTATGATTTTTTTAATATTAGTAAAAATTTAAAAAAATGGTCTTCTGGGAAATCTCGAGTGGTTATGTGACTTTTGGTGTCATTTACATTGATAATTTGGCCATAAGTCCCTTAAGTAAGCGTGACCCATATAAAGGGTACAGGGAAAACAGGGTTCATCACAAAAACATGATTCTTAAATCCCTTTTTTTTTAACTTGTACTCTGAGAACATTACTTTTTCTTAACCAGGCTGCATATTTTCAAATGCCCGCATTTCTGTGATTAACCAAGATATTCACCTCGGAGTACATTATTTATGGTAGTACTGCATGACTGCAATAAGATTGCATTCATGGTTCGATTTCAGAAAAGTGTGGATAAATCCTGTTTCTCCCCTGTACGTACCTTTGTAATGTACCATTCATGTAATCTCTTTTTTGTTATTTTATACTATAAATATATCCATTATTCCAGCTCGTTCCGATGCTGACAAGATGGCCCGCCAGGCGCAGCTGCTGTGGGCCGCCAGTGAGGCCCTGGAAGGAGTGCTCCGCGGTCGGGGGCCCAAGGCGGCCAGGGTCTCAGTGGCCACTGAGCTTGAGGCCATCGCCACGGCCGCAGGTTTGTCTAATACTTATTAATATCAGCAAATAATTTTATTTTTTCGAAGAATTGCACATTTTCTTTGTCTCTTCAGTTTAGAAGGTCCATTAGCCCTGCTCTAGATTATTTGACGGCCTCCGTGGTTGAGGGGTAAGGTTCTCGATGATCTGGAGGTCACGGGTTCAAATTCCTTCATGGGCAAGTAAATTTTATTCGATTGATTTGTGTTATTTCACAATTGAATCATTTAAAAATATAAAAGGTGTGTTTGCGGCACGTTCCAGAGTGGAAGAAACTCTCAGTATAGCCCTGGTTTAAGACCACCATTCAGTATTGAAACGTTGCTGAAATGGCTTTAGGTTTGTTTGATGACTAGATCTGAATAGCCAGATTCCTTCCCACCTTCCTTTTCATCATTCCTTTCCCTCCCCTTCTTTCTTTAGCCTCACAATCTACCCTAATTGGGGATGCCTTGGTCTCACTGGCTCCTGGCGGTTGGGAGCAGTTGGGACGCTTGTGTGATATTCACATTAAAAAAATATGAAAGATGCATGATACAATTAATGACCAGTGTAATAAATTCTGCTTTTGTTTCCCTTGAACACGGAAACAAGGTTTTCCCGCATAAATTTTTTTTTCTGGTCCCTTGGAAAACTTTGTAAGAGAGTTTTATATGATTACGTACATATTCTTCTTCTTCTTCTTCAATGGCGCTACAGCCTACTCGAGCCTTGGACTCCTTCAAGATAAGCCTCCACCGCCCCGTGTCCTCGGCCGCCGTCTTTCAATCTGCGACAATCTGGAGTAGTCCTCTTGCATCCTTCCTGAAATCATCCTCCCATCTCAGCCTAGGTCCTCCCGCCTTCTGTTTACCTCCCGGGTGTCCTGTTAGAACATTCTTCGGTACTGGTGTGCTTTTTCATTCGGTGCACATGTCCGGCCCATCTTAGTCTTGGCCTTAAATGGGTGGAGAGTCTAGGAGCTCATTAAATATCATAGAACTCATTATTGTGGCAGCATACTTATTATTCTAAATAATGTTATTTCTCTTCTCCAGCCGACACAGACGAGCTGGTGGCAGCCGTACTGCGAGGAGTTCCTGCTGCAGCAAGGGAACGAGGAGTGCTCAGTGAAATCTGCCTGAGGGAACGATTCATTAAGGTACATTCACGTCTAAATCAGTTCAAGAAAATCAAGCCATTTTGAAATCTTTCGATATGAAGCTTCGTAGCAATTTTTCTTTAGTTGTTTCCTTATTCCAATTTACACAGAGTTTTTCGAAATCAGACTTAGTCACTTTCTTTTAAGACAATCTATAAATGCTTGCTTCAATTATAAATCCTACAATTATAATATCCTAAGATTTAATGAAAAAATTTACCATTTCTTTGTAATTGTATTGCCAGGTTGAAAAAGTATGCCGCTCCCTCTCCCTGGTGCCAGAGTGCGGCGCTCGCCTCCACATCTTCGTGCTGTCTTGGCTGCAGGGCCTCCTGCTGGCCAGACCCCCCCCACCACCCCGCGGGGAACTCAAGGACGAGCCCACCGACTTCTCCAAGCTGGACAACTACGACATCTTGGAAAGGGCAAGGTTGGTATCCGTCGCTGAAAATTGATATTGCTTTGTTACCTATATGTTCATGGTATCAGAGCCTTCTTCCCATCAAGGCTTCTTAGCATCACAGGCTCCGTTGAAATGCTTGGAGTAAGTACTCAGACCAGCTATCGGGGTTCCAGAGTAAATCTGGCTACCAAGAAACTGGGCGTCCTTTACGGAGCTATATCCTTGTGTGTTAGAAACTTTCACTGTATGAATTAAGGAAGCATAAAAATTCACTGAAAACAGGAATAATGATGTCTCTCGTCCAATAACCCTTTCCACTTTGCACCTATTATAATTTTCATCACCAATTGTAATCTTAACCACTCAGATACGTAAGCGGATATACACGATAATATAACGATAGCAGTTAAGTACAATAAGCGTGTTTTCACACGCGTGTGTGGGCACCAAATTCTCAGTTGAAGCAGTCTTGCGGCGCACATTTTGATCAATTGTTACCAAACACGGCACCCCCTAGTGCGCAGCTTTTTCATATCCAAATGGTTATGTAAAATATTGCGCACACATTCAGTTGACATTGCAACAGCTTCAGCTATCTCATTCACTTTTAATCTGCGACCTTCTAAAATGATCTTATGGATTTCAGGAGTTGTGCTCATCAGTGCTCCTGCGGTCTTTCTTAAATTCATAAACCCACTGTTTTATCGTTGAATATGATGGAGAAGTGTCTTTAACCGGTCAAATGCCGGAGATGCGCCGGCGCGCGGGTCCTAATGCGCAGGCGCAGAAAATAATTCAAATATTTGAATAATATTGTCTTTGAAAAACTTTTGGTCTGCGATTTTGACCCTTATATGTACGACATTTGTATGAAGAACAGTGTCAAAATCGCTTGTGCCATCATTACTCTAGGTAGTGTTAAAGATTTCACTCGAATTGCCACACTGGATTATTTTTAAAACGATTTCTTCCATGACAATGCGCTGTCAGATTTTACCGCGAAATTAATGGTCGTTATCATTATCGCGATGTATTTGTATCGCCATTAAAACGTCGTAAAACCTATTAATTTACGTAATAAATGCAAGTAATGTGATTTTAGTGGATAGTTTATTGTGTTGTGAACGTGTTTCAGTCAATAAAATATAAAATAGCTCAAAATTTATCAACAAAACATTCAATTCAAAATTCAAAGTGGTGGTTTTTTAGTGTTTTTTCGCAAAGTTCCGCAAAATTCCGCGAAATGTTCCGGCATTTGACTCGTTAAACCTTGAATCCATTTCTTGTGTGATTTGAAATGTAAGTATTTTATAACCGCGCACTTATCCGATTTTGCATTTTCACGAAAATGACAAAGGAATCTTCTTCAAAAGGGTGTCAGACATATGCTAACATGGCTATTGACCTGAAATTTGGTATGCAAGCTAGTAAATAATTGTATTATGAAATGTCAGTACAGTATTAAACCTACTGGCGCCATCTATGTATCAGGCTGCAAACTTCTCAACTTCTCACCCTCGTGTATTACTAATGTTATTCTATTATCCTCGGCAGATACTGCGTAGAGCGCTCCCAGTGGGGCCAGGCCCTGCGCTACATGCAGCTGCTCAAGGGGGCCCCGGCAACCGTTGCCAAGGACTGGGCCAACGAGATGGCCCTTCATCTAGAGGCGAGACAGGCTGCCAGCGCGCTACTCGCACACGCATCTGCATCAGGACTGCTGCACCTTTAGAGCTTCAACGTATTTAGAAACATACCATCTTTAGGGCTCCAACATACTTAGAAATGTAACATCTTAGGACTCCAACATACTTAGAAATGTAACATCTTAGGACTCCAACATACTTAGAAATGTACCATCTTTGGAGTTCTAACATCCTCAGAAACATAACATCTTTAGAAAAATTCCTTTAGGGCTCCAACGTCCTCAGAAAAATAATGTGTTCAGAAAAAATGTTCCATCTTTGATACTTCAATGTCCTTAGAAACATAACATCTTTATAAATGTTTCATATTTAGAGCTCTAACTCCTTCAGGCATCCAAAATTGTTCCATCTTTAGAGCTCTAACACCTACAAAAATTTACTATCTCCAACGTCCTTACAAACATAACACCTTTAGAATGCGATAAATTTTTAAACAACATGTGATTCAATGATTGTAAATTGCATGATCTTTTGATTGTAAGTTACAATGATTGTATGATTCGATTATTGCAAATTACTATGACCTTATCATTCTAGTATGAGTTAAAATGATTGTATGTTTCAATGATTGAATGATCCGATGATTGTATATTACAATTATTGTAAATTTTGATGTTTGGAGACATTGATTGTGGAATATATAATGAGCATCTATTTCGGTGACTGTCAACACAAAATTATCGTATGATTTGATGATTGTAAGTATTACGCTATTTGACAAGAAAAAAAAAGAAAAAAACTATAAAATATATTGCTAGCAATATTACACGCAAAGACTTACATACTTACAAATGTATATTACGTTCTGAAGATTCGTAGCAATGATTACTACTAATTAATTTATTAAATGGCTGATTGCATAGACAATTTTTATAATTTTTTTTCCCGTAAAACTTCTTTTACACTTTGATATTTTTACTACAATAATGAAATTAAATATGTGATCATATTTTTTTTTTCGATAAAATCCCTGGGTATTTTGAAAAGGTCCATTTTCAAATGCACAAATTAAAAATTAATTCATTTAAAAATATTTAGTTCCTTATTATTTTCTTTTATTATAATTTATTAGGTAAAAAGCCTAGTCATAACTTCCATCTAACCATCTTTGCGTAGACGTTTCTAACATCTTTATTAATTATGTATATTTATATGTTAAATATATATATATATATATATAATTTAGAACACCATTGTTAAAATAGAATCCTCGTTTTGTAAATAAAAAATTTACAATAATCACCACAACAAAAAAAACGAGTGAAATATATTTTTTTCTTCTTAAAAGCATTGATTATTTTATTATATATGATTTTTGTGCTAGCCAAACTTGGCGTGTTTAATTAAAATTTTATTTCAAACAAAAATAAAATTGCTAAGATTAAACGTAAAATTTTGTATTTTTAAGCTTTTGTGGTGTTCAAAATTCTCTATGTAATGATTTTTTCCAATGTTCTATTATATATATTTAGTTATATTTATATTTTCCGTTTAAAATTATTATCCTCACATGAGTATGAGCAATGGATTACTTAAAACGTAGCGCACACAAATTTCGTTTGTAAAATGACATGGGCGTGGGTGAAATGTGATTATGACATTCTGAATTTTGTTTAAATTAAATGTAAATAAATTAGACTGTTTTATTTTTTAAATGACTTTCTTCATTCTTATTTTCTCTACTGTATAAACTGCTTGAGTGATAGCTATCCAAATTTGGGTAGCACCGCTAATGCCATTGAGTGATAGCTACCCAAATTTAGGTAGCACTGCCGAAGCCTACCGTTAGTGCCATTGAGTGATAGCTACCCAAATTTTGGTAGCACTGCTGAAACCTTTGAGGGATAGCTACCCAAATTTGGATAGCACTGCTGAAGCCTACCACTAATGCCATTGAGTGAGAGCTACCCAAATTTTGGTAGCACTGCTGAAGCCTTTGAGGGATAGCTACCCAAATTTGGATAGCACTGCTGAAGCCTACCGCTAATGCCATTGAGTGATAGCTACCCAAATTTTGGTAGCACTGCTGAAGCCTTTGAGGGATAGCTACACAAATTTGGATAGCACTGCTGAAGCCTACCACGAATGCCATTGAGTGATAGCTACCCAAATTTGGGTAGAACTGCTGAAGCTTTTGAGGGATAGCTACCCAAATTTGGATAGCACTGCTAAAGCCTACCACTATTGCCATTGAGTGATAGCTACCCAAATTTTGGTAGCACTGCTGAAACCTTTGCGGGATAGCTACCCAAATTTGGATAGCACTGCTAAAGCCTACCACTAATGCCATTGAGTGATAGCTACCCAAATTTGGGTAGCACTGCTGAAGCCTTTGAGGGATATTGAAGTACCCACCACTGTCCCACCCCGGTATAGGCAACTTATGGTCGCCCCTTCGGGGTTCTCACAAGAATCTAATTTTTTTGAATAAACGGCTCTACATTTAATGTAACGAATCTAGACCTTCAATGTCCCCTCATACTGTGTTAGGTGGCGGTATGCGGTCGCGCCTACAGGACTGTACTGTAATGGTCAAAAACTAATACTACTGGTGTTAGTAGACATAAATGTATAAAAAGAGAAAACAAAATATTTAATACATTATAAACAGAGGGAGACCACACACTCCGTGACTGCAGGCATCTGCGTGTAAAGACAAAAAAAAAGAAAAAGAATCATAAGTTGAAAACAAAACATAAAACGGAAAAAGACAACCGTCATGACCATCGTGAGCCCGGCGGTCCCCCAGAGAATGTATGAGGTTTTTAGTCCAACATCACGGCACCCAGTGGAGTCGTCCTTTAGCCAGCCAGCCGGTGGTGCCTAGAAGAAGTAAATGGACTGCAAAATGAAGACCCTAGGGAGAAAAGCGTCGGGTGGCCGGAGAGGGGACGGACAGACCTCCGGATGCCGCTCAATCTTTCCTCCAACCTTATCATGACCGGGGGGGTGGCACGGGCACAGAAGGAGATAACAATGATTGAATCGAAAAGGTAAACCAAAGGTAAGTTAACAGGGACAAGGCCCAAAGTCCAACCCCTTCGATGGGGAAGAGGACATTACAGAACAAACAAAGGAGTTCTGTCTAACCTCCAGATAAACAATATAACATTTATAACATTAGAACAATATAACATCTTAAAAAAAAAAAAGAAATTAATAATAGTCACGAAAATAATAATGGAATTATTCATCCCAAGCTGTAAATTCGACTGCTGCTGTGTACTAAAAAATAAAATAAACAAACAGAATTTGCACATACATGATGCCATGAAAGGAAAGAAAAACAATAGAACACAAAGGAAAGTGTATATAAGATAAACGTATAGAAATCAATAGAAGCAAATTTATAGTTGGCTAATTTGCAATGCTGCGTGGTGAACTTCCAGACTGCAACTGTATGTTTCAAACAAAATTCCACGTTCATATAGCCTAACAGAGAAAAGAAAAAAAAAAACAAAAGAACACATAAAAAAAAGAGTATTAAAAGAATATGTACATCCAGGCGAAAGTATAAAAGAGAGATCAAATCGTTGTCCGTGGTATTACAGGAACATGTACACCTGATAACCTATATTCTGCTAATCATCGACTCTAAGAGCAGGCCATCTTTCAACCCAGATCCTTGCAAACTTACGCAAGCACTCGAAATTCACCTTATTCGATACTAGATCAGTATTCCAAACTGGTCTAATAGGGACGTCCAGACCATTAAGCATTTCCTCTCTAGCATCCATCATAATCTCGCAATGCCACAGAATGTGCTCGGCCGACTGGTTTGTGCTACCGCACGCACAGTTGGGATGAGGGGATAGGGAGAGAGTATGAAGTCTCCCCCTAAATTCCCCATGACCAGACAAAAGTTGGGTCACGTGATGGTCCAGTTGTAAAAAGGCCCCTTCCATCCTGATTTTAACTGATGGGAAGAAGGAGAAAGTCCATCTCCCCAAATTCGACCTATCCCAACGAAGCTGCCACTCATGAAGCGACAGTTCACGCATTTCACGAAGCAGACCAGGGAGAGTCCCCGGACCACCAGGAGTCAGGACAACACCATGATGAGTTGCCGGGGTTCCTCTAGTAAGCTTCTCTTTAGTGATCACCTCCCTGATTTCGAGATCGATTGGTAATATACCAGCCAAAACAGGCAAAGCGTCCGAAGCAACGGTTCTATACGCCCCGGATAGTGCCAGGAGAGGAGTTCGTTGACCTCGCTTCAAAGCCAGGAGTATAAGCGAATTATCCAAGCGATGCTCCCACACAGATGCAGCGTATGAAACTTGCGCAACATAAACGCACCTATATAGCATACGCAAAGCCGGATTACGCAGTCCCCACTCAGCTGTGGAGAGTCTCCTTAGCTTCAAAAAGAGAGCCTGAGCCTTGCTGGATACATCCTTGACGTGAGCCAGAAAAGAGGACGATCGATCAAGCGTAACACCTAAATATTTTACATTATCAAAGAAGCGGATATTGGATTCTCCCATTTTGATGGTCGGATTTCTGTTTCTGCTGAGATAACCCTTCATCAGGAGGCCCTTAGTCTTCTGGGGAGCGAAGGTCATCTTGTTTCTTGTTCCCCAATCCAGGAACATCTGCAAACCATCACTACCTTTCTTTTCTACTTCCTTTCTGCTGTCCCCAGAGACCAAATACATTTTGTCATCAGCGTAATCAACAGAGATACATCCTTCAGGCAAGGGTAACCTGGAGGAGTCGTCAAAGGCAATGTTCCACAGGTCAGGTCCAAGAATGGAGCCCTGAGGGCATCCCATATCAGCTTCACGCTCGATGCAGTAGTCCCCGAAAGAGATGGTAATTGTTCTATCGGCCAGGTAGTCATCGATGATTTGGAACAAAAGTTTGGAGCCTTTGAGGGATAGCTACCCAAATTTGGATAGCACTGCTAAAGCCTACCACTAATGCCTTTGAGGGATAGCTACCCAAATTTGGATAGCACTGCTAAAGCCTACCACTAATGCCATCGAGTGATAGCTACCCAAATTTGGGTAGCACTGCTGAAGCCTTTGAGGGATAGCTACCCATATTTGGATAGCACTGCTGAAGCCTACCACTAATGCCATTGAGTGATAGCTACCCAAATTTGGATAGCACTGCTGAAGCCTACCACTAATGCCATTGAGTGATAGCTACCCAACTTTGGGTAGCACTGCTGAAGCCTTTGAGGGATAGCTACCCAAATTTGGATAGCACTACTGAAGCCTACCACTAATGCCATTGAGTGATAGCTACCCAAATTTGGGTAGAACTGCTGAAGCTTTTGAGGGATATCTACCCAAATTTGGATAGCACTGCTGAAGCCTACCACTAATGCCATTGAGTGATAGCTACCCAAATTTGGGTAGCACTGCCGAAGCCTACCGCTAGTGCCATTGAGTGATAGCTACCCAAATTTTGGTAGCACTGCTGAAACCATTGAGTGATAGCTACCCAAATTTGTGTAGCACTGC
Organism: Limnephilus marmoratus; assembly: GCA_917880885.1. Classification (NCBI taxonomy): domain Eukaryota; kingdom Metazoa; phylum Arthropoda; class Insecta; order Trichoptera; family Limnephilidae; genus Limnephilus; species Limnephilus marmoratus. The sequence continues at coordinate 34,363,615 of OU862926.1, forward strand.
TGAAACTTTTGAGGGATGGCTACCACTAGGCTGGAGGTCCACAAGTCACACAAGTACTGTGAATATAGGCTGGAGGTCTCAATCCACAGAGTAGGATGTTGCTCATACACAAGTGACTTCTGTGTACGACTTATCTCTGTTGCCGCTGTAGAGCTGGTCAATTTATTCGAGAGGCTCCTTCCATTTAACATAGCCAGGTCTGAGAGGTAGAGTAGTCTGTGGTGAAGTGAAAGAAGACGAGTAGAGACAGAGTCGAAACGGGGTAGAGCAGGCAAGTAGAGCAGAGAGGTGTGGATGTAATGAGGGTTGATTGTGATTTGAATTGGAAAGGGTTTGTGGCCCGGATTGACAGCGGTTCAAGGTCAAGGTTACTAAGCAGAACGCGATCACAGCGTGCAGCCGACACTCTTTCTCTTTGAAAACCTCTTCATGTGCGTTCTTCTCTTTAGCCCCACTCTGAAGTTTATTTATTTTACAAGTCATTTTTTGAATGCTGACATTGTCCCACGGTCAGCACTTGGCAATCAATGACATTACAAATTTATAAACATATTATTGTCTCGCAAAACGAGGCTAGTAACAAATGCACTAAGTGATGCTATACACGCTCAGTTTTAACTGTACAGTCAAATTGCGTGTGGATCACAAAAACTGTGCTTTTTTTAACTGTCCTGTCGAACAGAGATCTATTAAAAATGCTATTCATTGGCATTCACTAGTGTTTTCCTTGTAGTGGAAATACTTACTCATAACACGCAATAGCACTTTGGCACTTTTTATGCAATTTGGTTAGAGGTACTCTTTCAAAAGTACAGCAATTATCGTATCTTTTGCTTGCCACTTGAGATATCTACAACGTTACAAGTGTCGTTAATTTGTAAAGTCATTGTTTACAATAACATTTTTTATTTCACAGCGCTCTTGAGGCGATTTTTCGCAAAAACAGCCCTATATAAGTTGTCCAAATTTATTATTATTATTATTATAATATGTTGTTGTTTAATCTTACGTTAAATTTGGTTTACTTGGTCATCCCTAAAGTTTTAGTGCTAAAACTGGTGGCTAGCCGATAACCTAGCCGTTAAGAGTGCTGATTTTTTACCGCACATAAAAGTCCCGTTGCATGGAGCCAGTGGGACTATGGCACCCCTGTTTGGAGGATGTAAAGCAAGGAAATGGCTGAGAGGGAGAGGACGTTGCCGAATACCTGGCTATTCAGATATATGTAGTTACTAAACACAGCTGAAGCATGGTAAAATGATTAATGGATTGATAGTAGTAAAACAATTCATGTAACATTTAAAATAAATAAAATAATTTATTAAATTATATTCTCAACTATACAATAATTCTATCAATTCATTATGGAAAGAATTTTGCATCGATCACGAAATGCAAAGATATAAAAAGCATTTAAAATCATAACAGCAACAAAAAAAAATAACAAGAACACAAAACAAAAATTAAAAATTGTAAAAAAAAAAAACAACAAGGCGACATCTAACATTCAAAGGAAAAAGTTTATCTACAAAGGTATTTAGAATGAGTAAGCGCGCTAATAAAGTTAAATTATAAATAGGTAGGTACTTAATAAGAAAATTTTTGGTTTGTCTCAATTTGATGCTATGAAGTTTTGTACAGTTTTCATTTGGTCTTATGTCATTGGTTTTGTATATGAAAAATACACCCTGAGAGGAAAAGGTAGCTCTTCTGCTTTCAAAATAAAACAAAAAGATTGCTAACAAAAAGGAAGATACGAAATTTAAAAGAAAACACACATTTAGCAAGAATATCGAAGTCGTGCAAGCGATACTGAGATTTAAAATCGTCAAAAATCACCATAACGAAAGAAAAAAATATAAATTAGTATTTTTTCAACATTATGTGAAGTATTATCAAAACGGGGTCGGTTGTGTCGGTACAAAATTACATGTCGGTAAAGAAGAGCTCTAGACGTCAGTGTGTATTAAAATGTGTCGGTAAAACAGCAGTCATTCCATTAAAAAGTCGGTAAACAGCGATCTTTCCATCCACGTTTTAAAAATGTCGTTAAAACAGCAGTCTTCTAATCCAAGTTTCAAACCATTTTTGGTATTTAGTACGTGCTGGATCCGCTAGCTGTCGCAATGCTCACGGAAGACGTTGAAGGGCTGGAGTAGCTGGATGATGAAGCGGGTAGGTACGCGTTGTAGGCGGAGTTCTGGGCGGAATCCCAGACGCGTGCGTAGGGGCCGTTGTTGGATGGCTCCCAGTGGGGGGAGTAGCTGTCTGCGGGGGCGGAAGAGGGGGCAGGGGCGGCCGGACCGTAGGCGGTGGAGGGTGCGGTCGGGGGTTCAGGAGCGGGGGTCATGGCCATGGCCATTGGCATACCTAGAAGAAAACAAATACAATCATCAATAATTTTGTAGAAAAATTCCAGGTTTAGATATCATGGTCGAGTAGGCGCCCTAGTGAAGTCGACAGCCAGACTGAGGAAGATATTGAATAACTGCATGTTAGTGTCGGAATTGGATCATCAAATCCTTGGCTAATAGTCTAATGTATATACCACGAGACTACGTCCAAAAATAAGTGTTGAAATCGTTAACTTTGATAATATAATCGTTATCAATGATGTAGTCGAAAATCATAATCTTTGCTAATAGTAATTATTGATAAATAACCCAGACCCGTGAAAAATCATAGGATGCAGGTTAAGCTCTATAAGAACACGCTGACCATTCACAGGGCATTTTCCTTTAGAATGAACATAGCCAGTAAACTTGAAAAATTACACAAAAGAAATTGGTACACCCTTCAAATTATTTTTAAATGTCGAATAATTTTATCGCCTGTTTAAATTGTTCCCCCCAATCAGTTCCAATTTTGAAGATCAAAGCTTGAAAATCAAACCATTTCCAGAGGTCACCGAACCGGAGTTACACAAAGTCATAGACATAGAACCACACCGCCGAAATCGTAACTTTTGATAGGTACCTAATCATTGATAAGCTTAATCGATCAACTAAATCGTTAATAATCTTAGTTAATCATTGACGACCTTAATAATCATTGACAATCAACAGACTGTACAATGTATAATCCAGATCAAGCAGCAGTTTGACAGTTACGAAACCAGCTGTTGGCGGGCTGCCATCTTGCCATCCGTCGCATACACTAGCGAATAGTGAGCAAAATAGCCCCCCTTTTAACTTTTTTCGTAGATTGTTCACAATCTGCTAGGTACCTAGTAATGTGATTACACTGAGCTAGTTTACAAGCAGATAGTGAATTCGCCGGTTAGTGACTTGTAAACTCGCTCAATGCAATCGAGGCTTTAATCTTTAATGATCACAATCACTGAAAATAATTTAAAATTTGTGGATCTCACCTCCTTTCTTGAGCAGCTGGGCGACGAGGAATCCAACGACGAGCAGGATAGCGACCTTGCTGAGGATCAGTGCCTTCATGGCCTTGAGACCGATCAGCGCCACGAAGATGGGCATCAGGAGCTTCATCTTCAGCTTCAGGAGCAGCAGAACTGGCAGCAGCAACTTCTTCTTCAACAAGCCGCGGCCTGGAAACACCAAACGTTATAGTCGATGATTTTACAACAAACACACTTCTTCTTGAATCTTTTATCTACCATCGGATCGCAATGAAAACAATTCCAGTTCTGGAAATGTAAACTGCAACCTGGTACTACTATTGAAATAACAAACTATATAAATACGGTCTAGTGAAAAATCTAAAATTAATAAAGCTATCCGACAGGTAAAGGTTGGTAACTGATGTCACTTTTATTTAAAAAAAAAATAACAGAGTGTGCAGTTCACACACGGCAGAAGTAAAACCTTCAGAAAACTAAAGTTGACAAGAGTGGGAGGCTACAAATCATCGCACAAAGAGGAGACCGATAGGCTATAAAGCATTGCACAAAGATGAGACCGATTATACTATCCCATTCTCTCGCAGGCTAAATCCTATAGATGTTATGTGTTTGACCGTTTTAAGTGTCCCTACTTTTCGTTTTCAAATCAAAACGTGCTAGAGAAGTTTTCATTTCAAAAATCATTAATTCCTTTTTTGGCAGCCCTGAATTATTGCAACTGGTTTTATTTTGAATTGTTCCTAATATCGCGTGATACCTAACGCGAACTAAAAATATCTTTCACTGCAACAATAATGTCAATATCATTTCGTTTATCAACTCTTTATACCGCGCTGACACAGCCTAGGTAACCAATATTCATTAAAAGTGGCAGATATTGTTGATATCACTGAAAAAACTCGCAAATACATTTCACAAGTGTTTTTTAAAGCAGTTATAAGTTTAAATTTTTGTTTTCTACAGCCTCATTCTAATTTTTAGTTAGTTTGAAGTCGTATTAGCATGTTTACACTGTAGGTATAATTGTTTTGCAATTTTTTTTAATAAACGCATTTATTTTGCGTTTTTAACGGTACCTACGTATTTGTATTATAAATAAACTCTGCTAAATTGAACTAGTGTACTTACCGCAAAGTTTCTGTCATGAAATGCAGTGTTTTCATCTGCTATGTCCAGGCTATTTTAAATCTACGTCTACATTTTAAAAAGCGTGTAAATCTAATTATTGTGATAGTAAAGTTAATGCTTGTTTAGAATGTTTGGTTTCTATGGCACGCAGAATAAGAATGAAAAGGCAAATTTCGGAATTTTTGATACCCTCAGTAATTACTCCGGTGAAAGACCACCATTTAGAATCGAAACATTGCCTCAAATGACTGCATCAAATTTAAGTGACCAGTGCTTAATAGTCAGGTAATTCCCAGCATTCCTCTATCCCATATCATTCTCTCCCAAATTCCTTCAGTCTCATAACGTAGGTACTGCAAGAATTGGGGATTTCGTAGTCTCACTGATTCCGAACAGTTAGGAGCAGTTGTAATATTGGTGTGGTGTTCACACAATTCGCCATCAACCTTCTACGACTTCTACAATGTCCAGAATATCTTTAGGATGCTTCTAAATATCTACAATTTAATTTAATAGCGTTCAGATTTTCACGCCATTTGAAAAAGGATTAAAAAACCCTCATCAACAAATCGTTCTGATTCTTAAATTTACACAGTTAAATAGTCCACCTTTATAGGAAAGCTAAGAACAGTAGAATCATTTGAAAGAGATTCTTGCTTGTATCGGTGGTGTACCTACTGTATCGTTGGACTACTGCGGGGGTAAGAGGGAACTGCGGCAGTGTTTTACAAATTAATTGGAACCAATCTGAACCGCAAATAATTACAAACATACTCACTTTAAAGTGATTTGTCTGTAGGTAAGTGTTGGTACCTAGTTTTAAATGAAAAGGCAGTTTTTCACGTAAAATGAACGAATGGTGTCACCGAACACAAGGAAAGCATAGTAGAAAAACTACGTTTATTTTGTATGTAGTACGATAACTACATCTAAATAAAATTTGAGGTTTAGTTAATGCTTGTTTTAGAAAGAATTCGAAACAAACATCGTGTTGGTATTTTTAAAATCCTCGTAGGAATTCTTAAAAGCAGAATACTTGTGCTTCGAAGCAATAAAACGCTCGAACGGTAAGCTCTGGTGCTGTGAAACGTGCCCAAATGTTCAATGAAAAATAATTTATCAAAACAAGTTATAAAATATTATATTTTGAAGAATAGAAAAAAATATCTATGATTGTGATATATGATAAAAAATCCAAAATATTGCCGAAAAAAGCAGGCCAATTTGGATTTGTCTGCCCAAAATATCGTCAAAAAGGATCTACAAATAACAATAAACTATCAAAACAATACTCAACGGAATGCCACAGGTATTTTCTTTTGATTGTGTATTCACCATAAGCGTCCAATCATATGAACTACGCATGTTAAAATTAAAAGAAAGTTTACCATAGAGCTTTTATCAGCTAAGAAACTAAATTATTTATTCGAGGCATGACCAACAGAGTGAAATGATCTATCATTAATGCAACAAGTATAAATATTTAAACATTAAAACGATAAAGGCACGTTAATTACATTGACATTGTTCGGGTGTTGGCTTCTATGTTGTAGGCGACATAGAAAACATATTAAACATTTATTACATCCGTTTAAAGAATGGATAATGAACGGTAAACGGTGAGTTAAGAAAATATTACTGAAAAGAAAGTTACCCTAGAATTTGCCCTAGTTTTCCCTAGTATTTACCCTAATTTATCCTGGTAGATATTTACCCTGATAGTTTCCCTTCTAGCTGAAATTAACGTGCTGAATTTTCGCCATCCGCCAGCTAATTCTATTTTTAGTAATAACGTATGTGTTTTTCTAAAAAAATACGTTTTTTTTAAATTGAACCGACTTACCAGATAATGTGTTTACATATTTATAAATACATATACATTCTACCCCAGAATAGCTTCGCAGAAATCATTAGATACGGAGGAACACAAAAGATTGACGTATAAACTTGGAAAATGGGTCGAAAATATGTATAAAGAAAAACACAGGTGTAATAAATTTGAGGGTTGAAAATCTAAGTGATAATCCATTTTTTTTAGTATTTAGGTAAGTACTTGTTGCCCTTTTATTAATGATTATTGTGTCATACAAATTTGTAAGCCAAGTTCTCACAAATAGTAGGTACCTACGGAAGATAATCGATTTATTGCCAGCAATAAATATTTACGTAACCCACGTACCTTACAAGTTAAAAAAAACGAAATAAAGTGTTTTTGGGTGATTGCAACACATTAAATTTAAGATTGCATTCTTAAATAAATTATTGCGCAACAGTTTCAAAGTATGCGTTTTATGAAAGAAACTGATTTAATAATAAAAATATTCAAATTTTAGAAGTATGTAAGTTGGCTTGGTTTGGTGACGAAAGTTCTTTGAATCCAAAGGTTGAGGAATTGAATTCACTGGAAATGCAGATTAAATTAATCACCTTTCTTAAATGATATTAAAAGTAAAAGAAAATTCATTTTTCTGGCACCAATTCAAGGGTTCAAGGCATGGTACTTTGCGTTTTGAAATGTATCTACAATTTTCTTTAACGGCAACTATAAATACGTTATTGCAAGGTAGGCATCAAAAAGGTATCGTAACAGTCAAAATAATACTGACAAAAACATAGTGCGCAATTTACACGCGGTAGAAGTGAAACCTTCAGAAAACTAAAGTAGACAAGAGTGGGGAGGTTACAAAGCACAGCGCAAAGAGGAGACCGATTATAATGCCTCATTATCTTGCAGGCAAAATCTTTTACATGTACTCGTATGTGTTTTTCTCTTTTTTTAGTGTCGCTATTTTTCATTTCTTCGAGTTTCAAGCCACAACGGTGTTTTCACTTCAACAATAATTACACACTGATCTTGATGTTGTTTTTTCAATCATCCAAATTGATACCTTTGCATCCATTCGATTAAATTGGGATTTTATAGTGTTTTGAAAACGAATATATCAAATTTATTGCGCTGTCATTGAATTAGATGGGAATCGAACCCGCAAACTTCAGAGATAACTTCAAGGGACCACAAAAACGCGCAGGCTATCAGAGAAGAGAAATTTGTAGCAGAAATCAAAGTAAACTCTCAAACCTGCGTTGGTTCCGGCGTCGGTCTCATCATCATCATCGAAGTTGACATCCAGTCCCTTATCAGCCCTGTAGCTCACTTCAGCACCCTGGAAGATGAACTCTGGAAGCCTCATCTTGAACTCGTTCCTGTTGAGCACTTTTCCGACCCTATCGAAGATAACCTTGTCGATGTTTTCACTGGAGAAAGCACGGGCACTCTGCTCGCTGTAGCCAAGAACGGTGTCCAGATAAGTGAGAACTTTGACCTTCAAGCACTCAGTAGCGGAAGGAGCACCGAAGCACTCATCAATGATGGATGAGAGAAGCTCATCTCCGCTACCGATCCTTGGTGCTCCGATCTCACTGTCCAGAGATCGGGCATTGCAAGCGGCCAACGCAAGGACTACGAAGCAGATGAAACCCTTCATCTCGATTAATTGTTGATAGACTGATTGATTGGACTAAGCTTTGATTGTTAGATGCGCTGTCTTCCACTGGTGATGAGTGTGTGTCATTCCGGATAAGTGGGCTTGGTTTATATATGCGTCGATTAATAGTAGCGGGGACGAATATTCAAGGTATGCCTGCTGAATATTGATTGGTTGGTGTATGTTGGATTATTGGTCCGCACGTGCGAGCGGTGAATTTGGTAGTGCGGCTCCTAAAATAAGCATTATGCTTTATACAGGCGACAGAAGGAATTGGACCACTGGTCACGGGGACTAGATGGACGATGGTTCCGGTAGGCAGCGGGGAGTTGGCATTATTGGCTGCAGCGTTGGAGATTCATGCAAAGTAAGAAGTGTTCGCAATTCTTCGTAAAGAGAGTTTTACTTTTTTTGTGAATACCACACAGAGCTCTAACTGTTTCCCAATTTCTGGAGTGATGGCACCATTGGACTATAGTGTCTACAATTGGGGTATGTTGTGATGCTTAAGAGGAAACCCAGTGGCCGAGCAGTGTGAACAATATGCATTTTACCAAAGTGTTGTTGTTACTGTCGCTCTTATTTCCCAAATACTGAACGAAAGGGACAACTGTACCTAAGGCTGATAATACCTAAATAAAATCACCAAAATCGAGGTTTTGTATTCCTCATTTTTCTCTTCCAAACTGGACCGATTTTTTTTCTAACTGTATTAGAAGAAAATATTCTATATCTGTACTTTGAAGGTCTGTTGATGGCGTTCAAACGGTCAATTTTAACGATTTTTTACGGGTTTTAACTCTTGTAAGAAGTAACAAAGTTCGCATAGCCAACATGATAGCCAACATCCGTTGAACGAACAGGGCACAAGAAGAAGAAGAAAGAAGTAGTGAGGCTGAAGGTAGTGGGGAGGGGAAGGAGATTGGGAAGCGGAAGGTGTGGAAAGTACCTGGCTATTCACAGATCTGGTCACCAAACACGGCTAGTGTCATTTCAATTTGGGAGGCGGGAATGGGTACCGCCGCCCCGGGAACCTTTATTGGATAAGCAACACCTCTGCCGTAGGTCACCCCAAGTGGTTCGCTACGTTTGGTGATTTAGCAGGGGTGCCTGGGATTATGGGGTGAGGTCTGTCTAGGTCTTGGAGGTGAATGACCAGGATTCACTGAACCCCAGATTCCTACCCACCCCTTAAACCCTTTTCCTTTTCTCTGCTCCCTTTCCTTAAAAAAAACCCCTCCACACAGCATCCCCAAAGATGACATAGGCCCTGATGGAAATTATTTTCCTCAGGGCCTCCTGTGTGGAGCTCATGAAAAAAAAGCAACGTTTCAATTCTGAATGATGGTGGTCTTACACCAGGGCGATACTGAGAATATGATTCTTCCACTCTGAAACGTGTCGCAAATATACTATATATTATTTTAAATGAATAAATTCTGAAATAACACTGATTAATCAAATAAGATTTATTTGCCACCTCCGGGATTCGATCCCGCGACCTTCGGTGTGCGAGTCAAGGGCGTTTCCGCTGGACTACGCCGGCCGTCAAGGAGATGGAGAAGGGAAAAGTTGGGAAGTCTCTTGGTTTTTTAGGCTGTAATCGTTAAGGTTGTCTTGAAAATTAAAACTGTGATATTATTGATCAAATCAAATGCATTACGAAATACACGTGTGAAAAAGTTTTTTCAGCAGTAGTGATCCGAAAACGAATTTCAATATGGACACTCTTACCCGCTTCAATGTTTACCAATGAATAATACATTTTTTGTATTTTGCGAACTTTAAGGGAGGTCGAAAACCTCGAAAATTTAAGGAAAAATGTTACATAATATTTTTTTTTCACGAGAGATCTATTGACAAGGAATTACGATAAACGATCCCCCACCTCTGACGTTTGCGAATATGTACGAGTATATGATAATAAGATTAAAAAGTTAGGCGTTCTTAAAGTTAGGCTAGGTTATAATAAGATTAAAAAGTTAGGCGTTCTTAAAGTTAGGCTAGGTTATAATAAGATTTAAAGTTAGGCGTTCTTAAAGTTAGGCTAGGTTATAATAAGATTAAAAAGTTAGGCGTTCTTAAAGTTAGGCTAGATTATAATAAGATTAAAAAGTTAGGCGTTCTTAAAGTTAGGCTAGGTTATAATAAGATTTAAAAGTTAGGCGTTCTTAAAGTTAGGCTAGGTTATAATAAGATTAAAAAGTTAGGCGTTCTTAAAGTTAGGCTAGGTTATAATAAGATTTAAAGTTAGGCGTTCTTAAAGTTAGGCTAGGTTATAATAATATTAAAAAGTTAGGCGTTCTTAAAGTTAGGCGTTAGATAATAAGATTAAAAAGTTAGGCGTTCTTAAAGTTAGGCTAGATTATAATAAGATTAAAAAGTTAGGCGTTCTTAAAGTTAGGCTAGGTTATAATAAGATTTAAAGTTAGGCGTTCTTAAAGTTAGGCGTTCTTAAAGTTAGGCTAGATTATAATAAGATTAAAAAGTTAGGCGTTCTTAAAGTTAGGCTAGGTTATAATAAGATTTAAAGTTAGGCGTTCTTAAAGTTAGGCTAGGTTATAATAATATTAAAAAGTTAGGCGTTCTTAAAGTTAGGCTAGGTTATAATAAGATTAAAAAGTTAGGCGTTCTTAAAGTTAGGCGTTAGATAATAAGATTAAAAAGTTAGGCGTTCTTAAAGTTAGGCTAGGTTATAATAAGATTAAAAAGTTAGGCGTTCTTAAAGTTAGGCGTTCTTAAAGTTAGGCTAGATTATAATAAGATTAAAAAGTTAGGCGTTCTTAAAGTTAGGCTAGGTTATAATAAGATTTAAAGTTAGGCGTTCTTAAAGTTAGGCTAGGTTATAATAATATTAAAAAGTTAGGCGTTCTTAAAGTTAGGCTAGGTTATAATAAGATTAAAAAGTTAGGCGTTCTTAAAGTTAGGCGTTAGATAATAAGATAAAAAAGTTAGGCGTTCTTAAAGTTAGGCTAGATTATAATAAGATTAAAAAGTTAGGCGTTCTTAAAGTTAGGCTAGGTTATAATAAGATTAAAAAGTTAGGCGTTCTTAAAGTTAGGCTAGGTTTTAATAAGATTAAAAAGTTAGGCGTTCTTAAAGGTTATAATAAGATTAAAAAGTTAGACGTTCTTAAAGCTAGGCTAGGTTATAATAAGATTAAAAAGTTAGGCGTTCTTAAAGTTAGGCGTTAGATAATAAGATAAAAAAGTTAGGCGTTCTTAAAGTTAGGCTAGATTATAATAATATTAAAAAGTTAGGCGTTCTTAAAGTTAGGCGTTAGATAATAAGATTAAAAAGTTAGGCGTTCTTAAAGTTAGGCTAGGTTATAATAAGATTAAAAAGTTAGGCGTTCTTAAAGTTAGGCTAGATTATAATAAGATTAAAAAGTTATGCGTTATTAAAGTTAGGTTAGATTATAATAAGATTAAAAAGTTAGGCGTTCTTAAAGTTAGGCTAGGTTTTAATAAGATTAAAAAGTTAGGCGTTCTTAAAGTTAGGCTAGGTTATAATAAGATTAAAAAGTTAGGCGTTCTTAAAGCTAGGCTAGGTTATAATAAGATTAAAAAGTTAGGCGTTCTTAAAGTTAGGCGTTAGATAATAAGATAAAAAAGTTAGGCGTTCTTAAAGTTAGGCTAGGTTATAATAAGATTAAAAAGTTAGGCGTTCTTAAAGTTAGGCGTTAGATAATAAGATTAAAAAGTTAGGCGTTCTTAAAGTTAGGCTAGGTTATAATAAGATTAAAAAGTTAGGCGTTCTTAAAGTTAGGCGTTAGATAATAAGATTAAAAAGTTAGGCGTTCTTAAAAAATAAATATATTATATACTTTTAGTCTGTTCAAAAACTTCTTAGATTACCATGTAAAATTATCTCAAGTAAGATTTTGTAAACAAAAATATTTTGAAATACCGTTCAAGGGAAAAAGTAATAGAAGATATAAAATCTTAACTGTAAATTTCGTCGTCCTAGAGCTTTGGCTGCTTCAGAGCAAATATTGCATTGTATGCGTATAGGTCTTTCATCCTCAGTTGACTTCATTTTTAGAGTACTCACACAGATGCATAACCTAAGTACAGCGTGTTTCAGACTTTAGTAAAAATTTAAAACAATTAATGATAATTTCACAGTTCAGAGCGTGTTAAATCGGTTATTCATTATACAGGGTGTTAAGGTACCGCTTTCCGGCTCAAAAAGAAGAAGATGGAGAGATTTTTAATTACAAATGCCGCGCTAATATTTAGCGCGATAAAATTGAAGCGAAAATTGTGAAAATGTTTAATAAAGCACGACTCGTTTAAAATAGAGCCAAAATTTCTTGGGTGCTGTCTAAAAAAGCATTTAAAGAAACACTGCGAATTTTTTCATGTATATAACTTGTAAAATAACTGAAACAGTCGTGAAAATAATAATTTTCGGAGCATACTTTGCGATTTTTTCTATCGAGGGAATTTCATATAATTTGCGTTTCGGCGTTAGGAATGTATAAATATTATTATCTTAAATAACATATATTTTTTAAGAGCTTAAAAACTTCTAATGTTTAAGGGGGATATGTAAGAAATCGGTAGAAATTCAGGTAGCGGCGGCTTAAGGGACGTACTTGACTTACTTTAACCAGTGATTCCTAACATTATTTGGAGTAAAAAACGTAAATGAAGTTTTTATCTTTGGTGAAATTGTTATGTTTTTTTTCTACAAAAAAGGAGGTAAATAGGTATTTTATAGTTGGGGGCGGGGTAAGAGGTTGGGCAGTTAGTCGGCTGAGTGACCAGTGATGACATGCGAAAGATTTTTTCTTGTTTGATTTAAAAAAAAAAAAAAAGTCATCGGCAGGTTATTTGGTTTTCTATTGTCTTACTCTCTTAAAAACATATTTATCCTTTTTCTATCGCACGTTTTTTTCTTTAACTTCGGTGATGCAATGCGAAGAAATGCAAAATCATGTGTTTTTTGGTCCAAAATTTAGTTAGAAATAATACTGTAAGTAAAACACATTTGAAATAATAGATTTTTTTGATGTAATCTTTTTATATCTAAGCTTAGAAAAAAATAAAGTGTTTGTCCTGTAAAACGCTTTAAAGTTTAAAATTTCCTACGCACGAACCTCTTTTCAGATTTGGTTTTATTGTGGTTAAATATTTTAATTTATGTTGTCTACAATGATACATTTTTTAAATCATTGTGGCTGATCTTAATAAAATAATTTTTTTGCATAAATCAGTTTATTTTATTTGTATTATTTTTCTCTTTAAATGTAATAATTGTACATATCTCTTTTAATATCTCATTGATTGCACTGTCCTCCCAGTCTTGGTGAATTAGATAATAAAAGAAGAATAAATTAAAAGCAGGTGAACGGCATTAAACTAGAATTTCAACTTTTCGGTGCTGAATCTCAGGTGGAGTCAAGTTAGCCTCTCAGAAACTGGACGTGCTGTACAGGGCTTGCAGATACTGCAGATAGTACTCAATAAGTTACTCCAATGAAAAATATTATGGCTTTAAAAAAACATATTCATATATTTTTTTTTAATTATTTATTGAAACATTTATTATAATTACAATTTTACAACAAATATATATTTTTTTTACAGGTATTTTTTTTTTTTTTACTACCCTTCCATTTAAAGCATTTGCTTGTGTATGGAAGGGGAGTGTACATAAATGCTATTAGTTATTAGTTATAAGTTAGTACTTAAATAATTAATTGTACATAAATATATGTGAGCTGCAGTATTTATTTGATAATGGTGTGAATTTTTTTAAAAAAAGAAAGAATGTAATGGGAAAGAAGGATATTTGTAAGATTAATTGACAGTAGTTTTTTTCTTAAGAATATTTTTAAAATGTCTCTTGACAGAGAGCAGTATTCGGGTTTTATCATTAATGCTTCTGATTTCTTCTGGTAGACGATTGAAAAAAGTTCTTCCCTGGTAAGTATAATGATGCTGTGCAAAAGACGTATTTAGTTTTGGGCATAGAAAAACATGTTTAAGTCGAGTTCTGTTTTCATTTAAAAATGGATATTTATCTTTTCCTTTATAATTTGAATCAATGAATTTTTAATATATAAATCTTTAAATGTGGGTACTTGAAATTCTTCAAACAGGCGTTCTGTTGGGTAGTCTAAGGATTTTTTTAATATAATTTTAATAATTGTCTTTTGTACAATTTCTATTGGAAGAAGGTTACATTTATACGCGGATCCCCAACTAATAATAGCGTATTGTAGAGTGGATTGAACTAAGGCATAGTAGATTAAATATAGATTTTGTATCGACAGAAAATTTCTAATTCTTAAAAATATATATATTAATTTTCTGATTTTGTTTACTACTTGACATATTTGTTCCTTCCATTTCAGATTTTTGTCGATAATTATTCCGAGATATTTAATTTTATTTGTTGTTTTTAATATTGTACAGTTTGATTTGCAATAATTTTGGCTATGAATTTTAGTATTATCGTGTATGACAATGTTAAAATTTTAGGGAGCATCGTTTGGATGGATTGCAAATGGAATTACAAATGTCTTTTCACTATTTAGTGATAGTAAATTAGTGTCGAAAAAATTCTTAAGCGTGTTGATGTCTTCTGTGGCCTTTAATTCTACATTTTCCCAAGTCTTTTCACTTATTATTAATACTGTATCGTCGGCGTTTGATGTAATTTGACCATTTAAATGTTGAAAAAAAAAATCATTTACATATATGATAAAAAAAATTGGTCCAAGCACTGTACCTTGCGGGATTCCAAAGCTTGAAATCTCTTGATCACTATTAACATGATTGATTTTTACCACTTGAGGGCGGTTTTTTAAGAAGTTTGTGATCCATTTAATCGCGTTGCCTTTTATGCCAATATCATTTAATTTTTTTAATAGCATCTCATGGGATATGCTATCGAATGTCTTTCTGAGGTCAATAAATATGCCCGCACATTTTTTACCTTTATCTAATGATTCGTAAATGTATGAAGTTACGTTAGCAATGGCATCTTGTGTGCTGAGTGATTTAATAAAACCAAACTGGTTTTTGTGTAGTATTTTATTACTATCTAGGAAATTTACCAATTGTTTTTTTACTATTTTTTCAAAGATCTTTCCTATGTTAGAAATTAGACAAATTGGGCGATAATTCGTTACTTGGTGTGGATCACCAGATTTGTAAATAGGTGAGATTATTGTGTTTTTGTAGTTCATTGGAAATATTCCTTTCGTTAAACTCAAGTTTATTAAATGAGTGATGGGTTTTATTAAGTAAGATTTCATAGATTTTAACATGTGTGCCGTAATAGAATCAAAACCGGGAGACGAACCTCCTTTCATATTTTCTATTATTTTTAAAATTTCACATTCTGTTGTTATTTCAAATTTTGAAAGTATATTACGTTTCTGTAGATTTTTATTTTTATGTTTTTCTGGGTTAGAAGGTTTATGAATATTTTTCGCAAGATTTTTTCCAACATTTGCGAAGACGGAATTAAATATGTTTGCACATTGTTTAGGCTGTAAATTGGCATCTATAATTTTTTTATCATGTTCGATGTACTTAATATTTTGTGTCTTTTTGTATTGTCTATGGCCAAATTCACAGTTTTCCACATTTGTTTATGCTTATTTTCTGAAGATAATATTTTATTTTTAAAAAACTCTTCCTTACTTTTTTTAATATAAGCTGTTAATTTATTTTTATATTTTTTATAATAAATATATGCTTTTTCATCATGGGGATTTTTTAAAGTTGTTTTATAAAGTTTTTCTTTGTTTCTGATAGATATTATAAGTCCTTTGGTAATCCAAGGTTTTAAACATCTTAATTTTGATTTTATGTGTATTATTATTTCAGTTGTCGAATTTTTAATGTGTTGTGACAGGATTTTTTCAAAGTTAGTCGAACATATTTCGGTATCATCACTCTTTAAAACATTGTTCCAATCTTCCATTTTTAGTTTTTTAGAGAGAATAGTCATGTCTATTGTTGATTTTTTGGGTATTAAATTATGTTTTTATGTTTAATATTATTATTATACAGAAGTAAGCATGAATGATGATCAGTTATGTTAGTTTTCCAAACAATTGATTTTAGTTTGTGAAGATCTTTAATGTTTACGTTTGTCCAAATGTGATCTAAACAAGATGGAGTATGTTCTTTTATTTCTCTAGTATTTTTATTTATGCAAGATATGAAATTTTGTTCAGTCATACAATTGATGTATTCAGTTTTGTTATTATTTTCTATTTTTTCATTAATGTTCACATTAAAATCACCCACGACGAAGCAGAGTTTATTTTTTAATTTTAATAATATGTATTTCAGGTCATTAATAAACGTAATAATACTTGAGCCATGCGTTCTATAGATAGCTATTAAATGATATATTGATTTGCCGAGTTTGAAATGTACTTCGATGCAGTTTACCAAATGTATTGGGTGTTCTATAATGTTAACAATACTAAATTTATTATTTGCAAATATTATTATTCCCGAATTTTTGTTGATATCTACTTTGGTAGAAATATAATTGTACTCCGGTAAGTGATAAGACGGTGACTCAGCGTTCGTGAATGTTTCAGTTAACACTATGAAGTCCGGCTTTTTAATTAAATTATTTATTTTTAGAATTAGTTCATCTAAATTTTTCTGAATGCTACGGATGTTTATGTGCATAATAATTATATCATTGATGTTTTTAGAAATAATTTTGTTACATGAATCAGTACAAATACATTCATATTCTTGAATTTTAATATTTAATTGTAATTCGCTATTTAAGAAATCATCCATTTAATTAATGTATTTTGCAAAATTATATATAATTTTTTTATTCAATGTCGTAGTTTATTCTTTCTTTGGCTAATTCAAGCATTTAAGAACGGAACTTACATGTTTCGCTGTTTGTTCGGTGGTCTATTTCATTCATTTTACTGTTGAAGGAGTTAATTTCTTTCTTCTTGTTAGCTGAGTGACAGTTAGCGCATTTGGGCGGTAGTTCCAGGGATTTACACTCGGAGATGGGATGATCTTCTGAACAGTGCTTGCATGTTGGTTTATTCATTTTATTGTAGCATTTTTGTGCTGTGTGTCCGAATCTTTGTCAATGAAAACATTGGGTAAGAACGTTACAATCGGTTACATAGATTCTCATGAATCCTAGATGATTTATGAGCCCAAGAAATTTTAATTCAACCCTGATTCAATTTAAAATCAAACTTCCTCAAAAATTTTTTTTTCTGATTTTACATACAATTTATTTGCATGTATATCAATTCATTTACAATAATAAACTTCATAATATTTATGGTGGGTACCTGTTATGTGTTTCATTGAAATATACTATATTAAAAATTTTTCTAAGGGTTTAAATAAAAACAGGTTGCAAAAATAAGTTCTTACGTTACATTGATTTAGAATTAATTGAAAAAAAAAACAGTATCTTTGTAAGAGGTCGTCCATTAATCACGTGATGTTTTAATACGCAACTTTTTAACCCCACCCCTTGGTGATATGTGTAAGGTTTTAGACTACCATCCCCTACCCAAAATCACATGTATTTTTTTAGTGCAAAGTATGTTGAAGTTTTCAGAATATTATCTTTAAATACAGGTGTAATCTGATTAAATTTTGGAAAATTAAGCATAGTGATAAAAATTTCCAAAAAGACATTAAGGCTGCAGGTTGTTTTTGACTAGCATTTGGTTTAGAAATCGTGCATTCAACGAAAAATAAATACACGTGAATTCTCATTATATCCCCCCCACTCATATTGATATTTCGTGATTTTTTTCCGAACCCCCCCCCCCCCTTCTAGCCTTACGTGATTAATGGACGACCCCTATATGAAAATGAATCCCCGAAATGTTCGTATGCGGATAACTTCCGAACGACTGCACCAAATGGGAAAATTATTTTTTTTTGTGTTCGTTTTTGTCAGGACAAGATTTGTATAAAACTACTGGTGAGCTCTGGCGTTATGAAATTTGCATACAAAAACTGCAAAAGGTGGCACGCGAGTTGTTCGAAAACTGAATGTACCGGGAATGAATGTATGGAATGCGGGAGGGGGAGAGGGGAGAGGGGTGGGAGGAGGGGGGGGGGGGGAGGAGTAAGAAAAAGGGAACTCGGATAGGGGATTCGCGGGAGGGTTTGGGGAGGGGGGAATCCGGGAGGGGGGATGGGTACCTATGAGGGGGGGAGGGGAAGGGGATGTGGGACAGGAAGGGAAGGCGGAAGGCGAACGGGACGAATGGGAAAGGACACGCAGGGAGAAAAATTTCTTCATTAAATTGCAATGCAACGCATGCCGGGTACCAGCTAGTATGTATGTATATAAAAATAAACTGAAAATATCAGAAATATTAGGGGCCATCCATAAAATATGTCACACGAAATTCATGATTTTGTTACTCCCCCCCGTCCGTGTCACACATCGTCACATTTGTGAGACCCCCTCCCCCCTAGGGTGACGCCACATATTTAGCAATTACACATCTAAAAATAATCAAAACGGTAGTTCAATTTTTTAAAATGTGACGTAATTTGACGATGTGACACCTCCATACCCCTTCACACAATGTCACACTTCTCTACTTCCCTTCCCCTCCTTAAGGAGTGACAATTTATGGATAGCCCCTTATGTAAACATAAAAAAAAATTGTTTAAGTTTTGATATCATTTGTACGAGTATATTTCATTGCTGAACTATGCAAGGCGCGCTTACCACCTAGATAATTTGTTTGAGGTTGGTGGCATTGAAATAGGTCCTTATTCTTAAATTGATTACACTCAGGACATTACTGCTTTGGTAAGACATTAACAAATATTATCATTTTAATTTTTGATTTATTTTAATAATATTATTATTCAATGTATAAAAACAGTTTATTACAAACAAGTTCTACTTCGTAATTATTATTATGCGTTACAGCTGTTTCGCCCTCTGAAGGCATTATCAAACTGTGGTTGTTATCACCTACAGACTACAGATTGTATTTATGTCATTTCTAGACAGGTACTTATGATGAAAAAATGAATAGCTTTTTATTTTTATTACCTGTGCCCCTAAACTTTTAAGAAAAACGACTGAAATATTAATGTGCTCTGAAGTAAATACACGAGTCATCGTGGGTTTATTCAAGAGCATAATGACGACCATTTCAAATTTCAAATATCAATTGTATTATAAGGTAAATCCCGGTGAATCATCACGGCCTTTTTTTTGGAATAATTGGGAAATAATCCAGTAATTGGTAAACTTAACCATTAATATTTCAGTCATTTTACTTAGAAGTTTAGGGGCACAGGTAATTTTTTCATCATAAGTACCTGTCTAGAAATGACATAAATATATCGTCTGTAGGTGGTAACAACCACAGTTTGATAATGCCTTCAGAGGGCGAAACAGCTGTAACGCATAATAATAATTACGAAGCAGAAGCAGAACTTGTTTGTAATAAACTGTTTTTATACATTGAATAATAATATTATTAAATTTATAAAATAAATAAATAAATTAAATGGAGTTCTACAAAATAAACTTAATAACAATAAATACATTAAGAGGGTATTACCAGATAAAGCCAGAAATATGTCATTTTTAAATCAGATTTTAGACGTATTGACTCTTATCCACAAAAAATATAAATTGATTTCGAAAGATTGTTCTTTTATCTTAGTCCAGTAAAGGAAGGAGTTGTAGAGTGCGTGAGCAGGAACCTAAGCGATTTTTTCAGGACTTGTTTAGGGTGCTTAGGGTGTGAACATACTAAAAGTCCTGACGTCTAGGTGGTGAGCTAGGGGGGGGAGGGGGGGGGGGGAAGGTCCCAATTTTCGGGTTACCGTTTATATCTCAAAAACGGTGCGTCGCAGAGGAAAACTTTTTTAGAATAAGTAAAAGCTCATAAAATTATCTACAACTTTTATTCTCTACGTAATTTTGAAAATCCCAACCGTTTTTGAGTTATACGCTTCACAAATGTCAATATTTTCGAAAAAAATCATTTTACCTCACATTTTTCATCAAACATTCCTTCATATAGTCTAAAATATTCATCCAAGAAAGAAATTTATTTAAAAGAAGTTGTAAATAATTTAATTACCTTTTAGAATATATATACATATGTAAATAAACCTCCAACCAGTAAATATTTACAGCAATTTTAAGTTTTTTCGTAAAATGTCATTTTCAGAAAAAGCTGTTTTTTCTTACCAAATTATTAAGACGGGTTTTTTCTTCATGGGAAATTTCTTATTAATTTTTGCACGCAAGATAGCAGGTAAATTGTTCTCGAACAGATGATTAGTGGAATTCATTTTATAATCATTATTATTGTGATGGGTGATTAGGTTAGTCGTCGGAGATGCTACAATAACGTGCTACGATGCTGTTCGAGTTGGTAAAAAAGGCAATGAATGCGATAGTGGGCTTGACATTCTCAGACATCAAGTTGTCCCGCAAACTTCGGGCATTCCCAATGTCTTCTGTCAGCTCGTCGATAAAAATTCACAATGAAAAGGTTGCAGTTGACGCAACATTGCTGTTTCAGCGGATGTGTATAAGCAAACGATCGGATGAGGATTTGATGAAATTCTTTGAGTATGAGTTGGCCCCATTTCCCTTGGCACTGTTCTCAATAACATCATGTTACACTCTCAACTTTATATGGATTCACGTTATCATATCCTCTTTGGACGTGAGGGTCCTGGCAAGCGTTGTTCATCCATGGCATCGTCATTCTCAGTGGTGGATGGTTCTTGCTGAAAGGGCTCTACGTCGTTTTCATCGTCGTCCTCGGCAACAGGCACGCTATTGAAGCATCTCCCTTGGCAGTGAAGGCACGCTGCAGAACAGGTCAGCATTGCTTTTCGGCATCCACATTTGCCAATTGCACAATCCTTGATGCAGCGGCAAAATATCATTTTCAGTAGGACCTCCGGTGCTGGAGGATCTTCTGTTGTAATTGGCACCAGGGTGTTTCCTTCGTGTTTTCACCCCCATTCTTCAGGGGGCAGCTCAATTCCGAGCCACTGCTGAACTTGGTGGTATGTCCGCCGGGAATCTCTCTGTTGGAGGGAGGGAGCTGATATCAGGCTTCATATTTGCCACGGACCTTGTGAATGACTGGAAGCGGTACTGGTTAAGGGAGGTCTGTCTTTTTGGTGCCGCATACCATTTCAGGAAGCATTTATTTCCAGCTTCTTCAACCTCGTCGTAAGTGGAGGAGGGGTTGTGTGAAAGATCATTGCCGCTTGCTTGATCATTTTTGACTCCAAATACAATTTTGAAAAGCCCACCTTGCTTCTCCTGAAAGTTGCAGACGTTGTATAGCATCCGGTAAATGAATGTAAAAATATGATATATGTGTTCAAATCCACGATGCTGCATCTCTTGGGTGGACAGTGCCATTGTTTTGGTTTTTCCTCGTCTGGGTTTCAGTAGCAGAATATCTTAGGTGGGAGGAGTGGAAGCAATCAAAAGGACAGTGAGGTCCACATTCTCACCAAAGACAGCCACAGAGTTGTGAAAGGATAATTCCACAGCAATCTTCACGATAAGGTCGTCAGCATCATCGGTGGCCTGAAGAGTCTGTATCCCATTCTCCCGAAACTTTGTCTGTAGTAAGGAGATGAAGTTACTTTTGTTGGTAGGATTGGATAAAAAATCTTCCTGTTTAACGGGTATTGATTTGTTCCATGTCAAATTGATGTCGGCTGACCTTCTCAGTCTGTATCAACGCATCTGTTCTTATGATTTCGTACTATTGGATGGGTTTGCGTACCCATCCAATACGACAGTGCGAGTCATTCCAGGATAGTGGTGATAGACATAGGTGATATAACGATCACAAATTGCGGCAACGGAGGCATCTTTTTGTCAAATTACTCTGTGTAGTAGAAATCCTCCGTCCACAACTATGTTCATCTGAGACAGTAGAACAGTTTTTTTGGTAGGCTCGAATAAGCTATACAGAACAGATTTAGTTGTCTTTCGCATCCCACTTTCATTCAACTGCAACCTTTTCATCGTGAATTTTTATCGACGAGCTGACAGAAGACATTGGGAATGCCCAACGTTTGCGGGACAACTTGATGTCTGAGAATGTCAAGCCCACTATCGCATTCATTGCCTTTTTTACCAACTCGAACAGCATCGTAGCACGTTATTGTAGCATCTCCGATGACTAACCTAATCACCCATCACAATAATAATGATTATAAAATGAATTCCACTAATCATCTGTTCGAGAACAACTTACCTGCTATCTTGCGTGCAAAAATTAATAAGTAATTTCCCGTGAAGAAAAAACCCGTCTTAATAATTTGGTAAGAAAAAACAGCTTTTTCTGAAAATGACATTTTACGAAAAAACTTAAAATTGCTGTAAATATTTACTGGTTGGAGGTTTATTTACATATGTATATATATTCTAAAAGGTAATTAAATTATTTACAACTTCTTTCAAATGAATTTCTTTCTTGGATAAATATTTTAGACGATATGAAGGAATGTTTGATGAAAAATGTGAGGTAAAATGATTTTTTTCGAAAATATTGACATTTGTGGAGCGTATAACTCAAAAACGGTTAGGATTTCCAAAATTACGTATAGAATAAAAGTTGTAGATAATTTTATGAGCTTTTACTTATTCTAAAAAAGTTTTCCTCTGCGACGCACCGTTTTTGAGATATAAACGGAAACCCGAAAATCGGGACCTTCCCCCCCCCCCCCCTCCCCCCCCTAGCTCACCACCTAGACGTCAGGACTTTTAGTATGTTCACACCCTAAGCAGCCTAAACAAGTCCAGAAAGAATCGCTTAGGTTCCTGCTCACGCACTCTACACCTCCTTTTGGACCATTCGTTTACCGGACTATCTAGCATTAGCATGTTTCAAATTTTGAGAAAAAATGTTTATTTCTAGTATAATAAGGTTATACCATAGGTCGTTGGCAGATGTGTTAAATTTTCAAAAAAGATTTTGTATTACACAACACCCATTTCAAATCATATAATCATGCAGTAAAATAAATCAATACACTTTCTGGGTGTCGCTTGTTTTCGAATTTTAATTTTAGTTTTAAATAAAATCATTAAAAAATATATGCGTACATGTGTTTCTTGACGAAAATTGGTCCGTTTGTGTATTATTTGCGCACTTACAAACTTATGTATTTCAGATTTTTTAAAATTCTTATTTAGCTTGGACATTATTGAAAAATGTTAAATACTTATAATCAAAAAATAATTACAAAAAGCAGCATTTTTGGATGTAGGTATAAATTAAAGCAACTTTGGAATGAAATAAAATCGATATTGAGTTATAATTATATTTATATTATATTGAGTTATAATATAATAAATTAATTATATTATATTGAGTTATAATATAATAAACGACATTAAGAAAGTGTACTACGCTTTATGTCAATCACAAATAGAATACGGGATAACTGGATGGGGGTCTGCTTTGAGCACTCACACAGAGCGACTCAATATAGCCCAAAAAAGAAGTACTGAAGACAATACTGAAAGTTCCGCTTAGAACTCCGACGGAAGAAATATTTAATAACTTTCAAGTCTTCAATGTACAGAAACTTTATTCAAAAAATATTTTATTTAAACTGAAAAAAAACATATATGTATACTCCACTGCCCAACATAAATACTCAACCAGGTCAGTAAGCAATAACATCCTGGTTACTCCCAGTTTGAACACATCTTTTGGACAGAGAAATAATAAATTCCATGCTATAAAATTATACAATGCTCTACCAGATCAAATCAAAAATATAAAGGAAATGAATATATTTAAAACAAAAGTAAAAATATGGCTGAGAGATCAAAGTGATAATAAAATTACAAACATCATGAAGACGATATAAAGACAATCCATAACCAAATACAAATATTTTAAAAAAACTACAGGCCACCTCAGAACAGGAAATCCTAGTGAGGAGGTCTGTGAAAAAAAAAATGAATCCATACTTATTATATACATCATACATACATGTACAAACCTTGTTATTGAAATTAAATAAAAAAAAAAAAAAAAAAAAAAAAAATTTAAAAAGCTGCTACATAATCTTTCTCACTGGAACCGCCCTGTACGATCGTAAGAACAACTTTCGACGAAATGTGGATTTTCGGCCGCTGGCTGGTTAAACTCTCGATGTGACGTAATTTATGGATGGCCCATGTAAAAATTGTTTAAGTTTTCATATCATTTGTACGAGTATATTTCATTGCTGAACTATGTAAGGCGAGTTTACTACTTAATTTGTTTGCATTGAAATTTTTGTATTTATTTATTTATTTGCTTATGCATATATATTACAATACATTACAATGTGATACTTTGTCTGTCCGACGTTATAACAATGAGCTCTATACGTCGCAAAATTTATAAAATTGGGAAGACTTCGGTGGCTGGGTCATGTGGAGAGAATGACCGAGCATCAAGCACCAAAGTCCCTGCTGAACTCAAGACCAATAGGGCGAAGGAGCCTGGGAAGACCAAGACTAAGATGGAGCGACAACGTCCTCAAAGACAAATCTATCTTGGATCTTCCAAACTGTAGAGAGCGGAGGAAGAGTGGAGGAAGACCAAGACCAAGACCCAAGAAGGCCAAGACCCACCAGGGGTTGTAGAGCCAATAGTGATAATGATGACTTTGTCTGTCCAACTGGGAAGAATACCCGTTTCAGGACAGCCAAATTGTATATTTAGTTCATAATATTCTTAACAAAAGAATGGTTTCGTTCAAGATATCACGGGAATTTGCTTCTGTCTAGACAACTTTTGAGAACATTAACAATTGTAAATAATTAAGGGATGGTTTCTTTATGTCTTTAAAAGAATCGCAAAGATGTGATTTTTTTCAAGGTCAATTTGAAGAACATTAATAAATATATTCAGAGTGGCCATTTATTTATTTATTTATTTTTTTTTTTTTATTTTTTTTTTATTTTTTATTTTTTTTTTTTTACAGTGAATACCGCACAAGAATCTCAACTGCTCCCGTCTGGAGCCAGTGAGACTATGGCATCCCCAATTGAGGTATGTTGTGAGGCTGAAGGTAGCGGGGAGGGGAAGGAGGTGGGGAAGAGGAAGGTTGGGAAATACCTGGCTATTCAGATCTGGTCACTAAACACGGCTAAAGCCATTTTCAAGCAACGTTTCAATTCTGAATGGTGGTCTTACACCAGGGCGATACTGATAGTATCTTCCACTCGGGAACATGCCGCAAATATACTATATATTATTTTAAATGAATTCATTGTGAAATAACAGAAATTAATCAAATAAAATTTATTTGCGCATGCCGGGTTCGAACCCGCGACCTCCGGAATGTGAGTCAAGAGTCTTAGCCACTGGACTACGGAGGTCGTCGTGTTTACTTATTTGTTTTATTTTACGCTTTTTACATAAAAAATAAAGACAGTACCTCCATCTTTAACATGAGAAAACAAATAGTTTAGATAAAGTTACGATGGGAATAAAAAGTATATAAGTAAATTAAATAAAAATATAAGCAACAAAAATTTGGTACAGTGAAAATATATAATATCAATATGTTACGATTTAAAAAAATACGGACACAATATAAAAATACAACCAACTAAAATTTAAAAGTAAGTGATCCAAGGTTTGCAAAATTGCAACATTAACCATGTCTTTAACACCTACACGTATGTTTCGCTGTGTCAAGAAACAGGTCCTTATTCTTAAATTGATTACACTCAGGACATTACTGTTTTGGTAAGACATATATTATTATTCTATTATTAACTTCAAACATCAAAGCACATAACCCGGATCAACGAAAGTGAAAAAGAATATCAGTTAATATTCAGTAACAAGAGCGTCCCGATGGGGCAATAGGTAAGAGACAAGAGACCCTCGTTAAACTTTCTTCTTTCTTCACGTTGTGTGTTGTATAGCCGTCTTACCGCGTATGATTTATATCCTGTTTTCACATCCTACTTTGAATATCAATAATATTAGCTACGTGAAATATTGGCGTTCTAATCACTGTTAAAACTACCAATTAACCGAAACGTAATTGAACTTTTATTGACTTTGGTACTGCCTGCTAAAAACTACGCAGTCAACTCTCTTTCTGTTATGTAACTTTGTCGTACGCGAGGTCTTTGTAATTTGTAGCCACTCTCTGTATCGTTTGTGAAAATCAAGAAGTGAAAAAATGGAGAGATCAGCAGTAAGCTGACATGTTTGTATCTTTTAAATAATAAATGCAGTAGTTTTAACAATATATTACACAACACTGTTTATTTTCTTCAGATTTCACCAAAGCTTCTTGATGTTTGAATCAAACATTTAACTAATTTTATGAGGAAAAAGAAAAATCATTACACCCTTATCGCCTTACTAAAAAACGTCGAATTTTTTTTTCCATATTTTCTCACCGTTTAAACCTTTCTTGGACTACGACAAATATTTCAAAACCAAAATCAGCTAAATCGGCCCAGCCGTTCTCGAGTTTTAGCGAGACAAACTAACAGCAATTGATTTTTATATACATCGATAGATAGATAAACGAGCATGGATGTGAAAACATTAGGTACTAATTAAAAATCACAAAAAATTGTTCATTTTTTTTTTTTTTTTTTTTTAATTGTACAACAGATTTTTTATCCAATTACTGTACAATTTTCTCATTTTGACAGTCTTAACACCTAGGAAGATGATTATTATACAAAAAAATCTTAAGGCTATCTAAAGAAGAGTTATATATATATCTAGTGTTTCCGATATTTCGTTCAACAGCACCATTCCTCTTGTCATGCTATGCTGTGCTAGAACTAGCACAGAACTAGCTGTGCTAGAACTAGCTAGCTGTGTTCATGGAACGATATACCTATACATTACTTAAAGAGCCAGTTGTTTTTTTGTATATGTTTGTTTTATTAATAATTTCTTAGTGAATTTTGAAGTTTTTATGTATTTTTTATGTCTTGTATATATATTTCAAGATAACATAAAAATTAATACCTTCATAGAAACCAGATACTTTTAGATTTATACTTTCGTGTTTAAAAATTGTATTATTTTAAGCTTCAAACATGAAAAAAGTCGAAAAAAAGCTTACAGTAAACATATTTTATTAAAACGTCGAAAAATTTCAGAAAATTCAAAATTAAAAAACACATTCCTTTTATTTAATGAATTTTTAATGATATAATTAAAACGCAAGCCAAAAATGTATGTATTCTTAACGTGCCTTATAATAGCCCATTCACGTGATTCATTTATCGTTCATTTCGTGATTTCATTCCGCCTCTTTCCCTCGAAATGAACCGTGTGAACACGAAAGTGAATAGAGACAGTGCCGAATGAAGCATTCCAACAATGTTGGAATGCTTCCTTCGGCACTGTTCACTCGCAACCGGAATTTAACACCACGTGACGCGAATGATGTGTGTGAACACTCAAGTGAACAGTCTTTCACTCGCAAATCTGTCGGCCAAAATGTTCTGGCGTGAGGACGAGTAGCCGGAGCGGCTTAAACGTCAAAATGCTCCGTTTAGTTCGCTATTCGAAATAACTCGTACACGTCTCATAGAAATCGTTGTTTCTCCCTTACTATTATAGTGAAAAATATGATCTAAACGGTATTGGAAAGAGAAAATAATGTTCTATATATTCAATATAACAATTAACCACAAAATAATACGAATGTACACTTCTATGGAACCAAAGTATCTGATCGAATTTGAAAAAAAAATTATGAAACATTGTGAATTTTTAATGAATTATTTTTATATGAAACGACAAAAAACTGAGGTGACAGAAACGTTTATAATTTATTTGTCTAACAAAATAAGTGCGAGTTTTTATATTTTTTTTTGTTAACCAGTATTTTTAGTTAGAATAAAAGCAAGTAGAGCCATTTTTTAAACTTTTAAAAGTTTACATTAAAAATTATTCTATATAAAAAATTACGTGGTTATTTCTAATAATAAAATTTGAAAGCATATTTTATCACCTTTCCAAAACAGTTTTTAGGTTTTCGATACGTTAATAAATATTCCATTTATATGGATTTTATTGCAAGCCGAGGCTTATTTTGTAATTAAAAATATTTTCATGGTGCAAAAATATTGGTAGATATCAGTTTTCAGGTTATTATTTAACCATATGTTCATTTTATGGTGCTGAAATTTATTTACTGTTTAGTTAATTAGTTAGTTAGTTAGTTAGTTAATTTAGTTCGACGTTATCGGAAATGTCAATTGAAATCGTAAATATTCCCGAACTTAGCCGTCAGCGCCGGACGAATTCCAATGCTGCCGCGACTACTCTCGACGACTTCGTAGC
Source organism: Limnephilus marmoratus (assembly GCA_917880885.1). Lineage (NCBI taxonomy): Eukaryota > Metazoa > Arthropoda > Insecta > Trichoptera > Limnephilidae > Limnephilus > Limnephilus marmoratus. The sequence goes on from OU862926.1 coordinate 34,391,933, forward strand.
GAGAATGTTGAGTGAACTCTTCCTTCGAAGGAACCGTCTGAACACTCGGTGAAACGAGAATGGAACATTTCACCGAGTAAGCCTTCATCCGAGTGAACCTTGTGACTTCAGCTTAACCCATAAATATTTGTGGTAGGCTTAAAAATCGCTTGGCAAACGATTAGAGGTCACGATTTCAATCCCAAAAGTGGGTATTATTTATTTTGTGAATAAATTTATGAGAAATGAAAAAAGTTTGTCAATGGAAACTGTCCCAGATAATTTTAGCCATAAAACAGTATTTTAAAAATATTGTTTCTTATATGCATTCATACACATCTAATGAAAAAAAAAACATTTTTTAGTAGTTTACGTTTAGATTTTTTAAAAGGTAATTAAAATTTTTGTCTTCTTCTTCTTCGTATGGTGGGGGGTCAGAGGGGGACATCTAGGTCTGCGAGCCAGTCTAGGGTCTCAGGCGTTGCCCTGTAGACCTCATCAATCCTGCCGGGGAATGAATGGAGCGGGCATTCGTTGACCACATGTTCGGTGGTCTGCACCGCACCGCATTTACACATCGCCGACTCTTTAATGCTCCATCTATGCATCATCTGAGCACAACGGCTATGGGAGCACCTTATCCTATTGATGGTAGTCCAGAGTTCGCGAGGCAATGAGAACCCAGGCTGTCTCTCAGTGGGGTCTTGAACGAGATGGGCCTTTTTGACGTTGGCTGATTAGGTACCACTCAAGCTTCCACCAATCTTCTGGGGTGAGAGGTGTTCGAAGGAGTCTTTCTCCTTCCGTCCAGAAGGGTTTTCGAGACTTTAAGCGGCATGCCGGGTGAGAAACGACATTATCGTGCAAAGGTATTTCGCTTAAAAATTGAAAATTAAAAATTTTGTCTTAATTCTACTCAAGCGAAACAGTAGAAAAAGTTCCAATTTATCCAAAGCATATTTTTTTTGTATTAAAATTTCACGAACCGCCCTCCATCGCAAGGAATCAAGTAGGTTTATCAAGTACCTTGGGACTCTAACCCAGAGGTAGCTCCCAAGAACACTTGAGATTTGTACAGACTTTGCAGCTGTTAAGAATCTGCTAGTCCTATACAGTGACGCCCAGTTTCTTGAAAGCCAGATGAGAAAATATTTTTGAAAAGCCATCCCTTGTGCAAGAATATGCCTATGTATACGATTTTGCACACATTTTAGCCAAGATTTCTACCATGATAACGAATTAATAGTTGCCATTATGGACTTGTATATTGATAGAACAAGAACCTTAAACTTGATTTGCACTTGGTCCTGAACGGGTGACATCCTATTTCAAATTATTTATGAATTATTGATTAATTAGTATGCGCGATATCACTTAGTATGCTACTTCAGCGCCTACTGCGACTGTCCAACGGTCTGCCACTGTTTCTGTTCGGAACTGGCAAGGAATTTGTCACTGAAACCTCATGACCGAATTATTTATAAACGTCTAAATTAATTGTGTCAATTTTAAAATGAAGAGTTGTATCTAAGTGCGTGCTTTCATACGAAGAAGATAGACTTCTACATACCTGAAACAACGTATATATTATGTGAAGGAATACCTACCGCTGATAACTCTTACCTAGGATTTTTTCTGATAAACGGCGTATTTAACTGAAGATGTTATGTGGATTCTTCTTTGTCTTCTTGTGCCTGTCCGTTCAACGGATGTTGGCTATCATGTTGGCTACGCGGACTTTGTTTACTGCGGCCCGGAACAGTTCCACGGTAGACTGGCCAAACCACTGTCTCATGTTTTTCAGCCATGAGGTTCTCCTTCTTCCAGGGCCACGTTTCCGGCAATCTTTTCCTGCATTATGAGATGCAAGATCTCATACTTCTCTGGATATCCATCACATGTCCAAGATATTGAAATTTTCGGATTTTTGTAGTTTTAATAACTTCCTTTTCTTTATTCATCCGAACCATAACATCTTCATTTGTAACCCTGTCCATCCAGCTTATTTTAAGAATTCTTCTGTAGATCCACATCTCGAATGCCTCAAGTCGCCTAATTAGTTCTTCAGTAAGCGTCCATGCTTCCATTCCATAAAATAATATCGAAAACACATCTGACTATTTGCATTCGTAATCCAAGATTGAAATCATGACTGCAGAACATTTTTTTCATGCGGATAAAGGTTGCACGTGCTTGCTCAATGCGGCGTTTGATTTCAACTGAAGGATCCCATCTATCATTTACATTGCAGCCCAAGTATACAATACTCTGTACCTTCTCTTGTTTTGTTCCAGCAATGTAAAGATTTTCATCAAATGCGTTATTTTTGCTTATGAGCATGTATTTTGTTTTATTTATATTCAGTTCTAGCCCAAAATTCTCACAAGTCTTCACTACTTGATTCAGCAAAAGTTGTAAATCCTCAATGTTACTTGTTAATAACCTAACCTGTGGATAACCTAAGAGATCTCAGAGGCATAATTGAAAAAGTTATTACTACAAGGAAATCTGGCGAATAAACACTCTAAATTAAGAAATCCGTACGATATTAGATACTATATACTCGTTCGAGAATCGCCAAAATTGCCTTCAATGATTAAATATTATAATTTGAAAGTAAGGGGGGAGTAGTCAAAATCTTATATTATTTATTCGGGGGAAGGTATTATTATTGCGTAAATTTCTAACTGACCTCGCACCTACTAGAAATTGGCAAATTCCAATCTTTTTTTAATATTATCTCTGCACGGAAAAGGAAGGAGATAAATTTCTGGGAACGAAAAAAGTATGAGTGGTTGGTAGGAATCTGGGGTAAATGTCTTCATAGGAGTTACGGAAGTGTGAATCCATCCCCCAGCTGCGATGCTAGGCAATGGGTCGAGAGTGTCCGGCTGGAGAGGTCCGGCCCGTCACGCAGTAGGTGTGCAGATGTATCCGCCGCCAAGAATCGGACAATCTTCACCCCATGAACCCGGTCACCTATCTTAAGTCACCAAACGTAATGAAGCACTTTAGGTGACCTATATCAGAGGTGTTGGTTATCCAATAGTTGGTTCGCGGGGCGGCGGTACCCATACCCGCCTCAAAAATTGAAAACCCTGAAGCCTTGAGGTTGTTTTCCTCAAGAACGAATCTATGGAAATATTAAGGTCACTGCATTATAATATTTGTATTATAAAATATACACAAAGAAGAGTATTCGTGGGAAGTGTTTGTTTTTAATCCAAATCTTGATTAAAAACAAACACAAAATTTTATCAAAAGTTTGATAAAATTTGGCACACTTGACCTTCAAAACTAGAGGAAGGTTTGATTAGTTAGGTCTACAAGAGATTTTGACAAAAAAACCCATTCCTTATTCCGACTCTTTAAGAGGGTATCAGATTTTAGACGTATTGACTCTTTTCCACAAAAAAATTATAAAAGGATTTTGAAAGATTGTTCTTTTTCTAGCATTCGCATATTTAAAATTTTGAGAAAAAAGGTTTATTTTTAGTATAATAAGGTTATACCATAGGTCGTTGGCAGATTTGTCAAATTTTCAAAAAATATTTTGTATTATACCACACACATTTCAAATCATATAATCATGCAGTAAAATAAATCAATATGTTATCTAAGTATCGCATATTTTAGAATTTTAATTTTAGTTTAAATAAAATCATTAAAAAATATATACGTACATGTGTTTCTTGACGAAAATTGGTCCGTTTGTGTATTTATTTGCGCACTTACAAACTAAAACATATCAGATTTTTTTAACATTCTTATTTAACTTAGACGTTATTGAAAAATGATAAATACTTATAATCAAAAAAATAATTACAAAAAGTACATTATTTTAATGGTTTTATCATCACGCCTTAGGCATTTTTCGATGTAGGTATAAATTAAAGCAAATTTGGAATTAACTAAAATCGATATTGAGTTATAATTTTAAAAAGCTGGTACGGAGAATAATTTATCTTTCTCATTGTAACCGACCTGCACGATTGTAAGAACAACTTTCGACGAAATGTGGATTTTCGGCCGCTGGCTGGTTAAACGCTCTTAAAGCAGAATAAAGCCGATGGATAATTCGACTGAAGTATTATAACTGTAATATTTTCAAAATTAAGGACAAACAGAACTGTTTGCAGAGTTTTGGGTATTCAGGGAGTGAATCTGAAGGGGGAGGAAATCTATGAGAAAACATTTCTTAAGGGGAACGTATGCGCAGCCCATTTCATACAAATCTTAGATTTGGATTTGAGATCAAAATACCCAACCAAACTGGAACATTATTTTTGTAATCAAAAGATGTATCAAATATCTACTTAGGATGTGTGCTACTTTATTTATTTTTGCTTTAAATTATAAGATTTAGGCCATTAAAGATTTTAGTGTTTCATGATTTTGGAAGCAACTTTGGCAATTATTTGTGAGTAAAAGTAAAACGAAAAAAAAAATAGTTTTTACTATATTTATTTTAAAAATACAATAAAAAAAAAATTCTTAAAAATATTTTTTTTGGGAAGTAATTTTAATATATAAATGACTCGTTTTTATTCCGCCGTAAATAGGTAATTTGTATTTTTAATTTACACCTATCAAAATAATTTTTTTAAGAGTTTTTATTTTTTATTTTATATTTCATCATATTTTTATGATAAATATAGTAAAATAATTTTTTTATTGTTTTTCATTTACTCACAAATAATTGCCCAAATCGCCTCTAAAATCCAGAAACATTAAAGTTTTTAATGGCCTATATCTTATAATATAAAGCAAAAATAAATAAAGTAGCTCACATCCTCACTAGATATTTGATATACCTTTTGATTACAAAAATAATTTTTTAGTTTGGTTAAGTATTTTGATCTCAAATCCAAATTTAAGATTTGTATGAAACAGGCAGAAATGGGCCACGCATGCATTCCTCTTAAGGCGGTACACAATCCTAATAATTTTTGTACGCTCAAAACTTACATTTTAATCATTTCCGGCGAATCCGTAACTAAAATAACTTTTTTCTTTACATGCCGCACAAGAAATGCGAATTATTTATATACTAGATTAATAAAAACAGTACCTTACCATTAATATATTTTACGTACAACGATTTGAAAACTATATAACCCGTTTTTCAACTATAAAGTTAGCGGTAAGCACCAGATTTTATTTTTCTAGACGATGAATTAATAATTTCGGGAGGACAACATGTGCTTACATTTCTAATATTTGTAGCACGTTCTTCAGAATTAATTAAAATCAACGCTGCAGAAAGGTCGAATCTCCAGGCCTGGTAGGGTGAATTCGACCGTACGTTCGTGCAATACGCCGTGCCGCGGCGTATATTTGTTTACACGCTTTCTTCACTTACGTCGTTAAGATTCCCACATTATTTGTCTTCTTCCTCTTTTCTTTGATACGGCAAATTCGACAGTAGGTTCGTCCAGAGCACGGGTCGCGAGTCACAATTTGTATACACGGTTTCTTTACTTACGTCGTTAAGATTCTGAATATATTTTAGGGTATATTGTCATCTTAAAGGCCTGTTGGCAAATACATAATTTTTAAATTCTAAATTCAGCGAGGCTTGGTTCCGTGTTTGAGCTTATGCATTAGCTTATACTTGAATCAGATGCATTGAAAAGAGGTAAGTAATAAAAAGGCATAGTGTAACTGAGATATATTGAAATCGTTAACAGTTACGAGGGTACGGATATTTCTTTTTTTTAAATAAATATTTTTACCCCACATAAAAGCTTAATCTTTTGAGAAGTCTAGCATAGCACCAGTCTACTATCCCTTGTATTTTATCATCCATATTCATTTCAGTGCGGATAAAGGGCGTTAATTTCTACGGAGTGGAATTGCCCAATTTGGTGATCATTGGCTAAAGAATGATGGTTTTTACTTTACGACCATCCATCGGAAAACCATTAGAGAAAGATTCTATTGTGTGTGGCTAACCTTTACTTTCATTTAGGAGGTAGGTTCAGGATGAACCGAAACCGGTTGGATAAAGAAATATTAAAGTGGAATTGAAAAAAAGTTATATTATTGTGTTTATTATCTAATCTATACAAGGTGAACCCCTGGGTAGCCAAGAACAAAGGCGCGAAAATTTGGCTTCCCGATTTTGCTTAAATATCCGTATAAATATGAAAATGAACTGATATTGTTATTTTTACATAAACCTGAATAGACATCCTACGTGAAAAAATACATTTGAAATGTGTTTGATAATAAATAAATACCTTTATATGCAATTGAAAAAGGAACAAAAATGCTAAATCTGATGACTTTTCGGTTTTGACGGCGGTCTGAAGTCACAGATAAATTAATTACAAAAATTCTAGAGTTGCCACATGAATGAAATCTTTTACCCTACCTATAGAGATGTTGGTGCAAGCGATTTTGACCTTGTTTTCATACAGTTTCTTTATGCATAAGGGTCAAAATCGCATACAAAAAGTTTTTTTTTTCATAGGGGACACCGGTGTCCCCATGGGCTCCCAGGGGTAGGGATGAAATTGAATTACTTTAACCAGCAATTCCTGACTTTATTTGGAGTACAAAATTTAAATGAAATTTTGGTCTCCGGTGAATGTTTGGACATCTCTTTAAAAAATTTTTTTTCAGATTTTTTTTCTTAAAAAATATATTTTTTTTTTATCCACGTGTCGTCGCTAATCACTCAGCCAAGTGACCTAACGACCCCTCGCCCCGCCCCCTACTGTCCAACACGAAATATTTTGTTATGTTTTTGTAGAAAAAAAAAACGTCACCGGAGACCAAAATTCCATTTAAATATTTTACCCCAAATAATGCCAGGAATCACTGGTTTAAAGTAAGTCAAGTACGTCCCTTAACACCCAGCATTTTATACTAACTCAAAGTTAGTTGCCTCTACGGAAGAACCAATACAGAGGTTACCACTTTTAGGTTTTACTTCTTTCTGAGTCTTCTTTGGTGATCTTAGACTCAATATAGCATATTCCAGTAGGAAGGTAGAAACAAAATCATTCTAAAAATACATTCTTTGACCAATCAAGCTCTCATCAGCAGCGTGAGAAAGGTCCACAATATAAACATATCAAGCACGCAGAGATTGGATGGAAATGGCCGATTGGGCGGAGTAGAAATAGCTATCCCTAACAGACCAAGACCAACGCTTCATCGTCAATGTGTTAGTCAAACTACTAGAAAAAAATATTTTTTTGAGAGCAAAAGCAATGGAACCATCAAGAAGGATGAACATAAAAGAGTTGCATGAGTGAAGTTAGTATTAAACAAGGAAATTTTTTAAAAATAAACGTCGATGATTGGAAAATCTTGCCATCGATGTTTTTGATATTATTGAATTCATAGTTTGGTTGTTTGGTATGAGAAGTCAGTAATTTTCTTGAGCACATCTTTTATTCCAATAAATAATACAATTAAAATAAATTATTAATTTATACAGGTTCTAAATGCTGTTGGAGATGTTGGCAGTGGACTTAGAGGTAGGAGTTGTAGGCCAAGTTCTGGGCAATGGGCTCATCCATGGAGCGAGCACGGAAGTTGCTGGCTAGAGCCTCCCATGGGCTATGGGCGTGGGCGTGGATGTGGGGCGGGGCGTTGTCGGCGGCGAACTGCAAATAAATAAAAAAATAATTAAGTGATTTAAAAAAATTTCAACATTTGATGAAAAGGGTTTTTGTTTTCGAGATGTTAACAGTTAAAAGAGAACACTGCCAATCACGAGAAACGAGCAGTCGTGGTGGAAAATACCGCATTGGTTGTAGGTCATGTGAAGAGGATAAAGAAAGACGATTGCATCAACGGTAGGTATCAATTTAGTGTCATCATTATGAGGAAGCTCGGATTCCAAGGATAATTACTTGGTGGATAAAGGTGACATCGCAAAACACCCGATTACAGCCTTAGTGAACACAATTGAAGAGGTTTGGTTACTGTTAAAGGAAACAGGAGATATATGGGAGAAAGCATTGTAGGTGATTGGGTGTATGTATTAATAATGGTAATATTTAAAGAAAAACTGTACCTTCTTGCAAAGCTGGAAGATGGCAAGTCCAAAGGAGACGATGAAAGAGAAGAAAGTCAGCTGGAGTGCGTTCCAGGCCTTCAGTCCCAAGACTCCGAAGAGGAGGGGTACGACGGTCATGACCTTCAGAAGGACAAAGATCAGGATTGGCACAACAATCTTCTTCAGCTTGGACTTGCGTGGAGCAACTCCTGAAGCCCTGGCTTCTTCCTCTCCTGCGAAGTTGATGTTGACATTCAGTTCTTCTTCCTCGAGGTTACGGGGTGAGACGGTGACCTTGGCTCCGGCCATCGGGAGGTCGAAAGATGCACCATTACCCTGGAGATAACTCTGCACCTGGTCGAGGAAATCGCCTTCAGAAGAACGGCCAGCGGCGGTCTCGGATACCTGGAAGGAAGATAATATTAAAACTAGGCTAAAAAACATCTTGATTGTCCTGCAATACGTGTTGTCCAGGATTCGCAATTTTGAAGGATACGTGTTAAAGAGCAATTTTTGCAAGTGGAGAACCTTAAGTCATCAAAAGGCCATTCAGCGCCATTTTATTTTTTGACAGTTGAAAGGTTCTAATTTAATATCGATTTTAAGTACATTTCAGCTGTTGAACAAATTGAGATCAGAAGAGGACAACTATCATGTTGTCATGCTTGCCAGCTTAGTATAATTTGATGGAAAACTTAAACGCACCTAGAATCGATGTTCAATGGGAATCTTTTAAATCTAAAAAAAACGCAAAGTGGCGCTGAATGGCCATTTGATTACAACATTACATTCGAATTTCTGCCAATTAATCTCAAGCTTTGTGGTTGGCTAGTTCGTAAAGATAAGATTTGAATAATTATCCCTTTTGATTATAATGCCATAAATAAATGAAGCAAGTTAAGGGATGAAACCCAAAGTTCAAATCCCTTTGAACCCAATCAACAAGATTCGAAATCTCGAAAATATGTAAAGCTCTGGACCTGATTATCCGTGTTCCAGGCACTCTGTCCCATAGCCGCTCCCAAAAGGGCCATTCCCAAGAAACACAACACTTTTCCGTTCATCTTGAAGGTTTTGATTGAACTGTGATTTTTACCGAGCTGTTGACAGTGCAGTGGTTGATGAGGTACTGATGATAAGTGGGTGCGGAGGATGCTATTTATACTGCCATTTGGCAAGCTGATATGAAAAAGCGAATCCTGAAGAAAGTTTGCTTTACATTTGGTAGCTGTGCTTCCAAAGGAAAGTGAAAGTAAATGCCGGCAAACTAAACTACCAAATCAAAAAGTTTTCTTCTTCTAGACGAGCCTACAGACGTCTGGCTTCGGACATGGGCCTCTCTTAAATGTCTCAAGTTTTGCTGATAATTGGCGACTCTCCCCCGATAGAAACCGGCAGTTATTTTCAGAGAGCAAAAACCATTTTCTCTGCTTGCTCCTCATTTGTCTTTAGTCTGTCAAGAAAATGTCTTGAATCTTTGTGAGGTTGGCATTTTAAACACGTGTATATTATATTCATATCGGAAGTTGTCTAGCTTTCTTCGATTTATTTCGATACCTTTATCTTTCCAATTTAGAAAATATTTTATAGGACTTTATTTTAGAGAGACTGTATATCCTTCTCCAATACTTTTTTCAATCAAGAAAGGTTATTTGGTTGGTTTAAGTCGTAGGGTTTTTTTTTGGATAATCGTTTTTACTTTAATAGCTTTTTTATTGTCACGTTGTTTCATGGAAGTTTGTGGATCTGTTATAAGATTTTACTTATTAAGATAATAGATTTCAAACACTAACCATCACGCCGTTTCTCCGCAGGGGTAAGCAGAGAGGACGAACCCACAAATAACTCGGTTTCAGCACACATTTCTTGCCTCATTCACATGCACGCACCGTCTCATATACTTTCATACACTCTTCTGTTATTCTGACTCTTGACATGGCCCGACGTAGGTATTTGTTTCATTTGACCATGCCGTGACTTCCTCGGGCGTTCCCGACTTCTTCTACCATTATCATCCGCGTCAAATATTCTACTTACACTCCTTTCTCCATTCATTCGCTCCTTTATTATGCTCCATATGCACAACCGATCTAAGCGTCCCTTTCTCATTACGCTTACATCAGTCTTGCATTCTTTGTGATTCTCCAGATTTCCCACACGATCAAACACACATACTCCTCAGGGATCTCATTTCTACGTATAATTGCGCTATCGCTTAGCGCTTTAATGCGGTATTTTGATAACCGGACCAAAAAGAACAGTGACAAAAAAGAATAATATTGCAAAGTGATATAAAGTCATGAAAAGTGTTGAAAAAATACAGGGTTAATTTACTTAGGTTAGGTTAGATCATAAAAGTTTGTCTTCATTACTTGACCTAATATCACTTTGATAGAATATCTTTGAGGATGCTGTGTTAAAGGTTTTTTTTTTGAAGAAAGAAAGGAAACAAGATTTGGGAAGGAAAAAGACCGAGGATTGGGTATTAATTTGGGGATGGGTCGAGAGAGTCCTGGCGGAGAAGTAAAAAGGTTTCCCTCAATCAGTCTCTCCAAATCCGGCTCGGATACACTAGGTAGGCAGATGCATCCGCCGCCAAGACCTTGACAACCCTCACCCCATGAGCCCGGGCCCCAAACCGCCCGGGGTGGCGGGTGACCCATGGAAGAGGTATTGGTTATTCAATAAATGGTTCCCGGTGCGACGGTACCCAGGCCCACCTCCCAAACTGAAAATTTCTCTTTATATTCGATGAGGTATTTTCCTTAATATTTTAGCTTTATTGATATTTATCTTCGATAACGTCTACAAGTTATTTTTGATCTTTGAATTGTACTTGTTACTTTAAGTTTAACAGTAAATGTATCTATAATACATTATATACTAGGAGTAAAGTCCTCGACTAAGAATCCGGCGACCGCAAGGAAATGCTATACATTAAATTGTGTTATGTCGCTTTTACTCGTAAGTCAAATATTTTTTTTTGTGTAGGTATTGCGGCACTTTTCAAGGTTGATCTGATTGAAAGGCCACAATCTGTTGCTTGAAGTGGTGTTAGCCATATTTGGTGACCAGATCAGAATAGCCAGGTACCTCTAACCCATTTCCTTTCAGACTTTACCTTTTATCCTCACAACATACCCCAATTATGGGTGACATAGTTTTACTGGCTTCGGTTCACGTAAAACATTTAAAACATTTTTTATTTCTTTCTCTGACAAATAACTTATTTTTTGAAATCCATTTTTTTTTCTAATTGGAATAATTTTTGTTTTTTTCTTTTGTTTTAATATTTTCACTCTTTTCACTTATTTTTAATAACTATCATCAGTTGCAATATTTCCTTTTATGAAGTTCTTCTTTGGTCAAATGTTGTTGATTTTTTGTGTAATTTTTTAATTTTTAATTTTTTTAGTTGTTTTTCTGGAATCAAGCACTTTGTGGTTCGACATATTACATGCATGAAGGTATTGAAGTGGGCAAACATAAAGGTAAAGAGGGAGACGGCATGAAAAACATAAATGGTACAACAATATAATAGTGAGACAGAGATAATCTTACATTGACGGCCGGCGTAGTGTAGCGGTAAGGCGCTTGACTCGCATTCCGAAGGTCGCGGGATCGGATCCCGGCGTGGCAAATAAATTTTAATTGATTAATTTGTGTGTTACACAATTTATTCATTTAAAATAATATATAGTATATTTGCGGCACGTTCCAGAGTGGAAGATACTCTCAGTATCGAAACGACCACCGTTCAGAATTGAAACGTTGCCTGAAATGGCTTTAGCCTTATTTGGTGACCAGATCTGAATAGCCAGGTACTTCCCCACCTTCCTCTTCCTTCCCTCCCCATACCTTTAGCCTCACAACATACTAAAATTGGGGATGCCATAGTCTCACTAGCTCCAGACGGGAGCAGTTGGAACTCTTGTGCGGTAATCATATAAAAAAAAAAAGATTCCAAATTTGTAAGGCGGTTGTGGAAACCATTTATTGGATAATCAAAACACCTGCCGTAGGTCACCCCAAGTGGTTCTCTACGTTTGGGCCCTTAGCAGGACTGCCCGGGTTTAAGGGGGGAGATTAGTCTAGGTTTTGGCGGTACATGTGTTTACCCACCTACAGCGTGGTGGGCCGGAACGTGAGAGACTGGTTGATGGAGACTTTTTTTACCTTGACTCTCTTGAACCATCGTCCTGTCCGCAGTGGGAGGAATGGATTCATTCGTCCGTCATACCTTGCCCCCCAGTTTCCTACCCAACCTCTTACCTTTTTCATTCCCAGAACTTCCTCTCCTACCTTTCCCTAAAAAAAAACCTCTCCACACAGCATCCCCAAAGACGACACTTAGGGCCTCCTGTTCGGAGATAATTAAAAAAAGAATGAGATAACATATACAAAAGAAAGTGATATAATGCAAGGCAGGAAGTGAATTAAGATGAATTTTGAGGATTTAAATTGAAATATACCTTAAATTTGTTGGTTAAATTGTTCTAGAGATTTAGAATTCTTCGCTTCGTTTTCAGATTTTTATCTTTTCTCTTTACTTCGGACAAATTTGTTTACAAAATATTGGGCGCCAGTGTAATGGTTAATTGGATGGCACCACGTTGAGGGTCAGTGTAATTGTTAATTGAAGACAGGGCCTCAGGTTGAAGCCAACGTAATAGTGGGTTAAACTAACCCTGTATTTTTCACTTCGCTTTCTAATTTTTAAAATTAAATATGATTTCTGCGAATGGCGTACTAGTGCCCTAAAATTGATATATTGAATATGCCTTATAGTTCAAATCGTTAATTTAGTATTTTTAACAGACAACCGTTACCCGTTGATACTTTGCACCGTCAGATCAATAGCTGTCTTGCTCGGAAAAAAGGAGTTCTAAATGAAAAATTCTCCCTCCCCTAAATGATTTTTTGACGTATTGAAGAATTGTATCGTATTGTATTTTTGAAGAATTGATATGAAACTTTGACAGAATGATATAAATTAAGAATACGTGCCTTGAACTACCAACCCCTAAAAAATAGCAGTGGGAAAGCTAGGATTAGAATGAAAATTGCTGTGCGACAGGATGGTGGTATACAAAGTATGGAGTCAAGCAATTTGATCAATAGAGACAGACCAAGACGTAAACGTGAATAATCTTAATCATCAAGGAGGTTATAGTTCTGTTCAAGCTATACATGGTGCTGTCAGAATTAAGTGAGTGAAAATACGTGATTCATGTCCTCTACGGGTATTAATATCTACATATTAAACTTTTAATAATTAGGTAGATTAGTTAAAACCTAGAACTTTCCACCTTAAAAACGATCGAACTCGTCATAATCTTTACGCTCAGGTGGAACTATAAATAACCCGAGGAGTTAATGCTAAAGGGAAAGAGGTCGCCAACATAAGTGAACAACCAAAAGAAAATACTAGCTTCAGATGGGCGAAAGTCATTTGAAAGATTTCTATGTCCAAAACAGGACGTAAGACTTACAAAGAAGAAGAAATCATATAAAAGATTGGATGTACATGTTGGTACATAGATAACATTCAAGAAATCAAAAATATTCTTTAGCACATCTTTTATTCAAATAAATAATACAAATAAAATAAATTATTAAGTTATACAGTCATCAATCATTGAATCAACTTCATCGGAAAAAAAACACGGCGTTACAAAAGATAAAACCATGTTCTGTTAGTCCTTGTGTTGAAGTTTCTTGTACCATTTCTCACTACACGAAACTGCTGCATCTCAACATTTTATACATGTCCCAAATCCATCAGAAGCCTTTTAGCTTCGCGATGTTTTCGCTATGTTAAGATGCTCAGATTTGTGAGGTTGATTCTTGCAATTGTGATATGAATTTCGCTAGAAGTTTTGGCTGTGGATTTAGAGATAGGAGTTATAGGCCAAGTCTTGGGCGTTGGTGATTGGCTCATCCATGGAGCGAGCACGGTAGTTGCTGGCGAGTGCTTCCCATGGTCCATGGGACAGTTGGGGGGGAGAGTTGTCGGCGGCGATCTGGAATAAACACATTGATTCAGAGATTGATGATTGCGTTGTTGCAATTATAAATGCGAGAAATAAACCATAGTTATACGTGATCTGACAATATAATGAAAATGGTATCTTAGTCGTATGGTTTTAAGATAACGAGAAAGTGAGTTGATTATTTAATTAATGCTATTGTGCCGCTAAGTAGGTACTGCAGAAACAATGTAGTGGGTGAATAATCGTGTGGGTTTTAGGCAATGTGTAAAATGACAATTGAAATCGATGTGTAAAATGACAATTGAAGAATGATGATGTTTGGCAGCCCTAATATAGCTTCTAATGTATTAAGGACGAGTGCTAATATTTCGGAACTGTTTGGACTGTACCGTTATAAAGGACGAAACACAATAATCGGTAGGCCGTGTATATTGGGTAATATAATCGATGTATTGGACGTCTTAGTTACATGATTTTAAGATACTGAAATGCGTATCCACCAATATTCTAAAAATTTTTTAACGATATTGACGAATTATAAAGAAAAACATTTTACAGGATACCTTTTAATGTTAAATTTGAATGCCATGATGAGAAGTAAAGTAGTTATCATCTAAAAGTCAAAGAAGCCGGACTGAAGTTTTTGAACGTCATCAAAAGGTTCGATTATAATCGATAGGAACCCGTTATTTTTGTAGGTCGTTTAAATTGTCAAGCTTAAAATATAGTTTTAACGGACGAGGAGTTAGTATCAACGAAATATAAACTATACCTTCTTGCACAGCTGGAAGATGGCGAGGGCAACAGAGATGACGAAAGAGAAGAAAGACAGCTGGAGTGCATTCCAGGCCTTCAGTCCAAGGACTCCGAGGGCGAGGGGCACCAGGGTAATGACCTTCAGCAGGACGAAGACCAGGATGGGGACGACGATCTTCTTCAGCTTGGACTTGCGTGGCTCGACTCCCGAAGCCCTGGACTCATCTCCGGCGAAGTTGATCTTGACATTAAGTTCTTCATCATCGAGGCTGCGAGGAGATACGGTGACCTTGGCTCCGGCGACGGGGAGCTTGAAAGTGACATCGTGGCTCTGGAAGTATTCCTGGACAACATCGAGGAAGTCGCCTCCGGTAGAGCGGCCCGTGATTTCGTTTCCATTGTAGTTGTTGCGCGTTACTTCGACGGTTTCGGATACCTGGAAGACATACACAATTAGAACGAAAATGATAAAATCAAAGTAAAGGCGTACAGTTAAAGACAAGACGGGCATTCTATGCAGGAGGCTCCTGGTAGAGGCGATGGGACAAAGGCTTGATGAGATTAATACAGAATATCGATTCATACCAAGAAGTGCTTGACCCATTTCAAAGGTAACTAATTTAAAAGATTCCATGAAAATAGGGCAAATGGCACTTGAAATAGATTAATAATTAGTAATGAGAAGCTGTGGTAAAGCTGTGTCAGATTTGAATATTCATCCCATTTGATTTTAGGCTGTTGACCTAATTATAAAAACGGGATGATACTTGCATTATTAATTAGAACAAATGAAAAATCTGAAGATCTAAAGCTCATCAAATTGCTGATGTGTTGAAGTATGTCAAGAGTTGAAACCCGAACCCTATGAGTAAGATTAATAAAAAGGTAGCGATCTTTTGATTGCGATTGACGTTTTCGATAGATGGTATAACTTTTACAGCACCTGGTAAGAGTCCTTCCTGAAGATGGTGTCCAGCAGAGAGATCACCTTGAACTTCATGCAGGCGATAGCGTCATTTCCCCCTGAGCATCCGGACCTCATCTCCTCCACCATGCTGTCCATGGGGGTGCCCTTCCAGAAGGCAGGCTTAGCAGGCTGCCCCGCCGCAACTCCCAAAAGGGCCAAACCCAGGAAACACAACACTTTTCCGTTCATATTTGCTTTGCTTAAATGGACAACTGCGCTGTTGACAGTTCGAAGAGTGATGCTCTACTGATGACAATTGGGTGCGGTACACACTATTTATACAACGATTTGTTTGGCCGATACAAAAAGGACAATCCTGCAACAAGTTGGTTTGATTTTACAGTTGGTACTCGTTACACTGCCAAAGGAAAGCGACAATCGTCACTTGCAAGCAGCAAATAAAAAAGGGCACAACCGCCAGTACTAAGCTTCGTTTAATTAGTTTTCTGTTAGTGTCCAGTTTTATTGGCTGGTTTATTCAATACAATTATCTGCGCATCCTATTCCGTTTTTAATGTTCTATTTTTTGTCCTTCTTCGTTGTACGTTATGATTTATCTGTCAGTGTGTGACAGACATACATTTCTTTGAGTAGTATTTTACGATTACTATGCAATGCAGTGCTTCTTTAAGGTTGCGTCTTGAATGCAAATGATCCTTAGTTCCTTGGCAATGACTTCCAGCTGTCTTTCCGGAACTGATCGGACTTGGCTTCAATGAAATTACAATATTATTTCGATTTGTTTTGTGACATTTCGACGTAATTTCCTCGTAACAGTACTTATAGTAGTAATGTTGTCGGATGAGGTAATAACGTGCTATACGACTCAACAGAATGAACAATGAAACCAGACTCACGTTATTTCCAAAACAAAGAATGTAAAGGTTTTTGTTTTGGTTTTATTAATTGATTCAGCAACGGAAAAAAATTAAGCTACAAGAAAGTGGTTGCATTCCAACTTCAAAAAAATCAATCCAGGAGACGGGTACATGTACCGTCGCCCCGGGAACCGTATTTTGGATAACCAACACCCCTGCCATATTTCACCCCAAGTGATTCGCTACATAGGTAACTTAGCAGGGGTGCCCAAGTTCATGGGTGAGGTTTGTCTAGGTCTTGGCGGCGGATGATTTTGCCCACCTGCATGGTAGGCCAGATAGGGAGAGACTGATCGAGGGAAACCTTTTGACTTCTCTCGACCCATCGCCTTGCACCGCAATAGGAGGGATGATAAATATAAATAATACATTAAACCCAGATTCCTATCCATCCTTCATACCTTTTTCCTTCCCAGAACTTCTTCTCTTTCCTTTCCTAAAAACACCCCACACACAGCATTTCCTACATGAGGGAAATTATTTTCCTCATGGACCTCCTGTGTGGGGTTAATGTAAAAAAAAACATCTTATGGTAGAGAATACCGTGGCAGCATTTTAAAGATATTGGTTTGCGGAAAAACGTCGTACATGTTATTTTTTCAAAATCTCAAAATTTGGTTTAATAATTGATGGAAATAAAGGGAGAAAATGGATATCTTACGTTTTATGCTGGAAAGAAGCTGGAGGATTCAGGGAAGGAGCATTTGTGAAACAACTATTATTGGGCCTGCTTTACACCCGTCGAAAAGATTTGTGGAATAAAGTTGTAAGTTGATCTCATGACAATATCTCGAACGTAAATCGTTTGATTGCTGCTAAGCTCAAATACCATAATTACATTGTGTGAATTCATGTGGAATTACCCGAATTCCTACCGATTTCTTATTTCTTAAATATTTGAAGTTTTTAAGCTCTTAAAAAAATATATGTTATTTTCGGAGATAATATCGGTTATTTTAAAAGTTATGTTTATGAAAAAATTCACAATATTACTTAAAATTATACTTGACACAGCCCCCACGAGATTTTTGCTCTATTTTAAACGAGTCGTGTTTTATTAAACATTTCCTCAATTTTCGCATCGATTTTTTTTGCTGTTTGCGCTCTCCTTTAACATTCGTAATTTCGTATATCACCATCTTCTTCTTTTCGGGCCCAGTTGCGGAGCCTTAAGAGGGCATTACCAGAGAAAGCCGGAAATACGTCATTTACAAAAAAGTTTTTAGACGTATTGACTCTTTTCCACAAAAAATTATAAATGGATTTCGAAAGATTGTTCTTTTATCTAGCATTCGTATGTAATAAATTTTTAGAATTTTTTTTTAATTTTTAGTATAATAAGGTTATTCCATAGGTCGTTGGCAGATTTGTTAAATTTTCAAAAAAGTTTTTGTACCCATTTCAAATAATGTAATCATGCAGTAAAATAAATCAATACATTATCTAGCAGAGTTATGTATTAGAATTTTAATTTTAGTTTCAATAAAATCATTAAAAAATATGTACGTACATGTGTTTCTTGACGAAAATTGGTCCATTTGTGTATTTATTTGCGCACTTACAAACTAATATATTTCAGATTTTTTAACATTCTTATTAAATTTAGACGTTATTGAAAAATGATAAATACTTATAATCAAAAAATAACTACAAAAAGTACACTATTTTAATAGTTTTATCATCACGCCTTTCAGCATTTTTGGATGAAGGTATAAATTAAAGCTAATTTGGATTGAAATAAATTCGATATTGAGTTATAATTTAAAAAAGCTGGTACGGAGAATAATTAATCTTTCTCATTGTAACCGCCCTGCACGATCGGAAGAACAACTTTCGACGAAATGTGGATTTTCGTCCGCTGGCTGGTTAAACGCTCTTAAGTAAGCTAGTAAGTTAGAATAAAAGAAAAACATTTTGTGAAATAATGTTCTATGCGAAATTCTTATATACTACATTTTTCCATAAATTCATTCATGAATTCTTGTAATAAATTAAAAATTAATAAAAGCCTTGTTTTAACCACTTTATTGTGTATTTTATTGTTTCGTGGGCAATGCTTACTTCGTCGCTTTAAACTAATTATAACAACAGACTTAAAGATATAAATGTATAGGCTGGGGTGGGAAGGGGGAGGGGGGATTAGGAATGTAATATAGGAAATAGAAGAATTGCGCAATACACACAAGGGCGGATCCAGCTTTGGCGCCAGGGGGGGGGGGGGGGGGGGGTCACATAGTCGTGGTCAAGTCACAAGGAGTTATAATTTAATTTTGATAATAATAGATACAAGTAAAAAGTAGGTAGGTATTTTTAATAATAATAGAGTTAAAAATTATATAAAAACATTAAAACGTTTAACAATTTTAATTAGTGGTCCATCTAGGTCCCGGACCCAGCCCAGGGGGGGGGGGGTCATGACCCCCATGACCCCCTCCTGGATCCGCCCTTGAATACACAAAGGGAGCAAATTTAATAAAGGGGCAATACATTTTTAATAGCAACCCTATTCCGTTATTAAAATTAAAAGTATAATTTGTCTCCAATAAAAGATTAGCAAACTTCGAGAAACTATCAATATTTTAATGCTCCTTTATCCTTATGGATAGTCTGACTCTCTCGATCCATGCACCGCCTTGCTTCGCAGTGGGAGGGATGAATTCAAACGTCCGTGTCTCTTCTGGAAACACTGTCTCCTAAGATTCCTACCCGCCCTTCATGCCTTTCTTCTGTCGAAGAACTTCCCCTACTTTCTCTCTCTCCAAAGATGCTATGAGGAAGGTCTAATGAAAAATACAATATTTTCCTCGGTCCCTCTCGGTGGAGTCGTTTAATAATACAACTTTTAATTATTTGATCGTGAAGACCGTGAAATAACCCTTAATTCATATTAATAGATCATATTAGATCATATTTAAAAACATTATTTAATGCATTTTGCACTAGCCTGTATACACGTGAAACATGGTGTCAATACCGAGTAAGCTCAATGGAACGTCTCCGGATCATAATCGTGCGTGCAGAATCATATTTGGATTCAGAAGGTATAGCAGCGCTTCAACAATGTTCACAGAATTAGGACTCCATGGATTCGCCAGCCTGATGAGACACTGGGTCACTGGAGCCAGGATGCGGCTAATGGCCTCCGACAACACTTTGGTGACCGCAGCCTTCCAGCACCAAGCGCCACTCCTGAGTGAGCGATGGGCCCGAGCGCACTCAAGATTACGCCCTGCATAATAATTGATTATTTTTTTTGTTCTTATTAATTTTTTTTCTATTTATGTTCTTATTTCTTTACTGTGTAAATATATAAATATGTATAGCTATAAGGGACGTATGGGATTGCACATCCTGGAAAAAAGATTATTATTATATAACACAAACCAATGATCTGTATGTATAAATGTAATAACTTTGTAAACTACTGATCGACAGTACCACCCTTCAGAGTCCTAAAAATGATTACTGTAATAAATGTCTTAGAGAAATGCATTTGTACTTTTGGAGCCATAACGGATGTGAAACGGCAGAAATGAAAAGCAAACCTCTTTGGCCGGACCTTACAAGGATTCTAGCGGTCTATGGCACGTCGGAGGTTGAATTTTAATGAGAAATTCTTATCTGTTGATATTATACAGAGATATGAGCTAATCGTGTCACCCACTGACCTTCATGTTGTGGAAAATTCAAAAACTTTATTAGATATCTAGTATGCGCCCAGAGGTCGTAGGTTCGAAACCCTGCATGGGTAAATAAATGTTATTATATCATGTGGGTTACGAATAACGCATGGACGATGAAGATATTATCAGTGGAATATATTATATGAGGCCTATGAGAATGAAGGAATAATGCAAAGAAAGACAAACATTCCCGGATTACGAATAACCCGACAATATTTGAAAATCTCCTACTCCCACCACAGTAAGCGAAAAATGTTGCTTGAGTCGTGATGGAGGACTTAGCCAGCCGATGAATCGATCACGCGACGCCCGGGTGGGACCCAAACACGATGCGATCTCAGTCACTGACCGGTCGGATGATAAAGTAGAAAAGTGAGTCAGAAAGTAATGTACTTGAGTCGGCTCTTATAAAGCATGTCAGAGTCAGCATGTTTGACGTGCATAAAGCAAGGATTATCAACCCCTATGTGGAGCGACAACGTCCTCAAAGATATATCCACCTTGGAGATTGTAAACTGGAGAGAGCTGGCACAAAACCGTGATGAGTGGAGGAAGACCCTTGAGAGAGGCCAAGACCCACCAGGGGTTGTAGAGCCAAGTGTAATGATGATGATGATGAGGAATCAGTGACTAAAATTAATTTCTTATTAAATTTTTTTCTTCAAACACACCAAACTTATTTTGAGCCAACATTTTAATTAAAAATTAAAAAAACAAATATTTTTAACCACTTTGTTTAAAAAACCAACATGTTTCGTAAACAATTCTTACTTTATCAGGGTTTACTTAAAACTGCCAAAATAGACTTAAAGATGGGGAAAGTGGGAAGGTGTAAAAAAAGATCAGGAAAATTGGAGGAAAATTATGTTTTAAATAACACTATTTCCAATTCTATAACAACATATGTACCGAGTCCAATTCTACTAGCATTTTACGCAAATACACAATAAACTGAAAAAATACATATTAAATAATAAGGACTGAGGCTTAAAATTAAAAAAAATCTTCAGTCTATAAATTGAGTTGTAAATTTAGGACCTTGGTACAATTTACTTTAAAATTTTCCAAACTGTGTCGTATTTGACCTTATTTCCACGTGTATTAATCGTAGCAGCATAAAATTGCATTTTATTATTCTAATTTTGTAGAATTATTTTCTAATATCTATCTACCTTGCTAAGCAATTAAAATTCTTCTGTTGATACCAGGAGACTCGATAAACTTTCATATTGTCACATCCTTTTAAAATATAATTGAACCATGTCAATTATTTATGTTACCAGTTAAATTAAATTGGAGCAAACGACGCATTTATTTACATTTATGACCTCTACAGAAATGGATTAAAAATAATTAAACTTTCGAATATAAACCAAATGATTTTTTATGTCAAAATGGCGGAGTAACTCTAGAGTAACTATCAGTTTTCAGAACGTAAAAGCAAAAGTTAAATGTGACGTAAAACAAGCGGTTAAATTGATTGAAGAGCGGATTTTTGTGATATTTAACTATTTCAATTTCTTTCACTCTCAATTTTACTCTAGCAACCGTTGAAACAGACGGCTCTTAACTATTTACCAAATCACATTCGATTTACGCTCATAATTTTAACTATAAATCATAAAATCTGTTTTCACACACAGTTCATATAGTCGACCGGTGAAGTAAATCTTGATGATCCATGATATTTTCGGCTGTCAGCGGTGTACGGTCCCTTCTAGGTCTCTGGAGGTCTAGAGTCGGGCGTAAATCAAAATACTCGTACATTTACTCATCATTCTGTCTGACAGAAGAATCATTTCAGACCTAATTTTATTGTACAGAATTATGAACAACCTAATTGACAGCCCTGCCATCGTTGCTACTATTAAACCTCATGTACCGACGAGGAATACTAGACAAAATATAACATTCTTTTGCAACACATACACAACTAACTATCAATCACACTCACTTACCAATAGGATGCATTATTTAGGAAACAAGTTTGGTGGTATTGTAGATGTATTCGCTGATTCCCTTTACATTCTAAAATGCAATTTAAACCAACACTTTGTGGAATCTAGATTGCTTGTGCCATTGAGGTTTTTGTTGGTGGAATAATTTTTATTTATTTATTTATTTATCTATAATAAAATATATTTACAATGGTTTTATTTGTATGCCTGTCTCACTAGGGTATACCTGTGTCGAGACAGGCGTACAGGTATATAAATGAATACAGTAGTTACAGTAGTTACTTATAAATGAATACAGTAGTTATACAGTTAATATAATTGGAATTGTTGGAATTTCTTGTATTATAGGTTGATTCAAAAATTTTTATTTTTGTATGTTTGAATTTATAGTAGGAGGATACATTTTTGACGTATAGGGATTTTATATTGAGTATTTTGAAGTCCTTAAATAAGTCCTTCGTGGGGTGAATATAGTTTACTTTGTAAATAGTCCTCATTATCAATTTTTGAGCTTTAATTAATGGCTCTAATATCATTTTAGAGCATCCTCCCCAGACTACTATACCGTAAGAAATAATTGATTGACATAGGGAAAAGTATACTGTTCTTAGTGTATTTTTATTTAGAATATTTCTTAACGACCTGAAGATGTATGCCAGTTTCCGTGTACGGTTTGTAACATTCATTACATGATCCTCCCACCGCAACTTGTTATCAATTATTACACCCAAATATTTAATTGAATCTACTCGTTCCAGTGGATTGCATAGACAACTAGAGATATCTGTACAGTTATGTATTTTTAGTGTATGATTTATTGAAGGTTGACTTGGAACATTAAGACTACATAAACGTTAGATATTTCGTTTTAGTTATGTTTAACGTGAGGAGATTATTCTCCAACCACTGTTTAATAATTTGCAATAATAGATTCGCTTTATGAAATGCTTCTTCCCATGTCTTACTTTTTAGTACTAGAGCGGTATCATCGGCGAAAGTGATTATGTTGCCATCTATAGATAGTTTGCATAAGTCGTTGATATAAATGAGAAACAGTGTGGGACCGAGTACACTGCCCTGTGGTACACCAAAATTAATGCTGGTTGGATGGGATGATTTATGTGGTGGTAGATTAACACTTTGCTTTCTGTCTGAGAGGTATGATTTGAACCAATCAAACGCCTTATTCTTTATTCCGATTTTTCGGAGCTTAGCCAGAAGGATTGGGTGAGATACTGTATCAAATGCCTTAGCTAAATCCAGAAATATTGCCAAACATTTATCACCTTTAGCTAGGGCCTGTGTAATATGTGATGTTAGTTCTAAAATAGCTGAATCTGTATTTAGCCCTTCTCTGAAGCCATACTGGTTTGACGAGAAAATGTTGTATTTTGTAAGATGGTAGATAAGTCTTTTTTTTACTATTTTTTCAATAATTTTTGATAGTGATGATAATATAGAAATAGGTCTGTAGTTTGTTATGTCAGTAGGATTTCCGGTCTTAAAAATTGGTTGAACTAGAGCAAGTTTAAGTTTGTTTGGAAATACACCTTTAATGAGACTGAAATTAATGATATGTACTAATGGTTAGATTATAAACGGTTCAACTGTATTTGAGGATATTTTGTCATGATTGCATGAATGGGAGGGCTTTAATTGTCTAATAGTTTGTGAAATTTCAGCACAGTTAGTGGGGTCTAAAGTGAGTATATTGTCTGTTTCATTAGTAGATTGATTGATAATGTCGGCAAGAGCATTTTCATCGGTTGATGTCTTATTTATAATTTGTGATGCTAGATTTTTACCGATATTACCGATTACTAGATTTTTACCGATATTACCGAGATTATTTTATACCTTGTACTCAATTTTCAGGAGAGAGCTTTGAATTTAAAACTACTAGCATTTATGAAGTTTCAAAAGTGATAAATGAATTAAAAATGTCTTTTTCCTGTGGTATTGATGGCCTAAGTATCATGGTATACAAGCAGCATGTTTCTGTATTGGCTGGTCCCATATCTCACATTGTTAACCTTAGTTTTAAGAGTGGCATATTTCCTACTCATTGTAAGAATGCTAAGGTTGTACCGCTTTTCAAAGGTGGGGATCACCTAGAGGTTAACAATTACAGACCCATATCTTTGCTCAATACTCTCTCAAAATTGATAGAAAGATTGGCCAAGTCAAGATTAGTTTCATTTTTAGAAAAATACAAATTACTCTCCGACAATCAATTCGGTTTCAGAGCAAATAAAGGTACGAGTGATGCTGTTTTAAAGGTATTGACCAAAGTTACAAGAGCGCTGGACTATGGCAACAAAGCCATAGCGGTGTTCTTGGATTTATCAAAAGCATTTGACACTGTTTCCCACGAATTGCTACTTAAAAAATTATCATCTTTAGGCATTAATAATACAGCAATGGGCTGGTTCAGATCTTATCTTAGTGACAGAACACAACAAGTGGAAATAAATAAGATGTTAAGCGAGGGTAAATCAATCTCCTTTGGAGTCCCGCAAGGTAGTGTGCTTGGGCCAATATTGTTTCTTATTTATATAAATGATTTATGTAGTCTGAATATTCCTGGTAACAATGTTAGTTTTGCAGATGACACTGCCTTAATATTTGAGGGTAAAACTCGGAATGAAACTTTCAACAAAAGTAATATAGGTTTAAGAGTGGTAAATAGTTGGTTAAACAATAATATATTAACTTTGAATGCACAAAAAACCAAATTTATCACTTTTAGCATTTCAAGTAAAAGTCAGCCTTCCGAAACTCACAACTTGATTATTCACAATTGTTTTCAAACATGTAACTGCAACCCTTTAGAAAATGTAGTCAGCATCAAATACCTTGGTGTAAAAATAGATAAATTCTTGAGATGGAATGATCATGTTAATATGTTAGTAAATAATACTAGGAGACTTACCTATATCTTTAAAGAACTCAGACATATACTAGACAAAGAAAAATTAAAAACTGTTTATTTTGCAATAATCCAGTCTCTGCTTTCTTATAATATAGTGTGCTGGGGATCCTGCGCAAAGACTTATATAGAACCACTTAATATTGCCCAAAAAATGATTCTTAAAGTTATGTTCAAGAAAAAAATTAAATATCCAACTCATTTACTTTTTAAGGAATGTAATGTAATGAACGTAAAACAGTTATATATTACACAAACGCTTTGTAGATTTTTTAATAATATTAATATTGCAGAAAGAACACAGCAAATTCGTACTACGAGAATTGGCTCTGGTCCGAATTTTATGACAATTCAAACTAAATCTTCTTTTGGTCAAAGAAATTATTTTTATCAAGCTCCACTCATATTTAATAGCCTTCCAGAACTTATAAAGTCATGTAATTCCTTGTACCCTTTTAAAAAGAATCTTAAATTATTTGTTTTAGTCGAGGATTGCCAATTAATTTTCTCTACTTTGTCCTTTCTAAATTATTAGCTAAATGAGTATGTTTATAAAATAAGCTAAAATAATTTTTATTTTTGTTTAAACTGTTTTTTTTTTCATCTTCCTCCTGCCAAATCTATAGCATGTTAAATTATATACATATATTTATTATTTACGACTTAATCCTTAAAAACAAAACAAAAAAATACTTTATTTTATTTTATTTTGAATCAGATCTCAAAACTATGGTCACCCTAAAAGTCTACATTAATGTACTACCTAGCGCCATCAGTTTAGTGGGTACCCATAATCTCAATCTGTAAGAAATACAACAATATTGTTCTTTCAAAATCTGTATAATTTTGTGTTATTTTGTTAACTTGTATAATTATTGTTAACCTCAACACAGGCTTGTCCTAGTGAGGTAACAAATTGTATTGTAAACATTTTTACCTACAGTGTAAAGAAACAATAAATAAATAAATAAATAAATAAATCCTACAAATTATTGTAACATGGGTATAATATATTTAACGATTTGATTTGTTATTGTAATGTTTATATTATATTTTGTTCTATGTTATTGTTAAATATTACATTGTTTAAAATATTTCACGGTTTTCCACAAGATTATACAAGTGGTTTTTTTTTTTCTTTAAAAACTACTTGTATATTCTTTAAGTTTTTTCACTTTTATAACTTTTGGTATAAATTCTATGTATGTGTAATCCTCGATATCTTAAATATTATTTTCTAATCTATGTAAAAGCCCCTACGGGCGTATAACAACAATAAATAAATTAAATTACAATGTATGACTTATTTTGTCTTCCAAACAAGGGGTTGTCGCACAATATTGTTTGTAGTCGGAATAATAAAATGCTTGTGGCATTTTTACTTGTATACTTACAATAAAGGTGAGACGACTTTAAATGGTGATAAGGCTTTTAAAAATAGAATCCATTGAATTTAGCAAGGATTTGATAACAATAGTTATTTCATGCTTTGCTTCTCGTGAAAGCACGGACAAAATGATACAAATACAATCTTTGTGTATAAAAATGAAGATAAAATGTGACAGAGACATGAAATTGAAAGTAAAGGGTCCATAGACGGAAATGAAGCGAGACAAATTTAAATATAAAATGACGGGGAGTTAAATGAAGGACGATACAATACTCAACAAGCGTAGTTACTAATTTATTACCATCGCTAAGAAGTTTTGACTGATTTAATAGTCAATAAAACAGATAACATACTGTTTTATTCAATGTTTTCAATTGTGTTTACGGGAAAAGGAAAGATAGAAACCTATTGTGTAGATGACTTTTTTATAATGACAATATTACGCTCATCAAATTGTTTTCAATGGATTTTAGTAGTGACAACAACACTCATCTTTAATTATTAAGGTAAGGTAAGGTTAAGGTAATTTCACACACGAAAAAACTGAAACTTCTGATTTACGTTTGATATCACTTTTTGTAAGCCAGAATAATTAATATTAGTGGAATAGAAGGAAAACTACGGTTCTCTATTTTTTGCTTACCGAATGGGAAAATTAATGAAATTCTAACCCTTAGTAACACATTATTAGATAAAGTGATAAATACTCTTAGTATCGCCCTGGTAAGAGATCACCATTCATAACGGAAACGTTTGGTGATACGCCGTGTTTGGTGACAAGAAATTGATAGCTAGGTACTTCTCAATTTTCCTCTTCCCTTTTAGCCTCACAAAATACTCAATTTGGGGATATTATAGTCACACCGGCTGGGTGGGACAGTTGGGATTCTACTGCGGTATTCAGAGATCTGTCACGTCTTAGAGAGATTTTTTACAGTTTTTATTTTTTTTCACCAAATTTTTTTTTCTTATATTTTATGTTATCTTATTTTGTAAACTTTGGTTTTGTTAAAAAATATGTACTTTTTAATTACGTAAAAACGTATAAATAAAATAAATAAATAAAAATAAAATAATTAAAGCTTTTTTTTGTTGTTTATTTTTGGGGTGTTATGCCGTGTTGCGCTACCTCCTCCTTTAGCCAATGTTTCGGACATCGTTACAGTGTCCATCACCAGGGCAGATGTGCTTCATCAGGGCAGATGATGGACACTGTAACTATGTCCGATACGTTGGCTAAAGGAGGAGGTAGCGCAACACGGCATAACACCCCAAAAATAAACAACGAAAATAGTTTTGGCCGTGAAAATCTCAAATCATACCAAAAGTTTTGTTTTGCTTGTTCATTTAATTTCCACAATAAAATTATTTTCTGGGATTTTGATATTGCTTTGGTTTATTTTCTTTTAAATTAATATTTTTGGTACTGCACGTGAACATCTATTTAAAAAAATTTTAATTCGTAATTTAAAAGTGCTTCTTTTACGTGTCGTAGTTTGTAAAATACCTACCAGCCAGAAGTACCCTCCTTCAAAACATAAATGGCACAAGAGCTCATTTTTTCTGATAATTAAAAGTATACATGACCAATGATGACCTTAAATGTAATATTTTATAAAATACTAGCAGACCCGGCCACACGTTGCTGTGGCTAAGGAAACACAACGCCATTAACCGACCTTTATAAAATCCACACTAACCGCTTGCCAGCTGCCTGCTACCTGAATTGAATATTTGAATTTCCTGGCTTTTCTCTACTATAATAAGCATTTTTTATACATATATTGGTGAAAACCGCATGAAAATCCGTTGCTTAATTTAAAAGATCTATGCGCACATACATTTTGAGCGACTTCATTTTATACTATGTAATGATGTATTTACCACAAATTCTTTAATTAAGTAAAATAAAATAAAAAAAATATTACGTCAAAATGGCTGAATTTATCACATGACGAAAAATTGTAGATAATGATTTTAACTGATTCCTCTGTTCTTATAATATCCTATTGTTATTTTTTTCTTCTAGTTTGTATACTTTCTTGTAACTACTTAATTATTGGAACCTAATTGGTTTATCGTATGTTCATTTCTCAGTGAATTAATCATAATATAGGGTGGTGCCCTTTATTATGATTAATACTTTTAGTCATAAGTCACAAGCTATAAGTTTTAGATGTAAGTAACTAGTTATAATTATAAATCTTAGTTATAAGCTAGTTATATTAAGTATATAGAATACTTATTTGAGCAGCGCCCTTTTGGTGACTTTTCACGAAAACGGCGCTATATAAATTAGCCAAATATTATTATTTTGATAATATAATGATTCCTAAATATAAAAATCAGAGTGTGCAATTCACACGCGGTAGAAGTGATACCTTCAGAAAACTAAAGTAGACTATGAAGCATTCTTTTTTATCAATGTGAAGGATGATTTTTCCATATTTTTATACATTTTCCAGTGCACATTTTCCTATACATTTGGTCATCTTATTAGTATGTGTGTTTTCTTCTTCGTTTCATCGAGTTTCAAATCACTAACTAACTAACTAACAATCACGCCGTTTCCCCGCAGGGGTAGGCAGAGAGGACGGACCGCCAAACAACTCGGTCTTGGCACACACTCTTTGCCTCACTCACATTCATACATCGTCTCATACATTCTCTTCTATTATTCTGGCTTTTGACATGACCCGACTCAAGTATCTGATTCACTTGATCGTGCCATGTCTTCCTCGGGCGTCCCCGACTTCTTCTACCATTCACATTCGCGTCGTATATTCTTCTTACACTACTTCCTTCGTTCATTCACTCTACATGCCCAAACCATCTGAGGGTCCCTTTCTTAATCTTACTCATTATGCTTACATCAGCCTTACATTCTTTGCGGATATCCACATTTCTCACACGATCATACATTGTTTTACCACACATACGTCTCAGGGATCTCATTTCAACAGCATTCAGTTTACTTTCATCCTTCCTCTGCCAGTTCTATGCCTCACTGCCATACATCAGGGTAGGTACCAGGACTCCATTGTGGACTGCTAGCTTCGCTTTTTTTGACAGATTTTTATTAGCGCCAACGGCATTCAGTCCACCATTAATGGAGTTACACAATGGTGCTAAAGAAATTTTCACTTCGATAAACAAGTATGTTTAGGAAATTCAGAGAATTTGTATATAAAAAAAGCAAATGACTATCGTTTCAATAATTTTAATTAATTTACAAAATCAAATAAATAATCGCAAAATAAATACGCATTCATCCTAATAAATAACTTGGTAGTATATCCTGGGTGGTGTTGAAGGCTGCATGGTGTATTTGTTGCTCCTTACAGCTGACTGGAGTAAGCCAGGGTTTGGGCGTTGTCGAAGGCACGAGCCCTGTAAGGTCCATGGGGTTGGGGCTGCTCCCAGCCTGCGGGGGCGGGGATGTGCTCCACATGGTGGTCATGGTGCTGGGGGTAGTGGATGACCTCGTAGTTCACCACCTTGGGCTTGGTGAACTTGAAGATTACCATGGCGCCTGGTGGGAAAAGAATACAATCATACAATTATTTTTTTACAACAATTTTTCCAAGGTTCTGCAGTAGCAACAGGCACTCTTGGTAGGAAAGATTAGTTCTGCATTTATGCTCCTCTAGGCACAATTGACACAGGAAGAGGGGGAAATATTCTATGGCACTGTTTACAAACGTTACAATACGATAACTCTTTTTCATGGAAATTTTACTTCAGGAGAAACAATTCCTTTGCTTTGACTAATAACAACATTCAAATTTTAGCAAAACACATTATAAAGCTATTCATTTAAAAGTTAGCAAAAGATAACGTAGAAAGTAAGATGCATTTTGTACCTTTCCTAGAAAAAGATTCGAGAGGCCATTTGTAACAAACATAAATGGTTGTGATGCAACATGAAATGGATATGATTTTTTTTTTAAATTGTGTGACTTAATTGGGGCACCAGTGTTTTTGATGAACCACTATTTGAATTACGGCATATCTACGCTTACACATAAAATATTTTAGTCTGATATATTATTGCACCTGTACAATTTTATATCCAGATATGTCACGATGTGTCACGATGTGTCACGATGTGTCACGATGTGTCACGATGTGTCACGATGTGTCACGATGTGCATATATATTCAAATGAATTGGTTTATTGTTTACCTGAGGTCGTAATTTATTGATAGGTAAACGATGGCAGATATTTTTTTTTTTTTTTTTTTTTTTATTGTAATATAAAAAATATGAGTTACATATATATATACATATTTTACAAAATTTTATATTAAAGGTCGTATTTAGTCATGTATACCTTTGGAAGTGTTTTATTAATAGACAACTACCATTATTTAAGGAGTAGTGAAAACTTAGGATGTAGTCTCTCAACTGGGACAGACAATCGAGTTGTTAAATACCCAAGTTTAATAGATTGTTTTGCGATACTGGGAGGTCCACTGGGCGGCGCTAGGGATCTTGACGTTCATTGTTGAAGAATAAGATAGAAGAAGACTCAGAGGCAGGTCGAAAAAGAGATGGATAACTGCGCGAACGTTGTCATGAACTCGAACATCTTACAGAAGGTCTCAAAGACTGCAATGTGAATGTGATTTAGAAATGACGCCTGAGACAGTATCGGTGCCCCAGTAGAAGCAACTCCGAGGCAAACCAAGAAAGGTGGAAGAGGATTGCAGCAGAACGGGAAGGACTGAGGACTGGATGCGAGTGGCAGTGAAGAAGGAGACCAAATCCAACCACGTGATGTAGCGCCGAAATCATGACGAAAATAAAAATATGTATGTTTTTTATCATTACCTGAAAGCACCAGGGAGATGAGACCGAGGGTGATGGCCTTCCATGTCTTCAGGGCGATGAGGGCGAGCGCGATGGGGACCAGGACGGAAGCTTTGAACTTCAGACCCATGAGGAAGGGGATCATCACCTTCTTGACGAAGCCGCGACCTAAACATACAAAGAAAACATTAAAAAATGCAATACAAAAAAACGATGCTAAATTAAAGATTTTCGTGGCTAATGTCGAGCATTTAGATGCGAATTGAAATATGTTTTTTTTAGACAGTTTTGCACCATCTGTACTGATGTAAAAAACTTTGCTAAGAGTTGGTTTATAAATGAGGAAAAGGAATATGATTTTATTTCAGATAAAAATTAACAATTGACAATTCTAACAAATGAATTTCGCTAACCGATAACTATCGCAAAAGTTAATCAATGTTCATCATTTTGACCAGGGATTATTACACAATATTATGCTCTTGTACACCTTATTTTTAACCTAAGTGCTACAGAGATATGCAAAAATAATTAGAATTAAAGTTAGGTTTGAAATAAATTAATGCATTAATATTGACCTTCTTGCACTCCTCCTTCGGTAAGTGGCACATCCAGGCTCTCGGGTAATCCTTGCAGCAGGGACCTTGGCACGTATTCTCCGGCACCTCCGGCAGTCAGAGACTCAGGGATCCTAATCTTCAGGGTATGGGTAGCCAGGAAGTCCTCAACCTCGCTGAACACGGCGAACCTGCCATCCTTAGCGCTCCTGGCATCAGAATCCACAGAACCAGTCTTGACAATGGTCAAATCATCAGTGATGCTGATGATGTCATCATTGACAACTGAGCTCATCCATGCCAAAGCTTTAGGCTTGATGCAAGAGTATGAATACTGGCTTAAGCATCCTTTGTAGATGTCTGCAGCTAGGTTCGATGCTGAGTTCTCTTGGCATGTGACTCCTGCTACTATAGCCAAACAACAAAGCGCGATTTTAAACATTTTGATTTGTATGTTTTTAATTGTTTTTTGATTGGTTGAAGACAGGTGCTGTTGGACTGACTGCCAGTCGAATACAATCGTTTTAATTTTATGGGCTTGGTTTTTATACGAGCAGCTCTTGTATGTCTAATTAGATTCAGTTGTCACTTGCACAGGAGATTGAGCGAGCACTTTCGTCGGATTGTTTTGGCAAAGGAAGAAATGGTTGGAGTGTAAAACTGGGTTGACGCATGAACGGAATATAATTAATAATTATTGTCCGTCACACGAAGCTCATCACAATATAAAGGAAAATTTATCAAATACTTGTTTGTGGAGTTGGGAGTGCTTCTTGTGGCGGAGTGTAATTTGGTTGTTACAGAAATTGATTTGATTTCGTAATCAATTTTAATATTCGTTAGTTCTTTGAAGAAAGTCAAAATACACTAGAAAAATGTTCATGTTTGTTGTTAGGGTTATAGCCTGCCACTGCGTGCAAGGCGTTTTTCCTGCTGGAGAGGTCAAAAAGTCTCCCAATCAGCCTCTCCCGATCCGGCCTGCCACGCAGATGGTGGGCAGATGCATCCGCCGCCAAGACCCGGACAAACCTTACCTGATGAACCCAGGCCCCCCTGCTAAGTTATCAAACGTAAAAAACCCCTTAGGACGACCTATAAGAGAGGTGTTAGGGTCTGCAGTCGGCTTTTTTTAGCTCAGTCCTTTTCTGTTGGCAATTTAGGGTTTTGAGGGTTTAGTTGAAAAATATAGCGTTTTTTTGGGAAATTGGACCCATCCGGGAGCCCTTTTGAAGGTAATGATAATGACGACCGAAAATTCTATTTCGGAAAAAAAATTATGGCAACCAATGCAGTTGAAAACTAAAAGTTGCTGCTTTCAAAAATTACTCTAGCGGACTAGGTAAACCTCTCCTAACTAGCAAATAAATTATGCATAAGTTTAAAAGGTTAAATGAATGGCATGTATCTTTTCTCGGAAGATTTTTTCAATGTAGATGAGTGTTTCAGGCTGATAATTATTGCTTATAATAATTGTTACTCTTTGTGCTATGCATAAAAATCTTGTCTTAAACGTTAGTTTATCAATTAAAAATATTAATTAAATGAATTGTATAAAATCAATTATTGTGTCTATAATCGTGTACCCAAGCCCTTCCATCAAAGGTTAGCCCTTTTGAGGCATCACGAATAATAATAATAATACTTTGATGATTTATATAGCGCCGTTTTTGTGAAAAATCACCTCAATGGCGCTTATAATACATTTCTAAAATCTAAAAAAACTACAAGCTAGACAAACAATTAAAAACAACTTATGGCTAAAAATTGCATACACCGGTTCATTGATCACCGATACGAAAATATATGTACAATGTTTTGACCAATGAACGCGATGCTGCCGAAAAATTAATGAAAACAGGACCACACTTACCTGGGAGGTCGCTTGAAATTAACAATGTATACTGACTATTTAAAGAAATTTAGGTGGAGTTCGCACGCAGAGGACATAATTGTGAACACATGTTATTTAATCCTGAAAAATATTTTAATATTAATATGTAACATATTCTTTGATGAGAATATTTTGGAAAGTAAAAGCAACATTTAATGGTGGGTGGTGCAGTAGTACCTATGAGGATTTGATCTTCCTAAATGTGATTCGTCAAGAGACAGATTGATGTGTAAGGACTCGAGTCGAGAGAATTTTAATTCAGTAAGAAAAGTGTGATTAATATAGGCAATATAAGTATGATACTCTCAGATAGGTATATTTAAATTAAGGGTATGAGAGCCCAAAAAGGTAGGTTTTTAGTTTGGACCTAAACTCTGTTGGTCTTTTTATGCACCTTAATTCCGGAGGGAGTCTATTCTAAGCCTTAGGCCCAGATACTTGCCCAAACTTAGTATTTGGCTTTCGCTTAGGTGAAGTAATGTAATCGGTTACAAATCATTTTATTTATATTATTTCGACCTTTTGCTGCAAACGTACGTAGTTATTTTTAAGAAATATAATAAAATTAATACTTCGCCTTTTCCAGGATACTAGCTTTGTTTAACGCTTTTTGTTTTTACTCCGATGACTGTTAAATAAATAACTATTTTGAAGTATACACCCTTCAATGTAATATTTCATTGAAGAAGAAGATGATTGTAATAAATCTAAATGAAAATAGTAAAATAACAAGAAACAAAGAAAAAAGAGAAAGGTTATGGTCGCAACTGGTTCAAAAACTAAATTATTTTAACAAAAGTTCCAATAAAGGTTGAATATTCATTTAGACTTTTAAAAAGGGTCAATAGGTGTCCCATGCAAATAAAATGGGATATAATTATCCGAGACGATATCAGGTTACAAAACCAATCCTTTATGATTTTGTGATTATTTAAACAAGATAGTAGCTAGAAAATCCAGACTGCTGTCCAGAAACACGAAGATATTAGTGTACAAAACACTTATCAGACCAGACTTACGTACGCAGCTGAGACTTGGTTACTAACGGATGTTTTTGAAACGAAGGTTCTAGAAAATGGATTTTGGCGCAGACATTATAACAATGAGCTCTATACTTTGTTTAAGGAGCTAAACGTCACAAAATTTATAAAACTGGGAAGACTTCGGTGGCTGGGTCATGTGGAGAGAATGACCGAGCATCAAGCACCAAAGTCCCTGCTGAACTCATGACCAATAGGGCGAAGGAGCCTGGGAAGACCAAGATTCAGATGGAGCGACAACGTCCTCACAGACATATCTATCTTGGAGCTTCTAAACTGGAGAGAGCTGGCACAAAATCGATATGAGTGGAGGAAGATTCTTGAGGAGGCCAAGACCCATCAGGGGTTGAAGCCAATAGTGGTGATGATGTTGAATAGCTAGAAATATGGGAAAAATTAGTCGAAGAAAATCTTGTTAATTCTGAATTTGAAATGCGAGATAGACAAAAATAAGTTATAAATAAGAGGTCTCATTGGCCGAGTTTGTAAAGGTAAGACAAGAAATCCAAGGTTCTATTCCCAGTTGCGTTCCTTTTTTTGATTTTTTAATTTTCGTTTAGATTTATTAGTATCATCTTCTTCAATACTTAAACATTCATTTGCTAGTTGGGAGAGGTCTATTGTGGTCTAAACTAAAAACAATATACAAGTATGCTTTAAAATTTTACATTGAAAGTATTTTCATGTTTTTTTCCTGGTGCTCTCTTCTATCGGAAGTTGGCCATAATCGGTGAAATCTGCGAGTTGCAGTTGGATTCATACATTGTGTGAATAGTTTTAAGACATTTTCAAAATTATAACATTTTTCAGACTATCCCGTGATTTTTCAAACGATTGCACAATTTGGGAGGCGCTTACGGATACCACCGCTCCGGGAACCATTTATTGGATAACCAACACCCCTGCCTTATGTCACCCCAAGTGGTTCTGTACAGTTGGTGACTTAGCATGGGTGTCCGGGTTCATGGAGTGAGGATTGTCTAATTCTTGGCAGCAAATGCATTTGTCTACCTTCTTCGTGGCGGGCCGGATCGGGAATATTGGTTTAGAGAGACCTATCCTAGACCTCTCCTCTTCTTCCTTTCCGTATAAATACCATTCACACAGCATCCCCAAAGATAAAATAGTCCCTGCGGACTATGGATTTTTCCTGTATGGAGCCAATGTAAAAAAAGAGAGCCGATGTTAGTATGTGTGTTTGACGCTCATATTCCTTCCAATTACGGTATTTTAATATTATTTAATAATTTATATTTTTTGTGAAAATCTAATAATTTCCGATTTCATCTTATGGAACGTACCCATACTACGTGACCCATTTTTTCCAATTTTTACCCCCCCCCCCCCCCCCCCTCCCCCCTTGGTGTCCACGTGTAGTATATTCCAAGACCCCCCTCCTCCCCCTACAGTTTTCACGTAGTAAGTCATAAATATGGTTTTGAATAATTTCTTGCTAACAAAAAGTTTTAAAAAAATATGTTGCTTATATTTGTCTTTATTTATATGATGCGCGCTTGCTGCGTGACGGCAACCTAAAGTGGAAAAAAATAAAAAAGTTAGTTGAAAAAATATAAAAAGATTTCTAGATTGACTACGTGATAAAAACCTAAGCCCCCTGCTCCCCATTATGACCAAGCGTGGTATTTTGAAGACCCACCCCCCCTAAACGGGTCACGTAGTATGGGTACGTTCCCTTAGGCACATTTTGTGAATAGATCATTACAGATTTTCTATTTTTGATACTGACAATTCGTGGTGGAATAACACAGTAATAATATAAAACGTATTTCCACTTTAATTTTTACCATAACCGGTTTCAGCTTGTTAAAGCCATCATTAGACTGGTACAAATAATTCTTAATCTACAGTTTATATACATAACATATGGGGTAGAGGGAGGGGGTAATATACAAGGATTTTATTCAATTTATATGTTTTTTCCATATTTGTTGCCATGTTGTCTTTGAGGGTCGGATTTTCAGATATTTGTCTACTGCTAATAGCCAACTAACGACCTCCGTAGTCCAGTGGCTAAGACTCTTGACTCACATTCCGGAGGTTGCGGGTTCGAACCCGGCACGCGCAAATAAATTTTATTTGATTAATTTGTGTTATTTCACAATTAATTCATTTAAAATAATATATAGTATATTTGTGGCATGTTCCAGAGTGGAAGATACTATCAGTATCGCCCTGGTGTAAGACCACCATTCAGAATTGAAACGTTGCTTGAAAATGGCTTTAGCCGTGTTTAGTGACCAGATCTGAATAGCCAGGTACTTCCCAACCTTCCTCTTCCCCACCTCCTTCCCCTCCCCGCTACCTTCAGCCTCACAACATAACCCACATTTGGGGATGCCATAGTCTCACTGGCTCCAGACGGGAGCAGTTGAGATTCTTGTGCGGTATTCACTGTAAAAAAAAAAAACTATATATGCAATCCTCAAAAACGACATGGCAACAAATATGGAAAAACCATATAAATTGAAAAAATCTTTGTAGACAACCCCCTCCCTCTCCCTCATGTGTATGTATATATAAACTGTAGATTAAGATTATTTGTACCAGTCTGAAGATAGCTTAAAAAATCTGAAATTGGTTACAGTCGTAAATGGAAATAACTTTGTATGTGTTTTATTATATTAATATCATTATAGCCCTCAGTTTTTTTCCAATATTGTTTTAAGGCTTGTAAGGTTAGGTTAGGTTAGGTTAGGTTTGCAGTTTGCTTGTTGGGTTAGAAGTAAACGATCAGACGGTCGTAGCTTCTGAAGCCTCGTATGAATTTTTAATTGCTTATTAGTTTCACAAGTTATGTGAATACTTATTCATTTGTTAAGAGGAACGGCTGCGCGGCCTTTTTCATAAAAAAACTTAAATTTGGATTTGACGGCAAAACACCCAACACAACTACGTAGTTATTTTTATAAATATTTATTACGGATTCGTGTTATGTTATTCATTTATGTTTTAAATAATAATATTATTTTTTTTTACTTTTTTATTTATTTTAACTTTATGAGTAAAACCTCAAATTGTAAAATTTAAATAAACGAAGACAATATAAGCAAAACTCAATCGAAAATCTGGAAACAGAAAAATTAGAAAACATATTGACACCTCTGGGACTCGAACCCAGGACCTCTTGCTTTCCGGGCAAACGCGCTAACCACTGCGCCACGGTGTCGATATGAAATTCGGTCATGTTTAACTGTACCATACTTCGACTAAGAACCACCTACATTATCTTCATTTTCTTTAAAGCATATATTATTGGCAACTATCTTTATGTATGCCTTAAAATGAAGATAATGTAGGTGGTCCTTAGTCGAAGTATGGTACAGCTAAACATGACCGAATTTCATATCGACACCGTGGCGCAGTGGTTAGCGTGTTTGCCCGGAAAGCCAGAGGTCCTGGGTTCGAGTCCCAGAGGTGTCAATATGTTTTTCTGATTTTCTGTTTCCAGATTTTCGATTGAGTTTCGCTTATATTGTCTTCATTTATTTAAATAATATAATTATACGCCTTTAAATAATTAAATTTTACTTCTTCTAACACAGCAAACTTATTTTGTGGCACCATTTTGATTGGTAAAAACTAAGTATTTTATTAATTTAAATTAGATTTTAAATAATTTTAGAGGCAAATTTGGCAATTTTTGGGAGGTAATTATAATTATTAAAAAAATATTTTTACCCACTAGCGACCAGCTGTGGCTCTCGCATTCCGAATTTCTACCATTTTATAATATATTTCTCTTGAACATTTTAAGTTTTTAATTTTATAAAAAAATACTTTTTAAGATAATATCTTCACATTTCCACACCAAAACGATAATTATATTAAATTCTCTCGATAGAAAAATTCGCGAAGTATATTTCGAAAATTATTATAAGCACCTTTTTTTAGGGAGTGGGAATAGGGAAGGTGAAGGAGGCGGAGTGAGAAACCCCCCAATACTTTGCGAGCGAAGCCGGGGGCAAATGCTAATACTTCATATACGCGTTAGGACCCTCCAAATATCGTTATAATTACCTGGTTCGAACGTCATCAACGGACGTTCAGTGTAAAAACTAAACAACGTAAAAAAACGTATAGCCGTAGAGTATTTTCTTCTAATATAGTTAGTAAAAAAAATAAAGAACGGTTCAGTTTTGGAGGAGAGAAATGAGGAAAACAAAACCCTAATTTGATGATTTTTTTCAGTTATTATCAACCTGAGGTGCAGTTGTGCTTTTCGCTCAGTATTCAAGGAAGTAAGAGCGACCACGAAGTTAAAATACACATTGTTCAAATTTTTCGGCGACAGGGTTGCCTCTTAAGTTCACCTTTGCTGAGATATAGGAATCAAATTGACTCTATGAAAGTAACAAAGCATCACTTCTTTTCTCCACTCAAATAGAAGAACCTAACCTAACCTAACCTTAAACGTAACTTTAGTTCATCCACATTACCTAAAATATTTGATTCACCTGATCGTAAAGCGTGGACCTGGCTCCAAAAGTTATTTTAACCCATTGTTTCCCAGTACTTTCCGGATGCCGTGCATTTTTTTAGCATTACCTCCACACAGGAGGCCCTGAGGAAAAAACTTCCCCTCAGGGCTTATATCAACTTTGGGGTTGCTGTGTACGAAAGGAAGTTCTTGGAAGGAAAAGGGCATGAGGGATGAGTATGAATCTGGGGGTCAGTGTGTCCAAGAGTGCCCAATGCGGCGAAAGGCGATGTTCCGAGAGAGTCCTGTTAAAGAGGTCAATAGGTCTCCCTCAATCAGTCTCTCCCGATCTTGACAATCACGCAGTAGGTGGGCAAACGTAATCGCCATCAAGATCCGGACAAACCTCACCAGATGGACCCGAGCACCAAATGTGTCGGAGTTACCTATAAAGTTCGAAAAATATGATAAACTTTGAAAGGGTTAATCTGGGAAACTATTGGGTCTACCGAGACAATTCTAGTATCATATTGTAGCAAATTTAGTCTACTTTGAAACCGTCCTAAAAGTTTTTTTTAAAAAACTAGTCCTTTAGGGTTATAATCGCAAAAATTTGAAAACATAACGATTTTTTCGATTTTTGACAAAGTTGCGTTCGGCGCTCGAGGTCACAACTTGGATTATTCATTAGCCAACATCATAAACAAGTCTGCAAAAAATAACTACCGGATTTGACACATACTACCCCATACTTTCAGACGACAAAGTTGTTGGGTTGACTCCAGATACTAATATCTACAGCCTGTATATCAGACGAATATCTACAGCTCATATGATGAACTAATATCTACGAACTTCAGAGTGTTTACTAATATCTACAGAGCGTAGGTTGAACTAATATCTACATAGCGTAGGTTGGATTAATCAGCTAAATATGTCCAATAGTCCGATATTAGGGATTTTTACATACATACTTACATAAATTAAGTTTTTTAAACTGCATACGCAATATTACGTTATTCCAATATGCTATACATAATTGCAAATCCAACCTCTGCCAGTGCTGTAGATATTCGTCAACACTTTGGTTCTCATAGATATTCGTCAACAGTTTGAGCTGTAGATATTCGTCAACACTTTCCTTCTGATAGATATTAGTTCGATGTTTTCAGTTTTTGGAATTCCTGTAGATATTAGTAGACGCCTCCGTTGGGTTACTATGGCAGGGGTGTTGGTTACCCAATAAATTATTCCTGGAAATGATTACCGCCGTATACCGTGTACAAAAGCTTTAAGCATTATATTTTCACTTCAAAATAAAACCGTTTAAACAGTACGTACACAGATAAGATAAAGCATGCGTAAAAATGATCAATGGTTTATCATAACCTGCGTAGATATTCGCGGCACGTGTTCGTATAGTATTTAGTGGTGTAGAATTCAGAGAGTGCGTTTCGCCGCATTCCGCA
Source organism: Limnephilus marmoratus (assembly GCA_917880885.1). Lineage (NCBI taxonomy): Eukaryota > Metazoa > Arthropoda > Insecta > Trichoptera > Limnephilidae > Limnephilus > Limnephilus marmoratus. The sequence continues at coordinate 34,432,687 of OU862926.1, forward strand.
CCATGTAAAGTGGAAGTAAGTACGGTGTGAAGTGTGTAGTGTACTGTTGTACATTGTATAGTGTGTAGGCTGGTATGTGCATATGGTTACAGTGGTTACTGTAGACACGAAACGTATTGTAGGCTCTGCGAGTGAATCGTACATCCGTCGCGTCGCCTCCATTCACTTTCTAAAACAGTGCTCATTACTGGCGTACAAATATATAGGGCGGTAGGAATGACAGGAATCATTTTTTTTATTTAATAGACAGTAGAGAACTCCAGTCCCAATTTTTTTATTTTTTTATTATGAATAATGACCTTCTAACTTATATAATTGCATTTTGATTTTTATTTTTAGAGATAGCTTTAATAGTTAAAATAATTATCAAAGTTTTAACATTTCAAGACGCCCCGAAAACCACCGTATGTATGGTAAATCGTGTGACGTTATCACTCCTGAAAAATTAATATAGGATCGGGCAATCAGCTGATCTACTGCCGCCATTTTGAATTCCGTTGTTCGAAGTATTCTCCCTAGAAATAGCATTACTATATTTTTGTGCAGTAGTTTGTGAATGTTTTCAATAATAGAGATAAACTAATAAGATATACCTTAATTTTTTAAACATTATTTAGGCCTAAATAATGCTTAATAATAATAATAATAAACACAACAACTAAATCTCTATAAACAGTACTTAAATAAACGAATAAATTAATACGATGGCTTGTGTCATATCATACAATCCCGTACAATGACTTTACGGTGACGTCACGACACGTCGAACAGTGACGACACCACTACAATTTCAAGCCTGCCAACTTGGCGGCATGTTTTTACGAACCGATTAAAAATGTACTTTTTAATAATTTATTAAAAACTCTGCGTGTAATATTATTAAATAAAACTTATACATTCAGAATCAGCGTGTATTGGTAAGCAGAGGGTCCTGGATTCGAGTCCCAGAGGTGCCAATATCTTTTTCTGATTTTTCTGTCTCCAGATTTTCGATTGAGCTTCGCTAATATTTTGTATGTATATAATAATTTGAGGTTTTACTCATAAAGGTTAAAAAAATATTCGTCCTTGACTTGCAGAAAAGTCAACAGATGTCGCATATTAAAAATAAAGTGGATAAAAAATTATCCAGACACTATCTAGATAGCATTTAGTTCGGGTTTGAATCTTGCAATCATATATAAACTTAGCGGCCAATAATATGTGCCTTAAGAAAATGAAGATAAAGTTAGTAGTTCTTAGTCGAAGTATGGTACAGTTAAAAGTGACCGAATTTGATATAGACACCTTAGCTCAGTTGGTAAAGCATTTGCCATGTAAGCAGAGGGTCCTGGGTTCGAGTCCCAGAGGTGCCAATATCTTTTTCTGATTTATCTGTCTCCAGATTTTCGATTAAGTTTCGCTAATATTGTCTTCATTTAATTAAGTATTACAATTTGAGGGTTTACTCATAAAGGTTAAAAATAGGCTGATAATTATTGCTTATAATAAAAATAAAACTATTCTTTGTATATTATATAAGGGGGTTAATTCCAGAAGTGCCTATGTCAGTTTTTGGTAATTTGATTTATGTACCATAAAATAATGAAAACCACCCTTATTTGAAAACTATTAATACCCACGGCAGGTGCTTTAGATTGATAAAGTTGTAACATATATTGTCTGGTTTAGAAGTTAAAATATTGTTTCGGCATCCTTTACGTCAAGATTCTACATTTCCAGAGCGATTTTCGTAGGATTATTTGACGTAGCTACTTCTAGCATCAGGCCCCAGATATATGTACATCATCATGGTAAAACTATGTATGACCGTGTGAAATGTTTGAAGTAAGATTAAGAAAGGAACGTATAGATGGTTTGGACATGTAGAACGGATGAGGGAAGAAATGAATGTAATGAAAACATATGACGTTAAAGTAAATGATATAAGAAGTTGTGAACGCCCGAGGAATTCTTGTAAAACCATGTACGTAATACCGGATTATTAAGGAGAATACATGCCACACTAGCTTAAATTCAGCTTTGAGCTTTTTAAGCTCTGTTCTACAGTTTTAGGTTTTGACCTTTTTTAGGCTGTGAACTATTTATACTTTATGTTTTAGGTTTGTACCTTTTTATTTAAGCTTTCAGTTTTAAACTTTAAAGCTTTGTGCTATTTATGTTCTGAATTTTTAAGCTTTAAGTTTTAAGTTTCGATAATTTTATTTTTAAACTTTAAAGCTTTGAACTTTTAACCTTTTCGCTTTTGTTTTGAGATTTTAGCTTTAGTACCTATGCATTATAACATATTTGGCACCTGTTTTATAAATTTTAAAGTACCTAGGTAATGACTAATGACTAATAACTAAAGTAGAATTAAAAGTAAAAGTTCGCGTATGGGTACCACCGCACCGCTCTGGGAACCATTTATTGAATAACCAACACCTCTGCCATAGATCACCCCAAGTGGTTGACTTAGCGTGGTGCACGGGTTCATGGTCACTTTTGTCCGGGTGTGGACGGCGGATGCGTCTCCCCACCGACTGCGTGGGAGGCCGAATCGGGTCATATTAAGGGAGAACTTTTGGCCCCTCCAGCACGACTCTCTCGGAATATCTCCTTGCACCGCAGTGGGAGGGATGGATTCATACGTCTGTAAAAATTAAAATTCACACACCTAAACCCCAGATTCCTATCAATATCTTTTTCCTTTCCAGAACTTTCTCTCATGCCTTACCTGAAAACACCCTCCACACAGCATTCCCAAAGATAAAATCGGCCCCATGAGGAATTATTTTCTGTGTGGAGATGTAAATAAAAATAATAACTTAGCAACAAACGAATCTAAATTTAGCTATTTTTCGTAAACAGACACACAAAATTGTGGAAAATATACCAGGAGCACAAAAACATGAAGAGGTGGCACTTTTTAATGCACGCCTAGAAATGTAATTTATGCAATCCTCACAACTCTCGAGCTATTTACATTACAGACTTATATTATTAAGCAGGCGCTAAAAGCTCTTTGAAAATAATGCATCTTTTTAATTTCGTTCACCTCCTCAGTTATTTTGTGCTCCTGGTATTTCATCAAAATAAAGGGAACCTGTTTTAAGAACACTTCATCACTAATTCTGTGTGACTGGTAGATTTTCCATTAAAAAGTAGTGAAAAATGATATATAATCTAATTAATTCGATTTTATGCCTTAATTATTATGTGCTCCTGGTATAATTGTGTACTATTTTACATTAACTAAAGGAGTACGTGTTCTGAGTTTTTCGTTTTTAAGGTACGGATAAATTCATTTTGTCTCTTTTAAAATTTCTTTTTCTGAAAGATGCTGTACAAGACCCGTAGGCCTGCACAAAAACTGTAAACAATAAGCGCCGGTACACAGAGACGCCTGACAATTCCAATGTCTTGATAGAGATGTATTCTCGCTTTGACAGCTGTTGAAGTTCCGCAGTAGAGTATCTGGTTACCGAAGTATTCATGCTGGGTATCTTCCGCCACGCATCGTGAGATGGAATGCTCTTGCATCGGAGTATGTAGGCTGCGCTGGACGCTGGTTGTGTATTATGTGAGATGGGCTGCGCTCCAGATGATGTATATTCTCGAGTTTGTTATGTATCCAAGGGAATCTAGGCGGGGGCGGTCACAGCAACTCTTAAGTAGGCCGGCTTGTCATTGCATGGCAGTGCGTCGCTTACATCCTAGACTAGGGCGGTCGCAGCCACTCACATCTTGATTGGCTCCAGGGTATCGGTCTGCATTCTATTGGGCGTGCTGCACGTGGCGTCATGATCAGGTAGGTCTGCATTTAAAGGAGCCCAAGGATGGCCGTGGGGCTTAGAAGTTATGATCAGGGCAGAGAGATGCAAGGGGGCCCCGGGCTAGCAGCCCGGAGCCAGATGGTCAAGGGTAGCGCAGCGACTTCAAGGGCTTGGTAAGAATCAGCAAGTTCAAAGGAGTCCAAGGATGGCCGGGGCTTCGGCGTTGTCTTCAGGGCAGAGAGATGCAAGGGGGCCCCGGGCTAGCAGCCCGGAGCAAGATGGTCAGGGCTCAGGCGTCAGCGTTTTGTAGGTATTATCCCATCGGGTGCTTGAGGTGAAAGAGTTGCGTCTTGGAGCCTCGAAAGGTGATGGCGAGACTAACGTCTTGAAGTTCCAACCGGTGTCGGCGAGACTGACGTCTTGAATTGAACAGCGTTTCGATGTCGAGGATCTTCAGGTAGTAACTGTGTAGAGATGTTATTCCGATCGCTGATGGTAAAGACTGAATGCCAACTGCTTTCTTCGCAGACCTTTTATAGTGGCAGGTCTGTCGGTTTCACAATATTTTAAATTCATGCAATAATTTCTATTTCCGCGTGAGTCATCTCAGGTTGTTGTGCAACAAAATAATTTATATTTTTGGGAGCATGAATCACCTCATATTAAAGTGTTGAGAAATCAATATTTCGGGGACGCACCGTTCAAATGAAGAATATTTCCTCTTCGATAAAAATGCATGATATGAAATAACACGTTCGATATACTCCCTCCCGTGCAGCCGTGGCTGCACCCAGCTGTTTCGTCGAACGTTTCAGTCACCAACGATGTTCCGAGTTTCCGATGGAGGAGAGTTTGATCCCTGGTCGTATGGACTCTGGACTGGCTTATCAGGAAGTGAATAGGCGTCAGGAGACCGTCATCAGGTCATAGACTGTCAAGTCATTAATATGTGCGTGGGTGATCTGTCGTTCACAAAAATTTGACGCTCTGTAAGCGCCGTAAGTAGATTATCTTTTTTGGTCATCTTCTCATTGAGTGTGATGTCAAGGAGTTGTTTCACGGATCGTGTTAACCTCCATCAAGCTCCCCCCGTGTAAGGTTTTATTGGTGGTTAGCGACGCCAATTGATGCAGGGCATTGCTTGGGAATTTGCGCGTCTGTGTCCTGGCTTTAATGCCACTAGGGTGCTTTTCATCTCGGAGTCAGCACCGTGAAATTTGGTCCCTTTTAATGGGGCAACGGTCTCCCCCCATCTGAGGAGACATTGAAATGTACCGTTGTTCTGGAAGGGCTTGCTTGCTTTGGCTGCGTCCAAATGAGGACCACTGTTCCGACACTACTGCAGTTTTGACAGGGCTTCCAAGTTTGGGCTATTGCTGCTTGGTTCCGGGGTGGGTTTCGTCGTACGGCTGTGGTGCGTGGTGTTGAGGCACGCTTGTAGGCCTTGTATGGAGCGAGTATCTGGTCGCTAGGTTATTTATTTCATGTGAATTGCCCGGGTCTGCTGCGCACTGGGAATTTTTCTACTCTTGTAATGAGGAATGTACCGCTGCTAGGTTCACCGGGGTGCCTTTGAGGCACACACGGACGCTGTGCATGGCCCAGTATAGTTGGAAGTGCGGCTAGCATATGAGGCGGGCTGCGTTCCGGGTGCCATGTGGACTTGAGTCGCTGAATATCCGGCACCGGCATCCAAGGCCGGGACGGTCACAGCAAACTCGTGAGCAGGTTGGCTGGTCATAATCTGGCCGCGAGCTGCTGAATATCCGGCACCAGCATCCAAGACTGGGACGGTCGCAGCAAGCTCGTCAGCTGGTTGGCTCACCATTATGTGGCCGTGAGCGGCTGAATATCCGGCACCAGCATCCAAGGCTGGGATGGTCACAGCAAGCTCGTCAACTGGTTGGCTCACCATCATGTGGCCGTGAGCGGCTGAATATCCGGCACCAGCATCCAAGGCTGGGACGGTCACAGCAAGCTCGTCAACTGGTTGGCTCACCATCATGTGGCCGTGAGCGGCTGAATATCCGGCACCAGCATCCAAGGCTGGGACGGTCACAGCAAGCTCGTCAACTGGTTGGCTCACCATCATGTGGCCGTGAGCGGCTGAATATCCGGCACCAGCATCCAAGGCTGGGACGGTCACAGCAAGCTCGTCAACTGGTTGGCTCACCATTATGTGGCCGTGAGCGGCTGAATATCCGGCACCAGCATCCAAGGCTGGGACGGTCACAGCAAGCTCGTCAACTGGTTGGCTCACCATCATGTGGCCGTGAGCGGCTGAATATCCGGCACCAGCATCCAAGGCTGGGACGGTCACAGCAAGCTCGTCAGCTGGTTGGCTCACCATCATGTGGCCGTGAGCGGCTGAATATCCGGCACCAGCATCCAAGGCTGGGACGGTCACAGCAAGCTCGTCAACTGGTTGGCTCACCATCATGTGGCCGTGAGCGGCTGAATATCCGGCACCAGCATCCAAGGCTGGGACGGTCACAGCAAGCTCGTCAACTGGTTGGCTCACCATCATGTGGCCGTGAGCGGCTGAATATCCGGCACCAGCATCCAAGGCTGGGACGGTCACAGCAAGCTCGTCAACTGGTTGGCTCACCATCATGTGGCCGTGAGCGGCTGAATATCCGGCACCAGCATCCAAGGCTGGGACGGTCACAGCAAGCTCGTCAACTGGTTGGCTCACCATCATGTGGCCGTGAGCGGCTGAATATCCGGCACCAGCATCCAAGGCTGGGACGGTCACAGCAAGCTCGTCAACTGGTTGGCTCACCATCATGTGGCCGTGAGCGGCTGAATATCCGGCACCAGCATCCAAGGCTGGGACGGTCACAGCAAGCTCGTCAACTGGTTGGCTCACCATCATGTGGCCGTGAGTGGCTGAATATCCGGCACCAGCATCCAAGGCTGGGACGGTCACAGCAAGCTCGTCAACTGGTTGGCTCACCATCATGTGGCCGTGAGCGGCTGAATATCCGGCACCAGCATCCAAGGCTGGGACGGTCACAGCAAGCTCGTCAACTGGTTGGCTCACCATCATGTGGCCGTGAGCTGCTGAATATCCGGCACCAGCATCCAAGGCTGGGACGGTCGCAGCAAGCTCGTCAATCGGTTGGTTGGCTATTGTGTGGTATGCTTCTACCATTATTGAAGCGATCTGAGCCAGTGGGTCGGCGTCATGTTGCAACCATTCTTGGTTGTGCTGAGTGTGCCGAATTAAGTTTCTTCGGCACCCATCTCCAGTGCGGTATGTTTGTCAGTTCATCCATCTCATCCAGTATATTGGATACGAAGGCAGAGTAAGCGCGAGGGTAGACGGTTCGTTGGTCACTTTTATTAATTCTGACCGAGGACATTAGGCCAAGGGAGTCAAAGGCAACGTTTGATATCACCAACTTTCTCAGGCGCGTGTTTGCTACTGTCGGTGAGCCCTCTGTGAGTGATCCATTCCTGTGCGGTTTGTGATACTATCCGTAAAGTATTTTGATTGTCACGCCCTTCCCGGGAGACCATTCGATGGGCATCGTCTTACCCTAACAAGAGCTTCAGGGTGAAGGCTAGGCATCATTGGGCGTCTTGGATGAGTGCATGGCCTTGCAGCCGCTGCAAAGCGATGGCATCTCTACTCAGGCGTGATGTGTAGATCCGGCTCGAAGGACCATTTGTACAAGACCCGTAGGCCTGCACAAAAACTGTAAACAATAAGCGCCGGTACACAGAGACGCCTGACAATTCCAATGTCTTGATAGAGATGTATTCTCGCTTTGACAGCTGTTGAAGTTCCGCAGTAGAGTATCTGGTTACCGAAGTATTCATGCTGGGTATCTTCCGCCACGCATCGTGAGATGGAATGCTCTTGCATCGGAGTATGTAGGCTGCGCTGGACGCTGGTTGTGTATTATGTGAGATGGGCTGCGCTCCAGATGATGTATATTCTCGAGTTTGTTATGTATCCAAGGGAATCTAGGCGGGGGCGGTCACAGCAACTCTTAAGTAGGCCGGCTTGTCATTGCATGGCAGTGCGTCGCTTACATCCTAGACTAGGGCGGTCGCAGCCACTCACATCTTGATTGGCTCCAGGGTATCGGTCTGCATTCTATTGGGCGTGCTGCACGTGGCGTCATGATCAGGTAGGTCTGCATTTAAAGGAGCCCAAGGATGGCCGTGGGGCTTAGGCGTTATCATCAGGGCAGAGAGATGCAAGGGGGCCCCGGGCTAGCAGCCCGGAGCCAGATGGTCAAGGGTAGCGCAACGACTTCAAGGGCTTGGTAAGAATCAGCAAGTTCAAAGGAGTCCAAGGATGGCCGGGGCTTCGGCGTTGTCTTCAGGGCAGAGAGATTCAAGGCTCGATGCAAGGGGGCCCCGGGCTAGCAGCCCGGAGCCAGATCGTCAAGGGTAGCGCAGCGACTTCAAGGGCTTGGTAAGAATCAGCAAGTTCAAAGGAGTCCAAGGATGGCCGGGGCTTCGGCGTTGTCTTCAGGGCAGAGAGATTCAAGGCTCGATGCAAGGGGGCCCCGGGCTAGCAGCCCGGAGCCAGATCGTCAAGGGTAGCGCAGCGACTTCAAGGGCTTGGTAAGAATCAGCAAGTTCAAAGGAGTCCAAGGATGGCCGGGGCTTCGGCGTTGTCTTCAGGGCAGAGAGATGCAAGGGGGCCCCGGGCTAGCAGCCCGGAGCAAGATGGTCAGGGCTCAGGCGTCAGCGTTTTGTAGGTATTATCCCATCGGGTGCTTGAGGTGAAAGAGTTGCGTCTTGGAGCCTCGAAAGGTGATGGCGAGACTAACGTCTTGAAGTTCCAACCGGTGTCGGCGAGACTGACGTCTTGAATTGAACAGCGTTTCGATGTCGAGGATCTTCAGGTAGTAACTGTGTAGAGATGTTATTCCGATCGCTGATGGTAAAGACTGAATGCCAACTGCTTTCTTCGCAGACCTTTTATAGTGGCAGGTCTGTCGGTTTCACAATATTTTAAATTCATGCAATAATTTCTATTTCCGCGTGAGTCATCTCAGGTTGTTGTGCAACAAAATAATTTATATTTTTGGGAGCATGAATCACCTCATATTAAAGTGTTGAGAAATCAATATTTCGGGGACGCACCGTTCAAATGAAGAATATTTCCTCTTCGATAAAAATGCATGATATGAAATAACACGTTCGATATAGATGCATTTGATGAAAATGCTCTCACCAGGATGATTTAAAGATTTTTTCTTATAAATGGCTCCCTTCTATTTTTACGTTTGGTGAACATTTTTCATGGAAACAGGAAAAAAATTCGCTGGTCCGCCATTCTTTTTTTTTAATCCAAATTCCCCTACGTGGTGCCATATAGACTGAATTTTCGAACAAGACTTGGTGCATGCAAATCGGATGTATAGTTTTTTTTTAATGTGTTGTCTACATGTTAATATAAAAAATTGCGATTCTACAAATAGATTCAGATATATGCTGAAACAATGGCTGCTAAACAGAGATAGTTTATATTAATTCATATGTGTTAATTGTGATAATCTGTATAGTTATGGTAATAATATTATGTATGTAGGTTTAAATTGTAACTGAACGTTAACATCCTCTTGACAAACTGCTTTATTACGGTTTAACGGGATTGTACCTTGAAAACCAATTAAAAAAGATTGTTTTGGTAAAGTTCTACCGCGCGTAAACTGCACTCGAATTTTTTTTACCGTGGACTGGTGCCTTAAACTACATAAATCAGATGAAATCAGTAAGTATTTTTTTCTTTGAAGATATGAGATATTTTTTTAGATTATTGTTTTTTATTTGTTAATTTACAAAAGTTTTTTAAATCTTATAATGCAATGCTATAATTACAATTTTATAAAGTTTATTTTTGAATCAACGTAAAATAAACTTTAAAAAATGGTAATTTTTTTATTTTTTACATTAGCTCCACACAGGAGGCCCTGAGGAAAATAATTTCTAAGCCTATGAAATCTTTGGGGATGCTGTGTGGAGGGTCTTTTTAGGAAAGAAAGGAGAGCAAGTTCTGGGAAGGAAAGGGTAAGAGGGGTGAGTAGGAATCTGAGGGTCAGTGGGTCTAGGAATACCGGACGTATGAATCCATTCCTCCTACGACAGTGCAAGGCGATGTTATGAGAGAGTACAGCTGTAGAAGTCAAAGGGACTCCTCCAACCATTTTCTTCTAATCCCGCCTACCTGGTGGCCAAACGCATCCACCGCAAAGTCCCAGACAAACCTCACACCATGAACCCGGGCACCCTTGCTAAGTCACCAAACGGACCACTTGGGGTGACCAATGGCAGAGGTGTTGGTTATCCAATAAATGGTTCCCGGCGCGACACCCGCCTCCCAAATTAGTGTAATGGATACAAGGTGCCTTTATGTATTCACGTAATATTGTAGTGTTTTCATGTTATAAATAAAACACATTTATCTGTAGTTCGTGGTAATGTTTTTTTGTATAAGTACTTATTTGTCTAGACTTGTTTGTCTATTCTTATATTTATTAATTTTCTTTACACGTTTCTCCTCACGAAGAAACCCTTTTTTTAACATTACCTCAACACAACGAAAGAATTTCTCAGGGCCTACCTCATCTTTGGGGATGCTGGTTGGAGTGTCTTTTTAGGGAAAGGGAAGATAGGAAGTTAGGAGAAGGAAAAATGTATGAGGAGTGGGTAGGATTCTTAACGTTTACAGGAGTGACGAATCCATCCCTCCCACTGCGGAGCAAGGTGATCGGTCTAGAGTCTGGCTGGAGAGGTCAAAACGTCTTCTTCAACAGTCTCTCCCAATCCGGCCCACTGCAAAAGCAGTTTTGAAAGATGTAAATTACTTCGATTCAATCGTGATACATTCAAAATTATTTATTTTCATCAAAATGGGTACCTAGATTGTTTATTTAAAATGTGATATTTCACTTTCAATATATCTTATATATAAAAATCTCGTGTCACGGTGTTTGTGGTCGCACTCATGAAATTTTTTATGTATATTTGGTAGGTATGAGAATAGGTTTTAAACTATATTTTATACCGCTAGGTGATTAGGATTTAATCCTCCTACCCCCACCCTCCCATTTTTAAATCGCGATTTTAGTATTTTTGTATGAACAAATTTAACCGTCTTTCATATTTCAAACAGAACAAAATTATTAATGTTGTTGAATGACAGATGGCGCTACATCCGCCTCATTGAACTTTCATCCACACATGCGCAAGACATTCACGAGAAGCGTAGCGTCATTTTGATATTTCATTCGGCATCATGTTCTGACGTGGGCAAACCATCGAGCTTATTTGTGTAGGCTAAAGGCGGACTGACAAAAAATATCGTACACTCAATTGCTCTTCGAAATTCACATTGATTTTTTTAATTTCGTTTTCCTGCTTTAGTTGGTGTTTTTTTGTTTTTATCGGCGGTCATCGTCAACAGCGCTCCATTCCTCTTTCTGACATAGATCCCATGTCAAAACACTTACAATACTTTCGTTATTTTTTATTTAACAACCAAAATATTCGCTAGAAATAATTTATATGGCAGAACAACATTTGTCGGGTCAGCTAGTAATATATAAAATAATGCATAGTGTTCTTGAGGCCCATTCCAGAATAACAGAAGCTCTCAGTATCGCCCTTATAAGGCCACAATTGAGACGATGCTTGAATTGATTTGTGCCGTATTCGGTAACCAGGTCTGAAAAAAAAACAAGTACTTCAGCACCTCTTTCTTCCTCGTTTTCTAACCCTCTCCTCATCCTTCAGCCTCACATAATACCCCAATTGAAGATGCCACAGTCTGACTGTGGCATCTTCAATTGTTTTTTTTTTAATGTGAATTTTTAATGCGGGAAAATTCCAAATCGAACGCCTTGAAATCACGATCGTTCGACTTTTTTTATTATTGAAGCGATTTCTCAAGTGGTTGTAATGAAAAATTATAACAATGACAATAATAAAAAATATTTTTTAAAAACACATTTTATTTATTTTGAACAAAAACACACAAATAAATTACCAGCCACACGAAATAAATAAAAACATTTAACCCCTAACTAAACACAAAAAATAAATAAATTGATTTAAGTCTTTGATAAAATGAAATAATTAATTAATAAAATTACTCTCTAAATCTTCCTACAATAATAATTAAAACAAATAAATAGACAAAAGAAAACCAAAAAACACAAAAACCAAAATTTTATCCTTATAAATAAATAACTATAGGGCGGCGCAAAACTACCGATATGGTTTGAATCTTATTTGTGTAATAGGATTATATTATTATACCATATCGGTAGTTTTGCGCCACCTTTATTATTAAGAACAGTCCAGCCTTTCTAGGTGCTGGTATGATTGTCTTTTTTTACAACTAATGCAACTTCTTATGTACTAAGATATTTTATTAAGCTTATGCCCTAATCAAGATATGGTTTACTTGATCGTACCTGGATATTTGAGTGGAATAATTCAAACTATGTTATCTATACTTTCTATGTTCACCGAAAGAAAAACATTTTTACAAAATCGTTGAATGGGCCAATAAAATATGAACGCAAACTTTTTATTTTATTTTATCAAATTGAAAATGATTTCCTTTCGTTGAAGTTGTCGTTTGAAAACGTACTTGAGAGTATTATTTAATGTTTATGGTAATCTTGAATACAAGTTATAACATAATATTATTATTAGTGCAGACCCGTGAAAAGATATATCGGGATATTCTAAATTCTTGTCTAATCAGTTCCCATTTTAAAATTATGACACTTAAATTGAAAGTAAATCGGAGTACATTATTGAATTATACGGCAGACTATCGAAATTAGTATTTTTAACGTTTCAAACAGGCAATAAAGGTACGTTCCTTATTACAATAATGCTGCAGCTCTTTCTTTCACATAATAATGGTGAGACAACAGATGAAACACACAATGCACGTATGTCTGTTTCCTCTAAAAAAAGGTAGTACTTTGGAAGAAACAGACATACGTACATAGTGTGTCTCATCTTTTGTCTCTCAGGAAATTAACGGGTTAGAAAGAGCTGCAGCATTATTGTGATAAGGGACGTACGCTTATTGCCTTTTTCTATCGCGCCATTCTGGAAACGTGAGAATACTAAAAGCGCCTAATGTAAACATACATAATACATTGTTAAAATTACCTTTCATTTATGTTTTTAATTGATTCCATAATTTTAAATTTTGTTTATTGTTTGTATTTATAAATTTACAAATTATTTATCTGACAACCTACAACTACAAGGGTTTTCTGTTTTAAATATTAAAAATGCATGTAAAACTTTACGTTAAATTATTTATACTATTTTATCAATATAATATCTCATGGTGCTAACTTATACCGCAAAACACCTTTGTAACTATAGCTATATATGTAACATCGTTTAAATTAACTAAATTCATCTTTCAAAAGTCCGAAGTACGGAGACATTGGACTAAAGTTAGTAGCTTTAAAGCTTTTAATGTATTTATAAAAAAAAACTTATTTACAACAACAAAAAAATAGTTTATTTACTAGGCATATTTAAAAAAACTTTTCAAAGGGAAATAAAATAAACAATAAATATGAATTAAGAACTACGTAATATTAAGATTAATTACTTTTGATATGCTATCGAAGACTAGCATTCACACAAATATTTCCGAATGTTTTGAAAAAACAAACAAAATTTTTAATTGTACCATTATACCTCTGAACCCCAGTTAAGTCCTACAACTATTTATTTACATTTTAAAGTCTAAACCAATCCGCTGTTAGAAAAGAAATAAATTAACCGTATTAAATTCAGTTACCAATTTAAAGAAATTTCGTTTTTTTAGACAACATATATATTGAATTTTTTTTGTGCTACATACATACGAGTACTCCTTAAAATTGCCAAGTCGCATTGGCAGTATTTCTAGAAATACCGATTTTATCGATTTAAAAATTCATGTATCATATTTGCGACGTCGAATATGTGGCACCCTGTCCAAATCACTTATATGATACAGCAGCATCTCATGAGGTTAAAACAATACAAACAGTGTAACAAAATAAAAAGACAAATAATATGTTCTCGTCAGTGAAATGTGGGAAAGATATTGTGATAATAACTTGATACTGGATATCTATTAAAAATTTGTAACATCTCTAGGTTTATCATTTTTAATTTTGGTGCATTCAAAATCTACTTCATTCTTGGTTGCATGGTTTGTGATGCGATTTCCCGAGATTAATGTGATACTCCAATTCGTAATGTAAAATGCTAATTGTTAATATGTGCGTATATGTTATCATTATTTCAAATATTTTCACAAATTAAAAAAAAAAACAAAGGTCAAAACTATTACGCCTCAGATGTTGCCATACTTTGAAGCATCTAAAATCAACATAAATTAACTGTTAACACTTTCTCTCCCGGGCCATCATTAAAAACATATTATATAACACTTCCACTCTGGGAGAACAAGTTTTTAATTTTATTATTTTATTTATTTATTTCTTCTTCTTCCTCTCCGTGTCCACTGAACACTTGGAATAGAGCTGCAGGCAGTCCTTTTTCTCCTGTCCATCTCGTGCGGCCTGCACGTATTTGTAGAATCTGACAGCATCGTTGCTACCAGGTGTAGGCTTTTGCAGCTCGGCGGCGTCTCTGAAAATGGAGTAAAACCGTTAATTGTTGGAAGTCATATCATTAGTTATTAATCAGAAAGTAAAAACTCTACGCAAATGGTCCACCATTACATAAAGAAAAAATGAAAACTGTTTATTTGGCAATAATCCAGTGTCTTCTTTCTTATAATATAGTGTGGTGAGGATACTGAGGATTCTAATTTGTGTGGTGAGGATACTGAGGAACTAATGTAGAATCACTTTATTCCCAAAAAACTGATTCTCCAAGTTAATTCAAGAATTTTTTTGATATCCAACTCGTTTACTTTATAAGGAATGTAATACCACGAATATGAAACAATTTTATATCACAAAAACGCTTTGATATTTTTAAATAATATCATTTTTGCAGAAAGAACACAGCAAATTCGTGGTAATAGATTTGGCTAATCTTAATTTTGTGGCAATTCAAACTAAATCTTCTTTTGGTCAAAATAAATATTCGTATCAGGCTCTACTTATATTTAGTAGTCTTCCAGAACACATTAAGTTATTTAATTCCTTGAGCACTTTGAAAAAGGTGAATTATATGTGTTAACCGAGGACATTTTTTCCATCTCTGTCCCTTGCAAATTAATAATTTAATAACATATAGGTAATATAATTCATCATACATTTATTTTTTATGTTAGCCTTTTGAAAGTGAACACAAAATATATTATTTCCAACGAAATTTTAACACACGGCTTAATAGGTATCCATTATAATTTTTTTTGTAAAATTTGTATAAAACCCATACAATTTTGTGTTTTTTTTATAACTTAAATGATTAACCTCAACACAGGCTTGTCCTCGTGAGTTTAAAAATTGAAATGCAAACAATAAAGAACCGTATAAAGAAATATTGAATACAGAAAAAAAAAATAAATCGCGAACGCTAATAAAATTAAAATGTTGTTCGGTTTAAATTTGAGATTAAAACGAGAAATTAAAACGAAATGAAAAAATTAAAGCGAGAACTCTTGTATTCGCACTTATTGACAAAATTCCACATATTATCTACTGTTATGAATTTCTCCATTTGGTGTACATTTTGTACAGGCCAATAATTTCAGCATTTAATATCAATTGCAATGCATTAGTAACAGCTACACGTACAAAGTCACCACGAATAACAATTAAAACATCACCCATCGTATCGGCTCACCACTTACCAACATACGAGACAGTCCCACCAGTGGAGTAACACACTGACCTAATAATACAGCAGCAGGTGATACGAGTTCGAGCATTAGCAGCCAGCGGAATTTATGCGAAAAGAAATTGTGTGTTTGACGAATTCGAGTTTTCAAAAACTCGTTTCTAATCTATCACAAAGCTTTGAGTAGCGACCGGATGATTTTTTTAGTCAAAAAGAATGAAGTGTTGATTGAAACAGATAAGTGACAAATTAAAATCTGTCAAAGAGTTCATTTCGGCAGCCAGTAAAGCATTCAATACAGATGTAGATAAACGTTTAACTGATTACAGTATCCAAAGCTAAATGACAGGTTTCAAACCAGTCTTACTGCTAATTCTAGCAGCAATGGGATTCATTATGGAATAATTGGCTGCCGGTTTGCCACACGCAATAATTGCATATTACTGTGGCGTGCAGTGTTGAATGTGCCCTAGTGAAAGGAACCCAGAGGCAGATCGCGGAAGAGGTGGATGTGGATGGATAGCATGGGAGAGAGATGCAAACCAAATTGGAGGGACTGATGATTGAAGGTGAATGGCGAAGGATTGCAGACGGTGGAGAGTATTTGTGGAGGAGGTCAAATCCTTTCTTGGAGTGAGACAGAGGTAGATAGGTAAAAACATGGATTTACTTCGTCTGTATGGAAAATGATTGGAACAGAATGGGGAGGACTGGGGACTCGTTAAGAATGGTGAGGGATTGCAGTCGAACATTTATGGAGGAGGTCAAATAAAATCCTGGGTTGAACCCAGATGCAGACCGAGGAAAAAGTGGATTGTCTGCTTCTGCGTAGAAAAGTACGAGTGAATTGGGCTGAGAACTGACGAATAATGGTGAGGGTAAGCAGTCAGTGGAGAGCGTTATTTGTGGAGGAGGTTATTTCACATTCTGGGATGAACCCAGAGGTAGACAGAAGGAATATTGAATTGACTGCGCGTCTACATGGAAAATGATTGGAGCCGAATGGGGAGAACTGAGGACTGAAGAGAAAGGTGAAGGGTGAGGTCAAATTTCACGCTGGGCTGAACCTAGAGGCAGACCGACGAAAACGTGGAACAACTACATCTGAGTAAAAAAGGATTGGAACAGAATGGGGACGATTGAGGACTGAAGAAGAATGGTGAGGGACAGCTGTCATTAGAACATTTTTTGTAGAGATTTGTAACTTGGGGTGAACCCAAAGGCAGACAGAGAAACAAAGAATTGATCGCATCTCTTTAGAAAAGGATTGGAGCCAAATGGGGAGGACTGAGGACTGAAGAGAAATGGTAAAGGATTTCAGTCTGTGGAGAATATTTATGAAAGAGGTCAAATCTTATCCTGGGATGAATCCAGAGGCAGACCGAGGGAAACGTGGATTGACTGCGTCTGCGTGGAAAACGATTGGGACAGACTAGGGAGGATTGAGGACCGAAGAAGTATGGCGAGGACCGCAGTCAATGGAGAGCATATGTGATGGAGGAGGGATGAACCAAGAGTCAGACTGCGGGCAACAAGGAGTAGAATGGGGAGGATTGAGGACTGCAGAAAAATGTTGAGGTATCGCAGCCAGTAGAGCGGAGAGTATGATAATTATGCTATTTATTAAACTTCTATGTCTTCCATACCTGCTGAGTTCATTGGATATCAGGTTACTGTGTGGGCTGTACCGCTGCGGGTTCTTGTACATGGAGCAGACAAGCCGCTCTCTGCAGGGCTCGTTGAAGAAGGACAAGCTCTCAAACACCTTGTCCACTCGCTGTAGGATGGGACCGTAGAAAGAATCGTACACTATGGCGGGAGACGAGTCTTGGGGTGATGGTCCGGTAATAGCGTTGTAACTCTGAAATTAAACAAAAAAAATATTATGTTTCAATAAGTTCTGAGGAAAAAGTATTTTTTTCAAAATAACAAGAATTCTCAAAATATGTTGTGGGCGTGTACACTGTGCATGCCGTGTAAGTAAGGGAACTTACCCATACTACGTGACACGTTTACGGGGGGGGTCTTCAAAATGTCACGCTTGGTACAAATGAGCGGCGGCGGGTTTAGGTTTTTGGTCACCGGGAGGGGGGGGGGGGGGGGGGGTAAAAAAATTGCAAAAAGTTGGTCACGTAGTATGGGTACGTTCCCTAAGGAAATTTAACTACTGGTGAAATTATTCAAACATTTTCGAATATTGTTTGGTCGACCGTATCTGATTAGTCAGGTACTTCCCCACCTTCTTCTACTCCATCTCCTTTGCCTTTATACTGTCACTGTCTTCACTCTTAAATCTTGGGGACGCCAAATCTTACTGGCTTCAGACAGTTAAGAGCGATTGGGATTCTTATGCTTAACTTGTTGTTATTGTTGCTATGAATCCTGACGAGCTATTCCGTATTTTTTGTGAGAACGAGATCGATATCGCGCGAGTTAACCACCCTAAACGACCCCCACCTACAAGAAGACATCGCAGTACGCCCATTGCAACCGGCACTTCATCTTGCCTAAAAATAAACTAATAAACCCTACATGTTTATTGATAACAGCTGCATCCAGCCGAGGACCATTACCGGGATGATATACTCTAATCACTATCCCTTAATCGACATACCAACTCGAAGAAAATCATTAATAGACAAACCAACGAACATTTGGATGTACTTAACGCAGCCCTCACGCCGAACAGTCCCAAAATAAAAGACTGGATTACGAAACCCCACGTATCCACGAGCATCGGGACAACAACCCCATTATCAGGATAACATATTGACCCCTTGACATGCAGCACCGAAAATAGGAAGACGACGCCCCCCCACCACGCCAGCAGGGACTATATAAACCCCGACTCTTACTTCCACTGGTGAATCTATTTTGTGCATTGAATCCAAGCACTTGCTTGTTGTATTGCTCACATAATAGTTCCCTTTGAAATTGTACTTATTTTAAGTTGTATTGTGTAATTAAACAATAAAGGATAATTTATCCACAAGTATATTTTTTTAACACTACACGACATCAAAAGTTAACTGGCGCCCAGCACGTGGGTCAATTCGAGGAAGTCTGAAAATTGGCCAAAACTAGGACTCCCTAGATATTTTAATATCTCAACGCGAAAGGACCACACACCAAAAAATTTGTTAACTTGGCAATGAAGATCGTCGCATCAATACTTCTGTGAGTACATTTTTCAATTGATCGTCTATCCCATACGTACGATAGATCCCTTCCCTACCTTATCCAAAAGGTTAGAGAGAAAACTATTTTTTTTTTTTTAAAGTCATTTCGTATATTTCTATTTTTTTTTACCTTTTTGAAAAATGGCACAGCCAAATGAGAGACCCGCTCCCCAATACGCAGAATCGATATTGGAGTACAGTGGCTCTCCCCAAGACATCAACTTATTCATAAAATCAGCCAGGGGGTTCATTACTAGAAACGGCAATACACCTAGTAATGTTGAGAAAATAATCTCAAGATTACGTGGCAAAGCACTTCACGTAATTCTCATGTGTGATCATGATAACAATATTGAAACCATATTAGAAACGCTAAAAAACGAATGTGGGGACAATAAGTCTGTTACATTATTGCAAACCGAACTAATCAACTTCAACCGCGGTCAAAAGGATTTCTCCTCAACGATCCACGAAATCAATCAAATTCTTTTTTCAATTAAAATAAAAATTTCTGATCAATATGGAGGACCTAGTGCCCACATATTGATGGAACCATACAAAGATACAGCAAGAAATACATTGTTGAATCTAATGCCAACGCACATTAAATGCGCAAACTTAACCAAAAATTATGATGCCCTGTGCACGGAAATAAGAATGCTGGAGGCTCATGGCGAGCTCCATCAACGGTCTAAACAAAATCTTGTGTTTCCACAAGCAGGACCATCTAATTTCATGCGGCCAGGACAAAGCCAATCAAATAAACCTTTTACTCGCCCTAACTTTTTTCCACCGCAAACGCAAAATTCGTTCAAACCTCATAATAACTTTAATCATAATAATCATAATCACCTTAACAATTATAATAATAAACCGTGGCATAATAATAACCAAACGCATAAGTACGTACAAAACCGCCCGTGGCAAGGAAATAATAATAATAATTTTAATACGCATCATGCGCGTTCCGGTGATGTCAGTATGAGAACGGCCCCAATGCCCCGACCTCCTAAAGGCCCGGTCATCGACCTCGGCAATGGACGTACGGCACAAGAGCTATTTTATACAGACGGGAATGATCAGGAACGGCCGGATTTGTGGGAAGACCAAGAATCTCCCCGAGAAACCTAGTCCACCTGAATCATATTAACAATGGCCTACCATATGTAGTAGCGCCATTAAATATAAAAATTCTGATTGATACGGGAAGCTCCAAATCATTCATGAATAAAAATGTGTATAATAGATTATTTCGTGACTGTAGATATGTAAACGAAGAGTTTACTGTACAAACAGCACACTCTACGACTACCCATAGAGGTGCCGTCGTGACTCCATTTTGGAAAAGAGTATTCGGCAATAATAATGCTGAAATGCGTTTTTATATTTTTGACTTTTCCCACAAATACGATGTTTTAATGGGGATAGATATGTTGAAATTAATGAATGCAACATTAATTTTAAATAACTGTAATAATATTTTAAAAACTCCAACCAGACAAGTTCAGTTGTTCCATGTAATGGATATAAATAGACTTGATGAGTTATTGGAGAAAAATAGAGATTTGTTTTCTGAGAAACTGGTAGCTAATTGCTCACCTCATGTAAAACATGAAATAAAATTAATTAAAGAAGAACCTGTGTATCAACGCGCTTATCGGTTACCGTATGAGCAGAGGCTTGAAGTTGAAAGGCAAGTCGCCCAACTTCTAAAGGATGGAATCATCCGACCAAGCGATTCGCCTTGGGCAAGCCCTGTCCATATAGTCGAGAAAAAACTCAACCTATTGCCTATATTTCTAGGACACTGTCAAAAACGGAAACTAAATACAATACGACGGAAAAGGAATTGCTTGGTATACTATGGTCCCTCCAGCAATTCCGTCCGTATATTTATGGTAAACATTTTATCATAGAAACGGATCACCAACCGTTAGTATGGTTAACCAAGTTAAAAGAACCAAACGCCAAACTTACTAGGTGGAGACTCAAACTCCAGGAATATGATTATACGATTAGACATAAGCGAGGTTGTAATAACCATGTAGCTGACGCACTTTCAAGAGTCGAAATTCATTATAGTGAGGACGGTGAGGAGCATGATTCATTACGAGTAGAAGCCACCTCGGGCGCCCAGAGTGTCACTGACACCGTGCATAGCAATGTGGATGACCATGAGGGTGGAATCCCAATTCGTAACGAACACCCACCCCCGCGTATGAATAGGATTTTTATTGAACTAAGCGATATTGAGAAGCATAGTTTGAGAGCTAAGGAAAAAGGTACGGACCTTGTATGGTGTATCCCTTTAGAAAATGCAGAAGCAATATTTTTAAAATTGATTAAAACATGTTTGGATAAAGATAAATATGCAGTAATTATAAATAACGATAGATTATATGAGTGTTTAAGCGAATGTTATAGAAAAAATATTGATAAGAACTCGTTAAAATTAATACGTTTTACAAATGTTAAGATTGAACCCATAAAATTAGAAGAACAAAAGGAGATAATTCGTTTGACGCATGTCGAGAACCAGCGTCACATGGGTCTAGATGCCCTACTCAGTAAAATAAAACGGACGCACTATTTTAATAATATGCGGACAAAAATAAAAGATTTTTTAAAAACGTGTATAATATGTCAAAATTCTAAATACGAAAGGCACGAGCCGTCGAAGGACAGTGGCACGTCATTCATACCCTAGATTTAACTAAACTTATTGAACAATCGCAACAACTAGGAATTAATTATGATAAATTTATAAAAAGTAACAATGTGACTTTACCACATGTAGGATTAGAACGTTTGAAATATTTAATAGATCATAATAATCAGATAATTGACAATTTAGTTGTAAATAGATATAAAAGAGGCCTAATAAACGGACTCGGTACAATAATTAAAGGGATTACGGGAAACTTAGATGATAATGATTTAGATAAATTAGTGCAACGAATTGAAACTAACCAAAATATTAATGAAAAGAGAATCTCGTTGAGTTCAAGATCATTAGAGGATTATTACGGTAAACTAAAAAATATTTCACATAACCAAATGGTACTCTGGTCACAAATGAGCCATGATCATTATGAAGATAAGACAGACTTGTTGATTACACATTTAATTTATCAGACGGAAACTATCACCGAATTAATTACTAGAATTACAGAAGCTATCACGTTTGCCTCTCATGGAATGTACCACCCTAGCATTATAAAACCAAAGGTATTTATGGAATCTATTTCACATGTAAATCCTGAACAACTACCTTCTAAAGATTTTGATATTATTCAACGCTTTTTGCAAGTTAAATTCATTAAAGTTAAACAAACTTTGCACTTTATTCTCTCTCTAACTTTAGTAGAACGCACCGTCTATATGTATAACGAAATAATCCCCATCATCTCCAATACTAACAATAAATGTTTCCGACCCCACCTCCTACCGAGACGATTATTGAGAGATGGAAAGCAGATGTATAACGCACACAAGTGCCAAGTTATTACAGACAGCCTCAGCATATGCAACAAAGAACTCAACTCCATCGATGACTGCACAACTACCGTACTAGAAAACCACAGCGAACAGAACTGCAGTCTACGCCAGATTATTTGCCCAGAAGAATATACACACGTCATCGGAGATAACATGATGTATCTATTTCGCAACGAACCAACAGCATTAAAAGCACAATGCCCTCAACATCAACAGAATATAGTAATTTCCAAATCTGTACTTGTAACAAACGACGAGTGCAGTATACAAGGAAGGACTTTCACTATGGGAAGAATCGTTAACCAAGAAACATTACTCATTACATATTCGAAGGAAGAATTACATGTACTAAAACTACCCATCCTACATGTTGACGAAATACAAGAACCACGCAGAGAACTCGATATCCCTACCACTACGACGGGATTTGAAGGAACTATACACCTAACACTTACCAGCTGCCTGATAATTACGGCCATCGGATATATCCTTTGGAGAAGATATAAACTCTTCACAGTGCGAAGGAGTTTCAATTTTAGGGGGGGAGAGTTAACCACCCTAAACGACCCCCACCTACAAGAAGACATCGCAGTACGCCCATTGCAACCGGCACTTCATCTTGCCTAAAAATAAACTAATAAACCCTACATGTTTATTGATAACAGCTGCATCCAGCCGAGGACCATTACCGGGATGATATACTCTAATCACTATCCCTTAATCGACATACCAACTCGAAGAAAATCATTAATAGACAAACCAACGAACATTTGGATGTACTTAACGCAGCCCTCACGCCGAACAGTCCCAAAATAAAAGACTGGATTACGAAACCCCACGTATCCACGAGCATCGGGACAACAACCCCATTATCAGGATAACATATTGACCCCTTGACATGCAGCACCGAAAATAGGAAGACGACGCCCCCCCACCACGCCAGCAGGGACTATATAAACCCCGACTCTTACTTCCACTGGTGAATCTATTTTGTGCATTGAATCCAAGCACTTGCTTGTTGTATTGCTCACATAATAGTTCCCTTTGAAATTGTACTTATTTTAAGTTGTATTGTGTAATTAAACAATAAAGGATAATTTATCCACAAGTATATTTTTTTAACACTACACGACAACAAAAGTTAACTCGCGAGAACCCCTGTCAGATTTGTGTCATTTTCAATGGCTGTTATTTGCTTTTTCTACGGGCCGATGTAAGAATTTCAGCTGTGAGCTGTCACGTATGTTGGTTTAGGTCGTTTTAAACACACATTCCTGCAAGTGTGCATGCTTATTTATTCATTTAACAGCGATATAAAATCCCACAATTCTGGCAAGAGATCTCGCCCGATATCTATCTCGATCGACGTAGATCTCGGGGGAGATCGCTTGTCAGATCTGTGGGATTTGATATCGCTGTTAAATTAATAAATAAGCATGCAAACTTGCAGGAATGTGTGTTAAAAGGACCTAAACCAACCTATGTGACAACTTACAGCTGAAATTCTGACATCAGCCAGTAGAAAAAGCAAATAACAGCCATTGAAAATGACACGCGCGATATCGATCTCGTTCTCACAAAAAATACAGAATAGCTCGTCTGTCCAGTTGAAAGCCATTCATTTTTTAAACATGTGTTCAACAAGTGATCATGATACATTGTTTAATACAATACGTTTTGAAATTTATTACGTAGTTTATTAACAAACCTATCTAATTTCATTTATTTGTTCTTTTTATTTCATTTATTTGTACTTTTTATTTTTTATATCATATTTACAATTTTAATGTTTTTTTTTAAATTTTTTTAGCCCACAGCTACGATTCTTACATTTTTGTTATAATTTTATGTTTATGTGAAAACCTATCAATAGATTTCATTTGTATTAATTGTAAGTTCATTATATATAGAGGAAAAAATACAGTTGATTTTCCTAAATAAATATAAGAGATGGTTTCCATAGTTCCCACGAGCACTCAGGCATATTATCCTACCTACCATCTCACCTAATTCTTTATCTCCCATATCACCAACAATTACTCGATCCCTTTGATTAAGTTCAACAGGGCTGCCGTTTGACGGTTATTCCGTGGTTCCATCATTAGTATTCCCAGGTATCTGAGCCTTGTTCCCATCTGGGCGAGACATTAGCATCATAGGAGAATTGGAGTCTCTTCATCCTCTTCGCATTTCCAGGATCTATTGGTGCTTTACACTACCAACAGCTACCTATATCTCCTGAGGTGACAGTTATCGTCTTGCCAGTTCCATCAGTAAGTTTCTCAACGCAAGTAACAAAAGTTAGTTTTGAAATTTCACATTTGATTTATTTTCTCCTCGCCAGGTTTAGAACCCGCAATCTCTGAACCCAGATCCGAGTAGGTTATACCTACCCATAATAATATATTGTATTTGACTTGCCACTAATCTAGGGTATTTCGAGAAAGTTCCATTTACCCATACCGATTCTAACACTTCAATTCGACACAAAAACATTTTATGTTCCTTCCGACAAAGGAAACATAAAACAACATTGTTTCGCGAAGAGGTGTTAATGTTATCAATGTAAAAGCATTCCACATGAATTGACTTAGCGCCTTTGTAACTTGCGATTGCAATCCGAATATTCGAAATATTTACAGTGGAATCAGAATCCGGATTTTTAAATACGAAATCCGTATGATGGAGTTATTTTTCAATGCAATGAAAACGTATGAAATAAATTAGTCAAATGGGCACTTGATTTTTACATTCCTTGAATATATTTTTAAAAATAAATAATAAATCAATTCGGGAGGCGAGTATGGGTACTGATCTTTACACTGGTCTTTTTATCTTACCATGGTATATTAAGCTTACCATTATATATAGCCTATATGTTATTATGATGTATGAGCTATATTATTGTAAAGTTTCATTAAAATCCATTCGGGAGTTTTTGCGTGGAATAGTAACAAACACACATACATCCATACAAACTATCGCGTTTATAATATTATTAAGATTAGTAAGATTGAATTTTTCCTTTGGAGGGGTGCAGACATACGTTCACCGTTTGTCCCATTTTCGACTGTGGTCATTTAGTGTGTAAGAAAGAGGGGCAGCAGTATATGTCTAAGAACAAAAGCAAAACAATCAGCGCATTGACATTTGACGTTTTTGAATGTTTGGAATTCACTCACTACTCAATATTATACTCACAATATTCTGCAGCTCTTTCAAAAGATGAGAATTCGTTCCATTCAAGAATTTTCTTCATAATTATTTTTTTTCAGAATTTTTCCGATGTTTTAAAAGCTATTCTGCTACTCGGGGCGGAGACAAATCCAACCAAACAAAGATTATAAAAATCGGTCCAGCCGTTCTCGAGTGGTGTAACGGTGTAATGGTGTAACTAACCCGACTTTATATATTAAGTTTAATAGAATATACCTTTCAGATTACTTTTTTGTAAATTTAATATAATTTATTTTTAATTTTTTAGAAAAAATAATCTCTTAAAATGCACGTCGTAAAAAAACACACTTTTTTATAAATATTTTGACAACGCAGATCAAAAAAGAAGAATAAAACGGTAAAAATAAATATTCATCCTAGACTTTTTTTTACATTAACTCCACACATTGGCCCTGAGGAAAATAATTTCCCTCAATGCCTATGTCGTCTGAGATGCTGTGTGGAGGGACTTTTTAAGGAGAGGAAGGAATAACCGTTGGTCTTGAAGAGACCCATGTTGTAGGAAAGAGGAAATACGGAGGCCGGCAAATCATTCCACAGCCGAGCTGTTGAACACAAGAACGAGTCGAAGAAACGACCCGTTCTCATGTGACAAGTGTCAACCGCGTACAAATGTTGGGCACGCGTTTGGCGTGTTTCCCGACTATGCACCGGTGCCGAAGGGATCAATGACGCTAGTTCCTCGGAGCATCTTCCATTGTAATACCGGTAGAACAAGGATAGCATTCCCACCCGACGCCTGTGCTCTAAAGATTGCATTCCCTCCATTAAGATGGGAGAATCTATCAAACGGACCGCCTGTTTCTGCACAGAGTCGAGGGTATTTTTCAGGTATTTGGAGCTCCAGACCAGAGGTGGCTGCCAAATTCAACCGTGGGGCGCAATTGTGATTTGGACAGGGTTAGCAGTTGTGTACTATTAAAGTATCTGTGGGCTCTGTACAGTGTACAATACGCTAAATTATTATATTTGTTAATTTATGCCATGTTCCTTGTTTTGTTTTGTTTGTCTTTAACTGTTTCAATGTTTTACTGGATGAACTGAACTCAATTTTTTTTCCCTATCCCCATACGGGGGTGTGCTGGACCTCGTCCCTGCTTCATCTTTAGTTACATTACTAATTTTGCAGATCCTTCTCAAATCATCTGCGCCTCCCCCAATGACATGTGCAGGCTTGAGGCTTGATCAGACGACCTTGACTGTCCTTTGTCCTGCCTCTGACTACCCAACGCTGAATTTTCTTTTAGTCTTCGGGTATTTTACCCCAAATATTCCCCAACATTCTTTGAGGCTTCACTGAGTGGTTGGCTAAGGGACACGGAAGCTAAGTGTAGTTTATGATCAGACCGAAAGCCATTCACATTTTTTGTTGGTACTTGCCAATTGATTTGAGATTTATTGTATTACTTATGTTCTCTATTTTATGCAGGTGCTTGCGGGTTTTTACAGATGCAATGCCGCCTCATGGAGCCTCATGAATGAGTTTTTCTTTTGCCCTGTTTAATTTATCTTTGTCTTACTAACCTATTTTTTGCATTTGGTTTTTCCTGTTAAGCACTTGCATACTGTTTACTAACAACGTATGCATGGACACTGGAGGTCTAGATTCGTTCAAAATAAATAAATGTAGCTTCGTTTAACAAAAAAAATTAGAATCTTGCGAGAGCCTTGAAGGAGTAACCATCAGTTACTTATACCAGGGCGGGTAAGAGGTGGATTACCTCCACTGTACAATACGCCCAATTTTTGGGAGGCTAACTTTACTCTGGCTTCGATGGAGCCCCCATACCTGAGCTGGTCACTTAGGGTTACACCAAGCATATCAATGGAGGTCCTGTTCGGAAGATTGCTTCCGTTGAGAGAGATTTCAATCCCTTTTAGACGTAATCAGACAAGATTGGGTCTTTGAAACATTAAATTCAACGAGATTATTTTTACCCCAAGAGAAAACACTCTCGAGGTAACCGTCCATTCTTTGCTTCAAAGCCCTACGAGCTGTTGGAGTTTGTTGCAGAAAAGTCAATAGATGTCACGTAAAAATAAAAATGTATTAAATTTATCCAAGACACTGTCTAGATAGCATGTATTTCGGCTTTTAATATTGCAATCATCCATAAAGATAAGTAGCAAATTAAAAATATGCGTTAAGAAAATGAAGTTAATGTTGGAAGTTCTTATTCGAAGTATGATACAGTTGAATATAAGAGAATCGGATAGCGACACATTAGCTCAGTTGGTAGAGCTCCGAATCCTCGATGATACTTTTTCAGATATTCGATCGAGTTTGGCTAATATTGTCTTCAGTAAATAAATAAATAAATTTAATTTGGATACATTGTCCTTTACAGCATTTCAAATTACAACGATCGATATGTTATTAGAGATAT
This sequence comes from Limnephilus marmoratus, assembly GCA_917880885.1. Taxonomy (NCBI): domain Eukaryota; kingdom Metazoa; phylum Arthropoda; class Insecta; order Trichoptera; family Limnephilidae; genus Limnephilus; species Limnephilus marmoratus. Next base: position 34,460,551 of record OU862926.1, read on the forward strand.
CTGCACATATCAAAGATCTTAGACACCGCCCGCATAACACCATCCCATTATGATGCAACGCATTACGAAGATAATTGTTATGTAAACTAGTTTACCTAGTTGCATACAATTGCTGCAGTTTTTCTCTGCTCTTGATTGGGACCGGTTTTATCGCACTTCCGATGCTAATGCATTTAAAGGTCGGTGGGAAAATGCAGCATTACCCATCGTTCTTATTGTATTCCGGTACTCAAAAGTGCAACACATAGTGGATAATGGAGTACATTCCTAAGAAAAAGCCAGGCAATGTAAACACGCTGATCGCTTAGCCCACAAATCTATTTCTCAAGCAAATGAGTACGGATGATATTATTATATTTTTATGGTGTGTTTGTAATATCAGTTTATGATTATATAATTTGATTATAAAAGTTATGAAGAGATTGTTAATGATGCGTTTTATGTGTACCATTGTTTTGATTGGATAACAGGTCAAAGAGAAACTTGCCTTTGATTGAAGTTTTGATTACGAGTATTGTGTTTTTGTTTGCTTATGGATTTCACTAGAAATCGTTCTAGAAAAAAATTACGTGGGTAAGTTTGAATATTGTAATTGATTTATGGAATGTTTGACTTGGAAGACTAAAGGGAAGAAAATAATATTAAATTAACAAAAAAACAGCCAAGGTTGTGAAAAAAAATGGCATAAAATTTTCCCACATACAATTTTTTTAATTTTCACAAAAAGTTATTTAAGTAATTTTGTTTCATAACGCCGATGGATTTCTTTCGTTTTGTGCTCCGATTGTCATACGAGATCGGCAGGAACCCAGACTTGGGAATTCCGCACAATAAGGGTGCCTAACTACACGGTCAACAAGTGACAAGCGCTTTATCGTCAACAAGTCAGTCCGTTGCTAACCCCCGACCGTATCGTGACATTTTCGCACCACGCCGAAGTGTTATCCATCATATCGTTGCATAAAGTGTAAACCTTATCGTTTTCATCGTATACTTTGTGTGAACTTGACGTGACTCAGATTTCTATCGTTTATTTATCAAATAGAATAATATCGAGCGCTCATGGACATCTATGACTGTCACCAAGCTAGAAGAACAATCGTGAGTACCACTTAATTGTGATATACCTTTCTTGTTTGGTGGTTGGGCATAACTCAGCGAAATCTATAAGCGTCTTAGCAAGGGTATCCGCAAGGTTACCCTCATCCCCATGCCCCGTGCATGATCAAATTTCAAAGTCGAAAACTGTTCAAGGTCACCCCATTCTACGATATGCATTTATTTTCGAATTTTTAAAAACGAGCTAATTAATTCAAAGTCAATAAATGATCAAGTTCACGCCATTCCACGACATGCATTTATTATCAATATTCACGAAAGAGTATTATTTAATTTTAAAGACGAAAATTGATCAAAGTCACCCCATTCTACGACATGAAAGCATTTATTTTCGAAATTTCACAAGAAAAATTTAACTTCAAATTCGAAAATTGATGAAAGTCGCCCCATTCTACGACATGCATTTATTTTATGAAAATTTGAAATTTTATAAAAACGTTTTCTTTATGGGCGTTGTTTTTATCAATTATTTACATGTGAATATTAGTAGACCTGCCCTTAGTGATAAAAGCGTATTATTTCCTCCTCCCCATACTGGTTCCTTGGAACCGGCTGGGATTGAGTATGGCTTCGCGTGAATCTAAAAAATGTGACGTCATCATTCTTCTGCGAGCCAGCGTCGAGCGCTCATCGGTGCATTTTACGAAATAACACCGCAAAAAACTTGCTTGTGTTTTGAAAACGTGTAAATATTTAATATCACTCGAGATACATGGCGTGTGCTCGTCGATGTTTACTGGGGTAAGCAAATTATGAAACATTTCTAAAAGTGTCCTAACTAAATAACGTCAACAAAATATTGGAGTCTGAAAATAAGCGAACTTTACTTTGCCGTATTTAGACTTGGTAAATTTGTTCATTACACGGCGAGCAATTCGCGCTCCCATGTAAAAAGGTCTATTAATTCAAAAGCAGATTTTACTTTCAAGAACTAAATGGTAGTATTATAACGCGAGATGCCTATATACTGTCATATTGAGTTATCGATGAATCACATATCTCCGAAGTCATCTTTCCGCTCTGCGCCCCGCCGCGGCCGTAGCTGTTGTTTACCCCTCACCATTATGTTCTGGTCTTCTATATATATATTCATATGTCTATGGATACAACCAAAAGTTTTGTTCGTGCATGTACTTAATTAAAGTTTTTTTGTAAAATTACAAAAACAATTTACCTATGTAAGTACTGTATTCGCATCAACATTAGATGGGATACCTATAAATTCAAACACATTCCTATCCTCAGAAAACAAACACTTCTTTTAATGGCTTTTGTATGGTAGCAGTCGAATCACGAATTCTAGACGATTCGTGAGATAACTAGCGCGGAACTTCCGATGGAGAAATTTTTACTTTTCACATTCATTGAATGATTAATAAATATATCGTAGAGGCTGTTGATGCTGTGAGAGTTTTGTTTTCTGCAGAGATGAAAATTATAAGAGATACACCATGTATATTAGGATGAACCCGACAGACTTTAAGGCTCCGCAACCGGTCTCGAAAAGAAGAAGATGTTAAAAGAATGTTAGAGGAGAGCGCTGACATTTACAGCCACAAAATCGAAGCGAAAATTGCGAAAATGTTTAATAAAACACGACTCGTTTAAAATAGAGCAAAAATCTCAGGGGTATTGTCTTAAAGAGCATTTAAAGAAACACTGTGAATTTCTTAATACATATAACTTGTAAAATAACTGAAACAAACGTGTTTATAAAAATTTTTTGAGCATCCTTTGCGATTTTTTTTCTATCGAGGAAATTTCATATAATTTGCGTTTCGGCGCAGGCAATGTGTCTAGATATTATTTTCAAGAATAACATATATTTTTTAAGAGCTTTAAAACTTTACGTGTTTAAGGGAGATATGTAAGAAATCGGTAGAAATTCGGGTTGCGGGCCCTTAACCAGCGATCCCTTGGCCTATACTTCTTCTTCTTCGATGGCGCTCCAGCCCATATCGAGCTTTGGCCTCCTGCAACAGTCTCATCCAACTCCTCCTGTCCTCAGCGGCTGACTTCCAATTTGGTACCTGGAGAAGCTGTGCTGCATCCCCTCTTACTTCGTCTTCTCACCCCAGTCTGGGTATTCCCACTTTTCTCTTTCCACCTGGGTATCCAGTCAAAATTCTTTTTGGGACGCGTGTATCCGGCATTCTCTGTTCATGCCCAGCCCATCTCAGCCTGAGGAGTCTCATATGTGCTGAGATGCTAGGGGCCTTATATATATCATACAATTCTGTATTGTGCCGGATGCGCCACTGTTCACCCTCTTTCACGGGTCCACATATTCTTCTCAGCACTTTTCTTTCAAAAGTATCCAGCATTTCAGCCATCTTTACCGTCAGTGTCAGCGCCTCACATCTGTATGCCAATACAGTTCTAACAATGGTCTTATATATGGTTATTTTGGTTTTTCTGTGGACACTACGTGACTTAAACACTGGAAGCAAAGAGAAGCATGTTTTGTCGGCTGCTGTGATTCTCCTTTTGATTTCTGCTGGATCCTCATTGCTCTCTGTCGGACTGGAGCCCAGGTAGGTGAATTGATCGACCACTTCGTATGAGTAGTTGTCTTTAAATTGTGCACTACTTCTTCTTCTGTGTGAAGGGTTCCTGCTCTGTATCATCATTTTCGTTTTGTTAACATTAACCCGCAGTCCTACTTCCCGTGCCGCTGTTTCTAAAGGACCCTTGGCCTATATAGAGTAAAAAAATTGGGGTGGGTACTGGGTAGTATCTGCTATTAATTTTTTGCGGAAACCATCTTTCGTTCGTCCCTGGGCAGAATTTATGTTTTTTCGGCTCAGTTTACTTTTTAGAACTTCTCAAGATCTAAATGACGACGCACAATCATGTCACGCAGAGCGAATTTCAAGGTTCTTATCTGACTGTCTCCCTGCTTCATGATGTAAGAGTAAGATGACATTAGCGCACTAACAATCAACGACAAAGCAGCGCCACAACCCTTGGGCCACGAACGTTTAAACATTTAACGACAAAAAATCGTTTCATGGGCTGGACCTTAGTATAGGAGCCTTTTGAAAATAGTGAACAGGCTTCGGGCCTATTTTGTCGGGTAGTCAAAATATTTCCGCTTTGCAATAAAATCCAAATAAACGGAACATTTCTGAACGCATCCGAAAACTAAAAACTATATTTGAAAGGTGATGGAATTCACTATCAAATGTTATTCGATATAAACATAATTTTTAAATTTAAAAATTTTGAATGCAAAAATTAAATACGTTTTTAAAGGGCTCAATTTTCCCCTTTTCCAACTAAAAATTACTGATTGAAAAAAAACACACAAACATATTTTATTGGGCAAATGAATTATAAAGGTTATCGTCAAGTCACTTTTTTATCGTTTTGTAAAAATAATGAATAAAAAAATTCCAAAAACTTCATTTCTTTTTTTCAAATTGCGATTGGAAACTTTGGTGTAAAAGTATACATTCTGATTATTTTGCCGTTAACTTTTATTTGTGAATAGAAACGGTGGTGTTTTTTCTTTCTAGTTACCATCTCAGTTCTCAGTAACCATGTAATTAAGGGAGTTACAATGATTTCTATGAGTCCTGTATGAGTTGTTCCGAAAAGCGAAGAAATTTGCATAAGTGGCTAAAAAAAAAACTTTATTTCTTTTATATGTCGCCACTAACAAGAACCCAAAGCCAGAATGCTTGTACCACGTCTTAAAGACCAACCCATTTCCGCGGCATCTTGGCAGTCGGAAAATAGGCTGTTATAAGGAATATTTTCATTAAAATGAAAGCATTAATTTACCGTGATTTGTTGTACTTGTTCTTGTTTTTGTTGTTGCTGCAGCAGTTGTAGTTGTGCCTGCTGCTGTTGCTGCTGGTGAAGTTGCTGTTGCTGAATCAGTTGTTGATTCTGTTGCTGTATTAGTTGTTGTTGCTGACTCTGTTGCTGCAAAAGTTGTTGTTGCTGGGCTTGCCGAGCCTTCTTTCTGAGGGCATCCTCAGTTTGAATTTGCGCGGCCCGAATCTGGAAATTTATAAAATATATTATTAAGGGCAGTGAAAAAAAAATTACTTACGGTAAGTGCTTAGGTACTAGAAGGTGAGAAGTATATGGAAGCGCATTTATTGTCGTCAAACTGCGACCAAACTGCACGTACTATTCGCATTTTTATTTTTATTTGTTATCATAAGATTCACATATTTGTACATAAAAGTATTTCGATTTTTTTTACATAGGTATAAAATATAATCTGTAAATATACAAAAATGAATGTTTCTTTGTTTGTTTCTTATGCGGTTGTGATTGGTGATTTGTTGTGAACACGCCTGCGAAGTTTTCTACACATTTAATATTATGCATTTTTAATTAAATATCAGATCTATTGAGATTTTCACGGCCAAAAGTATTATCGTGATTTATTTTTGGGGTGTTATGCCTCTTCTTTAGCCAATCTTTCGGACAGTATTGCAGTGACCATCAAGGGGCAGATGTGCAATCGAAGATTGTGATGAAGTGTGTGCTCATGTACGCAGGATAGTGTGTGCTCACGATATGCGAAATATAGCTAACTTCAATTTAAATTTAAAATTTCAAGTTTTTTGCTTTTGGTTCGGCTGTTCCTAAATTCAAAGCTGTCCAAAACGTTGGATAAAGAAGGAGGTAGCGGAACACGGCATAATTCTTCAGAAATAAATCACGATAACATCATGTCTATTGGCTGTTCTTCATCTCTACTTTTGTTTCGGCATAGAAAACAACCACTTTTCACGTAGTACTCGCCGATCTCGTTAACATAAATGGTTCTGAAAAGTCGTGACTTGAAATGTAAATATTTGCCATGTGAAGTCGTGAAATTCAGTTTCATTCAACCACCAAACAGTCTGGAGTGTAATTTACCAACAACTTGTAAACTGAGAGTGCTACAAAATGGTATGTGATTAAATAATAACATTCCAGCTATTTTACAAACATAGGTTTCATTACTCTTCTCAACCATGTAAGAAATATTAACTCTGATTGTCTGAATATTTATTACATACATAAAAAACTTGAAATAATTTGATAAGTTACCAAAGCCTCCTTTTCCTGCTGACTGATTAGGTTGGCGTTCTTTTTGACATTTGCATAACCTTGAGAGTAGATTTGTTGACCTTGAGGTGGACCCAAAGGTTTCCTGAAAAACAAATAGCGATGTTTTAAACATACGAGAAAATATTAATATAAATGTTCGAATGTAAAGCTTTATATGCTCAAAAGGCACCCTGTGGTTTTCGCTTCGAGTCTCCCATATCTATTAGAAGATTTCTCTGTTTACATATCTTGCTATGCCTTATTGAAATGACTGTTAATCATATTAGACATATTCGAGTTATCAAGTTATAACTTTTAAACACCTACATAATATGTACGTGTTGTTACGATGCACAAATAAGCCCCTACTAATTATTCACCCACGCCACTGCACAGACTACAGTTTCGCTCTTTCGCCGCAAGCGCGCCGCGCGCGCTAGTGGAGCCAAATGCGAGCAACGGTCGGCAAAGCCGCCGACTCTCGACACTTCCTAGGCAAAGCGCTCCGCGAACAGTCGACTGTTTTGTTAAGGAGAAATTCTCTCCGCAGGGCACCTTTGTGGCCCGAGTCATCCGCGACGCAATATGGCGTCGGGAATTTAATACGCAAATGCGTGTTCTAGATGCTATGGCAGACAGGGCTGAGGCGTAATTTAAAGTACAGTGACAATGTTTACGTGTGTGGGACGTTTCACCTGGAGTCTCCTGTTGGAACGAGATCCCCTCTGCTGCGGACGAGGATTGGACCTGCCGCCTCCATCGCAGTAAGCCCCCTTAAATTAATGTGTTCTATTTGCCCTCGCGATTTTACCTGAGCAATGACGACCCCAGAGAGGACAGGTTGAGAGACTTACCGTGTAGGGACATTCTAGCCAGGAACTGCCTTTTAACCTTGTATTTCTGTGTTTTCTCACAATACATTTTGTTTGTTTTACCTAAATACCGTTCTTTTATTGAGGAGATTGTTCGAGGGTGATCACGGCCAGTATTTCCCCCCATGTAAAACATTCCAAACAGCCTACCGGCGACCACACCACCCTGATGACGAGGGTCTCCCCTGCTTGCCGTTAGTTCGAGCTAGCCGCCTGCAAGGTAGGTCGGAGCCCGCCCTGTGGTGCCGCCCTCCTGGTGGCACCCGGGCCCAGCGAGGTTCTGGTTCCTATACGGGGCGTAGTCCCCGAGCGCAACTCTGACACCATGTAGCCGCTGCCGGGTTGTTAGCACTGGCGCGCCAACTCTGGGGCATTTTTTTTCTCCCCATCTTTTCCCCCACGTTGTGTTAGCACTGACGCTATAACGTGGAGGCTTTTTTTTTGGATTTTTTACCCTAACTGGCACTGTGACGACCTCGAGCAAGATTCTCGAGCTATAAGAAATCTCTTTAATGGCAAATTTTGTGGCTTCTAGCATGTACTTACGGAATATCCATCGATATTCTATTATTGTAAATTATGTTATTCTGTAATACTAACTATTACGGTTCAAAATATTGTACCTATTACGTGCGGAAGCTACAAAATTCATAAAAACCCCTGTCGAAAATTGTATCAACATTGCATCATAATTTGCGCCGCCCGCCATTTTCAAACATTCCAGAAGCATTGGGTGCGCGCGAAATCCCCAACGTTTTTTTACACACGGCGGAAGCTAGCCGTTTGGAACATAATTGCCCTGTGCGCAGAATTTGTGCGCAGTTGGTGTGTTACTGCCGCCCTGCGGTAGAACTTGTAAATCACTGATACGCAGAGATATGAATCAAACATTCTCGTATGTATTGCTTGGAAATTCTTGTTTTGTCTGTTTTCGCAACTAAAATAATTACGGAATACAACAATAGTGCCTCTATAAGCACATCGTCTGTACACATCATTCGTTGACGCAGCAAAAAGGAGTTCCTATGTTATATAACAAAGGTAGCCTCTAGCGGGAACCTTCCAGTACATCACTCAATTGGCCCAAGCAATTTCAAGTTGCCTCTTTCATAAATCCATAATGCTGTCTAATTAATAACTTACCTTTTTCCCAGTGCTTATACAGGTACATTAAGTTCTTTTTTCTGTTTTTCTACAAAATAAGTGATCATCAAACGTCAAGGTGACAGTTGTGATTATCAAACGTCAAAGTGACAGTTGTGATTATCAAACGCCAAATAACAGTGCTTCATTAAAAAAGTGTTGTCTAAATGAAATAAACTAGTGGTGTGCTCAAATAATAGCCGCATTTAAGTGATTTTCTCCTCGGAAAATTAGTGTTCTTTTTTTCATTTTATTGGGAAGTGCCATTTTGGAAGTTTTCCCAGTTTTCAGTGCAGTTAGTGACAAGTGAACAAAAGTGCACTACAAAAATTAAATTTCTTGTTTCCCTAGGGGAACCCCTGGCCAAAAATTTGAAAATTCCTGGACTTGGGAAATTTCGGAAATTTTTTTTTCTTTCTTCTCTTCTCCAAGGAGCACGGTTTTAAACAACACCACAATGGAAGCCAGCCGAACGGTTATGTCATCGGACTTGGGTATTATTCCCAACGTCCACAGTTTATCTAAAGCCAACCTCCTATCTGTTCTAAAAGACAGAGGTCTTTCGTTGGAAAACAAGTCGAAATCTGCATTAAGAGCGTATGCATTTTTGTTCAACAAAAAGTTCGTCAAGAAAATAAACCTTGCATCAACAATTGAAGAAAATCCATGTACCATCACCAAGGATACAGATACAGAAGTCACGGTGACAAATAAAGAGCCGGAGCTACTTGTTAAAATGAAACAAGATATTGTACCCATCGCGGCACAAGGAAAAGTCCACGATCTTTCCTCTTGGAAAATCAAATATAACGGTGTTTCTAATGTAATGGATTTCATTGATCGAATCGAAGAAACAGCATCAATTAAGAGCATCCCGCTTGACGTTCTACGAAAAAATTTCATAGAACTCATTTCTCCGGAGTTAATCCCTTGGCACCGCATTCAAAAATTAAAATGCAAGGATTGGAATAAGCTCAGATCAGCTTTAATTTCTAGTTTCGGCAAAACTGAAGCACAACACCGAATAAAACTGTCTTTACTATCTATTAAACAGTTAGTAAACGAAACGGTGGCAACGTTTATAGAAAGGGCCGAATCCATCAATATCAAACTTTCTCTCCCGATCCCTGAAGCTGAACTACTACCAGTCATAACTGATGGTCTTCTCTACAAATACGAGAATATTATCACCTCACAGAAAATCACGTCACTGGCTCAATTAAGCGAAGTATGCACACTCCTAGAATCTTACCAAGACAGGAAGAATACCCAAGCGTCTTCAACCAACATAACTGTGCCAAGTCGTTCTTCGGAATTAAAACCGGAATATGACAACAAAAAAATTTGCTCCTTCTGCAAGAAAATAGGCCACCTAGCTGATACCTGTTTTAAGCAAGCCAAATTACGGGAACCTAGAGAGCCCAGGACCTTCAAGAGGCACCGCTCTAAGGACCGCTCCCCCCCTCGCGATGAATTACGCGAAATTTTCAAGAGATCCAAATATAACATGGATAGGCTGCAAGATACTAGCAATGCCAAACCCCCAGTGGATTTTTCTAAACCACCATCCAACTACTTCTCTAAGAAGCCAAAAAACTAAATGGCAACCTCTCAGGTATACATTCCGTATCAAGGTCTAAGGAATGGACTGATTGGTTATCCCACATTAAATATTTTAATCAGATCTTGAATATTTCCTCAGTGTGTTGCAAGCAAGCCAAGGAGCTCTGTACTTCTCTGCTAAATTGGCCCCCCGTTTTGTCAAGGCTAAGGTCGTAAAGGAAATATCGGACTTAGTCTACTCTTTGTCCGACACCTCTGGCAAACATGTCAGTAATTACCATATTAAAGACATCGTAAAGTCCGGAAGTGAGGAGATAACCGACATCACTCCCACTATCGACGGAACCACAAATTAATTCAATAAGTATCACTACCTCCCTCGCAGCGTGCATACCTTACAAGAGTTACACCCCGAGTCATGGAGTTGTGGCACAAGTCCTCAAGCGTGAGGCAAGTCTCGAGTCAGCTTCCGAGCGATCTCTAGACATTGTTTGTAAATAAATAAATATGCATATATTAGACGTGTAAAGTGTTAATTACATGTCCACTCTTTCGTTGACAAAACGATATATATATATATATATTCTTAAAAAAAACCTTTTTTAAATGCATTTTCATATGTTGTTTTTGCTCTAACTTTCTTTCTTTCACGACATTGTGCTGTGTTTTTGTTTTTTCCTTTTTTCACCTGTTCCGAGACTGATCACCTCTGAACAGAGGCACCTCCGAGTCATAATGCTTGGGAAGTCATGAGCCCAACTGTTGTTTCTCATCCCCTACACTACGCAATGTGCAGGCCTGTTTTGCTCCGTCTTTTCATGCCATGTAATTTTTTTGTTTTTTTGTTTTGTTATCAACATGTCGTGTTGGAAACAATGTCACGCTTCTCGTTATAATTGCAAGGCAATCAACATCGGTCAACGGCGTAGGTTTCTGTTTGTTCGGGTTTTGTAAATCCAGAGTGTAAAAACCCCAACTCAAGCCTGTTATTGCCCCTGTTCTTTACCGTTTCCAATTTTTTTCTCGTAAAGGTTAAAATAATTAACAATTGCCCTTCGGCGGTCGTTCCTAGGAATCGGATTTTGTAAATTCCAAAGTGTTAAATCCCGACTCGGAACCAGTTAATTATTCCTGCAACCTACCATTCTACCTACCCTGGTAAAATATTGCTGTTTTCTTGTTTTTGGTTTATCTTGAGTATGTAAAACCCAACATTGGTCTCAAGTATAAAAGTGTGGTCACTTACACAGTCACCCCTAATGTACATATAGTTTTTCAATCTTTTTTCTTTAAAAAATTGATGGCGTCCTACCCGTGCTCAGTTTTACCCGAAATTGGATTTTGACACATCCATTTTGGAAATTGCATATATTAAAAAAAAAACCAAGAAAGGGTCTGTAGATTTGCATAAACAAATCTATTCTTACTCGTTTCGACCAAAGTATGTAAAACCGAACAATTCGGTCTTTTGTGTCTTAGCGAAATCCTTACTGTCACGTCACGTATGTCTTGTATTACACGTTTCAGTCCTAGGGGACAGGTTAATAAAACCTCATGGTCATCCTGGTTCCCGAACGCAAATAGTTGTAACATTACGTAAATCAGCAACGTGTGGTCTGATCATCGTTCTACAACTTCAGGCATCCAATGTTCTGCCACTTAAACAAAGTGTTTGCGACCCAAAGATCGCAAATCACACGGTTCACTTGTAGCTATACAGAAGGCATGTAAAACCTCAATTGGTCCCTTTTGTTCTTCTCAATGAAGATTGCTACCTCCGACAGTATGTAAAACCACTATAGGTCTGTCTTGTTTTGCTTGGTGTAAGCAGAATTTTACTCTGCCATCGCCCTGCACCTTGTTGACATGTGAAGTAACGTTATATCGTATATTTTCTCTGTTATTCTATCGTACGCCTTTTGGGCTACGGAGTTAGTCTATCTAACAAATCTTTAAGAGCAGTGTTTAAACAAATACTGTTATCATTTATTGTGTTATATTTAAATGCACCCACCACCACAGGAGAGATCCTCACAATATCCACCATCATAGGAGAGATCCTTAAAATATCCACCATGATACGAGAAGTTCGTTATAATCACTTATGCTCTTGTTATTGAGTTGGTCGTGTGTCTTTAATTGGACATGAGTACCGCCCCTTTTGGTCGTGTGTCTTTAATTGGACATGAGTACCGCCCCTTTTGGTCGTGTGTCTTTAATTGGACATGAGTACCGCCCCTTTTGGTCGTGTGTCATTAAATTTGGCATGAGAACCGCCTTGTTTGTTTATAATTGTGTACTTATATAATTTGTGCACCAAACGTGAAGACGTTACAATACTCACCATGATTCGTGCGAACGAAATAATATCAACCCTTTTGTGCGTACTAAAAAAAAAATAGTCCACAACCTTTTTGCAATTGTTCAACGACAATGCCCGTGGACTTCCTGTTTTGCCACTTCTTTCTCTAAAGGAAAGAAGCCCAGGAATATCTACTATCTCAAAAGGACTAGCTTGTCAGCTTCACTGTCAGCTATGGGGCATAGTGCCGTGGGAGTTAATCGAATGGGCACAAAACCACCAAACTCGTCGGCTGGGAAGCGAATAAAAGAAATCCCGGGATTGTGAAATTGGAGCGAGGGTCTATCTTTTCTCACAATCAAGGAGAAGTTTTAAGTGACCCCTAATCTTTCGTCATACACGCGAAAGACTAGCCTTTTGGTACTTCGTCTATTCTCATGTTCATGCCGATCTCACTTTTTTAATATATCCATTTTGGTTAATGTAAAGAGTTAGGAAATCTGCTGGTTGATTATGTTTCATTCTCACATGGAGTTTGAATTGGAAATTAGTCCAGTCTCTAGCAGGTTTCGTCACTCAACTCCTGTCCTTTTCCTTTCCCCATCACCATGTTCTCAGGTATATGTTATGAAGTGGAAAATCTGTTGTTGACCATATTTCGACCTCACTTGGAGTTCGAATCGGTAACAGGCCGGTTATCAACAGGCTTTCTCCCTCACTCTCTACGTATGTCTCATCATCCTCATCATTGTCGTATAGAAGCACATTCATGAATGTTGGATAAGTACGGTATGCACTTGGCGTATCGTCTGTCTCTTTGACAACCTCTATTCATGAATCAGTTTCTCTGCTTTGCCGTGACTTGTTCACGACTTCTTGCCTTGTTCTTTGAAATTCTACAAAAAATGTTACCATCTTATGTTAACATAGGCCAAGAAAGGCCGGTTGTTTTTCATCCAAGTTTTTTGTCTCTCGGCAAACGCCAGGTTATCCTAGCAAAGGATAACATTCGGAACATGTCATTGTAAACTAGTTAGGAATCTCTCACTCTCTACCGTTCTCTCTGGGTCTGCAATCGTCAAAAACCTCGTTTCTTTTTTCTGAACACATTTTGTTTCTCTCCAAACCCTTTTTGTCCATTGGTCTCTAGGCAGGTAAATGTCAAGAATCTTGCTCTTTTAATAATAATTTCTCCCGGATTTAAAAAAGAAGCCCAGAAGGATGTCCCCATCGGCAGCCGAGCTGAGATTCACTTCCTGGCAGCCTTCGCTGTGGTTACGGAGGTCCCCCGCCGCCATTTTCTACATATTTGTTCCTGAAAGCACAGACCATACCGCCTTATGTATGTTGTCTGGTTGCACCATTGCGAGCCTAGTTGTCCCACTATACAATGACACTCTGGACTACCTTTGGGCACGCTAGCCCCTGGGTTTTGTTCCTGCTCTCGCTACCAAGCCAGTTTTGCCGTCTCTTGCTCTGTTACGCAGTGACGCACACAATGTCATGTGTAAACCATTAATACCTTGACTCTACAGTATTCGCTGAATGCGCACCCTCACAAGTTATCCCGAGCTACATTATGCTTCGATAACCATTATACACGATCCGTGCTTACCATATTGGCACATTAGGATTCGTACTGGCATGCCTGCAGACCCTGGTTTCTTCTCCTCAATGACCTCTGTAACCATAGTCCTCCGCACTGCAACCACAGTCTCCACTCCGCAACCTTCGACGTCTTCAACGAAACAAGTGTTTTCACAAGACCCTAGTGTACTCTTGAGTGTTATCTCAAATGGGTCAGGTTACAGTGATAAGGTAATCTTTAGAGTCTGTGAACCCTCGTTTTCTTCGCAATTCTTCAAAACTTTCCGCAAACCATCGAAACAAAAAAAACAAATCTACGCACCGCAAATTTAGCTTCCAGACCAATGAAACCCTAGAGTCACATTTTCATAATTTTTGTCCTTGTTTTCGCATTTTCACATTTTTGTCTTTGTTTCACATTTTCATAACCTTGTTTTTGTTCTTTCAATTGCATAAATATGTATGTTGTTTCACCCCTCCTTGTGATAACTGCCTGTTCCTCATATTTTATGTACCCCCCTCCCTACCCTGACCAACATTGTACCTAGCCCATGGCATAAGCTAGTTTTTAGTTGTTAGTCAGCTCTCTCTCTGGTCTACAATCTCTCCTTCAACTCCCGTGGGTAACGTAGAGGGTTTTTGCCCTATTGCTCCATTGCCACGTCGCTTTTTTTTCCGAGCGCGGGGGGAGGTGTTACGATGCACAAATAAGCCCCTACTAATTATTCACCCACGCCACTGCACAGACTACAGTTTCGCTCTTTCGCCGCAAGCGCGCCGCGCGCGCTAGTGGAGCCAAATGCGAGCAACGGTCGGCAAAGCCGCCGACTCTCGACACTTCCTAGGCAGAGCGCTCCGCGAACAGTCGACTGTTTTGTTAAGGAGAAATTCTCTCCGCAGGGCACCTTTGTGGCCCGAGTCATCCGCGACGCAATATGGCGTCGGGAATTTAATACGCAAATGCGTGTTCTAGATGCTACGGCAGACAAGGCCGAGGCGTAATTTAAAGTACAGTGACAATGTTTACGTGTGTGGGACGTTTCACCTGGAGTCTCCTGTTGGAACGAGATCCCCTCTGCTGCGGACGAGGATTGGACCTGCCGCCTCCATCGCAGTAAGCCCCCTTAAATTAATGTGTTCTATTTGCCCTCGCGATTTTACCTGAGCAATGACGACCCCAGAGAGGACAGGTTGAGAGACTTACCGTGTAGGGACATTCTAGCCAGGAACTGCCTTTTAACCTTGTATTTCTGTGTTTTCTCACAATACATTTTGTTTGTTTTACCTAAATACCGTTCTTTTATTGAGGAGATTGTTCGAGGGTGATCACGGCCAGTATTTCCCCCCATGTAAAACATTCCAAACAGCCTACCGGCGACCACACCACCCTGATGACGAGGGTCTCCCCTGCTTGCCGTTGGTTCGAGCTAGCCGCCTGCAAGGTAGGTCGGAGCCCGCCCTGTGGTGCCGCCCTCCTGGTGGCACCCGGGCCCAGCGAGGTTCTGGTTCCTATACGGGGCGTAGTCCCCGAGCGCAACTCTGACACCATGTAGCCGCTGCCAGGTTGTTAGCAGTGTATATATTTTAAAAACATATTTTAAAGCCATTTAAAACTGTAATTGATTCACTAACCGTTTAGCCTCTTGCTTTATAAACCATTTAATGGAAGCTTTTGGCTTTAGGGAAAGCTTTATTCGTACGTTTTTTTGTTGCGTTTTATCAATATGGCACATAAATATTTAGTATCGACCTCTTTAGGATATCAGTAAAAAATGAAAAGAAAACTTATACTGTACTTTTAAATATGTCATACAGAATAAATACTAGGGGCAGTAAATGAGAGCCCTGTGGTATTCCCTCAGAATCAAATTTTGGACTCTTCTTACCTGTTAGCCTCAGCTTGTCTGATGAGCTTCTGTTCCTCGAAGTATGGCGAGGAGATGGGTCTAGAGTAGCCCGAAGGCGGGCCGCCCTGACCGGGGGGCGGCACCAGGCCCCAGGACTTGATGTCCGCCATATCTTCCGGTCGGGGGTTGAAGTTATTCACGATGGTGTTGCGGTGATTATCGCCGCTAATATATCTGGAAATTTAAATTGGTACTGATGCATTAATAAAATCAGACATCTGTAACATTTTATTCTAAGTTTTTATAATCGCACTCATGATTTTTTTTTATTTCCTGATCTAAATTAAACATTATCTAGCAAATGTGATACTTTACAGAAGGCAAATGTTTCGACAGCTCTTCGAAATTGCAATCAAAGGGTAGCGAAGTTTTGATTTTCATTTTTGTAACAAAATGATGCAAGGATATTTAGGAACGGAAATTGGTACAGCAGGGAGGATGCCACCAGAATGTTGAATAACCTTGTGGAGGATAATTTATCCCTTAATAATAACAGCAAATCTATTCGAATTTTTGTTAAGATACGTTTATACCAAACCTTATTCTAAAAATCCGTTATTTAAAAAAAAAACTCCGCAGTTATCTTCAGTAAATAACAGATATTAACGACGGTAACAGATATTACTCAATATTAATTTGAAAATCAATTATTCTCAATATTAAATGATTTTAGACGGTCGCTCCACAATTGACAATGTTTTAAAACTGTGTATTTTGACTGCTAAGTCTTGACTGGTTACTTCTTTTTTCTTATGTTTATATCTGATTTAGTCTTTGCACTAATTTATCATTCTTTAATCTTATAATGTACACTTTTTTTAAGTCGTGTTATTTTATTTCAAATTGGACCAAGTCGGTAAAGAATAATATATGACGTGGAGACTACAAAATAATATTTCATTACAATATTGGATTTAATAATAATAGGACAATTTTTGTTTTCATAATTAAAGAAATAATGTTTAAGATTTAATGATTCGACTTCTTTCTCCGCGTTTCCGATTCTGCCCCTCAAGGGTTAACTGAACTCGAACTGTGAATCGAGAACTAAACTCACTTTCTAGACTAACAATGACTAACGATGACTTAGTAAAATTGGTATGAGGATCTTACGAACAGGAATCTAATACAGAAGGATTTCCGGCACCATTTTGTCTGGGTCAATTTCAATGTAGGATTTATCAAGGTGAGTTCTTACGGCAGATGAAATGTGATAAAAAACAACGACGTCACAGAACTTTGTGAGTTGTTCTTACGAGACATCAATTAAAACTGATTGATGCTGTCCGGATTTTATTGAATTGCCGTTATCGTTGTCGGATATTATACCTACAAACTACAACAAGTATTGGTTTGGTCATTAAAAAGTAATTCTAGTTATAATTTGTGCCTCAATTTGCATTAAAATAAAATTTAATATGCATTAGAACTTTTTTAACACTTTTTTTTAAAATAACCTCTTTGAAAGAAATATGCATTTTGATTGACCTTTTTGAAATTCAGATAAGCGATACCGTAGGTACCATATTTCAATTTGGTAGGCGGTATGGGTACCATAGGTCACCCCAAGTGGTTCGCTACGTTTAGTGACTTAGCAGTGATGACCGGGTTTATGGAGAGAGGTTTGTCCGGGTACATTCCTCGACACATTGACCTCCAGATTTCTCGTAACTTTTTTCCATCCGGAATGTCCCCTCCTTACTTTCCAGTAAAAGTCCCTTCACACAGCATTGCCTAAGTTAATCAAGGCCCTGAGGGAAATTGTATGGAGCTAATGTAAAAAAATAATTTCCAATAAGCCGAAAATTAGTTGATTTTTATTTAATTTATAATTTTATATTTCATTTTTGTTTAAATTTTTGACAGACGATTTTTAAAGTTCACTAATGCTGTTTTTTGGAAATGTGAATTTCTGTCGTCTCTATAATTTTTCAATAAATTTTTTAATTATTGTGTTATAAAGAAAATTGGAATTATTTACTTTTTTTTTGATTCTGAGACAAATATTTTATAAATACATAATCCTTCAATCATGTTGTACGAGTATATAAAGAAAAAAAAATCAATTTTATTAAACTTCTAAATTATGTTGACGGACTATGAATCTATACATTGTACTCACTCAGAGCCCAGACCAGGTCCAGATAGCTGCCAGTCTTGCTCGCCGTACTGACCGCCAGGAGGGCCTGATGGGGCATACCCTCCGAAGCCCCCGTGCGGAGGTTCCGAAAGTACATAGGCAGCATGTCCTGACGGGGGACCGTGACCTGAGGGAGGCCCGTGAGACTCGATCGGGGGACCTCCGAAGGAATGGTGTGGTAACTAAAACAAGAGAAAAAAAGGTTTATTTTTTTATGTAAGTTTAATGTAAGTTATAAGTAAGTTTTTATGTAAGTAAGTTGAATGTAATTGGTAAGTAAGTTTTTATGTAAGTTGTCTGTAAATTATAAGTAAGTTTTTACGTAAGTTGAATGTAAGTTTTTATGTAAGTTATGTTAGTTGAATGTAAGCTAGATTTTGAAATGTAAGTGATGTAAGTTGAATGTAAGTTATAAGCAAGTTTTTATGTAATCTATGAAAGTTATGTAAGTTGAATGTAAGTTATAAGAAAGTTTTATTGTTAATTTTGTAAGTTGAAACCTTCTGATGAGAAGACATTCCCGTTAGAAGCTTTACAATTTTAACAATCTTTAATCTCGTTGATCATTTTAAAAGTATATAATCGTTTATGACGTGTCATATTTTTTGACCGTTTAATCAATTTAATTATCGTGAAATTACTATTTTATATCAACCTTTACTACGAACCGGTTTACATTATAAATTCCTAAAATAATCTTTGGGTAAATTGTAGTTTCTCCTATCTTATAGCGGAAAGAAAATTAAAATTAAATGAGTAATTAGGTATATTTAAAAAAATATAAGTCTAAACTAACAAAAAATGTGTTTTTTCATGAAAAATGATATTTTTTGCATTAACTTTGTGAGAAAGAAGAATAAAGTAAAGAAAGAAGAAAATAAATTTCAACCACGGCCTATCATCTTCGGGGATGTTGTGTTTATGGTCTTTTTAAGGAAAGGAAGAAGAGGAGGTTCTGGAAAGAAAAATGAAACGGACGTATGATGTATGAATACATCCTCCAACTGCTGTGCCGCATTTGCCGCCAAGACCTAGTCAAACCTCACCCCATGAACCCGGGTACACTTGCGAAGTTATCAAACGAAATAAGTCAATTGGGGTGACCTATGTCAGGGGTGTTGGTTATCCAAAAATGATTCCCGGGGCGATGGCACCCACAATTGAGCAAAAGATCATGTACAAGCATATAATACAAAGAAAGAATACAAAATACATTTCTTTGTTTTAAAATTGGTATTCCAGCAATTTTCAAACTGCAACACTCTAAATGTTATGAATATGCTTAAATAGTCAGACAGAGGGATTTTCACTGACTTGATATTTTGATATAAACTTTTAAATGATGTAGTTTATACGTTGATAGTCCAAAATTGTTTGCATTGGTAAGCTTTCGGATTCTACTACTAGATAATACTAGAAGTCGGGATTTATTTCAATGCCAAAATTCTTTAAAAAAGAGACTGACTACCACATGTAATCTTCTTTGCATAGAATACAAATGGAGGTAAATAATTATACCAAATCAGTGGATATCTTCAATTTATCACTAAACAAATACAAAATGTTTTTACTGAGGCAGTTCAATAAATATTGTATAGTTTTGACTATTCGTAAAAGCTCATAAAAACGGCGTTAATAAATAAAAAAAGTAGGTGATTCTTACCGTGTGATGAAGGTGTGAGATCTGATGATGATGATGGTGATACTTGGTGCTGTGATAGTTGTTATGGTACCAGGAGCACAGCTTGAAGATGTGGGTTAGAGCAGGGAACACAAACAGAACGAACTTCAGGAACAACTTCTTGGCGTTGTGGACTCCCATCAATAGAGGCAGGAAGACGAACAGTTTCAACTTAATCAGCTTTATGATGACAACAATGGCTAATATTGCCATTAAAATCTTGCTTTTGATGTATTTTTCTATGAAAAGAAAAGAAAATCATTAAGTTTCATAATCGTTATGTCGTTAATATCTTGCTCTTGAAGTATTTTCGGTAAAAAAGAAAATAAAATCATTTGTTTATGCAGTTTCGTAATCTCCATTATTTTCCATATTTTAAATGTTTATGTTTATGACTAGCGGTTATATTTGTAAAGATTCCCACAATAATAATAACTGAATACTTATTATTTTGTATTTAACATAAATAAAAATTATATCATTGAAGAAGATAATAATAAAGATAAATCTAAACGAAACATGAAACAGAACAAGACCCAGAATAGACCCAGAACAAGACCCGCATTGGTTCTTAGGAATCTTGCAAAAATGACACAAATATCACACACTTGGAACATTTCGAATAAGGAATATAAAAATGGCACAGCTTACGTTTTTTCTAACTAAAATTACTGATAACGAAATAAATTATTTAAAATGTGTTTAAAATAATAATATAATTAATTTAATATTATTAATAGAGCAATGAAAATTTTAGGATTTATTATTAGAATAACCAAACAATTTTGTAACATTGATACTATTTGCATTTTATGCATAACGCTAGTGAGAAGCATTTTAGAATATAACTCTACGATTTGGGCTCCACATTACAATATCTATATTCAAGCGATTGAAAAAGTCCAGCATAGATTCCTTAGGTATATTAATTTTAAATTAGGTATTCCAAGAGAATCCGTGGACTATAATTTGTTATTAAACTGGACTAATCTCGTAAATTTATCAGATCGCAGAAAAATTTGTGATCTATTAATATTATATAAAATAATTCATTCGGTCCTGGATACCCCTGATTTAATAGAACTAATACGATTTCATTGCCCTGGTCGCGCTAACAATAGACTGACTCTACCGTTCTACTATAATAACACACATACATTATCACATTATTACTCACCAATCAGTCGATTACACATTTTGGGAAATGAATATGCTAACATCGGCGACATTTATTTCTTAAAATTAGCGCAATATAAACATGCACTCAAAAATTATTTTTCCATAATGTAACTTTATATACGCAATATGGATATGTTGAAATGAAATGATGATATTTCTCATTGTTCTTTTTTGTTATTTTTTGTTGTGATACATAAAATAATTGTATGTTATTTTTAAGTTTCAAACTACTATTATGTAATGATATTATTTTTCTTACTTTTGTAC
Source organism: Limnephilus marmoratus (assembly GCA_917880885.1). Classification (NCBI taxonomy): domain Eukaryota; kingdom Metazoa; phylum Arthropoda; class Insecta; order Trichoptera; family Limnephilidae; genus Limnephilus; species Limnephilus marmoratus. The sequence goes on from OU862926.1 coordinate 34,481,366, forward strand.
TCTATTATATGTTTATTTATAAAAGGCAGTATAGCCGTATTTAAAATAAAATAAAATAAAAATAAAATAAAATGTATTTAAAATGACTGATTTTTGCATTTTTATATATAAATTCTTTGACAAATCTAATAAGCCTAAATTCTGAATGAGAGACCTAGGTATAATGCCAGTAGACGAAATATTATAAATATAATTATTAAAATTTGAAAGCGTATTTCATCACCTTTCAAAAACCGTTTTTAGTTTTCGGATACGTTCAGAAATATTTCATTTATTTGGATTTTATTGCAAAGCAGAAATCAATTTATTTATTTATTAATTTACGGACAATAGTCCATTTACAACATAATAATAACACGAATAAAAACAGAACAGAGATGACAGTGAAGGAAGAGCATGTATAAATGAATAGCAATGCCAATATTCCATACGTAAAAGTACACATGGAAGACACTACAAGTCAAAGCATGAAGAAGCATTTAAATATTGCGTATCGGCTTCCGAAAGTGATATAGTTTACTCCAAAAAAATCAATGCTTTGACATGCGTTGGCAAGTCTCGACATTCTGGATAAGGGATAATGGTATCCATAATTAGTAGAATGTTGATTGTGGAACAGCAATTCATTATTTCGGAGTCTACGGGAAGGGATGTTGAACTGGATGAGTTATCAAATGAAATATTTTGACCTTCCGATAAAATAGGACCGGGGCCTAAGAGGTGACTAAATAACCCCTCTTTTGATGTCAAAAAGCACATGCGGACTGCCAATGTATATTAAAGTTAGTGTTTCTTCTCGAAATGGTCAATGTATTCATATTTTTAATATTTTAAGTATCGTTTGATGTTTAAGAATGTATTTTTAATGGGTCATTAAGGATTAACATAATTTTATACATTGAATTTGCAATAAATGTGTAATTAAAATGATAATATCCCACGTTTTCGATACCTATAGGCTTTTCTAGAATTATAATAATCCTACTTATATGCATAATTACATGATTATTGTATTTGTGGTGAGATTTTTTTACTGTGAGAACGGAAATGGCATAACGATGACCTAGAAATATAGGTAGTTTTATATATGTAATATCTCGTGTCAGCAAACATTATCGGAGTTTAATAAACTTGTATGCATAATTATTAGTACTTACTTTGATTTAGTACGGGATATTGATTGCTGATAAAATAAACCATCGATTCGTGATAACTGCAAGTTGGTATTTGTATTTGCGTGTGTTCTACTTTTTTAATGTGAACACCGTACGAGAGTCCCAATAGTTGCGTGTGTGACTACGGTATCCCCAATAACAGGAAGAGGTTTGTGTAATGTCTGGTTTGTGTAATGTAAGATCAGGTCGCAAAATACGGCTAAAGCCATTTCAAGCAACAACGATATTGAGAGTATCCTTGTCCAATACAATTGTAATTTGGAAGGAGAGAATGGGTACCATTGAGTACCGATGGTTATCATGGGAACCATTAATGGGATAATCAATACTTTTGCCAAAGATCACCCCAAGCGGTTTGCTGCGTTACGTGATTTGGAAAAAAATCGGCTTATGGGGAATGATCCAAAAAAAAAAATATATTTTTTTTATACTAATTATGGGCCGGAAAATCCGAATCTGAAAGAATTAGGCGGCGGCAAGCAATATTAACTGAGTTACACGACTTTAAAAATTTTTATACACACACAGGAAAATAGCCATTTTGGAAGCATTTTGATTCCTAGAAAATCAAACTAGTTATTTTTATACTAACTATGGGCCGGGGAATCCGAATCTGAAAGAATTAGGCGGCGGCAAGCAATATTAACTGAATTACACGACTTTAAAATTTTCTATACACACACACATGAAAATAGTCATTTCGGAAACATTTTGACACACGAAGTACGAAAATCATAGAAAAACAAGAAATGTACTAAAACATGTGCCGGCAGTGTTACCAGCTCTCAAAAATATTTATCCCTATATTATGAATTACGACTATCTCAACGGCCGTATTCTTAAACCAAAAGTATGAAAATGCGTAGTATTAAAAATGCGTAACCTAACCTAACCTAACGCTAGGTTTGTGTAACATGGTTTGTGCCCCTTTATACCGCCTGCTCGCGTCACGGCAAAAAAACATCCCTGTTTTCAAGTAGTTTAGCGGCTACGCTAGGTTTGTGTAACATGGTTTGTGCCCCTTTATACCGCCTGCTCACGTCACGGCAAAAAAACATCCCTGTCTTCAAGTAGTTTAGCGGCTACGCTAGGTTTGTGTAACATGGTTTGTGCCCCTTTATACCGCCTGCTCGCGTCACGGCAAAAAAACATCCCTGTTTTCAAGTAGTTTAACGGCTACGCTAGGTTTGTGTAACATGGTTTGTGCCCCTTTATACCGCCTGCTCGCGTTACAGCAAAAAAACATCCCTGTTTTCAAGTAGTTTAGCAGCTACGCTGGGTTTATGTAACATGGTTTGTGATACAAAAGTGAGTAAAATTTATAAAAAATAAGTACTTAAAATATAAACATGTTATTTTACGTTATTGATATTACTGCTTAATGGCAACACTTAATTTTGTGTGGTAAAAACATCTATGTTATCTTGTTTTTCTATGATCTTCGTACTACGTGTGTCAAAATGCTTCCGAAATGAATATTTTCATGTGTGTGTGTATAGAAAATTTTAAAGTCGTGTAATTCAGTTAATATTGCTTGCCGCCGCCTAATTCTTTCAGATTCGGATTCCCCGGCCCATAGTTAGTATAAAAATAACTAGTTTGATTTTCTAGGAATCAAAATGCTTCCAAAATGGCTATTTTCCTGTATGTGTATAAATTTTTTTAAAGTCGTGTAATTCAGTTAATATTGCTTGCCGCCGCCTAATTCTTTCAGATTCGGATTCCCCGACCCAAAATTAGTATAAAAATAACTAGTTTTATTTTTTTAGGAATTTCCCCCATAAACCGATCTTTAGCCCGTGATTTAGCAGGGGGGCCCGGGTTCAAGGCAACGGATGACATGGACACACTGAACCTACCAATCCCTCGTATCTTTTTTCTTTCCAGAAATTCCTTTAAATGAGTCTAGTTCTTGAACTGTTGATTCTTGGTGGAATTCCATTGTATTAGAATTGAAATTAAAACATTTTTGCACTTTCTTCCACTTATTTATTTTCACCAGGACCGATTTCATCCTACTTCGGACATTTTCAGACTAGTCCAGTGAGCGCTAATATTAAAAACGACAATATTTAAGCGAAAATTGTGAAAATGTTTTATAAAACCGGTCCTGGTGAAAATAAATAAGTGGAAGAAAGTGCAAAAGTGTTTTAATTTTGATTCTAGAACTTCCTTTCATTAAAAAGATCCTCCACGTAGCATCACCAAAGATGACTTAGACCCCGAAGAGAATTGTTTTGCTCGGGGCCTCCTGTGTTAAGCTATTGTGAAAAAATACCTTACAGAATCCGAAATTTTGGAGTATCAATAAAGAAAACGATTAAAATGTCGTTAAAAGTAGTGATTTTTATTTAACCAGATGTTAAATTTTAATTCGTGACTTCAGGTTTTCACCGTTCATATTAATTTATTATACCTAGGTACTTATATATCCTACTGTAATGATTGTCCCTCATTTTATATTGGAAAAACAACTCGTAATTTTGAAATCAGAATCAAAGAACATTTAAGGTGTCTTAATAATAATAATTTTTCTGAGTTCGCTAACCATATCATTGAAAATAACCATAGTTTTGAAAAAATACAGGGGTAAATATTCTTCATATTAATCATAAAGGAAAACGTTTAGATAACTTAGAAGCCTTGGAAATAAAAAAAAATCCTTTAAAAATAACGAATCTATTATCAACAAACAAAAAATATTGTCTTATAGCCCAATCATGGATAAGTTCCCCTACCCACCCACTCTTCATTAATACCTAGCAACGGCTCCACCCCTACCATAATAATACATTGTTCCGATCCATATTTCAAAACTGTCAAATCAGTATACATTTGCCCTGAAGAAGGAACGGTCGTTCTGAAACCGGTCGGCTTTACTCAAATATAAAAGTGGTTCAAACAAAGTTAAATTGTTACATTTTACTTCAATGTCCTTTTCTGATAAGTCTAAATATTTCTGTGGTTGCGTTCACAGATCGCACTGACCCGCTCCCACATAGCAAATAAATTAATTAGTACTTTTCCATTCATAGATAGGTAGGCCCGAACATACTATTACAGTAACAATTCATTTCAAACACTTTATTATGCCCTTTTGACAACTTATATTAGGTCCTTACATATGAAATTGGCGTTTTGTATGGGAGAAACATAAAGGCCATTTTTTTTAAATATAATATATTTATTTGATATTCATTGGTAGTTCATCGATCCCTTTACTAAAAAAACCATTCGGACGGGAATCAATAAAATCTTTGAAGGCGGTTTGGACTGCCCCATTGGAGTTGAATTTTTTCCCTTGCAAGAGTTATCCAAATTTCTAAAAAAATGGTAATCTATTGGGGCAAGGTCCGGAGAGTACGGTGGATGTCCAATTGAAGCTCCTCTAATTTGGTAGCCGTCTGTTGTGCAGCGTGTGGTCTAGCGTTCTGACGCACGATTGTAGATTTGCTTCACTCAATTCGTGAGGTACCCACCTTTCAAGCTTTTTCACCTTCCCAATTTGCTTCAAGTGGATTAAAACAGTTTTATCACTAACACCGCAGCCTGCAGCTAACTCGGACGTGGTTTGCGATGGATCCGCTTCCACAATAGCCTTCAATTCTTCATTATCAACTTTGGTCTCCGGCCGTCTACGGGGCTTGTTTTGCAGGTCGAAATTTTCAGAACGAAAACGTTGGAACCAAAAACGCACTGTGTTTTCTTTTGCGGCACCGTCGCCATACACATCATTAATCCTTCAAGCCGTTTCTGCAGCACTGGTGCCACGGTGGAACTCGTACTCGTAAATAACGCGTTATTTCAAGTTTTCCATTTTGTAATCTAAGTGACGCATCTAAGTGACGTATTGTAAAAAACTTCTTACCTAATTAATGTATGCCCACTTGTATGTTTTCCTAGGTAGTCAGAGGGGTTTTTTTTTCGATTTTTTTTTATTTTTGGCAGCATTTTGAAGTGAAAAACGCGATTTTAGTTAAAAAATGTCGGTGAATTTGTTATTAAAATGGTAAAAAAACTTTCTCTGACTACCTGTTGATTTATGTGTAGAAATAGTGTACAAAATTTCAAAAGCATCGGTCATGTCAAGTCAAGATTTTGAGTTATGATGTTCACAGAAATGTTGTTTGCGAGAAACCGATTTAAAATTTTTTATACTCGAAATGTAGTTGAATCGAGCATGAGGGCCAGTTGCTTGAAACTCTGTATCTTCGTTAGTTTTGCTCCGATTTGTTTGAAATTTTGACACAATACTCTTGACATGTTGTATACTGAGTAAAAAAAAAATAAAACCTTACCCCCCCCCCTTAAAGCCTGGTTAAGGATTTGGTCAAGGGAACAAGGAGGCCCCTTCAACCCCCTCACCTCCTAGTCCGCCATTGGTAAAGGGGCCCCAAGACGTGGATTGCCTAGGGGCCCCGACATGGTTAATCCGGCCCTGGGTATAGATATTATCTTCAAGAATAACATATACTTTTTTAAGAGCTTGTGTAAGGTAAATAAGTAATAAATTGGTAGAAATGTCTTAATTAGTTTGTGTGTTCCGTTTCCGGTTCAAGGTGGTGGCTGTTTCCAAAAACGTCTACATTATTTGAATCTCACAAAAAGACCCATCCTGAACTCAAGGAGAAAGTTGTTTTAAGAATGAACATAGCGGTTTATATGCGCCCGATTTTAAGGCTGTTTAAGTAACTTGAACAGGTAAAATAACAAGGTATTTGAAACGACCCATAGAAACATGCGAACAAACAACGACCCATGTTTACTGACGTTTAAGGCTCCGTTATAAGCATTGTAAAAGAAAAAAAATTACTGTTTAAAAGGGAGATACGTGAATACGAATGACACAGCTAGCGTGCTAAAATCAAAAATATATAAGGAACACCGCCCAGAATCTTCGCCTCAGTCTCTTGGAAGGGCTTTAGCGGTGTTCGGTGACCAGATCTGAATAGCCGAGTAATTACCAACCACTCTCCTTCCCTAGACCCCCTTCTTTGGAAAAGTCATTAAAAGTGATGAAAAAACAATGTTAAAATTTTTTTAAATGGGTTACGATAAGTTAGGTCAGTGATTCTTAACCTTGTTGGAGGTACTGAACCCCACCAGTTTCATATGCGCATTCGCTGAACCCTTCTCACCACCACTCATTCACCCAATCATATAAGTCGGGAGTGTGTCTTGACCTCCGCCGAACCCGCGAGATTGATTCACCGAACCCCTGGGGCTCGATCGAACCCAGGTTAAAAACCACTGTATTATAGTATGAGCTATTTATCATTTTTTGCATAACTTTTAATTACTTTTCAAAGGTGTGTTGAATTACATGATTCTGAGTTGTCATGGAATCATTTCTACCGTAAATAAATATCTTTCTCAAACACCCCAAACTATCAAAAAATCCTGCAGGTTTACATTGCTCATTGAGCAAGTAAGCTTGAATCAGGCAGTCAACTTGCCGCAAATAAATGTGTGTGTGTAGTGTTGCGTGTAAGTATGAATGGTGGAGCATGCGCTTGTGGGTAACGCGACCGGATATTGAGTGACCGAAAGAGTCAAGTGCGTACTTGAAATATTTCTAATGATTCTGTTCAACGAATGCGCGTTCTGATCTCACGTACCAATTTTTTATTATTTTACTTTTTTATATACCGCACGGGAATTTCTGCTCTCTCTACGGAGGCGTCTACTAATATCTACAGGAATTCCAAAAACTGAAAAAATCAAACTAATATCTATGAGAATCAAAGTGTTGACGTATATCTACAGCTCAAACTGTTGATTAATATCTATAAGAACCAAAGTGTTGACGAATATCTACAGAACTGGCAGAGGTTGGATTTGCAATTATGTATAGCATATTGGAATAACGTAATATTTCGTATGCAGTTTAAAAAACTTAATTTATGTAAGTATGTATGTAAAAATTCCTAATATCGGACTATTGGACACATTTAGCTGATTAATCCAACCTACGCTCTGTAGATATTAGTCAACACTCTGAAGTTCGTAGATATTAGTTCAACATATGAGCTGTAGATATTCGTCCGACATACAGGCTGTAGATATTAGTTTAGTATCTGGAGTCCTCTCTACTTGTGGAAAGTGACGAAGTACACCACTATTCAGATTTGGTGAAAAAACAGGGCGTAATCCAATTTAAGCAAAGTTTTGATTCTCAATGGTTGACTTTCAACAGACAAGAGTGGTATTGGAAGTAGTTAGTATAGGATCCCGATATAAAACGACCTTCACCGAGATGTTTATTTGATGAAACGTAATTTATATTTAATTTAATATGTCAATAAATATATTGCATAAGGGTTGCCTAACAAATTTTAGTCCAGGGTATGATTAATTAATAATTAAAAAAAAAATTTCTATTTTAATAATATACTACTCCAAAATGATGCACAGCGTATACGAGTCTATCGCTATCCTTTTCATTTTCAAGAACAAATAGCATGCGCACTCTATTTCTTTAAATGGACGGACTTCAAACAGCTGCTATGCTGTGTCCTCTTCTATCGCATGGGATGGTTGGTTGGGAACTCTAAAAAAAATAAATTATTAATTAATCATACCCTGGACTGAAATTTGTTAGGCAACCCATATGCAATATATTTATTGACATATTAAATTAAATATACAATACGTTTCATCAAATAAACATCTCGGTGAAGGTCGTTTTATATCAGGATCTTAGACTAAGTCTAAAACTCTGATACCTGCCGCAAATTAAAAAAAAAATTGCTCTTGCCAGGATCTCAACCCAAAACCTCATGGATTAAACAAGTATTTCTGTGAACAGTCAACGTCGCTTCCAAAAAATTGTGTTTCAAATTTGATTTTTTTTATATAAAGGCAAATATTCCCGGGTTACGAATAAATCTCTTACTACCACTACAGTAAACCGAAAATGTTGCATGCGTCATAACGGAGGACTCAGCCAGTCAAGGAATCGAACACGCAACGCTCGTGTGGGACCCAAACGCGATGCCAACTCAGCTACCGGCCAGTCAAACTTCGGTCGGCTCTTACTTAATAAATCCAAACCAGAATTTTATTTCAACTCATAAGATTTGCAAACAGGTACAACGTTTAAATACCTACTTACTTAATTATAAAACATATTATATTTTACATAACTTTTTTTTCAAATATTTTTTTCAATTTCTTTAAAGAAATTTTACCACCACAATTATAAATCTATTTTCCAAACCATAAGCATGTAGCTATGACAATATTTAAAAAAAATGCTAATTCAATAATCCAAATAAACTCGACAATTTCACATTTGCAAAAAGAATCATATGCTAAGATAGCCAAGTAGTAAAAGTTAGACTTGCTTGAATAATAAAGCAGATGCATCAGATTATTGAAAACGGCAAAAGAACGCGTAAAAAAATTTGAAAATAAAATGCCAAACTGTTGAGTTAAGACAGGACTTCACTACGCTCAGTCAATTACTTCAAGCTTGTAAATAAAGATACTTGGGATGGGTACTGATGTAAAGATGTTGTGGAGAGAAGAAATTCCTTTTTTTTCGAAAGCTAGACGATGAGTAATCATGAAAATCTATGCACAAAAATAAATGAATACCGATCACGAAGCATGTTATCAATAACAATGAAGATCTTTACTAAAAATAGAAGAAAAACATGTCTATACAAGTACAAATCCGTTCAACAAAAAATCTTTCCGCTAAATACTTACCTTTATACCTACAACAATGCTGTTTCGCATGTAATACAATCACTAATAGCTGTTTTGCATTCACATTCATAAAAAAATCCCATTTAACATGATTCAACGAAGTGCTGCGACGCGACCGTTGAACCTGTTGAAAACGCACGGTGAGAACTCGCATTAGTGTCAAGTTGGAGGTTGTCTAAGGCGTTTACCGTAACATTGAAACTATCCGAGTAAAAAATGCACTTTGTAAAAAAGAACAAAATAATATTAAAAATAACTATTAATAAAACCAAATGGTTTGATCTTTTTTGGAATGGTTAATTTTGTCAGACAGTATAGTTTTGATAAAGACTTTTAATGACAGGAAAGACTCAATTTGTAGGGAATTTTAAATACAAAGTTTGTGGTAGTGATTTTATATTAAAGTGCATTTTTAATGTCAGATATTATAAGACTCGAAAACCACCAATTAAATATGTTTTTTTCTTATTTTTCACTAAGATTTTTGAATTAAATTTTTTGCCTGAAAACCGATTGTTCGATTTTAATATTAAGTCCTCCGTGGACAATTTTTTTTGTTCATTATATCTACGTGGTCAAGGATTTAGGCTCTCGATTAGTGATCTGGAGATCGCAGGTTCAAATCACGGCGTGCGCAAGTAAATTATGTTTACTTGATTTGGGTTTTCACTATTAAATCATTTAATTTTCATGGCTTTAGCCGTGTTTGATGACCAGGTGAATAGCCAGGTACTCCCCCACCTTCCTCGGGAGTAGTTGAGACTCTTCTGCGGTGTACACATAAAAATATAGATGTTGCCCTGGTGTAAGACCAACATTAAGAATTGAAATGTTGCTTAAAATTGCTTTAGTCTTGTTTAGTGACTCGACCTGAATATCCAGGTATTTCTTCACTTTCATCTTCCTTCTCTGCTTCCCCTCCCCACTTATCTTCAGCCTCACAACATACCCCAATTTGGGATGCCATAGTCTCACCGGCTCCAAGAGGTTGGAAGAGATTTTAAGCGCCATTAGAGAAAGTGAGATAGCAAATAATTATGCATAATAAGGACAACCTATGACAGTAGGTCGTGTCATGCAGCATTCCGTATTCGTCTTACTGTAAGCGAGAGAGTGTATCTTGTCATATGAGTCACACCAGAACAAGAGCAAAACCATCACCACATTGAAATTTTACGTTTTTGAATTTTTGTAATTCACTCACACTTCAGTATTACCCTTGTTACTATATTCCATACTTTCAAAATTATCGTCACGACTTGTACGGGTCTACTTGTAGGGGTCTACCGAGACATCACGGCGCGATGTGTGGGAGAGATGCAAGAAAATCATTAATTAAATTAAGGTCCCTTGGAATAACAAGGCACATTTTGAGATAGTTTGTAAGTTATCTGCACAAAAGAAAAATTTCAGTCAAACTCAATTTGCAATCAGTTCGAAATCTTCACCGGAGTTCCCCAGGGGTCACATCTGGGACCAGTGTTGTTTTCCTTTTTCATCAACGACATAACTACAATCTTTGATGGAGTTGCGATATTTTTATTTGCGGATGATCTTAAAATTTACAAAACAATTGCTAATCTCAATGACTATTGCATATTACCTACAAACAAATCTTGTGAGGTTACGAGAGTGGTGCATTCTTAATGAACTTTTTGTTTTTTTTTACATTAACTCTACACAGGAGGCCCTGAGGAAAATAATTTCCCTCAGGGCCTATCTGGGATGCTGTGTGGAGGGTCTTTTTGAGGAGAGGAAGAAATGAACATTGGTCTTGAAGAGACCCGTGTTGTAGGAAGGAGGAAACACAGAAGCCGGCAAATCATTCCACAGCCGAGCTGTTGAACACAAGAACGAGTCGAAGAAACGACCTGTTCTCATGTGATAAATATCAACTGTGTACAAATGTTGGGCACGCATTTGGCGTGTTTCCCGACTATGCACCGCTGCCGAAGGGATCAATGCTAGTTCCTCGAAGCATCTTCCATTGTAATACCGGTAGAACAAGGATAGCATTCCCACCCGACGCCTGTGCTCTAAAGATTGCAATCCTTCTGTTAAGATGGGAGAATGTATCAAACGGACCGCCCGTTTCTGCACAGAGTCGAGGGTATTTTTCAGGTATTTTGGAGCTCCAGACCAGAGGTGGCTGCCAAATTCAACCGTGGGGCGCACTTGTGATTTGTACAGGGTTAGCAACTGTTCCTCAATATTGAAAAATGTCAAACAATAACTTTTGCTCGAATTAAAAATCCCATTAAATATCAATACAGCATCAATATCCAACATTAAACAAACCTACGCAAATTGTGTGTATCGTCTTTTGAAAGAACTGCAGCATTATTGTTATGAGAAAAGTATGTTTATTGCCTTTTTTTATGCCGTCACGGTACCGTAATCGCGAATCGTCACGCTCATTCTTATCAGCTTTAGGTATATTATTATATCAATATCAGATTCTACTTTAACGGGTTGGCCTTGACTCGGTTACGGGTTCGATCTTATTCAATATCAAGATCAAATAATTACGAACCAGTTCAGGTAATAATATTTTCTAGTGCAACCTGCCTAATACGTGGATAGTACCAGCATCGGTAATTCGAATCTATAATTTAGTCAGGAATTCGTTACGTCCGTGGTTTGCTTTGCGGATGATGATGCTAGTCGTTAAGGTAGTTCATGTTTAAGATTAAGAAATATTTTAAAACTCAACAATCTAAAAAGAGTATACTATGCACTAATCCAGTCATCAATTCAATATGGAATTACTGGATGGGGGGGGGGTCATACAACAATATTCTAACTCCGATCAAAGTGATCCAGAAGCTAATCATTAAAGTAATCCTAAAGAAACCCTCCACTTATCCAACAGAAACGTTTTTCGCCGATTTCACGGTGCCACGAGTAGAGAATATCTTCAAGAAAAATGCAATTATCCAAATTTACAAAGATAATATCATCAAAAAATTTGAAACCCATCAATCAAAAAGATATCAAGACAACTTCAAAATACCAAAATTCAATACCAAACTAATGCAAAACAATTATATCTATTTAGGAATAAAGTTTTTCAACAACCTTCCGATTGAAATAAAAAAAAACCAAAGACATCAATAAACTGAAACTCAAACTGAAGCTACACTTCATCAGGAATAATTAACTTAATAATTACCTGTTTTTCTCTTTCTTTCTATGTATTATCAATCTATATTCAACTCTATTTTATTTAGATTTTTCGAATTTCTCTTAAGTGCACAATATTTTAGTATGTAACCGTATCCCATGTATGTACACTGTACACCTACACTTATAGATAATCCAGATGTTTCAATTGTTCCCATTATATACTTACCTATTGCATAATGTTATTCTATTTCTGTTATAATTAGTGTAACTCGCTCATCAAGCACAAGAACTAGTTTCTTCTTTGGTAAGATTGCAATTTTAAATAATTTGTGTACCGAGATGTAATTTATATAAAACCACTGTACTATATATCTATATTAAATTAAAAAAAAAAAGTTTTATTATCATTCGAAGGGATTCGACTGAAATTAAAAAAATAATGGACTTTCTAGATATTATCTAAAATATAAATGACCATTGAATATGTTACATAACCTTCAATTATTTATTAAAAGGCAATGAGCGCATCGTGTATTTTCTTGACATTTGTTTCCACATCCGTCCGCTCAAGGGTTTTAAGCCATCTTTGACGGATTCCGTAGTCGAGGGGCAAGGCTCTTGACTAGCGATCCAGAAGTCGCGGGTTCAAATCCCAGCATGCGCATTACATAGTATGACTAATAAGAAATATACAGCATTCATTGTACATAACTGTCCACATTATCCACTGACTTGGTATAATTGTTTCCCTCCATTAGTATTCTTGGCAAAGAGGAATACATATGGTAGTTAGTCCCAGAATTTCTGCACTGAAATAAATCCTGACTTCTAGTATTACGTAGTGGAATCCGGAAGCTTATCAATTCTAGCAATACCGGACTATCAACTAAATCATTTAGAATTTTATACAGAAATACCAAATCAGTGAAAATTCTTTCGTTGGACAATTTGAACATATTTATATCATTTAAAATACTGTTGTAGTTCAACATAATTGCTGGAATACCCATTTTAAAATTTAGAAAACGTAAGAATTTGCTTTGTATTCTTTCAACAGCTTGTACATGTATACTATAATGTGGATTCCAGACCGAGAATTGTACTCAAGTTGACTTCTAACATAGGCAAAATATAACAGTTTAATACACTTTATATTGTTAAAATTTCTAGTTAGTCTAGTTATAAATCCCAACATTTTTAAGACCTTATTAGAGATTTCTGTTATATGGTTAACAAATGAAAGATTTGATTGAAAAGTGATGCCCAAGTCTTTAATTTGTGTTAATGTCTCGAGAGTATTTTTATCAATGTTGTAATTAAATATCACTGGATTTTTTATTTGACATTTTGAGATATTTAAGTAAAGTCTATTTTCATTACACCAAATTAACAATTTGTTGATATTATCTTGAAGAATATTGCAATGGTATTTTATTTAATTGGTTTCTGTTTTCACAATTTAAGTGGAACGTACGCGCGGCCCGTTTCATACAAATTTTAATTTTGGATTTGAAATCAAAATACCCAACCAAACTGAAAAAATATTTTTGTAATCAAAAGGTTTATCAAATATTTAGTACGGATATGAGCTACTTCGTGTATTTTGCTTTACATTATAAGATATAGGCCATTAAAGATTTTAGTGTTTCACGATTTTACAGGCCACTTGGGCAATTACTTGTGAATAAATGACAAAATATGATGAAAAATAAAATACAAAATAAAACATAGTTAAAACTGATTTTTTTGGGGTAGTAATTTTAATATATAAACCACAAACTTTTGTTCCGACATAAAAAAGGTAATTTGTTTTTTTAAATTTATACCTACAAAAATGATTAAATTTATTTTATTAATTTTTATTTTATATTTCATCATATTTTTACGATAAGTGTAGAAAAAATATTTTTTTTCATGTTTTTCATTTACCTACTCGCAAATAATAATTGCCCAAATTGCCTCTAAAATCATGAAACATTAAATTTTTTAATGGATTCTATCCTAATACAATTTAAAAAAAATAAATAAAGTAACTCACATCCGTACTAGATATTTGATAAACCGAAATTCCAAAAATAATTTTTATTACAAAAACTAATTTTTCCATTTGGTTCGGTATTTTGATCTCAAATCTAAAATTAAGATTTGTATGAAACGGGCCGCGCAAACGTTCCTCGTAATCATTTTTTTTAAATAATACTAGGTATTTTTGCAGGGTGGAAGATGCTCTTAGTATCGCCCTGGTGTAAGACCACCAATCAGAATTGAAATCTAGCTTGAAATGGCTTTAACCGTGTTTGCTGACTAGATCTGAATAGCCAGGCACTTCCTCATCTTGCTTTTCCTCATCTCCTTCCCCTTCCTTACCAAATAACCTCAATAACAAAAATCGCACTTGTAAAAAAAACTTCACTTACTGATTTTCTTGAAGAATATCCTCCCCTCCCCATTACTGTTGGGTTCTAGGTCCAGCCTGACTATGGCCCCATCCCCATCGAGGCTCCTCGGAGACACCTTGAGGGTGGCGCCCCCGAACATCATCTCGGGGAGGGCCAGCTCGAGGTCATGGCCCATCAGGAAGGTCACGCCCTTGTCGTACAGGGCGTCTGTGACCTCTTCTAGGGGGGACTCTGTAAACAAATTAATAAACTGTTAAATCATGGTTAAAATGAGCAGGCATATTAGAATATTTATTTATTTATCCATTTGGCATTTAATCGATACCGTCAAAAACTAGAAGACACCTCAAACTCACAAAGACTTTTTATAGATGAATAAATAATATTTTTATAAAAAATCGATTGGGGCGATTTATGATTATGATTGTACCTCTGGTTCAGTGATCTCGGATTACTTTAGATTTAAGTGGAACTGTTTTTTTTTATTTTTTTTTTTTATTTGATTCACCTGATTTATACATGTGTGTTACATATTTGACTAATGTGGGCCTCACTGGGTGCTTTACCCGTGCTGAGGACCCCATTTTACAGTTTGATATGATTTTTTTTTTTTTTAATTTAAGATACATATAAAATAAAAACTAAAGAAAAAAGAAACTCAATAATAACATATGAGAATTAAAAGAAACTAAAATAGAGCAAAATAAAATAGAGTAAAATAACACTAAAATAAAACAATAAAATAAAACTATATAAATAGGATAGATACATATAAACCGATAGTGAAATTAAAAGGGTTTTATATATTAGTGAGTATTGCAATGGTGTTTATGTCTATGTGTTTTTATTTTTTTATTTTTTATGTTGTGATTTTTTTGTAAAGTTGCCTTTTTTGTTCTTTAATCCATCTTTTAATTTTGAGTGTTAAAAGTTTTTTGTTTTCTTCTTTTTTTAAATCGAGTGAAAGATGGTCGAATGCTTTTATTGCCTGGTATTTGTGATGTCTTTGTCCAAAGCTTGTGTTTATCGTCGGTGTTTTTAAGTTTTGTATGTATGCTTGTCTAACTGGTCTATTAATGGTTTGTGTTTGTTGGAGTTTGTGTTTTTGGTCAAAGATATAGTTAAGAAGTGTTTTTATGTATAATTGTCGTATATCAAGTCCGTCGAACATGTTGAATATTTGGTCTGTGTCAGTCATTATGTGTTTTTTTAGTATAAACTTTAAGATGGTTCTCTGTGTGGTTTCCAAATGAACAATAGCTGAGTTTGTTGCTCCTCCCCAAACAATGATTCCATATTCTATTATAGATTGGCAGAGTGCAAAATATACTGTTTTCATTTGTTTTAGTTTGTATATGTTTCTTATGTTTAGGAAAAGATGTATTGTTTTGAGGAGTTTATTGGTGATATGATTTATATGATGTGCCCATTTGAGATTATGGTCAATTATGATTCCTAGATATTTTATTTGGTCTGTTTTTACTATAGCAGGGCAGTCACAGTTTTTGGTGTTTAAACAATCGTGAATTTTTATGGTGTTTGTTTTATTTGTTGGCTGTCCCATGCTATTTATACTGTACGTTGTGAATTTTGTTTTCGATATATTTAATGTAAGTATGTTTGTGTCTAACCATGTTTTCACTCGCGTGATTCCTAATTCTGCTGTATTATACACATTGTTCCAGTCTTAAGATTTGAAGAGTAATACTGTGTCGTCCGCATAACTAATTATTTCTCCGTCTATTTCCATATTACAGAGTTCATTTATGTAGATAGTGAATAGCACGGGCCCTAGTATGCTTCCTTGTGGAACTCCATATGTAATTGGCAGTGGTTAACTAGTATGGTGATTAATTTTAACTTGTTGGGTTCTGTTGCTCATATAACTTTTCATTAGTTGGAGTTCCTTGCCTAAGATACCAATGTTTTCTAATTTCTTAAATAGGGTTTTGTGGCTGATTGAATCGAAGGCTTTAGCTAAGTCTAGGTATATTGCTATGCATTTTTGCCCTTGATCTAGGTTGCTATGTATATAATCTATTACATATTCTAAAGCTTCTTTGGTACCTCTTTTTCTCTAAATCCGTATTGTTTATCCGAGATTTATTTGTTTTCTTCAAGGTATTTTATAATTTGGTTTTTTAATGCTCTTTCGAAGATCTTTGATAGTGAGTTTAATAATGTGGTCTATAGTTATTTTTTCCATTTTGTCTCCTGCTTTGTAAATAGGGATCACCAGTCCTTGTTTCAAAGTACTAGGGAAGCAGCTTTGTTTTATACTAAGGTTGATTAAGTGTGTTATTGGTTTTATTATTTCATTTTTTAATTTCTGAATGCAATCTGTTGTTATCTAATCTAATCCCGGTGCAATATTGTTTTTTAATTTATCGATTGTGTTCAGAATTCCCATAATATTTTTAAGAATTTAACAGAAATTATTTTAATTGTGTGTTTAAATTTCACGGGGTTAAATCTTGACAAGTATATTCGAATTTCGTAGTTTTTCTGATTGATACTACTATTATGATATCTCATGATTTTTCACAAATGTGCGTTTTTCTGTAAAGTGCGGATATGCAGTGAACCCCCAAAGAAACCATAAACCATTACATAGTTAGATTATTTGTAGACGATACGTTAATCTATATTTCGTGTGGAGATTACATACATGCAATTAACAAAATAAACGAAGACCTACAAAATATAGCAAAATGGTTGACATTAAACAAGTTGAAACTGAACGTAAAAACAAAATATATGGAAATAGGCAATAAAACGCTTAAACACACAATTAAATTTGACAATTGAAAAAGTGCATGAAATAAAATACCTGGGTGTAATTCTCGATTTAAAACTAACTTTCACACAAATTTTTAATATGTGCTAAATAAGATATCAAAAAAGTAAATTTTCTTAGAAGACTAAGAAATAAATTAAATAGAAATACTGCAGAGCTTATTTATAAACCTATAGTTGCTCCACATTTAGATTACTGCTCTACGATGTTATATTTGGCGAATGAATGAAATTTGAACAAGCTAGAAGTTATACAGAATAGAGCTATGGGTCGTGTACTGGGGAAAGGCAAACATGGAAGGGTTAATCAAATGAGAGAAAATCTAAATTGTATTCCAATAAAAAAGATACATACTGCCATTAAATTCAATGTGAAAAAATCAAAATCACAGAACAGCCTAATGTACAGAGGACTAAAGTTATATGATGAAGTGCCTGAAAGTATGATGCTGGAGGAAGAATGAATTAAAAAGAAATGTTATGCTTACTGTAAAAATATTTAAATTTAAAAAATGAAATGTTACCATGTGCATAATAGTTTGTATTCTAACATAGTGTAAACTAACTCGATAAAAATAATAAAATAATATATAAAAGAATAACTACGGCGATCCCTTGGTTTAATATTACTATAGTTTGAACAGCGTGCCACTACTCGATAGTTTTACTACTCGGATTATTTTAACATAAGTAAGCATTTTAAATGTAGTCACAGATCCATAATTCATTTATTAAGATTATAATAACCAGTGTAAACACCACACACCAGAAGTCAACAATTAAATAACGGAAATATACAAATACAGTTTAACGAATAAGGAGTACAGCGCAGTATTACAAATGAATTTATTAGTGTGGACTTGAGGCAACGAATTGAATTGAGGCTAGAAAATAGACGTTATGCAAATGTTGCAATATGTACTTAGTTTTAACATAGTTAACAGTATTGATAGCGAATTCCTCTTGGAATGTTATGGCTTATACGTGCTTTATTACATCTTCAGCCGTAGTAGTCACCACGATTTTTCAACAGATGTTCAAGCACGACAATAGCACAACAATAGAAACGATGCAATTTAACGAAATTTCTAAAACGGTAGAAATTACGTATAATTTCTCTTAACCTTTAAAATTTTTTGTATTCCTATCTTCCCAGACATTAATAATACTAAAATAAATAAAATCCACTGTAAGTGGATCATAAATATATCGTACAATAATTATTAAAAAAATAATAGGCAAACAACACCATTCAAAATTTTTCCATTACCTACCTTTCTGCAAGAATATGAAACAAATCCTTTTTTTAAACTTCAGCTGCACTAAGTACGCCCTTGGGAACACAATATTCATCGGGGCTTACGTCATCTTTATGGATGTTGTGTGGATGATCTTTTTAAAGAAAGGGGAAGGGTTCTGAGAAGGAAAAAGTTAGGGTCTAGGTTAGGTCTCCTTCAACCAATCTCTTCCGATCCGACCCGCCACGATGTAAGTGGGCAAATGCATTGGCCGTCAAGACCTAGATAAACTTCACCCTTGCTAAATCACCAAAAGTATCGAACCACTTGGGGGGATCTATGACAGGGGCGTTGGTTATTCAATAAATGATTCCCGGGGCGGCGGTAGTCATACCCGCTACCCGACTCCCAAATTGAAGCCTGAGACTATGGCATCCCCAATTGGGGTACGTTAAGAGGTTGAACGTTGTGGGGTAGAGAAGGAGACGAAAGAGGAATGGGAAGAACCGGGCTATTCAGATCTGGTCACCAAACACGGTTAAAGCCATGTTAAGCGAGGTTTCAATTTTGAATGGTAGTCTAAACCAGTGCCACGAATATTATATATATATTATTTTTAATTAATTAATTGTGAAATACCACAAACTAATCACAAATTAATCAATAATTATCGCGCCGGGATTTGACCCCGCAACCTTTAGATTGCTGGTCGAGTGCTACCCCTCAACATCATAAAACTATTTTTTTTTTGTTTTTAATCGGAGACGCTTAAATATTACTATCTCCCATTTTACCTCATTCCTTTGACAGTAACCCAGTCCCTTTTATAAAGTTCGCCAGGATTGACAATGGAAATGAAGCTATATTTTCTGGTTGGACAATGTGTCTTCCCAGGTTACATTTCCCCTATTCACTCCTCCTTGGTACCCTGAAGGTCAGACGCCGGAAGAGGGCTTCATTTCCCCTCTCCACTCCTTAGTTACCCGAAGGCTCCACGGCGGAGAGTCCACCTCCCCTTGGTTCCCTAAAGGCCTCACAAGGGAAGAGTCCACTCCACCTTAGTTCCCTGAGGGCCCCAGGAGGGAAGAGAACTTCATCTCTCCTCCTTGGTTCCTTAAAGGCCCCACAGAGGAAGAGTTCACCAAGATGTTCACCAAGTTCACCTCATTTCTCCTCTTCGCTCCTACATGGTTCCACAAAGGCCCTGCGCTGGAAGGGTGCCCTTCCTCTTGGTTCCCTGAAGGCCCCACAAGGGAAGAATTCATGGAGGTGGCCTCAGCTCACCTCTCCACGGTTTCTTCTCTTGTTTCCCCCTACGGCCCCAGAAAGGAAATCCACAGAGGTGGCCTCAGCACTCCTAGGTTCCCAAAAGGCCCCTAGTTTTCGAATGGTCCAATTTTTTTTGTCCCACGAGTTGCCAGGGAAATAGAAGGTCTACTCCAGCAGAGCCCTGAGTGCTGGAGTGAGGTCTAAATACTCCGAGATGCGAGCTTGTTTCTCGGAGGCACCGTTGGTGACGCTGTTCCCCAGGACATTCAGCCTGAGCACGGTAGCTCACACCTTGGCTTGGGATGGCTATTGCAGGTTTGTGTTTCCACTCCCTACGCTGGCAAAACTAGTACCAATAAGTACTTCATTGAATATTGCTCTGAAATTCTAGCATCGTTCATCTCTTCAACGCACTTAATGAGGACTGACATTTAGTTACCGCATTAGAAATATTCTTCTCATTCTTGTAATCAACATTTCGATTATAAAATACCTATTGCCTTTCGTTCCTTCATCGAATAAGACTCCATTCATTCTTTCTTTAAAAAGACCCTCTACGCAGTATCCCACAGATGACGATGAGAAGATCCCAGAGATTACCAGAGGAAGATCTCAGAGTTTCCTTTATGAACTCAATATCAAAACAATAAAACAAGCGATTAGAGTTTGAAAAATTGCATATTTGTGAAAATTGTATTGTTAAAAATATAACTATGATTCTAATAAACACACTATCGCATGCTTCCTAACCAAACCGCTGAGAATTTTGTAATATATCAAATGCAATTCAACCTGTCGGATTGGAAGAAAGTTTGCCGAGTAATATATAACAATAATGATGATCCAGTGACATACTCCCCTGGTTGTGGGTTCTGTGGTGCTTATTTTTTAACTTAGTACTTGTAGCGTGGAAGCCTTCATACTGGCGTCAAAGCCTCAAGCGATGACACGTGACAAATTGACTGTCACGTAAATAAGGCTGTGTCTTTCTAGGCTTCAGACACTGGCCAGAAATGGGATTATTGCCTATTGTTGGATCGTTTTGAAGACATGCAAACGAGATCTCATGTATGTCTTAGGTTAGGGCTTGTGTGTAAAGCTATTTACATGATAATTTATATGTAGACAGTGGCGGCACGTTATAATTATTAACTTATTAAATTTTTTGGAATCTATTACAGAAATTTTCTACACGTGTTATCCAAAAACCGCAATTTCAAGTTTTTTTTAGCAAAATGCACCATTTAAATAATAATAATAATATAATAATAATATCTTTATTTGTAAAACAAACAGCTTTACGAAGATACATAAAAAAGAGTGCTAAAATAAAACAGTAAGCCTAAAAACATGTTTTCGCTGATAAAAGCGATAAGCGATGCTTATAATACCATCCACATAATATATAATGTAATATTACAATGTTACTTATTTAAATCATATTTTAATCTTATTGACCGTCTATAAATTTTACATTCCGGTTCCGATTCCATATGGAGGCATTGTTGGATACTACCTTTTTTATTCCACAATTTGAATGATCGGGGTTCTTATTACAAGCTGTAAAATCGGAAAAATCAATATTATGGTACCTACCGGCTTTAAAAAAAATTGAAAATAGAACAGTCATTGGAGATGGTGAAATTTCTTTGAAAAAATTATGTAATTATTTTTTGAATTTAAAAAAAAAAACGTTGACGGAGTTAAGGGTCCGAAAAGGGGCATGCCTCCCGCCCACGACTTTCTCTGTCGCACGTATGTTTTAAGGGCCCGCAACCCGGATTTGTACCGATTTATTACATATTTCCCTTAAACACGGTAAGTTTAAAGCTCTTACAAAAATATATGTCCTTCTTGAAGATAATATCTATAGACTTTGCCCGCGCCGGAACGCAAATTATGTAAAATTCCCTCGATAGAAAAAAATCGCAAAGTATGCTCCAAAAATTATTATTAACACGTTTGTTTCAGTTATTTTACAAGTTATATGTATGAAAAAAATCACAGTGTTTCTTTAAATGCTGTTTAAGACAACGCCCGTGAGATTTTTGCTCTATTTTAAACGAGTCGTGTTTTATTAAACATTTTCGCAATTTTCGCATCGATTTTTTCGCGTAAATGTTAGCGCTCTCCTCTAACATTCGTAATTTCGTATCTCTCCATCTTCTTCTTTTCGGGCCCGGTTGCAGAGCCTTAAGCATCTTTCTCTTTCGCTTTCAGGCATTGTAAAGTAAGGGTCGACCGAGACAGGTTTTTCATTCTCGGCCAGACCGAGACCGAGACTGAGAATAAATTAAAATCTCGGGAGACCGAGAATAGATAAATTGAGAAAAAATGAAAATGCGCTATTTTTGCATAGTATAGCAACAGTAAAATATTATACCTACTTAGTAAACACATTAAAATCGAAATAACACACCCTAACAACCCAATCCGTGAATTAATTGCCACATTCATCAAAACACATCGATTAGTTGATTTGTATGTTCATATCTGTTTTACTCAGTTTATTATAAACTAAGTTCCAAAAAAAATAGCAACAAACATACAAATCAACGAATCGATATGATGTGATGAATGTGGCCAATGAATCTAAACAATCTTCGTACCAGCTTTCCAACAAACGTATAAAATAATATGTAATGTTCTTGATATTCACTTAACTAGTTTATGTAGTTATTCTGGCAAGTAATTATAATTAATCACAACCACAATCGACAGCTCTCTCACGCACTGATGCCAAGTTACGAATGGATTTGAATCCCACTATCCTATACCGTACCTACTTATAACGGTCTCGGTTATGGCCGAGAATCTCGGCGATTTTTCGCCGAGAACCGAGACGGAGTTCTCGGTAGAATTTGTAGCCGAGAATGCCGAGACCGAGACCGAGACCGCGATCTCGGTTAACCCTTATTGTAATGTCAGTACACTGTACTTGCGCGAGCAAGGATCGTATCAAGTTCAGGTCGTTGTTTTAGTTTGGCGCGTACTGGACAGTTTCCTTTACCCAGTCAGTATTCAAAGCGCTTCACTGGATAAGTCATTATTTCGGCTGGTGTGATTTTTTTTTGGTGATTGTTGTTTTTTTTTTTATTTTCGTCGTTTTCACGTTCATCAATCAACACGAAATGATACTGCTACTTAAAAACCATCAGTCCCTCGTTCAAAAATCATTAAAAATTCCCATGATTTTTTATAAAACCGGTTAAACACGACCACAATAGAAGTGGATTCCAATACAATGCAAACATAAAAAAAGGTGGTCTTTCTTCGCTATTTTTCCGAAAACGTTTCTAGTTTGCAAAGATCATAAATGCGATTTTAACAACGGGTTTTGACGAGGTATAGAAAGACTGCTAAAAACATTTTCTAAAGGAAGAGGATGATCGGGAACCATTTGGCTATTCTGATTTGGTCACTAAACACGTTAAGGTAATTTTAAGCCGTTTTTCTATCCTTAACGGTGATATTTAACCGGTGCCACTTTTTTTAAACATTAGCTCTATACTGGAGACCCTGAAGATAATAATTCCCCTCAGGACATCTTTGGGGATGCTGTGTGGAGGGTATTTTCAGGAAAGAAAGGAGAGGAAGTTCTGGGAAGGAAAAAGGTATGAGGGGTGCGTAGAAATTAGTGGGTCAGTGTATTCAGAAGTGACGGACGTATGAAACCATTACTCCCAATGCGGTGCAAGGCGATGTTCCGAGAGAATCCCGTTAGAGAGATCAAAAGGGCTCCATCTCTCCAGTCTCTCCCGATCGGGTCCAGCACACCGAAGGTGGGCAGGCACAGCTGCCGTCAAGACCCGGACAAATGACCCCGGGCAACCCTACAAAGTTATCAAACGTAGCGAACCACTTAGGGTCTCCGCTCATGGAGAAGCTGAAAAGAAACCAATTCTCAACGCAATTGCATTCAACATTCTTAACAAAATCGATATTTTTCGGATCTGACGTGTCAAAAGTAGACAGTTTATGAGCCGCTACCATGGCAACCTGTCAACAATGCAACTGAAAAACCAGCACGACTCCAGATACTAATATCTACAGCCTGTATGTCGGATGAATATCTACAGCTCATATGTTGGACTAATATCTACGAACTTCAGAGTGTGGACTAATATCTACAGAGCTAAGGTCGGACGAATATCTGTGACGGTCCCAGTGCTGTGGAGCGTAGGTTGGACATCTACAGAGGGCAGCTGAGCAAGAGGTTGTACGGAAAATCATAAATTACTTCAATTACGTCATTACTAATTACGTAAAGGCTTAAACGTTTAAAGTACGTACGTGAAATTTTTGCATAATATTACGTATTTAGCTGTTTACGAGGACAATAATTTATTGAACAAACATGGAGGTCATAATACAAAGATATTTATTTATTTCGAAATACACGGCACCATAACCTAACCTAACCTAACTTAACTGACATAGAAATGGTCATGGTAACAGACTAAATAATTTAGAAGCACTCGAAATAAAGAAAGATGTTAAAACAAAAACCCAAATCCTTAATAATCAGCTGTAGATATTCGTACGCACTTTGGTTCTCATAGATATTAGTCAGCAGTTTGAGCTGTAGATATTTGTACGCATTTTGGTTCTCATAGATATTAGTCCGATTTGTTCAGTTTTTGGAATTCCTGTAGATATTAGTAGACGCCTCCACCAGCACTGATAGTCGCCGCGGCAATGGAGGTTGCCATGGTAGCGGCTCACGAACTATCAAGTTTTGACGTGTCAGATCAGAAAAATATCGATTTTGTTAGGAGGTTGATTGCAATTGCGTTGAGAACTGACTTCTTTTTAGTTTCTCCACGAGCGTAGGCTCTTAGGATGATCTATAGCAGGTACACAATTATTTCAGACATGATCCATCGAATTTTACAAATATTTGTAAATATCTGATATTTTTGACAAATGTTAGTTAGTTTTGCCGAGGAACTAATCTCTCTTCCCCAAGAGTGTTTTTTTTTAAATATTTATTATGTTAGATTTTCGAAGAGATCATATTTTTTTATTATTGTATAAAAATTGCATACAATTGGAATTTATTACCCGCTAAGCTACTTCAAGTAGCTTGTCAGCGGAGCAGAAATAACATAATTCATTCAGCGGAGCAGAAGTAACATTCCAAACCATAGACCGCAAGGTAGTCATCTTGGCCCAATTTTATTTCTTGTTTTTATAAACGACATAATCAACTGCTTTAAAGACGTCAAAGTATAGCTTTTCGCTGATGACATTAAATTATATAAAGAAATAACTATCCTTAATCACTGTGAAATTCTTCAATCCAATATAGACATGCTAAAAATTTGGTGCTCACAAAACAATCTATACTTAAATGTAGAAAAATGCAAAACTTTGACCTTTTCCCGAAAAAAAACATCACTGTTTTTCGACAATTCAATAAATAAAATAAATTTAGAAAGAGTATCGGAAATGCGGGATCTTGGCATAATAATGGATGAGAAACTAGACTTTACGGTTCACATTCAACAAACTGCAAATAAGGGTATGAAAACATTAGGATTTGTATTAAGAACAATTAAAAACTTTGAATCGTTACAAATCATTAAAATATTGTACACATCCCTTGTTAGAAGCCTAATAGAATATAACTCCATAGTCTGGGCGCCCTTCTACAAAATTCATATTCATACTATTGAAAGAATTCAAAGAAAATTTCTACGTTTTGTAAATTTTAAACTTAACATCCCTTTAGAGCACATAAATTACCCGTCGCTAATGAATACTTTAAATATTCCAACATTAGAAAACAGACGACAAATAAACGACCTGACCTTTTTATTAAAATTATTAAACTCTAAATTCAACAGTTGTGAACTTCTGCAATTAATAAATCTACATGTACCTACACGAACAACAAGACAAACATTGACATTTTATATACGTACATCTCATTCGAACTATGATTTACATTCTCTAATACATCGTTTACATAGTCTCGGTAACAAATATTTAAACAATATGGATATATTTGACAATAATTTGAACTTAGCAAACTTCAAACGCCATATGTGCCAACTATTTATTTCTACCTATCCCATAAACCAATGTGAACAACAATTTTAACCTTACCTACTTTATCTCAACTCCTATATTTTACAGACTATATTTTGTTTCTTATATTTTATGTTACCTGTATTTTGTTAACGCTTATATTTTATATAATCTATATTTTGTTTTTAACACATATTATGTTACTTATAATCTTTTCACTGTAATTAAAAAAAAATGTACTGCATTCTATGTAAAAGCCCTATGGGCGTTTAAATAAATAAATAAATAAAATAAATAAATAAATAATTAAACACATTAACAGGCAGACAAATTAACAATCGTATCCACTTTACAAACATTTAAATAAGTTTTAGAAAACAGATGCTTTTTAAACTGGCAGGTCAAATTAGACAATATTGATAAGTATTCTTTCAATGATTTGAAAGTAATTCAGCTGGTCACAAACGAAAACCAATTAATTTTACCTACCTAAGAATTGAACTGTTTATAAATTAGTTTTGTTGAACTGCCTGCAAGTCAAGTTTGCGACGGGTCGTTAAATCTAGTAATAAATAGGAAATTTAGTTAAATTTCGTTCGTCCAATTTTCCAGAGGCTGGAGCGTAACGCGTGCCGCTCAAAATGAATCGTGAATTTTCCCTTTCAATTTCCCTTCGACTCTCAAATAAGTGACCTATTTTTGAAAGTCGTAATAGAAGATTATACAGTCGTGACATTGAGACATCAGCTCAACAAAGATTCTACAGATGCTAAAGTAATGAAATGGTGTTTGTTGGTTTAGTTATTTGTTTGTTGGCACAGATTTGTCCAGCGTTTATTGCCACTTAATAAAGAAATTGTTTTTCCCTGAGTGTCCTTTTCTATTCGTCCCGTCACCTTCTGCCGCATTCCCTTCCCATGTCCCCTTCCCCTCACGCATTCCATACATTCAGTCCCGGTACATTCAGTTTTCAAACAGCTCGCGTACCACATATTGCAATTTTTTTATCCAAATTTCATTATGTATAAATCTTTACGGGCGTGCTAACAACTTCTTCTTCTTTGTGTGCCGTATCAGGTCCCCCCGACGTTGGCGATCACTCTTGAAAATGTATCTCTGTCTTGCGCTGCCCGGAATAGCTCCTCGACACTTCTAATGCCGGTCCACTCTCGTTTATTACGCAGCCAAGACATTTGTCTCCTACCAGGCCTCGGCGACCCTCTATCTTGCCTTTCAAACAACAACTGTGCTAACAATCGCGGGCACGCGCACATAAAATCCCCAAAGTTTCATCGCAATCGGATGAATGGTTTAGCAACGCATAATTTCATGATGCCAGCGCTCACTATTACATATAGAAACCTCGCGGGCATGCGCACATCAAATCCCCAAAGTTTCATCGCAATCGGATGAATGCTTTTGCAACACATGAGGAACAAACATAATACATACCCACAAGCAAATATACATTCATTTTTATTTACATAGACAATTACCCTTTTTAGGAGCTTTTACATACATGTAGATAGTAAAAATTATTCGGTATTTATTGTAAGTACATAACTGAACTACTTCAGTAACAAAATTTTATATTTGTTAAGTGACAAATTGAAGATGTCCACTTACTTAGTAAAATTATTTCCCTCTATTAGTATTCTAGGTAAAGAGGAACATATACGATAGTTAATCCCTGAATTTCTGTACTAAAGTAAATCCCGACTTCTCGTATTACAAAGTGGAATCCGAAAACTTATCAATACAAGCATTTCTGAACTACCAAGTACATCATTTAATATTTTATGCAGAAATACCAAGTCAGCAAAAATCCATCTGTTTGACAATTTAAGCATTTTATATCATTTAAAAGAGTGTTGTAGTTCAACAAAATTGACGAAATACACACTTTAAAATTTAGAAAATGTAAAAATTTATTTTGTATTCTTTTAAGAATATTATGATGTACTCCAGACGGGAGAATTGTATTCAAGTTGACTTCTAACAAAGGCAAAATATAACAATCACTCACAATAGTGCAAAATTATTTTGTGGTAACATTTTAAATTCAAATTAATAAATAACGTTGTATTAACCACTTAATTATTTTCAAAAACCGACACTATTTTTAGTTCTGTCAAAACCCTGAGGAAGTCAGCTTTGCTGACGAAACATGTCGGTTTTTGAAAATAATTAAGTGGTTAATACAACGTTATTTATTAATTTGAATTCAAAATATAACAGTTTAATATACTTAATATTGTTGAAATTTCTAGTTGGCCTTTATCAAATTTTGTAAGCCTATATTAGAGATTTCCGTTAAGTGGTTAACAAATGAAAGATTTGATTGAAAAGTGATGCTAGAGTAATTAATTTGCTTTAATGTCTCAAGAGAATTTTTATCAATGATGTAACAAGAGATCACTGGATTTTTTATTCGAGAAAATCCGACAATTTGATATTTTGAGATATTTTTTATTTTATTTTATTTATTTGGGATACCAACAGTTTACATTAATAACAGCATATAATAATTGAGTTAAAATAATTGAACCATTTACAGGTTTCCACATAGGTATTGAATACAAGTGTAGTGATTCCAAAAAAAAATTTACAAATGAAAAATTACATTTTAAGAGCCGAGTTATTTAGGTAGGAATAGGGAGGGGGGAGGATGGGGGGATGGAGGGGGAAGGATCGGTTAAGTTGAGGTATATTAGTAAAAATATGCGTGACAAAAATTAAAAGAGAAAAAAAAAGAAAAAAAGTGTGAGAGAGGCTTTTGGGGTGGTACACCTGTTTCCGTCAATGCAAGAGCGAGACAGGTGATCTCACTATAAAAGGAGATGCAGAAATCTCCTCGCCCTCTTTTCCTACAGCCAGCAAAATAGATAGGACGTTACTCTAGCCAACAAGTATAATAAATATCCATCTCGCCAATTCGCGTATCATTACAAAATATCCTAAGCCTACACTCCGAGTCTGTATATAACAAAAAGGAAGTTCATAGAGTGGTGGTTGTATTAGAGGGTATCTATAGTTATTGTTATTGTAAAGCAGGGGTGGGGAACCTGCGGCCCGCGAGGCCTTTTGGTGCGGCCTGCTGAAAGAACCACAAAAAATTACACAGAACGGGATGGGTTTTTCACGGTGTTTCAGATGCATTTTTAAGACGTTTTTACAAAATTGTTACTAGCAAGTTATTAGGATACCAATGTAAACGTGATAAAACCTCCCATTTTACTTTTATTTGCTATTGTGAAACGATAGTGAAATTCCTTCGGAACTTTTAATTTTCTTGAACGGGACAGTCCCGAAATATCAGGATTGATAGCAACTCTATTCGGAGGGAAATCTTAGGCAGTCTGACATAAAAAAATATTTTCTAGTCGACGTTGCGGAAGTAAAGTGGATAATAAAATAATAATCAATAAAATCCTATGAATGACAATTACAAAGAAAAGAAAAGTTGAAGCTGAGTGAAACGTGAAATAAATTGAAACTGAATTAAGGCTGTGGAAAGTAACTCGAAATGAATAACACAACGCATTTTCCAACACTGCAAGGACAAAAGCCTTCTACATCGTTTGAATACGCTGGTAATTGTGCGAAATTAAGTGAGGCATTTAATGAACAATTTAAGGACGTGAAAAGAGAGCAAACGGATTTGAACATATTTGCTACACCGTTCAACGTCGAACCATCGAATGTGCCTGATAATCTGCAGCACGAAATTATTCAATTACAAAACGATGATGAACTAAAAGCTAGATATAACAATCTTCCCAAATAAACTCAGGAATCACTGGTTATATTAAGTCAAGCACGTCCCTTAACATTTTGTTTATAATACGAACATTAATGCCATAATAATTGCCACACTTCTGGCATAAAAAAAATCACTACATGTAATTTATTGTAATTAGTTAAATAAATATAAAATTATACTGCGGATAATAAATATGCTACAAAATGTAGAAGACCCATTCACGTAATCAGAGTACAACTTAATTTAAGCTGGTTGACTAGTGGACTCCTATGCAGAATCATTCGAAAGGTAAAACCAATCTTGTTTTCACAATACAAATTCCTGTTGCGGATTCATCTGCTAACCATAACGCAGTTCGAAGGTAAAACCATTTGGTTATTCTAGGTGCAGTATTAATTAAAACTGGGGACTCACAATCCAATTCGCTCTGACGGAAAAAACAGGTGCAAATGCATTGAAAAAATTCCGTGAAAAAATGCAACGAGAAATTCCATGTGTGGTTTCTTCTGCTAACGCATTTCGTAGAAACCCGTTCTCGTTTTTGAAGTGCACTTTTTAAATTCCAGTTGCTTTTTTGCTTCCAGTATTAGAGAAAAACCATTTTTATAAACTCAGTAAAATGGCTACACTCAGTAATTTTAAGTCTCCGCGTATAGATTGTGATGAACCTGCTTTGTCGAATGGTTGGCGAATATTTTTTTCTTAAATAACAAGTATGAGCATACTACCGACATCCGTGGGGTAGATTTGATAGTGAAATTAAAAGAATGTGGAGCAATTGGGGCTGGCCTGTCGAGGAAGGATTTATCTACTAGGGTAACGAAAGCGTTCAACAAATCAGAATAAGTATCGAACCATATTAGGGGCGTCCCATCAATCACAGGAAAGAGCGAGATCTGATGCCTCTTGGTGGATTTAGAACAAAATATTGTCCCACGTTTTAGGAAATAGTTATTTTAAGTGGTAAAAACACTTCTAACCTGGTCATAAATCACATTTTTATGAGGAGCACGAGGGAATTGACAACAGTTGGTTTCACGTCTGAAATCGGCGAGTCTTGTAAGTAATAGATTACGCTAGTGACAAAACCCTAAGGTTTCGGATTGGATTTTTGTGTCTTTCAGATAACGCAGATGAAAAATGTGTTCGATCCCTTGTATTTGAGTGGGTTGTCAAGATCGATACATTAAAGCTGAATTTATCTCTTGATTTTACGTGTACGAGATTCAAGAAAGTAATTATTGAAACTAATAAAAATTAATGTCCTGTCAGAACTTTAAATTATGTGCAAATTCAAGTATTTTTCCTGAAGTGCAGTTCGCATAACTGTGAGAATTTATGAGGGATAAATTAATGTAAAAAACGTTGGAAAGTAGGTTTGACATTGGACCTGCGAGATGGAAAGAGGGTAGATTGACAGACATCCTTGAGTCGGAGAAGAGGCTGGTCGTGGAATTTCGAAAAGAGTGTTGTGGCTCGCTGTGGACTTAGCGAAAACGAGAAGTGTTTGTTAAAACTAACTTCAGTGAAGATTTTGCATTTATGGTGTAAGATAAAGAAGTTCGGTGTTGTGTTACTTAAAATTCGCGATTGCCGCGCGATAAACATTTAAATTTGGGAATAGATACTTATTAAAGTATTGGACTCCTGTCATAATTAATAATAATAACAATAATATCCTTATTGAACGAGATCTGCGAGATAATAATAAAAAAATACAGACTCAGTGTTAATGCTTACAGTGGTTTTAAAATTACATAAGTACAAAAGGGGATATCAACTGAAAACCCTAAATACGAACACTAGATAAGTGAAGAATATAAAACGGTTATAATATAGGTTTTCCCAATAATCCGCCACTGGACTAGCCGTGTTGAGGCCGTAAATTTTAAGTCGACTTATAATTCTCGTAAACAGGCCTACATTGAAATGTAATCACATAATAGATTGGTTACATAAATAATAATTGCAACTTATCATTCATTATGTAGAGACAAAAATATAACAATAAATATTTATCTTGAGTAACGACAATGGTCCCGGATCATAATAATAATCCCGTAGAAAACATTCCATCCTTCATTTAAGGACAGTGCAACGAATAAAATAATGATAATAATAAAAATAGTGGAAAAATGGTGTTAATTCGGTTGAGAAGTTTTAGCCAGAATAATTAGAGTTTAGATAATAAATGTACAGTCAGTCGAAAGCTAGAAATGCAGTTTTGAAAGGAGGCTTTTAAATATAAAGTAGGTCTGACGTTACCGTGTATAGTTAGGGGGGGGGGGGGGGTTGGTAGTTATGATTGCGCAATATTCTGGTAAGGGGCCACAGGACGTGAGAGAAGATCTTCCCACAATGCAGCTTAGAGAAAAAGGGGTTTTAAAATTACAGTACCTACATTAAGACCTTGTACGATGATAAGGAAAGCAAGTAGGGAGTTTGATCATTTATAGGGAGGACGCGTGATTAAGACGCTGAGTTGCGTTTACCCTACCGGGAGTCGCGGTTTTAGCAACCATGTTCTTGGTAAGTCAAATAACTTTAACCTTTATTACAGGACCTCACTGATTGCAGGATGGAGTGAAGAGAACGCTGACCCTGTATTATTTAACTGTACCAGCGTTGAATGAACTGATGTTTTGATTATTCCAGAATAGGTACCAGGCATAATTCACAGATGTTATCAACAAGAACAGCTACCTTTTCTCGGCAGACAACTGATGCCGAGCTAGACCAATACCTGGCTCTCACCCAGGGGCTCGGGTTCGATTCCCGGTACCGGAACCTAGAAATCTATAATTGAATTAGGTACATGTAGTTGTTTGCAGAGTGACGTGAATAGAACGCAAACTCTGGACAGTTAATTTCAGCAGCTCCAGCGCAGAGAAAAATTAATATTATTTAAGCAGCTGATATGGATATGTGTTACTATCATCTAGGGCAGTGACGTTTTCTCCCAGACAGCTGATGCCGAGCTGACACAATAAATGAACGAGCGAGCGAGGTACCTACATCTCGGGAGTGCTGTACACTCAACCAAATGGAGGGCGTCCCGAGAGTACGACATACCAAATCGGAGGCGACCGACTGCAGCCTAAACATTTAAGCGTGAAATGAAACAAATAAAACTAACAGGTACTCTGCTGAATTCCTACTTCTTGAATTACGCTTTTTTAAATCTTTACGATTGGGCAATTTGATGACGAACACCGAGGCCACACATTATGTGGAAAATTGGTGGTCCCCCGGTAAGGGTCTTTCTGCATTGTCATGTTGGAGGATGCTCACCATAGACTGATCGGGTCTCGCGAGGTGCTGGAAGCAATTCCCTTTCGCGGAACTATGTCGAGCGGATGGGCGCAACAGGTCGTATGAAATGAGATGCCATCAGTATGAAAGGACATGGTTCGCTGACGGAGGCGTCTTGACCAAAAGCATCTCGAGTTACCGGCAAGGTAGTGTGGATGGAGGCATAGGCATGGCTCTTGTGGAGAGATTCCTGCAGCATCATCACATTTTTTAATCCTATCGACCTGGAAGCAAACGTATCTCTTACAAGGGTGGGGGTAAGTCGGTTTCCAGAGGTGGTCTGTAACGCTAGGTCGGTCACGTGGGAGAAGGATCTGCCTGTCACAAGCTTACGCCACTTTGTACCGTGAGTAGAGTCTTGATAAGGGACGAAATAGATTACCCCTTCTAGAGCCAGTAAAGTAGTTCCGGAGGTGTTCGATACTGGAGTTGTCTGGGAAAGGTTTGAAGGCATGCCGTTCTTCTTCTGTTATGGCGGGGTCCGGGTATCTGGTTTATCGTCAAGAGATTTTCCGGGTGCCATGGGTATAGCCTCATCATGCATTGGTCGGAGGGTCGTGTTCTGAGAGCTGACCACCTAGTCAACTTGGTCAAGTGGAGGAGCCAGTATTTGCTTGCAAAAAATTCCTTCCACATCACATCCATTTTATCCTCTATCCCGTCCTTATACTTCCATCCTAGGTATAAGTTTGTGTTTACTAACAACAGAACATATTATCACGATTATGTATAGGATATAGCCATGGAGAGCGGTGCAGAGAATCCCCAATTATCCACATGAAATGAAACATTCCAGGTACGTACATTAAAAATCATTAGAACGTAGAGGGAGGGAGATCAATTTTATAGCCTATTAGGATCATAGCGGGGACAAATTTAGGATAATTTAGACAGGGCGTGTCCTTCAATCGTTTAAGAGATACAGAGAAATTCCTTCACACCTTACCTAAAAGAACCAAAAGTTACCACGAAAGACATTAAATACCTATCCTAGATGTTCTAGGAGCTCCGAAAAAAAAAATCACACAACGTGGAGAAAAGGGTTTATTGTAAGAATTTCCCGGAAAACTACCTTTTACTGTGTTCAGTCACAGGGGTGGGAAAAATGAGTCATGATTCAAAATATTAATGGCGAATCATTCAGTAGGTACGAGAGGAAGATCTACCAACCGGAGATCTGAACGCACGAGAAGAAGAAATATTTAAAAGTTTTCATTAGGGGGGGGGTGAACCATCACAAGATTCACCCTATAACTGAAGCCAGTTCTGTGTTTAGAATGCAACGAAAAAAAATCCAGGTGGGGTTTCATTTTTTGACGCATTCCTCGTGTTAGAAGTGCATTTATAAAATTCTAGTTGCGTTCTTTGTGCTACCAAAATTGGAGGAAAGCCATTTTCATGTTCTGAGTGGAGTTTTAATTCCCCGCGTATAATCTCACTTTATAATTAAAACCAGTTCTGTGTGTAGAATGCAACGAAAAAATTTCAGGTGGGGTTTTATCTCGCTAACGCGTTTCGTAAAAAACCATTCTCGTGTGTGAAGTGCATAAATATATATGTGTGAAGTGCATAAATATACAGTTATAAATTTGTAGTTGCATATATGCTGCCAGTATTGGAGAAAAGCAATTTCAGTTCTGAGTATAGTTTTAATTCCCCGCGTACAGATTCAATCTGTTATTAAAACCAGTTCTGCGTTAAGAATGCAACGAAAACGCATAACAACGCAAACGCGGTGTTATTTCATTTGCTGACACATTCCTTATGTTGGAAGTGCATTTATAAAATTCTAGTTTCTTACTTTATGCTGCCAGAATTAGAGGAAAGCCATTTTCATGTTCTTAGTGTAGTTTAATTCCCCGCATGCAAATTTAATCTAAATTGAAACTAGTTCCGTGTTCAGAATGTAACAAAAAAATTCAGTTGTGATTTCATCTGCTGATGCATTTGACGGAAACTATTCTGTGCAGTTTTAAAATTCTGGTTGCAGACTATACGCAGCCAGAATTTCAGAAAAGCCATTAGGATGTTCTGAGTGTAGCTATAATTAAAGAGTTTTGGCAGTTACGGAACTATTTTTTTAATTTATTACAGTAAAACCAGTTCTTTGATTCGAATGTGGCTCACCCCCCCCCCCCCCCCCCCCCCGAGGCTGAATTCGGAGTGCGGCCCGCGGGTTAAAGTATGAACATCCAAATGGCCCGCGACGCTAAAGAGGTTCCCCACCCCCGTTGTAGAGTATCGAGAGAGCGTCTGTGTGATTTTAAGGAGTGTGGTGCAGAGTTAAAAATGTCGAATTGTGTATAGTGTGTGTTGAAAGTGTTGGATGCACGATAGATGAAAGCGTTCTGCTTAGAATTTGTGTTGCACCGAGAGAGGTTAAGAATCGTGTCTGATCTGGTTCGTCTATTTGGAACTCGTATCTGTATTCGTTCTAAGAGTTCTGGGCAATCTACAACGGATCTGGCAATTTTTTGAAGGAAAAGTACATCGGCCGAGCTTCTTCGAACTTCTAATGATAGTATATTGAAGTACGCGGCTGAATCTTGGTGATTTAGATGTGTACGGTAGCTGCAGAAATCTAAGTATCGTAGAAAACGATTTTGAACACGTTCTAGATTTTCCACATATGATTTGTATTGCGGGTTCCAAACTTGTGACGAGTATTCTAGTAAGCTGCGGACATAAGCAAAATAAAGGATTTTCATTGTTCTAAAATTATTGAATTTTTTACATGTCCTAAGAATGAATCCTAACATTTTCGAGGTTTTTGATGTGACTGAGTCTATATGAATATCATAAATAAGCTTAGAGTCCAATACCACTCCTAAATCTTTGACTTCTGTTTTGTTAATTAATATTGAGCCGTTCAGATTATATTCATTGGTAATGATATTTTTATTTCGTGAATTTAAGTAAAGTCTATTTTCATTGCACCAATTTAACAATTTTTTGATATTATCTTAATTAATGTTACAAGGCTTCCTTGAATTTTGGGATGAGGTGAAATAAAGTGGTTAATACTTTACTTGTCTTTGGATTGTCGGAATTTGTATTGGATGATGGATTTTAGAAGACAGGCGTAACGCCAGGATAGTTATGTGATGAAGACAGAGGTGCCAAAGAAAGATATGGAACATTCAATTACTTGAGTCGATTAATAAATGTAATTGAAACCAGAAATCGCGAATTCAAGAAATGACAAGATGTAAAAAACTGGTAACGGCTAATTTAGTAAGGATTGTTTTTACATTAACTCCAACACTACTTGGAAAATAATTTTCGCCAGGGCCCATGTCATATTTGAAGATGCTGTGTGGAGGGTCTTTTTGAGGGAAGGAAGAAGTGAACATGGGTCAAAGAGGCACGTGTTGTAGGAAGGAGGAAACACAGAGGACGGCAAATCATTCTACAACCGAGCTGTTGAACTTAAGAACGAGACGTAGAAGCGACCCGTTCTCACGCGACAAATATCAACCATGTGCATATATATGTTGAGCATGCGTTTGGCGTGTTTCCCGACTGTGCACCAGAGGCGGCCCGTGACAAAATTTGCCGGCAGTGCATTTCACAAAAAATGGTAACATTATTACGGGAAAATGTAATTAATTGATTCACAGATTCGCGAAAACCAACATCAAGTTATAATCGTATACCTATCAACTCGATCCAACAAACTAAATTGCAATACGTTATGTGTATGTACTGGAAGTATGAATGTTCATTAACTTTTCGGTAAAATAAAGGCTATCTTATATATATACCTATATATATGTAGGTATAGATTAAATGTATAAATGAATGTTTAAAGCGCCCTTGAGGTGATTTTTCTCACGAAAATGGCGCTATAGAAGTCATCCAATTATTATTATTATTATCGTTTACACAACTTTCACTTCACAATTTATCATCAACCACGAAAAAAAATGTGTTCAAGCGATCACATTCACAAAGCCAAGATGCTTTCGAATATTTAATACTTTTGTTTTAAAAACTCTATTCATAGTTTTTTTCCCTTAACCTTACTTGTATTATATTTAGCAAAGGTTTTGAAGAGCCATTATTTTTCAAAAACAATTTATTCTCAAAT
The DNA here is from genome assembly GCA_917880885.1 of Limnephilus marmoratus. NCBI lineage: Eukaryota > Metazoa > Arthropoda > Insecta > Trichoptera > Limnephilidae > Limnephilus > Limnephilus marmoratus. The sequence continues at coordinate 34,518,280 of OU862926.1, forward strand.
GAAATTCGGTTGCTTTTGAAAAAATCGACGTTAATCGCAATGTTTTCATTACCACTCATTTTTAAATAAGTTTTTTACAGAGCAAAACTAGCGAAAACCATTAAAAATGTGTCAATAGTGATCAGTGATCTGCCAAATGCTTGATTTCACCGCCCAAGTGCGATGGTAGAGCTAATACATAACATTGTCAATTAGTTGAAAATTCGTTATTCCTATCTAAGTCATTCCAAACGTTCGGTAACATATAACGCATGTTAAAGGTTTTCTCATAAACCACAATGCTTCTGCGCATGTGCGCCGCTAGTGCACGAGCGTGTCATATATCTTCCTTTATGTCTTGCCCATTTCACGGTTCCATCCTCTATAGACTGTCCCAGTAGAAATATCACTTCATGTGACGTCACGTCTCGGCACAACGGAAGATGCACGCATTGCTTTTTCGTATGCGCCGATGCGAGTTTAGTACGGAGTCTAATACGAAAGTTAATTGGTAAGGATATTATAACGAATTGGCGGGAATTCTTTGTGAATGAATGTTACAAATTTACACTTTTACACGTTTGTTGATGTTTGTACGAATTTACACTTTTGACGTTGGCAGTGCATTGCACAAATGCACCAAGGCATGGGCCGCCACTGCTGTGCACCGATGCCGAGGGGATCAACGACGATAGTTCTCAATCATAGATAGATCAAAGACAGTATTCCCACCTGACGCCTATGCTCTAAGGATTGCAATCCGCCTGTTAGATGGGAGACCACTGAGAGACAGTCTGGGTTCTCATTGCCTCGCAAACTCTGGTCCGCCATCAATAGGAACATGTGGTCAACGAATGCTGCTCCATTCATTCCCCGGCGGGATTTATGAGGTCCACAGGACAATGCCTGAGGTCCTAGACTGGCTCGCAAACCTAGATGTCGCCCTCTGACCCTCACCATACGAAAGAAGAAGAGTACGAAGTAAGAAGTAAGAAGGCTTCAGACCAGAGGTGCCTGCCAGATTTCACCGTGTGGCGCACTTGCAATTTATACAGCCTAGTTTTTGAGAGGCTAACACTTAACTCTGTTTAAGAATATAACTGAAATGAGATCATTGACAAGAATATTAAAAAAAAAAAACCATTAGCGGATACGGAATGAGAACACAAGGAAAAAATGTAGAGTTCAGAGATGTATGCCGATGTGATCCATCCAATTACTGATACGAAGATATCATATCAGTCATCAATATGTACTAATTGAAATTATTATGCTTGAAATATTATCTGCAAGTATTAATTAATCTTAATTATAATAAGAAAGGGAAATATTAAAGTCATCTGCATATTATTCAGTATAAGGAAGATCAGATATTCACAGTTCATAAAATTGGTATTTTTTGCAAGTGGGTTTTAGTCTGCAGAGGCAGAGGATATTTAATAAGTAATTCTAATATTAATTGATCTTACAGGTGGCTTAACTAAAGCCAATCGTATGCACCAACAACTTTGCACACATTCGTTGGAGACAGGCGGAATCAAATTCAATTTGGGAGGCGGACATGGGTACCGCCGCCCCGGGAACCTTTATTGGATAACCAACACCTCTGCCATAGGTCACCCCAAGTGGTTCGCTACGTTTGGTGGTTTAGCATGGATGCCCTGGTTGATGGGGTGAAGTTTGTCTAGGTCTTGGAGGCGGATGACAAGGCCACACTGAACCCCAGATTCCTACCCACCCCTTAAACCCCTTTCCTTCCCAGAACTCTCCTCTTCTTCCTTTCCTTTAAAAACCTTCCATACAGCATCCCTAAAGATTACCTGAGGGAAAGGGAAATTATTTTCCTCAGGGCCTCCTGTGTGGAGCTCACGTAAAAAAATAAAAAACACGTAATTTTTTTATAAAGCCTCATCAATTCAGACAACCGTGTCGTATTCACAATATATGGATGACCCAATATTTAACGGAAACAAGTCCGAAAAACCATAAAATACGATTTGGGAAAGATTTGCCAAAAGGAACTCTTACCATTTTTTTAGCAACCAAATTAATAAAAATGTTTGACTCCTTAAGGCCATGGAGTTGTGAGCCGCTACCATGGCAACCCGTCAACAAGGCGACTGAAACGCGACAGCCCGCCGCGAACAGCGCTGCTAGTCGTCGCGTTTCAGTTGCTTTGTTGACAGGCTGCCATGGTAGCTGTTGGTTGATGGGTTTAGGTTTAGCAGGTTTAGCAGGTGTAACCAAATTAATAAAAATGTTTGACTCCTTAAGGCCATGGAGTTGTGAGCCGCTACCATGGCAACCCGTCAACAAGGCGACTGAAACGCGACAGCCCGCCGCGAACAGCGCTGCTAGTCGTCGCGTTTCAGTTGCTTTGTTGACAGGTTGCCATGGTAGCGGCTCACGACCTGTGTGCGAATAGCCAATGAAATTTACACATTGCGTCGCCAACTGTTTTATTTTCTCTTTCTCCACGAGCGGATGGCCTAAGAGTCGAAAAACCTGATATGAAAATATGAAAATATCAAGATGTACCCAGTTTTATGTAATAATACTTGGCTGATTGAGAAATCACAAATATAAACTCTTTCAAATTGTTTACATTTAAAACTGATGAGATTTAAAAAAAGGGTTATCATTTCAGGCATATAAAAATTTCAATGAAAACTACTGAACGTATGTACTTAGATATGACCAAAAACAAAATATTAATTATCTCAAAACAACAGATTTGGACTTGCCGCAATGCTGAGCCATCTACCTTTGTGTTTACAAATGAAGCGATTATTGAACGCAAATTTTAATTCTCTATCAGAGTAGAATATTTCATCCAACCTCCCTCTTTCTCATCTCTTTCAGCCTCAAAACAATCCTCAAATCGGGGATTCCATAGTTTCACTAGCTCTGTCCAGATAAGATAATGTGCGGAACTGACAAAACAAAGCAATTTAAAATATCATCCATAAAGCCCACGTTTCAAAGGCGATATTCTTCAGTTGTTTATACTTCTCTAAGAATGCGTCACCCAACACCATGTTGGTTTTAGGAGACTAAATTCTCGTTTCGTTGACCTCATTTTCAATAATGAATATAACACAATTTGCATATCAGTGACAAATAATATAGAAAAGTTGATCTTTGGTAGCGTGTTGATACTCGAACATCTGTAGTTTATGGGTGTTATTGAGTTGCTTTTCCAGTTTTGATTTGGGTCGTGACCCGTTGAATTAATTTGATATGTTCAAACGTGGAAACTATAAAAAATAATTTATAATATGGTTATGGTTGCCTTAATTTTTTTCGACTATTTTTAGACTGAAGTTTGAATAATTTCGTATTCGGATTTTGTAAGGTTGTACATTTTTTGATATCGCATAAGAGCCCCAACTGCTCTTGACTGTTCGGATTCAGTAGCAACTATGATGTCACCAATTGTGTCTGTATGTTGTAAAATTGGATGGAGTAGGGAAGGGAAGGAGATGGGGAAGAGGAAGGTAACACTGCTAAAACCATTTCAAGCAACATTTCGATTTTGAATGGTGGTCAACGGTGGTAAACAGAACCACTCCTAATCCAAATTAAAATCTGTTAGGTACCATTGTAATTTTTTTATTAGAAACATCAGACATCTGACTAAATCGCCATATTGTTATATCATTCTGTTTTCAAATAATACTCTTAAGTTAGGAACCTACCGACATTATATTTTATTTTTTCTTCCCCATTACGACTTTTTAAAATTAAAAAAACCTTTATAAGACTTGTAAGTGAAAAAGCGTAATAAAGGTTTGTGTTGCAAAAGGATTTTTTTTTATTTATTTAATTATTTTAATATTACATCTGATTACAGTAATCACGTATTGCCCATCTCACTAGGTGTGAAACGTCTGTGTTGAGATGGCAATTTACAGAGTGATTGTTCTCTAGGTTTTTGTTTACAAAATCTGAACATGACAGTTATAAAAATAAAATAAAATCAGTGTATTTTTTTACATTAAACAATTCAAGTATGAATGAATAATTTTGAAGCAATTAAATTTCAATTTGACAAAAATGCATATCTAGTTGTAAATAGGCATATATAGTATATGTATATATTTTTAAATTTTTAAATTTTTTTTTATAGTGATATCTCACAAGAGTCTCAGCTGCTCCCGTCTGGAGCCAATGAGGCTATGGCATCCCCAATTGGGGTATGTTGTGAGGCTGAAGGTAGTGAGGAGTGGAAGGAGATAGGGAAGGGGAAGGTGGGGAAGTACCTGGCTATTCAGATCTGGTCACCAAACACGGCTAATGCCATTTCAAGCAAAGTTTCAATTCTGAATGGTGGTCTTACACCAGAGCGATACTGAGAGTACCTTCCACTCTGGAACGTGCCGCAAATATATTACATATTATTTTAAATTAATGAATTGTGAAATAACACAAATGAATCAAATAAAATTTATTTTCCACGCCGAGATTCGATCCCGCGACCTTCGGAATGCGAGTCAAGAGCCTTACCGCTGGACTACGCCAGCCGTCAATCGTATATATTGTATATGTATATGTCACTGTAAAATCCCGAACTACGGTAAATCCTAAGATTTTCCGGTAAATCCTAAGATTTACCAACTCTTAATGGTAAAAGTCCGAACCGTTCTATAATCATCAACCTAATCTAACCTAACCTAACCTAACCTAACCTAACCTAACATGTACTAAATTCTCGAAAAAATCGTTTCTAATTTATTATATACGATTTTTTCGGGCTTTTACCATTAGAATTTAGTACATGTTAGGTTAGTTTAGGTTAGGTTAGGTTAGCTTAGGTAAGGTTGGTGAACGATGATTATAGAACGGTTCGGACTTTTACCATTAAGAGTTGGTAAATCTTAGGATTTACCGGAAAATCTTAGGATTTACCAATATTCGGGCTTTTACGGTAACATCTACAGTTTTAATATTCTTTAACAGATGTTAATTTAGGTAGGTAGTTGAAGTTTAGGGTATCTCAAAAGATGTCAGTTAAGTAGTACCTTTGAAGAGTGGCGACCGCTCGTGTATAGTGCACTAAAGATTACAAAAATAGCCGATGATATACAATCGATAGCTGGGCTCCTTGAGTGTCGAGTTCATTGACTTCAGAATTACTCAGAGCATACATTAGAATGGACGTTTGGTCCAGTTAAATATTCATTATAAACCATGTAATAACGTGACAAAGTAACTTGTAATCTCGACGAATCTCGATCTTTATTGGAGATCCTCGAAAGCATATTAGGTAATCCGGGATTGCAGAACATCACAAGGATATTAAATTTAAAACAATAAAAAGGAAGGTAAAAATGTATAAGTCCGCTTCACAGAAAATACGGAAAATTCCTTGCCGAAGTTCATTACGGATAATACGGAATATTCTGGTCTGGAATATTCCTGTAATAATTGTAATAAATATGACATTTGTCGAAAGTTTCAGATCATAGTGTTCCACGCAAGTATTGAAATCCGTAAGTCTAAGGTTTGACTTTAGGGTGCACAGTTTACACCGGCGCTGTGCAAGTGAATTCCCTACAGAGCATCGAGCCATCCCATCCTTGAACAGTACCAACCTTATAAAGAAAATTCTTTTCAAAATAAAAGCAAAACTAATCCGAATTATCCCCGCTACTACTGTTAATAGCTTGAGATTCAAGCACAGGTTTTTATTTTAAATAATACTTTTGAATGGTTTGTACGGCAAGCAGGTTTCGTCTAACGGATATGTGTAAAATTATTTTAATACCTTCCTATTTATATTATTCTTCTGTTATTATAATTATGATGGAATTCCGTCATGAATTGCCATTTTCAAAAATAGAAATCTTCTGTTAATAATATAGATTTTAACCTTTCAATAATGCACTGACTTCACTTCAAAATCTTGCATAATACAATTGACAGCCCTGAATTCTTGGCACTCATAAATTTTAATGTGCCAGCCAGAAACACAAGGTCAGTACTACCGTTTTACTGTGGTAATACTACGGCAAGGGCACAATTCGATATACCACTATACAAAATTCAAAACTTGGGTAATATGCATTCGCACATAGATATATGGAATATGTCACTGGTATACTATAAACATGAAATAATAAAATCATTTATCCACAATTTAAATACTCACTTAGGATTTTTTTTTGTAAATTTACTGCTTCGACAAATTTACTAAACTTTTTTTTTTAAATATTTTTTAAAATGTTAAAATTCATATTGAACAGTTCCGAACTCCTGCAACTTACGAACCTACATCTATCTACACATAGCGGTTTCACGCTATGAGAAACCAATTAGCACTTAGGTGTTATTCATGATTATTGTTCTAAATTTGTAAACACATGATCACCGTACTTTAAAATTTGTGTTCCTTGTATATTTATATCATGTACGTATTTTTTTATTTTTTATCGCAACTTTATTGTTTTTATTTCCCACTGTACTTTTAAATTTTTGTTGCTTTTTGTTTTATTTCATGTATGTATTTTTGTTTTCCGTGGTAAATTTTATTTATATTATATTTTTCTTTTGTACTGTAAAGTTGTAAAATTGTACTGTCTTTATATATTTATGTAAAAGCCCTCTGGGCGTAAATGAAATAAATAACAAAAATAAATTACCGTTTTTATATATCAATAATTTTTTTTCTATGATTGGCACCATTGATGGTCTATGAAATGTAATATAAATGTGGCAGCCACGTCTGCCTAATTCATTGCGCCGCCACTGACCTCCACCGAACTCGCTGGAAACACACTACGAACTACCTACAGCGTACTACCGCTGCCTGGCCGCCTAGGAATAATAATTCCGCCACTTACGCGAAAGGCCTCGAACGCGTGGCTGTACTATTCAAATGCCCACAGAAAGTTCGAGCGATTTCTCAGCTTTGCGTGAGTTCACCCAGCATTACCTACCGTGAGAGTAATTACTCGCCGCGGCTATATAAGCAGCCGATCGCTCGTCCGCTGCAGTCAGTCAGTACCTTAGTATTCATTCATCGGTCGAGTAAGCAAGTCAATCCGATCAGTGCCGCTACGCCATATCGGCCCACGCGAGCTTCCCGTCTCGCAACATGTGAATAACGTTTGTCCAGTGTGACTTCAGGAACTTTACCAAAACCTTCGAGGATTCTTTCTTCAACCACCATCCGCTGTCCGGCCCGTCGCGCCTCGACATGAGATGTTTTCGTCCGCAGCACATAAAGCCTGCCATGCTTTCTGCTTGGGATGCAACCAGTTCTCTGGCATTTCGAACCCACCGCGTTCCGCTGCCAGAGATCATCCTCATCGCCTCTCAAGGTTCCTTCCTGCGTCACGTGTGTGTGTCGACTCAAAGGCCACACAGCCGCCATACCTCGTCAACACGACGACGGTCGACCGTCTGGACCAAGGTCACTTCTATACCGCCATGGTCTAGAGCAACACGCCGGCTCCCTGAAGACCAGTGATCTTCACCGCCATAGTCTCCTGACCTTCTTCACGCATCATCACGCAGCAGCAACATTCCCGGCACCACTGTCACTCCGCTCCGCTTCGACCTCCGCTACGTAGCCCTAATAAAGACTGACTCACTACACCGACTGACGCCGTTTATTTTTCTCGTCCTTTCTCTACCAATCCGGCCCGCTCCCTCATAAATATGAATATGCCAGTTCGCACATCGCGTAAGTAAATTAATTTTAACAAAATTAAAATGTAAAATTCGTATTTTTTCGTCTCCCCGGACATAAATACTCACTTTTCGTAATAATAAAGCTAAATGTAACTTTTTTATAAAAAAATATTCAGTATTAACCGAGAAGCGGAGTAAGACATACATAATGAAAGGAATTCCAACTTGAATTAACCGTTTCAAAATTAGAAATCTTCGACTCCACCCTCTTTATTTTACGATGCTACGTTTATTATCTTTCCGTTTCTTTTATACATAAATTAGATTAGCTAAGGTATCGCAGGTAATATCAATTTCTAGAATGCGGAGTATAAATTGCCTTATTAAACCTATGACAAACGTAAAAACACGTTGAATATTATTAATTTGATAGAGATAAATTAGAATAAATTAGGCCGCGAAAAGCATAAAACAAAGTTACTCACATTAAGAAAAAACCTGGCTTTGTTTCGTCCGTACAAACGTATTCCCCGATTTACTCTCTGAATTTTGATATGAATGCAAATATTTTTGAAGTGTAAACTTCTTTAGAACCGTTGTGATTTGAAACCCAATGAAAAGAGTCAAATACATACATATATAGGATTTAACCTGCGAGAGAATGAGATAGCATTAAAATATTTATTTATTTTACGGGTACTCGGTTCGAATATAATACGAAAAATCCACCATCCCACGGAAGTCTCCCTTGGTCTAGTCAGTCTAGTGGTATAAAGCGCCTGACGAACCTTAGCGGCCAGACATTCAGCGGACCAAGGATCGAATCCCATGACTTCAAAAAAAATGTTGTAAAATCAATATCCAATCTTCAAACCACTTCAAATATGAATAAGCAAAGAAAACCCAAAATAAAACGACATCTAGCGATTCCGAAGAAGAAAACACAAATACTAATAAGTTGACTAAATGTAAAAGAAAAGGTGCGTATCGAAAAAAACCACCCTTCACATTGATTTTCTATGTTTTTTCACTTCTTTCAGTTTCACTTCTACCGCGTGTGAATTGCACACTCGGATTTTTTTCAATGTAATATACGTAGATATGAACTACTAACGGGTCGTTATGCTTTTTTGATGAGTTAATAAGTTACTAAGAGCTAGGACCCTCCAAAAATCGTAAAATTTTCCTGGATTGAACGCCATCAACAGACGTTCAATATACAAACTAGACAATGATATTTTCAAAAAGGGAAAACTTATAGACCCGGAATAGTTTCTTCTAATACAATCGTAAAAAAAAAATTTTTCAAATTTCTCGGCGACCGGGTTTCCTTTTAAGCTTCACCAGGAGAATGGAGGCGTCACCTTCCGCTATACACAGATTCAAAGCGCCCAGTATATTCAGCTTTAAGCCAGTTTTCAATTGAACATAATTTAACTGTCCGAAACTTTGGCTAAAGGAGGTAGCGCGTCACGGCTAGGGATGCAACGATATACCGAAAAACCGATAAATATCGATATATCGACCCCTAAAAACATCGATATTTATCGATATCGACGATACACCGATATCTATAATATTCGATATTGATATATATTGATATAATGGAGGACTGAATGCCGTTGGCGCTAATAAAAAACTGTCAAAAAAAGCGAAGCTAGCAGTCCACAATGGAGTCCTGGTACACCTACCCTGATGTATGGCAGTGAGGCATGGAACTGGCAGAGGAAGGATGAAAGTATACTGAATGCTGTTGAAATGAGATCCCTGAGACGTATGTGTAGTAAAACAATGTATGATCGTGTGAGAAATGTGGATACCCGCAAAGAATGTAAGGCTGATGTAAGTATAATGAGCAAAATTAAGAAAGGGACCCTCAGATGGTTTGGGCACGTAGAGCGAATGAGCGAAGAAAGTAGTGTAAAAAGAATATATGATGCAAATGTGAATGGTAGAAGAAGTCGGGGACGCCCGAGGAAGACATGGCACGATCAAGTGAATCAGATACTTGAGACGGGCCATGTCAAAAGTCAGAATAATAGAAGAGTATGTATGAGACGATGTATGAATGTGAGTGAGGCAAAGAGTGTGTGCCAAGACCGAGTTGTTTGGCGGTCCGTCCTCTCTGCCTACCCCTGTATTACCCCACTATTTTAAAAAATAATGGAATATTTTTTTAAAATAAATTTATGAAAAAAAATTTATATACCTATTCAAAAATTGTGATTATTCACATAGATAAGTATAAAAAAATACATACATGCATAATCGATAAACGTTTCATATGTAACTAAAACTAATTAGGCGACTTGAGGCATTCGAGATGTGGATCTTCAGAAGGATACTTAAAATAAGCTGGATGGACAGGGTTACAAACGAAGATGTTATGGTTCGGATGAATAAAGAAAAGAAAGTAATTAAAACTATAAAAATCCGAAAACTTCTATATCTTGGACATGTGATGAGACATCCAGAGAAGTATGAGATCTTGCATCTCATAATGCAGGGAAAGATTGCCGGAAGACGGGGACCTGGAAGAAGGAGAACCTCATGGCTGAAAAACCTGAGACAGTGGTTTGGCCAGTCTACCGTGGAGCTGTTCCGGGCCGCAGTAAACTAAGTCCGCATAGCCAACATGATAGCCAACATCCGTTGAACGGACAGGGCACAAGAAGAAGAAGAAAGAACTAAAACTACATTGATTTCTATAAGCTTTTAAAAAAAGAAGAAATATCGATATATCGACCTACTAGACAGATATATCGATATATCGACCTCCTAGACCGATATATCGATATATCAATATCGACTTAATTCGATATATATCGATATCGATATATCGATATTTTTAAAAACCTTACATCCCTAGTCACGGCATAATACTCTGTCGAATGTGTGGTAAATCAAATAATCAGATCGTAGATACGAATATAACTCACCATAATTTAATATTTAATATGAACCATTGGTTAGGAAAGTGGAGAGCGAACAAGTAACGATTTACAAGACAGGCAGACAGTATTATCCGGCAGTTTAAAGTAAAATAATCTAGATGACCTTCGTCGCGGCGCAAAAGAGTGACTTGTGATAAAGGCCGATTCCTATTGGTGTAGGGGGGGCCAATTGCATTGCTGGGCGACTGCAGATCGATGGCTTGTTCGTCCTTCACAACTCTAACTAACTAACTAACTAACTAACCATCACGCCGTTTCCCCGCAGGGGTAGGCAGAGAGGACGGACCGCCAAACAACTCGGTCTTGGCACACACTCTTTGCCTCACTCACATTCATACATCGTCTCATACATACTCTTCTATTATTCTGACTTTTGACATGGCCCGTCTCAAGTATCTGATTCACTTGATCGTGCCATGTCTTCCTCGGGCGTCCCCGACTTCTTCTACCATTCACATTTGCATCATATATTCTTTTTACACTACTTTCTTCGCTCATTCGCTCTACGTGCCCAAACCATCTGAGGGTCCCTTTCTTAATTTTGCTCATTATACTTACATCAGCCTTACATTCTTTGCGGATATCCACATTTCTAACACGATCATACATGGTTTTACCACACATACGTCTCAGGGATCTCATTTCAACAGCATTCAGTTTACTTTCATCCTTCCTCTGCCAGTTCCATGCCTCACTGCCATACATCAGGGTAGGTACCAGGACTCCATTGTGGACTGCTAGCTTCGCTTTTTTTGACAGTTTTTTATTAGCGCCAACAGCATTCAGTCCTCCATTAATGGAGTTACCGGCATTTACCCTTCTTTCGATATCTCTATCAGCCTTCCCATCTCTCGTAAACATACTACCCAGATAAACAAACTCATCCACCTGCTCCAAGTATTCATCATTCACAAATATATCGCACACTGTTTTCGTACTCTCTCTTTCAAACACCATGACTTTAGACTTACTTACATTCATCATTAAATCATTCTTCATACATACTTCGTTCATCCTAGATACTAGAGACTGTAGATCTTCCATAGTGTTAGAGATCAGCACCGCATCATCAGCATACAACAGGCAACATACTTTCAGACTATTCAATTTCGCGCCCAATCCCACATCTTTCAATTCTTGCAAACAATTATCCATGTATAGATTGAATAACCATGGTGACATTACGCAGCCTTGCTTAACACCTTTTGTGATGTCAAACCACTCCGTAAAATCACCGTTCACCCTAACACATGCAACGCTTCCCTCGTACAGAGACGCAATTGCCTGTATGAGATTTGCATTCACTCCATACTTGGACAACACCTTCCATAGCTTTTTCCTGTCGACTCGGTCGTACGCTTTTTGAAGATCTACAAAGGCGCAGAAAAGTTTCTGGTTTTTCGCCAGAAACTTCTCAGTGAGCATACGCAAGGAGAAAATCTGGTCCATGCATCCCCTTCCACTCATAAAGGCACCTTGCACATCCCATATTTTATCCTTTGTTTCCGTTCTTACCCTTTCAATCAATATTCTTCCATACAGCTTGCCGACAGAACTTAGCAGGCTAATAGCCCTATGATTCCCACATTCCATGCGTGACCCTTTACCTTTGTACAACGGCATGATTACAGCCCTCCTCCAATCTAATGGCGTGTAACCCTCCTCTAAACATTGATTAAAAAGTTTGCACAATCATGTGAGAATAATATGGCTACCTCCTTTAAAATATTCGGCAGCAATATTGTCGAAACCAACAGCCTTACCATTCTTCATGCATTTAATCGATTTTTTTATTTCATCCATACTGATTTTGATAACATTCACTCCGTCATCGTTCATTCCCGATTCGACGCTGGACTCACTATCACCCGAGTTGCTTTCGAAGACTTCCTCAAAATATTTCATCCATCTTTCTTTTATTTCTTCTTCATTCGTCAACATTCTTCCATCATTCGATTTTATCACTTTCATTCTTCCGTTCTCTGGGCCACTCCGGGACCTTTTGACTTCCTTCCAAAACAGTTTAATGTTTTCTTGGAAGTGTTTTGTCATTTTTATTCCCTCTTCATCTTCCAGGCGTTTCTTTCGTTCTTTCACTCCAACACTTACTCTTTTCTTGCATCCCTTGTATACTTCTTTCGCTCTATCTCTCTCTTCGCTTGAAGCACTGTCAGTCGCTATCAGACATAACCAAGCTTTCTTTTTCTTTGAGACCAGTGCTTTGATCTCGTCATCCCACCATGCATCGCCTTTCTTCCTACCTTGCTTACTTATTCCACACACGTCTCTAGCAGATTCGCACAGACTAACCTTTATGTGGTTCCATGTTTCCTCTATGCTTAGACCGTCCATTTCTTTCGCATTCAATCTCATTTCTGCACAATTCTCATACTCACTTCTCACATAATCGTTTTGCAGTTTTTCTATTTTGACTCTTGTTGGAGCTGATACCGTTTTCACTTTAGAGCGCCATCCGCGAAAGAGGTTTACTCTTGATACCACCAGAAAGTGCTTCACAACTCGAAAAATAAATAACGAAAATAGATATGCCCTTCTGATAAACTACACATCTGCCCTTATGGTGTAGTGCTGGGTAGGACACGACATCAGGATGAGTTTGTATGAGGTACTCAAATATCGAAATGAGGTGTTGAGGTGTCCCACCTCATTCAGAGGTGTTGGTTATATAATAAATGGTTCCCGGGGCGGCGGTACATATACCCGCCTCCCGTGTTTGTTATTTTTGTAATATGAAAAATGGATATAAAAAAGGCCTACCCTCCCACCCCCCCTCCCTCTCTCACCCCCTTCCTCCCTCTCCCCCCCCTCCACCACCTCTGATCCTCCCCCTGCACCCCTCCTCTGATCCCCCCTCACTAACCCCCTCCACCTCATCTCAACACTCCCTCAATCGGTTGGAGCTGTTTGGACTCTTGTGCGGTGTTCACATAACAATCAGCGCCCTTGAGGTGATTTTTCATAAAAACGGCGCTATATAAATCATCCAAGTATTGTTATTAACAATAATTTACAATAAAAAATAAAAAATTTTTTTTTTTGGAGCAGTTGGTACTCTTGTGCAGTATTCACTTAACAATAATTTAGAAAAAAAAATCGGAGCAGTTGGGACGCTTGTGCGGTAATTTACAATAAAAAAAAATAAAAAATTTTTTTTGGAGAAGTTGGTACTCTTGTGCGGTATTCATTTAACAATACAAAGTTTAAAATAAAAAAAATATTTAGAAAAAAAAAATTTTTTTTAGCAGTTGGGACTCTTGCACAGTATTCACATAACAATAATTTGCAATAAAAAAATATTAAAAAAGTTTTGTTTTCGAGCAGTTGGTACTCTTGTGAGGTAATTTACAATATATTTTTTTATTTTTTTGGAGCAGTTGGTACTCTTGTGCGTAATTACATACGTAATAAAAATACATAATTTAAAATATTTAGAAAAAAATTTTGAGCAGTTGGGACTCTTGTGCAGTATTCACATAACACTAATTTACAATAAAAAAATATATTAAAAAAATGGAGCAGTTGGTACTCTTGTGCGGTATTCACTTAACAGTAATTTAGAATAAAAAAATAGGTACATTAAAAAAAAATTGTGAGCAGTTGCGACACTTGTGCGGTATTCACAATATATGTGAATGGCTCACCGCAACCACCTAACGGTTCTAATACAAAAATGAGGTACTCAATACTATTATGGTGGTCCGAAATGTCGGCTAAAGAAGGAGGTACGAAACAAGGCACAATACACCAACCACCTCATACCTCACCTCATATTTGTCCCATACGTGGCAACGTGACATGACATGTAGTCCAATACACCAACCACCTCACAACTCACCTCATATTTGTCCCATACGTGACATGTCATGAATGTAGTCCTACCAACCACCTCTCACCTCAAATTTGTCCCCCCTTCATATTTGTCCCATACGTAACATGACATGAATGTAGTCCAATAAACCAACCACCTCACACCTCATATTTCTCCCCCCTTCGTTTTTTGTCCCATGCTCGACAACGTGACATGACATTTGTAGTAATACAAAGAAAAAGAGCTGGTACAAATACATTTTGTGAGGCGGGGGGATATTTTACGTGTTTGCATGGGACATTTGAGGTGCCTCTTGTATGAGGTACTCAATACTATTATGGTGGTCCGAAATGTCGGCTAAAGAAGGAGGTACGAAACAAGGCACAACACTCCAAAAATAAATAACGAAAATAGATCTGCCTGCCCATCTGACAAACAACACGTCTTCCCTAATGATGGACTCTGTAACGCTGTCCGAAAGATTGGCTAAATAAGGAGGTAGTGCAGCACGGCGTGACACTCCAAAATAAATAACGAAAATAAATAATAATAATTATTTTTTTGTACAACAAAATATTGTAGTTAATATTGTAACTCAGAATAGATATTTTAGATACTTACTATATTATATTGTTAACGAATGGAAGAAAAAGCAAAGTAGTCCGTAAAGAGCGTACAAAACACGTGTACGCTTTTCCCACCGTTTACACGTGAAAACTGTTGAATACTTATTCATTGTTCTATTGTTCGCAGGTTATGATATAAGATTTTCACGACCAATTACGAGGTTTTTTTAAATTTCTGTTCTTTTAAAATACTTCCATCAAACGCATCTTGTACAAGAGTTAATACAACTGCTTCCGATCTGAAGCAAATGAGACTTTGACATCATCAATGAGGGTATTGTGTGTACATAAGTTAATTTTTGTTATGTAAATTGTTCAAATATTACATATGAATATTATCCTTACATATGAAATTGGCGTTTTGCCTTACTGGCAACTTTGATCTCAAATATCTTCTCTTTGGTTAGTAATTCCAAATTCAAATTTATACAGCTATTTGTGTTTCGAAAATTATAATTCATTTGTTTTTTCCTTAGTTGTTTTTTTTTCTGTTCTGGAAATTTCGACCTGCAGAACAAGCCCCGTGGACGGCCGGAGACCAAAGTTAATAATGAAGAATTGAAGGCTATTGTGTAAGCGGATCCATCGCAAACCACGTCCGAGTTAGCGGCAGGCTGCGGTGTTAGTGATAAAACTGTTTTAATCCACTTGAAGCAAATTGGGAAGGTGAAAAAGCTTGAAAGGTGGGTACCTCACGAATTGAGTGAAGCAAATCAATAAACGAGCGTTCTAACGAGCACGCTGGACCACACACTGCACAATAGACGGCTACCAAATTAGAGAAGCTTCAATTGGAATGTCTAAGACATCCACCGTACTCTCCGGACCTTGCCCCAACAGATTACCATTTTTTTCGAAATTTGGATAACTTCTTGCAAGAGAAAAAATTCAACTCCGATGGGGCAGTCCAAACCGCCTTCAAAAATTTTATTGATTCCCGTCCGAATGGTTTTTTTTAGTAAAGGGATCGATGAACTGCCTATGAGATGACAAAAGTGCATAGATAGCAATGGTACATACTTTGATTAAATAAATATATTATATTAAATAAAAATCGACTTAACGTTCCTCCCATACAAAACGCCAATTTCATATGTAATAACCTAATAGTTAATACCATCAATATACTAATTTTGGTTGAGGGTTCAACTGTGATTGTTACTCTGGTTTTGAAATTGGTTTGAAATTAAGTGTCATTTTTAAAATCGTAACTGATTATGTTATGAACAAACCAACAAAGTACCTCAACGTATAATATAATATTTCACACACAACGTTAATTGTAATTTTCAAAAGCCCAGAGGAAAATCGTTATTCTCAGGGCCTATGTCCCCTTTCAATAATAACAAATTGTAATTTTCAAAATTGTAACTGGCGCAGATTTGTATTTTTTTACATTGGCTTTATACAAGAAGCCCAGAGAAAAATAATTTCCCTTAGGGCCTACGCCCCCTTTCACTAATAACAACAAGAAATTTCTTTACGTATTCGAAAGAGTTTGTTCTTTTCCTTCTCACCATTTTTAAATTAATGTGATTGATTCCCCAAATTGTTCTTTCTCTAGACTTTAGATAACATATTTTTTTGGTTGTGTAGTATACTTTCTTCTATCAAGCCTTAAACAAAATTACCTCCCCTCCATTCAATATCTCATCTCTTCTAAGTCTGAACTCGACTGCAATCTTTCATACGATTTTAAAATTTGCACATATCAAATTAATATATAAATACATCTTCCCTCTCTCCATAATTTAAAATGGTGGTCTAGAACAGCGATCGGCAATTGGGGGTCCGCAAAGTTCTCTCAAATATCAGGTGAACGATCAAACGGGCAGTCACAAGCACACTGATTGAGCAGGCTCGCACGTGCACGAGTGACGTCCATGGTGGCGTGGCCCCTCAAAAAAATGACATTCATTTGGCCCGCCACAAAAACAATTGCCGAATTAATCTTTGAACGGTGAAAGCCAGAAACATTTGATAAAATAATCTGCCATTTAATAAAATCGTACAAAACGCTATTCGATAACATGCGCGTGATCTTATTACATAGCATTAGAGTAAATTAATTCAGTTGTTCAGTTTTAAAAACTAGTCCATGTTTCATGTTTGTTTTCTTTAGACTTTCCATTTTTCTTCTAGTGTCCGAGCATGAAAATCACGAATGTTTTGTATGAAAACTGTTCACGATGCACCTACTAATTTTATATATGTTATTATTAAGTTTGGTCTAAGTCACGTATGATATTGTTAGTCTAAGGAGGTCAAATACTTTTCTTGGATATGCTACTTTGCATATCGTATGTTTTTTCACTTGTCACGAAACTTATTTTTTTTAAAGCTGTATAGAATATGCTTTTTTAAAACCATTAACATTTTAAAATTTTGTGTGCCCTCATGGCCCCCTGTGTAAAGGTTTTTCTATATCATTTGTCACATGGGAACGGATCGCATCCACAACTTGTTCTTGTGTTTAAAAGTTCGGTTGTGGAATGATTTTCCGGCCTCTAAGTTTCCTCTCTACTACAACATGGGTTTCTTATATACTTTGGTTCACTCTTTCCTTTCCTCAATAAAGACATTGTACACAGCATCCTCAAATATAAGACAGGCCCTGAGAGAAATTATTTCCCGAAGAGTGAAGTCCTCCTGGGTGAAGTTAATGAAAAGAAAATTTATGGATAGTACTTTTACCGCATTAATAGTTTGTATCAATATCAACACTGTTTCTAAGAAATCTTTTGATCTAATAAACACTTCAGAAAATGGGGCAACGGAATGGCGTCTTGTCTTATTTTTGACAGATGCGTGGAGATTGCAAAGCACTATAAAAGTTAAGGGAAAAAAAGTTGAAACAGAATAAAGTGACATTGGCCTAGAAATTTCAGACTTTAAAAATCAGTGCAAATTTCAAGACGTAATAGCTTCCGTTTCGAGAGTTTTTTGCAGCTATAGAAGGTAGATTTCTGCTTTATTGTTAAGGTTTTGTTTTTTTGACTTTCAAAGTTATGGATTAATTTTACTAATTCAGTTTGGGGGGCGGAAATGGGTACCGCCATCCCGGGAACCTTTATTGGATAACCAACACCTCTGCCATAGGTTACCCCAAGTGGTTCGCTACGTTTGGTGATTTAGTAGGGGTGTCCGGGTTCATGGGGTGAGGCTTGTCTAGGTCTTGGAGGCGGATGACCAGCAGACTCTGAACCCCAGATTCCTACCCACCCCGTAAATATTTTCCTTCCCAGAAATCTCCTCTCTTTCCTTTCCTAAAAAACCCCTCCACACAGCATCCCCAAAGATGACATTAGCTCTGAGGGAAATTATTTTCCTCAGGGCCTCCTGTGTGGAGCTCATGTAAAGAAAAAAAATCCCAAATATGGAGTAGTTCTTGGGAATTTCTCCGTTATTATTGAAAAAATGCATATGACTATCTGTGATTGATTAGTGTTGATTCTAAGTCTGTTTAAGCTTTTGAATAAATTGGAATCTTCAGAAGAGGACAACTATCATGTTGTTATATTTGTCAGCTTATTACAATTTGATAAAAACCTGCAACGCACCTAGAATCAGCGATTAACTGGAACCTTACAACGTTACATTTGAATTTCTTTAACATAAGAGATTGTATCTAGTATAAAAAGATTTTTACCTGAGTGTCTTGCTTCTTCTTCATCTTCTATATCCTCACTGCTTCCACCATCCACCATGTTATCTTCTTTCTTCTTATTGGCTTTTTCAGAATACTTCCAGCTGGCCAATTTGTTCTTCTTAAACATGAAACCTTCTGTCACATTCACATCTCCACTCATCCCCAAACTGGTGTCCAGGAACGTGTAGACGTTCTTTTGGATGCAGCTAACAGAAGGCTTCACCATGCACTCATTTAAAAGACCATCCCAAAGCGTATTCCCAGTATTGAAAGATTCATTGCTGAACTTTCTTGAACTAGAACTAAAATCTTCAGTTTTGGTTGGTTTTTCTACTGTTACAGTTTCAGGATAATACTTCCTCGGTGTGGTACTTAATTCTTCTCTTTTGTTTGATCTACCGATCGTTATAGATTCAGGAGAGAATTTCCACGATCTTGAACTGTATTCCTCTTTTTTTGTTGGTTTTCCAACTGTTATAGTCTCAGGAATTGGTGAGGGTTCAGTCAATGGTATAAAAACTGGACCATGTACCAAAACTTCGTCTTTTTTTGGTTTTTCAATTGCGTTTTCTTCTGCAAAACTTCCATCAAATACAACTATTGGTACACTTGATCTGAACGTTGAAGACGCTTGTATATCAGCACTAACAATTGATGGAAAACTTAAAATTGATAATATTAAAACTACTGTAAACGTTGTTCTTTGAATCAGCATTGCGAAAACAGCAGAGTTTAAATTGTTTAATACGTTGTTCTTAAAACATTTTTGTTTGGAGTTGCTAGAATTTTCGAACTTTTGTTCTTGCATTCGCACACATTTATTATTGGAAGCCATTTTGCAGAAGCAATTGAGTCTTTTAAACATATTTTCACGAGCACTGCTTGTAAATTTTTACAACTTTCGATGATGTCGTTCGTTTTGTGGTGTCACATTCTTCGGAATTATTCAGGCTGCATCTTCAGATCTGTAAAAGAAAGAAAAATATATTTTAATTATATCAATAATGTTTAGTTTATTGATCCATAAGGTGGACGGATCGTACTTTGATCAATTTATAAAAAAAACAATTGTCCCGTTCGCCAGTAATAAAAAAACCTGATTTGTGCTACATTTGCCTTCTTAACACGTCGATTCGGGTGTAAAAAAACTCGGCAAAAGAGACAGAATTTTTTGCCTGCATTTTTATTCAAATTAAAGGTTTATGGATGGAGGTAATTGACATGATTTTTTGTGAATTATGTTGGTAACATCAATAATTTACTAACCCATAAAAAGAATACAGTAATATCGAATGAAACGTTTTATTTATATGCGTAGAGATTTTCAATAATGAACGTGACATATTTTTTGTCACCAATGTTCCGTTTAGTTTTTTGACCGATTCAAAATATATTCAAATCTTTAGGATGTGTAAAGCTTCAATATGTTTCCGAAATTTAACTCAATTAATTCCCAAGGCGTATTAATACCAAACATGTAAAATAACTGGTGTGGTATAAGTAACAGATGGTTACTCCTTCAAGGCTCTTGCTAGATACGTATGGACAAATATACGGCGGTGCAAGGCGATGGGTTGATATAGTCCGGCTGGAGAAGTCAAAAGACCTCCCTCAACCTCTCTCGATCCGGATCGCCATGGAGCAGTTGGGCAAACGCATCAACTGCCAAGACGCGGTCAAACATCACCCATGAACCCGGGCACCACTGCTAAGTCACCAAACGTAGCGAATCACTTGGGGTGACCTATGGCAGAGGTGTTGGTTATCCAATAAATGGTTCCCGGGGCGGTGGTACCCATATCCACCTCCTAAATTGAAGACAACGTACAAAAGTTTTACAATATATAATTGTGATTTATTGGCACTCTCCGTGCCAATAAGTCGCCTTTGTTTGTGCGTAGTAAAATCATAAACTTATATTTTAGGGTCGGAGATCTATTCAACCGCAAGCACGTGATCAGATAGGTATCAGTGGCAAAGAATGGTAGGTTTCTGAAGTAAAACCAGGCAGAAGTCACGATGGAACATTCGAAAGGAACGTGCGTCTAAATATTGACGGGTGACAATCAAAAGTGGCTCTGGGGTTCCAGAAGTGTAAGGTAATTTAAAAAATTGATATTATGAAATAATATCAAATTAAATACTATAATATTCATTTGTAGGTACCTCACGAGTTTGAGAGTCAAATTTTATTAATATAGTAAATAATTTCACGCGTCAAGCGTACAATACGTAAAATCAACCTATGTTTATAAAACCATCTCTTTCGGACACATAATATATTCATTATTCATCATGCTCTCTCCCTCACGGCAAAGACCCAAACTGTCTTCAGAATCGGAAAACATTTTTAATAGGCGACATAGTGCCATCTCGTTTATTGTATGGCGCGTAAAGAGACAAAAGACTTAATATTGGGACATTATTTGATAAATTGGCCCAGCCATATGATTGACTGGGTGGGAGAAAAAGCATCCATTTATGACGATAGATGCTACTTGCCGCTGCTGGCTTTCTCGCGGTGCTTTTCGAATGCATTAGAAAAATACCAACAGCCTTACTAAAAAACCCCGTGAAAATTTTATTCATTTGACAAACGGCCGCGGATGTAAAAACATTACTAATTAAAAAATTGTTCACGGAAAAAATACACATTGTTTACACGGCCTGAGAGGGTAGTTTATCTCTGTTTTATTAATGATGTCTGAACGAAATTTGGAATTTTTCCAAGTATTTTGAATGTTCTATATATTTCTTATTTTTGAAGGTGTCGTAAAAACAAATACCATATATGAAAACTAGATACAATTACCTTTTATTTTTGTGTATTTGAAATACACTTTAGTTTTAAAAAAACTGTCATATTTTATGATTCAAACGGGAAAAAAATGTTTTTTTTTTTACCAACACATTTTTGATGAAAGTGTAGAGAAATTTATACAAAAACAAAATTTAAAAAATAGAGTCCTTTTATATAATAAATTTGGAACGAAACTGTCACCTCACTTTTTCCTAGTGCATATTTGGCAATAAAAAATAAAATTTATTGCGAAAATCTAAACTTAAAAATAATACCGACTTTTATAACATATTTCTTGCATCTCTAAATACGTTAATTTCTTTGATACGTTGAGGAACACATGTATTAGATATTAATATTTAAAACAAACACCACTTTTATGAAATTCTCATAAAATAAAATCCTTTATATGTAAATTTTAATTTTCATGTTTTATGTAAAATACTTTTTGACATTTCAATTTTCAAAGTATGATTATTGTTATTATAACTTGACTAAAACTTATTAAAAACCATAAAAACCCGGTAAATATATCAATTATACGAATATAATGGTGAATTAGTCATATTCATAGAAATTACGATCACATTTGAGTAATATTACACACACATCCGAGGAGTGATTTTTTTTCGCGCTTTCAGCGCAAACGACGAATGCGCAGGCGCCGCCACCTAGCGGTTACGTAGGAAAACAAACAATTTATTATATACATTGTTGCCAGATTTAAAATACATTT
This sequence comes from Limnephilus marmoratus, assembly GCA_917880885.1. Taxonomy (NCBI): domain Eukaryota; kingdom Metazoa; phylum Arthropoda; class Insecta; order Trichoptera; family Limnephilidae; genus Limnephilus; species Limnephilus marmoratus. The sequence goes on from OU862926.1 coordinate 34,540,488, forward strand.
TAAGAACAAACCTTATTAGTAATATTTCGTGTTTTAGTGTATTGTTGTTTTATTCATGTTGCTGCAGCAACACAGGTTATCGGCCGTGCTGTGTTTTTTTTAATAAGGCTGCAATTGTTTTAATTTGCATAATATTTCACAATGTTTTATTGTCATCTTATAATTTTGGGAGGTTTTGACCAATTAACCTGAGGGAAGCCGGACCTGAGGCATTTTTCTAGAAATGACGGCACCTTTACTTATACATCAATGAGTATAGAAATGAATTTATTTCGTTTTTTACAAATAGTAAAGAAAAAATTAGTTAAATAACATTTTCACAAAATTTTAAGTAACCCCCGACACAAAAAAGAGCTGATTTTTTTTTACATGAGCTCCACACAGGAGGCCTTGAGGAAGATAATTTCCCTCAGAGCCTATGTCATCCTTGGGGATGCTGTGAAGTGGGTTTTTTTAAGAAAAGGAAGGAGAGGAGAGTTCTGGGAAGGAAAAGGGTTTAAGGGGTGGGTGGGAATCTGGGGTTCAGTGTGTCCTGGTCATCCGCCTCCAAGACCTAGACAAACCTCACCCCATGAACCCGGGAACCCCTGCTAAATCACCAAACGTAGCGAACCACTTGGGGTGACCATCCCCGCCTCCCAAATTGATGAGCTTGAAACGCTGGAACAGATTTTCATGAATTGTAGCTAAGAACCATCTCGATCACGTCAGCTTAAAAAAAACTAAAGTAGACAAGAGAGGGGAGGCTACGATGCATCGCACAAAGAGGAGAACGATTATTCTATCTCATTCTCTCGCAGGCTAAATCATGTACATGTATGTATTTGTCTCCTTTTATTTGATTAGTGTCACTTTTTCGTTTCACCGAGTTTAAAATCAAAATGGTGCTAAAGGAGTTTTCACTTCAAAATTTTTATTTTTTTATTTGAAACTCGATGAAATGAAATAGCGACACTAAAAAGAGACAAGCACATATATCTAAAGGATATTGCCTGCGAGAGAATGATAATCGGTCTCCTCTTTGCGCGGTGCTTCGTCACCCTCCCCCCCCAATCTTGTCTACTTTAATTTTCTGTAGATTTCACTTCTACCGCGTGTGAACTGCACAAATTTTTTTTACAATTTGTATTTTGTAATTTACACTGATCTTCCATCAGAAGCATTTGCTTGTGGATGGAAGAATATGTTTTTAAAAATGACCCTATGTCTAATGTTAATAAACAATTCATCTATTGTTAAAAGAGGCCAAACCGAATATAACTCATCTGACCACTCACTGAAATGATTGTTAAAAAAACATCCACAACAGTGACACTATTTTCTCTCCCACAAACACAATACGACCGCTAACCAAATTGAAACAATTATCCGATTATTTCTTCCGTGGCATTCAACGTTCAACGTTCAACCATCACCATTCAACCGCAAATGTCATATCTCACATTATAATATAACACGCGATAAGAACGCGTGTTTACGTCCCTTTTCGCATTGTACGTAAGTTAAATTGTGAATAATTGGCATTTTATTCACATGAATATGAATATGTCGAACTCAGTCAATTATGTATGCATTTCTTAGAAATCAAAATAATTCAACTAAATAGATGCAAAAATCGACAATGTACCTACTTAATGTATTGCAACAACGAAATAGTTGGAAAATATTTTTAAAAAATTGCACAAAATTTCTCTTTTAAAAAAAATTTACCAAAAGATTTTATTTTAATATAATTTTATTGGGTTTTATACCATGTTGCGCTCTCTCCTTCTTTAGCCAAGGTTTGGGACAGCGTTACAGTGTCCATGATCAGGACAGATGCGAAACTTTGGCTAAAGAAGGAGACAGCATAAAACACGGCATAAAACCTCAAAAATAAATCACGATTACGCCTTTAGCCGTAAGAATCTAAAATCATAACCAGTTTATTTTTTTTTTGATATTTTTAAAAATAGGGATTGGGCGTGAAAATGAGTATTTTTTATTTATTTTTATTTTTTTATTTTTTTTATTTATTCAGTTAAAAGCTTTACAAAGATACGTAAAAAAGAGTGCTAAAATAAAGCAGTAAGCCTAAAAACATGTTTTCACTGATAATTTTTTTTTTTTTTAGTAGCTAGACAAGAAAAACATAAAGAAAAACTAAGAAAGAAATAGTTAAGAGAAGCTAAATACTTAAATATGCATGATAAGAATATAGAAAAACACAATAAAGGGTAAGCTTATGATCTTATAAGAGTATAAGGATGATATGTATGTATTTGGGAATATGTAAATAAATTGCAAATTAGGAAAAGAAATCTGATAAGTAATACAATAAATATAAATATGGATGTTAAGTGGTGTGTTGTGATGCATTACATTTATCTAAAAATGTTGCTTTGAATTTTTTGAAAGTTATATTGAAGATGTCTGTATATGTGAGGTGTGTGTTATGATAGTGGCAGGCTCGATGTATGAATTATCCGGAAGGAGACTATATATGTGTACGCCCTCGTGGCCAATGCTTCTCTTGCCACTTTCAGTCTTGACGGTATTTATGTTCAATTTATAATGTTGTCTAGTATAATGTTTGTGTACTTGTGGCTTTTTTATAAATGTTTTTTTTGTGTGTTAGTCCATTTTGTATTTTGTAAATTTTGTAGAGAATTGAAAGTGTGTTACCTGTTGTTTGCTGATTTCTAACAGTATAGAAGATCTACAATCTCTCGGGCCTGGAATGAACGAAGTAAGTATGAAGAATGAGATAATGATGAATGGAAGTAAATCAAGGCGTTTGAAAAGGAGAGCACGAAGACATTATTCAATATAGTTGTGAATGGTGAATACTTGGAGAAGGTAGATTTGTGTATCTGGGAAGTATGTTTACAAGAAATAAGATCTATTGAAAGAAGGAGAATTGCAGGAAATTCCAATAATGGACGACTGAACTAGGTTGGCGCTAACAAAACATTATTCAAAGAAGCGAAGCTAGCGGTTCACAATGGAGTGCTGGTACCTAACCTGATGTATGACTGTAAAGCATGGAACTAGCAGAGAAAGAATGAAAGTCGACTAAATGCTGCAGATACGAGATCTCTGAGGCGTCCGTGTGGTAAATCCATGGATGATCATGTGAGAAATGTGGAGATTGATGATGTAAGCGTAATGAGTAAGATTAATAAAGGAACGCTTAGATGGTTTGGGCATGTAAGGCGAATGAACGAAGAAACGAGTCTAAGGAGAATATCCTCGTATGATGCAAATATGAATGGTAGAAGAAGTCGGGGCCGCCCGAGGAAGACATCGCATGATCTAGTGAACCAGACATTTGAGTCAAGCCTTGTCAAGAGTCAGAATAATAAAAGAATACGTGTGAGATGGTGTATGAATGTGAATGGAGTGAATGCAAAGACCGAGTTATTTTGTGGTCATTTCTCTCTGTCTACCGCTTCGGGAAACGCCAAGAACGTTAGTTAGTTCCATTTTAGTGAATAATTTATAGATACCTATTGATAATATTATACTATAATATTAGGTCCTTACATATGAAATTGGCGTTTTGCCGTACTGGCAACTTTGATCTCAAAATTCGGAATTCCAAATTCAAATTTATACAGCTATTTACTCATATATTTGTGTTTCGAAAATTAAAATTCATTTGTTTTTTCCTTATATTTGTTTTTTCTTTGCGTCACTTAGTTTACAAAATGGAAAACTTGAAATATCGCGTTATTTACGAGTACGAGTTCCACCGTGGCACCAGTGCTGCAGAAACGGCTCGAAGGATTAATGATGTGTATGGCGACGGTGCCGCAAAAGAAAACACAATGCGTTTTTGGTTGAAACGCTTTCGTTCTGGAAATTTCGACCTGCAGAACAAGCCCCGTGGACGGCCGGAGACCAAAGTTGATAATGAAGCTATTTTGGAATCGGATCCATCGCAAACCACGTCTGAGTTAGCTGCAGGCTGCGGTGTTTGTTTGTGAAAAAGCTTGAAAGGTGGGTACCTCATGAATTGAGTGAAGCAAATCAACAAACGCGCGTTAGAACGCTAGACCACACACTGCACAACAGACGGCTAACAAATTAGAGGAGCTTCAATTGGAATGTCTAAGACATCCATCGTACTCTCCGGACCTTGTCCCAACAGATTACCATTTTTGTCGAAATTTGGATAACTTATTGCGAGGGAAAAAATTCAACTCCGATGGGGCAGTCCAAACCGCCTTCAAAGATTTTATTGATTCCCGTCCGAATGGTTTTTTTAGTAAAGGGATCGATGAACTACCTATGAGATGGCAAAAGTGCATAGATAGCAATTGTACATACTTTGATTAAATAAATATATCATATTAAAACAAATAGACTTTATGTTCCTTCCATACAAAACGCCAATTTCATATGTAAGGACCTAATATTATATTACACTAGTACAAAACATACATAAGATGACATTCATTTCGCTTTACTCTTGCATTTGCATGCGGACATCACAACATGAATTATTTAAAATGAAGCTAAAATAACGGTGCAGTAGACAGAAAATACTTGAGCAAAAAAACACTCGTAGCGTGGAGAAAACTTTCGTTTGATGATAGGCTTATAATAACAACAGAATGTGAATATATGTATATATACTTGTAGATATGATTAGAGCGATCATCAGCGATAAAACTAAATTTACATACATATTTGCTGTTTGGAGGGTCTTTTTGACGAGAGAAAGGAGTAAACATGGGTCTTAAAGAGTCAGATGCAGGCAAATCGTTCCAATAAGCCACTTGCATCACATTTAAAAAAAAATTCCGGTTTAGACAAATATTCTAAGACATTCTGTATTTTTTTTAATCGTATTTTTGAAACCCTGGGGATTTTTTGAAAATTTCAATTCGAAAAATCAGACCATTTTTTATAAACCGGTAAGATGGGACATAATTTTATAGGTACGAAAAAACGATAATTAGATAGCCGAAAATCATTAACAAAAAAAAAACGTTTTCCACACGAATGGCACAGGAGAATAACGAGGCATACCAAAAATATTACATCTCATAAATATTTTTTTCCTTGATCCATCTTATTGATCATAAATCATTATAATGTACAACGTATGTATGTATTACTATATCCAATGTAATATACTTGTTCTTGTAAATTATAATAATAATAAGAATATTACAAAATTTGATTTTGTTCATACCAGCATCATAACCATTATACCTCTTTAAGCTGGGTCCACACATGTTCTTTTGTCCGTTCCGTTCCTCCGTTGTGGACCCAGCTTTAAACACGTACCGACTTCTAAAATTTACGGGGTTCTCTTCAGAACATCTGTCAAAAAATCAAACCAAATGATAAGTTCGCAGAGAACAAACAATAAATCTAGTGAACGAATTAAAAAATTCGCCTGAAATCAAAGTGATGCCATATAAAAAAAATAATTTAGCCAACGTTTCGGACAGCGTTGCAGTGTCCATCGTCAAGGCCGATCCGGCAGATGTGTAATAGTTAGTGGTGAAATGTGTGCTTATTTACTTGGAAGCGATACCGTGTTGCCAGCTCCACTACACTACGAGATGGTATTACAGTATTCTTCAAAAATTAATTTGGTAGGTACCTCGAAATGGAAAAATGAACTAGGCATTTTTAAATGTCAAATAAATTTTGTTAAATGTTCACCATTATAAAGTTTTCCTTTGCTTCTAAGTTTGGTGGCGAGTGTTTATAAAAATCAATTAATATTTCACTTTCTCTATAAAACAGACTAATTGCTGTTGATTTTAAAACACTTTCAAGACACAGCTGATACATATACATATACATGAAATTGAACGACATTACAGCAATAAACGAAATAGATGTCGACCATATTCAATTAGGATTTGGCTCAGCTGTTAGCGGTGTTAACTCCAGTCCCTGAGGAAGAAGGCTAAATCCTCAGTCAAATCAAAAATAAAATTCTTTGGAATTGTCTACCAAAAGGCCCAACTAGATACAAAATTAAAAAAAGGATTTATTACAGCGGTAGTAAAAAAATTTTTTTGGCTTTTCATTGTTGCTGAAAATATTTTTCAATGTTCATTAAATAATTTAAATTACAAATCACTTCGGAAATTTGTAATGTCGTGCACCACTTTTTTTACAAAGTGAATCCGAAAGATCATTTCGTTTTCATTACGATCATGCCATCGTCATGGTAGATATAAACCGAATGTAATGGACTGTAAATAATACTAAAACAAAACGAGACAAAATGGTAGGAAAAAACAAAGTATGAAAGGAAAAGGGATATCCAATCACTTATCACTGTATCTCAGCACAAGGAGCACACAATACAATCTGAATATAGTTTGGTATGTAGTTCCACCATGACACCTCGAGGTAATTATCGCCACCACAAAACGATTGAGTACACTGGGATCTGGGTAGTATGTTTACGAGAGATGGGAAGGATGACAGAGATATTGAAATAAGGGTGAACGCCGGTAACACCATTAATAGAGGACTGAATGCCGTCGGCTCTAATAAAAAATGTCAAAAGAAGCGAAGCTAGCTGTCCGCAATGGAGTCCTGGTACCTACCCTGATATATGGCAGTGAGGCATGGAACTGGCAGAGAAAGGACGAAAATAAACTGAATGCTGTTGAAATGAGATCCCTGTGGCGTATGTGTGGTAAAACCATGTATGATCGTGTGAGAAATGTAAATATCCGCAAACTCCACGCAGGAGGCCCTGAGGAAAATAACTTCTCTCAGTGCCTATGTCATCTTTGAAGATGCTGTGTGGAGGGTCTTTTTGAGGAAAGGAAGGAGTGGACACGGGATGATGTAGGAGGGAGGAAACACAGAGGCCGGCAAATCGTTCCACAGCCGAGCCGTTGAACTCCAGAACGAGTCATAGAAACGACCCGTTCTCACGTGACTAATGTCAACCATGTACAAATGTTGGGCGCGTGTTTGGCGTGTTTCCCGACTATGCACTGGGGCCGAGGGGATCAATGACGCTAGTCCCTCGGAGCATCTTCCATTGTAATACCGGTAGAACAAGGGCAGCATTCCCACCTGACGCCTGTGCTCTAAAGATTGCAGTCCGTCTGTTAACATGGGAGAATCTATCAAACGGACCGCCCGTTTCTGCACAGAGTCAAGGGCTGTTTTAGGTATTTTGGAGCTCCAGACCAGAGGTGGCTGCCAAATTCAACCGTGGGGCGCACTTGCGATTTGTACAGGGTTAGCAGTTGTGTACTATTAAAGTATCTGCGGGCCCTGTACAGTACGCCCAGTTTCCGAGAGGCTAACTTAACTCTGGTTTCGATGTAAGCATAACGAGTAATATTTAGAAAGGAACCCTCAGATTGTTTGGGCATGTAGAGCGAATGAACGAAGAAAGTAATGTAAGAAGAATATATGACGCAAATGTGAATAGTAGATGAAGTCGGGGACGCCTAAGGAAGACATGGCACGATCAAGTTAATCAGATACTTAAGTCAGGCCATGTCAAAATTCAGAATAATAGAAGAGTATATATGAGACGATGTATGAATGTGAGTGAGGCAAAGAGTGTGTGCCAAGAACGAGTTGTTTGGCGGTCCGTCCTCTCTGCCTACACCTGCGTAAACGGCGTGATGGTTAGTTAGTTAGTTATGATAATGTTGGTATACAAAAAACATCAACAACTTGCTTCCAAGATAGTTCCAATATTTTTTCTCTTTTCAAAACAAAAGCACTCTTTTTCTTGACATTGTTCCAAATTTTTAATACTTTTCCAGCAAAGCGATGTGGTTAGGGAGAGGAAGGAACTGGATAAATGACATCCCAGTAGGAACTAAGCATATTCTCATTTTCAAACCAAACAACTTCGATATGAATTCATCATCATTTTCTTCCCCTTATCTTATTCGGATCGGGGACCCATTGCATCGACAAGGCTCCTCCATACGTCCCTGTCTTGTGCTGATTATTGGGCCTCTGTCCATGGTAGACCCATCCTCTCCTCACACAGTTTGGAGTTGCCTCGCCCAACTGTGTCTGGGGCGGCCCACTGGACGTCTACCCTCTGGAATCGTACTCAGTATCTTCCTCGGAATTCGGTCTTCAGACATCTTAGTATATGCCCAGGCCACCTCAGTTGCGATTTTTCTATGAAGAGTAGCAATGGTTCAATGTTTAGATCATCTCGGATCGTCGAGTTTCTTATATGATCCCATTTCGTAACCCCTGCCACTCCTCTCAAGTACCTCATTTCGGCAGCTTGGACTCTAGAGCGTGTTCGTTCATTTAGCATCCATGTCTAGTGGCCGTAAGTGAGCGTCGGGCGGTATACCGTTTTAAACACTGCCATTTTGTCTTGATGCTGAATATGCTCTTGATGCATGAATATGAATTAATATCCATAATTCGATAGTGCAAAATACATTCAACATAATGTTGTTTTTCGCGAGATCTTATTGCAATGATCATTGCTTGGAATGTAACCCAATGCAGAAGGCTGCAATCTAAACAGATCTTTAATACTCTTACTTGTGCAGTCATTGATGCGTGAACCATGCAAGATGCTGTTGTTGATCGAATGAAAGTTGATTCTATTATTGGCATCAGTTTCAACGTTTTGGTTTCTTAAGCAATGTTGCCTTTTCTAGGCAGTCTGAAAACCTTAGTGGAAGAGCGCTAAGCCGCTTAGTTTTGAACGCAGAGGTTGAAATTAATGTTTTTTTTAATATTAGCTCCACTCAGAAGGCCCTGAGGAAAATAATTTTCCTTAGAGTCTATCTCAGCCTACGAGTATATCATCTTTGGTAATAAGGTATGGAGGGTTTTATTTGAGAAAGGAACGAGAGATAGATCTGGAAAGCAAAAAATGTTTGAGGGTTGGGAATCTGGAGTTCAGTTTATCCAGGAGTGAAGGATGTATGAGTCCATCTTTCTCACTAGGAGAGAGGGTCGAGAGAGTCCTGCTGTAGAGCAATCAGTCTCTGGAAAGCGCAGCACATGTGTGCCTAGTTTGGTTGTCGAAAATCATTTAAAAAACGAGGTTAATCTTTTTTGCTATTTAAAACTTACATGGATTTCGTTACAGTTACTGTTACAAGATGCATAGTTACACTCTTCACAGTCCGCAGTATTTTCGTATTTATTGTAAATAAATTAATATTAAAGTGTAATTATTATTATTGATATTTTTTGTTTATTAAGATATACACATTTTGATACAAGTTAAGGTAAATTAAATTTCATGGCAGTAAGACCTACTACGTAAGTTTATAGAATATCAGTAGGTAATTTCACCTAAGATGAGAACGGTTCTTAAAACTCAACTAATGGACGTATGAGTAAGAGTAATAATAAGGAAGAAAGTGTGTGTGGAGAGATAAAGAGAAATTTTGAAATCAAGATAATAATTGTGTTAAGGAAAGTAAGTTTGATTTTATACATTGAAGGTACTCGCAAATCCAAGCAAGGAATGCGGATTTTCTTATTTTTATTAATTTTGGTTGGCTTGTCAGTACAGTTGGCCGTTAAGCCCAGTTTATCTCAGAGGTACTATTTTAAAATGCGAAAAAGAATCCCTCAAGGCCTGTGTCATCTTTTGGAATGCTGTGTGGAGGGACTATTTAGGAAAACGAAGGAGAGGATGTTCTGGGAAGTACAAAAGTGTGAGGGGTGGGTGGGAATCTGGGGGTCAATGCGTTCAGGAGTGACGAACTTATGAATCCATCCCTCCCACTGGGAAAAAAATCTTTCAAGATCTATGTTATCTTTAGGAGTGCTGTGTGGAGGGTCTTTTTAGGGCGAAGAAGTTCTGGGAAGTAAAAAGGCATGAGGGATGGGTAGGAAACTAGGGGTTAGTGTGTCCAGGAGTGACGGACGTACGAATCCATCTCTCCCACTGCGGCGCAAGCCTATGGGTATGAATCCGGCTGTCTAGTTTAGGTCTCCTTCCTTCGTCTCCTTCTCTGACGGCCGGCGTGGTCTAGCGGTACGGCACTTGACTCGCATTCCGAAGTTCGCGGGATCAAATCCCGGCGCGGGCAAATAAATTTTATTTGAGTAATTTGTCTTATTTCACATTTATTAATTAAAAATAATGTGTAGTATATTTGTGGCACGTTCCAGAGTGGAAGATGCTCTTAGAATCGACCTGGTGTAAGACCACCACTCAGAAATTGAAACGTTGCTGGTGTTAAATGGCGTTAGCCGTTTTTGGTGACTAGATCTGAATAGCCAGGTACTTTCCCACCTTCCTCTTCCCCATCTCCTTTCCCTCCCCATTACCTTCAGCCTCACAACATACCCCAATTGGGGATGCCATAGTCGCACTGGCTCCAGACGGGAGCAGCTGAAACCCTTGTGAGGTGTTACTATTTCACCAATTCACTGTTATGCGGATGACAGTACAGTTCATGATAGCTTTTTGTTTGACAAGCCCCTAAAGGGCTCACAAACTCCAACAGCTCGTCGGGCTTTGAAGCAAAGAATGGACGGTGACCTCGAGAGTGTTTTCTCTTGGGGTAAAAATAATCTCGTTGAATTTAATGTTTCAAAGACCCAATCTTGTCTGATTACGTCTAAAAGGGATCGAAATGAAAATCTAGTCTCTTTCAACGGAAGCAATCTTCCGAACAGGCCCTCCTGACCAGCTCAGGTATGAGGGCTCCATCGAAGCCAGAGTAAAGTTAGCGTCCCGAAAACTGGGCGTACTGTACAGGGCCCGCAGATACTTTAATAGTACACAACTGCTAACCTTGTACAAATCACAAGTACGCCCCACGGTTGAATTTGGCAGCCATCTCTGGTCTGGAGCTCCAAAATACCTGAAAAATACCCTCGACTCTGTGCAGAAACGGGCGGTCCGTTTATATAGATTCTCCCATCTTAACAGACGGATTGCAATCTTTAGAGCACAGGCGTCGGGTGGGAATGCTATCCTTGTTCTATTACAATGGAAGATGCTCCGAGGAACTAGCATCATTGATCCCTTCGGCACCGGTGCATAGTCGGGAAACACTGAACACGTCGGGAAACGCCCAACATTTGTACACGGTTGACATTTGTCACATGAGAACGGGTCGTTTCTTCGACTCGTTCTTGTGTTCAACAGCTCGGCTGTGGAATGATTTGCCGGCCTCTGTGTTTCCTCCTTCTTACAACACGGGTCTCTTCAATAACAATGTTCATTCCTTCCTCTCCTCAAAAAGACCCTCCACACAGCATCCTAGATGACATAGGCCCTGAGGGAAATTATTTTTTAAGTTTTTCATCGAATTACCAAACATTGTGATATTATACCGCCTGTACGCGTTCCTCAGAAATTTTACAACCTGCAGGAAGAAATTGAGCTGATCGATGTCATATAAAATGTTTTGTTTTCAATAGAAGGTAATCCGAAGAAATAATAGCGTCATTGATCTATTTGTTATCTTGTAATCGAGAGTAACGCCAAACGCCTGCCTAACGTTCGTGCGTGGCTGATATTTGAAATATGAGAACGGGTGGTTTTTATGACTCGTTCTTGTCATTAACAACTTGATATGCCGTGGTATGTTTTGCCACCCTTTTGTTTTATGCAGACACTTCGTTATTTACAAATGTGACAAATTGCACTAAAACATGGAGTCAAATTTTTTTCAAAATGATGCAGAGGAATTTGTTATCTAACCTATAAAATCCAGGACTATTTTTCTGGCAAAAATATATACCTACTCGTAATGTGTGATAATACTACAGAGGAGATCCAAAAATCATTTATTAGATCAGTACTCACGTATGCGGTGGGTACTAATTAAGAAGCACTGGAAAGAAAATTTTGAGGCGTATCTTCGAACCGGTTGCTAGAAAATGGATTTTGGCACAGACATTACAACAATGTGCCCTATACTCTGTGGATCTGTACATCACAAAATTTATAAAACTGGGAAGACTTCGGTGGCTGGGTCATGTAGAGAGAATGACCGAGCATCAAGCACCAAAGTCCCTGCTGAACTCAAGACCAATAGGGAGAAGGAGCCTGGGAAGGCCAAGATTAAGATGGAGCGATAACGTCCTCAAAGTTATATCTACCTTGGAGTTTCTAAACTGAAGAGAGCTGGCACAAAACCGATGTGAGTAGAGGAATACTCTTGAGGAGGCCAAGATCCATCAGGGGTTGTAGAGCCTAGAGTGATGAATTTTGTATGAATTTACTTTTTTTCTGTTCACTGCTCAAATTAAGCATAAAACTGTAAGCAATTAACAGATTATGAAAAGTAGCGCCACAACCGTCAATTCTGTAAATTAATACTTTCCATTTTTAAATTTATTTAATAGTTTAGATTTTAGATAATATAAAAAATTCAAGTTGTCCCCAGATATATAAAATTTCCGTCGATTTTACTCCACTTTCCATCTAGGATTAAATTCTGAAGATTAAAAACCGGGCCTATTTCTTCGTTATCGTATCGTATCTTTAAAACAGGGCAAGATGGGATAAAGATTTTAAATTAGATGAAATATTCTTTAAAGTCGTATTTACAGTCGTAGGCCCGCTTTCCAATCAAATATTTTTATGGTATACAAAGTGATTGGTGCTTGATACAAAGTATTGATAGATAGAAGATAAATAATATGCACTCAAAACTGTTATAATACCTAGTTTGAATCAAAAATTGCGAAGTGTCGGTACTCCCACTATTCTTGGGACTAGAGGTGGGAAGAGAAGCGGCAGGAAACAACAGTCCGTAACGGACCATGCACCGATTAGCATTTGATTATTTATCGTTATTTACTCCGTTAAAACCCGTACAATCACAGAAGACTAAATTTGTCCCTGCTCACATAGGTCTCATATAAATCGTTGTGCCTCCCTTACTGCCTCCCTTCATGATGAGAAATGTGATCCAAACAGTTTTAGAAAGAAAAAACTCCACGCTTTATAATCAAATCTAGAATACAACCATGGAAAAAAATAAATTTACACCTCTTCGAAACCAAAGTAAGTGCACGTTATGCTGGTGCTGGTAATTGGACGGTTTGTGTTTGTTATTTGTTTTTTCCCTGTAGGGCCTGTGAAGGGCTGTAATCATGCCGTTATACAAAGGTAAACGGTCACGTATGGAATGTGGGAATCATAAGGCTATTAGCCTGCTAAGTTCAGTCGGCAAGCTGTATGGAAGAATATTTATTGAAAGGGTAAGAATGGAAACAAAGGATAAAATATGGGATGTGCAAGGCGCCTTTATGAGTGGAAGGAGATGCATGGATCAGATTTTCTCCTTGCGTATGCTCACTGAGAAGTTTCTGGCGAAAAACCAGAAAATTTTCTGGGCCTTTGTAGATCTACAAAAAGCATACGACCGAGTCGACAGGAAAAAGCTATGGAAGGTGTTGTCCAAGTATGGAGTGAAAACAAATCTCATACAGGCAATTGCGTCTCTGTACGAGGGAAGCGTTGCGTGTGTTAGGGTGAACGGTGGTTTTACAGGATGGTTTGATATCACAAAAGATGTCAAGTCAAGCGTAATATCACCATGGATATTTAATCTATTCATGGAAAATTGTATGCAAGAACTGAAAGAGGTGGGATTGGGCACGAAATTGAGTAATCTGAAAGTATGTTGCCTGTTGTATGCTGATGATGCGGTGCTGATTTCTAACAGTATGAAAGATTTACAGTCTCTCGTATCTAGGATGAACGAAATATGTATGAAGAATGAGTTAATGATGAATGTAAGTAAGTCTAAAGTCATGGTGTTTGAAAGAGAGAGTACGAAAACAGTATGCAACATAGTTGTGAATGATGAATTCTTGAAGCAGGTGGATGAGTTTGTGTATCTGGGTAGTATGTTTACGAGAGATGGGAAGGCTGATAGAGATATAGAAAGAAGCGTGAATGCCGGTAACTCCATTAATGGTGGACTGAATGCCTTTGGCGCTAATAAAAAACTGTCAAAAGAAGCGAAGCTAGCAGTCCACAATGGAGTCCTGGTACCTACCCTGATGTATGACAGTGAGGCATGGAACTGGCAGAGGAAGGATGAAAGTAAACTGAATGCTGTTGAAATGAGATCCCTGAGACGTATGTGTGGTAAAACAATGTATGATCGTGTGAGAAATGTGGATATCCGCAAAGAATGTAAGGCTGATTTAAGCATAATGAAAAAGATTAAGAAAGGTACCCTCAGATGGTTTGGGCATGTAGAACGAATGAACGAAGAAAGTAATGTAAGAAGAATATACGACGCGAATATGAATGGTAGAAGAAGTCGGGGACGCCCGAGGAAGACATGGCACGATCAAGTGAATCAGATACTTGAGTCGGGCCATGTCAAAAGTCAGAATAATAGAAGAGAATGTATGAGACGATGTATGAATGTGAGTGAGGCAAAGAGTGTGTGCCAAGAGCGAGTTGTTTGGCGGTCCGTCCTCTCTGCCTACCCCTGCGGGGAAACGGTGTGATGGTTAGTTAGTTATTTAGTTATTTCCTTGTATTTTTTATGTTAACCCCTTGTCTATTGGGTAAACTAAAAATAAAATATTTCGCGGCTACTACCAGTCACCTTGTATAAGACGGATTAACACGTTTAGGTCGTTTAGGCTGTTTTCTAAAAGCTTATTGCCCATGCGTGACAAAATTATATGTAGGTCCTTATATAGTTACTAGGATACGTTTATAGTCAATACACCTAATATTTGAATGCTTTTAAATTAGTCAATTACACCTTTATTCATTATGTCGAATGTATGCTAAACTTATAATTATTGTTTAAACTAAGTTGAAACCCTATGATTTATGGTATATAACTTTTTTATGTGTAGCTTGTGTTAAATATGGAGTAAAGATGGTACCCGCTGTGGGTATCAAACTCGGCCCATGATAGTTAAGGATACGAAAGATGAGTATTTGGACTGCAAGGAAGACTAAGCTAATCGAAAGAGACAAAACTTCCCAAATGAAGACAGAATTTTGAGAGGCTTCGCTTTCCTGGCTTATGTTCACAATGTGATGGACAGAATTGACAGGTTACTAAGAAAAGAAAGCATGAAGAATGTCTTCTGAACCACGACAAATATACAAGACCAACAGAAATCTGCAAAAACTAAGTTTCCTCTGGAAACAGATGAACTTAGCTGTTCCGGATTTTATAAGGTTTACGTAGGCCAGGCAGAACGCAAGATCTCCAAAAGGATTTTTGAGTGCATTATCGAGCATGTAAACTCAGCTACCCTGACAAATTAGCAATTTTTGATCATTTAATTGAAACCGGTAATTATTTTGGATTTGTTCCTGAAGTCTTGGGTAGACCCAAAACTCGTAGAGCACGCCTAATAACGAAGGTACTTTAAATTCACTAAAATCCATTTAATATTAATTGAGACAACCGAGCTAATCTCGATAGTTCTTGGTATCCGGTAGATGACGGCTACACCAAAGCTAAACGCAAAAAATCATTTAGAATTATACTGTAATATTAGCTCGTAGCGGAATGGAGATAGCAACACGATATCCCATCTACGTTCATAAGCAGATATTTTACCACTATCGATTACACGTCTACCCTGATGATGGACACTGTAACGAACTCTGAAACTTTGATTAAGGTAGCGCAACCAGGCATAATAACCAAAAATAAATAACGATAACACGATGATTAAAAGTTAGTTGCGTTTTTACAAACACGAATACGGTGGCTTTTTTATCGCATTAAGAATACATCAACGCGTGGACAAACACGAAACCCGATCGCGTTTGATAAAAATGGCCTCCACGATTTGAATTTCTAACAGTAATCATCACAAATACACTTTCCAAAGATAATAAATAAAATTATGTTCGTACAAGTACTCAAATAGTACATTTTAACTAACAAGTCAGTAATTTTCTAATATTGTCAATTATCAAGCAACCGCAACAATTTATGTGAAGCGTAAACCACAAATGTCAGTACCTACTATCTACCTGTATCTACTCTTTTTTATTTATCTCTGACTCTTCTTTCTTTTAAGTAGGCACTCAGTATTCTGTTACAGCGGTTATACTAAAGCATAATGTGACCCACTAGAGAAGCACTATGGTGCGTGGAGTGGAGGCTTTTAAAGTATTGGTGAACGCGTAGGAATGTCTATTCAACAAATTAGTATATTTAGTCGGAGGTGAAATTGTTTGTGATGTTGTAAATAAGTTATTTTTAAGTGACATCACTTAATAATAAAGCGTTGTAAGTCGGAAAGTGATAAGAAATGAAGAAAGTAAGGTGAGAGAACGTGGTAATTTAGATTTGGTCATAAAATACCTAAGTCTAAATCGATTTGAGGCAAAATAATTGGCGTTCGTGTTTTTAAGCACACGACTCTTGGGATAACAACCAAAGATAATAGAAATCAGAGAGATGTCGTTCAGCCATACTATTGCAAGTTTATCAACAAACTAAACGGCTGGGAGCAGTTGGGCTCTTGTAGGGTACCTACTCAACATAAAAAAATATATTTTTTAAACTCCGCAATGGACGAAGAATTTCTGAGCATATATTTTTAACGCTTATTTAACTTTCACTGCAAATAAATATTCTGCGGCATAAATAAAAGGAATTTTAGGGCATTCAACCTACCTCCCTCCCCCCTCAATAGTCTCAGTATTGCAAAACTAATTTCTCAAAAAATATAATATTATTCGTAGATTACATTGATGTCCCCCCGACGTTGGCGATCACTCTTGAAAATGTCTGCCCGGAATAGCTCCTCCACATTTCTAATGCCGGTCCACTCTCGTATATTACGCAGCCAAGACATTTGTCTCCTACCAGGCCCTCGGCGATCCTCTATCTTGCCTTTCAATATTAAATGGAGCAAGTGATACTTCTTCCCTCGAAGTATATGACCCAGATATGAAATTTTCGTGATTATTATTAATGTAAGCAGTTCTCTATCTGCTCTAGCCCGCCTGAGAATTTCTGTATTGGTGATCATGTCGGTCCATGTTCTTTTATCAATGCGATGTAAATACCTCGTTTCTCCCTTGCCCCTCCCCCTCTCCAGTACCAAACCCCCTAAATAATGAATATATGAATATTTTTAAAACATTGACTCCACCAGGAGAGAAAAAATAATTTACTCTTGGCCTATATCATGTTTGTGGAAGCTGTGCGGAGGGTCTTTTTATAGTTTTAAAATAAATATAAAAAAAATTATTGGATACTAAATGTATGTAGGTAAATTTTTTATTTTGATCCAGAGTGAAACATGTTTTAATGAGATACTTTCAGCTTCACAAATCCTTAAATCAAAATATCCCGTAATTTTTCATTGAACTGCGCTAAAGTAATAAATAAAAAAAATAAGTTCTAAAAATTGATCTACTTCTTCATTTTGGAATGAACCGGTTTAACATTATCATCCCGAAGATGCCCGCAGCAGGGGAAACCATTTCGAATTTAAAAAAATTGATGTGTGGTATAACCGTGGATATTAGGTTTTTTACGCATTTTGTTTAGGATATTAAATATATTATACCGGATGAAGATTTAATATGAGTGGGGTTTTCCCGTCCACCGTTTTTAGACCAATACACTCTAGATGTCCATCTGGTTATGTTTTTTTGTTGATCCACTTGTTACTTCGGTGACTGTTCACTCTTCATAGGAGTTAGTAGCCACAGGCACTGTATAAAAACATTCTAGAAATATCGAATGACTGTTAAAGAAACGTTTGATAAGTTCACTAAAGTAAGCGTAACGCAATTCGTTTGAAATCTAGAATGAAAACCGAACAAGAGACCGAGAAGAAAGGTGTAGTGTATGTAAATATTTATGTTTGTAATTTCAATGTCCCTCAGCAGATGTCGTTGGTGTTGTTGGTAGTTTCATATAGTTTTAATGGGTCTCAACTTAGTTTAGTAGAGTTGTACTATATGAGAGAGGCAACTGTTCGGGTTTGATACCCGAACGGTTACGAAGTTAGCCGATGATACCCGATCGACAGGTGTGCACCTTTAGTGATCGTCTCTCCTGCGGCAGACCTACTCAGAGCATCATTTATAACGGAATATATGTTGTAGATTCTGTATGTGAACATGCATACACAGAAATAATGTATTTTTTATTTGTTTAATTTTATTTTTATTTAATTTTATTTTTATTATTATTGTACAACAGAATAATTCTAATTACAGTTCAATTTAGTTACCCTATCAGCATTTAGGCAAGTGACTCTTCAATAATGTTTTTAAGGCATATAAAGAACAGTCACTTACATCCAATTGGGTTGCAATTTCATTTAACTGCACCACTCCCCTCGTCATGCTATGCTTTGCCAAGACGTCTGTTCTGCCGTTCGGTACTTTAAATAAGTCATGATGTCGACTTCGGCTGTAGTGGTCTGGTGCATATAAATCATAGCATCCCAAGAGAAATGGGCTATTAATGAAATTGTTCCAAATTTTGAAAGACAGAATAGCAAGACTTGCTTTCCTTCTAGTTTCTAGACTCACAGAATCAGTTTCCTCAAGTAAGTCAATATGGTGCATGAACCTTGGATAGGTTTCATGCTTCCGCATATAAACATTCCTGAGGAATTTCTTCTGGATTTGCTCTAACATATCAATGTACTTCTGGTGGTACGGTGTCCAAACATCGCTCGCGTACTCCAGCTTGCTTCTCAGTATGCCATCGAATAACGCTAGCATAGCTTCTTGTTTATCAAATTGCTTACAAGTCCTGATGATGAATCCAAGAAGTTTGTAGCAAGACTGAGTGAGCTGCGATATATGGCAAGAGAATGTCAGTTCGGGATCAAAGACGACACCGATATCTTTCACGGATTTTACACGTGATAACGTTTCGCCTTTTATTTTATAATCGTAAATTATAATGTTTTTACAACGAGTGAAGGACATTGTGACACATTTCTTTGTGTTAAAATCTAATTTATTTGCCAACGACCAATAATTTTGTTTTGATGATGCTTGTATTAAGCGAAACCGGTCGGTTGTAATAAATTAATTAAATTTCACATACGGATAAACTATATATTTGTTTTATTTCATGAACAGGTCAAACCAAAAAGTGACTGCTTTCAACCAAAATATAAATTAAGGTATTTGGTAATTAAATTATGTACGATATCATGTTTATATTTGGAGAAGAAATAATGGGTTGTTTTTAGATTTATTCAAGTAGGCATAGTTTTTTTGATAAGTTGTCCTTAAAATATTTTTTCACTAGCACAGAATAGCATGGCACGCGGAATAGTGGATTAATGTGCCTTAAATAATTACAACCAAATGTGTTAATTACTAACTATTTTTACTTCATAACCAATTAATGACATAATTAAATAACGTTATAAAGCACTAGCTGGTACCCAGCATGTGTTGCTATGCCATTCGTCTTATTTCCCTTCTGCCTCCCCTTCCTCTCCCCTTCCCCTCTCGTGTTCTCACTTCACCTCCTCCACATTCTCTCTCCCCACTCCACTCCCCACTCAACCCCATCCCCTCCCCGAGTTCCCCACCCTCTCCCTCTACCGCATTCCATACATTCAATCCCGGTACATCCAGTTTTCAAACAGCTCGAGTGCCACCTATTGCAATTTTGTTATACAAATTTCAAATACCAGAGCTCACTAGCAGTTTCATACAAACCTTGTCCTGACAATAACGAACACAAAAATAAAAGAATTATCCAATTTGGTGGAATCGCTCGGAAGTTATGCGCGTACTTACGCTTCTGCGATTCATTTTTATTAATATAGAAGATAGAAGATAGAAGATAGAAGATAGAAGATAGAAGATAGAAGATAGAAGATAGAAGATAGAAGATAGAAGATAGAAGATAGAAGATAGAAGATAGAAGATAGAAGATAGAAGATAGAAGATAGAAGATAGAAGATAGAAGATAGAAGATAGAAGATAGAAGATAGAAGATAGAAGATAGAAGATAGAAGATAGAAGATAGAAGATAGAAGATAGAAGATAGAAGATAGAAGATAGAAGATAGAAGATAGAAGATAGAAGATAGAAGATAGAAGATAGAAGATAGAAGATAGAAGATAGAAGATAGAAGATAGAAGATAGAAGATAGAAGATAGAAGATAGAAGATAGAAGATAGAAGATAGAAGATAGAAGATAGAAGATAGAAGATAGAAGATAGAAGATAGAAGATAGAAGATAGAAGATAGAAGATAGAAGATAGAAGATAGAAGATAGAAGATAGAAGATAGAAGATAGAAGATAGAAGATAGAAGATAGAAGATAGAAGATAGAAGATAGAAGATAGAAGATAGAAGATAGAAGATAGATTAAGCGTGACACTGCATAAGGAAAAAATGAGTTACTTCTGGCACACAGACACCGTCGTATCGCACTTCTACCAATTTACCTCTCCAATGGTTATTAACAAGTTGACCAAGCCACGCCATCTCGTTTCAAAGTCACTTTCAATAAAATGGTATAATTCTTTAATGAATGCATTGGTTATTCCGATATTATGAATCCGATAGAATTTTTTCGTTGTTTTTGTTAACAATATTAGAGAAAGTCGGTGGGCGGGCCTGTACACGCCGCTGCGGCCTATTTTCTCGGGCTTTATTGGTATTTTAACCAGATTATCGAATTCAAAGTCACTGACCGCTCTGAACGTTGTCAATTGTGTCAGCATGTGGTCAATTTATGCAGGCATGTGTTAAATAAATATGAAGTCTTTTATTTATAATCGTATGACAATTTTTGAAATGAAAACTTCTTTAGCACTGTTTTTTTTTTTTTTTGTTTTACTTGAGCTTCTATGTCATCTTTGGGGATATGGTATGGAGCGTTTTTTTAGGGAAAGGAAGGAAAGGAGAGTTCTGGGAAGGAAAAGGGTTTAAGGGATGGGTAGAAATCTGGGGTTCAGTGTGTCCTGGTCATCCGCCTCCAAGACCTAAACAAACCTCACCCCACGAACCAGGGCACCTCTGCTAAATCACCAAATGTAGCGAACCACTTGGGGTGACCTATGGCAGAGGTGCTGGTTGTCAATAAAGGTTCCCGGGGCGGCGGTACCCATTCCCGCCTCCAAAATTGAAAATTTGGGAGGCCTCCCAAAGTCGTGATTTGAAACTCGATGAAATAAAAAATAGCGACATTAAAAAAAGACAAACACATACCTCGATAGGATTTAGCCTGCGAGAGAATGAGATAGTATAATTGTTCTCCTCTTTGTGCGGTGTTTTGGAGACTCCCCACTATTGTCTACCTTAGGTTTCTGAAAGTTTCACTTCTACCGCGTGTGATTTGCACACTTTATTTTATTTCAATGTTTACAGGTGTTTATTTTAATCAATCAGATGATTTTTAAAAAGTAATTGTGATATTATCTAACCATCAGTAATAATAATAAGTAGCAGTTAAAACCCCGCGTGGCAGGTTTTTGCTGCTAGGTCCTGTGGGCGGCTTTTGGTTTGGCTTCGCTCAGTTTGAGTGTTGGTGAACTTTTTTAAATCCGATAGGAACACATCTGTCGGATCTACCGGACCTGCCCTGATGATGGACACTGCAACGCTGTCCGAAACGTTGGCTAAAGAAGGAGGTAGCGCAACACTGCACAACACCCCAAAACAAATAACGAAAATACTTTTGGCCGTGAAAATCTAAAAACGTATCCGATAGGAACTGATTCCAAAATTAGCCGGTTCGTCGGATCTACTGGGAACTAAAGACAGCTGGGAACCAGTGACACCTAGTTACTGGGCCAAAGTAACCGCGACAGACAATGACGTCGTATGTAATATGTAGCTGCGTGGTGCTATTATTCACAACTACCAGTTAAAATAATAATTACTGTCAATCTCTCCATATCCGGAGGGACACTCTAAATTACAGATCCGTAGTGCTTATACCTGCCAGCGGCACGTCGACAGTAAAACGAAATTTTACTGAATCTCGTATTTCAAATAAAATCAATGAAAAATATATAATAGTAAAATCAATGAAATATACGTAATAGTAAAATTAATGAAATATTTAAATTCCTGTAATATTCAAAAATCTGTTTCTGAAAAAACATTGTAATATACATTTAGGAAATGAGATGAGATGAGAAAAATATTACCATTTGTTATTTCGGCTACTGGCATTATATCTAGCTCTCTCATTCAAAGCTTAGGCATATTAGATTTGTCGAAGAATTTATATATAAAAATGCAAAAATCAGTCAATTTAAAAACATGTAGGATTACAAAAGATTTTTTAAATATTTACATTGAGGGATCAGTAGGATTTATAGACCCAATTAGGAGTTCCACCGAACCGAACCCTCTGATATGAAAATATCTGGAGGCGATGAATTATTTTCCCATGTGGTCTCTTTGACATGTTGTTCCTCTATTTTTTTTGTATTTAGTATACTTATATAGTGCAAGTGCATAACGTGGATTGACTAGGTGATCATTTGTGGAAAAGTGCGTGAAAGGGTTAAGTTTTTCCTGCGGGAACGATTTAACCCGGACATAAAATCTGAAGCGTTCATAACAGTAAAATCAATGAAATATAAGTAATAGTAAAATCAAAGAAAGATTCATAATAATAATATCAGTGAATTCATAACAGCAAACCAATGAAATATGCATAATAGTAAAATCAATGAATTTTTTTTATTTTTTTTTATAGTGAATAACCGCACAAGAATCTCAACTGCTCCCGTCTGGAGCCAGTGAGACTATGGCATCCTTAATTTGGGTATGTTGTGAGGCTGAAGGTAGTGGGGAGGGGAAGGAGGTGGGGAAGAGGAAGGTTGAGAAGTAATATTGGGAATATACATAATAGTCAAATCAATGAAATATACATAATAGTAAAATCAATGAAATATGCAAAATAGTAAAATCAATTAAATATGCATAATAGTAAAATCAATGAAATATGCATAATAGTAAAATCAATGAAATATACATAATAGTAAAATCAACGAAATATGCATAATAGTAAAATCAATGAAATATGCATAATAGTAAAATCAATGAAATATGCATAATAGTAAAATCAATGATATATGCAAAATAGTAAAATCAATTAAATATGCATAATAGTAAAATCAATAAAATATGCATAATAGTAAAATCAATGAAATATACATAATAGTAAAATCAACGAAATATGCATAATAGTAAAATCAATGAAATATGCATAATAGTAAAATCAATGAAATATGCATAATAGTAAAATCAATGAAATATGCATAATAGTAAAATCAATGAAATATACATAATAGTAAAATGAATTAAATGTACAAAATAGTTAAATAAATGAAATATACGTAATAGTAAAATTAATGAAAACATCGCTTAAATGTATTTCAAGTCATTGACCGGGCGTTGAGAATGTTGTCAGCGTGTTCTCGTGCTGATGCAAGGTGAAGGCTGTATTTCTATCAGCTAATTAATTTAATTAATGTGTTATTACATTTATCTAATTGCTTTACAACATTACATCAAACATTGATATAATGGAAAATGACTTTCAAGGGATAATATTGCAGGAAAAAAGGATTTATTTATTTATTATCAATGGATGTTGAAATAGCAAGCATGTGCATGTGTGTGCGAGTACCTATGTGTGAGTGCCACCAAAAGTTGATGGAATGCATTTTCATTGACAACGAGTTTCAGCTCGATCGGATGTCGGAAAGTGGGTTCATTTCACTTTCAAGTTTTTTTAACTAAAATTCACGTATTTTAAATTTTCGGGCCATCTCTTGGGCCGGATATTATCCAATTTCAAAAAAAATTCATATGTATGCGCGCGTGTGTGTGCGGGAGTGCCATCAACAGTTGATAGAATGTATTGTCGTCGACAAAGATACCTGGGGAAGCGGGTTAATTTCCTCTTCCAAGATTCCACTTAATGCATTCACTCAAGTAAACAAAATCAAAATTCAAATACCTAAAGTTATTAAAGAAATAGTATATTAAAATATAAGTGGATAAACAGGTCTTTAAAACACGCGCGATTTTTCGAGCACGACGGCGTAGCCGAGTGCTCGAAATAAAGCAAGTGTTTTAAAGACCAGTTATCCACGAATACTTTACGCTATTTTTTTATTGGTACACTTTGAAAACATAAATATTGATATTATTATTAAAAATTTGGAAATAAGAACTATTAATGAATTCGTGATGTGACATCACAATATCTTGTTGTCATGGAAATGAAAAACACAAATATTAATTTGCAATCTGTCACATAAGATTAATAGTTGACATCACAGTTTTTACTAGTTATTGTGTGTTGTGAAATGAGTTTTAACATTGATAATTTAAATACCAAAGCAGAATCGCGGTTAATACCTGAAAAATCCAAAGACGTTTATAAAAAAGAATATGAAAGGTTCATAACATGGATGGAGGAGCAAAACGTAGTAGATGTAGATGAACGAGTTGTGCTTGCTTACCTTCAGAAAATGTCGGAACAGTACAAAGCATCGAAATAATACGAACTGCTCTTTTCACATCCATTTAAATAATTAGAATGTAAACGATGTAAAAAAGAATGTAAACTTTGAATAAAATTTTTGAAACATTTGTAATGTTTTATTTGACGTTTAAAATATTCCTGTCAGATTTATAGTTAAAATTTGACATTTAGACTTCAAATTTTGTTGATTTGTTGATGTTTCCATGGTAACTTTAAAAAACGCGCGTTCCATAAAGTGCGATTTAAACACGCTAGAGCATACTTTAAATGAGTAAAAAAGGGTACCAATAAAAAAAAACATATTTGAGGTAGTCATGGATTTTGTTTTGAAGAAAAATAAAAATTTAAGAATTAAACTGGAGAATTAAAAAATAGTTGGAGACAGTTACAATGTGATAAGAAAACTAGATTAAAAAACTAATTTCACTATTACACAAGCTTAATCCGATATCTCTGCACGCTTATTTTAAAATATATAAAAAATCATAATATGAACAATTATTTGTAGTACATTTCAAAGTTTCATTTCCCTTGAGGGAAATTATTATTACATCCTGTGGTTGGGCGTTTACACAATTCATAGCTCACTTACCTATATCATCATCATCACTATTGGCTCTACAACCCTGGTATGTCTTGGCCTCCTCAAGAATCTTCCTCCACTCATCTCGGTTTTGTGCCAGCTCTCTCCAGTTTAGAAGCTCCAAGATAGATATGTCTTTGAGGACGTTGTCGCTACATCTTAGTCTTGGTCTTCCCAGGCTCCTTCACCCTATTGGTCTTGAGTTCAGCAGGGACTTTGGTGCTTGATGCTCGGTCATTCTCTCCACTTTCTTACCTATATACATTTACACATATCATAGACTCTGTGCTTGTAGCTTGATTGTCACATATTCCTTCCTATCCATCCCTATCATGTTCCCTTTACCCATCCTATCCCATCCCTATGTACCTGTTAACGTTACCATAACAATCAGTGTCGTCAATCGAAACTTGCCGCGTAAGCATATAATTTTCCGCTCCCCGCATCCTCGAACTGAATCCGCATACCGCAAGTATATAAGTGCATGAATAAACCAGCCAAGATAGCAGTGTCACAAGTTACCGCAGTAAGTCCCTTCATTTCTTTCCTTTAAGTGCATTCTTTCTACCTGTACACCCCTCTATAACACACCTATATTTCAAAACACATACAAGGTCCTTCGACATCCGCATCCACACAAAACACACATCAATCTGATATATATGTATGTGGATGATGTGACCTAGAAAATACAAACTGGAAAGTTTGTGCAATTTTCGAGAGTTTTGGCTGCCTTATTAATATACATTTTTTGACAATAAAGTTAAGATTTAAACACATTGCAACCATCACAATTCCACCAAAAATAAAGAGAAAAATTTGCTTTTAAAAAACATGATAATCTTTTAAGTTATCTACAATCATTTATCCGAATAAAAAAATAGAACGCCGTAAGTGTACGAGATAAACGCTAACATTATCGTAGTAGCTAACACAAGTCAAGTGCAGCTAACAATAAAACGAGCAACGTCATTGCCTACGCATTTCCTCGAAGTAAAACTGCTGCAAGTCTAGACCTTAAAACCGGTTTGCAGTTCCGCTTTTTTTAGGTCGCGCTTCGCTGATATTATTTGGGTCGTGCTCCCAAAGGAGGTCGCGTTGACTTTATTCATTATTTTTAAGACCCCAACCTGCTGCGCAAAATTCCAAGTCTCCTTACCAATTAGCATAAAATAACGGAGGTAACTTGTTTGGAGTCGTTGTTTTATTTACACGTGATACTTACGAGATAATTGAACGAAGAAGTTCACTTTTTCTGAGAAAAGAATTTGTGGAATTTAACCTGATAGGCTTTAATTTGAGTGAATCATATTAAAGGGCGGTAGAAAAGTAATTTAGATCCAGTTTTATTTAGGTCAGTGCTAATTAAGTGCAAATATGATCTCAATTTCAGGCTCAATGCTCGCGAAATTATATGCATTACTTTAATTTGAGTTGGTACAAATTGAACGCACTTATACAGCGTACACTTGTTTATAAGAAGATGTTAAGGAGAACGACTGCGCGACCAGTTTCATACCAAACTTAATTTTGGAGTTGAGGTCAAAATATCCAACGATATTGAAAAATTATTTTTGTAATTGAAAGGTATATGAAATGTCTAGGATGGATTTGTGCTATGTTTTAAAATTTATAATACAGGCAATTTAAAATATTAATATGTAATGATTGGGTAATTGTGTGTGAGTAAATGATAAACATTTAAATAAAATTTTCAATCAATTGGTTATAAAAATAAGATGCGATAAAATAAAAAATAAAAAATTGTGAAAAACATCGTTTGGGCGTACATTTAATTTATAAACGACCTATTTGCGTCGGAACAAAAAAATTTCGTATTGTTTATCTAATTTTTATTTTATTTTTCATGATATTAAAACAAGAGGTAACGCAAGATATTTTAATAATTATTATTAACTCAGAAAAAATTAATTATTTAATTACCTTTATATTATAATCATTTAAAACCAAAATAAATATAATTATATAAAAGTCATTCAAAAGAGATTCATGCGTTTCCTATATGAGGGAATATATGTACTACCCTTTCCTGTATCCATCCTTATTCTTAGCAGGAATGCTCGATCTTAATACATTAGAAGCCCGCCGAAAAATATTTTTAGGAAAACATTTTTTTAAGATAATCTCTGGAACTATACATAATCCACCTATTTTGAAAGAAATTAACTTATATGTCCCAGACAAGTATACTCGTGGAAGGTCCCATACCCTTTTTTATGCTCCAAAAGCGAGGACTTCTGCCTATCAGAACGCGCCAGTCAACAGAGCGACTGAACTGCTCAACGAGTCTGCATTGAACATTGACATTTTTAACGTAACCTACAGGCAGTTTAACAATTATCTTTTGACGTATGTCACAAAGTAGTGAAACTGACCTTTTTATGTGTTTCGCTATACTTTTTGTCTAATTTGTAATCTTCTCCACAATGTATTGGTGAATAACCGTTTTACGGAGAACATGAAAAATAAATAAATAAATCAATCGGAAGATGACATAATTTTTGCAAATGGTGGCAAATATCAGTTCTGCTTTGGCATTTGTGAAGTAAACGGATACAAAATATACGTCAATAAGACATGAATCACTATATTCCTTAAAAAACGCGGAAATTTTTTGAAAAAAATGCATTTCCCGATCGCCTAATTTCTAGTTTTTACGATTTGCACTGGCTGGCAAGATTGCCAGATTTAACCACTCCAGACTTCTTTTTGTGGATTTCTTGAAGGCACAAGTTTATGTCAACAAGCCACGGACCCTTACAGCCCTCAAAGAGAACATCCGTCAAGTATGCGAGAACCTTTCGCCGGAAATTCGGGAAAAAGTGATGGAAAATGCTATATCGGGCCTGTATGGACATCAAATGGTGGCGGCCACTTGGCCGATATCATTTTCTTGTCTTAAGAGCGTTTAACCAGCCAGCGGCCGAAAATCCACATTCCGTCGAAAGTTGTTCTTACGATCGTGCAGGGCGGTTACAACGAGAAAGATTAATTATTCTCGGTACCAGCTTTTTAAAATTATAACTCAATATCGATTTTATTTCATTCAAAATTTGCTTTAATTTATACCTACATCCAAAAGTGCTGAAAGGCGTGATGATAAAACTATTAAAATACTGTACTTTTTGTAATTATTTTTTGATTATAAGTATTTATCATTTTTCAATAATGTCAAAGTTAAATAAGAATGTTAAAAAAATCTAAAATATATTATATAATGAATAACATATCACTTTGTTTAAACCACTATATTATACACAATATCTTCATGTTTCTTATTGACATATCCTGATTAAGATAACATTGTTATCGAAACATGTAGATATTGTTTATAATATAGTGGTTTAAACAAAGTGATATGTTATTCATTATATAATTAATGATGCTACAAAGTAATTTTGCGAAGTTTTAAGAAGTAAAATATATTAGTTTGTAAGTGCGCAAATAAACACACAAACGGACCAATTTTAGTCAAGAAACACATGAACGTATATATTTTTTAATGATTTTATTTAGACTAAAATTAAAATTCTAAAACATGCGATACCCAGACAATGTATTGTTTATTTTACTGCATTATTACATGATTTGAAATGGGTGTGGTATAATATAATTTTTTTTTTGAAAATTTAACAAATCTGCCAACGACCTATGGTATAACCTTATTCATCATCATCATCACTATTGGCTCTACAACCCCTGGTGGGTCTTGGCCTCCTCAAGAGTGTTCATCCACTCATCTCGGTTTTGTGCCAGCTCTCTCCAGTTTAGAAGCTCCAAGATAGATATGTCTTTGAGGACGTTGTCGCTCCATCTTAGTCTTGGTCTTCCCAGACTCCTTCGCCCTATTGGTCTTGAGTTCAGCAGGGACTTTGGTGCTTGATGCTCGGTCATTCTCTCCACATGACCCAGCCACCGAAGTCTTTCCAGTTTTATAAATTTCGCGACGTTTAGCTCCTTAAACAAAGTATAGAGCTCATTGTTATAACGTCTGCGCCAAAATCCATTTTCTAGAACCGGTCCGAAGCTGCGCCTCAAAATTTTTCTTTCAAAAACATCCAGTGCTCGCTCATTCCTCTTAGTTAGTACCCAAGTCTCAGCTGCTTACGTAAGTACTGGTCTGATAAGTCTTTTGTACACTAATATCTTCGTGTTTCTGGACAGCAGTCTGGACTTGAATTGGTTTTGTAGGCGGAAATAACAGCGATTTGCGTTCACTATGCGCTTCTGGATCTCCTCTGTGGTATTATTGTCGTTTGTTATCAGGGAGCCTAGGTATGTGAATCTTTGTACCGTTCCGAAATTTTGGTTTCCACATGAGAGAGTTGGGATTTGTTGGGTGCATCCTACAGCCATGTATTTGGTCTTTTGCTGGTTTACTACGAGACCCACCTTAATATAACCTTATTATACGAAGAGTCAGCCGCGTTCTTCAGGATATCGTCCTTGGCAGACGTACTATTCTTACAAAAAATAGCCACCTCTACGATTGATTGCCCGGAATTACTAGAAAGAATTCAAATTAGAGTGCCCATCAGACAAACCAGACAAAACCACGCATTAAACAATCCTCAATGCAACAAACACTAACACTAAACAAAATACATTCATTCATCGCGCTTCACATATCTTTAAACATTTCATTCAGTGAATTCGACTTATTTAACACAGTACCTAACGTTTTCAAAACTAAAATGAATAAATAACATTTACACATACATACCATTATTTACACAGAAAGGATCCATCCCTATCCACTCCCTTTCACCATCCCATCAACATAACATAATTTAACTATTTTTCTCGATTTTTCTCTATACCTACTCACTAAATAATTAACGTACTTCAGCGAAAACCTATTATTGGTTAAATTTCTGTACATTTTTCATCAAACATTATTTATAATTGTAACTGTTGGTTTTCCTAATAAAATAAAATAAAAATAAAAAAAAATTCTCAAAATTTAAAACATGCGAATGCTAGATAAAAGAACAATTTTTCGAAATTCATTTATCATTTTTTTGTGGGAAAGAGTCAATACGTCCAAAATCTGATTTAAAAATGACATATTTCTGGTTTTCTCTGGTAATACCCTCTCAATGAAAAAAAAATTAAGTCTTCAAATAACACAATTCAAAAGCAGAACCAAAATTTTTATTGATAAAAAAATTACAGCCAAAGAATATCGGGTGACAACTTTTGCGCCTCCTCGTATATATAAATTTTGATTAAACAAAATATTTATTCAGTTTTGTTAGATATTTTGGCCTCAAATCCAAAATTAACTTTTATATGAAAAAAGCCGCGCAGCCGTTCTCTTTAAAGGAATATGTCTGATGATGTCAATTTAAAAGTTTGCAGTATTGAAGCGTATTTATTTAAGCAATTTGCCATGCGGTTTTTATCCGGGTCAATTGACATTAAGTGATGATAATATTATAAATACACAAACATCTGTGATATAGCGAAAAGGCTACTAGGCTACTGACCACTGACTGGGACGTAAATATAACCATATTTAATCAACAAATTAATTATAGACTTATTGGAAATTCGGTAAGAACTCCCAGATTGTTATAAAGGCGAATGATGTATCATTTTATTATTACTTGTGTGATGTGTAAATTAAAAGTCTTTCCCAAACATATTTTATGTCTCATCTCTTACATCTTCTCAATCTGGGAGTTAAGTATGGGTACCACCGCCCCGGCAATCATCTATTCAACTAACAACCCTACCATAAGTCACTAAGTGACTCAGCATGGGTGAGGTTTTTCTAGGTCGCGGTAGCGAATGCTTTTAACTACCTACTGCGTGGCGGGCCGAATCCGTAGATAGTGGTTGAGGGAGACCTAACCTAAATCTCTTAAGTCGGACTCTCTAGACCCATCGCCTTGTAGAAGGGATGGATTTATACGTCCGTCATTCCTTGACACATTGACCCCCAGATTCCTACCCACCCCTCATACCCTTTTTCTTCCCAGAACTTTCTCTCTTTCTTCTTCTTGGTGTGCCCTATCTGGTCCCCCCGACGTTGGCGATCACTCTGGAAAATGTCTCTCTGTCTTGCGCTGCCCGGAATAGCTCCTCAAGACATTTGTCTCCTACCAGGCCCTCGGCGACCCTCTATCTTGCCTTTCAATATTAATTGGAGCAAGTGATACTTTTCCCCTCGAAGTATGTGACGCAGATAAGAAATCTTTCTGACTTTTATCAATATAAGCAGTTCTCTATCTGCTCTAGCCCGCCTGAGAATTTCTGTGTTGGTGATCATGTCGGTCTATGGGACCTTGAGCGTTCTCCGGTGAAGCTCTCTTTCTCTCTTTCCTTTCCCTAAAAAGACCCTCAACACACGGTCCCCAAAGACGATATAGGCTCTGAGGAATTTTATTCGGGGCCTCCTGTGTGGAGCTATTGTACAAAATCCTCTTTTCCATCGCCTTCCGAAGTAAATTCTTCTTATGTCGGTTCCTTCTCGCGGTACGAGCCAAGGACACCGATTTACTGGACGCCAGTGATACTTGATCACTCGATCGCATTGGTGACCTTCCTCTGCTGCTTCTGCTAAACACTTTGCCATTGAATATGAGTTTCTCCAGATTGGAGTCCTCAATTTGGCGAGCAACGTGTCCAAGGTATTTTAATGCAGAACAGAAGTAATGTTATATTTTGCATTAGTCAGAAATACACTGGAATATGCCTCGCCAATTTGGAACCCGCAGTACAAAGCATACATAGCTAGCATAAAACATATTCAAAACAAATTTACAAAATATCTTACCTTTAAATTCAACAATAACTTTGAATGCACATTTCAAACTTTGCAACAAAGGCGAGCAATAGCTGATTTGACATTTAAACACAAAATTTTAAATAATAACATTGACTGTACCGAACTTCTTTACCTAGTTAATTTTAACATACCATTAAGACGTACACGTCATACAGAAGTATTCTACACGCTTAATTACAAGACAACTAATTCGCCAATCAATCGTGCTCTCATGTGTTCTATAATATTAGTGTAAATTCTAACATCGACATTTTCTCCGATTCACTGCCCAAATTTAAAAAGAGCATCGTGTCAATAATACAAATTGTTCAATGCGCATACATACATAGACAAAAACTCACAAACACACACACACACCTTCCCACTACGCACATCACCCGGTAATTACTTAATATGCATACCATAAATAGGACACTACAATGAAATACGTTATAGGTAACCACCATGAAATAAACTTATTAATTGTAAAAAAAAATTTACCAAGTAACTAATGTACTGTTTGTTTCTGTTTATAAATAAATAAATAAATAAATATACCAATACATTGTAGGCGGACAGTTGAAAATC
Organism: Limnephilus marmoratus; assembly: GCA_917880885.1. NCBI lineage: Eukaryota > Metazoa > Arthropoda > Insecta > Trichoptera > Limnephilidae > Limnephilus > Limnephilus marmoratus. Next base: position 34,572,847 of record OU862926.1, read on the forward strand.
TATCACAGATATCTACGGAGTAGTCCAGCGGTAAGGCTCTTGACTCGCATTCCAGAGGTGGCGGGATCGAATCCCGGCGTGCAAATAAATTTTATTTGTTTAATTTTTGTTATTTCACAATTTATTAATTTAAAATAATATATTTGCAGCACGTTCCAGAGTGGAAGATACTTTCAGTATCGCCCTGGTGTAAGACCACCATTCAGAATTGAAACGTTGCTTGAAATGGCTTTAGCCGTGTTTAGTGACCAGATCTGAATAGCCAGGTACTTCCCGCCTTCCTCTTCCCCATCTCTTTCCCCTCCTCACTACCATCAGCCTCACAACATACCCCAATTGGGGATGCCATAGTCTCACTGAATCCAGACGGTAGCAGTTGGGACTCTTGTGCGGTATTCATATTAAAAAAAGATGTCTCGTGCTTTCAGAATGGGCACGTTTATTATTACTGAATCTTACCATAAAAATAAAGTTTTTTTAGAACCGAATAGTTAAAATATCCACACATATACTAGCACATTGTTCATATTTGTATGTTAATCGTTATAACTTTCAGGGTTAATCAAATGGTTCTCAGGGAATTTAACGCTTGAAGTTATAAGCAGTTTGTTATAATGCAATCGATAAGATGAGGCCTACGGGTAACCGCAAAGTAGGTTGTATTGCTGGTATAAAATTTCTAGGTTTAAGACTGAAGTTTAATTGGAAAGTGAAGTGAAGAACTAAAAACATTATGTTTTATTTCTGATATTAATAATAAAACACAATTTCCTGGGAAAGCAATATTTTTAATTCAATGTTTTTTGGAAAACAATTAACTTCAAGATTTTTCCCTAAATAAATGCAATCTATTAACTACATCTGTTAACTTTTCTGCAAGTCCAAGATGAATGTTTTTTTAATTTTCATATTTTTCTGGTTCAAATTTTCTTTTGAAACTCGCTAATATTGTCTTTATCAAATTCACATGCGATGGAAGTGAAAGTAGAATGTCGCTAGATGTCGCTTTACTTTCTTTTGCCCATTTATTTTAAAGTGGTTTGATGATTGGATATTGATTACTTTACATACAAAAATAATTTATTTTTTTGGATTTCGTAGAATTCGAACATCCGTTCGCTGGATGTCTGTCTCTCTGGCCGCTGAGACTTGACGAGCGCCTTGCCCGCTGCGCTATCGGACTCTCGCGCCGAAGAGTGAATTTATCGCATTATATTAGAACCGAGGACCCGCCAAATTTCAGTGACGTATTTACGTTTCATCTGAATTTCAAATCACTAAAAAAGTTTCAATTCAAAAATAAATTATTTTGTTGTGAATTTAAAAAAAAAAAACAAATTAATTAAAATTATGTTTGTCTTTATTTTTAATTATTTAAAAATAAAGATAAACATAATTTTAATTAATTTTGACTATAACGTTTTTTTTACATTAACACCACATAGGAGGCCCTCAGGAAAATAATTTCCCTCAGGGCCTATGTCATCTGGGATGCTGTGTGGAGGGTCTTTTTGAGGAGAGGAAGGAATGAACATTGGTCTTGAAGACATCCATGTTGTAGGAAGGAGGAAACACAGAGGCCGCCAAATCATTCCACAGCCGAGCTGTTGAACATAACAACGAGTCGAAGAAATGACCCGTTCTCATGTGACAAATGTCAACCGTGTACAAATGTTGGGCACGCGTTTGGCGTATTTCCCGACTATGCACCGGTGCCGAAGGGATCAATGACGCTAGTTCCTCGGAGCATCTTCTATTGTAATACCGGTAGAACAAGGATAGCATTCCCACCCGACGCCTGTGCTCTAAAGATTGCAATACGTCTGTTAAGATGGGAGAATCTGTCAAACGGACCACCCGTTTCTGCACAGAGTCGAGGGTATTTTTCAGGTATTTTGCGGGCCCTGTACAGTTTACAGTACTGTTACGTAATACGTACAAACAATCGGAAAAGATTTTGTTTAATATCGTTTGCGCGAACGTCATAATGTTTACAAATTTGTCGATCGACAGTTATAACGGTGATAAATTGATACTTCCCAAGCAAGTATTTAATTTATTCAAGAATATTCTTATTGATACCAACTTGCAAGCCATATTTGTAACATTCATAAAATGTAACAATAGAAGCCAACGTAGGTACGCTGGCTAAATGTTAAGGTCTGTTAAAGACTGTATAAAAATGTTATTTTTGCATACTTTGACGACATAATAAACATCTTCATATCTCTGAAAGCAACATTTTTATTATTCTAATGTATACGACAGGCTACAGTATCGTGTGGTTTTCTTGAGAGATGTCATTATCTCGTTGTTTGAAGTTCATCGCTTTGTTTTAACAGTAGTTAAAAGCGATAAGAGGTTTACAGTAACTGAAAAAGAATAAAAATATACTAGGATGTCCCTCACACTAGCAACAACAAAATTACTTATGTATATGAAACAATGTATGATTATCTCCACCTTTGTGGTGGCGTTCTAATTTTAAACAAATCAATAAGTCCGGATTATTTTGGGTCTGGAGTTGGGGTGTGGATTCGCATTGGTAGGTATATGTCTATACAATTAGTTGTTAGGTAAAGATAGGTTAAATAGATTTCGCATTTAGTGAGCCAATGGCGGCGAAGGCGTTGCTACAACATTCACATTTGACACTAAAAGGTAAAAGGGGGTTCGTACCTAGAGCGGGGGAAGGTTTGATCCCAAGAGGGGATTCGACCGTAATGGAGAGTTTGACCCCAAGGAGAGTTTGACCCTACTGTGATTTGATCCTAAGGGGGGTTTGACCCTAAGAGGGGGTTCTACCAAAATGTGGATTCCACACTTAGGGATGGTCGGACCCTAAGTGGGAGAGGTGGGCAATGGATAAAGGGTGGGAGATCTCACGGATGTCGTAGATGGTGAAGGGTCTCTAGAGATGGCATCCAACTATATGTTTTGTTTTCCATCTAAAAATAAAAAGTGAATTACGGGTCGGTGTTGCTATTTTTCCCTTTTATTGGGAAACACTAAAACTTGCTATCAAAAACACTAAGAACATACACTAAAAACTGGCTAATAAAAAATAACCGATGAATCAAATTTAGCATAGTATCGTTTGACAGATGGCAAGTAGACAACGATAATGTCAACTCCCTTCTGCAACACCATCTGTCTTAAACCCGGATACTTATTAATCGACCCTATTTATAATCATTTTCATAGCATTTCAATCATTTTCATAGCACACGGTTTTTTTTCTATCGTGGGAATTTCATGCGCATCATTACTTTTTGATTTGGCAAATGTAAAAAATGGGATTATCTTAAAAAATAACGGATATTTTTTAAGAGCTTTTAAACTTAAAGTGCTCAAGGGAAGTGTTAAACATTTAACGGATCGAAATAAAGTGTATGCCCATCAAATCTTTCTCAGCGAAGGGCCATTCTAGTTTGTTTTTTATATACTAAAAACAATAAAAAAAAATTAATATGATCCCATATATCTCAAGTCAGTCAGTAAACGCCGCAGCACACTTCCATTAAAACATCGTTAGGTTTACTACGTACGCGTCTGGCGAACTTGTCAGCAGTTTTTATTGTTATTGAATGCACTATAAGTTAACGATCTGTGTCTGGAACATCCTGTATGTCCCCGAGAGGGCAGACAGAGAACATGACAAACCATACAAAATTGTGGCTTATTACAGAGTATCGTATTTACTTTTTTATTTTTTTTTTTTACATTAACTCCACACAGGAGACAGAGGAAAATAATTTCCCTCAGGGGTCTATGTCATCTGGGATGCTGTGTAGAGGGTCTTTTTGAGGAGAGGAAGGAATGAACATTTGTCTTGAAGAGACCCATGTTGTAGGAAGAAGGAAGCACAGAGGCCAAGAACGAGTCGAAGAAGCGACCTGTTCTCATGTGACAAATGTCAACCGTGTACAAACGTTGGGCACGCGTTTGGCGTGTTTCCCGACTATGCACCGGTGCCGAAGTGATCAATGACTCTAATTCCTCGGAGCATCTTCCATTGTAATACCGGTAGAACAAGGATAGCATTCCCATCCGACGCCTGTGCTCTAAAGATTGCAATCCGTCTGTAATTAAGTTAAGTTTAGTTGGGACAATCTATCAAACGGACCGTTCGAGGGTATTTTTCAGGTATTATGGAGCTCCAGACCAGAGGTAGCTGCCTAATTCAACCGTGGGGCGCGTTTGTGATTTGTACAGGGTTAGCAGTTGTGTACTATTAAAGTATCTGCTGGCCCTGTACAGTACGCCCAGTTTGTGAGAGGCTAACTTTACTCTGGCTTCGATGGATACATAATAATGTGGTTTGAGATCTTAGAATTTTGACGGCATCCGTGGTCGAGGGAGAAGGCCCTAGACGACCAATCCAAAGGTCCCGGGTTCTAAACACATCATACGCAAATAATTTTATTTGGTAATTTGTGTTATTTCATAATTCCTTCATTAAAAATAATATGTTAGATTGCTTGTGGCACGTCCCAGAGTGGAAGATACTCTCAATTTCACGTGTAAGACCATTATTGAGAATTGAAACGTTACTTGAAATTGCTTTTGCTGTTTTTGTTATTTGTTTTGGGGGTGTTATGCCGTGTTGCGCTACCTCCTCCTTTAGCCAACGTTATACTGTAATGCCAGCTCGCAGTGGAGTGGAACTGGCAACACGATATTGCTTCGAAGTACTTAAGCACACATTTCACCACTAACATTTACACATCTGCCCTGATGATGGACACTGTAACGCTGTCCGAAACGTTGGCTAAATGAGGAGGTAGCGCAACACGGCATAGCACCCCCAAAACAAATAACAAATATTTTTGGCCATGAAAAAGTAAAATCATATCCGGCTTTTGCTGTGTTTAGTGACCAGATTTAAATAGCCACGTTCTTCCCAACCTTTCTCTTCCCCAACTCTTTCCCCTCCCCTCAACTGTGCGATATTCACTTTAAAAAAAGGAGTCACTCTTTTTTTAACATTAGTTCCACACAGGAGGCCCTCAGGAAAAAAAAATCCCTCAGGACCAGTGTTATCCTTGAGAATGCTGTATGGAAAGTCTTTTTAGAATGGAAGTTCTGGTAAGGAATAAGATGCGAGGAGTGGGTAGGAATCTGGGGGTCAATGTGTCCACGAGTGTCGGATTCATCACTCCCACTGCGGTGTAATGCGATGGGTCAAGAGAGTACGGCTGGGAGATCTCAACCAGTCTCCCGATCACCTAAACAAATCTCACCCCAAGAACCTGGACACCCCTGCTTGGTCACCAAATGTAGCGAACCACTTGGGGCGTCCTGTGAAAGGGGTGTTGGTTATCCAATAAATGGTTCCCGACTCCCTATTTCAAAGGAGATAAACCATGATTTACAATCGAGACGTTTCTTGAAATGGCTTTAGCCATATTCGGAGACCAGATCCGATATTAAAGATGCCATAATATCACTGGCTTCACATTGTGTGTTTCATATTTGTTTTAAATGTGAGATTTAATTATTCAACTGTTTTTCTCATATTCACGTGTTTCTTAGGGAATCTTGTTAAAGCTGTTTTTATGAAATAACTCACAGAAAGAAAACTCTCACAATTAACAGAGCTGCAATTATTTTCACAATAAAGGTGAACACGACATTGGTAACCAAACAAATAATTAACACCTACAGTTTTTTCTCATTATCTGTTAATTGTTCATAGTTTGAATTATTTGCTTCCGCCCTTTCATAGTCATAGCTTACGCTACAAAGTTAAAAGTGCAGTTTTCTAAGGAATAATGTACCTCTTTGAATAAATGTGCAGTTATCTAGAGAATAATGTACCTCTTTGAGTAAATGTGCAGTTATCTAGAGAATAATGTACCCCTTTGTGTAAAAAGATAGAAAAATCCCAAAAGTAAATTTATTCACAATTATTATAAAATTTGAAAAAGGTCAAGCATTGAGCATCTCACAATAAGATACGCAGTGGTTTGGACTGTCTTTAATGATTTTCATAAATGTAATAACTCATTACGATGGATTCAATACCATTATTCATGGAGAAGTTGTATTTTTGGTCAATTTCATCATATTATTAATGCCATTGTAAGGTTTTATACGACAGCTTTTTGTTTGACAAGCCCCCAAAGGGCTCACAAACTCCAACAGCTCGTAGGGCTTTGAAGCAAAGAATGGACGGTTACCTCGAAAGTGTTTTCTCTTGGGGTAAAAATAATCTCGTTGAATTTAATGTTTCAAAGACCCAATCGTGTCTGATTACGTCTAAAAGGGATTGAAATGAAAATCTAGTCTATTTCAACGGAAGCAAACTTCCGAACAGGCCCTCCATTGATATGCTTGGTGTAACCCTAAGTGACCAGCTCAGGTATGGGGACTCCATCGAAGCCAGAGTAAAGTTAGCCTCCCAAAAACTGGGCGTACTGTACAGGGCCCGCAGATACTTTGATAGTACACAACTGCTAACCCTGTACAAATCACAAGTGCGCCCCACGGTTGAATTTGGCAGCCACCTCTGGTCTGGAGCTCCAAAATACCTGAAAAATACCCTTGACTCTGTGCAGAAACGGGCGGTCCGTTTGATGGATTCTCCCATCTTAACAGATGGATCGCAACCTTTAGAGCACAGGCGTCGGGTGGGAATGCTATCCTTGTTCTACCGGTATTACAATGGAAGATGCTCGGAGGAACTAGCATCATTGACCCTTCGGCACCGGTGCATAGTCGGGAAACACGCCAAACGCGTGCCCAACATTTGTACACAGTTGAAATTTGTCACATGAGAACAGATGGTTTCTTCGACTCGTTCTTGTGTTCAACAGCTTGGCTGTGGAATGATTTGCCGGCCTCTGTTTTTCCTCCTTCCTACAACATGGGTCTCTTCATGACTCTCTTCAAGACCAATGTTCATTCCTTCCTCTCCTCAAAAAGACCCTCCACACAGCATCCCAGATGACATAGGCCCTGAGGGAAATTATTTTCCTCAGGGCCTCCCGTGTGGAGTTAATGTAAAAAAAAAATGTTACTAACATTATAAAAGAGACCATCTTCTGATAATCAGGTTGGGATGTTATTGCGCATAAACCCCATTCTCCAGATCCCACTTTTTTAGTTTTTAAGAATTTATGCTTTCTAAGTATCAATTTCAGAATTTTTCATATCGAAACAAGACAATAGATCCCATGTCAGTTGATAGTAGACATATGACCCTCCGGTATACTTATATATGTTACCGTAAAAGCCCGAATATTGGTAAATCCCATAGACATCCAAATTCAATAGACCAGAAATAACAGGTGAGGGGAAAAATCAACTATGGCGGTACGAAGAGGGGAAGATGACTGTCATTGGTTGAAAAATTAATCTGACAGTATATAGGCATCTCGCATTATAATATCATCATTTAGTTCTTAAAAGCAAAATCTGCTTTGAATGAATAGACCTTTTTACATGGGAGCGCGAATTGCTTGCCACGATAATAAAATATTTGCGTAGGCCAAATGTACACCCCAAAAAGATTCGCCCGTTTTCACATAACAATATTTTTTTGCCGTGTTTAGTTAAGACACTTTTACAAATGTTTCATAATTTACTTACCCCTGTAACCAGCGACGAGCACACTAAGGAACCGCCCACATTTATGTGCACACTGATATGTAGGTATGTTGTATAGCACAAGCTACTGTTTTGGCGTGTTATTTTTTCGTTAAATGTATAGATGTTAGCTTCGCGCTGCCCACGGCAAGAATGATGACGTCACACATTTTAGATTCAAGCGATTCTCTATCCCCTCCACATGGGGCGAACTGGCGCCAAGGAGGAGCTCCAGCCGGTTCCATGGCGAGGGGGAAATAATACGTTTTTATCACTTAGGGCAGGTCCAGATATATTCATATGTCCGTGGTAAATCCTAAGATTTACCAACTCTTTATGGTGAAAGTCCGAACCGTTCTATATTCATCGTTCACCAACCTAACCTAACCTAACCTAACCTAACCTAACCTAACCTAACCTCACATGTACCAAATTCTAATGGTAAAAGCCCGAAAAATTCGTTTCTTATTTAAATATTATAAACGATTTTTTCGGGCTTTTACCATTAGAATTTAGTACATGTTAGGTTAGGTTAGGTTGGTGAACGATGATTATAGAACGGTTCGGACTTTTACCATTAAGAGTTGGTAAATCTATAAAATCTATAAATCGATTTACCGAAAAATCTTAGGATTTACCGTAGTTCGGGCTTTTACAGTAACATATATAATAAACGTCGGTTTACGGAAAATGCGGTGTACCCAAGTGTCTCCGAAAAGGTGTGCAGAGAAGATGTACCGCCGTATAACACGAGTGTAAAACACATTTTCATTCAAATATTTCAAGGATAAAACCACTTGGACAGATGCAGTCTTCGATCAAGTATATCCTTGGTCGAAGGATGCAGTATATAACGGCGTATAAGTATAAAAAAATCGACGCTGTAAATATTTCGTTTGATATCCATACTTAGGTACTTATCATTAAAGGTATTTTTGGGTCGATTTAAGATTGAAATTGGTAAATAATGCACAAAAAATTATAATTTTTTCAAAATTGTAATTTTACAAAATTGTAATTTTACAAAATTGTAATTGTAATTTTATAATTTAAAATTATAATTTTTACAAAATTGTAATTTGGCGGGCTAACTGTCGGGGGTCATATGTCGCCCTGGTGTAAGACCACCATTCAGAATTGAAACGTTGCTTGAAATGGCTTTAGCCGTGTTTGGTGACCATATCTGAATAGCCAGGTACCTCCCCACCTTCCTCTTCCCTATCTCCTTCCCCTCCCCACTACCTTCAGCCTCACAACATACCCCAATTGGGGATGCCATAGTCCCACTGGCTCCAGACGGGAGCAGTTGGGACTCTTGTGCGGTATTCATGTAAAAAAAACCTATAAATATAAATCGAATGAATAGGCAGTGTGACAACTACCTAAAAAAACATAGATTTAATAAACTTTCGGCCAAGTTTCAAGAACATTTAGGAAAATTATGTCGTCTTAAGCAAGTTACCGAAGAATCATAATTCTTTTCTCTGAGACTACCTTACGTTGTTCACGAAATACTATTATTCTTGACATAACTACAATCTTTGTTTGCAATTACGTGTGTGTAAGTTTTTAATCTCTTGTTCACAGCTGTTCCCACGATCAAATTATAATTATTTAACAGTTTTATAATAGTTCGACTCAACAACAGATCTGCGAAAATAATTTGCATACAAAGAAGATCTTTGAATGGCTTTCGAAAGTTTTGTGATTTCTAATGATTATAACAAAATCTTATTCATACGAGTGTATCAACATACATTGGTAACGTCATTCTCTTTACTGCAAAGTATCTGTGTTTTGAAGTATAAACATTTTTCTGTCCGTGAACTTTAGCGTCACGACATTAGGAAGCACAGTTTGCAAGTATAAGGTTTTTTGTAGTAAAACTTCTTTACGCACGCTCGACTTGGGGGGTACGCTGGTAAATGCGTTACGAAAAGTGGTAATGTGTTACGAAAAGTGGTGATGTGTTACGAAAAGTGTGATGTTATGAAAAGTGTAATGTTACGAAAAGTGTGATGCGAAAGGTAATCGATGTGAACGGGGATCGATGGCGAGGCGAACGGTCGGGCCTTTACGAACGCTTGACTTGGGGAGTGATAAGGATAAGGATAAGGATGGTCACCCCAAGGTCGTAAGTTACCCCTAAGTCGTAGGTCACCAAAATTTCAAAGTCACCCCAACGTCGTAGGTCACCCCATGGTCATATGTCACCCCAATGTCATATGTTACCCCAATGTCAATGTCAATGTCAATATCAATGTCAATGTCAATGTCAATGTCAATGTCAATGTCAATGTCAATGTCAATGTCAATTTCAATGTCAATGTCAATGTTCTTTTATAAGTCAGTGAAGTTTTACTTCAGTCGTGTGGTCTAAAGCACACTCGTTTTTTTCTCTACATAAACTTTTCAATTTGGGAGGCGGGTACCGCCGCCCCGGGAACCATTTATTGGATAACCAACACCCCGCCATAGATCATCCCAAGTGGTTTGCCACGTTTGGTGACTTAAGAGACCTAGACAAACCTCACCCCCGGGTTCAAGGGGTGAGGTTTGTCTAGGTCTTGACGGCGAATGCGTTTGCCCACCTATCGCGCGGCGAGTTTGAGACTGGTTGAGGAGACCTAACCTAGACCTCTCCAGCTGGACTTGCACGACCCATCCCTATGCACCGCAGTGGGAGATTTCTACCCACCCCTCATACATTTTTCCTTCCCAGATCTCCTCCTTCCTTTCCTTAAAAAAACTCTCCACACAGCATCTCCAAAGATGATGGATTTTTTTTTATATTAGCTCCACATGGGAAGCCTTGGCTGGAATTAATTTCCTCATGGTCTCCCGTGTGGAGCTAATCTAAAAAAAAAAAAAAAACTTAACACAGGAGGCTTAACTCACTTGTTTGAGCCTTAAATAAGGTATGACATATAACTATCGAGCAGAAAGTAGTTACATTAAAAATTCATGCAAATTTCATCACGCCAGTGTTAACCGTTCGACATTGTATTCTAGGACAGCAGTTTAGCTTCATAACATAAGTAAGATTTCGGATACACTTGGTTTTGTGAGGCGTGGGTATTGACACTAACATTGTATATATCAATGTATTGGTTTAGCATGTCTTTATTACAAATAAGATACTATTTTCTAAAGTTAAAGAGGAGCTTGTGTATGTATGTATGTATGTGTGTGTACTGTGTATTAGTCTCTTGACCCAGTCATCGCTACTTAGTTTCAATCAATAAGTCATTTTCAGTGAAATCATTTTTGATGTTCAATGTATTTTTAAATCTCTCTACGTGAGATTAGGTCAATATACGAACTAAGTGGATTCCTATTGATTTCCAAAAAAGAAAGCAATTATTCTATGCTATTGTGTATTGCACATTTTCATTTAATCCATATCACCATCATTGTCACACAATAAAGGCTTTTTAGTGGTAACGCGCGTTTTCATCCCGCGACAAAATGTCCTACGGACAAAATATCCCACAACACAATATCTGCTAAAACCTAAGGGAACCTACCCATACTGCGTGACACGTTTAGGGGGGGGTCTTCAAAATGTCACGCTTGGTACGAATGAGCGGCGGGTTGCTTAGGTTTTTGGTCACCGGGGGGGGGGGGAGGGGTAAAAATTGCAAAAAGTTGGTCACGTAGTTTGGTTACGTTCCCTAACCTAATCTAACCTAACATAACATAACCTAACTTCACCTAAACTAGCAAACAATGGGACTAAAATAATATGACGTCCTGTAAATACAATAAATTATTGTTGTCTGTATTATTTTTGTCCCATTTGACTATTTTCAACAATAATATATTGTCTTTATTCATTGTTTGAATTGAATAATTTATTGTTCAAAAATAGTCAAATGGGACAAAAACAATACAGACAACAATAATTTATTGTCTTTACTGGATGTCTGTATTATTTTTGTCCCGTTTGACTATTTTCAACAATAATATATTGTCTTTATTCATTGTTTAAATTGAATAATTTATTGTTCAAAAATAGTCAAATGGGACAAAAATAATACAGACAACAACAATTTATTGTCTTTACTGGATGTCTGTATTATTTTTGTTCCACTTTTTTGTAAGGTTGGGTTAGGTTTTAGTAAATCTTTTGTAAGGGGATCTTTTGTTCATACGATATTTTGTCGGGGATATTTTGTAGCGGGATAAAAACACGCGGAACCCTTTTTGGTCAGGTTATCAAGGAGTTGCCAAATTAAACAAAAAATGACAATCCAAGATGTAATCATTAAATTCCAGCCAATTTTCCATATTTTAATTTATTTTCTTTAAATATTTTCAATTTCAGGGTTGGGTATAGATACCGCTGCCCCAGGAACCATTTATTGGATAACTAACACCTCTGACATAGGCCATTCTAAGTGATTCGCTACGTTTGGTGAATTAGCAGGGATGCCCTTGTTTATGAGATAAGGTTTGTTCAGATCTTGGTGGTGGATAAGTTTGCCCATCTATTGTGTGGCGTACGAGACTGGTTGAGGATCGGCTTGCATTGCTCCATCCTTTTCTTAAAACACCCTCCACACATCATCCCAAAAGATGTGATGTATATGTAGGCCGATTGTAAAATCAGGCAGATCATGATACGCCTAGCCACATCTTGATCATCAGGCACATCATGATCTGCCTGATTTTACGATTGGCCTGCGACATATAATATACTGAGAGTAGGTAATTACTTCTTAGCAATGCTTAAAATCAGACAACATTTTAAGAAAGCATGTTAATTATTTATGAATAATCCAATGCCTACTTCTTGCTACGTTATTTTATGCCTAATTCGATACTACTTAATTTTTGTTATTTTTCAATTGAAATTATTCATATCACGTACACGTAGTAAAAAAACATTTGTAACAGTCTCTTCTGAAGTGTTTGAATGACCTAGTGAATAATGTAAATACGATAAAGAGGTGTAACGGATACGATAAAGAAAGGGACATTATTTACAGGCAGGCAATAAGAATAGCGTGATATAGTACCTAAACATACCAACACTAATAATGTTTATATATATAAATATCTTATAACACAGGTTGCATGGCTGCAATTGTTTTTACGCGTACACAATTATAAGTGTTACTTATAACGCCAATTAAGCACTCTAAAGTAGAACACTCAGCATGTCTCAAATATTTATATTTGTAGAAAGTGTTGCTGCCATAAACCCAAATATCATCAATTTGAAAGGCAGTGTTAAACGGAGGCTTTAAGTATTCAAACAACACCAAAAAAATGAAAAATGAATGCCTCATTTGATGGCTCCAACACCGGATCACAGTTAACACTGTGATTTATAATAAACAAACACAAAAAACCTGCCTTAAAAGCTGTCCAAAATATGTCCAAATGAACTCAATCATCTTCAATTTATCAACCCAAATATCATCAATTTGAAAGGCAGTGTTAAACGGAGGCTTTTAGTATTCAAAGAACAACTAAAAAATGAAGAATGAATGCCTCATTTGATGGCTCCAACACCGGATCCCAGTTAGCACTGTGATTTATGATAAACAAACACTAAAAAACTACCTTAAAAGCTATCCAAAATACGTCCAAATGAATGATAAACTTAATCATCTTTAATTTATCAACCCAAATATCATTAATTTGAAAGGCTGTGCTAAAAAACAAAAAAAATGATGAATGAGTGTCTCATTCGATGGCACGAATACCTGATCACAGTAACACTCTAATTTAAAATAAACAAATACATAAAACCTACCTTAAAAGCTGTCACATCCGGTCCAAATGATTGAGAAACTTATTTTTAAATTGTATCATTAACTTTTACACCACTTTTCTCTATTCAGTTTTAAATAAAACTCAAAATTTCGCGTTCAAATTCAATTATTAAAAACAAAAACACTCCAATTTGAGCACGCCAAAGTCGCCTTTCTTTTAAGCAATCACTTGTAATAAATAGTTTTTTTTTCTCGTATTTAGTATTTTAATCACGCATAGGTTTTAATTTTCACGGTAGCTCGGTTTTAAAATCGAACAGATTTCTTTTAGAATCGTTTAAAACTTTAAAACGCGCGTGTGGGTTGGAATTCCCATTAGAGTGGAATCCCTCGCACGTGACGAGTTGGAGGCTCTACGGGAAGGCTTCGCGGCTGACGGCGGTTACTCGGGCGAAGGCCGCGGCACAAATGAGAACAGTGTGCGGCCACTGTAGTTTTAAACGTGTTAAAGAACGGTTTATTAAATGCGGCCTGATAAATTGGTTAGATTCTTGAGTTTCTTGCTTAAAATAAAATTGAATGGATTAAAAAGTCGTTTTCTGGTTGGTAACTCGTAGGATTAAAATTTTATTTGAATATCAAACATTTTAATTTATTATTTTTAACAGTAGTTTAATAATAAATTTTATTTGATTCACTTGTGCTATTTCATAATTTATTCATTTAAAATAATGCATATTATATTTCCGGCACGTTCCAGAGTGGAAGATACTCTCAGCATCGACCACCATTCAGAATTGAAACGTTGCTTGAAATGGCACTAGCCGTGTTTGGTGACCAGATCTGAATAGCCAGGTACTTCCCCACCTTACAACCCTATCTCCTTTCCCTCCCCACTACCTTCAGCCTCACAACATATCCCAATTGGGGATGCTATAGTCTCACTTGCTCCAGACGGGAGAAGCTAAGACTCTTGTGAGGTATCACTATATAAAAAAAAGTAGTAGTTCTGGATATCTGTGAACAGTGTACCGAAAGCTTATTTGTTATTTTCTCTTGTTTAATATTTCCAAACCAAAATTTCCCCAAAAATCACAAGATTTGTAAGCAAGTACTCAAATATATATCAACTTAATCATATTTTATGTTATAATAATAATAAAAATGAAAACATTTATTTTTCAATGGATTTTTACGAATTCATATATCTTTTTAAATTTTTTATAACATTCATTCTATTGACAAATGGGTCACTGCTCTGCCATCCAGGATTTCTATCCAATAATACAAATTGTTTCGAATAAGGAATTACACAGTTTGTCCAAAGTCACTATTTCAATGACACAAAATAAATAATTCGCGAATAATCTAATCAATGTAAGGCTTGAAATAGAAATGGAACACACAAACCAATTTAGACAAGTAAGGCGGCACAATATCCTAATATTGAGGTTTTGCTCGAGGCTCACATTTAATTAATTCTAACGAATTTGTAACTATATTAACTCTTTTTCAACCCAATACCCGGGGATGTAAGTTATTTATGTAGAATATAAATTTATTATGTATTATATTAAAGAAAAACAGGACAGACAGAATTTTGTTTTAACCATCTAAATCTAATTTTGAAAAAAGAAAAATACACCTCTGCTTATCAACTTCCATAAAGCACCAGAATAAATAACCTTCGAAGGGATTTGTTTAAAAGCATGTGAAGTATTAGTTCCACTTCATTGGAATTAATTAGAATAAACCCGGCGGAAAGATCAAATTTTCAGGCCTGCTAAGGAGAATTCGACCGCATGTCCGTCCAATACGCCGGGCCGCACGTATATTTGTTTACACCATAGACATCCAAATTTAATAGATGAGAACATACAGATGAGGGAAAAATCAACTATGGCGGTACGAAGAGGGGGAAGATGACTGTGATTCATTAAAAAATCAATCTGACAGTATATAGGCATCTCGCATTATAATATCACCATTTAGTTCTTCAAAGTAAAGTGTGCATTTGAATGAATAGACCTTTTTACGTGGGAGCGCGAATTGCTCGCCACGTTATTAACATATTTGCGAAGTCCAAATACCCCAAAGTAAAGTTCGCATCTTTTGACATACGAATATTTTGTTGCCGTATTTAGTTAAAACACTTTTACAAATGTTTCATAATTTACTGTCACCAGCGACGAGCACACTGGAGAACCGCCCACATTCGTTATGATTGACATATTTTAGGGTGTAATGTATAGCACAAGCTAGCATTTTTGCCGTGTTATTTCGTAAAATGTACGATGCGAGCTCGACGCTGGTCCGGACTAGCATGATGACGTCACATTTTTTAGATTCAGGCGAGGCTCTCGTAAGCCCAGCCGGTTCCAAGGAACCGGTATGGAGAGGGGGAAATAATACGCTTTTATCACTTAGGGCAGGTCTATATATATTCATATGTCCATGGTTTAAACGCTTTCTGCGCTTACGTCGTTAAGATTCCCACATTATTTTAGAGTGTTTGAGATCGTGCGTAGCATATTTGTGTACCCGCCTTCTTCACTTATGTCATTAACGAGTGACGTTGTTACTAAACATTCGTAAAAAATACGACACAGAAATAAAACGGGAATATATAAGATAATCAAAAACCTTTATTATTTTAGAAGCAACATTAACATTCTTTAGGTTTAAGAGATAACGTAATAATGAAAAAAAAATATTTTTCTACATAGTTGGGACACATGTTCATATTATGCGCCCCACACATGGCTCTTTTACATTTCATGCAAAAGTCTGTGGTCATTTTTCTTGACTTGGATGGACATACGGCGCATATTTTACTTGAAATTGGTTCATGAATTGTTACCGCTTCAGGAACAGATTCAACAAGCAAGATACTTTTTATAAACTCTTTTATTTCATACATATTAACCCTAGAAGACTAAACTATCTTGAACACTAAACTTTCGTAAATTTTACGACACTCTTACAAGAAGTCAACACACAAATGACACCCGACCACAATGACAACCTATGGCAGACTGACGGAACAAATTAGGAAGGTACTGTGAAGTGGGGGACTCGGGAACCACGCGAACATGTTTTTTTCCAGGAATCGTGATTTTGCTATCTTAAACAGGACTTCGCCATGCTCACTCGAATAGGTATCACTCCAAGAAGTATTAAATTCCCATTAGATTCGTATAAGAAAACTACAAAAGATTTATTTCTGGGATTACATTCTCTTGCGCGAGAATTACATTGTTGAGGCAATGAGATTTGGAAAAAGAGCATTTTTTGGTATTGTTAACGTTTTAATAATTAAAAACATGTTTATGGGCCATTACACTAATTAAAATTAATTAATTAATAATTAAAATAATTATTTTAAGATTTAACTGAGAACGTTAGGCGTCAACCTGAAAAGTAAAACAGATTACTTTTTAAAAGTGGTTAATTTGTATCGAACGAATATTTTAAGCCAAATTTCTAATGGTAACAACTGTTTTAATTTTTTTTAAAATTGAGTGCACCGTTAAAAGCCATATCATTACTTTTGATCCAAAATAATAAGTTATTTTTAAAATTGTTTTCTAGCGCTGCAGTATTACGGTAGGCAAAATAGTTAGCGATATGCATTATCGTAGGAGACTTTTAGCTCACGCCATTAGATTACAATGTAATCTACTAACAGTTCTGTATAAATAAATCTATTTTCACTCTTCAATGCCTATAAATTACGCAAAATAAATGATAAACAAAAGTGCCAATTTTTGTTTGACAATTTGGGAAGAGGGTATGAGTACCGTCCCCTCGCTACCAGAATCCCTCGACCCATCGCCTTGCACCGCTATGGGAGGGATGAATTCATACGTCCCTAACTCCTGGACACATTGACCCCCAGATTCCTTACCATCCCTCATATGTCTCATACCTTTTCCCTCTCCTTCCTTTCCCTGAAAAGACCTTCATTTTTTTTTCTTCAAGGCCTCCTGCATGGAGCTATTATAAAAAAATATTATCTTAATATGCTGTCTTATTAGAGAAAAATTCGTAAGGAAGAAATCCATAATTGTTTTTTTTTTGGTAATATTACTCACTTGCTTGTTCTCGGCATGCGTTGCAATGCCATATTCAAAGAAATACATTGTTTCCCTGGATCACCTTTCCCCTTTTTCCCCGTTCCCCTCCCGCGTCCCCTTCCTAGATAGCTTTATAAATTACAGCGTATATGCTATTCTAATGTATGAGCTATATTATTATAGAGTTTCATTAAAATCCATTCAGTAGTTTTTGCGTGAAAGGATAACAAACACACATACATCCATACAAATTTCGCGTTAATATTAGTAAGATATACAAACTAAAGAAACTGTCGATTTCCCGAAAATGACTAAAAAAAATACAAAAAAAGAACTCGTGTTGATAAACTTGACCCACACCGAGTTTTGACCAAGTAGCGTCCCGATGTGGGTCACTGCCCCTTTGTACTCCATTCCGCCTCGCCTCGTCTCCAGTACCCACTATTGGTATAGATACACTATAGATTATTGGAAGAGCAGCCTTCCTCCTCGATATCACAGTCATACCATCGATTTAATCACCTTCGCTTCGATTCATTCAATTCTTACTACTCTTCACTCCAATTCACTGGCATTTCAATTTAATTCAACTCAACATGGTCTTGACTTAACTTAATGTCAATGTGAAATATGACTTAAATTTACTCTCGTAACTTAAGAGGAAAGGTGGTGCGGCCTTATTCATACACAACTTAAGTTTGAACTTATGGGCCCGCAACCTGAATTTCTACCGATTTCTCACATATCTACATAAACACGTTAAGTTTTAAAGCTCTTAAAAAATGGTTCCATGACAGTTCATCCTGCGACAATTCATCCGGCGACAGTTCATCCTGCGACAGTTCATCCGGCCGACAGTTCATCCTGCCGACAGTTCATCCTGCCGACAGTTCATCCCGCCGACAATTCATCCGGCGACAATTCATCCTGACAATTCAACCTAACCTAACCTAACCTATAAGTTTAAGTATGTCGTATTTTGTTATTCACGCATGCTTCTTCGGAGAGTCGAAATTATTGTTAGTAAAAATATTTTTACAGCGGATTTCCACTCAAGATGTCTTCAGATATAAGTATATCGATTTTGGTTGTACGGCCGTATATCCTCTTTGCATACTTACTTAATAAAAATCTTCTAAATGATCAGGCAGGATGAATTGTCGCCGGATGAATTGTCGGCGGGATGAACTGTCGGCAGGATGAACTGTCGGCAGGATGAACTGTCGGCCGGATGAACTGTCGCAGGATGAACTGTCGCCGGATGAATTGTCGCAGGACGAATTGTCGGGTCACCTAAAAAATATATGTTATTCTTGAAAGTAAATATGTAGACATTGCCCGCGCCGAAACGCAAATTATATAAAATTCCCTTGAGAGAACAAATCACTAAGTATGCTCCAAAAATTATTATAAACACGTTTGTTTCAATTATTTTACAACTTATATGTATGAAAAAAATAACAGTGTTTATTTAAATACTGTTTAAGACAATGCCTGCGATATTTTTGCTCTATTTTAAACGAGTCATGTTTTATTATACATTTTCACAATTTTCGCATTGATTTTGTCGCTGTAAATGTTAGGGCTCTCCTTTAACGTTCGTAATTTCATATCTCTCCATCTTCTTCTTTTCGGGCCCGGTTGCGGAGCCTTAAGGTCAAAATACCCAAACAAATTGAATCATATTTTTTTTACTCAAAAGGTGTAGCAAAAATCTAGAACGAATATGTGTTATTATATTTATTGTTTTATAAATTATGATGATACAAAGAATTTAATTTTTCGTGATCTTAGGCATTTGTTTAAGAGTTTTGGCATTTGTTTGAGAGTTAATTTTATATGAATACCGCACAAGAGTCCCAACTGCTCCCTTCTGAGGCCAGTGGGACTATGGCATCCCTAATTGGGGTATGTTATGAAGCTGAAGGTTGTGGGGAGGGAAAGAAGATAGGGAAGAGGAAGGTGGGCGATACTAAGAGTATCTTCCACTCTGGAACGTGCCGCAAGTATACGATATATTTTTTTAAATGAATAAATTGTAAAATAATACAAATTAAACAAATAAAATTTATTTGCCACGCCGGGATTCTAACCCGCGACCTTCGGTGTGCGAGTCAAGAGCCTTACCGCTGAACTAAGCCGGCCGTCAAATTGTAATTATTAAAAAATTCTTGCCTCACCTACTGTGTTAATGTAATAATTAATAAAATAAAATATCGTTAAAAATTAGAGAGAAAATATAATTTATATATACGACCGGTCAGTGATTGAGTTGGCATCGCGTTTGGGTCCCACTTATGCGTCGCGTGTTCGATTCCCATGCTGGCTAGTCCAAAGTCCTACTTCACGATACAAGCAATTTTTCCGCTTACTGTGGTGGATTTTCAAATATTGTCAGGTTATTTGTAACCCGGGAATGTTTGTCTTTCTTTTAAAAAGAAAATAGCAAATTTGTGTTCCAAAATAAATCGGTCGTTTGAAATTAATATTTTGAAACTCTTTTATTTTTTTGTATCATTTTTTAGTAAATAAATTAAATAATTTTTACTCTATTTCACAAATAATTGCCGAAGTGGTCCCAAAAAGAATGAAAAATTTAATACTTGAGTTGGCTATTTTGTAATTGAAAAAACAATAAATAATGTAGCGCATGTTCGTATTAGACATTAGGTAAACCTTTTTAATGAAAAAAATATTATTTAGTTTGGTTGCGTATTTTGGCCTCAAATACAAGAGTAAATTTTGTATGAAAAAGGCCACAGAGCCGAGACTAAACATATTGTTGTGAAGCGATTTTAATTAATCATTTGGTCAAGTACCTTCCTAAGTTGCGGCCTTTGAAAAATAATGTTGGCGACACTAAATTCCGTTTATTTGTCTGTGCGAAGCGTCAGAGGCGTTTCCGATTCCACTCTGATTTTTGAAGCAATTTGAGAGGAGCCGCTTTCAAAACGACAGTCACTTAATTTTGATTTATTAATGTTTTAATCGATCGGGAGTTTTGATCGAACACATGCGGGCGACATTACATGACTAGTTCGTGATTTGGAAGTTTAAACAATAAATCCGCGTAAAGCGCGAGATTGAACTCGGGCCGGAATTTACCTCGTGTACCGGTGTCAAAGAATCGAAGGAGGAAGGCACCTGCTCAGGACCTTGTCCGAAAGGCGTGCAAGATGGATCGGCCATGTAATACGATAAGAAGGCCTCTTGCATGCCATAATGGAGGGTATGACCGAGGGGACAAACTCTACGGGACGCCCGCGCCGAGAGTACCTGGAGGACCTGCTGGTGGACGTGCGCTGCTCATCATATGCAGACTTCAAAAGAGCCGCACAAGACAGGGAAGAATGGAAGAGAAGAATAGAGGAAATTGCTGCAAACCAATCCCAGGATTGAAATCAGGTAGAGAGACCGGTGTTGGTCCCCTCTTAAAAATAACGATCGGTAAAGATCCAATCAATCGTTCCGCGTAAGAAGGCGTAACGCCATTAATTTCACAATCCGTGGCCAGCGGATCCTTTCGGGAACTCCTTTGTACGGAAGCACTCCGTTTCCCGGTGGAGAATGTCGCCACCATTCCTCCAGTAAATCGTATGTAATTACAAGGAAGCAGAGGGTCAATCATTTCACAGAGGGTCAAGGGATCCCTTCATACCAGACGAACGGTACCAAGGCCGTCGTCATCTAAAGGCGGAGAGAAGCCAGGGCCTCCCCTTCATCAGGACAGCTCATCTGGCGTCACCGCGAGGAGGCTGTATTCCCCCGCCTGACACCAGCCGCGAGTCATTGCCATCTTTTTATGAGTGTAAATACTGTAGAATAATGTACAATGTATATTGATTCAATCTCATCTTACTATCTGGTTCAATGGTGAAAACCTACCTTCAAACCTTTCCAGGAATGTCATAAAATTTAATGCCCATGCTCTGGTAGATGGGACTCATGTCTACCGCATGCAACAGTTTGGGCAAGTACTGGCCTAATTTAGACGGAGTTTCTAGCCACGCGGGTACCTGATGAATTTGACAGCCTTTAATGTACAGGCGCCGGTAGAGGGCGAATCGAGAAGAAGTTTCGATACGTTCGTCAGTTGGTTCTGGGGAGTTTCATGGTGTGACAGCTGAACTACAAGCCGCCAAAGGTCATGGCCGAAACACACGTGAGCGAATTAATAATTAGTAATGGATCATCACGAGATTTTATAGCTTAACTTTGGTATTTTATTATCCTTAGCATTTAATTTAAATCCTACTAAATATGTTCGGTTATCCGTACAGGCGCCCTTCAGGATTAACAAATATTATGCTTCCATTTATTGAGACCCACATGTTCGGAGATTATAGTTTTCACATTAATTTGACTTACCTATGGTAATCAACCACCCCTGTAGATTTAAATCAATTTAATCATGCTCTACCCAAAATTGTTGAAAGTATTTAAATAAATGTTTCATCTTTGTTACTGGTATAATCCGTCTTTTCTTACACTGATTTACCCACATGTCTGCACTTGTTTTTATTGAATACGAGAGAAATATTGAGAGTATTTAGATGGCGGTGATAAGGAAAGATAGATATTAGGTAAATATACGTTACAATCTGGGCCCAACGTTATAAAAGAACTTAATGTGGCGTCTCGGACATGTGCTCGTGGATTTTATTGTTCCTTCATTTGTATTATCTCGTGATGATTTGTTGTTCGTCATGTGTGTTGTGGTCAACGGCGGCTTGTTGAACACCTGCATAGACACGTGTCTCCCGGTAGTTTTTAAGTTTACAATTTTGCTTTGCAAAGGAACCAACTCACCGGCGTTTTTTTTGCGCTTTTCAAACGTCTCCAGTTATCTGGCGACATTTTATTTATAATTTTATCTTGAGATGCATGGGAAATATTTCCGAGTATTGGTGTAACATCTTGTGTTGTCGCATGTTCTAATAACTTTTTGTTTTATAATCCCTTTGTAGTTAGGTTATGGAATATACAATTGTCACAAGGAGTAAAGCAGATACAATCAACATGGCGAAACCTGGTGATAACTTAGCTGCATCGATTCCCGTTTCGTCCCCTTTGTCGGTTCCTGTTCACAAGTGGAACATTACTTTTGACGGCTCAGCTGGCGTACACGATTTTATAGAGAGAATCGAAGAGCTCGCACTAGCTCGAAATGTGAGTAAAGTTTCACTTTTTACATCTGCTGTTGAATTGTTTTCTGGTGATGCACTCTTATGGTACAGAGTAAATCGCTCCTCATTTGCATCATGGTCTGACATCGTTGTGGCTCTGAAAGAGGAATATGAGTTTCTGGATCACGAGAGGCGACTGTTGGCTCAACTGAGAGCTACCGTTCAAATGCAGAAGGAGAATTTAAACTCTTTTATTACTCGCATTCTCATTTTAAATAATCGTTTGTCATCGAAATTACCTGATGATGAATTATTGGAGATTTTACAATGTAATATGTTGCCTAGATATATTCAAAAGTTATCGCTATCGGTAATTCCGGATATCAGTACTCTGAAAAAACTTGGGAAAATGATTGAGTTAGCGGACAGCCGCTCCAGTGACAGGGTTCCTTCTACTACTGTTTCATCTAATAATCAAAATTTTGTCAGGAATAACAATTCACATAACAGGAACAATGGTAGGAATAATAATAATTCAGGAAATGTCAATCCCAATTTTAGAAATAACCGTCGTTTTATGAACCATGATAATCTTAGCCCGTCTAATAACGTTTCCAGGGGCGTGCATTGTTTCCGCTGCGGAAGACCAGGACTGAAGTCTCCAGATTGTGGCTGCCGCCGTTCAAAAAACTGAATACCCCGGAGTTCCAGACAGCGGGCGTTAAGACGTCGACGCTCGCCGAGGAGACGTCCGGGGAATGGGCTTCCTGGCTGGCTGTAGTAAGAGATTTTTATAAAAACTTAAATACTTCAAAGGAGATGGGAGCGGTAAACAGGGACAACCGTCCTCACATTTCTTTTCAAGTTTTAGGGTTAAATTTTTCTGGTCTTTTAGATTCGGGCTCTCACATTTCCATTTTAGGTAACAATTTTCATAGGAAATTCTTAGATTTGGGTTTCAAGCTTTCCAAGCTTGACACTAAGTTTTCTTTAGTTTCGGCTACAGGTCATTCTGTTGTTTGTTCGTATAAAATTACGGTACCGATTCGTTTTGATAACACAGAGAGGGTTTTCAGTTTTGTGGTTATGCCTCAGATAAATGCTAACATTATTCTAGGCTGTGATTTTTGGAAAATCTTCAATATTTGTCCAAGAATATCAAAATTGATGGCTTCTAAGGAGTCGGTCAAAACACAGTGTAGAGCTGATGTAATAGGTTTAGAAAATGCAGAAAACTTATCCATTTCGCAACGCTCAGTCTTAAATAAAGTAATTCGGGAGTATGTTTCCTATTCGGGTAATCGGTTAGGTAGAACATCCTTAGAGAAGCATGTCATTGACACAGGTAATTGCTCTCCGATTAAGCAACGCATTTATCCGATTTCACCGCACCTACTTCCGCAGGTACACAAGGAATTAGACAGACTGTTAGCTTTGGGAGTGGTTGAACCCAGCAATAGCGCGTGGAATAATCCAATTGTTTTAGTACCAAAAAAGAATGGCACGTACCGGTTATGTCTTGATAGTAGACTTTTGAACGCAAACTCTAAACGCGACGCCTACGCGACACCGTTCATTTCTGACATCTTGAATAGCTTGGGGGGTGCTCGGTATTTAACAACGCTAGACTTGAATGACGCTTTTTTTCAAATTCCTTTAGAAGAGAATTCAAAAGAAAAAACCGCATTTACAATCCCTAAAAGAGGCTTGTTTCACTTTGTGACCATGCCTTTTGGCCTCCACGGGGCGAGTTCCCGCATGATGAGGTTAATGGACAAGGTGCTAGGGCCACAATTTGATGGCAAAGTGTTCTGTTATCTGGATGACATTATTATAATAAGTTCTTCATTTGAAGAACATATAGAACTTCTAAGACAGGTGAAACAGAAATTACAAGCCGCAGGCCTTACTATAAATGTGGAAAAGTCTGTTTTCTGCAGGGACTCTTTAAAATATTTAGGTTTCATTGTAGACAGTAAAGGGCTTCGCACTGATACCGAGAAAGTAAAAGCAATTGTGGATTTTCCCACCCCTACGTCTCAAAAGAGTCTACGTAGATTCATTGGGGTGCTATCGTGGTACAAAAGGTTTATCCATAACTTTTCAATTATTGCGTCTCCTTTACACAACTTAACAAAGAAGGAATTCGCGGGGAAAAAGTTTGCGTGGAATCAACAGGCGCAATCGGCTTTTGTTAAATTAAAGAATATCCTAGTTAACGCTCCGGTTCTCGCATGCCCTGACTTTAGTAAGCCTTTCACCATTAGTTGTGACGCATCGAGCGTAGGCCTCGGGGCAGTTTTAAGTCAATTTGATGAAAATCAAATAGAGCACCCGATTTCATTCATTTCAAGGTCGTTATCTGCACAAGAGAGGAATCACTCCACAACGGAGAGGGAGTTAAACGCTATGATTTTTGCTCTGGAAAAGTTTAGAGGTTACATTGAGGGTTCACCTATTCCGGTTAGAATAATTACAGATCACTATAGTCTCAAGTGGTTAACACAATTAAAGTCGCCCAGTGGACGACTCGCACGCTGGGCAGTAAGACTGCAGCAATTTAATTTTGAAATTATTCACCGAAAGGGTAAAGACAATGTCATTCCGGATGCGTTATCGCGTGATCCCCTACAAGTAAATGCATTAGCGCAAAAGTTTAGTACTTCCGACTCGTGGTACATCAGGCTTAGAGAGAAAATTTTAGCTAATCCGGACAAATATTCAGCTTGGAAAGTGGAAAATGATAGGATTTTTAAACACATCCAAAGCATGGACGCTCTTCACAGGTCATATGACTGGAAGGAAGTTATGCCAAAGGAGGTTAGAAAGAACATTATTTTAGAACACCACGTTCCTCCAGTGTGTGCGCACTTCGGGATTATGAAAACCTTGAATAGGATTAAACTTAAATATTATTGGCCTAAAATGTCAGCTGATGTCAAACGGTTCATTAGTAAATGTCAGATTTGCTTAGGGTATAAAAGCACCAATTTGTTACCGCCAGGGCTAATGGGAAATCCCAAGTTGGTGCAGCGTCCTTGGCAGATGATTGCCACAGATCTGCTGGGTCCGTATCCGAATTCTTACAAAAAAGGCTATACATACTTGTTAGTAGTTTCTGATTTTTTCTCCAAATTTACTAGGCTATTCCCTCTAAGGAAGGCAGCGGGTAGCAATATCGCTAGTATTTTTAGAAAATGAAATATTCTACAAGTTTGGAGTGCCAGATACTATTGTGTTAGATAATGGTCCGCAGTACATATCTCGGGACATGAAGGCTTTGGTTAGCAAATTTCACATTCGGCACCTTTTCTACAACTGTAGATATCACCCTCAAAACAATCCTGTTGAGCGAGTTAATAAGGTTTTAGTCTCTGCCCTCGCTTCATATGTAGGCACTGACCACAGAATGTGGGCAAATTATTTACCTGAGATAGAATTAGCGATCAACACTGCTGTGCACGAAGTCACTGGTTACACTCCTTTCTTCCTCAATTTTGGCAGGGAAATTATCATTTCAGGGAAGGACTACATAGGAGCTGACTTCAACGCGGAGGAAATTAAATTTGCTGAACGGGATTCCTGGGCTGCAGGTTTGCAAGAGTTAAATGATATTTTTTCACAGGTGCGCACATCTTTGCGACAGTCGTATGAACGCAACAAACGTCAATATGATCTTCGTCGGAGGGAGGTTCAGTACGCGGAAGGCGACGTAGTGTGGCGGAGGTCTTTCGTTCTTTCAGATGCTTCTAAACACTTTTCAGCTAAACTGGCTCCAAAATTTATTAGAAGTAAAGTTGTGCGGAAAATTTCCCCTGTGGCATACCAGTTGGCTGACATGGATGGGAAGCTTTTAGGTATTTTCCACGCGAAGGACATTTTAAAGTCTGAGCATGCTGAGGAGTCAGCGGTTTAATTTATTTCCTTTCAGTAAGAAAATAGAATCTTTCCGTAATGGGATTTAATTCGGTCTAAAGTACCGATAGTTAGTAAAATTTGCATGCATTTTGACCTTATGTTTGCAAAATACATTCAATGTGATGACATGACTTTGACATGAAACTTGTGTCCACACATTGAGTGCTATATGTTAATTGTTTTGTGGTTGTTTGTCCTTTGTATTTGTGATAGTTAGTGTAGTATATGAATATTGTAATTTGTATGAAAATTTTCCTTCAGAGCATGGGGGTAATTGGCCATTACGCTCATGCTTTGAACTGATAAAATTAGTGGGTTCCTTTCCCTGTAGGTAAACCTTGCTATTTGTAAAATATGAATTGTGTTTATAATGATACTACATGGTTTTGTACATGGTTGATAATTTATGGTTACATGTAGTAATTATTGACTTGAATGGTGTCGTGCATACGGTTTCTACCTTGGAAAATTCCACATGTATTTTCATGGTGATAATTATACATAATCAATAGCCTCAGAAGCTGACAATAATCTATTTGGGAGCTTTAGGAAGTTTCGCAGCATGGGAATTTTCCAAGTCAAGGAAATGGGTTTTCTTTACTTATATATGTTATAATAATGTTAGCTCGGGTGATGCATTCTTCAAAGAAATACAGATAAAACAGTATTCTTATTTTATAAGATTTAAATTTATTGATTATTTTACACAAATTATTAAAATAATTCTCCATAGAGAAACTTTACGGATCATTTGTGTTTATAGTCATACAATCTTACTTTGATACTTGCGCATAATCTCAGAAGTTCTCAGAAACTATCTATTTTGAGTTTTAGGAAGCTCCGTTGCATGTTTATTTCAAATAGTCAGGAACGAGTTCTTGAGACATACGATAATGTATAAATTTACTTCGGGTAACATAATTATTACCAATTAATAAATTAAAATAATAATAACAATTCATATTTCATAAGTTTTAATTATATATGCATTCTAAATGGAAATTTAATTAGTATCTCTATAGAGTGAGTACATAATATTAGATGTTTAGTTTCACAGTTAATTTTTAACAATTCTTGCACAGTTCCTTTTTGACACGGCATGTGACTTTAAGTCGGTTCTAGAGCTCGGAACTCATTTGAAGGCACATGTTTGTCTTTTAAAATGGAACTGTATGACTGATTTAAATTCTTATATTTTCTTACACAATCTTGGAGTTTTATTCCGGGATCTCAACCATTTAATATTGACAGGATTATTCATCTTTCTCCGCTGTTCAACAGATGTCAGTGGTTGTTTCATTACCTTAACTTTATGTTATTTTCTTTTGAGGGGTTGGTTTTCTACAATTTGGAATTTTTATTGGTAGGTGTCAAGATTTTAGATGTTATTAAATTTTCAATGGTATTATAACAGTATTTTGGATAAATATTTCCATAAGTTTTGAGTGGAATGTGGGTTTAGAGTCAAGTTTCTTTTGTTTAAATCTTTTCATGTTTAGGTCAAATTATTTTTAGCTCAATCTAAATATTTGCTTTATATAAGTTTTTATTTCACCTTTAATACGTAGTAATTGTTTCTTCTTAACGATAGCTCAGTAATTATTTTTCGCTCACGTGGTTTTCTACGTTCTTCGAGGAAGTTTTAACCCAAACATTTGGACTGCGTCAAAAGGGAAATTCTAGAATAACATGGCACTTCACTTATTTATGTCAACCGACTTTCAGTTGCTTTTGAATTGGCAGAAGTTTAACCCAAACATTTGGACTGCGTCAAATGGAAATTATACAACAACATGGCACATCACTTATTTATGTCAACCTACCTTCAGTTGCTCTTGAATAGGCAGAAGTTTTAACACAAGCATTTGGACTGCGTCAAAAGGGAGATTCTACAACAGCATGGCACATCACTTATTTATGTCAACCTACCTTCAGTTGCTCTTGAATAGGCAGAAGTTTTAACACAAGCATTTGGACTGCGTCTAAAGGGAAATTCTACAACAACATGGCACATCACTTATTTATGTCAACCTACTTTCAGTTGCTCTTGAATAGGCAGAAGTTTAACCCAAGCATTGGTCTGCATCAAATGGATTTCTTCAACTACAGGGATCAGCACTTATTTGCATCAACCTACAGATTGTGGCTCTGATATAAGCAGAGGTTTGAGCCCTTATTATTTGGGCAGTTTGAAGTTTCATTCACTGCTTCACTGAATCATAATCGAGGGAGGCTTACTGGTTTACAACATCATCTTGAGGATAATTCATCTCTACATATTTGGGAAGAACATTACGAGAAGTGACACAGCTGGGAAGGCACTAGAAGCTCAAACTCATTCACCACAAATCTCGTTAAGCACTTTGGAATTCTTGGTGGCAGCGGTACCTTCGCTCTTCAGGATTTCTGACGCCAGGTGGCGTAGTGGAATTTTTTGCAAAAATTCTCTTGGCCATGGGGGTAATGCAACAGTTTGGGCAAGTACTGGCCTAATTTAGACGGAGTTTCTAGCCACGCGGGTACCTGATGAATTTGACAGCCTTTAATGTACAGGCGCCGGTAGAGGGCGAATCGAGAAGAAGTTTCGATACGTTCGTCAGTTGGTTCTGGGGAGTTTCATGGTGTGACAGCTGAACTACAAGCCGCCAAAGGTCATGGCCGAAACACACGTGAGCGAATTAATAATTAGTAATGGATCATCACGAGATTTTATAGCTTAACTTTGGTATTTTATTATCCTTAGCATTTAATTTAAATCCTACTAAATATGTTCGGTTATCCGTACAGGCGCCCTTCAGGATTAACAAATATTATGCTTCCATTTATTGAGACCCACATGTTCCGAGATTATAGTTTTCACATTAATTTGACTTACCTATGGTAATCAACCACCCCTGTAGATTTAAATCAATTTAATCATGCTCTACCCATAATTGTTGAAAGTATTTAAATAAATGTTTCATCTTTGTTACTGGTATAATCCGTCTTTTCTTACACTGATTTACCCACATGTCTGCACTTGTTTTTATTGAATACGAGAGAAATATTGAGAGTATTTAGATGGCGGTGATAAGGAAAGATAGATATTAGGTAAATATATCGTTGCACGCAGATTAACATACTTCGACCTTGAGGCGAAGTTTGGCGTCCAAGATTCAATAAAAGGAATCAAAGTTTACATGTGATAAGCAACAGTAATTAAATCAGTACCTAATAATTAAACCTAGTGGATCGTAACTCGTGTTGATATGACTTGACTTAATTAGCTTAACGTGACTTTAATTTGCTAACACATTTTATTTTATATCAGTCAACTTAAATCATGTCTATTAAACATAATTGAACTTTGTTTAGTGCCTAGATCTGAATTGCAAGCTACTTTGTATCCATCACCTTCTTTATATGAAATGTGTTGTACGGATTTGTGCCACTTAATTTATTTGTGTTTAAAATTATAAAGTACGGACCAAGGAAGAATTCGATCGAAACTAAATGTAAGTTTATGATAATTATTTACAGAAAATAGTTATACGCTTTTGACTATATAAATTTAATTAATTTAATATTTAAAAAAATAAAAAGTACTTTAAATGGCATGTTGAAGGGCGAAAATTTAAATTAACTTTATTCCGACCTAAATAAGTGACTTCACAAATATTTATTTATTTACGCCCTTGGAGCATTTACATCAATCGTGAAACATAATAATAATAGAAACAGAAACAATATAATACCAATTATTATTTATCTTCCTTTACACCAAAAGAAAGGAAGCAGAATTAAAAAGAAACAACAACAAAAACAACATTAGAAGAATAATAATAAAATATAGATCAGAATTTTTGAAATTTCTGATATAAATTTAGGTAAGAAATAAATGAAAATGTCAACGGAACTGAATTTATTTCCAAGCCTATGTAGTCTTTGGATTGGGGAGTTAATGAAAAAGTTAGTTTTAGACGGATAAACAAAGAACAGCTCTGGAAGTCTCGTGTCACGATTTGGTACTCGGAATGTTATAAGTTTTGTTAAGTCAGGTGCGTCAAGTGATCCATTAACCAATTTGAATAAAATAACCAAATCGTTCTTGGTTCTTCTACACGATAGGTCAGTTAAATTAAGTATTTTAATTAAGTTAACATAATTAATTTGTTCAACGGGTGTGGAGAGTATGAAATTAATGAACCTTAAAAATTTATGTTGAATTTTTTCAATTTGTTTTTGATGTGCTTTATAGTATGGAGACCAAATAGTGGAATTGTATTCTAAATTACTTCTTACTAAAGCAGTGAAGAGAATTTTAAATGAATAAATTGACGTAAAATCTTTAACTGTTCTTAAAATAAATCCCAAACATTTCATAAATACGTGATTTTAGATTTTCATGTATTTTGTTATTTATTTTTGGGGTGTTATGCCGTGTTGTGCTACCTCCTCCTTTATCCAACGTTTCGGTGTAAGGCAAGTTTAGGGCAACACGGCATAACACCCCAAAAATAAATAACAAAAATGTGGTAAATAAATTAAATTTTCTAACTTTTTTTTTTTACATACAACATTTATGTTTTATTTTATTTTTCATTATATTAGTACAATGGAAAAGGCAAAAAACTTTTTTTAACATTAAATCATAAAAAAATTCCAAATGTGCCTCTAAAATCATTCAAAATTAAATTGATTAAACATTTTGGTTGGGTAATTTGGCCTCAAATCCGTTTAGTACGAAAAAACCCTCTCGGCCGTTCCTTGAAAATTTGGCGATTCTAGTGAAGGGATATCAGTTTTTAAAACAGGTCTAGTTAATCTTTATTTATTTTTGGGGTGTTATGCCGCATTGCGCTACCTCCTTCTTTTATCAGTGCAGAGGTGTGATGATGGACACTGTAACGCTGTCCGAAACTTTGGCTAAAGAAGGAGGTAGCGCAACACGGCATAAAATCCCAAAAATAAATTACGATAGATCTAATTAATAATTATAATCTATCACCAAGCATTTCCTTTTCTCTAAATTAATGTATATTCAAACAAAATAAATAACGTTGTTGGTTTTGTTTTGTTTAATTTCGAATCACCGGACAGAAAACCTTATTAATCATTATTTAAACACGGGAGGCCCTGAGGAAAACAATTTCCATCGGGGCCTATATAATCGCTAGTAATGCTGTATGGAGCGTCTTTTGAGGAGAGAAAAAAGTGAACCTGACTATTGAAGAGACCCGTGTTGCAGAAGGGACGTACATAACACGTAGAGCAGAGTCCTGGCAAGGCTAAGGTTCTGGGTTCATTTCCCAGATGCGACTGGAGGTTCCCCACCACTTTCCCACGGCGTTCTAAGGAAACAGATGGTTTCCTCCTTCACCGTACACGTCAGGACTCTAATTTTTTATTTATAAAGAAGCTATTTTTTTTTATTAAAATGACTCTAGACCTCCAATGTCCGGGCATACATTGTTAGCAGGCAGTATGCGAGTGCGTACATGGTGTTAGTTATTTATTTCACAGTATCACGTCTCATCTCCGCCACTGGATATAGCTGAAAACAAAGTTTATTAATAGAAAAGAGGAAAGGTTACTAGAAAAAAAAAAAACATTATTATGATGAGATTGTACGACCTAACCAAAGCAACTGAGTTGCAGTCGTCCGGCAGTCCCGCCGAGGATAAGCGGAGCCATCAGTCCAGTCGCAAGCGGGACTCGATGTCCGCGCCCCTAAGCCGGCTTCCCGGTACGCCCTCGAAGAAAGTGTTGGAATTAAAGAGTGAAAGACCTGAAGACCCTAGGGATAAAAGTGAGCATCGGGTCACCGGAGGCAGGGCGGAAGGGCACCGGTCCGCAACGGTTGGTCTTCAGGCCCGCTCATGGCGACGGGGGAGGCGCGGGCGAGTTATGCAACCGCTGCCTTGGGAGTCATCTCCTCAGTTGATGCACGGTCATAGGTCTAGTCCACCCCCTTGATGGGGTGTAAGACAATACAAAATGATTAAGTGATAGTTCCGTTCCGGCTCCTTACGATCCGGCTCCTTACTTATGCAAGTCCAGACACGCAAAACTTGATTGAAATATAGCTTAGATTTAGAAAAAAAGAATAAAATGAAAGTAGCAAGTGTAGTATATACGGGTAAGGTTATTAATAATATCAAGTTAAGAGAGAGAAAACAATGATTAAAAAGCAAGAAATAGAGACAAATTTTAGATGTTAAAGAGGCTGTTGAAGGTAGTACCTAAGAAAGCATGATACATAAATACATGAATAAACAGTTTCAGTGCGAAATAATAAAAATCCGGGCAATAGTAGTAGTAGAAGTATAATAAAAGGGTGACCATGGATTCCAGGAGCAATTACACCTGGATCCTAAACACACAATGAAGTTAAATTTAATCATCGACTCTAAGTTCAGGCCATCGCTCAACCCAGATCCTTGTAAATTTCCTCAGGCATTCGAGATTCTCCTTATTCGACACGAGATCTGCATTCCATGCTGGTCTCGTAGTTACTTTCAGACCTTCCAACATTTCATCTCTTGCGTCCGTCAAAATCTCACAGTGCCACAGAATGTGCTCGGCTGTTTGGTTTGTGTCACCACACGCACAGTTTGGATGGGGAGACAGGGTCAGGCTGTGCAGTCTTCCCCTGAATTCTCCATGACCTGAAAGAATTTGGGTTAAGTGATGATCCAATTTGATGAACGCCCCTTCCATTCTGGCTTTAACTGACGGGAAGAAGGAGAAAGTCCATCTGCCCGTATTCGATCTATCCCAACGTTTTTGCCATTCATTAAGAGTGAGTTCACGCATCTCTTTCAGCAGTCGAGGGAGAGGTACTGCCCCACCTGGTGTTAGTTCAACTCCAAGATGGACGGCTGACCTTCCTCTAATTAGTTTTTTCTTAGTTAACACTTCCCTTATTTCTAGATCAATGGGCAAAATACCGGCCAGAACCGGCAATGAGTCCGAAGCTACAGTCCTGTAAGCGCCCGAGAGCGCCAGCAGGGGAGTTCGCTGGCCCCGCTTAAGTGCTGAGTGGATCAGTACGTTGTCTAGGCGATGCTCCCATACAGAAGCTGCGTACGTGACTTGTGCCACGTACGCTCCCCTATACAGTAGGCGAAGTGCCGGAGAGCGTAATCCCCACTCCGCAGTTGAGATTCTTCTCAGTTTCATGAACAGGGCCTGGGCCCTGCTGGATACACTCTTGACATGCGCCAGGAAAGATGAAGAGCGATCCAAGATAACGCCTAGGTATCTTGCATTTTCCACAAATCGGATGTTGGAGTCTCCCATTTTTATAGTAGGATTTCTTCCTCTATCGAGGAAGCCCTTCATAAGGAGACCCATGGTCTTTTGGGGAGCGAAATTCAGCCTGTTTCTCTTACCCCACTCAAGTATTACTCTCAAACCTTCTTCAGCTTTGCTTTCAACTTTTCTCCTGCTGTTCCCCGAGACCAGTAATAATTTGTCATCAGCGTAGTCGACCGAGATACGTCCTTCAGGCAAGGGCAGCCTGGAGGAATCGTCGAAGAGTATATTCCAAAATTCTGGGCCAAGGACCGAGCCTTGTGGGCAACCCATATTCACTTCCCGGTTGATGGTGATATCACCATATGTTAAGGAGATACTTCTGTTGTTGAGATAGTCAGAGACTATCTTAAACAACTTACGAGGGCAGTTACGGTTTTTTAATTTCGACAGTATCATCGGCCACCACGCATGATCGAAGCCACCAGTGATGTCTAAGAAGACTCCAATCATGTACCTCTTTGGACAAACCCTCACCCATTCAAGCGCAAACTTGATGGCGTGCTCCGTGGATTTACCCGGGACGAAGCCAAATTGACAGTCGTCCGCTGGAGACAGGGTTTGGTATAGGCGGTTTCGTATAATTTTTTCTAGAATCTTCCCCAGAACAGGAAGCAGCGTAATAGGTCTATAGGCCTTGATATCCGTCTTTGGCTTATCGTTTCCCTTGGGTATAATACGGAGCACCCCTTTCTTCCACTCTGTGGGGAAAACCCCTCTTCGCAGACACGTATCCATGACTTGGAAGAGCTCCTCCTTGGCATGGATCCATACTTTCTTCACTATTACTCCATTCAATTTGTCAAAGCCAGGTGCCTTCTTAGAACCTAAGCCCTTAATTATTACCTCCAATTCCGCTTTACTTACAGGTGTAATCTGGTCCTCCTGGGAGAGGTTTCTAGGAAGAAGCCGTGAAAGATTTAGAATCTGTCGGTGGTGGTCGCTTTCCCCAATGACTGAATCTAAAGGAACTAATTTTTCGAGAAGTGTTTCGAGAGTGGAGGCCACGTCAGCAGTCTCAACATTCCTCTCATTATTTTCAATAATGACGCTAGTTAGAAATCGGTCAGAACCTTTACCCGTTTTTGCAATAGCGCTGTGGATTTCCCACGGGTTGGCGTTACCCACATCTTTAACCCAATTATGCCATGCAGCTCGTTTCGCCGAGAGTACAGCCGACTTGAAGGCATTACGGGCTGATCTGAGAGTGCTCAGAAGGGCAGATGTCTCCTCCACCGTACATCTACCCTGCTTGGACAGACTCAGGGCCCTGTGAGCCCTCTTGTAGGCTCCCTTCATTGAAGTCAGCTCACTCGACCACCACGGCATTCTATGATCTTCTTTGGGTTTGATCTTCCCAAGGAACGATCTGCCGCTGATACCACGGCCGCATTGAAAAAGTTCCCCAAATTGTCCGGATCTCTAGCAGCTACGTCATGAAATCCCCTTAAAGTATCTCGTAGCGCTTCCCCAAAGCTATCCCAGTTCGCCTGTGTGGTTTTGAAGTTCCAGGAGGATCTTGGAATTTCGGTCTTCTTGACACCCACTGTAAATGTAATTAGCCTATTGTCGGAGGCAATCGCACGATCATGAACCATCCACTCAGGTATCTTGGCCGCAACTGATCCAGAGCAAAGAGTTAGATCTATGTTGCTCTCGCCTTGGGTGCCAGAGAAGGTAGGTAGTCTACCTGGCTCATTTAAAATAAATAGACCTTGCGCAGCAATAAGGTCTTCGACGGCGTCCGAGCGTTCCGTCCGAATTCCTCTATTGTCATACCACAAAGGCGAGCGAGCGTTAAAGTCTCCTCCTATAACTATGTTACGACCTTTAAGCGCGTTTAGGGCACGCGTCAGGCTCAAGATATGTGGTCCGACAGGGTTCCCGTATTTAAAATAAACCGAGATCATAACGATCTCGGTTGAGCCAAAGTTAAACGTTACGCAGGTTTGATACTCGTTCGATAGCCCCTCAAGAAGGAGGGGGCTGACCAATGAAGTGTTAACCAGAACACCCGCCCCCGGGGAGCTACCTACTTCGAGCACCGCTCCCGGACTAATAGTAGGCGTTTTACCTTTCCAAGTGTATTGCTCCTGGATTAGCAAGATGTCGATGTGTAGGTCAGTCATGACCCGCAGCGCCTCGATCGTGGCCAGTCGGGATCTCTGCAAGTTGACATGACCTATGGTAAGGGTGTCTTTAGTGGCCATAATCAGTTCGTCTCATTTGGGCTTCTATAGCAGCTTGATGGGCCGGACAGGACCTGTCACCGGTGGAGTGAGCAGATGGTTTCCCGAACCGCTTGCAGGTCGCACAGACAGCAGGAGCCGCCTTCCTGGGGCAATTCTCAATGTCATGACCATTCTCAGCACAGTGGCGGCAGGTGGTGGTGGTCATAGTACAAAATTTACTAACGTGGCCATATATGTGGCATTTGAAACATCTAGTTGCTCCCAAGAAGTCGCGGACGCGGCAGGCGGTCCAACCAAGGAAGCAAAGCCCGCTGTCTATGAGAATTTTCCTGCTCTCCGGGTGGCAGGTCACAATCATATTCATTGTGTTGCCTTCCCTTTTTCCAAAGAGTGAGACTCGTCGCATGGTTGTAAGGTGATCCTCCTTAGAAAGGTTTGTTTTACCTGAAATATTGTTAATAAAAATTTCCTCAAAAAGGGTTTGGTCACCATTTGAGTCTGCCTTAGATGCGACTGTGTCTTTTTCTGATTTTTTCTATTTAAAATTTTCGTTTGAGAGTCGCTAATATTGTCTTCAATGATTAAATATTAGCTGACCCGGCCACGCATTGCTGTGGCTAATAAAACACAACGTCATCTACTGCATGGTTATCCAACCTTTATAACCACCGCCGGTTTATCGCGAAGAGACAGACAGATGCCGCGGAGGACTTTAATTTATAATACGTAGAGATGGTGTGAGATTATAATAATGTGCATGAAATGCATGGGGTAACTAACGTATTTAAGTTAATAAGGATTAATACTGTATCCGTCTAAATAACTTTTCAATTACCACAATGTACGTGACCATTTTTTTAGAAGATGTAATGGGTATAGTCAGCTATCCGTAAAAGATAGATATATGCTTTTGCGGACTTATTTTGTGGATCTATAAAAGAGGAATATCCCACCATGCATTGTTTTGTTATATCCCAAAAGGATTAGGCAGCGTTTTCTATGAAAGCTACCAGGCGGCTTGACTCTTTACGACACTTCTAACATTTATCGTTATGCTTCAACCAATTTACACAAATCCTTGACAAATTACAAATCTAAACCTTCCTCACAAAACACTCTATCTATTGGTGAAAACCGTATGAAAATCCGTTGAGTAGTTTTCGAGTTTATCGCGAACAGACAGACAGACGACGCGGGGGATTTTAATTTATAATATGTAGAGATTATAATTTGGATTACACTCATTCAGTTGTTCCAAAAATAAATAAAAAGGGGTTTGAAATGATTATTACATTCATTTCTTCTTTCTTACCCAGAACGATTCAAAATGTGTGAGAAAAATTGCAAACAGTTGGTCAACTCGACAAAAAGACAACACCTTTTAAACACTTTAATACTAAGCGACCGCGAAATTCTTCACTCAAATTTTTTTGACGTTGCAAAAGTGAATCACGAATTTATTGTCGTTTTCATGTTTTATACTGCATTGTTATCAGAATGAAATATAAACTAATAAAGCTAAAAAAACTATGCATACTGAACTTAGAAATTGTTGAAAAGAAATATGTAAAGAAAATTCGTGTGAAAGGCAGTCTTTTGAGGTTAACCTTAATTAATAATTGTACGTACAAATTCGCAATGAAAAATCGTGGTTTTGACATTAAAATCCAAATGTGAAAATGTCGGAATTAAATTAAATTTTGATTAGATGGTAGATAATAGCACATAATGACATTTCTGACGCCTTCGCATAACATATTTCTTGAAACTGAACTTCGCTCTAAGAGAGTTAAGGCATTTGACCTAAAAATGTGTGTGTCGTATTAAAAGTTAAATGTACATTTGAGTCGGATTTCCTGAATAGATTTACAAAGATTATCGTCAATGTTGTTGTAGTTAAAGTACCTAATGAAACTTTGAGTTAATAGCGGTATTTTCATAGATTAAATTATGTTTACAATAAAAACGTCACTTAAAATTAAAATAACGCCTTTAAAAATAATAATATTTGCTTGATTAAAATACTACAGAGAATAAAATATTTTACAAATTGCAAATTTTTGTCCAGCCATAAATAATATCAATGGGTTTTACTATATAAGGGAACGTACCCATACTACGTGACCCGTTCGGGGGGGTGGTCTTCGAAATACCACGCTTGGTACAAATGAGCGGCGGGTTGCTTAGGTTTTGGTCACAGGGGGGGGGGGGGGGTTAAATATTGCAAAAAATTGGTCACGTAGTATGGGTAAGTTCCCTGGATTGCTTGGATGAGAAAAAATCCTGAAAAACTAATTAAATACCAAAACCAAATATTTGAGCAATTTGGGAGGCGGTTATGGGTACCGCCGCCCCGGGAACCAATTTTTGGATAACCAACGCCTTAGCAGGAGTGCCTGGGTTCATAAGGTTTTTCTAAGATTGCGTGGTGGGCCAGAACGAGATCTTGAAGTAGACCCATTGACCTCTCCATCCGGACTCTCTCGATCCATCATTTTGCACTGCAGTTGGAAGGATGGATTCATACGTCTGTCATTCCTGGACACCCTGACCCGCAGATTCCTATGCACCCCTCATGTCTTTTTCCTTCTCAGAACTTCCTCTCCTAAAAATTCCCTCCACACACCTTCCCCCAAGATGACACAGGCCTTGAGGGAAATTATTTTCTTCAAGACCTCCTATGTGGGGCTACTATAAAAAAAAGCACGTAAATCCGAAAAGATATTATTCAAACTGAAATACCAAAATAGTCATTTTGAAACGTTCGACATAATATTTTTATTTATGTATTTATTACACTTAAAATAGTTCCACTTTATGTGGTCAAATATAATCTTCAATAATCCTTCAATAAGTATCCAATTTTAGGCAAAGCAACATGATCTAATTAACCCTGCATTTAATTTACCGACTGCCATAACACATGCCTTGGCATGTGCCTAGCATGGTGGTCGACAAATCCACATATTATGTAACCAACAAAGCAACGATTTAAGATAAATTTTAAAAAAAGTAATTTATCTCTTTATCAAAATAATTGTCTTTCTAAATTTTCGTTTTCAGAATGCTTGTTATTAATGTAGCCTGACGATTCAGGCTTTCAGAAATTTGGCTATAAAGGCATCGTCTGATCCCCCACTGGAAAAATATTATTCGAATGATCAAAGAAATCATTCAAAATCATCATCTGAACTTCAAAATGAAAATGGAGCCTTTATCGAAAATAGTCGTATCAAAAGAAAATATTATTAATTATTTTCAGGGAAATTTTTGGTGGATAAAGCTAACATTTTATTTACATATAATTTTCACGTAGGTATTATTTATATAATTGGCTATCATCATCGTAAACATTCCTATTCTAATTTAGAAATTGGAGAAATTGAGAAAGGACATTTAGTTTAATGTCGTGCGAAGTCATGCGTTTGTGACACAAGTTCGTGTTTTAATTTAATGAACGTGGCAAGACCTTTTCATGTCTCGTTCCGAGAAAGAAGTAGGCAGTGTAGGCACCTGCTTTAATCAAGACTGGTACAAAATCATAAAATTAACCCAAATAACGGAGGCTCCATCGAAGCCAGAGACAAGTTGGCCTCTAGAGGCTGGGCGTACTATACAGGGCCAGCATATACTGCAGAAAATACACAATTGCTGAATCTGTACATATTGTAAGTTCGCTCCACTGTTGAATTTGGCAGTAACTTCTGGTTTGAAGCCTCAAAATACCTGAAAATACCCTGATATGCAGAAACGGGTGGTCCGTTTGATAAATTCCCCTATCTTAACAAACGGATTTCATTCTTTAGAGCACTGGCTTCAGGTAGGTATGCTGTCCTTGTTCTGTCGGTATTACAATAGAAGATGGTCTGAGGAATTAGCGTCATTGATCTCCTCGACACCCGTGCATGGTCGAGAAACACGCCAAACGTACGCATAACAACAACACGATTGATATTTTTGTTACATGAGAACGGGTCGCTTCTACAACTCTTTCGTGAGTTCAAAAGCTCGGTTATGGCCGATTTGCCTGCCTCTGTGTTACTTCTCTCATACCAACATGGG
This sequence comes from Limnephilus marmoratus, assembly GCA_917880885.1. Classification (NCBI taxonomy): domain Eukaryota; kingdom Metazoa; phylum Arthropoda; class Insecta; order Trichoptera; family Limnephilidae; genus Limnephilus; species Limnephilus marmoratus. The sequence goes on from OU862926.1 coordinate 34,612,830, forward strand.
TCTACTAAATGGAACAATTTTATTAGCGAAATCAAAAACATGCCATGTTAGTTTTCTTTTAAGCTGTAGAAAAACATATGGAATTTTCATAAATCCAGTAATTGGCTTGAAATATGAATAAATGAAACGGTTATATGGCTATTTGATTGGTTCTCCTAACCAACATTGACTTAACCCTTAATTAGGCGCATGGGGTCAAGACCAATTCAAATTGAAAACAAAATATGTTAGAGTGTTTGGAATGTGACAGCGCTCTTTCTTCCTACCTTCACGCGGGGTACGCAAATCAGTCGGGATTGGTTTAGATATGGTCGCGGCCAGAAAGCCAACGCGTACGCATGTGTTGGGTGCTAACACACTGCGATCAATTACGTAACTTACAAAAAATTACCAAATAAGTGTGGTAAATTTTTTTTCAGCAACACTTCGGGGCACTTCACCTGGATGCAGAATTGATGAATCTGAATAAAAAAAAAAAGTTGATCTCACCTATACCAAAAACTACTAGTTTTAAGAGAGATTGGAAGTTTTTTTTATTATTGTTTAAAGTAAAAGTTATGTTTTTTTGTTTCTTGATGTTGATTATAAAAAAAGATTTTTAATATTTTTGATAATGTTTCGTTTTATTTATTTCTTCCCTTCGACCAAGTATATCTAGACAGGGCGTGTAGGTCTTAAAAATGACACCGAAACCAAAAATATTGGTTTACGAAAACATTTATCAAAAAGAAAGTCCATTATCTCGCAGTCAAAAGATCGTAAGACGCATTGGTTTGTACCTTTAGTTGGTCTGCGTGGAGCTAATTTGTTTTCCAGCAAGTTCTCGGTAACGGAATTACTAGCTTTGTGAAGATCATTTTTAAAACACAAATTTCAGGCAGTTAGAAATAATTTAGGTATGGGCTATCGCGGACTTTATTTTTAACAATTTAATCAGTTACATGAATATTCAAAAAAATATGTACATAACATATGAATTCGAGGCAGCGTATCGAAAAAAGTAACATTTGATAAAAAATGTTTAATTTCTTCCTAGTAAAACAACTAAGTCACGCAAGAGATGCAACGGAATTCGATGGGTAGTTTTATTATGAAATTTCTCATAGGTGGTGTCACTTTGGGATTGGAATTGGATATGGGAGGGCTAATCTTTTTTTTTTTACATTAACTCCACACAGGAGGCCCTGAGGAAAATAATTTCCCTCAAATGTCAACCGTGTACAAATGTTGGGCACGCGTTTGGCGTGTTTCCCGACTATGCACCGGTGCCGAAGGGATCAATGATGCTAGTTCCTCGGAGCATCTTCCATTGTAGTACCGGTAGAACAAGGATAGAATTCCCACCCGACGCCTGTGCTCTAAAGATTGCAATTCGTCTGTTAAGAGGGGAGAATCTATCAAACGGACGGCTGCCAAATTCAACCGTGGGGCGTACTTGTGATTTGTACAAGGTTAGCAGTTGTTTACTATTAAATTATCTGCGGGCCCTGTACAGTACGCCCGGTTTTTGGGAGGCTAAATTTACTCTGGCTTCGATGGAGCCCCCATACCTGAGCTGGTCACTTAGGGTTACACCAAGCATTTCGATGGAGGGCCTGTTCGGAAGATTGCTTCCATTGAAAGAGACTAGATTTGCATTTCGATCCCTTTTAGACGTAATCAGACAAGATTGGGTCTTTGAAACATTAAATTCAACGAGATTATTTTTACCCCAAGAGAAAACACTCTCGAGGTAACCGTCCATTCTTTGCTTCAAAGCCCTACGAGCTGTTGGAGTTTGTGAGCCCTTTGGGGGCTTGTCAAACAAAAAGCTGTTAATCATGAGTTAATATATCGATGATTTCTTCCCCTTCATTTTCATTTATTTCTTTGGGGTCAGTAGTGACCCCATGCGACTAATTTTAATTACTAATGCATCAAATTAAGGGTTAATCCTTCAGCTTAGTCATTTTTAGCGAAAACTTGCAAGGTCTGTGATAAGATGGTAAATTAACATCAACGAATTTGATATTTTTTCAACCATAAAACTCTGCAAGACAGTTGATGAGGGCATTACCAGAGAAAACCAGAAATATGTCATTTTCAAATCAGATTTTAGACGTATCGACTCTTTTCCACAAAAAATTATAAATGGATTTCGAAAGATTGTTCTTTTATCTAGCATTTGCACGTAATAAATTTTGAGAAAATTTTTTAATTTTTAGTATAATAAGATTATTCCATAGGTCGTTGGCAGATTTGTTAAATTTTCAAAAAAGATTTTGTATTATACCACACCCATTTCAAATAATATAATCATGCAGTAAAATAAATCAATACATTATCTAGCAAACGCATGTTTTAGAATTTTAATTTTAGTTTCAATAAAATCATTACAAAATATGTACGTACATGTGTTTCTTGACGAAAATTGGTCCATTTGTGTATTTATTTGCGCACTTACAAACTAACATATTTCAGATTTTTTTTACATTCTTATTAAATTTAGACATTATTGAAAAATGATAAATACTTATAATCAAAAAATAACTACATAAAATACATTTTTTAAATAGTTTTATCATCACGCCTTTCAGCATTTTTGGATGAAGGTATAAATTAAAGCTAATTTGAATTGAAATAAATTCGATATTGAGTTTAAATTTAAAAAAAGCTGGTACGGAGAATAATTAATCTTTCTCATTGTAACCACCCTGCACGATCGTAAGAACAACTTTCGACGAAATGTGGATTTTCGTCCGCTGGCTGGTTAAACGCTCTGAAGGTTGGAAGGCACCATCAATAACCAATGTTTTCGACCCAATCGCAAAGTTAAATGACTTTTTTTAATTTATCGAAGATGCATTCACAGTTATAAAAGTGATATGGCAACGAAGCCCATTTAACCGTAAAATGTTAATGTTCTTCATTTGTTCATCAGCAAAAAAAATGACGAAACCACTTTTTTATATTATTATTGTAGCCCAGAGGCAGAGTAATGTGTTCGCTTCTCGATCAATAGGTCGTGGGTTCTTTTCCTATCACATGACTATCATTATCATAATATTATCAATGGCGGAACCTACATATTATACAGGTGTCCGGGGGTAAAGTGCACTAACTAATGGTAGAATAAAAAATTACTTTTTAGAAATTTCGTCGCTTTTTTCCCATAAATTTTGTTTTTTTCAATTTCGGAGGCGGGAATGGATACCGTTGACCCTGAAAGCATTTATTGGATAATCAACACTTCTGTCGTTGGTCACCCCAAATGAAAATTTACGTTTGGTGCCCGGTTTAGGGTGCCGGATTCTTGGGGTTTTTCTAAATCTTGGGGGTGGATTCGTTTGCCCGGAAGAGAAATTTTGATTGTGTGGGAGGGTTAGATTCATACCTCCTTTACTTCTGGATACACTGACCCCCGGATTCATACCAACACCTCATACCTTTTCCTTCCCAGATCTTGCTTGCATTCCTTTTCTAAAAAGACCCTCCAAGAAGCATCCCCAAAGATAACATTAGCCCTGATGGAAATTATTTTCCTCGAGGCTACCTATGTGGAGCTAATGTTACAAAAAAAAAAACAAAAACATTTTTATATTTTTTATTTTAACTTTATGAGTAAAACCTCAAATTGTAATATTTAGGTTTGAATCTTGCAATCATACATAAAGATAGTTGCCAATAATATTTGCGTTAAAGAAAATGAAGATAATGTAGGTGGTTCTTAGTCGAAGTATGGTACAGTTAAACATGACCGAATTTCATATCGACACCGTGGCGCAGTGGTTAGCGCGTTTGCCCGGAAAGCAAGATTTCTGGGTTCGAGTCCCAGAGGTGTCAATATGTTTTTCTGATTTTTCTGTTTCCAGATTTTCGATTGAGTTTCGCTTATATTGTCTTCATTTATTTAAAAAAAACATTTTTCCCCAGAAGAATTTTTTATCATACGGACAATTCAATCTATTTTAAATGGAAACTTTTTTCGATGAGGAATGAGGAAGTGGAAGGTGGGGAGGTTTCTGGCTATGAATCTGGTCTCCAAATACGGCTAAAGCCATGCAAGTGTTTGAATTATGGTAATTCTGAATGGTGGTCTTACACCAGGGCGATATTGAGAGTATTATTTTAAATGAATTGGTTGTGACATAATATAATAAAAATTAATAAATAAATATAATTTACACACCACAGGAATCGATACCGTGACCTTTAGATTGCTAGTCGAGAGCCTCACCTCTCGACCACGGAGGGTGTCAACTTGTACTACTTTATAATAAACCTTGCGAAATTAGTAGCCTTTATACCCGGACTTCTATCTTATTCCTATCCTGAATTCTGTCTTGCTTCGGCACATAGGTGGTTTTAAGTAAAGGTAGGTGTAACTAAAATACGACATTACTGATGAAAATGATTTTTTTTTTCAAAATTTTAACTTTTTGTATGAAGATCTTTCAGTATGTTGATACGGCGTATCCCTTGACTAAAAGAATCCTGAAGATCTTCATACAAAAAGTTGAAATTTTGAAAAAAACATTAAATTCATTTTCAGCTACAACAATGTTAATAACGTCATATTTTTGGACCGGATATTTTTGAACGGACCGCCGCCCCACTGCTAACGATCTAGTGGTGGTCTGTTCAAAAATATCTACTCTACTTGTAATATTTTATAATTTTTCCATAAATGATATCAGTTGGTTTTTATTATGAAAAATAAAACTGTGCAAGTATAGTCATGGTTTGATTTACATTGCCAAAAAGTCATCATTGCTGGTGTTTAAAGCAAATACTGGTCCTACTGTCATTCCACCCATTCTCCTCGGCGGAGACAATGTCAAAATCTGCAGTGAAATAAAATATTTGGGGCATGTCGTCACTGATGACCTAAATGATAAAAATGACATAGAACGCCAAAGAAGAGTACTAAGCGTGCGAGCCAACATGCTCGCCAGGAGATTCAACAGGTGCAGTTCTTCGGTGAAGAAGCAAATATTCCAGAGTTACTGCATGAGCTTTTACACCGGCGAACTATGGACAAGATACTCACTAGGTGTCATGAACACACTTCGGGTACAATACAATAACGCATATAGGGCGCTATTCGGTCTACCTTGGCGATGCAGTGCCTCGCAGATGTTCGCAGAAGGAAGGGTACATGGGTTCGCCGCTTTGATGCGCCACAGAATAGCCAGCATATCAGAATAGCAAAGATCGGAGAACACTCTCGTCCAGGCCGTGGCCCAGTGGCAGGGCGCGCCTCTTCACCAATCATGGAGAATTCATCTGAAGCCCCCGTAGTAGATATACAAGTACTAAATATGCGTATATATATTTCTTTTTAAATCTTTTTTTATTATTTTATTTTTTCTTTTTTATATAGTATGTAAATCCATTTTATGTAATGTATACTTTTTTATGGCAGACAGAGTACTGCACCCACCGCTCTGTTCGGCTGAAATAATAAAAAATAACAAATAACTTATTATTATTATTATTATTCTCACCCCTGAAAAAAATGTACGTTTGTAAGTTATGTATTTTCGTACAAAAGTCGCAAAAATATTTGATAAGAGGGCTATTGGTCTGAGTGTTGTGATACAAATGTTATGATTAAATATTTTTTTTTAAATCTACCAATATTTTTTTTTTTGGGAATTAGTAAAAAAACCATTATAAATATTTCAACGCACAAGTACGACGAACACCTGTCCATGTAACGTTTAACTTTTTTTCTGTCGAATAAAAGATATTTGTAGACAAAAATTAAAATAGATAGAACATATTTATTTTTATTTATGTGAATACTGCACAAGAGTCCCAACTGCATCCGTCTGGAGCCACTGAGACTATGGCATCCCTAATTGCGGTATTTTGTGAGGCTGGAGGCTGAAGGCTGAAGTGGAGAGAGGAAGGAGGTGAGGAAGAGGAAAGTGGGGAAATACCTGGCTATTTAGATCTGGTCACCAAAAATGGATGAAGCCGTTTCAAGCGACGTTTCAATTCTGATATTTTCGTTTAGATTTACTAGTATTCTATTATTACCTTCTTCAATAAAATAAATTTTATTTTCGCACGCTGGGATTTGAATCTGCAACATTCGGATTGCTAGTCGAAAGCCTTACACCTCAAACATGGAGGCCATCAATTATAATTAATAAGTATTTATTGCATCTATATAGTACCGACGAAATAATAAAAAATCCAGTTTATAATATTTCCAGGTACTCATGAGAAAGTTCTGAAATAAAATCGTGTTTTTAATACAAAATATTTCATTTGTCGTTAAAAGTAGAGCAAATAACAACGTCTTCTTAAGAGGAACGGTTGCGCAGCCTTTTTCATACAAAACTTGGATTTGAGCCCAAAATGCCCAACCAAACTGAATTTATTCAAAATGTATAACAAATATCTAGTACGGGTACGTCCCTTTTTAATTATTTTTGCTTAAAAAAATTATGATACGTGGGTTATTTTAATTTTCATATTTTTTTGATTTATTTAATATAGATATATAATGTACAGTGGTGTTATGTAAATTACATATCGGTACAGAAATTATTTAAAATTGTAATCTCACCACGGACATATGAATATATCTGGATCTGCCCTAAGTGATAAAAACGTATTATTTCCCCCTCCACATGGCGCCGGCTGGAGCTCCTCCTTGGAACCGGCTCGCTCCGTGGGGAGGGGATAGAGCCTCGCTTGAATCTAATATGTATGACGTCATTATTCTTGCCGTGAAAAGCTAACATCCATACATTTAACGAAATAATACGCCAAAACGGTAGCTTGTGCTGTACAATATATCTACATATCAATGTGCACATAGCGAATGTGGGCGGTACTCCAGTGTGCTCGTCGCTGGTTACAGGGGTAAGTAAATTATGAAACATTTGTAAAAGTGTTTTAACTAAACACGGCAACAAAATATTGCTATGTGTATTGGGGCGAGTCTTTTTGGGGCGAGCATTTGGCCTTAGCAAATATGTTATTAACGTGGCAAGCAATTCGCGCTCCTATGTAAAAAGGTCTATTCATTCAAAGCAGATTTTGTTTTGTTTATTTTAAGAACTAAATGGTGATATTGTAATGCGAGATGCCTATATACTGTCAGATTGATTATTAAACGAATCACAGTCATCTTTCCCCTCTTCGCCCTCCATAGTTTGGTTTTACCCCTCATCTGTAACTTCTTGTCTATCCATTTGGATGTCTATGAATCTCACTAAAGAAGAAGCTAGTTCTTGTGCTTGATGAGCGAGTTACACTAATTATAACAGAAATGGAATAACATTATGCAATAGGTAAGTATATAATAGGAACAATTGAAACATATAATAAATAAATAATAAATAAATAATACCTACATAACACAACTTGTATGGCGTACGAAATAATGCACCACTTCACCAAAGTAGCACTAAATTAGGTACTATTTTATTATTATTCATAGTTTATATTTCTATCTATATTTATAGTTATTGTTTTTATATTTTAGCAGGAGTACCTAGCTCAAGACATGAGCGCGGTGTATATTCATATTGTCCTACTATCATGTGTATTCACGTATATTGTATCACGTATATGCATATTGTCGTAAAATCACATAGATTATTACATTCATAAATTATAGCTAATATTTTAAATTTTACTGTTCCTCCTATAAGTGTACTACAAAATGTATAACAAATATCTAGTACGGGTACGTCCCTTTTTAATTATTTTTGCTTAAAAAAATTATGATACGTGGGTTATTTTAATTTTCATATTTTTTTTATTTATTTAATATAGATATATAATGTACACCGCTAAACCAAATGAAATACACTCATTTTTCAAACAATTCGCTCGTCACCTATTGCAATTTTTAATACAAATTTCATAACGCCAGAGTTCACCAGCATATATGCAAGCTTCGCTTGCATGAGCACAACAACTCACCAAAGTTTCATCGCAATCGGATGAATAGTATAAGAAATAATTTCAAAACGCCAGAGCTCAATATTATATATGGAAACCATCAAGGGCATGCGCACATCAAATCCCCAAAGTTTCATCGCAATTGTAAGAATGTTTTAGGAAAGCATAAGGGATAAGCAAACGTATTCATTTTTATATATGTTAAAGGTAAAACAAAATTATCAAACTCGCAAATAATTTCCAAGACCCTAATTACCTATATTTTACAATCTAAAATAAAAATAAATAAATCAGCACAATCCGTAATAGATATTTGTTAAACCTTTTAAAAAAAAGGATACAAGTATGCAGTTCACTCGCGATAGAAGTGAAACCTTCAGTGGCACACAGTGGAGACCAATAATTAACGAAGCACCGCACAAAGAGGAGACCGATTATTCTATCTCTTTCTCTTGCAGGCTAAATTCTGTAGTTGTATGTGTTTATATCTTTTTAGTGTCGCTCGTTTCTGTTTCATCGAGTTTCAAATCAGAACGGTGCTAAAGAAGTTTTCCTTTCAATTTTCTTAAGTATTTTGGCATCAAATATAAATTTAAATTTAAAGTGAAAAGGGCCGTACAGCCGTTCTTCTTAAAAGATGGAACGTGTTTTACCTTATAGCATATTCGACCTGGTTACATATTGGGTACTGGCAGTTTATTTTCGATGAATCTAAAGAAAACTCGTCCTGTTTTAACCGATTCAAAAAACCTGAATCAAATTGCAATAGCCTACTTTTAAAAAGGAATCTTGTCCGTGTACACTTCCCTATCTGAATTTTAACAATAATTTGAATTAATTTACAATTCCGTCAATTATATCTACAAACCGCCACAACTCGGGCAAGTGTCCTAGTCTGGTGGTTGCTAATCATCATCATCATTACATAGTAAAGAATGAAGTCGCTAAAAATGTATGTGCGCGTTAATGTTTTAAACTACGCAACGGATTTTCATACGGTTTTCACCAATAGTTAGAATGATTGAAGAGGAATGTTTATATGTATAATACATGTAAATTATATCAGAGAAAAGCCGAGAAATTCAAAGAAAACATATTTTTGTGCGATTTAAAACGGCTGGCGGGCCGTACTATAGTCACTTTTGAAATTCGTTCTACGAAAGAAATTGGAAAATAGATGTCCTAGAATAAGTAGGTATTTGATTTTCCCTTTTCAAATATCCAGTGTTGCATGACAACATTATATAATTAGTGGCGATCGCTCGAATTGCATTATTACATAGTATAAAATGAAGTCGCTCAAAATGTATGTGCGCATAGATCTTTAAACTACGAAACAGATTTTCATGCGGTTTTCACCAATAGATAGAGTGATTCAAGGGGAAGGTTTATATGTATAATACATGCTAATTATAGTAGAGGAAAGCCGAGAAACTCAAATATTCAATTCAGGCAGCGGGCAGCGGGCAGCTCTCAAGCGGGTGGTGTGAATTTTATGAAGGTTGGGTAATGGCGTTGTGTTTCGTTAGCCACAGCAACGTGTGGCCGGGTCTGCTAGTTGCTTAATAAACCTACAAAATAATTTGTTGATATGTTTATATTTTTTACATTATATCCGCACCGAAGACGCTGAGGAAATATTTTTTTGGGATCTGTGTCATCTTTGGGGATGCCGTGTGAAGAGTCGTTTTAGGGAAAGGATGGAGAGGAAGTTCTAAGAACGAAACAGATATGTAAGGGAGTAGAAATCTAGGGTTTTAAAATAATTAAAAAGTGCGCAATTCACACGCGGTAGAAGTGAAACCTTCAGAAAACTAAAGTAGACAAGAGTGGGGAGGCTACGAGGCATCGCACAAAGGGGAGACCGATTTGTACTACCTCATAATCTCGCAGGCTAAATCCTATAGATATACGTTTTCTCTTTTTGGTGTCGCTATTTTTCGTTTCATCGAGTTTCAAATCACAACGGTGCTAAAGAAGTTTTTAATAAAAAATCCGATAAATTGTAAAAACGGTTACATTATATTATATAAACGCCAAAAAATATAATTTGACAACCTCTGTAGTCAAACGGTTACAATCCTTGGTTTTGAATCCGGATGTCACGGGTTCAAATTTTATTTTATAAATTTGTGTTATTTCACAATTTATTTATTTAAAATACAATAATATAGTATATTTGCGGCACGATCCAAAGTGGAAGACACTTTCAGTATCGTCCTAAACACACCGAACATACAAATAGGGGGGGGGGAGTATCGAAAAAGATAATAGAACTCATAGATTTTATTATTTTTTTAAATAATTGGAGACAGTTTACATATACATAGTTCCCGTGAGCACTTAGGCCATAGACCCATGGTACTATCTCCCATTTTACCTTATTCCTTTGGCAGTAACCCAGTCCCTTTTATAAAGTTCACCAGGATTGTCATTGGAAATGAAGCTATATCTTTTGGTTCGACAATGTGTCTTCCCAGGTCTTATTTTCCCTCTTCACTCCACCTTGGTTCCCGAAGGCCCCACGATGGAAGAGGGCTTTATCTCTCCTCTCCACTCCTTAGTTCCCCGAAGGCTCCACGACGGAGAGTCCACCTCCCCTTGGTTCCCTAAAGGCCCCACAAGGGAAGAGTCCACTCCACCATGGCTCCCTGAGGGCCCCAGGAGGGAAGAGAACTACATCTCTCCTCCCTGGTTCCTTAAAGGCCCCACAGAGGAAGAGTTCACCAAGATGGACTCGTTTCTCCTCTTCACTCCTACATGGTTCCTCGAAGGCCCCACATGGGAAGAGGAGATCATCTTTCCACTTCACTCCTTGGTTCCACAAAGGCCCCGCGCTGGAAGGGTGCCTTTTAGGCCCTGTGGGGAATTATTTCCTCAGGGCCTCCTGTGTGGAGCTAATGTAAAAAAAATCGAGATAATGCACTTTCTTTTTGATAAATATCTTTTTAAGCCAATATTTTTGGTATTAGTGATAATTTTTATGCACACTCGCCCTACGAATAACTATATTCTATAGCTCTATGGTAATATTTCTAAGTGCATCATTTCTCAGATTTAAAATAGAGATATCTAAGTGGTGACATTACCTGATGAAGGGCGATTGCACTAATTTGATATAAGTGTTTATGATGATGCGCGAAGGCCGATGCGCAGAAGTGCACGTAGTCGTCTCACTAACCCACTTCCGCTTCTCTTTCAGCAAGGCTACGCGCACTGCACGCTGCGCAGGTGCAGGGAATTATTTTCTAGGAAAGGATCCAATAAGGACTCAATACTGGTAATGTCAACCTTCCTAAATTATCCTAATCAATATAACTGTGTTTTGAGGTGTGTTGAGACAAGTGGGGTAACCGTACGCAATTTTTGCCTTTAGATTGTAATATTAAAATACTGTGGAAAAAAAATTCCATCTTTTTTTATTAAAATATATTGAATATATAGGTATTTAAAAAAAAAAAAAAACCACACACATAAGAATAAAAGTTATTTTAGAATCAAAATTTTGAAATGAGTCCTATTATTTCAATACCCGCTGTATCCGATCTTTTGACAAAATGATCTGAGTAAGACATCTTGCACATCACATTTTGCAAGGAACAAGACTAATCTTAAACTGAGTTTCAAAACCTCCTTTATCACGACCAAAACCATGTTAAAACTGCGAGTGAGAAACAAAACCCGCTATATCATTCAAGAAGTTACTATCAAAACCCGCTCTACCGGAATTCAACCAATCACGAGCAGTTATTTTGCCAAGATGGCGGGTGTAGACACACGCCCCTCAGATGAGTTGAGTTTTAAAAGCCGCTATATTCCATATAAATCACGAAGTGAGTATCAAAATCCGCCATATCCAATTTATTTATCCAAAAATGAACACTTTTCGGATGTATATTACTCCAATTCATTATTATTCGTTGATATAGCGGATTTAGAAATTGAACGACTGAAATGTCGATTGCGTGCAATTAACCCATACCGTAATTGCACGCACACTACTTAATTTGAGAGGCGGATGTGGGTACCGCCGCTCCGGAAACCATTTATTACATAACCAATAACACCTCTGCCATAGGTCACCGCAAGTGGTTCGCTACGTTTGTTGACTTAGCTGGGATGCCCGAGTTCATGGGGTGTTGTTTGTTTAGGCATTGGCGGCAGATGTGTCTGCCCACCAACAGCATGGCAGGCCGGATCGGGAGAGATTGGTTGAGGAATATCGCCTCGGAGAGATGAATCCAAACGTCCGTCGCTACTGGATATACTGAACCCCAGATTCCTGCCCACCACTCGAATTGTTTTCGTTCCCACAATTTACTCTCCATTCTTTCATAAACAGACACATGTCCATTATGTGCACGCGAGCTGTTTGAAAATCAGAATGTACTGGGACTGAATATATTGAAAGCCGGAGAGGGGAGGGGTCGCGGGAGGGAGGTTCGCTGAAGAGGGAAGAGGGAAGGCAGGGAAGGTGGAGGGGGAACGCTTGAGGGGAAGGGGAGGCGGAAGGGGAATGGGATGAATGGGAAAGGACACGCAGGGAGAAACAAATTTTTTTTGAAGCGGCATTGCAACGCGTGCCGGGAACTCGCTAGTGAAATAATAAATATCATCGGATGGGGTAACCGACAAGTTCATCGAAAATCAATTCATCGAAAGCAAATTCATCGAAAACGAGTTCACCGAAACCGAGTTCATCGAAAACCAATTCATCGAAAACCAATTCATCGAATGATAAATTCATTGATTCGTCAATTCATTGAAAAAAAAGTTAGGTTAGGTTAGGTTAGTCTCACTGTCCAAAGTTTTATTATGATTTTTTTAATATATTAATTTATTGTCAACTTTTATTGACCAATGCTTTTTTAACTTCCCTGTCCACTCGGCATTTTTCTCAAATATAAACAAAATATTTTTTTTCGATGAATTAGCGATTCGCTAAATTAATCATTCGATGAATTAGTTTTCGATGAATTGGTTTTCAATGAATTGGTTTTCGATGAACTCGTTTTCGATTAATTTGCTTTCGATGAATTGATTTTAGATGAACTCGCCGTGAACCATCGGATAGATATAATATGATACAAAATGACCCTGAGCGGAATTGTTTTCAGTTATTATTTTTATTATTTAACAAGGACTCCTGTTAGAGACTTCGCAAGCTTATGTTAAAAAAATCTTTCAGAGCAAATGTAAAAAATAATTTTAAAAAACTCTGCTTTCAACCAGTTTAAAAAATGACTTATACGAATATTTATTTCTCCGTAAAAAAGAGGGAGATATAATAAAATCGACGGTCCCAAAGAACAACGTCGCGTCGGCCCTGCTAGAAATTGATATTCGCTTTGTTGGCTTATTTTAATTTAATTTCAATTTTGTATTTCCAGAATTTCGAAAAAAATGAAATGAAAAGCAAAATATCAAACCAGCGCTATATTTCTTTATCTCAAAAATAGTAAAAATGAGGAAACGAAACTTTTAACAGTTTTACTACAAAACTACACAATTTTAATATTTCTGTTTTCGAAACTGATAATTCATTGTGGAATCCAATTATAACAATACTAGCTTGTTCCAGGCATGCGTCCCCTTTCCATGCTGTCCACATTTGTCACATCGAATCCGTACAACATCATTTCCTAAGAGGAATTGCTTGGAGGTTGGGTCTTGAAAGAGGCGAGTACTCATATGATGAAACTGAAAACATTTTAAACATTTCTTGTTTTAAATATGCAAACTCTGATCTAATTAGCATATTTAAAATTATCAACAGTATTACTGATAAACCTGAATTGCTGTTCCTCAATCAACATTCTACTAACTATGGATACCTTCTTCTTTCTTCTTCGATGGCGCTACAGCCCATATCGAGCTTTGGCCTCCTGTAACAGTCGCCTCCAACTCCTCCTGTCCTCAGCGGCTGACTTCCAATTTGATACCTGGAGAAGCTGTGCTGCATCCCCTCTTACTTCGTCTTCCCACCTCAGTCTGGGTCTTCCCACTTTTCTCTTTCTACCTGGGTGTCCAGTCAAAATTCTTTTTGGGACGCGTGTATCCGGCATTCTCTGTACATGCCCAGCCCATCTCAACCTGAGGAGTCTCATATGTACTGAGATGCTAGGGGCCTTATATATATCATACAATTCTGTATTGTGCCGGATGCGCCACTGTTCACCCTCTTTCACTGGTCCACATATTCTTCTCAGCACTTTTCTTTTAAGCATTTCATTTCAGCCATCTTTACCGTCAGTGTCAGCGCCTCACATCCATATGCCAATACAGTTCTAACAATGGTCTTATATATGGTTTTTTTGGTTTTTCTGTGGGCACTACGTGACTTAAACACTGGAAGCAAAGAGAAGTATGTTTTGTTGGCTGCTGTGATTCTCCTTCTGATTTCTGTTGGATCCTCATTGTTCTCTGTCAGACTGGAGCCCAGGTAGGTGAATTGATCGACCACTTCGTATGAGTAGTTGTCTTTAATAGTGGATACCATTCTCCCTTATCCAGAATGTCGAGACTTGTCAACGCAAGTCAAAGCATTTTGGTGTAAAACTAAATGACTTTCGGCAGCCGATACGCAATATTTAAATGCTTCTTCATGCTTTGACTTGTAGTGTCTTCTATATGTACTTTTTACATTTTATATTATCATTGCTATTAATTTATATGTGCTCTTCCTTCACTGTCATCTCCGTTTTTTTATTCGTGTTATTATTATGTTTTTAATGGACTATTGTCCGTAAATTAATAAATAAATGCGTTGAAAAGCCATAATCAAAGAAATACATAGTTTCTCCCTGAATCCCCATTCCCGTGCGTCACCGTTCCCCTCCCGCGTCCCCTTCCTAGCTAGCATTTTAATTTATAGCTTATATGTTATTCTGATGTATGAGCTATATTACTGTAAAGTTTCTTTAAAAGCCATTCAGTAGTTTTTGCGTGAAAGAGTAACAAACACACACACATCCTTGTAATTATAGTAATAAATTAAAACCAATATAAAACTTATTGCTATAAGTTTTTTAAGAAGAGAATTGTTAATCTACGTGTATAAGAAGGTAATAGAAATAAGCGGTCATTGTTACCACGTTTTTTAAACAAATTATTTTTTAATCAATATTAGCGAAACTCAATTGAAAATCTGGAGACAGAAAAATCAGAAAAATGAATTGGTACCTCTGCGACACGAATCCAGGACCTTCTGCTTTCACGGCAAGCTCTACCAACTAAGCTAAGGTGTCTATATGCAATTCGGTTACTTTTAACTGTATCATACTTCGACTAAGAACTACCAACATTATCTTCATTTTCGTAACGCACATATTATTAACTGCTATCTTTATTTTATTTTGAGGTCTTACTCATAAAGTTAAAAATAAATAAAAATTATTTACCATTACATAGTATAAAGCAAAGTCGCTCCAGCTGTCTGTATGCTTAGATCTTTTAAACTACGCCACGAATTTTCATGCAGTTTTCACCAATAGATAGAGAGATTCACGAGGAAGATTTAGGTATACAATTTGTCAATGTTTTGTGTAAATTGGTTGAAATAAATAATATTTAAAGGGAGCGGGTTGGCAAGCGGGCGGTATGGATTCGATTATATGCAAATTAACAAATGGCGTTGGTTATAAAGGTTGGGTAATGGCGTTTTCAGTAGATGGCGTTATGTTTCGTTAGCCACTGCAATTTGTGGCCGGGTCTTTTTTTTTTTTTACAGTCAATACCGCACAAGAATCTCAACTGCTCCCGTCTGGAGCCAGTAAGACTATGGCATCCCCAATTGGGGTATGTTGTGAGGCTGAAGGTAGTGGGGAGGCGAAGGAAGTGAGGAAGAGGAAGGTTGGGAAGTACCTGGCTATTCAGATCTAGTCACCAAACACGGCTAAAGCCATTTTCAAGCAACGTTTCAATTCTGAATGGTGGTCTTACACCAGGGCGATACTGATAATATCTTCCACTCTCGAACATGCCGCAAATATACTTTATATTATTTTAAATGAATTAATTGTGAAATAACACAAATTAACCAAATAAAATTTATTTGCGCATGCCGGGTTCGAACCCGCGACCTCCGGATTGTTAGTCAAGAGTCTTACCCATTGGACTACGGAGGTCGTCAATAATAGGAGATGCTGGTTAATAATAAACATAATAAAAAACAAATACAATCCTTCGTTCAATATAATTACCGCACAAGAGTCCCAACTGTCCCGAACCGCCTGGAGCAAGTGATACTATATCCCCAATCGGGGTATGTTGTAAGGCCGAAAGTAGTTGGGAGGGTAATGAGATAGGGACGAGGAGGATTGAGATTAAGAAAATTACTAAAGATAGTTTGAAAGGGAGATATGTAAATACGAACGATAGAGGGAGAGCGCTAATATTGAAAAAATTAGATTACTTTTTTAATACCCCACAAGAGTCCCAGCTGTTCCCGACTGGAGCCAGTGATGCATCCCTTGGCATCCCGAATTGGGGTATGTTGTGAGGCTAAAGGTAGTGCGGAGGGTAAGGAGATGAGGGAGAGGAAGGTGGGGAAGTAACAGGCATTCAGATCTGGTCACCAAACACGGCTAAAGCCATTTCAAGCAACGTTTCAATTCTGAATGGTGGTCTTACATCAGGAAAACACTGAGAATATTTTCCAATCTATTCTAATCTATATACCAGATATTATTTAAAATAATTAAATTGTGATGTAACACAATTCAATAAAATAAAATTTACTTGCGCACGACGGGATTTGAATACGTAACATTCGGATTGCTAATCGAAAGCCTGATCACTCGACTACGGAGGTCTTCATTGTTAATGCTAACGAGCTTTGTTTTTTTTGTAAAGCTAAATAAAATTAGTGCAAGCATTTTCGTTTGGGAAATTCTTTAAAAATACTTTGTTTTTATTATAAACATGCACAATAAGTGACACAAATATTATACAGAGGCGTAACGACGGCCTACGTGGTCGAGGGGTAAGGCTCTTGAATCGCAATCCTAAGATTGCGGGATCGAATAGCGGCGTGCGTAAATAAATTTTATTTTATTAATTTAAGTTATTTCATAATTAAATCATTTTAAATAATATACAGTATGTTTGCGGCATGTTCCAGAGTGGAAGATACTCACAGTATCGCCCAGTTGTAAGACCACCGTTCAGAATTGAAATGTTGCTTGAAATGGCTTTAGCCGTGTTTGGTGACCAGATCTGAATGCCTGGTACTTCTCCACCTTCCTCTTCCACTTCTACTTTCACTCCCTACTACCTTCAGCCTCACAACATACCCCAATTGGAGATGCCATAGGGACTCTTGTGAGGTATTCACACAAAAAAAGAAACATTAAAAAAATTAAGACCGTATGATAAATATTGCTCTAAAATGGTATAAATTTTTTGTGCTTTTGACCTAGGACCCCGGGCGATTATTGAAGCTGCCCGGACGGTCGATGAGCCACTGATGTGTCATGTAGAGCATTATTCGTGTTTTCTCAATAAGAAAATACGAAAATACATAAAGCAGGTTCTATTGTATAATGTCTTTGTGTGAACACAATAGAAAATAGTGTAATCATGATAAGATCATTGGTTTTGAATAATTCATACTTAAATATATATTGCAATGTCGTCAAAAGCCTTAAGCTTTTTTATTTTAAAGGGGGTCAGTACTGGTAATGATCAATTTGCAGTATTTATTTATTAAAAGATTTTTTTACATCATTTCTTTTAATAATTAAAGGCTACTCATAAATTGGTTTAAACTATTAAACAACCGTCGGAATTCCAAAATCAGCATCTTCGATTGGCTAAAAGAAACAGAGGCCACCCATTTCAGCGTTGGACTAATTATCTATTTGAAGATTACCGACTTTGGATTAAAATGGTTCGCTACGTTTGGTAACATAACAGGGGTACCCGGGTACATAAGTTGAGGAGGTTCTAGGTCTTGGGGGCGGATGCATTTGCCCAATTACTCTGTGGCGGGTCGGATTTGGAGATACTTATTTAGGGACACCTTTTTACCTCTCCAGCAGGACTCTCTCGACACATCGCCTCGCACATTTGGAGGGATGGATTCATACGTCCGTCATTCGCTGACCCCCAGATTCCTACCCACCCCTCATAACTTTTTCTTCCACAGTTTTTCCTCTCTACCCTTTCCTTAAAGAAATCCTCCACACAATTATCAAAATTCATATAAATTTTGATTGTGGCGTACCTACCTTAATTGAAAATTATTTTTCTTTTACCCTTAAGGCCCTGCAACCGCGCACAAAAAGAAGAAGATGGAGAGATATGAAATTACTAATGTGCGAGGAGTGCGGTAGTATTTAAAGCGACAAAATTGATGCGAAAAGTGTGAAAATGTTTAATAAAACACGATTCGTTTAAAATAGAGCAAAAATCTTGCAGGGGTTGTCTTAAACAGCATTTAAAGAAACACTGTGAATTTTTTCATAGAAATAACTTGTAAAATAACTGAAACAAACGTGTTTATAATAATTTTTGGAACAAACTTTGCGATTTTTTTCTATGAAGGGAATTTTATGTAATTTGCGTTTCGGCGCGACGAATGTCTAGATATTATCTTCAAAAATAACATATATTTTTTTAACAGCTTAAAACCTTCAAATGTTTATGGGAGGTTTGCAAGAAATCGGTAGAAATTCGGGTAGCAGCGTCTTAATCAGCAAGATTCAGACCCGGCAACTGCGCACAAAAAATAGAAGATGGAGAGATATGAAATTACGAATGTGCGAGGAGCGCGCTTGTATTTAAAGCGACAAAATTGATGCGAAAACTGTGAAATCTTATATATAAAAATGAATCGCAAAATGTGTTGGTAAGCGCAAATCTCGAGATCAGCTGAACTGATTTCGCTAATTCTTTTTTTAGAATATTCCTTGAAGTACGAGGATGGTTCTTACGGAGAGAAAAATTAAGAAAATTGCCCGGAAAATTGGATAATTTCAGAAAACCTAACGACTATCGCACGTTTGACAGTTCGCGTGTTTGAGAATGACATTTTAAATCAGGATTCTATTTTTTTAAATCTCTAAGTTGATTTTATTTAAAGTAGGTACTCCACAAAAAGTTTGAATCGAATCAAGAATTTTAGATATTTTAAATAGGTAGGTACCTATGTTAGGTACCAAATTTAATATATATGAAAAACGGAAATTTGAATAAAAATTGTAAAAGGTGGCACGCGGGCTGTATAAAAACTGAATGTACTGGGATTGAATATATGGAACGCGGGAGGAGGGTTGGCGGGACGAGGGAGCGGTAAAGGGAAGAGGGAAGGCGGGGAAGGTGGAAGGGGAAGGCGAGAGCGGGGAGAGGAAACTTGGGAGGGGGAAGGGAAACCTAGGAGGGGGGAGGAGAACTCGGGAGAAGGGTTTGCGGGACAGGGGAAGGAGGGGGGTGTGGAGAGGGGAGAGGGAAGGTGGAGGTGACGGAGTGGGAACGCGAGAGGGGAAGAGGACGCAGGAGAAGAAGGGGAGGCCGAAGGGGAACGGGACGAATGGGAAAGGACACTCAGGGAGAAACAATTTCTTTATTAAATGGCATAGCAACGCATGCCGGGACCAGCTAGTTGTTTAATAAAACACGATTCGTTTAAAACAGAGCACAAATCTCGCGATCTTGAATTTTTTCAAATGCCTATTTTTATTCTGCTCGACATCTATTGACTTTTCTGCAAGTCTTGGATTGATATTTATTTTTTTATTTTTAATAATGAGTAAAACCTCATATTTTAATTCCTAGATGTGACCGTATCTTAAATAATAATTTTCAAATATGAACCCATCGACAGGAACAAAATACCAGGAGCACGGGAATATGATTGGGTAATTTCCATAGTGACAGTAGCAAAGTTGTTAAAATTCACTTCGAGGAAACCACTTACATTTCTTAAAATACATTTTTCACGGATCTACTCTACTCTTACTTAAAATATATCATTTCGAAAGGTATTATTAAAACTTCTGTTGCCTCCAACTGAGAAGTTACGAAAACAATTTTTTTAACATCGACAAGTACGCGCAGCGCCCTCTATGAAATAAATTTTATCATAAAATCGAAGCCTCTCTATTTCTTTTCCTTTTTGTGGTGGTTTGAAGAAAATCTTTCGTTCATAATTCGAGAGCTTCTCGATAGATGGCGGTAGTAGTCCATACATTCCCAAAAAATAGAATTATTTTTTCTAAATGTATTATTATATAAGAAAGCATTTAAGATTTGGCCTTACAGAGTTTAAAGCTCTCATAAAATTATTTAACCTTTAGTTAAGATAAACACGTTTTTATTACCTAGACTATGTCTGCAAATTAAAATCCTTGCGACATGACTTTGCGAATTAGTTTCACTTATCTTCACATTGGTTGGACATGGTTCTAACTTCACTTTACCTTGTATTGTGATATATTTATTTAGGGAGCTTTAACAAATGGATATCTAGTAAAAAAATATACAGTATTTATTGAACGTATCAGAAAAAAAAAATTGTTTATTGACAAATTGAAGATGTTTACTGAATTGGTATAATTATTTCCCTTCATTAGGATTCTAAGTAAAGAGAAATTCATATGGTAGTTTGTCACAGAATTTCTGCACTAAAATAAATCCAGACTTTTAGTATTAAGTGCGTAGTGGAATTCGAAAGCTTATCAATGCAAGCAATTCCGGACTATCAACTACATTATTTATTATTGTATTTAGAAATACCAAGTTAGTGAAAATCCTTTTGTCTGACAATTTGAGCTTATTCGTGTTATTTAACAGAGTGTTGTAGTTCAACATAATTGCTGGAATACCCATGTTTTAATTTAGAAAATGTTAGATATTTTTTTGTATTCTTTCAATACTTGTATCGGACTTTATTAATAGGCTTACGTCTGAACTAAGAATGCAACTCTGACGCCGCGCCATACGCAAAACCTTTTTCGTCCGTGGAGTTTGTATATAAATCTACTTTTGTAATTGAACCGATTTAAAGCATTGCCTAAGTATGGCGCTACTTACGTTAACAGATTGCAAGATTAGCATCCCCTTGCAGGCGTAAGTACTACGGATCTTGTAATTTCGTGTATCTCTCCGGATATGGAGATATTGACGATAACATGATTATTATTGTAACTGGCAGTTGTGAGACGTCATTGCCTGTCGCGGTAATTTTGTCCCGGTGACTAGCTGTAAGTAGATCCGAGGAACCGGCTATTTTTGGAACCAGTTCCTATCCGATTTATAAAATGGTCACAAACACTCAAACTGGGCGATGCCAAAACAAAAGGGCCGCAGGGCCTAGCAGCAAAAACCTTCGGAGTGGGTTTTTAACTTTTATAATGTGGGTTCCAGAGGAGAGAATTGTATATAAGTTGACTTTTAACAAAGGAAAAATATAATAGTTTAATAGAGCTGCGGTACCCATATCCGCCTCCCAAATCTATATTAATATAAATGAATCGCCTAAATGTATGTACGCGCATAGGTAACTTACGAACGACTTTACCTATTTCATTCATACTTTGGGGATTTGATGTGTGCATGCCCGCGAAGGTTTCTATGTATACTGGTGAGCTCTGACATTACGAAATTTGTATAAAAAATTGCAGTAGGTGGCACGCGAGCTGTTTGAAAACTGAATGTACCGGGACTGAAAAAAATGGAATGCGGGTAGGGGGAGGGGGGAGGGGAACACACACCGGGAACTGGCTGTAATAATATAAATGGAGCGACCGATCGACATGATTTTTTTAAACAAAGATAATTGGAGGACTAGAAAATAACATAGGCTTCCTTTTATCCAGGAAAATTCTTTATACGGTAATTTCCCCCTAATACCATGCGAGCGAAGCCGCGAGCAAAGCTAGTTGATATATAATTACCATAGCGACTGATTTTATTTTTTCAAATTTAACTATAAAAATTCTTCATACTCAATTTTCTCGAAAGTATAAGTAGAAAATAGAATAAAAAAAAATTGTAAACGACTTCGAATGAGGTGTACTTTCATCAGTTTCCCGATGGTACGTCTAGTTTCCGGACGCCATGTATACGTCATTTATATGTAATTTTCTGCATAATACGAATATTACGTCGCATTGCTCTATTATCCTCATTTATCAATTAGGTACCAACGTTACAACAATAATTGCAGTTTTCCGAGTTGTTATAAGTACATTAATGTTAATTTTTCTCGGTTTTAACATATTATATTTTATTGTTACTGTAATTATTGTTATATTTTATATAATACTGTAATTTAAGGTTAAATCATATTATTTATGATTGGTGTAACTGGTGTAAGAACAGCCCCGGATCTAATGGGGGGCAAGCCGGGGCCCATGCCCCGGGCGGCAAGTTCAGAGGGCGGCCAAACTCAACTTTGACCACGGAATAAATAATAGTACAAGTAGAGAAATTTCACGGCCATATTAACTCGACTGATACCCAGAGCCCTGAGTGAGACGTGCTGCACGAACATTTATTATTCGCGAGGCGCGTAGGCATAGTTCAAAATACGCACCCGACCCGCTCGCCCGCAGGAACCACAGATCGCGGCAGCACGCGTCTGCTCTGGTTACCGTGCGTGCGAAAGAGATGAAGCTATATTCGAAAACTCCCTCGTCGATCTCTCTCCACGACAGTGTTTTGTTTTAAAAATGTGTCAAAAGTGTGTTGTTTATTTTTACTCTTTAGTACTTGTTGATCAACCGAAGGTACAATACTGATGTCATTAGTGTCGCATCAATAAATCTATCACAGTTCATCGATCGCTTTTCTGGGTAAGTATTTTATATAACTATCTTATGCTTTTTAAGTTACTATATTTATTTTTTAAACTCAATTTAATACGTGCAATCACTTACGTCGTCAATTCGTCATTATTCAAACTTACTTAAAATTTTTACGTCGTTATGCTTGTCATGATTTGTTTATTACACGATGGCAGCCATCATATGACTGAGAAGTAAAACAGCCTTTTTATTTCAGCTTTTATTTAAATACAATGCAATGTAGCAGTTTAAAACGAATAAGCAGCCAGCAAGATAAATTTCAGTTGTGATTTCATCTGCTGAAGCATTTTGATGGAAACCATTCTCGTGTTCAAAGTGCAGTTTTAAAATTCTGGTTGCAGACTATATGCAGCCAGAATTTAAGGAAAACCATTTGCATGTTCTGGGTGTAGCTATAATTAAATTTCTTAATTAGTTACAGTAAAACCAGTTTTCTTTGATTCGAATATGGCCCACCCCCCCCCCAGCAAGGTTAAAATAAATATAGATACCTAAGTGGGCGGGGGCGGCATTTTTTGCCCCGCCTTAAAAAAAACGAAGATCCGGGGCTGTGTAAGAAACGTGGAGATCCGCAAAGAATGCGAGGCTGATGTAAGGGTAATGAGTAAGGTCAAGAAAGGAATTCTCCGATGTTTTGGGCATGTTTTTTTTTAATTTTTTTACATTAACTGAGGAAAATAACTTCCCTCAGGGTGGGCTTGTTGAAAAAATATCGATATATCGATATTTTTAATTCAAAATATCGATATTTTTAGCCGATATATTTTGATCCGATATATCGATATTAAATATCCACTATCGAAAATTGTATCAAAAACGATATTTTTGTATATTTATGTAACGAAAGTCACTAGAATCCAAAACCGTGTAGGAACGAACGGAAAAAGTAACTGTATCGGGTTCGTGACATCTAGCGGTTGAAATTTTAACTATTAATAGCTTACAATACTATCTCATATGTGTAGGTAAGTGCATAGAAATGTATGATATTTTCGGCCATTTTGACTAAGTCATTCCCATAGCGCCTCCCACACGCACACTTTGGAGCGACCGAGTCCCGCGTCACTTCAGGCCGCCGCACAATGGTTTTACTAATATGAGAGCGTCTTTTTACACCGCTTGCTGGCGAACTTTTTTCAACGTGGATCCAATACCTTTAGGTGTGTATTAAAGATTTTAAGTTTATTTTTTCATTTACTAATGCCTCAAATTTGGGATATTTAAAAAAAAAACATGTCGTGAATTTAAAAAAAAATACGAAGATTTCTGCAATACTTAAGATTAAGGATAAATACTGGTTTGCCTGATACAATAAAAAGGTTTAAAAATATTAGTTAGAAGCTTTTTAGTTTTTTATATTTTTGTAATTATTGTCTAATAAAAATAAATACTGTTAAAAATACCATCATTTTTATTGAGATTTATGTAAATTTAAATAATACACATTGTATATAAAAATTACCATTGATAATATCGAGCTGAATACAGTATTATTTTAAAAACGCAAAATCTTTGGAAAATTTGACCGATATATCGATATTTTTTCCTCGATATATCGACGTCGATATTGATATTTTAATAAATATCGATATATCGAATTATCGATATTTTTTTTCACTTTCGACATCCCTTCCTCAGGGCCTGTGTCATCTTTGAAGATGCTGTGTGGAGGGTCTTTTTGAGGAAAGGAAGGAGTGAACACGGGTCTTGAAGAGACCCATGTTGTAGGAGGGAGGAAACACAGAGGCCGGCAAATCGTTCCACAGCCGACCGTTGAACTCAAGAACCGTGTACAAATGTTGGGCGCGTGTTTGGCGTGTTTCCCGACTATGCACCGGTGCCGAGGGGATCAATGACGCTAGTTCCTCGGAGCATCTTCCATTGTAATACCGGTAGAATAAGGACAGCATTCCCACCTGACGCCTGTGCTCTAAAGATTGAAGTCCGTCTGTTAAGATGGGAGAATCTATCAAACGGACAGCCCGTTTCTGCACAGAGTCAAGGGTTTTTTGTAGAGCGAATAAACGAGGAAATGAGTGTAAGGAGAATATATGACGCAAATGTGTATGATATAAGATGTCGGGGACGCCCGAGAAAGACATGGCACGACCAAATGAATCAGATACTTGAGTCGGGCCATTTCAAGAGTCAGAATAACAGAAGAGCATGTATGAGACGCTGTACGAATGTGAACAAGGCAAGGAGTGTGTGCCAAGACCGAGTTGTTTGGCGGTCCGTCTTATCTGCCTACCCCGGGGAAACGGCATGATGGTTAGTTAGTTAGTATAACTACAAGTGACCAGCATAGGTTAAATTAACCTCTCGAAAACTCGGCGAACTGTACAGGGCCCGCAGATACTTTAATAGTACACAACTGCTAACCCTGTACAAAGCGCAAGCGCGCCCCACGGTTGAATTTGGCAGCCACCTCTGGTCTGGAGCCCCAAAATACGTGAAAAAATACCTCGAATGTTTAGAGCACAAGCGTCGGTTGGGAATGCTATCCTTGTTCTACCAGTGTTTTAATGGAAGATGCTCCGAGGAACTAGCATCATTTATCCCCTCTCCACCGGTGCGTAGTCGGGAAACATCCCAAACGCGCACCCAACATATGTAAACGGTTGACATTAGCCACATGAGAACGGAACGCTTTTACGACTCGTTCTTAAGTTTAACAGCTCGGCTGCGGAACGATTTGCCGGCTTCTGTGTTTCCTCTTTCCTGCAACATCGGTCTCTTCCAGACCAATTTCATTCCGTCCTCTCCTCAAAAAGACCTTCCACACAGAACCTCAGATGACACAGGCCCGCGGAAATTTATTTTCCTGAGGGCCTCCTGAAACGTGCACGATGGCACGGGGTTTAAAATAACCTGTGGTTATTCCTTGCTAAATCAAACGCCTACGGATCTCGATAGAATATGTTCATTAAACAAATGCAAAGATATATCACAGAGGGACTTACGATAGTGATGGCAATCTTGCCCGGTTTGTGGGTCCCTCGTGGTCTTTGGCTGGTCCACAGGCAGTCGGTCGGGGGTTGGTATATTTATGGGCAGTCGTTATTTCGTTTTTATGCGATGGGATGTGGTGAATTACCGGCGGTAGATTCACTATACGTATTATGTTAGCTTGTCACGATATAGACGGTTGTACAATGTTGACAGCTGCTTACGAACAGAAGACTCACGAAAAAACCACACTTGTTTTGCACCTTGACTACGGTTGACACCGGTAATTATCAGCCAAAATAAGTACCCAGTGTGCGAAATTCAACAATAGGTTTGAATTCTGGTCTTTGTACATGAATCAGAACAAACCCATCGAGATCTTATTAAGCGTTATGAAACACCTCCTGTGTTAATGTTAATGTAAAAAAAAATTGGTAAGCCAAAACATTAACGCAATAAAAAAAAATAGTTCTAGAAAATACTACAGCTTCTCAAATAAAATTCATCAATTACAAATGCTGAAAATACGTTAAAATGTTGCAACACCTAAAGAATGATGTTTAATTCAAAGAATTAATAAAAATTGCACACCTTTAGAATTTTGCCGGAAAGGTCAAAAAGCATTATGTATCTTCTTTATGACATTACAAATGCAATTCTAATAAAGTGAGGTCGGGATGTACAGGGTTTTCCAATAAGAGGTGTTATTTTGATATTCAAAGAAAAATGCCATTTTTTAATATAAATGATTGGATGTTTATTTTATTATAAAGAGGAAGGTTTGCCGTTAATAGTGGAAAATAACATCAGGCAATGACCACCACGACCACGCTTACAGGACCATATCCTTTTCATGAAATTTTCCATAACCAAATCGCAAAGTGTCTGCCCTATGTCCTCGATAGCCTCACGAAACGAATTCCATCTTTGAGGTCTTGAATCGACGCTGGGCTGTTGGCGTAGACCTTCTCTTTCACGTGGCCCCAAAGGAAGAAGTCGCAAGGGGTCAAATCACAAGATTTCGGTGGCCAATTGTGATCACCTCTTCGAGAGATAACACGGTCCGGAAACTTTTCCCGTAAAAGATCAATGGTTTTGTTGCTTGTGTGGCACGTAGCGCCGTCTTGTTGAAAGTAAACGTTGGCCAGATCAATACCATCCAATTCCGGCCATAAAAAATTATTGATCATCTCTCGATAACGCAATCCATTCACCGTAACTGGTGCTCTAATAATTTACTTTAATAATTTCAATGCATTCTTGAAGCGTATCGTTCCATTTTTATTAATGGCGTAGTTTCTGCTTGTCAAATGTCAAAAAATGACAGCTTCCAAAGTGACATCTACCGAAATAGCGGGCTATTCAAAATAACACCTCTCATTGGAAAACCCTGTATAAGCCCCCGGTAAGAAGTGATGGTAATACAATGCAATAAAGGGACATAATAAACTCGCCGATTACTAAGCTGAGAATAAGAAGCGAATTTATGAATGTAATTCAGCAATTGGCAACACGCACTTAGACAACAACTGCTTTCTGTACTATCTTGCGAATAACTTTGCACTCACGTAATTTTTTTCTTGTTTATGAAATAACTAACTTTAGACGGTAGTTTAAAGTATAAATGACCAGAAAATATATATATAACACCTCAATTTATGATGTGGGTATATGTACCGCCGCACAGTGATTCGTTTCATACAAGCTAAACGCTAATAAGTCACTTTTGAATTACCAAACAATGACGTCATGGCGACATTACCAGATAGACAGGATAATAAATGCAAGCTTAATTGGGGTGATTAGTGCACGCATTGACCATTTGGATGTAAGTGACTGTTCTTTATATGCCTTAAAAATATTATTGAAGAGTCACTTGCCTAAATGCTGATAGGGTAACTAAATTGTGCTGTAATTGGAATTATTCTGTTGTACAATAATAATAATAAAATAATAAAAATAAAAATAACTTTATGAAAATTAGTGTTAAAAATGATTAATACTTTTTTTCTATCCTTTTTTTATTATTTTTTTTTTTATAATATTTAAATAATGTGTTCATGAGGTTTATATTAAAACAACCATATGCAAAAAGTAAAAAAAGTTACGGTCCATTTTCTGCTTATATTCAAAGATATAAGCCTTATTTGATTTTTCAACTTTTTTTCACCACTTGCACTGAGCTTATCAAGTTGAAATATACTTAAAATTTTTTCAAACATTTCCTTAAGCTTTTCTTTCTTCGGCAAACTCTTCCATGTCACGAACAATTCCAGCCGGGAAATCTCGTACGTGGTTCCTGTAAAATGAAAAAATAATAATAATGTGGATTCGTGTGGGTTAATAGAAATGTAGAAATAGGTACCCACAATAGTAGTAGTTTGGTAGATAGGCACAAAAAATAAAACATCCACAATAGCTTTCGAAGTTAAATTTGGATATTCTTTTTGAATCGATAACCAAAACTACACCAAATCGGAACTGGTGAATCTAGTTTTGAGGCTGTTATCGCAAAAGAGTTCAACGAGACTCTCTTGCTCTTGTGTTGTGAATCCAGGCGGGGCTTGTTCACGGAAAGGATCTTGAATCCACCCAAATTTTTCGACATCATCATCTGTGAAGTACTTCTGAAAACCATTCGGTGAGCTTCGATAGGTGTTTCGTGGAAAGGGCCATCAGGTCTTGTGAGACAACCAGTTCATTAGATGCAGCATATTTATACAATTAGGGGGAAGCAATCTTGACAGTTGACAGCTGTCTTCATTTATTTTTTTATCCACAACTGCAGTTTCTTCCTAAACGCCGCAATTCTCTCAGAATGTGCGTGTTGTTGCCTTGTGGTTATCAACGGTTTTCAAGCGCGTAGGAACTTTCGGCGAGTGAGCGACGGCGACGAGTATGTACCTATGTTCTTCGAAGATGCGAGCGCTTAAAATAGGAATAGTTGCTTCATAGGTACCCGCGAATATTTTCGGTTTAGGATAATGATAGAGGATCGACACACGGCGCCCCTCTTTACTTTCTACGGCGCACCAGGGCGCCGCGGCAACCCCTGCCCTAGTGAGATATGCAGCTTATGTTTTTTATGTATTTCTTATTTTTCAATAAATAAATAAATATAGTCTGTCAAAATAGAGTAGAAAATATAAAAACTTGAACTACTAAATTTGTAGACTGGCAACACCAATTTAACTGTCAAATATTTTTTTGAAGTGCAATGACACTGAATGTGCAAAACACAGTAAACCACATTTTAAAAAACATTTTTCTTCATGACATAAAATTGATTAAAAGGTGATTTATAAAGCGATTTGCTTTAATTTAATTTAACATAAATTTGAATTTAACGATAGATAGAAAGGAAGAATCACTAATGGTGAGTTTAGTAACACTACTTTTAGATCTGAACTAACTAACTAACTAACCATCACGCCGTTTCCCCGCAGGGGTAGGCAGAGAGGACGGACCGCCAAACATCCCGGTCTTGGCACACATTCCTTGCCTCGTTTACATTCATACAACGTCTCATACATTCTCTTCTATTATTCTGACTCTTGACATGGCCCGACTCAAGTATCTGATTCACTTGGTCGTGCCATAGATCTGAATGAGTTAATATATTCAGATCTAAAATTAGAGACATGATCTAAAGCCCAGGCAACGCTAGGTACTTTATCTAGTATTAAATAAATGTGAGCAATTTCTAAACTGTGCTTTATATTTCATTACGTTATAGTTATTCTTCATTATATTAACACAAAATTGCAAAGGTATAATAATAATATACCTATACGCAATTCTAATTTTGAGATCGGCGGGTATCTATACTGCAATGAAAAAATATTTTTCCACTATTATGCCTTTTTAATTTTTTATAAGAATGTAGGTTACACTGCTTTACTTTAACACCATGGGTTATGTGTTTAGTATTGCCATTTGATCAACAGTGGCGCCCTCATATATTTTCTACTCTTTTTTGACAGACTATAAAGTTTCAGACGGAATTCTGTTCATAGTCTTTCTTGTACAGCTGTATGTTTTGCAGTTATAGGACTTCAAAATACAAGTGATGTTTGCAGATGAAACGCTTCCAGCATATATCGTATTTATTTTTAGTTAGAGGATGGTGACATTGTTGCAATAACTGAAACAGTCGTACCATCGCAAGAGCAATTAAGGACTCAAGCAAATTTTATTGAATGTTTGAAATTTTTGTGCACTGTAATTCTGTAACACTTTTTGAATGTTTTTATGAAACCTTGAGGCAGATTAAACCGAAACCAGTTGGTTTATATATTTATGTGTACAGGGAGTAACAGCGTGTACCCGACAGAATGCTACCCCTGCTGTTACGTTTACTCACTGTTTAAAATGGTGTACGAACAAAGTTATATTATTCAAATTATTTTTATGTAGGTATAATGAAAATTTAAATGTTTATTTTTTTAAATCTTATTGGGGGAATCTTTTCACTTAGGGACACGGACATATGAATATATCTGGACCTGCCCTAAGTGAAAAAAACGTATTATTGCCCCCTCCCCATGGAGCCGGCTAGAGCTCCTCCTTGGAGCCAGCTGGGCTTACGAAAGCCTCGCTTGAATCAAAAAAAATGTGACGTCATCATTCTTGTCCTAACCAGCGTAGAGCTAACATCCATACATTTTACCAAATAACACGGCAATATATGAGAGCTTGTGCTATACACCTACCTAGAACATAGCGAATGTGGGCGTTTCTCCAGTGAGCTCGTCGCTGGTTACAGGGGTAAATAAATTATGAAACTTTTGTAAAAGTGTCTTAACTAAATACGGCAACAAAATATTGCTATGTGAATAGGGGCGAACCTTTTCGGGGCGAGCATTTGGCCTTCGCAAATATCTTATTAACGTGGCAAGCAATTCGCGCTCCCATGTAAAAAGGTCTATTCATTCAAAGCAGATTTTGCTTTAAGGAACAAAATGGTGATATTATAATGCAAGATGCCTATATACTGGCAGATTGATTTTTTAACGAATCACAGTCATCTTTGCCCACTTCCCCTCCCATAGTTTGGTTTTACCCCTCATCTGTATCTTCTGGTCTATTGAATTTGGATGTCTATGCTTAGGGACCGTTCATTTATTACGTAAGACGATTTAGGGGGGAGGAGGTTCGACCATGTCTTATTTTTTCTTACAAGGGGGTGGGAGGGAGTCTCGATAGTTCTTACGTAAGATCACAAAAATGCGCAAAGTTAAAATTATTAGTACCTTTGTCAATACCTACCAATAAACATTTCTAAAAATAGTTAATTTGAAAGATAACATTAAAACAAACCAATCGTGTATTCATTTTTTTTCCTTTAGATTCTTCCGTAATAAATATTAAACAGGGGGGGAGGGGGTCAGGCTGTTCTTATTTTTTTTATTATAAGGGGGTTGGGGGATCGAAAACTAGCAAAATTCGTAATAAATGAATGGCCTCTTACTAAATCAGTACAAAGTATTTTTGCTTAGCACTTTCGCTTTTCACAATTCAGAATTTGAATTGCTATTTTTTTATTACTATTTATTAAGCAAATAGTAAAGGCAATACTGCTTCCGATAGTATTATCGATAGGGCTCAACCTCTGTAAATAAAGGAAATAAGAGGTATTAAATGTCGTAATATTTGTCCACGGTGCGACCTTGTTTGGTTTCAAAACGTTCGCAGCGGCCCTGGCTGCCTGGCTCCGCAACGTGTTCGTGTCGGCCCACACTTTGTGAAACACTCTCATAGATGACGCTGTTTGACAATCTCTGACTGTAGAATATCATTTGGCTTACATTTTTGCTAATTTACCAAGAACAAAAGTTTAGATGGTTTGGAGATGTAGAGCTTATGGACGGAGAAAGAAGTGTCAGGAGAGCGTATGATTGCCAAAAGGGTGGAAGGAGAATTTAGGGACTTTAGAACTCAAGAAGACAGAGCAAACGACTTCAAAAAATGAAATCAAGCAATCTTCCATTGATATACTTGGTGCAGTGACGGTCCGTGACTTTTCAGTGAGGTAGAGTGGTTAGATTAAAAAATGCGACATTATTGATGTTTTGAAACGGGTCTAGGTAAATTGACTGATGTGCAATGAATTTTTCGAAATCAATTTTTCGAACTTCAATTTTTCGAAAACATATTTTTCGAACATCAATTGACCCAATTTCGAATTGATATAAGTATGTGTACAGTACGTGCAAGAGTATTTTATTATAGGGTGGACAATTTCAACTAACCTAACCTAACCTAACAGTATCTCGTTAGCAGTGGTGTGCGCAGAGTTTTTGATCAGGGTAGGCAGTAGGAAAACTGCCGAATTGATTCAAATAAATAAAAAATAAACTTAATACAAATAACTCCCTTCATACAAGTTTTCGCTAAGTGTGCTTGCTGCTGGTAAGACAACTAGTTGATAGAAATAGATAACAACAGATGTTACTGATTATTTGCGAATTTTGTTCCAGAAAGCTCTGTCTAATAATAACAAAAAAAACCTCATAAAAGCAAATTCAAAACGACAGTTCTACTCTATGCTATGTGCATTTCGTAAACATTGATAATATTGGATAGCCATCCGGAGGTCGCGAGTTCAAATCCTAGCGTGTGCAAGAAAAAATGATAGATTTGTATTTTCACAATTAAATCATTCAAAATAATATAAGGTATATTTGCGGCACGTACCAGAGTGGAAGATACTCTAAGTATCGCCTTGGTGTAAGACCGCCATTTATAATAGAAACGTTACTTGAAATGGCTTTAGCCACGTTTGGTGACTAGATCTGAATAGCCAGGTACTAAACTACCTTCATCTTCAGTAATTCATCCTCCTCCTCACTTACGCCAGCCTCAAAATATGTTTCAATCAACGCCAAATTACAATTGGGGAGGCGGGAATGGGTACCGCCGCCCCGGGAACCTTTATTGGATAACCAACACCTCTGCCATAGGTCACCCCAAGTGGTTCGCTACGTTTAGTGATTTAACAGGGGTACCTACACCTGGCAACTGAAACGCGAGGCGTAAACATGGCAACCTGTCACCTGGCAGCTGAAACGCAAGGCGTAACCATGGCGACCTGTTTACTGGCAACTGAAACGCGAATTGTAACCAACGCAACTTGTTACCCGGCAACTAAAACGCGAGGTATAACCATAGCAACCTGTCACTTAGCAACTGAAACGCAAGACGTAACTATAGCAACCTGTTACCCGGCAACTAAAACGTGAGGCGTAACCATGCCAACCTATCCCCTGGCAACAGTAACGCGAGGCGTAACCATGGCAACCTGTCACTTGGTAACTGAAACGCAAAGCGCAACCATGGCAACCTATCTATGGTGTAACCATGTCTATATATGGTGTAACCATGGCAACCTGTTATCTGGTATCTGAAATTCGTTGCGTAACCATGGCAACCTATAATCTGGCCACTGAAACGTGAGGCGTTACCATGGTAACTTGTCACTTAGCAACTGAAACGCAAGACGTAACCAGAGCAACCTGTTACCAAGCAACTAAAACGCGAGGTGTAACCATAGCAACCTGTCACTTGGTAACTGAAACGCGGGGCATAACCATGGCAACCAGTCATCTAGCAACTGAAACGCAAGTCGTACCTAAGGCAACCTGTCACCTGGCATCTAAAACGCTTGGCGTAAACATGGCACCCTATCACCTGGCAACTGAAACGCGAGGCGTTACCATGGCAACTTGTCACCTGGTAGCTAAAAGTGAAGCGTAACCATGGCAACCTGTTCACTGGCAAATGAAACTCGAACCGTAACCAATGCAACCTTTTACACGGTAACTGAAACGCGAACCGTAACCAATGCAACCTGTTACCTGGCAACTGAAACGCGAGGTGTAACCATAGCAACCTGTCACTTGGTAACTGAAACGCAAGGCGTAGTTATGGCAACCTATCCCGTGGCAACTGTAACGCGTGACGTATCCATGGCAGCCTGTCACTTGGTAACAGAAACGCGAGGCGTTACCATGGTAACCTGCCCCTTAGCAACTTAAACGCAAGACGTAACTATGGCAACCTGTTACCCGGCAACTGAAACGCGAGGCGTTACCATAGCAACCCGTCATTTGGCAACTGAAACGCAAGACGTAACCATGGCAACTTAAATGCAAAACGTAACCATAGCAACCTGTTACCTGGCAACTGAAACGTAAGTTGTAACTATAGCAACCTGTCACTTGGCAACTGAAACGCGAGGGGTCACCATGGTAACCTATCACTTAGTAATAGAAACGTAAGACGTAACCATAGCAACCTGTTACCCGGAAACTGAAAAGCGAATTGTTACCATAGCAACCTGTTACTTAGTAACTGAAACGCGAGGCGTTACCATGGTAACCAGTCACTTAGAAACTGAAACGCTAGTCGTAACCGCAACCTGTTACCCGGCAACTGAAACGCAAGTTGTAACCATAGCAACCATTCACTTGGTGACTGAAACGCGAGGTGTTATTATGGTAACCTGTCACTTAGCAACTAAAAAGCAAGACGGAACCATAGCAACCCGTTACCCGGCAACTGAAACAGGAGGTATTACTGTAGCATCCTGTCACTAGGCAACTGAAACGCAAGGCGTAGTTATGGCAACCTATACTGTTGCAACTGTAACGCAACTGTATCCATGGCAACCTGCCACTTGGTAACAGAAACGCAAGACGTAAGCATGGCAACCTGTCGCCCGGCAACTAAAACGCGAGGCGTAACCATAGCAACCTATTACCCAGCAACTGAAATGCAAGTTGTAACCATAGCAACCCTGTCACTTGGCAACTGAAACGCGAGGCGTAGTTATGGCAACCTATCCCATGGCAACTGCAACGCGCGACGTATCCATGGCAACCTGTCACTTGGTAACTGAAACGCGAGGCGTTACCATGGTAACCTGCCCCTTAGCAACTGAAACGCAAGTCGTAACCATCGCAACCTGTTACCCAGCAACAGAAACGTGAGGCGTAACCATAGCAACCTGTCACCTGGCAGCTGAAACGCAATCCGTTTACATGGCTACCTTTTACCTAGCAACTGAAACGCAAGGCGTAACCATGTTAACCTGTTAAATGCAACCCGTTACCGAATCGAATATTTAAATTTTGAAATTTTAAATTTAATAAACGCAACCCGTTACCTGGCAACTGAAACCCAAGGCGTAACAATAGCAACGCAAGGCGTATTTATGGCAACCTATCCCGTGGCAACTGTAATGCGTGACGTATCCATGGCAACCTGTCGCTTGGTAACTGAAACGCGAGGCGTTACCATGGTAACCTGCCCCTTAGCAACTTAAACGCAAGACGTAACCGTAGCAACCTGTTACCCGGCAACTGAAACGCGAGGCGTTACCATAGCAACCCGTCATTTGGCAACTGAAACGCAAGACGTAACCATGGCAACCTGTCACCTGGCAACTTAAACGCGAGGCATAACCTTGGCAACCTATACCTGGCAACTGAAACGCTAGGCTTTAACAAGGAAACCTGTCACCCGGCAAATGAAACGCGAGGCGTAACCATAGCAACCTGTTACCCGGCAACTGAAACAGGAGGCGTTACCATAGCATCCTGTCACTAGGCAACTGAAACGCAAGGCGTAGTTATGGCGACCTATCCTGTGGCAACTGTAAAGCAACTGTATCCATGGCAACCTGTCACTTGGTAACATAAACGCAAGTCGTAAGCATGGCACCTGTCACTTGGCAACTGAAACGCGAGGCGTTACCATAGTAACCAGTACGTACGTATTGGTAACTATGGTAACCTTGTACGCAAGGCGTAGTTATGGCAACCCATCCCGGGGCAACTATAACGCGTGACGTATCCATGGCAACCTGTCACTTGGCAAATGAAAAGCAAGACGGAACCATAGCAACCTGTTACCCGGCAACTGAAACGTGAGGTTGTCAAGGGTAAAAGCACCCTTGACAACATTTCTTCTCTTGTTACAGATATCAAATAAGCATTATCTAAGAATGAATATTGCATTGCAGTGTTTTTAGACATCTGTGGAGCATATGACAATGTTCATATCGCCATCCTGAAGGAAAAGTTACTGGCAATAGGTATTCCGCTTAAATTGGTAAAATTCATTGACAATTTGCTCTCCCAGAGATCTATTTTTGTAGATGGGTCTGAATCCCCTCCCCACATTAGACACTTATTCAAAGGTCTCCCGCAAGGGTCAGTCTTAAGCCCTCTCCTGTACAATATTTATACATATGATTTAGAAAAATCTATTCAATTCTTGTGCAACATACTCCAATGTGCTGATAACTTGACTTTCTACAAAATATCCCGTAATATTTTTATCGCGGCATCAGCAATCAACAATGCTCTTAGAAAACTCTTGGTGTGGTTAAATATTAATGGCCTAGAACTTTCCCCCTCCAAAAGCAAAGTAGTCATCTTCTCTCGTCGTCGAAAGCTCCCAGAAATTCAAGTGAAATTTGGCGATGAAATCATCCCTATCTCTAAAGAAGTTAAGTTCCTGGGAATGTTTTTAGACTCAAAGCTTACTTGGAATTTTCACATAAATCATGTCATCATTAAATGCGAAAGCAACATCAATCCCCTTAGTTTTCTGTCCGGAGTGTGGTGGGGATCTCACCCATCATCTTTAAAACTTCTGTACAATGCTCTCATCCGAAGCCATCTTGATTACGGATCGTGTCTGTTGGA
The DNA here is from genome assembly GCA_917880885.1 of Limnephilus marmoratus. Classification (NCBI taxonomy): domain Eukaryota; kingdom Metazoa; phylum Arthropoda; class Insecta; order Trichoptera; family Limnephilidae; genus Limnephilus; species Limnephilus marmoratus. Next base: position 34,649,203 of record OU862926.1, read on the forward strand.
TCCAATGTCCACTTCAAATTCGCTTAAATTAGATAAAATTCAGTCAAAATCTCTTCGCCTTGTATTAGGAGCCATGAAATCTTCCCCAATCAACGCAATGCAAGTTGAATGCTGCGAACCTCCCTTAAATATAAGAAGGCGATGCCTAGCAGAAAAATATATTTTCAAAACATGCTCTATAACTTCTCATCCCTTGATTCCTAAACTTCAATCATTAAAGTATGAGGTTAATTTGAATCCATTTTGGAAAAAACATTCTCCTCCCCTTCTCTATGATTGCTTCAACACTTTCCTGCATGTTTCCACAACCTCCTATCGCAATGAATCTCTCCCCTTATACTCTTATCCCTATTAAAGTCTTACTTTCTATCCAAAGGTGCACCAATTTATAGGAATATGTAAACAAATATTAAAAACTCAGTTCAATCCAATAATGCAGAATTCAACAGAATTGTTGAAAATAACTGGCCAAATTATATAAATTTTTTCACAGATGGTTCCAAACTCAGTTCGGACTCCCATTGTGGGGCCAGTGTCTATGCACCTCACAGGAAATTGTGTTTCCCATACAGACTTCCCAAAGAGTGTTCCATTTTCTCTGCTGAATGCATAGCAATCATAGAAGCTTTACGTCTCGTCAAATCTCTCAACATTAGAAATGCCCTCAGCCTTTCAGACTCACTAAGCTCATTACAAAAAATAAGCGCACCCCTCTCAATTTACCTGCTCTATCAGAGACCTCCTGCATTCCTTGTCGCTGGCTCACGTGTCAGTGGTCTTGGCCTGGATCCCAGGACACCTTGGTAGTTGGAAATGAAAGGGCTGATTCTATTGCTAAGGAATCCATTGTTCATGGTCCATTAAGTAATATTCGTATTCCCGTTAGAGACTATTTTCCTATTTTAAAAAATAAGTTACAACGCCAATGGTCCTCTGAATGGAAGGCATCCTCTCTGTTAAAAAAAGGTCACCAGTACTCTTTAATTCAACCTTCTATTCCTGTCAAGCCCTGGTTTGATAAATACACTTCCATGCCTAAAAAATACATCTCTTCTATTATTCGAATGCGTTTAGGTCATACTTGTTGTCTTAGCCATCTCGCCAGATTCCACATAGTCAATTCGCCTTATTGTGATTGTGGTTCAGAGGATAATTTAGACCATAATTTTTTTGAGTGTCCTATCAATGACCAATTTCCAAACTTTATACCTGAATTGTTAAAACTTAAAATTGAATTCCCTACAAGTGCACCCTGCCTTCTTAGTCTCAACTCTCCTGAAATTCACTGTTTGTTAGCAAAATTTATTTACAAAAATGGCCTCAACATTTAAGCATCAATCACATTTCTTTCTCTTCCATATGTATACAATTGTTTCTTGCAGTGTTATTATGTACAGTTGTACAGGTTCCTTTTTTGGGAACCTGCATTTCTTTTTCTACTCTACATTTTTGTAATGATTATTAATACCAACTCTGTATGTCACTCTGTATGTCACTCTGTATAAAGATGGAAGTATGGAAGATCTACAGGTTTGTGGTGAAGCCAACACTCAGGTACGTACCTATTTAAGGTATATACCTGTGCAGCACGGCGATGTCGCCGCTTGGTACTTGGGAACGGAACACGAAGAATACCTACCTACCGGCGCTGAAATATCTGGAATCGCGTCGCACTTTATGGAAAGAACTGGAGCATTTACATTCCCTGTACATTAGGCGTCAGAACCATCGAGACGCGTATCGTATTCTCTCGATATTACCACTGGAGGTTCCCCACCACTTTCCCACGGCGTTCTAAGGAAACAGATGGTTTCCTCCTTCACCGTACACGTCAGGACTCTAATTTTTTATTTATAAAGAAGCTATTTTTTTTATTAAAATGACTCTAGACCTCCAATGTCCGGGCATACATTGTTAGCAGGCAGTATGCGAGTGCGTACATGGTGTTAGTTATTTATTTCACAGTATCACGTCTCATCTCCGCCACTGGATATAGCTGAAAACAAAGTTTATTAATAGAAAAGAGGAAAGGTTACTAGAAAAAAAAAAAAAAAAACATTATTATGATGAGATTGTACGACCTAACCAAAGCAACTGAGTTGCAGTCGTCCGGCAGTCCCGCCGAGGATAAGCGGAGCCATCAGTCCAGTCGCAAGCGGGACTCGATGTCCGCGCCCCTAAGCCGGCTTCCCGGTACGCACTCGAAGAAAGTGTTGGAATTAAAGAGTGAAAGACCTGAAGACCCTAGGGATAAAAGTGAGCATCGGGTCACCGGAGGCAGGGCGGAAGGGCACCGGTCCGCAACGGTTGGTCTTCAGGCCCGCTCATGGCGACGGGGGAGGCGCGGGCGGGTTATGCAACCGCTGCCTTGGGAGTCATCTCCTCAGTTGATGCACGGTCATAGGTCTAGTCCACCCCCTTGATGGGGTGTAAGACAATACAAAATGATTAAGTGATAGTTCCGTTCCGGCTCCTTACGATCCGGCTCCTTACTTATGCAAGTCCAGACACGCAAAACTTGATTGAAATATAGCTTAGATTTAGAAAAAAAGAATAAAATGAAAGTAGCAAGTGTAGTATATACGGGTAAGGTTATTAATAATATCAAGTTAAGAGAGAGAAAACAATGATTAAAAAGCAAGAAATAGAGACAAATTTTAGATGTTAAAGAGGTTGTTGAAGGTAGTACCTAAGAAAGCATGATACATAAATACATGAATAAACAGTTTCAGTGCGAAATAATAAAAATCCGGGCAATAGTAGTAGTAGAAGTATAATAAAAGGGTGACCATGGATTCCAGGAGCAATTACACCTGGATCCTAAACACACAACGAAGTTAAATTTAATCATCGACTCTAAGTTCAGGCCATCGCTCAACCCAGATCCTTGTAAATTTCCTCAGGCATTCGAGATTCTCCTTATTCGACACGAGATCTGCATTCCATGCTGGTCTCGTAGTTACTTTCAGACCTTCCAACATTTCATATCTTGCGTCCGTCAAAATCTCACAGTGCCACAGAATGTGCTCGGCTGTTTGGTTTGTGTCACCACACGCACAGTTTGGATGGGGAGACAGGGTCAGGCTGTGCAGTCTTCCCCTGAATTCTCCATGACCTGAAAGAATTTGTGTTAAGTGATGATCCAATTTGATGAACGCCCCTTCCATTCTGGCTTTAACTGACGGGAAGAAGGAGAAAGTCCATCTGCCCGTATTCGATCTATCCCAACGTTTTTGCCATTCATTAAGAGTGAGTTCACGCATCTCTTTCAGCAGTCGAGGGAGAGGTACTGCCCCACCTGGTGTTTGTTCAACTCCAAGATGGACGGCTGACCTTCCTCTAATTAGTTTTTTCTTAGTTAACACTTCCCTTATTTCTAGATCAATGGGCAAAATACCGGCCAGAACCGGCAATGCGTCCGAAGCTACAGTCCTGTAAGCGCCCGAGAGCGCCAGCAGGGGAGTTCGCTGGCCCCGCTTAAGTGCTGAGTGGATCAGTACGTTGTCTAGGCGATGCTCCCATACAGAAGCCGCGTACGTGACTTGTGCCACGTACGCTCCCCTATACAGTAGGCGAAGTGCCGGAGAGCGTAATCCCCACTCCGCAGTTGAGATTCTTCTCAGTTTCATGAACAGGGCCTGGGCCCTGCTGGATACACTCTTGACATGCGCCAGGAAAGATGAAGAGCGATCCAAGATAACGCCTAGGTATCTTGCATTTTCCACAAATCGGATGTTGGAGTCTCCCATTTTTATAGTAGGATTTCTTCCTCTATCGAGGAAGCCCTTCATAAGGAGACCCATGGTCTTTTGGGGAGCGAAATTCAGCCTGTTTCTTTTACCCCACTCAAGTATTACTCTCAAACCTTCTTCAGCTTTGCTTTCTACTTCTCTCCTGCTGTTCCCCGAGATATTACCAGCCGAATTATAAAACCGTTACCTCCGCCGCGGCATTATAAAAGCCGGAGTAATGGTTTGACCCAGTCAGTCGATAGAATAGCAAGCCAAACAACTTGTACCGTTATTTACTACTATCACGCTCCGTGTATTATTTGAATTATTAATTCTTATTAATAAACGATCAACAGTTAATTCCAGTGTTTTCTTTACGCGTTTACGTAGCACGTCTGATTGCTACAGTGGTGACCTCCGACACACGAATATATTAAGTTTTTTTATTACGATTTAAATTAATTATAATAATTTATCTTCCAATGTCTCTTCCAATTGGATCATCGACATCGACAAATACGCCGCCAGAAGTTAACCGGGTAGTGGTAAGAATACCGCCCTTTTGTCCGAACGATCCAGAATTATGGTTTGCGATGGTTGAAAGGAGTTTTGAGGCTTCAGGAGTCACAGCTGACGCCACCAAATTCGGATTCGTCCTTGGAGCCTTGGACCCTACTTATGCACTAGAAGTCCGGGACATTATTGTCAAGCCCCCTGATACCGGAGCCTACGCCCTCTTGAGAAGTGAGCTGACCAGACGCCTCAGCTCCACACAGGAACAAAAGACAAGGAGACTTTTGGAGCACGAAGAACGGGGAGACCGTAAACCATCCCAGTTCCTCCGTCATCTGCGCACCCTCGCGTTCAGCGCCGTGCCTGATGAGATGTTAAGAACTCTCTGGATGGGCAGACTTCCCCGGAGTATGCAGGTTGTTTTGGCTACACAACAACAAACCTCGTTGGACGAGTTGGCGAACCTTGCAGACGCTATTGACGACTACGCCGGCAGGCCAGCAATCAATGCAGTTTCAGAGCCGACTCTTGATAATAGCCTGATCAGCAGGTTCGAACGAATGATGCTGCCACTCCAAGGGGAGTTGACCACCCTAAGACGAGAGATAGCAACGCTGCGCTCAAAAGACCGTCAATCACGGAGTATCAGTCCTCGTTGGCGGAGACATTCCTCCCGCTCCCGTTCGAGGGATCGCCAATCCGAAGGCTTGTGCTGGTATCACAGCAGGTTCGGAGCTAGGGCACGTGCATGCAATCAACCTTGCAACTTTGTGCAGGGAAACGCCCCGGGCTCACACTGATTGTGACCAGCACCGGGAGCCCTACTCAAATAAGTCGCCTGTTCGTCACTGACCGGAAAACACATACTCAGTTTCTCGTGGATACTGGCGCGGACCTCTGTGTTTTTCCACCGGCGTTTGGTTCAAGGTCGTCCAGCCAAGCAAGCTTACGAACTGGCGGCCGCAAATAGCAGCACCATCGCAACTTACGGTAGCCTGATGCTCAACCTTGACTTAGGTCTACGACGCGACTTTACTTGGAGCTTCGTCATGTCAGACATGATACACCGTTGCTGTTTCAGAATGCCAAAATTTTACCAGTGAAAGCAATACTATGGCACAAAATTATAATTCAGCATATATTTACCCCGCAGCATAAAGAGAAATTAGAACATAAATACAGCACTAGATTCACGCGCAACGACGGGTTAATAGTTCCGAAATTTAACAATAAGTACGGACAGAGAACGTTTGAATACATCATACCGAAGATATTTAATTTATTACCTGACACTATAAAGCAATGTAATTCTATGAATAAGGTTGAATATATGGTGAAAAATTGGCTATCGGAAAAAAAATATTTGTATTGATAATTGATATGTATATTGATATGTATGTTGAATCTGTAGATATAAGATGTAAATTTTAAATGTAAATAATCTATATGTAACTAAAATATAAACACCTGTTGACAAGCCAATTGAATTGGCTTAGCAGGACTTGTTTGTTGATTTTAATATGTATATCTGTTCTTTCAATAAAAAAAAAAAATAAAAAATAAAAAAATAAAAATTGCTGACGTCTCCATGCCCATCATTGGAGCGGACTTCCTGGCGAAATTTGTGTTGCTGGTAGATATCCGCAACCGACGACTGCTGTACCAAGTGACTAACCTGACAACCACAGGCAAGCGAAGCAGCAACAATATTGATTCTATCAAGACTGTCACAGGAACGTCCCCTTTCCACAAAATTTTACAACAGTACCCTGATATCACGCGCCCTAATGGCGCCATGAAGGAAGTTCGCCATGCTACCCTTCATCACATCCGAACTACTCCAGGCCCTCCAGTTGCCGAACGACCCCGCCGCCTCGCTCCTGATAAACTCAAACGGGCCAAGAAGGAGTTTGAGACCATGGTCCGTTTAGGAATCGCTCGGCCTTCAGAGAGCTGCTGGGCATCGCCACTACACATGGTCCCAAGAAGGATGACCAATGGCGACCATGCGGTGATTATCGCGGGCTGAACGCCAGAACCATTCCTGACCGATATCCTGTACGCCACATTCAGGACTTCACTCAGGCACTGAGAGGCGCCAAGATTTTCTCAACCATAGACCTTGTACGGGCTTATAATCAGATTCCGGTGGCTCCTGACGATATTCCAAAGACGGCCATATCTACTCCGTTCGGACTCTTCGAATTTCCAGTGATGTCTTTCGGCCTCCGTAACGCAACTCAGACCTTCCAACGCTTCATCGATGAGATCACCAGAGGGCTGGATTTTTGTTACGCCTACATTGACGACATACTCATCGCCTCGTCAACAGAAGAGGAGCACATGACCCACCTCAAAATCTTGTTCCAGCGTCTTCAGAATTATGGTGTGGTCATTAACCCTGGAAAATGCCACTTTGGTTTACCTGAGGTTAAATTCCGGTGATACCTGGTGTCTGGCGCAGGCACTACACCCCTGCCAGAAAAGGTCGATGCTATTAGAAGTTACAATCGGCCAGAAACTGTAAAGGATCATGGAAGCCTTTGACAAGTGCAAGGAAGCACTTGCTCAGGCAACCCTGCTCGCCCACCCCAAGTGCGAAGCTCCACTCTCCATAGTCAGCGACGCATCTGACACCGCAGCTGGTGCCGCGCTCCAGTAGCTCATCAAAAGTCACTGGGAGCCGTTGGGGTTCTTCTCCAAGAAATTTAGTCTAGCGGAGCAAAAATACGGCGCTTATGACAGGGAGCTCGTGGCCATCTACCTCGCTGTAAAACACTTTAGACATATGGTAGATGGCAGGATGTTCACCATCTTCACCGACCATAAGCCCATCACCTTCGCCTTTCAGCAAAAGGCTGACAAGTGCTCACCGAGACAATTCCGTCACCTAGACTATATCAGCCAGTTCACTTATAGACTATATCACCACCGACATTCGCCACGTGGCAGGTAAAGACAACATCGTCGCAGATGCCCTCTCCAGGGTCGAGGCAGTTCACGCTCCCTTGGATTACGTAGCGCTAGCAGCTGACCAAGTGAACGACACGGAACTGGAAAAGTGTCTACAGGGAGGTTCTAACCTCCTAGCACATCTGATTGCTACAGGTTCCTATTTTTGGGAACCTGTACATCTTCCTACTCTACAATTTTGTAATTCCTATTATTACCAACTCTGTATAATCACATGAATATTTGTCTTGGCCCATTGTCTATATTTGCTAATATAATTTATCTATTTCATGTAAAAAAAACTGAAAATGTAACTAATTTAAAAAATACTGAAAATGTAAATAATTTCTAAAAATTGATAATGTAACTAAGTAAAAATAAAAATGGATATGTAAATAATTTTAAAAATATGTAACTTACTTTAATAAATGGCCAAGATCACCCTTAATGGGTGAAAGGCAAATAAATAATTAAAAAAAAAAAAGCGAATCGTAATCAATGCAACTTGTTACCTGGCAACTGAAACGCGAGGTATAACCACAGCAACTTGTCACTTAGCAACTGATACGCAAGACGTAACCATAGCCACCTGTCATCTGGCATCTAAAACGCGTTGGATAACCATGGTAACCTGTCACTTAGCAACTGAAACGCAAGACGTAACTATAGCAACCTGTAACCCGGCAACCGAAACGCGAGCAACCTGTCACTTAGCAACTGAAACGCAAGGCGTAACCATGGCAACATATTACCTGGCAACTGAAACGCGAGGCGTAACCATAGCAACCTGTCAGTTGGCAACTGAAACGCGAGGTGTAACCTTAGCAACCTGTCGCTTGGCAACTAAAACGCAAGGCGTAATCATGGCAACCTATCCCCTGGCAACTGTAACGCGTGGCGAATCCATGGCAACCTGTCACTTGGTAACTGAAACGCGGGGCATAACCATGGCAACCTGTCATCTAGCAACTGAAACGGAAGGCTTACCATGGCAACCTGTCATCTGGCATCTAAAACGCGAGGCGTAACCATGGAAACCTGTTACCCGACAACTGAAACGCGAGGTGTTACCATGGTAATCTGTCACTTAGTAACTGAGGCGTTACCATGGTAACCTGTCACTCAGTAACCTGTCACTTACTAACCTGTCACTGAGTAACCTGTCACTGAGTAACCTGTCACTTAGTAACCTGTCACTTAGTAACCTGTCACTTAGTAACTTAGCACCAGTCACGTAGCAACTGAAATGCAAGGCGTACCCATGACAACCTGTCATCTGGCATCTTAAACGCGAGGCGTAACCATCGCAACCTATCACCTGGCAACTGAACCGCGAGGAGTTACCATGGCAACCTGTCACTGAGCAACTGAAACGCAAAACGTAACCGTAGCAACCTGTTACCCGGCAACCGAAACGCGAGGTGTAACCTTAGCAACCTGTCGCTTAGCAACTAAAACGCAAGGCGTAACCATGGCAAACTATCCCCTAGCAACTATAACGCGTTGCGAATCCATGGCAACCTGTCACTTGGTAACTGAAACGGGGGGCATAACCAAGGCAACCTGTCATCTAGCAACCAAAACGCAAGGCGTACCCATGACAACCAGTCATCTGGCATCTAAAACGCGTGGCGTAACCATGGCAACCTATCACCTGGCAACTGAACCGCGAGGAGTTACCATGGCAACCTATCACTTAGCAACTGAAACGCAAGACGTAACCATAGCCACCTGTTACCCGGCAACTGAAATGCGAGGCTTAACGATGCCAACCTATCCCCTGGCAACTGTAACGCGAGGCTTACCCATGGCAACCTGTCATCTGGCATCTAAAACGCGTTGGATAACCATGGTAACCTATCACCTTGTAACTGAAACGCGAGGCGTTACCATGGTAACCTGTCACTTAGCAACTGAAACGCAAGACGTAACTATAGCAACCTGTAACCCGGCAACCGAAACGCGAGCAACCTGTAACTTAGCAACTGAAACGCAAGGCGTAACCATGGCAACATGTTACCTGGCAACTGAAACGCGAGGCGTAACCATAGCAACCTGTCAGGTGGCAACTGAAACGCGAGGTGTTACCATGGCAACCTGTCACTTAGCAACTGAAACGCAAGACGTAACCATAGCAACCTGTTACCTGACAACAGAAACGCGAGATGTAACCTTAGCAACCTGTCGCTTGGCAACTAAAACGCAAGGCGTAACCATAGCAACCTATCCCCTGGCAACTGTAACGCGTGGCGAATCCATGGAAACCTGTCACTTGGTAACTGAAACGCGGGGCATAACCATGGCAACCTGTCATCTAGCAACTGAAACGGAAGGCTTACCATGACAACCTGTCATCTGGCATCTAAAACGCGAGGCGTAACCATAGAAACCTGTTACCCGACAACTGAAACGCGAGGTGTTACCATGGTAATCTGTCACTTAGTAACTGAGGCGTTACCATGGTAACCTGTCACTTAGTAACCTGTCACTTACTAACCTGTCACTGAGTAACCTGTCACTTAGTAACCTGTCACTTACTAACCTGTCACTGAGTAACCTGTCACTTAGTAACCTGTCACTTAGTAACTTAGCACCAGTCACGTAGCAACTGAAATGCAAGGCGTACCCATGACAACCTGTCATCTGGCATCTTAAACGCGTGGCGTAACCATCGCAACTTATCACCTGGCAACTGAACCGCGAGGAGTTACCATGGCAACCTGTCACTTAGCAACTGAAACGCAAAACGTAACCGTAGCAACCTGTTACCCGGCAACCGAAACGCGAGGTGTAACCTTAACAACCTGTCGCTTGGCAACTAAAACGCAAGGCGTAACCATGGCAACCTATCCCCTGGCAACTGTAACGCGTGGCGAATCCATGGCAACCTGTCACTTGGTAACTGAAACGGGGGGCATAACCATGGCAACCTGTCATCTAGCAACCAAAACGCAAGGCGTACCCATGACAACCTGTCATCTGGCATGTAAAACGCGTGGCGTAACCATGGCAACCTATCACCTGGCAACTGAACCGCGAGGAGTTACCATGGCAACCTGTCACTTAGCAACTGAAACGCAAGACGCAACCATAGCAACCTGTTACCCGACAACTGAAACGTGAGGCGTAACCATGGCAACCTGTTAACTGGCAACTAAAACGCGAATCGTAACCAATGCAACTTGTTACCTGGCAACTGAAACGCGAGGTATAACCACAGCAACTCGTTATTTAGCAACTGAAACGCAAGACTTAACCATAGGCATCTGTTACCCGGCAACTGAAATGCGAGGTGTAACGATGCCAACCTATCTCCTGGCAAAAAGGTTTTTCGATGAATTGGCGATTCGATGAATTGATCATTTGATGAATTGATTTTCGATGAATTGATTTTCGATGAACTCGTTTTCGATGAATTTGCTTTCGATGAATTGATTTTCGATGAACTCGTTTTCGATGAATTTGCTTTCGATGAATTGATTTTCGATGAACTCGTTTTCGATGAATTTGCTTTCGATGAATTGATTTTCGATGAATGCATTTTCGATGAATTTGCTTTCGATGAATTGATTTTCGATGAACTCGTCGGTTACCTGAACATTGTACCAGATAGTGTGCACACTTTTACACATAACTAACTGCATGCCCAACTCAAATTTTGACTTTTCGGAGATGTCTTTGGGAGGCGGGAATGGGTACCGCCGTCCCGGGAATCAACTGGACGATCGATTGGCTATAAATTTTGATGTAAAAAATTAAACCGGCCGATTAGTGGCTGAGTTGACGCCGCATTTGTGTCCCACTCAGGCGTCGTGTATCCAATTCCTTAACTTGCTAAGTACTCCATCACGACACAAACAACATTTTCCGCTTACTGTGGTGTTAGTAGAAGATTTTCAAATGTTATCATGTTATTCGTAACCCAGGAATGTTTGTGTATCTTTCAAAAAAGTTTGTTTGGTTATTTTAACCTCAAATCATTATAAAATCGTCGTAAATCTGCACCCACAAACAACCATTTTAACACATAATGTTTTCTGCAACTTCCCCATGTGATTGTTTATGTACATCTCTTTCCATTACATCTTCCGATGAAGCAATCCATTGACCAACAATCATTACAAAACGCCTACATTTTTTAATACACGGAAATACGATTATTGACGAGCAATATCGCCAATTGACACACATAACAACAAATTAATATTTACGTACAATATTAACCAGTACAATTCGCGTACTCGCTGTTAAATTCGACTGCAAAGATATCAACCGCGTAAAAATTACGAATAACAGTCACAAACAACAACGAACGAGCCTTTAAAAAGTGAGCACCTCATTAAAAAAATCACTCAATTATTTACTCTGGTCAAATGCTTGATGCAATTTTTTTATACAATGGTGTGTTACTAAATGGTTTCCTTTCACTTTCGCATACTGATTTTTAACGCTTTACAATCAATCACACGTAAAAATCGCAATAAGCTGATAAAACTTGCGTGCATATAAAAAAGTGCTTGTTTATTTCTGTGTTTTTCAAGTTTGCTGCTTGGTTTGTTTCAGCTTTTTGTTGTAATACGTGAAGTTGTTAACTTTCATTGGTTCACTGGTAGCTTAATGGTTTAGTTTTGGTCAGTCTTTCGCAGTGAGTACTCGTTCGTAACGAGCGTTCGTCTGTGTAGTAATTTTCGTTTAAATTCGGTCAGTTCAAATTGAACCGCAATAATTTGTTATTGCGCAAAATAAACGGAAGAAATTGCGTAAAACTGATGCGGAAATTATTGCGAACAAATCACATTTATCTGAGTACGGTGACTTAAATATAACTAGTAATTTAATTGATATTAATTTTGTAAAAATCTATTTTTTTTTAATTGTCTCAATTTATTTAAGTGAAAAACTAATATTTATTTCGAATTTTATGTAAAAATTATGTGTCGTAGTGTTTTTTTTAGTTAATTAACATTTAGTGCGCAGAATAACAATCTTTTAAGAGGTATGTAAATATTTTTTATATTTAATTACAGCTGCATATTAAATTTTAAAGTAGTTCCTCAAATATATTCGATATTTGTGGAAAATTGTTAGAATGTTAATAACACAAATTACTTTTTGGGTAAAATGACCAAAAAATAGATTTTTAAAACCTAGTAACCTTAAAAAAATAAGAGAAAGAGTAAGTAAGGGACGTTCAGATGGTTTGGCCATATAGTGTAAGAAGAATATATGATGCAAATGCGAATGGTAAAAGAAGTCGTGGACGCCCGAGGAAGACATGGCACGACCAAGTGAATCAGATATTTGAGTTGGACCATGCCAAGATTCATAATAATAGAAGAGCATGTATGAGACGATGTATGAATGTGAACGAGGCAAGGAGTGTGTGCCAAGATCGGGTTGATTGGCGGTCTGATCTCTTTGCCTACCCCTGCGGGGAAACGGCGTGATGGTTAGTTAGTTGGTTAAAAAAAAAGGGTAATTATTCCCCCAACCACCACACTTTTAGATATAGATTATGGAAATTATACTGCGTTTCAATAATTACTACAAGAAACTACTAGGTTATTAGGTTCTTAGTTCAAGTAAACTGAGTAATTCGTGCGCATTTAGATTGAAACAAAACTCACGCAAATATCAATCCTTCCAAAAAAATCTTAAATGGCGGCAAAGGAATCATTTCATGGGAAATTTTAAACTTTGATGGAATAAGAATGGAATTTTAATTCATCTTTTGCTATCTATCCGAAAGTAATTAGTACTTTCTTATAGAAATCATGTGTAATTTCCAAAATTGTGGCCGTTACTGGAATATTTCCAAAAATTATATACAAAAGTGATAATTTTCATTGTATTAAATGTACGCTCGAATTCATCGACAAATACGACATTTGTTTTTATTTTAAACCTTGTTTTAAGAAATTTTCTCTGTTAATTTGATCATTCTTTTGGAAGGCGAAACAACGGTCACGAAATAAAAATTATAACAAAACATTAGGAAAAACTACTTTAAAGGTTTGTAGTCCAGCTTAGATACATTTTAACTCCTCAGGCCTCGGGCTTTTTCTGTCAGAGGGTGAAAAAATGTCCGTTTGACAACAAAATACAAATAAATGAAATATTTCTAAATGTATTCGAAAACTAAAAGTGTTTTTAATACTCGTAGATGATGAAATACGCTAGTTCAAATAAACATATATATTTTTTTAAATATGTTTTACTTACAATTTCCAAAGCAAACATAAAAAAATTTAAAAAATGGTTATCTTGATGACGAAAAAAAATAAAAACAAGCACAAATTTTATTAGATAAATATATTATTAAAGTCACTGTCACCATACTTTAATATAGTTTAATAAAAATTATATAAAACTCATGAAGTTTTAAATTTTTTTTCTCAAAATTCGTTCAAAAACTTTGGTTTCATAGGGGTGCATTTTAATTATTTTTGTTAACTTCTTGATTTGAATAAAATGTGTGATTTTTTTTCTTTCTAACACAGTTTAGAAAATATTTCTCACAATGATAGTAAGGGAGATAAAACGATTTCTGTGAGACCTATGTGAGCTCTTCCCGAAAGCGAACAAAATAGCCTAAGTGGTTAAAAAATATTTCTACCAATTTTATTTTTTAGACAAAATGAAAAATTACGTGCAAATCGCAGAAAAACCTTAAAATAAATATTTTTATTAAATCTACTAGGTACTCAAATCGTATCTGGAAATAAGTAAATTTATGAAATGTTATCTTGGATTTAAACACAATAACATTTTGTAGACCACTTTTTTTAAAGTGCACTTACCTAGCTATTAAGTTTTATTACATTATTTCATCGGTAATTTCATCCTTTATCTCCAGTTATATCTCAAAATTCCGCAAGGTATTAACAAATTCTTAAAGTGCATTAATTAGAACCAAGATAGAATCCGTGAAAATGTTTTGCAACTGCAATTCACTCGGTTGATTCGCTATTTTATAGAATACAAAATATTTCTTCTTAGTCTAGATATTTGCCAATATACAATATATTTGCCAACAATCATTGTTTTGCTGGTAAAAACCTTTTACCGATAAGAATTTTATAACCAAGTGGTAAATACGAGTAAAAGAAATAAACAATTATAACTTATCGGAAAAACATTAAAATTATTTAATACTAACATCAGAAAAACTTTACCGTTTAAATAAACTAAAATAATAATTTTCTTTGCAAAATTTGTTTCCATGAAACTTTTAATAATGCATTTATGGCTGTGGGTTCAAATCTTTTTACGTAAATCTGTAAACCTTTGTTCTTTTATAGACAAGAAATATTATCATTTTCAAAAACAAACGTTGTAAGATAATTCGCTGATGATGGTATGGCTGTATTACAACATTTAAGGTCAATAAATTAATCATTTGTTGGCTATTTTGCTATCTTGTACAAAGTTGCACTATATTTCAAGTTTGCGGTTCTCTGAAGAAGGTATGATCGCGATCAAAAACCGGTTTACCCAAACCTTAAACCCGACGAAGTTTAAAATGCCCCACACAGCTGTCAAACTATAAAATAATATACGTAGGGGAGATAACTTTTCAGGGACGCAAGTTATCCAAAGCTAATGTTCTAATAGGTTGAAGTAAAAATATTTGGAGATGTTGGTTTTAAATTGAAAAAAATGTGTATAATCGGAAAAAACAATAAATAATGTACTACATTCTTTACTGCAATTGTGCTCAAGAATCGCCATTTAAAAACATTTGAGTACTTTTTTTGTGGTGTGCAAATTAATGAATTGACGTTTAGCGCCCTACCGCCCTATGCGGTTACGTCGTTCCTTTCCCATAATTTGTGGTTCAGTTCGCAGTCTTACACTCTATACAGAGGGTGTCCCAAAATATTGTTATCCCTTTGAAGAATGATAGACCAACTCACGATAGATCAAAATGTCATAACATGTCGAGAACAAAATAAGTTTCAAATTCTCCAAAACAGGGCAATGAGAATAATATTACGGCGGAATAGATTTTCAAAAGTAAACAAAATGATAAAGGAACTGAATTGGCTAACCATGAAACAGATGCTGACCTTAAATACGATGATATTTATACATAAAATAATTAACAACATTTTACCAAAATACTTTTCAAACAAAATTGTATTCAACAAGGACATTCACAGACATAACACAAGAACATGCAAATAAATCAGGCTTCAACAAAAGGATAAGGCGAATACGCAGAACAGTTTGCTGTACAAGGGGATGAAGTTGTATAACAAGCTACCAGAGACTTTGAAGTCCACACCAATTGGAAAGTTCAAGACATATTGTAGGAGCTACATAAAATTTCATAAAATTTAGTTTGCAATATGAAATATTATAATTAATTAGAAATTTGTAAACTTAAATGTGCAAATTACTAAAATAAAATTAATAAATAATTAAATAAAATGGCTTTAGTTAAATGTCGTTAGTTTTCGATATACTGGCACTTTTATGAATTTCGAGAAAATCGACAACGTTGTCGAAGATTCAAAATTTCATTACGCAACCACGAATACCTCTGCCATTGACCACAGTATAAAATAATAACAGGGCATATACCTTAGGAATACAAAAACTTAATAGGCCACTTGCATGGATTTCATAACGACTTGGAAAAAATCATGTGGATAGATCTTTTTACTAAGATTAAGAAAAAGTTAGTAAAATTGTTTAGAAATGTACAGTTTTTGTTATTTTTAAATAAATAAATCCATTATTTAGGCTCGTGACGTCACTACATGAAAATGTCCCGTCTCCGAAAATGTTCCTCTTATTTTTTTTAAATTCCACACTGATTTATTTTTTATATGGCATCACTTTGATTTCAGGCGAATTTTTTAATTCGTTCACTAGATTTATTGTTTGTTCTCTGCGAACTTATCTTTTGGTTTCACTTTTTGACAGATGCTCTGAAGAGAACCCCGTACTTTTAATGATCTACGGGGTTCTCTTCAGAACGTGCAGATGATGTCGGTACGTGTTTTAGAGGTATAATGATTATGGTGCTGATTTTAACAAAATTAAATTTTATAATATTCTTATTATTATTATAATTTACAAGTACAAGTATATTACATTGAATTTAGTAATATAAACGCTGTTCATTATAATGATTTATGGTCAATAAGATGGATCAAGGAAAAAAAATATTTATGAGATGTAATATTTTTGGTATGCCTCGTTATTCTCCTGTGCAATTCGTGTGGAAAACGTTATTTTTTTTTAAATGATTTTCGGTTATGTAATTATCGTTTTTTCACACCTATAAAATTATGTCCCGTCTTTCCGGTTTATAAAAAATGGTCTGATTTATCGGATTGAAATTTTCAAAAAATCCCCAGGGTTTCAAAAATACGATTAAAAAAAAAATAAAAATGCCGAATGTCTTAGAATATTTGCCTAAACCGGAAAAAAAATTAAAAAAATGTGATGCAAGTGGCCTATTTGTTTTTATTGGCTAACTTTGAATATTAAAAAATGTAGAACACGAACCAAGCTAGTGATATTTCAACATTTCTTATTAAGGGAAGTTTTTAAAATGGTAACATAACTATATTTCACTTTTAAAAATATTTGTATCCATTTTAATGCAAAAAGAGTTCGTGAAATTATTTAAAAAATAGCTCATTCATTTGAAAGTCAACGTGAGTCAAGGGCTGATAGCTAACTCACGATGGACTAGAACGTCATACTATTTCTTTGGTAAATTTACAATTTGGGAGACTGATATGGATATCGCCGCCCTGAGGACCACTTATTGGATAACCAATACTTCTGTCACATAGGTCACTAACACTTAAAAGGGGTACCCGAGTTTATGGGGTGAGGTTTTTTATTTTTTTGAGTGGATACCTTGCAAGAGACCCAGTTGTTCCCGTCTGGAGCCAGTGAGACTATAGCATCCCCAATTGGGGTATGTTGTGAGGCTGAAGGTAGTGGGGAGGCTATTTAGATTTGTTCGCCAAACACGGCGAAAACCATTTAAACGTATCAATTTTGTATGGTGGTCTTACACCAGGGCGATATTGAGAGTATCTTACATTCTGGAACGTGCCGCAAATATATTATACTGGGTATCCCAAAAAAAAGTTTATATTTGTTTTGCTTTCTGTGTGAACACAACTTTTCCGAGGGTCGCGGGGGGTATGACAATCAGTAGCCTGGCTCTTGGGAATTCAGTCACTATGGAGCATTTATCGGGAGCGACCACGCGTTGTGCGTGCGCGACTTTTTCAAAAAATGGTGATTCGGCGACTGTAGCGCGTAGAAGATTCTGCAAAATTCGAGGTTTTCGTCAATTCAATGATACGCAAAGCATTCCTCTCATTCGAAAATGGGACAAAAAGTTTTAAGAGATGAGTCCAACGCTGGCAAAACCAAAATCCGGGCGACCAAAGTCATCGAGAATGGTAGAAAACGTAGAGAGTGTTTATCAGTCTTTTCGTGACGACTCAAACTCAAACTTCAACAAAACGCGCTAGTGCTTTAAATGTGCATAGATCATCGTTACCCAGCATTTTGTAATAAGACCTAATTGTTGCACCTTACAAACTTACTGGCAATAACCAAAGAACATGGTTCCAGCAAGACGGAGCAACATCACATACGTCCAATACGTCTGTCTCTGCGACGAGATCGTGAAATTTCCCTGGTAAATTGATCTCCAGAGGAGGTGACATAAATTGGCCTCCTTGCAACCCTGACTTAAACCCTATGGACTTTTTCGTGTGGGGTTATCTCAAATCTAAAGTGTACGCCAACAATTCGACTTCTCTGATGCAATTAAAAGTAAATATCCAGCCGAGCCGTCATAAGAAATTTTACTCTCCGATTAAATGAATGCCGCGAACGCGAGGGTTTACATTCGGACGATATTATTTTTAAGAAATAAACTCCCAAATTGCGTATTTTAGTATTTATTAAACATATTTTGGATGGAACCTTTACTCTTTTAAAATCGATCCACTAAATATAAACTTTCTTTTGGGACACCCAGTATATTATTTTGAAATGAATTAATTGTGATAAAACACAAATTAATTAAATAAAATTTATTCGCCAACGCAGGGATTCGATCCCGCTACCTTCGGGTTGCGAGTCAAGAGCCTTACCCCTTAACCAAGATTTTTTAAGGAAACGAAGGAGAGGATTTTTCTCCAAAAATACTGGCTCTCAAAATCCTCAGAGTCTCAGAATTTTTGAAGAAAAATACTGGCTCTCAGAATCCTAAAAGCTTAATATTATTATTTCTTATGTTCTTTTGTTTTCCTTTTACTACTATTATTACCTTATTATCTTTTTTTGTTTCATTTACATTTATACCCACCTGCTCTTTTTTAATATTACATTCTAGTTAGGTACCTACCTACTTTATCAATTGTCTAAATAATTCTTCACACAAACAGTTCCAATATATAAAATTACACTAAAATTAATAACTTTTTTGAGTTTATTGAACTTGAATAATTAATGCAATTTAAAAGAGTATGTTTTATAATTCACATTTAAATCACAGTTCGTCTTACTTTCATGTTTAGCAAACATAAAATGAAAATCTATATCTTTAAACATTTTTTTATGATATTCGAAATCACTATATTTATCGACACGCGGAAACCAGACTTTACACAAATAAGTAATAAAAAATTATTTGCAATTTTTTATTCAAATTTCGAAACGTACGTGCATTTTGTCGCAGACTAATAATAAAAAATTCCTTTGAATTCGTTATTTAAATTTTAACCTTTTAACGTCCGAACAAGGGGAAATATATATTATGTTATACTTGTAGAATCATTAGACTCCAGATACTAATATCTACAGCCTGTATGTCGGACGAATATCTACAGCTCATATGTTGAATTAATATCTACGAAACTTCAGAGTGTTGATTAATATCTAGAGAGCGTAGGTTGAACTAATATCTACAGAGCGTAGGTTGGACTAATCAGCTAATTGTGTCCAATAGTCCGATATTAGGGATTTTTACATACATACTTACATAAATTAAGTTTTTTAAACTGCTTACGCAATATTACATTATTCCAATATGCTATACATAATTGCAAACCCAACCTCTGCAAGTGCTGTAGATATTCGTCAGCACTTTGATTCTTATAGATATTAGTCAACAGTTTGAGCTGTAGATATTCGTCAACACTTTGGTTCCCATAGATATTAGTTCGATTTTTTCAGTTTTTCAGAATTCCTGTAGATATTAGTAGACGCCTCCGAATCATTATAATAAATTCCCAGACCATGAATAACCTTACAACCTTTTAATAATACTTAACATACCTAGTACATTAATTGACAGTGCGTTCAAAAAAATATTTAGTTTCATTTTTTTCGCATTAGCTCCACACAGGAGGTCGTGAGGAAAATAATTCACCTCAGGGACTTTGTCATCTTTGGGGATTTTGTGTAGAGGGTCCTTTTAGGAAAGGAAGAAGACGAAGTTCTGGGTGGGTGGGAATCTGGCGGTCAGTGTGTCCAGGAGTGACGGACGTATAAATTCATCGCTCCCACTGCGGGGCAAGACGATGGATCGAGAGAGTCCTGCTGGAGAAGTCAAGTGGTATCCCTTGACCAGTCTCTCTCGATCTGTCCCTCCACGCAGTAAATGAGCAGACCATTCGCCGCTGAGAGCTACACAAATTTCTCCCGTGAACTCTGGCACCTTTGCTAAGTCAACAAACTTAGATTGTCACTTGGTGTGACGGCGTAGGTGGATATTAGTTTTATTTTATTAATTTTTCTAAATTTATTGTTTTAAGTTCAAATTGTTTGGTAATGACTTAAGAAGGCGACACAGCTGTCACGCGCAATAATAATTACACAACAGAAATTGTTAAAAAATAAAATGTTTTTATTAATTTAAAAATAAAATTATTGAATATGTAAAAGAAATAAAAGGAATAAAATTAAAAAAAATAATAATAAAAAGAGGTGTAAGTTATCAAATAAATGGTCCCTGGAGCGGTGGTACTCATACCCACCTCCCAAATTGTTAACTTGGCAATCAGAGGATCTAACCCGCGACGTCTGGGTTCCGAGGTAAGGCGCGTTTTCATATCGCGACAAAATAATCAACAAAATATCCTAGCTACAAAATATCTAACTTAACCTAATCTAATTTTACAGGGCGCCTGTATCATTTTTGAACAATAATTTATTGTTTTTACAGGATGTCTGTATTACTTTGTATTATCTATATTATCTGTACTATTTAATTTGGGAGGCGGGAATGGGTATCGCCGCCCCAGGAACCTTTATTGGATAACCAACACCTCTGCCGTAGGTCACCCCAAGTGGTTCGCTACGTTTGGTGATTTAGCAGGGGTGCCCGGGTACATACTGAACCCAAGATTCCTACCCACCCCTTAAACCCTTTTCGTTCCCAGAACTCTCCTCTCCTTCCTTTCCTTAAAAAAACCCTCCACACAGCATCATAGGTGAGCATAAAGATGACCTAGGCCCTGAGGGAAATTATGTTCCTCAGGGCCTCCTGTGTGGAGCTCATGTAAAAAAAAAAAACTTTTTTTCCCATTTTACTATTTTTAACAATAATTTATTGTATTTACAAAATGTCTTTATTATTTTAGTACCATTTTTTGTTTGGTTAGGTTAGGTTAGGTTCGGCTAAGTTAAAGTAGATATTTTTTTTGGATGATGTTTTGCCCGTAGGATATTTTGTCATTACATTGTAAATGGTATTTGTTGAAATCGATTAGATAAATACGTAATACAAGAACAAACAAACTATTCCACATCCCACAATCAAAAACTAACTACTCACAACAAACATTTCTGAAAAGGACGTGCACAAAATATAACAATATCCTTTCAGACGCTGATATTTTCCATTTGTCCTCAGTTCAATTCACAAAATATGTAACGGAGAAGATCAAAACAGATTGTTGATCGTGAATCCTGCTGTGTGCCTTATTTTATTGTTTTTCTCTTATTATGTTGGTTTCATCTGATTTTCGTATGAATTATTATGTTGGTTTCATCTGATTTTATTATGTTGGTTTCATCTGATTTTCTGTAATCTAGTTAGGTATTATGTATGTATAACTTCTTATATTAATGAGTTTTTTGTTTTTTCTTTAAATTCTATATTCTCAAATGTGGAAACTTCACTGGTTCATGCAAATTTGTCAAATGTAATTATTTAATAAAATATGTACAACTGTTTGTTTCCCAAATAAAGTAAAATAAAATAAAATAAAAAGAATTTGCATCATAGGAATTCCACGCTTTGTCAGTCGTGTTATTTGGATGCAAATCATTATAACGACCATTAGTCGATAACTTTATGTAATCATCGACGCGAACAGTTTAAATCTAGTAGCGGTGAATAAACTTTATGTAGGCAATGATGTACTGACAGTTTACTTGTAACGACTGAAGCTTAACAGTAATTACGTATGGTAGTTATGAACGTGGATAATGTACTATCCAATTAAATTGATAGTACATTATCAGTCTTGCTGATAGAATATGTGATAGAATCTGTTTGTTGGAATTTAAAAAAGATTCGAATATTAGTATGATGTCACTATCTCGTAAACTAACATTTTTTATATTAGCTCCACACAGGAAGCCATGAGTGATGCTGTGTGGAGGGCCTTTTTAAGGAAAGAATTGAGAGGAAGTTCTGGAAAGGAAAAAGGTATGAGGGGTGGGTAGGAATCTGGTGGTCATTCCTCCAACTGCGGTGCAACGTCATGAGGATCCGGCTGGAGAGGTCAAATAGCTTCTTTAACCAGTATATCTTTATTCAGCAACCAGCATCCGCCGTGAAGACCTAGACACCTACGGCCGCCGTGGTTAAGGGGTAAGACTCTTGAATCGCAACCCGAGGGTCGCGGGATCGAATCCCTGCGTTGGCGAATAAATTTTATTTAATTAATTTAAATAAAATTAATCACAATTAATTCATTTCAAAATAATATACTGGGTGTCCCAAAAGAAAGTTTATATTTAGTGGATCGATTTTAAAAGAGTAAAGGTTCCATCCAAAATACGTTTAATAAATACTAAAATACGCAATTTGGGAGTTTATTTCTTAAAAATAATATCGTCCAAATGTAAACCTTCGCGTTCGCGGCATTCATTTAATCGGAGAGTAAAATTTCTTATGACGGCTCAGCTGGATATTTTCTTTTATTTGCATCAGAGAAGTCGAATTGTTGGCGTACACTTTATATTTGAGATAACCCCACAAGAAAAAGTCCATAGGGTTTAAGTCAGGGTTACAAGGAGGCCAATTTATGTCACCTCTCCTGGAGATCAATTTGCCAGGGAAAATTTCACGAACTCGTCGCAGAGACAGACGTATTGGACGTATGTGATGTTGCTCCGTCTTGCTGGAACCATGTTCTTTGGTTATTGCCAGTAAGTTTGTCAGGGTGCATCAATTAGGTCTTATTACAAAATGCTGGGTAACGATGATCTATGCACATTTAAAGCACTAGCGCGTTTTGTTGAAGTTTGAGTTTGAGTCGTCACGAAAAGACTGATAAACACTCTCTACGTTTTCTGCCATTCTCGATGACTTTGGTCGCCCGGATTTTGGTTTTGCCAGCGTTGTACTCATCTCTTAAAACTTTTTGTCCCATTTTCGAATGAGAGGAATGCTTTGCGCATCATTGAATTGACGAAAACCTCGAATATTGCAGAATCTTCTACGCGCTACAGTCGCCGAATCACCATTGGCATGGACTCCGCTAGTTTTTGATAATTTTCAGAGGTCCTCTCATCCCGAAATCAAATCTGAAAGAGTGTTCTTACAGTGCAGTCGATTTTGCATATTCTAGCTTTGCAAATGGCCTTAAAAAATTCTCAATAGTGTTCATATCTGGTGTATTCCCGGGCCAATCTAAAACTTTTATCTCCTTATCTTGGAAATATTTCATAATTTCCTTCGACTTGTGGCAGGGAGCAAACTCCTGTTAGAGAATTTCTCCTCCTTGGGGTTGGAACTTTTCAAGTTCTTTGTGCAAATGTTATTTCAACATCGATTTTTATTTTTGGCTGTTCATCATGCCTTCGTTTGGCACCAAAGATCCAAGCCCCGTGTACGAAAAGCACCACCAAAACATTAATTATTGAAACATTTGGTTGTTTTTTAATTTGGTCAATATGCCACAGGTCGATGTCATAACAGTTTAAGATTGGCCCGGGAATACACTAGATATGAACCCTTTTGAGAATTTATAGGCCATTTGCAAAGCTAGAGTAAGCAAAATCGACTGCACTACAAAAACAAAGATGGCAGAAACGCTCTTCCAGGTTTGATTTCGGAATGAGAGGATCTCCGAAAATTTTAAAAAATTCGAGAGTCCATGCCAAAATGAGTGAAAGCAGTTATTGAAGCCATACGGGGAGATTTTTCCAATTAATTTGCATAATGGTTGTTGTATAATTATGCAGAAACATTATTTTACAAGCAATAAATGGTTTTACCATAATAATTGACAATTTTTCCATTAGTAGTAGACTAAGAATTATTTGTACCAGTCTGAAGATGCCTTTGACGAGCTGAAACCGGTTACGGTCAAATAAAATTAAGTGGAATAAAGTTTTATATTCGTTTTATTATAATATATTATAATGGAATTTCACCATGAATTATCACTCTCAAAAATAGAAAAAATATTCCATTAATTTGCACAATACTGTATTTCCTCCCAAGAGTGTCTTAACTGGCAAAGGGCGGTGGAGAAGCTTTGGTTACGTCACATAAAAGAGAGATTCCATCCTAGATGTAGGTATCTCATTACTCCGCGATGCATGTTAGGTAGTTACCTACTTGTGTTTATGTTTACACGTTGATTGTGATTGTAAAAAGAATACATTGATAATTTTTAAACCTTGAAAGCTATTTTAAAAACCTAACTGAATAAATTGACCTTTTCTTGAAGGTAGACTTGTACTGTTATTGTTATTATTTGTTATTGATACAATAATATTATGTATTTTCAAACATTGTGTGGTAATGTGTGCCTCACTGGGTACCTACTTTGCATGTACTGAGGCCCCAATTTTTCAATTTTATAAAATTCAGTAAAAAGATAATACGAAAAAAAAATTAAATAAAATGGGAACCCCTCAGCAACGTAAGCAAGTATACTCGTTAAAATAACGATAGCAGTCAAGTACAATAAGCGAGTTTACTCGTCAACGCGTGTGTCTCCATAGAAACCGTTATAACTCCGTTATTGTTTTAGTTACATCCGTAAAATAAAAAGTGAAAGGTCGATAGTGAAACATGCTGCACATCTCTATTCAAGTTGTCCATAGAAATACATAAAAAGAACATTCTGTCAGACGCGCAGTCTGACACAAAATTTATCCCGCCAAATTTCCTACGGGCGGGTCGCCCGCTCCCGACATTGTTAATTTTTATTAAACATTTTTATATGAAATGATTGAAAAGTGAGGTGACAAAAATGTTTATTACACATTTATACAATAGAATAACGTGAGTCATTTTGACATTTTTTTAAAGTTTACATTCTAAATTTTAATATTTACAAATATTAATATTTATTTATAATATAATAATTCGCAAGCTTATTTTGTAACCTGTCTAAAACAGTTATTACTATTCGGCTATGTTCAGAAATGTTTCATTTATAGAGCATTAAATGTGAAGCGGTAATAACACTAAGTTTTCGTAAAATGTCATTTCGTTTAAGATATTTAAAGTGCAAATTGGCGATTTTCTGAGGGGATGAAATAAAGTACAATAATGAATGTGGTAATGATTTTTTTAAATCGACAAATATTATGAGGTACATTTGTGTATAATGAAATGTGTATTGTGATAGAATTACGTAAATGGAAATTAATTAATTTATTTCCACTTACACGGCAAAACATGTGTCATTAACATATAAATAGTGATTTGATATTTACGATCATTAGAGTGCAAGTACTGGGAGGACATAATATGGTTACATGATATATTAGGTCTTTAAATATTTAATCAAAGTACGCGCCATTGCTATCTATGCACTTTTGCCATCTCATAGGTAGTTCAATGATCCCTTTACTAAAAAAACCATTCGGACGGGAATCAATAAAATCTTTGAAAGCGGTTTGGACTGCCCCATCGGAGTTGAATTTTTTCCCTTGCAAGAAGTTATCCAAATTTCGAAAAAATGGTAATCTATTGGGGCAGAGTCCGGAGAGTACGGTGGATGTCTTAGACATTCCAATTGAAGCTCCTCTAATTTGTTAGCCGTCTGTTGTGCAGTGTGTGGTCTAGCGTTCTAACGTGCGTTTGTTGATTTGCTTTACTCAATTCGTGAGGTACCCACCTTTCAAACTTTTTCACCTTCCCAATTTGCTTCAAGTGGATTAAAACAGTTTTATCACTAACACCGCAGCCTACAGCTAACTCGGACGTGGTTTGCGATGGATCCGCTTCCACAATAGCCTTCAATTCTTCATTATCAACTTTGGTCTCCGGCCGTCCACGGGGCTTGTTCTGCAGATCGAAATTTCCAGAACGAAAACGTTGGAACCAAAAACGCACTGTGTTTTATTTTGCGGCACCGTCGCCATACACATCTCTAACCCTTCGAGCCGTTTCTGCAGCACTGGTGGCACGGTGGAACTCGTACTCGTAAATAACGCGATATTTCAAGTTTTCCATTTTGTAAACTAAGTGACGCATAGAAAAAAACAATTAAGGAAAAAACAAATGAATTATAATTTTCAAAACACAAATACATGAGTAAGTAGCTGTATAAATTTGAATTTGGAATTCTTAACCAAAGAGAAGATATTTGAGATCAAAGTTGCCAGTACGGCAAAACGCCAATTTCATACGTAAGGACCTAATATTATGAATACGTGCTACTAGCAGACAATTTTTTTATGCATCTTTTGTAGGAGGACAGACTACCGGCATGATCTATATTAGCATGTTCGTTATCTAAAAGGTCTACCTCAAGCGTTCTCTCCCGATCCGACGCAGTTGGTGGGAAGACATATCTGCTACCGTGAACTTGGGTACTTCCGCTAAAAGCCTGCCAAACGGAGCAAACCACTTGGGTTGACCTATGGCAGAGGTGTTGGTAATCCAATAAATGGTTCTAAGAGCGGTGATATCCATACCTGCCTTCCAATTCCTGTATTTTTTGACAGTAGCTCCACACAGGAGACCCTTCTTCTTTTTCTTGTGCCCTGTCCGTTCAACGGACGTTGGCTATCATGTTGGCTATGCGGACTTTGTTTACTGCGGCCCAGAACAGCTCCACGGTAGACTGGCCAAACCACTGTCTCAGGTTTTTCAGCCATGAGGTTCTCCTTCTTCCAGGGCCCCGTCTTCCGGCAATCTCTCCCTGCATTATGAGATGCATGATTTCACACTTCTCTGGATGTCTCATCACATGTCCAAGATATTGAAGTTTTCGGATTTTTGTAGTTTTAATTACTTCGTTTTCTTTTTTCATCCGAACCATAACATCTTCATTTGTAACCCTGTCCATCCAGCTTATTTTAAGTATTATTCTGTAGATCCACATCTCGAATGCCTCAAGTCGCCTAATTAGTTCTTCAGTAAGCGTCCATGCTTCCGTTCTATAAAATAATATCGAAAACATGTAGTATCTGACCATTCGCATTCGTAATCCAAGGTTGAGATCATGACTGCAGAACATTTTTTTCATGCGGATAAAGGTTACACGAGCTTGCTCAATGCGGCATTTGATTTAAACTGAAGGATCCCATCTATCATTTACATTGCAGCCCAAGTATATAATACTATGTACCTTCTCTAGTTTTGTTCCAGCAATATAAAGACCAGGAGACCCTGGGGGAAATAATTCTCCCTCAGGGCCTATATATCTTTGGGGATGCTGTGTGGAGGGTCTTTTTAGGAAAGGGAGGAGAAGAAGTACTATAATAATATAATCTTCTGTAACATGTGTTGTAACGTCATCAGAAAAGCAAAAGAAATTTACTACTCAGAAAAAATTAAAGAAAGTAACAACAATCCCAAAAAAATATGGGAAATACTAAGAGAAGCCACAAACTCAAAAACTACAAAAGAGAAACAAAACATAAATAAACTTTCTATTGATGGACATATTGTTGAAACCACAAAAAATCCTAAACTCGTTGCTGATCATGTAAACAATTTTTTTATTAACATTGGTCCAAATCTTGCTTCTCAAAT
The DNA here is from genome assembly GCA_917880885.1 of Limnephilus marmoratus. Lineage (NCBI taxonomy): Eukaryota > Metazoa > Arthropoda > Insecta > Trichoptera > Limnephilidae > Limnephilus > Limnephilus marmoratus. The sequence continues at coordinate 34,676,623 of OU862926.1, forward strand.
CCCCAAGGGTGGAAACACCCAATCTACCAATTCCGAGGATCAAGCAAATAAAAAAAATATAAAATTTCTCTTCCGAACTGTAACAAAAGAAGAAATTCTCAGTACAATTAAATCTCTAAAAAACACTTATTCCGCTGGACCAGATGAAATTACGACCAAAATCCTTAAAATGCTGTCTTCAGAGATTACATTGCCACTGGAATACCTTATAAACCTAAGCATTGCACAGGGCTACTTCCCCTCTAACCTAAAACAGAGTATCGTAATTCCCATCTACAAATCTGGAAACAAGACAGATATCAACAACTATAGACCAATTACTCTACTAAATAGCTTGTCTAAAGTTTTTGAAAACCTCATTAATGCACAACTTTTAAAATTTATCGAGAGTCATAAAATACTTTCAAATAATCAATATGGATTTCAAAAAAACAAAAGTACATCAGATGCCATTGCTATTGTGACAGACTTCATTGTAAAAAGCCTTGATAAAGGAAATAAATGTATCTCAATCTTTTTAGACCTTTCTAAGGCTTTTGATACAATATCGCACTTAAAACTAATTAAAAAAACTAGAGAAAATCGGCATTACAGACAAAGAGCTAAATTTCTTCAAAAGCTACCTAAATGGACGCCAACAACAGGTTAAAATACAGAATACCCTCAGTAATCAGCGTTCAACTGACTATGGAATTCCACAAGGAAGCGTTTTGGGACCGACTCTGTTCTTACTGTATATTAACAACTTTTGCAACCTTGAAATTCAGGGACACATTGTTAGCTTTGCAGACGATACTGTCTTATTATTCGAAGACAAAAATTGGTCAGCTGTATTTAAAAAAGCTGAAGAAAATATTAACTTCATTAAAAATGGTTAGATATCAACACACTTACCCTTAACACGAAGAAAACAAAATATGTTACTTCAAGCATCAATACTACAGGCCAACCTAATGATGATTACTTCATAAAAATTCATAGCTGTACGAATTCCAATGAATGCAGTGAGTGCCCCAGTATAGAGCGCACTTCACAGATGAAGTACCTCGGCCTCACCATTGACCCATACCTCAAATCGAACCTACACACCCAGATCATTGCAAATAAAATTAGAAAAACAATACACTTCTTCAGATCCATAAGGAACTTTCTTAACTTACAACTCCTAAAAACGATTTATTTTGCAATCACCCAATCTATCATTGAGTATGGTATCATTGCATGGGGAGGGGGCACTTCATCAGCTCTGGATCCTGTCGAAAAGGCGCAGAAAATAATCATGAAAATTATTCTCAAACTTCCTCTAACCGCAAACAGTGACCTAATTTTCAAAACAATGAGAGTATTTGATGTTCGACAAATCTATGTAAAAACTATCCTCATACATCTCTTTAAAAACAAACATGTGCTTTACGAAAAAAAAATTAACTTAAGATTTACACGTAACTCCAATAAAGACACTTTGCAAGTTCCAGCGCTCTCTTCCACCTTTGGTCAACGTAGCTTTAGATACTTTGCCACGAAAATATTTAACATTCTCCCAGAAAACATCAAACTGAGTCAAACACAGAAAGAGTTTAAAAAATATGTTAAAATTTGGATATATTCTAACGACCGAGCCTATACTGGTGCCCTCGACCAAACGCCCTGTCATTGACAGTTATTATTGTAGTATTAACCTTGCAGTTTTTGTATTGTGTATATGCAAACAATGATGTAAACTCAAATAAAGTTTTTGCTGTATAGAAATCTACATTATACTTGTATAAAAAACCATAGATAAAATTGTCAGAAACTTTTAACAAAAAATTCTGCCTCAATACAGGTTCAACCGGCATCGTATGGTATTTTGGGATGGGGTGGTTGCACAGAATCCGTCATTTATCCAATAATTACAGTTCAAAAACTAATACTGAGAATCATATTTAAATGCCAACCTACCCACCCCTCTAATGTGCTATTTACTAAATTTAGGGTCTTAGATATTCGCCAACTATTCACTAAGACAAGCCTATCCTACATACGGAAAAATAACCTACTGGTGGCTCCACAACATCAAGCCCAAACCCGCTTTTCATCAAACCTGGGATGCGTGGTTCCAAAAACTAGAACCACATTTGCTCACCGACAATTTTGGTTCATTGCCCCCAAAATATACAATGCATTGAGCACCGATATAAAATCAAATATTACCATACCTCTTTTTACTATTCGTGTTCAAAATTGGATATTCGAAAGGGGACGAGATTTCTTTAAAGAATATATGACTTTCTAACCATTATAAAAGAAAAGAAAATAATTAAATTAACTAAATAAAATATCATACTTCACATCTTTTTCCAACCTGACTTCACTGAAATCTAATCTAACCTAAATATATACTCTTCTAGGCGATTATTTACCTACCTTGATAAACTTCCAATAAAAATTTTAGCTTTCATAAATTTTTTTTTATAGATTAACACTATTAAATCTTACTTCTTAGTATTTTATATTTTATAGTATTTTATTTTTAATTTCTTTAAAACATTTTCTTTTTTATTATGTATGTATACATTATATGTGTGTTTTTATATGTATTTATATGTATATATAAATATATATATATTTATATGTATTTGTATATGTATATGCATAATCAAGAAAAAAACAAAAAGTGTACTTTCAAAAATTGTATGAAATAAAAAAAAAAAAAAAAAAAAAAAAAACCTAGTGAGGCAGGCTATGAACAACTAAAAATATTGTATAATTATGCTACTTCTGTATAACCGTTCTTACATTACTTTCTATTTGTTAATTTTTTTGTACTGATGTAATCTACATTGAATGTGTACTCTTTTAGTTGTAATGTTGCCAATTTAATTAAATAAAGATATATATTATTATTATTATTATTACTTTTTATTAGTATTAAGACTACTTATGTTCCTTAAATGTATTATTTAGTTATTTATAAGTTATATCCTCCAAAACTAATGCGTTCCTATCAAACTGAGTAGACTGTAAATGTTCCTAATTAGAATGAATAATTAATATTAATTTCCTAATTAAGGCATTATTATTTTCAAATCATAAGATTTTGCCAAAATGTCAACTTCCTGTCAATTTCACATGGATTTTCGCATGACTAATACATCTTCTTTAACACGTAGACAATTATATAGAAATTATGTATGCAAAAGGAGTCCCGATTCGCTAAGTCCGTTCTTAAATGATTCCTTAATTAGCGAAGGTTGGTATAGTTGCCTTGAGTCACGTCCGCTTAGTGAAAATTTCCACAAAACCGGTTTGCAAATCGTTAAATATAGCAGTTTTCTGGGATACGACAGGTATGACGTCTGAACCCACCAAAATATGTTGATCATTCAATGGTCGACCGCGAAATTAACCTAAACTTCAAAGTGACGTCAACAAGACTTTTGTTAAAACTTTTTGCTTTTTGTGAGTCAGTGGGACTATGGCATCTCTTTCAACGGAAGCAATCTTCCGAACAGGCCCTCCATTGATATTTGCTTGGTGTAACCCTAAGTGACCAGCTCAGTCACTTCAACCAGTAAAGTTAGCCTCCCAAAGACTGGGCGTACTGTACAGGGCCCGCAGATACTTTAATAGCACACAACTGCTAACCCTGTACAAATCACAAGTGCGCCCCACGGTTGAATTTGGCAGCTACCTCTGGTCTGGAGCTCCAGAATACCTGAAAAATACCCTCGACTCTGTGCGGAAACGGGCACGCCCGTTTGATAGATTCTCTCATCTTAACAGACGGATTGCAATCTTTAGAGCACAGGCGTCGGGTGGGAATGCTATCTTTGTTCTACCGGTACCGAGGAACTAGCATCATTGATCCCTTCGGCACCAGTGCATAGTCGGGAAACACGCCAAACGCGTGCCCAACATTTGTACAGAGTTGACATTTGTCACATGAGAACAGGTCATTTCTTCGACTCGTTCTTATGTTCAACAGCTCAGCTGTGGAATGATTTGCCGGCCTCTGTGTTTCCTCCTCTCTACAACATGGGTCTCTTCGAGATCGATGCTCATTCCTTCCTCTACTCAAAAAGACCCTCCACACAGCATCCCAGATGACGTAGGCCCTGAGGGGAATTATTTCCCTCAGGGCCTCCTGTGTGGAGTTAATGTAAAAAAAAAAAATCTCTACTTGGGGTATATCATGAGGCTGAGGGGGTTAGGCGGGAAAGAGTAAGGTCGGGAATTACCTGAATTGTACTTTTTGTAGTTATTTTTTGATTATAAGTATTTATCATTTTTCAATAATGTCTAAATTTAATAAGAATGTTAATAAAATCTGAAATATATTCAGATGATGAGGCGACCTCCATGATGGACGATCCCAAAAATATCTTTTTATTTTTAATTCTGTCTACTTATTATTTATTTTAATTTTATACTTATTTTTTGTTATTTGTGTGATGAATTTTGTTTTCATTTTATGTTTTAATTAGGTACTTACCTAATATTTAAACTTTTTTTGCTTTTATAGTTGTTTACGTAATATGGCAGACTGGGATTGAACTACCCTCCCAGTCCTGCTGGAATAAAAACTTAAATAAAAATAAAATAAAATAAATAAATTAGTTTGTAAGTGCGCAAATAAATACACAAATGGACCAATTTTCGTCAAGAAACACATGTACGTACATATTTTTTAATGATTTTATTGAAACTAAAATTAAAATTCTAATACATAACTCTGCTAGATAATGTATTGATTTATTTTACTGCATGATTACATTATTTGAAATGGGTGTGGTATAATACAAAAACTTTTTTGAAAATTTAACAAATTTGCCAACGACCTATGGAATAACCTTATTATACTAAAAATTTAAAAAAAATCTACAAATTTATTACATAACTTCACTAGATAAAAGAACAATCTTTCGAAATCCATTTATAATTTTTTGTGGAAAAGAGTCAATACGTCTAAAAAGTTTTTTGAAAATGACGTATTTCCGGCTTTCTCTGGTAATGCCCTCTTAACGAACTAAAATTTATAAAATATTGGAATAATCCCCAAAACAAAATTCTGCATAAGGAAATCGAAAACCGATATGATTTTAGGTTTTCACGGCAAAAATTATTTTCGTTATTTATTTTTGTGGTTTTATGACATGTTGCGCTACCTCCTTCTTTAGCCAACGTTTCGGACAGCGTTATAGTGTCCATCATCCGAAACATTGAACACTAACGAAGTAGCTGGCGCAACACGACATAACACCCCAAAAATAAATACTTACATATGTGAATATATAATACATATATAATGCAGATATATTCATTCATGTAGAGACAGATCGCAACAATGCACTAATGTACGCAGGGCCGGATCTACGAAATCTAGCGCCCTGTGCAGTAGGTACCGATGGCGCCCCCCCCCCCCCCCTACATTTTTATTTTGATTAAAAATTCGTTTATCCCAATTTTTTTTTATTTATTTTTTTTTTTTTTACACTAATTTATCAAATAAAATCAAGACATATAAAGGGTGTAACCCTATCTAAAGTTTTCGAATAAATAAGCCACGATCTATGTAATTCTTCTCCATTAGGCAGTTTCTTGTAATAATACTTAGTATTAAATTTACGCTTGTTCGTAATAGGAAAATCAAAACCTTTCAATTGTACAGGACCTTCCTGAACTAATAAACTAATGGAATTTTGAGATAACTTTGGCCAGCATCCGGGGTCTTTCAATTCAAGCTCTGAAAACAGAATTAAATTTAAACTGCTATCAGTAACGTTATTTTTATCTTCTAATAATTCGACCGGAGGAATTTGTGCGATAGATATCTGTTTAGATGTGCTCGGGACCATTGTAACGTCATTGCGCGGGACATCATTTTTTATCGGTGCTGGAGAAATTGGAATTAAAAAATTCCCCATGGAAACGAGTTTTTTTATGTCATTATGCTCTTTAATTCTAAGTTTTAGATTCTGCGAGCCTGAAAGTTTTTTTTTTAATTATTGTTCTATTCATTGTAATCCACAATCCACAACCTCTAAATTAAAAAATCTAATAATATAACCTCAAATTTCTACCTTGCATTTCCATTTCCCCTGTGTTCTGTGTTGAGCGAACAAACACGAACGTATCTATGGTATCAACGGCTTACGAAAGACGCTTACACTGATTATTACTGACTGTAAAATAACAAATCTAATAGAAATTAATTATAGGTACATTTAAGGAACTTCAACTGTCAAAACAATGATGAAACTGTTAACAAGTTGCAACCTTGCAAACCGTGCGATGTTTATGCTAATGGAATTTTGAATTTACTGAAGATTTCATAAGAAAATGGTCTTTAACCACATTCTCCTAGAGACTTAAATCGTACAAAAGCACTTTGAAAGGCGCCGTCGGTTTGTTTGTTCACTTGAATAAAAGTACGGCGCTGTGATTGGTTAATGAATTTGGATCGCACTCATTCGTCGTAAAAGACAGTAAAAGATATATGGAAAAATAGATCTTACGTTTAAACTAAATATATGGAATTTGTAAAAAAATTCTGTAACTGACTATAAATTCGTAAATCGTTGAATTAAAACCAGATGCGTGCGCAGTCTGTATCTTTGGAAAGTGTTGCTAGAGCGTAATAATTATTTCGTACTATGGGTAATTTTTAAACGATTCAGGGAATATTATAACAAATTTTTAATACAATATTTATTTTCTCACGGCGCCCCTACGGAGTTGGCGCCAGGTTTTTTGCACGTTTTTGAACGTATGGCAGATCCGGCGCTGAATGTACGTGAGAAAATTTATGTAGGAAGGTTGCAAAATAGATTTCCATGAAAAAGTAACATTATTTTTTCAAGGTTTTTTGGAGAGCTGCCAGTCTGGATATAATGATTTTTGATTGACCTTATATGATTTTAATTATATCTGGCAAAGTGTTTAACATTGACAAAGAAATAAAATAAATAATACATGTATTTATCTGGTATTTATATCCTCTGTAACCTCGGGGAACAAATAAAACGTGATGGATTTTTCAAATTCTAAAAGGTTATAAAGAAGTCAACCGACAGACTTTAACTAGCGATATCTTTGGATCAAGCACAGAGAAATCGATAACTTTACAATATTGGGTCAATTAGTGTAACTTTCGACGATTTCATATCGATAAACCGAGCACGGTTTCACTGTTAAGATGAATATATACGTGAAATCCTATTTAGATACTATTTTGATTAATCTTTACGACGAATCGGCTTACAGTATGAACTTGAAAAAATATGCTACGGATAAATCGAAGCTTTTACTAGCTTTTCTATGTATTGGAATTACAATAAAATCATTATTTACGTAACAAAAAATATAAGCGTAAACCACAAAAAAAAAGTTTTTTCATGACTTAACCATGAAGTAATCAAACAAACAATTTTTTTTAAATACCTCTTTATGGCTAAGACTATTTTTGAGGTTTTCTATGTTCTAACTTTTTTTCGTTCTTATAAAATTATGCACAAAATAAATAAAAACCACTTTTTCGCTTACTGGCCTCGTGCAAAAAGACGCTCGATTTTAAAATTTTGCAGGCATGAGATTCGAAATATTTCTAGCGTTTATATTCCTCTTAACAGCCGAACTGATATTGACCGGGAATAAAGAAGAAATCGATACACGCTGGCGGATCTGACGTATTCATATTCCGATACGTCAAACGCCAATCAATTACGTAAAAATATTAATAAATTGGCAATTTTGAATTGAAATACTAACCTAAATATATGTATATTGACAGTCCGCATTTACTTTTTGACACTAAAGATTTTATTAGTTATTGAGGTCTTTAGCCATATTTCATCCATTTTTGTTTCTCAAAGATTGAACGGAGTAAGTTGATTGCGTCTTAGATGTATTATTTAAGTCAATGGATCGCGTATACGACTTCTTTCGATTCTAAGAGCTTCGTTAGTTCGCTACGTTCATTTAATAAGCCAGTAATTTTGCATAACTAACGACATTATTTAAAAATATTTGTATATTGACAGTTTACCGAAACTCGTCTGATGTCAGAATATCCGTTAACAATCATTGACCGTGCTCGCAAATATTGACAACTGACCATGGACGACAGATTTGGTCGTAGGGTTTTATCGATCGTCCGTGCTAGACCTCCTCGTTTTTTTTTAAATTTGCACACATCTAAATTAACTGTACTTAAAAATGTACACATCTAAAAGGTTTCATACGTGAAAAAAATCATTTAAACAAATTCGTCACTTCTTTTTTAAATTTTAACACATTTTCCACTTCTTCATTTTGGCGGATATTTTTTGGAAGATCTTAAAACTAAACTAAACTAAACTAACCATCACGCCGTTTCCCCGCAAGGGTAGGCAGAGAGGATGGACCGCCAAACAACTCGATCTTGGCACACACTCCTTGCTTCGTTCACATTCATACATGCTCTTCTATTATTCCGACTCTTCACATGGCCCGACTCAAGTATCTGATTCACTTGATCGTGCATTGTCTTCCTCGGGCGTCCCCGACTTTTTTTCCATTCACATTTGCGTCATATATTCTCCTTACACTCCTTTCCTCGTTCATTCGCTCTACATGTCCAAACCATCTGAGCGTCCTTTTCTTAATCTTACTCATCACGCATACATCAGCCTTGCATTCTTCGCGGAAGATGTTGACTGCTCTATACGGTAATGTGTTCCGTGAGGTAAAAAGTAGTCTTACATCAAAATATATTTTAGCAAGTTTCTATTTTTAAAATCTCAATGAAAATCCAACCTTCCTCTTACCTCTCCAACTTTTAGACAACATTTCACAATTCGGAGAACACATAGTTCCACTATTCCTAGTATTAATATTTATTATGCGGAATATCATATAAACGAATTATTATAATATTTCGAAAGATAATCTCCTTATATATAAAAACTAGCTGTTACCCGGCATGCGTTGCTATGCCATTTAATAAAGAAATTGTTTCTCCCTGCGTGTCCTTTCCCATTCGTCCCGTTCCCCTTCCCCCCCCCTATTCTTCTCTCACGTCTTTTTCCCCTCTCGCGTTTCCACTCCGCCTCCTCCACCTTCCTTCTCCCCACTCCACTCCCCCCCTTCCCTCGTCTCGCAAACCCTCCTCCGAGTTCCCCTCCCCCCTCCCAGGTTCCCCTCCTCCCTCCCTGGTTTCCCTCCCCCCCCCCTCCCACGTTAGTTTTCAAACAGCTCGCGTACCACCATTTTTTTATACAAATCTTGCAATATTACAATTTTTTTATACAAATTTCATAATGTTAGAACTCACCAGACAATAACGAACACAACAAAAAAAAGAATTATCCAATTTGGTGCATTACATAGTTATGTGCGTACATACATTTCGGCGATTTATTTTTATACAAATTTCATAATGCCAGAGCTCACCAGTAGTTTTATACAAACCTTGTCCTGACAATAACGAACACAACAAAAAATTAATTATCCTATTTGGTGCAGTCGTTCGGAAGTTATGCGCGTACATACATTTTGGCGATTAATTTTTATTTATATATATATAGAAGAAGATAGATAGATAGATAGATAGATAGATAAATCAAATCTCGAGAGCAGCTGAACCGATTTCGCTAATTCTTTTTTTAGAATATTCCTTGAAGTACGAGGATGGTTCTTACGGAGAGAAAAAATAAGAAAATTGCGCAGAAAATTGGATAATTTCAGAAAACCTAACGACTATCGCACGTTTGACAGTTCGTGTGTTTGAGAATGACATTTTGCAAAACAATGATTATTAAATCAGGATTCTATTTTTGAAAATCTTTAAGTTGATAAATATTTAAATAGGTACCTATGGTAGGTACCAAATTTAATAAACATAAAAAATGGAAATTTGAATAAAAATTGTAAAAGGTGGCACGCGGGCTGTTTAAAAAATTATCTAGGAACCTGGGAGGGGAGAGGGGGACCTGGGAGGGGGGAGGGGAACTCGGGAGGGGGGTTCGCGGGAAAGGGGAAAGGGTAGGGGGAGTGGAGGGGGGAGAGGGAAGATGGAGGTGACGGAGTGGGAACGCAAGAGAGGAAGAGGACGCAGGAGAAGAAGGGGAGGCGGAAGGAGAACGGGACGAATGGGAAAGGACACTCAGGGAGAAACAATTTCTTTATTAAATGGCATAGCAACTAGTAGTTTAATATTTTCCACGCGTTTCACGTGTGCTACATGAATAAAAAAATTAATATTTAACATAAATTTATTGTATTGGTTTAATATTTAACTCATTGAACATTCGACAGGTTAATATTAAATTCCGGTCAAGTCCGGCGACTTCATAAAAATATTAATTTTGTGTTAGTTATATTAAAATTAGGTAAATAGCTTTCATTTGGACTTTGTATATTAGTTAACTTTAGCGGCTTTGTTTTATCTACTGAATTTTTATGGTTTCCTGGTTATTTAAATAATTATTAACTGTTATTTGATACAAGAAATGTTATAACTTATAACATATATAAATAAACAGTTAATATGTTAAATATTCATGGTGGCTTCAAATAAAACTACTTACTTAAAGAAAAATATTTTTATAGAATTTTTACATGTTGACAAATAATTCTACGAAAATTCATAATTGTTGTTCATTCTCAATCCCTTATTTTTAAAAAACTAGCTGGTACCCGGCATGCGTTGGTATGCCATTTAAAAGAGATTTTTTTCTCCCTGCGTGTCCTTTCCCATTCTCCCGAACCCCCTTCCCCTCTCGGGTTCCCACTCCGCCTCCTCCACCTTCCCTCTCCCCACTCCACTCCCCCCTTCCCCGTCCCGCAAACCCCCCTCCCGAGTTTCCCTCCCCCCTCTAGGTTCCCCTCCCTGGTCCTTCTACCCCCTCCCGCGAACCCCCTACCCGAGTTCACTCCCCCCCTCCCGCATTCCATACATTCACTCCCGGTACATTCAGTTTTCAAACAGCTCGCGTGCAACCTATTGCAAATTTCATTATGCCAGAGCTCACCAGAAGTTTTACACAAACCTTGTCCTTATAATAACGAACACACAAAAAAAAGAATTATCCAATTTGGTGCAGTCGTTCGGAAGTTATGCGTGTACATACATTTCGGCGATTCATTTTTATTTATATATAGATATAGAAGATAGATAGATAGATAGATTACGAGGGCGGTCCGTAAAGTAAGGTCTCCAAGGTGCTGCGGTCGCGAGGAAAGAATTTACGCTGAGTCCTGCAACACTAGCGTGTAGCCTGGTTTCCCCTTGTCAAATCCCCACTACGTTGAATCTTCTGTGACGCTTAGTCTCATGGCCGATGGCTGTCAGTTGGCAGCTGAGAATTAATTTCTATTGGGGTTTTGTTCTTTGCACAAAAAAACTAATCATAGAGCGCAATTCACACCTGGCGGGTGCGGCGAGCGGAAGCTTCATCGCGAACGGCTGCCACGCCTAGACTAAGGGTTGCGGAGAGTGCAGCGTTGTGGAGATTTGGCGTAAGGAAACCAGGCCACACGTCAGTTTTCCCGGATCTCACGTAAAATTGTTCCTAGCGACCGCAGCACCTTGGAGACCTTATTTTACGGACAGTCTGTACTACCCAATTTTCTTCAGTTTTTTAACATGGAGTGTCTGGTGCACAAACTTCGGGAGGTGATTGTTGTATAAAAAGATAAATTAATTTTTTCGAAATTCCAATGACAATTTCTTTTGTTCTTCGCTGGTATACATACCCATTATATAAATAAGTAGTTTTATCCTTTATGCATTTGAACGAAAATACGTTTCTTTACTTTTGTGTTCGGCGGTGCATCCCCTCTGCGCATCTCTTCGGGGTCAATATGTTATATCTTGTGTAAGTCGGTATACAGCAATTTCCTTAAATCGATTGTGTATTGTATTATGTAAGTATGATAGGGGCAACTGTCCGGAGATCAACAAGCTCTCTTGTCTTCAAGTCGGGGTTGTTTTTAATTTTCTTATAAGTGCCGGCATCGCACAGGAGGTCTTCCATCTTCTTGATGTAGTCTACCGTATTAATCACGACAGTGGCATTACCCTTGTCGGCTGGCAGAACTAGGATTTCCTCATTGGCGCGCAACTCTCCTTTTTGATATTTAGGCGGGGTATCTCGGCCCTTTTCAAAATATGGCAAGTCTCTTGTCTTGTATCCTCTACTTGGGTCTCTGACATTTTATGGACTTTCGTCGTTGTATGTAATGCTGTCTCTAGAACACACACGATCGATTCCACAGGTATCTTTTTAGGGGCAACTACGTAGTTCATCCCCTTGGCAAGTACGGAAATTGCGTGTGGGCTCAACGCAAGGTTTAGCTCATGGTGTAAATGAAGCCACCAGCTTAAAGTAGATGATAAGATATAGGTATACATTTTGAAAGATAAATATTTTGATTTAATTTCACAGCTTTAGATTTTGCTACTTCAGACCAAAAAAACTGATTTCTTCTTTATGTGAATGATGTATTCAGATTCGTCAATCTCAAAATGAACATCGTAGCACTCAGATATGACATCTTTTACGTTACTATTATAATATAAATGGACCAGTCGTACAAATTCATATTGTAATATGTTTTCTCAGCGCGCGAATCGAAGCCGTTACTCAATTAAACTAAATCAAAGTCAAGTCCTTAATCCACTGCGCTATATAAGCTATCCTTTATATTATTTATTTAGTTCAAACAACCGTCAAAAACTCTTATTAAAACATTTTTAAATAGCTTAAATAACAGTCAGAATAGAATTGGTAATATAATTTGGGGTCAAAATTCTAAATAAAACTAAGACAATCTCTTATTAGCCGAGTAGGTACCATTGTAAATTAATTTCTTGACCTGAAATCAATTTATGAAACTTCATAAACCGTTACTCTATTGCTCATTGTGGTCGTTTTCAAAATAAAAGACTTACCAGAATTTTCTTGAACTAGTAACTGTGCAATTCGTCATAAGATTTGGTAATCATTGAACGGGATTTTATGCACAAAAGCCTTTATTTGTAAGCGCATTATTATTTTAAGATAATTTAGGAGTTCTTTCATTATCACTGTTATTTTATTTTTATTTTTTTATTCTAAATACATAAACGGCTACACTGCCTTTTATAAATAAACATTTAATAGAGTACAAAAGTAAGGAAAATAATATCATTACATAATAGTAGTTTTAAACTTAAAAATAACACACAATTATTTTGTGTATTACAACAAAAAATAACAAAAAAGAACAATGAGAAATATCATCATTTCATTTCAACATGTCCATATTGCGTATATAAAGTTACATTATGGAAAAATAATTTTTGAGTGCATGTTTATATTGCGCTAATTTTAAGAAATAAATGTCGCCGATGTTAGCATATTCATTTCCCAAAATGTGTAATCGACTGATTGGTGAGTAATAATGTGATAATGTATGTGTGTTATTATAGTAGAACGGTAGAGTCAGTCTATTGTTAGCGCGACCAGGGCAATGAAATCGTATTAGTTCTATTAAATCAGGGGTATCCAGGACCGAGTGAATTATTTTATATAATATTAATAGATCACAGATTTTTCTGCGATCTGATAAATTTACGAGATTAGTCCAGTTTAATAACAAATTATAGTCCACGGATTCTCTAGGAATACCTAATTTAAAATTAATATACCTAAGGAATCTATGCTGGACTTTTTCAATGGCTTGAATATGGATATTGTAATGTGGAGCCCAAATCGTGGAATTATATTCTAAAATGCTTCTCACTAGCGTTATGTATAAAATGCGAATAGTATCAATGTTACAAAATTGTTTGGTTATTCTAATAATAAATCCTAAAATCTTCATTGCTCTATTAATAATATTAGTTATATGGCTAATAAATGTAAGTTTTGAGTTAAAAATAATACCTAGATCATTTATTATTTTTACTGAGTTTAATATAATTTTGTCAAGATTGTATTCATAAATGGTCTGTTTCTTTATTTTATAAAATCTTATTATTTGACATTTACTAATGTTAAGTGCCAGTTTATTGCATATACACCAATTAAACAAGTTGTTTAAGTTTTTTTGTAAAATTATGCAATTAGAAATATTTTTAATTTTTTAATATAATTTTAAATCATCCGCAAATAACAGGATATCAACATCGGAAAATGGACAATAACAGGATATCAACATAGGTTATATGTTCATTAGATAATGAAGATATCCTGGGTTCGAGTCTCAGTTATGATCGTTACTTTTTAATTTATTTTTTGTCTTATTCTGTTTAATGTTTCGTTTAGATTAATTAGTATTATCCTCTTCTTCACAAATGTTTTGATGGGTATGGATATTTATATTCTTAAAAAAAAATATTCCAATGAAAAAATATATATTTATTTAGATTTGGAAGATTTAGAAACAGTCAACAGGTGTTCTGTATAAATAAAATCAAATATGTTTATCCGAGACACTATCTAGGTTACAAAAAAATTATCAAAGAACTTTGTAAGCATTCAAAAAGATAGCTGCCAAAATACGGAGAAAATCAGTTAAAGATAAAATTGTATATTCTGAATTTAAAATACGAGATCAGCAAAAATATAACCACGGTTATTTCTCAAGTACCTAATATTATATTACGACTGGGTTCGTCGGAAGAGCTCTATTTGCAAACCTTTTCATTTTTACTTGCGGAATTAAAAAAAACATATTGCGTTGTTTCATGTCGATTCGTTCAAAATTACAAATATTTCTACCAAGTCATCGAATTTGCGTCATTACCGCTCAGGATAACATCTTAAACCAATTACCATAAAAATATTTTCGAAGAATTCATATTTAATCGCGACACTCATCGAATCAAATTTATTGACGTTTTTGGGAGTGCTTTTATTGTGGTTTTTTTCTTGACAGCAAAATGTACCCAGTTTGCACCCAAATTGAAAACAACCTAATGTTTTTTGACCTTAATAAAACGTTCGTTGCTGTACCGGGTGCGTTACACGGTGTTTGGTAATCTGAGTTTAGGCTAACTAACTAATCATCACGCGCGCCGTTTCGCAGGGACCACCACACAACAATTTTTTTTCACATAAACTCCTCACAAGAGGCCCTGAGAAAAAAAAATCCCTCATGGCCTTTGTCGTCTGAGATGCTGTGTAGAGGGTCTTTAGAGGAAAGAAAAGAATGAACATTAGTCTTGAAGACACCCATGTTGTAGGAAGGAGGAAATACAGAAACCGGCAAATCGTTCCAAAGCCGAGCTGTTGAACACAATAACGAGTCGAAGAAGCGACCCGTTCTCATGTGACAAATGTCAACCGTGTACATATGTCGGTTGCGAGTTTGGCGTGTTTCCCGACGAAACACCGTTGCCGAAGGGATCGATGATGCTAGTTCCTCGAAGCATCTTCCATTAAATACCGGTAGAACAGGGATTACATTTTCACCAGCCTTGCAAAAGTTCTCCTAATGTCCACATTATCTTTCTCGGACATTCCCGACATCTTCTAACATTTACTGTGGCAGCACATATTTTCCTTACATCCCTTTCTCGCTCTGCATGCCCAAATCAACTAAGCGTCCCTTTCTTAGTCTTGTACATTACGCTTACATCAGCTTGCAATATTTTTTAGTTATGTACATTCGAGTATTTATGTTTGATGCGATCTAAATAATATAATAATGAAATATTTTTTAATCATAATCGAGTAAGTAATTAAAAAAAAAAATAGGTACTACATATTCAAATATTCTTGAAATTTCCTAGCGATTTCCAGTGAAAATTTCTGGAAATACTTAACCCCCTTTTTTCTGGCTTTGACCCTTCAAGGGTGTTCTAGGTCATCATTTTAAATTACGAAGAGAGCGATGGTGAATTTACATGATAATTTTATTCAAATGATCAAATTTCAATATTATCTTTTTAGTCGATTTCAGGCTTAGAACAGATGAGATGTTGAACGGAGGAGAGGCAATTTTAGACAAGCATTGATAGAAGAGAGAACATTTGATTTGAGAGGCAAAATGTGATATAAAGTTTCCTCTTCTTAACCCTCGCGTTAGAGCGGTTAAATCCCCACAAAGAGTGAGTTTTTCATAAGTTGATTAAAATTAAAAAAAAAATAGAAATATGTAATTTCATTGTGAAAAGCTTTAAAACAAAGTTGTAAGTAATTTTTATTATTTCACTTACGCTACGATATTCCTGTCACCGTGTATAAAGGGAGATGCCGTGATAATAAACATAACATTTTAGAACCGGATCGATTATATAAGCACTGACTCCAATTTATGGATGTGATCTTTTTTTTCATTATTTTGTTTGTATCTTAATAAATAAAAATGAATGTTTCTTTGTTTGTCCCTTATGCGTTCCTAAACCATTCATCCGAATGCGAAGAAACTTTGGAGATTTGATGTGCGCATGTCCGCGATGGTTTCTATGTAGATATGTTAGTGATCCCTGGCGTTATGAAATTATTTCCTATACTATTCATACAATTGCGACGAAACCTTGGTGAGTTGTTGTGCTCATGTCAATGTGTCTACATATACTGGTGAACTCTAGCATTATGAATTTTTATAAAAAGTTCGCAATGGGTGGCGCGCGCGCGCGTACTGTATATAGTTTTACGGCAGGGAGGGAAGGAGAAAGGGGGAGGGGAATCCGGGAGGAAGGGACGGAAACGAAGGAGGTGCAGGAAGCGGAAGGAGAACGAAGATGAATAGGAAAGGACACGCAGGGAGAAACTCTTTATTTAACTGACATTGTAATGCATGCCGGGAATTTGCCAGTTAAGAATAAAAAAGAATATATATTTTTTTAAATCTGCTCAGCCTTTTTCAATTTTAATGAAGTTTGGAAGGCAATTATATAAATAATGCATTATTAGTTATACAAACCATATTCATATTATTTATTATACTAACTTGTAACTTGTGAAGATAATGTTATTTTATTGTAATTTTATTGTTACATAATGTTATTTAATTGTAATTTTGTAAAGATTGCTTCGACGATACAACAAACGGCACCAGATTTAAATGTCCAGGTTAAATTTTTCCCACAGGAAAAACTAAACACTTTTACACACTTCCTCAAATGATCATCTAGTTAATTCACGCTGTGCAATTGCACTATATAAGTATAATAAGCATGAGAGCAAGCAATAAGAACAACATGTCAACCTACCAGGGACCAAATGGAAAAATAATTCACCGATTCCAGATATTTTCATATCAGAGGGTTCGGCTCTGTGGAACTCCTAATTGGACCTATAAATCCTACTGATCTCTCAATATAAATATTTTAAAAATCTTTTTAAAATATGTACATTAATATTTATTGTCAATTTTGTATCTTTTATCGTAATATTAACAGACTAATTTTTTAAAAATTTTTTACCAACTGTATCGGAAAAAAATATTTTGTCTGTTCGTTTTCTTTCTTTTTTTAAATACATCGACTAATTTGCATACTGAACGTTGGTTGGTAGCGTTCAAACTAGGCAACTTTATAGACTTTTGTAGGAACCAAAAGTCCTATAAGAAGTATCTATTAAAAAAGGACAAACGTACCGACATGCTAGTGGTCAATATATATATTATATATATTTTTTAAATTGCGCTACTGTCAAAATAAAAAGAGGAATATAAGGCACATGTTTGTATGGAGAAAACCTCCCACCTGGCATAAATCCCCATTATAATATTATTTGATTCTTTTGTGAAATACCTACGCTCATGAACATTAAAACATAATAAAAACAAATATGTACGAATAACATTTCTCGATTTTAATTTTTGTTATGGATTGAGGAAATCAACAATAATTGTTTATAAGGAAAGTTATTTTGCTAAACATTATTTTATTTTAGTATACTAAACTGTTATTATTAATATTTTTTTATTATGGTAAGTCATTTTTCAAATGAGAATAGTAACTGCGCATTTATTTAAATGTTATACAAGTTTTATGTACCAAAGTTCAATAAAATATTTTGATGTAAGGTTATAACTCTTTTCTTATTTGTTGTAGAAATTACTTTTAATTTCGTTTTATGAATCTAACAATATTTAAGTCATCAATTAAATAATTAGTTTTTTTTTGTCTTGTTATCAGTTTGTGTCAAAAGACGGTGTAATAAAACACTGTATATGTATTGTGAATATCCCACAAGAGATTCAACTACTCCCAACCGTCCGGAGTTAGTGTTAGTGAGACCATGGCATCCCCAATTTTATTGTGAGGCTGAATGTAGCGGGGAGGGGAAAGAGATCAGCAAGAGGAGGGTGGGGAAGGAGCTGATTTTCAGATCAAAATCACCAAACACGGCTAAAGTCATTTCAGGCAACGTTTCAATACTGAATGGTAGTTTTACACTGAGAGCATCTTTCACTCTGGAACGTGCCGCAAATATACTAAATATTATTTTAAATGAAAGAAATTGCGAAATAACACAATTTAATCAAATAAAATTTAATTACGCACAGCAGAATTTGAAGCTGCGGCCCTCGGTTTGAAGTCGAGTGCCTTACCCCTTAATCACGAAGGCCGTAGCTTGAATAAGATAAAGTCGCACCATGAGTACTTTAATGTATTAAGTAAAAAAAACATCCTTTATTAATTAATAATAGAGTTTAATGCGGAATTTTTTAATCATTTATTGCATTAAGGCTCTGCAACTGGGCGATACGAAATGACGAATGTTAGAGGAGAGCGTTAACATTTACAGCGACAAAATCGATGCGAAAATTGCGTAAATGTTTAATAAAACACGACTCGTTTAAAATAGAGCAAAAATCTCGCAGGCATTATCTTAAACAGCATTTTAAAAAAACACTGAATTTTTTCATACATATAACTTATAAAATAACTGAAACAAACGTGTTATTAATAATTTTTGGAGCATACTTTGCGATTTTTTTCTATCGAGGTAATTTTATATAATTTGCGTTTCGGCGCGGGGATGACTAGATATTATCTTCAAGAATAACATATATTTTATGAGCTTTAAAACTTACCGTGTTTAAGGGAAATACGTAATAAACCGGTACAAATCCGGGTTGCGGGCCCTTACTCAGAGAATATTTTTTGAAATGCGCTGTAATTAAGTTGCTTCACTAAAAAGTGTTTTCAAAATACTTTAGGAAGTTGTCTGCGCTTTTTTCACTTATGATTTCCTCTTAAATTTAAATTTACAAAGGTGCATTACATATTTTTCAAATTTCACATGTGTTGCACAAATTTTAAAGAAACATTTAATTAAATAAATTTTTAACAATTGTTTAAATTTAGTGTCAGTAACTTTCTTGTAAGATATATCATAAATGTTTCCATTGCACAATGTTTATTGGTAGAATTTGTTGGTTTTTTGACCTGTTCGAAATAATTTAGATACTCATTAAACATGAGTTTTACATTTAACGTGAAGATAACGTAAGGAAAGAATTTAAAGACGTTTTAAAAGAAGTTAAAGATAAACGAAATAGTTCTGTTGGAACAAGGACTATTTCGCTTCCGACTCCGTGATCGCGCGGTAAGGCTCTCGACTAGCGATTCGGAGATCGTGGGCTCAAATCCGGCGTGCGAAAGTAAATTCAATTTGATTGTGGTCGTTTGTTATTTCACCTTATTTTAAATCATTTAAAAATAATTTGAGGCATATTTGCAGCACGTAAAAATTTATAGAATCACCCTGTCAGAAATGAAATGGCTTTAACCATTTTTGATGACTAGATCTGAATATCCAGGTACTTCCCCACCTTTTTACCACCCTATCTTATTTTCCTCCCCACTACCTTCAGTGTAGTCTCACTGGCTCCAGGATCTTGAGAACAGTCGGGACTCTTGTGCGGTATTCACATAAAAAATGCGTTTTTTTTACATTAACTCCACACGGGAGGCCCTGAGGAAAATAATTTCCCTCAGGGCCTATGTCATCTTTGAAGATGCTGTGTGGAGTGTCTTTTTGAGGAAAGGAAGGAGTGAACATGGGTCTTAAAGAGACCTTCGAATAAACTCTTCCATTGTTGACCACCATCCGATTTGTACCCATAAATATATTTTTGTTGTTTATTTTTGGGGTGTTATGCCGTGTTACGCTACCTTCTCCTGTAGCCAACGTTTCGGACATCGTTACAGTGTCCGTAATAATTACATGTGTTGCAACACATCTGCCCTGATGATGAACAAAAATACTTTTGGCCGTGAAAATCTAAAATCACATAAATATATTACTTACCATCGGAGCATTTATTTGAAAGGAAAAATCAAAACATTACAATTTATTCTAATTTATTACTAATAGATATATTAATTTATTACTAATTTATCCGACCAATAGATATATTTCTATTAGTAAAGTTGGGTGCAGATACTAACTAAGCATTTAAAAGTACAAATAACTTTATCCGAATGCAAACATTGTAGACGTTTTCATTGTTTTGACCAATGCCCTTGCGTTGATGTCTTTTGATTGATTTTGATAACATACCGATTATTCTCCTGTTTCTTGGTAAAGCGTCAATGACATTGGGCAAGTTTACAAGCTACTATCTGGGAAATTCACTATCTGTTGGTGAACTCGCTCAGTGTAATCATGTTACTTACTAATTAACCGATTGTTAACAATCGATGAAACAAGTTGAAAGGTCGTCAACTTTACTTGCTACTCGCTTACTAGTGATTGGTTTGTTTATGCGTTCAAAATGGCTGCCAACGGCAAAAGATACATGGCGCCAACGGGACTTGAACCCGTGTCCTTCTGATTGCCGGTCAGGTGCTTTACCACTGAGCTATGTCGGCTTATCTAATACCCGCCTAATAATTCAATATATACTAGTGTTTCATTCTACAATTACTGCTTATTACATTTTTCCACCTGAGAACAACCAAATTTATTTATAATAATTGTTACCCTTTGTGCTATGCATAAAAATCTTGTCTTAAACGTTAGTTTATCAATTTTTTTATTACGCACCAGATTTAAATGTCCGGGTTAAATTTTCCCCAAAAAAAAAAAAAAAGGAAAAAAAGAAGGAAAAACTAAACCCTTTCACACACTTCCCCAAATGATCATCTAGTCAACCCACGCTATGCAATTGCACTATATAAGTATTATAAATACAAAACAATACAAGAACAACATGTCAACCTACTAGAGACCAAATGGGAATATAATTCACCGACTCCAGATATTTTCAAATCAGAGGGTTCGGCTCTGTGGCATTTCTAATTGAACCTATAAATCCTACTGATCCCTCAATATAAATATTTAAAAAATCTTTTGTAATCCTACATGTATTTAAAATGACTGATTTTATTTACAAATTTATGATATTATATTCAAATTCTTTGACAAATCTAATATGCTTAAATTTTGAATCAGATTCTTAGGTATTATGCCAGTGGCCGAAATAACAAATGGTAATATTTTTATAGTCCGAGAATGCCAAATTCTTTTAATCTCATTTCCTAAATCTGTGTATTTTCTTATTTTTTCAGAAACAGTTTTTTGAATATTACAGGAATTTGGAATAGCTACATCAATGATATAAGTTATTTTTTTTAATTTTGTCATGTAAAACTATATCAGGTCTATTATGACTAATTGTTCTGTCTGTTAGTATAGTTTTATCATAATATATTTTATAAAATTCATTTTCTATAAATGAATTTGGTTCATATTCATAATATGGTACTACATTACGGCAATCAATCAAGTTATGTTTAATTTCCAAAATTTGGTGAATTATTTTTAAAACCTGATTGTGCCTAAATGTATACTCGGACGGCGCTAATATAGAACATCCCGATATAATATGTTCTATAGTTTCCGGAAAAGCCAAACATTTTCTACATAAATCATCAATTTGATTTATATCTTTGATTATATGCTTCCTATAATTTTTAGTATTAATGACTCTATCTTGAATGGCAAGCATAAATCCTTCTATTTCTGCGCTCAACTCTCCAATACTCAACCATTTGTTTGACGAAAGTTTGTCAACATACGTTTGGTTGAGAAAATTGAAGTGTTTTGCGTGAATAATTTTATTTGACCAGGAATCTAATAATTCCTGGTTAGTATTTATAAGAATGTAAAAAAATAATAATTAATATTTGACAAGTTTAAGTATTTCACCAAAAAATGTAGACATAATTTGTCTCGACGCCACCTAGCGAGAGATTTAGCACTAACAATGCCTCTCTCACAAAAATAAATTTGGTTGTTCTCAGGTGGAAAAATGTAATAAGCAGTAATTGTTGAATGAAACACTACTATGTATTGAATTATTTGGCGGGTATTAGAGAAGCCCACATAGCTCAGTGGTGGAGCACCTGACTGGCAATCAGAAGGACACGGGTTCAAGTCCCATTGACGGCATGTATCTTTTCTCGGAAGATTTTTTCAATGTAGATGAGTGTTTCAGGCTGATAATTATTGCTTATAATAATTGTTACCCTTTGTGCTATGCATAAAAATTTTGTCTTAAACGTTAGTTTATCAATTAAAAATAATAATTAAAATTACTAATTAGATGAAAATAATAATTGGTAATTAAACATAACTTGATTGATTGCCGTAATGTAGTACCATATTATGAATATGAACCAAATTCATTTATAGAAAATGAATTTTATAAAATATATTATGATAAAACTATACTAACAGACATAATAGACCTGATATAGATTTACATGACAAAATTAAAAAAAAAAATTATATCATTGATGTAGCTATTCCAAATTCCTGTAATATTCAAAAAACTGTTTCTGAAAAAATTAGAAAATACACAGATTTAGGATATGAGATTAAAAGAATTTGGCATTCTCGGACTATAAAAATATTACCATTTGTTATTTCGGCCACTGGCATAATACCTAAGAATCTGATTCAAAATTTAAGCACATTAGATTTGTCAAAGAATTTGTATATAAAAATGCAAACTTCAGTAATTTTAAATACATGTAGGATTACAAAAGATTTTTTAAATATTTATATTGAGGGATCAGTAGGATTTATAGGTTCAATTAGAAATGCCACAGAGCCGAACTCTTTGATATGAAAATATCTGGAGTCGGTGAATTATATTCCCATTTGGTCTCTAGTAGGTTGACATGTTGTTCTTGTATTATTTTGTATTTATAATACTTATATAGTGCAATTGCATAGCGTGGGTTGACTAGATGATCATTTGGGGAAGTGTGTGAAAGGGTTTAGTTTTTCCTGTGGGGAAAATTTAACCCGGACATTTAAATCTGGTGCGTAAAAAAATTTTGAATATTCATGATGACGGTAAAAGGTGTTTTCTTTTTCAGATATACAGTACATATAGTAGAGATTAATTTATTAGTTTATTTCCTAGTAACGAATTGAACAAATAAAAATAGAGTACAAAAATGTAGCCAATATTTTTAAGATTATTTCAAGCGAGATGTAGTGTCAAGTGTAATGCCTATAAAACCTGTTCAAGCTATCGATTGAGGAAAAACATGATACATTGCATATGTGTCATAAAATATTTTTATAAGGATTTTTTTTATTATTTTCGTTTAAGAATTTATTGATACCAAAATTAAATGTTCAAATTCACCGATTTCAATTATTGCTTAATTATATGTTTTAAAATTAAATGCATTTAAAAATAAGAGTGGGTTTGAGAGAGGAAGTACGAAATTTATTATACTATTTAATATACAAGGATATTGTACTTAAAAAACAATTTATCCAAAAATTTAATTTAACATAAAAAATACCCAGATAATAAACGACAATTATTTATTTATAACTTCTTTAAAAATGAGTGAACATCAAACTTATTAAGACCACGATAAATAAATAAATTTAAAAATACTCATTAATATCTGTACCTTTAACCTTTTTAATTTTGGAGGCGGGTATAGATACCGCCGCCCTAAGAATCATTTATTGTTCCCACCCCTGCCGCCGGTCACGCCGAGTGGTTCGTTAAGTTTGGTGAATGTAGTGCCCGGGTTTATGGGTTAGGTTTGTCTACTTCGAGGGGTAAGGCTCTCGACTCGTAATGCGGAGGTCACGGGATCGAATCCCGGCGTGGGCAAATAAATTTTATTTGATCAATTTTGAGTTCATTCAAAATTATATATACTATATTTGCGGCCCGTTCCAGAGTGGAAGATACTCTCAACATCGTCTTGGTGTAAGACCACCATTCAGAATTGAAACGTCGCTTGAAATGGCTGTAGTCGTGTTTGGTGACTAGATCTGAATAGTGAATAGCCATGTAGTTCCCCATCTCTCTATTCTCATCTCCTTCCGCTTCCCACTACCTTTAGCCACCCAACATACCCCAATTGAGTATGCCATGGATTCACTGACTCCAAACGGAAGTGGATGGGACTTTTATGAGGTATTCGTATAAAAAAGGCTCTGTTTTCATTCCGTCAAGATTACAACCCCTGATTTTAACAATTGTGCCAACTAGTTGAACGTAATTTATACATATAGTTTCAATTAATAGGTATCTTTTCAAAAAATTGTACCTTGTTTTATAAACAAACCATTCTTAAATGGTGCATGAGTGAGCATAATAAAAAGAACGATTCACTTTCCTTTGTCCATTGGACAGTCACCATAATGGTCAGTTTGTCACCATTTTGAACAAAACGACGACACAATGGCCCCATTGCAAACTTTTAGTGGTCAAAATTATTTACGAAAAAGATGGAGATAACTATGCTAATTGGTTTTTGGTGATTTTTATGAATATTTACCAAATTCCGCGGGCTTGGAGAATTTCTCTATGTTACGTTATCTTATTTTAAAGGCATTAATGTTTATCCCGTATTTCTTATTTTTTTCGAGAACTGGTTTAATATATTATATTAAAAAAACCCTTAACTCTGTGCAGAAACAGGCTGTGATTTGATATTGCAATCTTTAGAGCACAGGCACAGGTAGAAATGCTATCCTTGCTCCAGCGGTATTTCAATGTAAGACCATTGATTCCTTCAACAC
This sequence comes from Limnephilus marmoratus, assembly GCA_917880885.1. NCBI lineage: Eukaryota > Metazoa > Arthropoda > Insecta > Trichoptera > Limnephilidae > Limnephilus > Limnephilus marmoratus. The sequence goes on from OU862926.1 coordinate 34,701,597, forward strand.
CGCAGCATAGGTAGAGAAACATGCCAAACGTGCCTAAAATTTATACGTGATTGGCATTTGTCACAAGAGAATGGATCGTTTCTATTCGAGTTTAGATGTACTGGCCTGTGCGTTTCCTCCATCCTACAACATGACTCCCGCGTGGAGTTAATGTTAAAAATTATCTTTACCGTTTTTTGAAAAGGCAAGCGCTTTCAGATTACAAATAACTTGACAATGTTTGATTTCCTTACAGTACCGTAAAAAGTGGAAAATTTTTACTTGAGCAATCATGGTGGAGTTAGTTAGGCGCAGGATTGAACCCGTGATGCCTAATTGGAAACCTGGCGAAACGCGACGTGTGGAAAATGCTTGTCTTGTGCTAAGCCACTTTTTAAAATCTGTTTAGTGTGACAATATTATATTATGACGGTGTACGAAAGTTATATTGTGACGGGGTTCGAATCCCGGTGAGCACAAATTAATTTTATTTGTTATTTCACAATTTATTTATATAAAATTATTGTTCATTTGCGGCACGTTCCTGAGTGGAAGAAAGTCTGAGTATCGCCCTGGTGTAAGACCACCATTCAGAGTTGAAATGCTGCTTAAATTGGCTTTAGCCGTACTTGGTCACCAGATCTGAATAGCCAGGTAGTTCTCCTTCCGTCTCCCAACACACCCCAATTAAATATGCCATAGTCTAATTGGCGTCAGACGGGAGCAGTTAGGACTCTTGTAGGGAATTCACATAAAAAAGAACAATTTGACCTGAATCAAATACAATTTTGTTCAGCTCATCCTGAGTTTAGAACCTTTGTGCAGTGTCAACTAATAATGACTCTTCGCACTTTCAAGGTCGCCATATCTAAAGCGAAGTAAGATAGGATGCTCATAGTTTTAGAGTTTCTATGGACCCTGGTTTCCGACTAATACATGAAATATTTCTATCAAGGCATTTACGACTAGTCGTTATTTAATATTTTATTAACAACCGTAATAAAGTTTTCATACCTAATGAACGATGTTGTAATTACCAATTCCAGCAAAATGAATGACTGTGCGGATTTACGATTTTGTTTTTCCTGTTTCCACTGGAAGGCTTTTATTTAGTGGGTGATTTATGATAATTTGATGGGAAGACATTCATAAATTTAATTACAATATTATAATGACCTAAAAACACGTTACATCTTTACGTATTATAATTAAAGCCCTCCGCCGCGTTTGTCAGTCTGTTCGCGATAAACTCAAAACTACCGAACGGATTTCCATGTGGTTTTCACCAAAACATAGAGTGATTCATAAGGAAGGTTTAAATTTATAATTTGTCAAGGTTTTGTGTAAATTCGTTGAAATATATATTTAAAGGCGAATTTCTGTATGTGGTGGATGAGCGGGCTAGCAAGCGGGCCGTGTGGATTTGGTTTGTATGCAAATTAACAGATGGCGGTGTGAGTTAAAACGATGGGTAACCATCCAATAGATGGCATTGTGTGTCGTTAGCCACAGCACCGGGTGTCCGGGTCAGCTAGTACTTAATAAAATAATTATGATACAGCATTTTAGCTTTTTTACATTCTAATAGAAGTATATAAACACGTTTTTTCTGTCATTTTACGTGTTATGTGTTTGAAAAAAATTACAGTGTTTTTCATAATGCTATTTAAGACATTTCCTACCAGATTTTTGTTTTATTTTAAGCAAGTCGTGTTTTATAAAACATTTTCAAAATTTTCGCTTAAATATTAGCGTGCTCCCTCTAACATTCGGATTTACATTTTCGTATTTCGAGAAACATTGCCTTAACCCCATTAACAATAGGCGGGAATATATTTAAGAGGGCATTACCAGAGAAAACCGGAAATACGTCATTTTCAAAAAAGTTTTTAGACGAATTGACTTTTTTCCACAAAAAATTATAAATGGATTTCGAAAGATTGTTCTTTTATCTAGCATTTGTATGTAATAAATTTTGAGAATTTTTTTAAATTTTTAGTATAATAAGGTTATTCCATAGGTCGTTGGCAGATTTGTTCAATTTTCAAAAAAGTTTTAGTATTATACCACACCCATTTCAAATAATAAAATCATGCAGTATAATAAATCAATACATTATCTAGCAAACGTATGTTTTAAAATTTTAATTTTAGTTTCAATAAAATCATTAAAAAATATGTACGTACATGTGTTTCTTGGCGAAAATTGGTCCGTTTGTGTATTTATTTGCGCACTTACAAACTAATATATTTCAGATTTTTTTAACATTCTTATTAAATTTAGACATTATTGAAAAATGATAAATACTTATAATCAAAAAATAACTACAAAAAGTACATTATTTTAATAGTTTTATCATCACGCCTTTCAGCATTTTTGGATGAAGGTATAAATTAAAGCTTATTTGAATTGAAATAAATTCGATATTGAGTTATAATTTAAAAAAGCTGGTACGGAGAATAATTAATCTTTCTCATTGTAACCGCCCTGCACGATTGTAAGAACAACTTTCGACGAAATGTGGATTTTCGTCCGCTGGCTGGTTAAACGCTCTTAATATAGGCGGGAATGGGTACCGCCGCACTATGGGGCCAAATGGTGCATATCATCTCAAAATTCAATAACTTTAAAAATAATACGAATATTGAGGTGATTTTTTAGAATATAAGTTAATGAATGTGTACAGATTTGTAATTTATTAAGATTGTTCAAAATATTACAAAAGATGTATTAATATCAACAAGTTAAAAATAAAAAAAATATTTTATTTAAAAATTCGCATTTATAATAATGTCTTATTTATTAACAAAACATTTATAAAACACAAAAAAATATTAACGAATAATGCTAAACATTAAAAAACAAATACATTTAAAAAAATCTTACTTAAGTTCACAATGATCAAACTGCACCCAATTTATAATTAGTCTATCATTAATCTTCTGATTCGTTCTCAAAATTTAACAAAGGCGCTTTAGCTTAATCTAATAAAATCAGAACTTTGCGGCCTTTCGTAAAACTTTTGCTGGAAATGTATGGATCTGAACTGCGCATGAGAGTGTGCATTACGTCTACACATTAGTTGATGATCATGAGCATTTTTTAGCACGGTCAAGGCGAACAAATTTATAATCCTTGTTTCTTGCTTCTTGGGCATCCTCTGAAAGTTGTCCAAATGGTAACAAAAAATAGTTTTTTATGATGTTCTCTCCATGGGTTAGTATCTTATGTACAAAAGCAGGTATGTACCATCCAGTACCATCCATATTCCTGTACATCGATAATAAGCCCAAGCATGTCTCTGAAACTTTTTTGGACATCCGTTTTTTTTTCTTTTTTAAGTTTTTTCTTCTTCATTACGGGCTGACAATTTTTTGAAATGTAAGTTATACGAAATATGTAAAATAATTCTATAAATCGGATCCAACAATGTAATGTTGAGAGCCCGAATCTGTAGAATTCTTGCCTGTCTTGTTTATTTCTAATAACGTCTAGATTTTTTATAAATTTATTTATTCGTTTCGGCTTTGCCAGACATATTGTGCATGCTGAAGAAGACAGGGTATCTGTCAACACTTGTGTTACCTTCCTATCAATCATTGTCAGAAACATTTCGAATTTAGTAGAAACAGTTTCATGTTCAGATATAAAAATGTGAGCAGGATGAAGTAAAGAAATTTAGTTTTCTACTTCTGATATAATTTCTCTCGTTTTAGCTGGAGTTTCTTTTGTAAATCCAATGGATATTGGACGACAGTATCTGTTGGACAATGAAGTTTGATTTTCCCATTGTACGCGATTACTTTGAGAATCGACTAACTTTACAGGAACTAAAGAAGCAACAAAATGATTAGCATCTGAAATAAGTTCACATTATTGTTCGAAATTTGTTTATACTCTGACTGTCCTGAGGATCCATCACACCCTCATTTCACATATAATGTCATCTCTAAGGCATCTGATGTATCAATAGAGCCGATTTTGAAAATTCTTTTCACAGTATGTGAAAAAGATCCTGTAGTTTTACACTTGCTTTCAAATCGGTCGCAGTAATACCGTCAGGATAATATTCTGTTTTCGCTTCTGATATTTTTTTGACGGATGGGAGTAGGTACATAATTTTTTTTGTCATCTGGAACATTTTTTAAGAGTTGGTAATTATTCCTGGATAAATTTAAGTATACATAGATAGCTAAGGTTTCATATTAAAATTTAAAAAACTTTGTCCATCATTATCAAGCCAACTTAACAGACTATTCTTCGATTCAGGGGACAAATTATTGATTTTTTTTAAATTTCATATGAATGATTGGTATGTATTGTGATTATAGGTATATGTAAAAATAATAAAATGTGAAGTAATTAAAGGAATATCATGTAATTAGTAACAACATTATTGTTATGTATAAGACATTTTCTCTGTTTTCGATTTTTAACGCAGCGCTCACTATCAGTGCCAATTTCAGAAAAGGGGGCAAGTTGGGGCAAAATTTTATTACTAATTCTTAAAGTAAACACTCTAAGGAATATAAAAATCATAATATCTAACCTTCGGAAAGCTTCGGAAGAAACGAAAGGTTTAGTGAAAGTTAATAATTATCTTAAATCTGAGGAATTTATTCGTATAATTAAATTTAATAAGTAATTCCCATTTCCGAAAAAATATTCTGGTTTATATATAAAAGGAATAGCAAATTTATGTAATAAAATAAAAATATTTGCTTGATTAAACTTGGAACTCTTGATATGTGTGTTCAAAGTTTCATATAAATTTTCGCAATAAATCTGTATTTCTCAAAAGTTCAACTTTGACGGGTCATTATAAATAAACGGAAGGGAATACAAGATTGTTATAGCAACATAAAAAAAGAGTTGGGATTTTTCATTAAGAATCAATGGTTGTTTTAATTCTACGGCGTAATTACCTAAAGCGAATTATGAGATGATATGCACCGTTTGGCCCCATAGTGCGCCGTCCCGGGAACCTTTATTGGATAACCATCGCCTCTGCCATAGGTCACCCCAAGTGGTTCGCTACATTAGGTGATTTAGCAGGTGTGCCCGGGTTCATGGGGTGAGATTTGTCTAGGTCTTGTAGGCGGATGACCAGGACGTACTGAACCCCCATCCTACCCACCCCTTAAACCCTTTTCCTTCCCAGGACTCTCCTCTCCTTCCTTTCCTTAAAAAAAAACCTCCACACAGCATCCCCAAAGATGACACAGGCCCTGACGGAAGTTATTTTCCTCAAGGCCTCCTGTGTGGAGTTCATGTAAAAAAAAAAAAAAAAATACAATCCACCAGAGAATCAGAGAGTCACATATCCTCCCTCCAAAAGCACTTGTCGGGAACTGAACCAGAAATTCCTTTTGCAATGATACCAGTGCTGTCATCTCGTGTCCTGTAATAGCGTATGGATTATATTCCGAAACTTCATTGCAGATCGCAGCAAACCCTTAAATATATATATTTTTAAATACAATGGTCACAGTATAAAGAAACAATGCATGCCGGCTCATCACCAAATAATCAAACATCATCAAAATATATATGTCGCCGTCAGCAGCCATTCTGGCCACAGGGGCATGACTTAAATCTTTAATGTCGCTGACATCAGTCATCAGGCATTACTGGCATTAGACACGCGGTCGTGCGGATGTTTTGTTATTATTTCGAGTGCGTACGCCGTATTTACATACATTGATCGTTTGTCAGTGGGTCTTGTGGAATTAGTGGTAATTTTATTGGAGTACTAGGCATATTCACAAAGTAAGTGTAATGGATTTTTTTTATATTTTTTAGAAAAAGTGTATTTGAAAAAAAAAATACAGGACAGTGTTGATACACTTTTTGACTATTTTTTGTTGGTGAGCCGTGGCACAAGTTTCTTTATGCCCTCCTCGAAAAACTCTCCCGCCAGTTCCTTCCCCAAGTAATAGTATGTTTGTTGTTCTCTTGGACTAAACAATATTAAGGTGATTTTATCTTCTACTTGATTGGAGGTGAGTTTTTGTTTTATCTTTTAAGCCTATAATTAGACCAGACCTATTTTGGAACATAAATCAATGAAAAAATGAATTAAAACATGAAGTTGAATGAAAAAATTATTTGAAGGATTAATATACACAATTTCAGAGCTAACAGATGGACACAAAACACTATTGTGCAAAATTTTGATATCTGCCTTTTTTCTTTGTTTAGTTTGGACTCATCCTGGAAATTCTGTAATATGATGACCCCACAGTTGATAGTCTGATAGTTGGCCCCCCAAAATTATAATTATGATAAAATTTTAATTTTTTGTGCATTATTTACCCATTTCAAACCTAAAATCGAAATTTTGAAAATAACTTTAATAATAAGTTGGAATGGACATCGTAATTAGACTCTGATACCCAAATCAAAAACTTCAACAAACTTTCTGCAAACAACTTTAATCATAAAAAGACAAGTTTAAAAAAGGTTTTACCGAAAACCAATTCCGTTTTTCTGGAAACATCAAACCGCAAAATAAATTCAGATTCTCAAAATATTGTATTTATTTTTCTTAAGCAAATGCGCAGTCGTCTAACGAATGTCGTGTTTTTCCTGTGTTGACTGATTTGTTAAGAATTTCTTATGAAATGGTAAAATAGTAACTCACAGTCTCACAGGTGTTATATTTGTGTATTGACTAGTGATTCATATATTCGGCTAAAAGATGTGAAGAAATGGTGTTAATTTTATGACGCAGTTACGCCTAATGCGAATTTATGGACTAAGTTCGGAAGAAACTATAACGCAATATTAGAGGCAGGCCTTAGGAAAGAGATGTGAAATCTTTAGTTTTTATCGTTATTTATTTTTGGGGTATTATGCTGTGCACTACCTCCATCTTTAGCCAACGTTTCGGACAGCGAAGCGTTAGCATATAATATATAATATATACGTCTTTTTTATTTATTTAGTAATAAAATTTAACGTTTTATATCTTAATTATTCTTTTCTGAGGCCTACTATAATATTATTTATCACCTGTCTTAAAATTTGGACTTCGCAACTTTGAGACATAATCTTTAGAATATTAGCTTCCTTAACATTTACAAGGAGTTCATTGAACATTTTAAAACCTTTATGATAAATTTTGTTTTGTGTTCCCTATAAAATTATTTTAGAAAGCCTTAAATAGTTGCAGTTTCTCGTAGGATAGCAATGAACTGTTCTATTACAATTAACATTATTCAATATATATTCTGGTAACATTTTATTTTTTAACTTATAAATATATACACATACACTTATAAATAAATACTAGGGTATTGTAGAGTAATCGTTGCCACACATTTAAGATACTGAGTTGTCGTTGCATGGTATTTATCCTAGTATATCTGCTACAGCACAATGTATGGACCTCATGCCCCTGTTCTGAATTATTTCCATTCTTATTAGGTATGTTTTTTTGCTTAGAAAGATTACCCTTGTGCAGTAATTCGGGTGGGTTCTATAGTGTACATTATAAGGGCAGACGTGAGATGAACACTGAAACGATGGCGCTGTCCGAAACATTGGCTAAAGAAGGAGGTAGCGTAATGGGGAATCTGGGGTTCAGTGTGTCCTGGTCATCCGCCTCCAAGACCTAGGCAAACCTCGCCCCATGAACCCGGGCACCCCTGCTAAATCACCACTTGGGGTGACCTATGGCAGAGGTGATGGTTATCCAATAAAGGTTCCCGGGAGGGCGGTACCCATTCCCGCCTCCCAAATTCCTGGTATAGTTGATACCCGCTGTTTATATTATTGTAATTTACCTTGACAATTTTATTTTAACAATGCATTGAAATTAATAATTTTGTAATGTTTTTAAAATAATAAACTGAAAAAAAGGATTTTCAAGTAATTTTTTTTTTTTTTTTTTTTTTTTTCTTTATTCATCATATAAATTTTTATACAGTTTTTACAGGTGATTCGACTACCACGCTAGGCACATGCCCGTATTACGGTAGTCGATTTATGTATATAATTGTATAAATGTAGAATTGTTATTGGTTAATATATAGTTTGGTTAGGTACAATGTTTTTGTATGACAACGAATTCTTTAAGTGGTTTGTCAATTAAGTAGATGATATTTATATAATAATAAACATATAAATATATTAGAATATATATAATTTTAAATTTAGAGAAAATGATTAAGGTAGTTAAAATTTTTTCAGATGATATTAAAATGACTTTTGGTTTAGATAAATGTAAAACTATCCATATAGAGAAAGGCAAAATTGTAGATGGAGACGAGGGTATATTTGGAAATTTCAAAATTCAAAGTATGAAAGGGGATGAGGTTTATAAATATTTAGGATACCCGCAATCGAATAGATTAGATCACACCAGTATTAAAAATGATATTAGGATTAAATTTCAAACTAGGATCAGAAAAATTTTAAAATGCAATCTATCTGCTAAAAATTTAGTAAAAGCAATAAATACTTGGGCAATACCTCTACTAACGTACTCATTTGGCATAATTAAATGGTCCAATACAGATTTAGATAGTTTAGAACGATTAATTAGAACTACGTTAACAAAATTTAATTGCCATCATCCAAATTCAGCTATAGAACGAATTAATTTACCTAGAAATTTAGGAGGTAGAGGTGTAGTCAAAATAACATCTTTGAAACACAATCAGGTAGGAATGCTTAGAAAATTTTTCCATAGAAAAGCTAATAGCTCAGAAATGCACAAAATAATTTGCAAGGCAGATAGAAATATTACACCTTTAAATTTATATGACGAGAATGCCAACATTCTTATAAATACTAACCAGGAATTATTAGATTCCTGGTCAAATAAAATTATTCACGCAAAACACTTCAATTATCTCAACCAAACATATGTTGACAAACTTTCGTCAAACAAATGGTTGAGTATTGGAGAGTTGAGCGCAGAAATAGAAGGATTTATGCTTGCCATTCAAGATAGAGTCATTAATACTAAAAATTATAGAAAGCATATAATCAAAGATATAAATCAAATTGATGATTTATGTAGAAAATGTTTGGCTTTTCCCGAAACTATAGAACATATTATATCGGGATGTTCTATATTAGCGCCTTCCGAGTATACATTTAGGCACAATCAGGTTTTAAAAATAATTCACCAAAGTTTGGTAATTAAACATAACTTGATTGACTGCCGTAATATAGTACCATATTATGAATATGAACCAAATTCATTTTTAGAAAATGAATTTTATAAAATATATTATGATAAAACTATACTAACAGACAGAACAATTAGTCATAATAGACCTGATATAGTTTTACATGACAAAATTAAAAAAATAACTTATATCATTGATGTAGCTATTCCAAATTCCTGTAATATTCAAAAAAACTATTTCTGAAAAAATAAGAAAATACACAGATTTAGGAAATGAGATTAAAAGAATTTGGCATTCTCGGACTATAAAAATATTGCCATTTGTTATTTCGGCCACTGGCATAATACCTAGGAATCTGATTCAAAATTTAAGCATATTAGATTTGTCAAAGAATTTGTATATAAAAATGCAAAAATCAGTCATTTTAAATACATGTAGGATTACAAAGGATTTTTTAAATATTTATATTGAGGGATCGGTAGGATTTATAGGTTCAATTAGAAATGCCACAGAGCCGAACCCTCTGATATGAAAATATCTGGAGTCGGTGAATTATATTCCCATTTGGTCTCTAGTAGGTTGACATGTTGTTCTTGTATTTATAATACTTATATAGTGCAATTGCATAGCGTGGGTTGACTAGATGATCATTTGGGGAAGTGTGTGAAAGGGTTTAGTTTTTCCTTCTTTTTTTCCTTTTTTTTTTTTTTTGGGGAAAATTTAACCCGGACATTTAAATCTGGTGCATAAAAAACCATTCTTATTGTAGACTGATGTTTCGCTTAAGTAAAATAGGTACATAAATACATGATAAGTAGATAAATAAATGAATGACTCTTCTTGTGGAGATGTTGAAAATAAGTCATAAAAATATAAATATTTTTATGATAATATCAAAAGTTATTTTTTAATTTGAATTAAAAAAAATAATAATAATGAAAAAAATAATAATAATAAAGCAAATTAACTTAATTTGTAGACTTCAGACATTCTTTAAAATAGTTCCTCCCCTGTGAAAGTAAGTCATCCAAATATAAATATTATTATGATAACTATTAAAAGTTATTTTTTTAATTTTAATTTAAAAAAAATAAAAATAGTAAAATAAAAATAATAAAAATAAAGCAAATTATCTTAATTTGTAGACTTCAGGCATTCTTTAAAATAGTTCCTCCCCTTTGTAAATAACCAATCCTGTACACTTATGATATAAAGCTTATCAGCTTTCGATTTTCTAGTATCAATACTCAATGAGTTGAACATTTTGGGGGCAATATAGGAGAACTGTCGCTGTGCGAAAGTTGTTTTAGTCGTAGGAATTATGCATTTTAGGTGTGACGAGTACCGAGTGTGAATTTTGTTTTGTGTTTTTCCATCAATTCATTTTTCCATAGGAATATGAGAATTGTCTTTATATATAATTGTCGAATGTCTAACACTGTGAATTTTTTAAAAAGTGGTTCTGATGGGTGTGATGGGTTACATTTGAATATTATCCTTAGCAGAAGTTTTTGAATTAAGACTATGGGATATAGAATTGACATTGCACACCCTCCCCATCCCACAATACCATACGTAGCAATTGATTGAAAAAGTGCAAAGTAAACACATCTCAGTGTTTGTAAGTTAAGAATAGATCGGAGAGAGTAGAAAATGTAGCATAATTTGCGAAGTTTTTTTGTTGTAGAATTGATGTGTGCCTCCCAACGCAGGTGATCGTCAATAATAACCCCTAAGTACTTTATTTCGTTTGATATTTTTAGGTCATTGCATGAACAGTTTTTGTGAAGTGATGTAGGCGTGTTAGGGTTCTGTGAACATGAATGTATTTTGCAAATGGAAAGAGATGATCTCATTGATTGCTGACAAAGAACATCTGCAACATTTGAAGAAAGTTCAAATACCTCAGATGAGATTGATTGATGAACTCTTATTAAATACAAAACCACTCCGTCACTTCATGCGGTCCGGGTATTGAAAAAAAAAACAACAACAACAAAAAAGTGTTTACGTCCGATGCCCTGCGGCAAACACGGTTCTTTGCCCTGGCAATCTTTCACTTCGAACGTCCGTTCTTTTTTTAAATTCAATTTAAACATGCACCGCTGATAGCTTCGACGGTCTCCATGGTCGAGTCTTCTCCACGGTAAGGCCCTCGACTTCGGCGTGTACAAGTATATCTTATTTAATTAGATGAAGACAATATTAGCGAAACTCTATCAAAAATCTGGAAATAGAAATATCAGAAAAATATATTTGCACCTCTGGCACTCGAATCCAGGATGCGCAGTGGTCAGCGCATCCTGGATTTGACCCATTTGTCCGGAAAGCGAAAGGTTCTGGGTTCGAGTTGCAAATATTTTCAGATTTTTCTAATTCCAGATTTTCTATTGAGTTTCGCTAATATTGTCTTCATTTAATTAAATATTATAATTTCAGGTTTTACTCATAAATTAAAAAAAATACTTGATTGATTTTCATGTTAGGTCACAATTTAAAATAATACAAGGAGTAGTTACGGAACGTTCAAGAGTGTAAAATACTCTCGGTATCGCAGTGGTGTCCGACCACCATCCAAAAATGAAAAATTGATATGGCTTTAGCTGTTTTTTGTGCGGTATTATGCTCTCTGGACTCCCCGCTTCACCGCAGTGGGAGGGAATGGATTCACACGTCCATCACTCCTGAATAAACTGACCCCCAGATTCCTAACCATTCTTATTTATGATACTGATTGGTAACAAAATCTCGTAAATCGCCTTTAATTGTAGCTTAGGTACTTACTTGTAGTTATTTTAAGGAATCGATGACTCGATTTTGCATATTAACAACGACGTAAGTAGACGGGCGGAACACCTGTCTATGTATGTATAATATTATATGCCGTGATCCGCGATCATACCGCGAAACTATGGGGCGGCGATTATTTAGGATAATATAATATTTTTGAAGTGTCAGGACCTAACTCCCGGAATGAACTGCCACATGATTTAAAAATGATAACAGACTCGGCGGAATTTAGAGCTAAACTTAAAACTCACCTTTTCAGACAATCGTATCCATAAAGTCAAAAACCTTTCACCATTCATCTAGGCTTGTTGAAAAAATATCGATGTATCGATATATCGATATTTTGAATTCAATATATCGATATTTTTAGCCGATATATTTTGATCCGATATATCGATATATCGATACAAAATATCCAATATCGAAAATTGTATCAAAAACGATATTTTTTAAAATTTATGTATTTAAAGTCACTAGAATCCAAAACCGTATAGGAACGAACGGAAAAAAGTAACTGTATTGGATCATGACATCTGGCGGTTGAAATTTTAACTATTAATAGCTTACAAATCTATTGTCTTTGCATTAGTATTTATGATCACCAATACTATCTCAAGCCACTCCTATGTGTTGGTTCCCAATTGTCTATGATAATTGACTATACCTTGTTCCAAACACGAAGTCCTTTTTGAAAGATTAATACGCCAATAGAATGTTACTGAGACGCATACAGACTTTGTAGGCGTCTCAGTTTACATATAAGTTAGAAGACAGCTTTTTAGTTTTTGATATTTTTGTAATTATTACGTAATAAAAATGAATAGTGATATAAATACCTTCATTTTTATTGAGATTTTTGTACATTAAAAAAAGCAAATTGTGTACAAAAATTACTATTGATAATATTGAGCTGAATATACTATTATTTTAAAAATGCAAAATATCTTGAAAATTTGACCGATATATCGATATATCGCTATTTTTTCCTCGATATATCGACGTCGATATTGATACTTTAATAAATATCGATACATCGATACATCGATATTTTTTTCACTTTCGACATCCCTACATTCATCACCTTCACAGCCCGCGACATTGTAAATAACCAATTGTGTAAAAATGTAAGCAAATTCTTATTTGTAAAAGTCATTTCATAAAAATTTTCGAGTCCTAAAGAGTTCTAAATTCTCCAGTCTTTCAAAATAAATATTAACTCAATTTTTGGCACTAATCTTCTTATTAATGTAATATCAAGAGTGATTGGGGTAGCAAATGTAAAGTGACGCAATGTCCAGTGTTTTAAATATAATGTCCTCTGCGTGAAAAGTCGTATCGTCTCCGAGCACAAACTTTCTATTTAAAATGTGTTTATAGGAAGTTACCTGCCAGATAAATATTTTTTCTGGTATCTATAAGTGTTTAAAAGATAAAAAAATAAAAGAGCCTACAATAAAATCAATGATATTTATTTGCAACACAAAAAGAAAATTGCTGACCGGGCGCGAAGAAAAAAAATAATAGTGGTGTGTTTATACAAAATTTTAAATACGTTTTAAGATTTTCACGGCCAAAAGCATTTTCGTTATTTGTTTTTGAGGTGTTATGCCGGGTTGCGCTACCTCCTTTTTTAGCCAACGTTGCAGTGTCCATCATCAGGGCAGATCCGGTAGATGTGCCGGCAACACGGCATAACACCCCAAAAACAAATAACGAAAAAAAAATTGAAATGTATGTAGAGCAATATTAATTTTTAATAATTCCAATTAACTCACAAAATGTTGCCTCTAAAATCATGCAAAATTGAATTCTTTAAGCACCAAAATATATCATAAATTAAAACAAAAATGAATAAAAAGCACACACACGTAGGTGCTAGATATTTGCTATTTGATTAAAAAAATAATTTTTCAGTTAGGTTGGGTATTTTGGTCTCAAATCAAAAAAAAAGGTTTTGTACAAAAAAGGCCGCACAGTCGTTCCTCTTAATTCAAATAATTACAATTTCTTAGACTCCTATAAAATTCGCGGAGCTTCTATAAAATTTATCGACTGTTACCCCCTTCCCGTCGAACTAGGTCAAAAAACAATTCAGTTGACAAGTACAGAAACTTCATCGAAAATTGACAAGGCCGAGAATAGGTTGTTTCAAGGGTCTTATAAAAAGCTGATTAAACCAAATAAAGAATAACTGCGTGGGGTAAACTATGTCAGGACCAAACTTCTCTTTCTATTTTAATAACACAGCGTGTGTAAATTAATACATTTATAAAAATTTTAATCATTTTATCTCAAGTCATTCAATTGTTTTGACAATCATTGGCCACCTTCAAGTCATCTGTTAACAAGATTTAAAGCTCTCTATTATATTTTTCTAAATACATTGTTCTAAAAACTTGTTGTAAAAACTAAGTATTGTTATGTAATGTATGGTGTATGTGTGTGATCGTGAATTTAGTATAATATACTAGCTGGTTCCCAGCATGCTTTGCTATGCCATTTAATAAAGAAATTGTTTCCCCTTGCGTGTCCTTTCCCATTCGTCCCGCGTCTCCTTCCACTCCCTCTCCTCCATATTCCCACTTCACTCCTCCCTTCCCCCATTCCGCGAACCCCATACCAGGTTCCCTCCCACTTCCGCCTCCCGCATTCCATACAGTCAATTTTCAAACAGCTCGCGTGCCATCTATTGCATTTTTTTAATTCAAATTTCATAATGCCAGAGCTCACTAGTAGTTTTATAAAAACCTTCTCCTGACAATAACAAACACAAAAAAAAGAATTATCCAATTTGGTACAGTCGTTGGAAGTTATGCTCGTACATACATTCATTCATTTTTATTTACATAGATATAGATAGATGTATGTGTGTATATGTGTGTATGTATGTATGTATGTATGTATATAATATGTAAGTGTGAATATATGTACGTGTGTATATATATGTGTATGTATGTGTCCATGTACATCATAAACGAGTATATCATTTTCTATGCTTATGCCTATGGTATCTCGTTGGGTATAGTATAGTCTACAAAATGTTTTATTAGTATAGAGGAACGTATTATGCTCCATTATGTTATGAACGTTGTTTTTGTCTTTAATTGGTGATACTACCAACCATGTTAAATGTAATTTTATTTGTGAGCGCTTTGATGTGAATCAGTGTTGACAAAACTTTAAATGAATAACAAATTAAAATAATGTTATTTAGATTCTCATAAACGTCTAAAATCCATAATAATGTGTTTCTTTTCACAAGGCTGAGAAACTCATTTTGAAAACGTAATCACTAATCAGATATAATGTTTTCACAATACAGGCAAAAGTCAATGTCAGCAAGTGATGGAAGCCACCTTTTTAGTGGTTTAATGTATGCAAATTTTATGTTTTGATCATCGGTCAAGGGTGCAGTTCCTATAAAATGCTTCGGTTCAAGTTTGTTTATTTTACTAAAATAGTGTTATTAAGTTATGTTAACTTTAAAAGGATACTTAGTGAAATTATACCGAGTGGTTTGCTGCGTTTGGTGATTTAGCAGGGGTGCCTGGATTCGTGGAGTGAGGTTTGGCGATTTGAACAATTTCACCCTAGTGCATATATATTTTATCGTGCTTCGGGCACACAAACAAGCAACAAACTTTCCTACCGTGGTGGTGTTGTATTGTTTCCTCTGATTAAAAATACTTCCCGGATGAACAGTACCGAGTGGTTCGCTACGTTTGGTGATTTAGCAGGGGTGCTCGAGTTCATGGGGTAAAGTTTGGCGATTTTAATAATTTCACCGAGGTCAAATGTATTTTATCTAATTTCGGGCATACAAACACGCCTGCAACAAACTTTCCTACCGGCTGCGCCAATGTGATGTTCTATTGTCTACTTTTACTTGCAGGATGATCGGGAGTTTAAATGATAGATTGGTTCAACAGGTTACGAGTTGTGTTTATTATCGTCTTATTTACACTGCATATGTAACTGGACTTAACGTCCGTTCTGATGGATGCTCTGTTTTATCTCAGGAATGGAAACTGGTCACTGAAGGTGCCCAGCTGTCGATCGAATATTATCGGCTATTTCCGTAACCGTTCCGGTGATAAACCCGAACACGCTATAGTTGACTCCCTCATAAAATGCAACTTATTACTCACACTTTATTACACACTTCTACACTATTCATCGCTTCAGTGTTTAAACCTTATTCATTTTTTATGTCCTCGAAGATCTACTACGTAAATATAAAAAAATGAAAAAAAACGTTAAATATATTTAAGTAATGCCATCTGATTACCGAAATAATCTTTATGACTTCGTTTTTTGGTTAATAAGTAAATCTGCGTCACCGTGTTATTTAGGAATCTAAAAACGGTTGATACTTTACAGATAATTACACACAAAAATTAACCCCCCAGGCCTCGGGCATATTTTTTCAGGTAGTCAGAAAATTTCCACTTTTCAATAAAATCAACAAAATCCGAATAATTGGAATATTTCTGAACGTAGTCGAAAACTAAAAACTGTTCTTGAAATGTGATAAAATACGTTTTCAAATATTGCTATTGGAAGTAAACATGTAATTTTTAAATATAAAAAATTTCAATGCAAATATAAAAAGTTTTAAAAGTGGCTCTAACGAAACGAAAACGAATTTTTTTATTTTTTTTGTATAATTAGAAAAATGTATCATAAAAGTTATCATCACCTATTTTTTTTCCTTTCTTGTAAAAATAATTATTATAAAAATCACAAAAGTTAATTTTTTTTTACAAATTGCTGTCGGAAACTTTGGTTTTATAAAGGTATATATTTGAATTGTTTTTTGGTTAACTTTTATATTTTAATATAAAGCTTGGTATTTTCACTTTCTAACATCGTTTAGATCATATTTCTCACATGATACCAAGGGAGACACAAGTATTTCAGTGAGACCTATATGAGCTGTTCTCAAGATTGAACAAAATAACATGTTAAGTCTTATTTTACCATAATTATTTGACTTACTCTCACGGATGTAACATATCAATTTTGACGACGTCATTCTTCCATATTCATAAAGTTCCCAGAAAATATGGGAAATTTGGAAATGTTATGTACGAAATGGTAATATTATCGATGACTGGACTATGATATTTTGACGATTGGTTTAATTTGTTGACTTACTAATAAAAATTGTAATTTTCTTCTCAGTAAACAGGTTGACAAGGTCATACAGGCAGACTGTTCAAATTTTGTTACAAGGAAGGTTACATTTCTTTGAAAGGATTTTATTGCCCAGTGTAAAAGAAGTCAAATTTTCGGCGTAGGTGCGATTTTCTGTGTGTTATCTTAAAATAACGACGTTAAACAGTTATGTTACTTTCACGGCATCAATTTTGGAGGCTGACATGGGTCATTTGTGGCCCCTAGAATCATTTATTGGATAACCAACACTTCTGCCATTGGTCATCCTAAGCCTTTTACCACGTTAGCAACTTAGCAAGGGTGCCAGGGTTCATGGCGTGAGTTTTGTTCGGATCTGGGCGGCGGATTCGTCTGCTCACCAATTGCACGGCAGGCCGGATTGGGAGAGATTGATTAAGGGAGTCGTTTTGACTTCTTCAGCAGGACTACTTTTGACCCCCTCGGAACATCACCTTGCACCGCAGTGGAAGGGATAGATTCATACGTCCGTTACTCCTGAACGCACTGACCTAAAGATTCCTATCCACCCCTCATACCTTTTCCTTCCCAGATCTTCCAATCCTAAAAAGACCCTCCACACTAGAGGTGGGTAAGTTCTGCATTTTTCCGGAAGCCTCCGAGACTTGCTTCCTTTTAAAAGTACACGAGTTCTAGGAGCAGGTCCCGGGTCCGAGTTCTTAGGTGCGGACTGGGCACTGGGTATTGTTGCGGCGCACCGAAACGGGACGCACGGGTTCAAAGAACTCGGAACCAGGACCTACTCGTAGAACCCACACGAGAACTCAGAACCCCGGAGTCGGACAAGACCCGTACGAGAACAAGGACCCGTCACCTGTGCAATGTAGGTACATTCAATGTATCTACACTGCACGGTCTTTTATTGAGAATTTAAATAAGTAAATTAATAAGCTGTAATGCTTTACTATAAACTATTATTTTATAATGCACGTCACCCGTTGATTAACGATACCAGATAAGACGCTCTAATTAAAAACTACTCCGTGCCTAGCCGAAGGGGTCACGCACGTGTGTGTCGATCAACGAACAGCGATCGAATGAACGCCCAGCGCCCAGCTCGTGACGTGACTCA
Source organism: Limnephilus marmoratus (assembly GCA_917880885.1). Taxonomy (NCBI): domain Eukaryota; kingdom Metazoa; phylum Arthropoda; class Insecta; order Trichoptera; family Limnephilidae; genus Limnephilus; species Limnephilus marmoratus. The sequence goes on from OU862926.1 coordinate 34,719,774, forward strand.
AGGGGAAGTGTCATAGTTGGCCGGCCGCGGGTAGCGGGGAGTGTCGGGAACTCACCGAGACCCGCGACTCATGAGTGGAATGGTGAGTGACGCCGGACCGTGGATCGCGGAGCAAGCCGGCGCGGCGGCCACGGGGTGAGTCAGGAATGTAGTAGTTCGCGGCGTTCGCGCGAGTCCGGGAGTGGGCGAAATGAATGGATTGTGTCGCGATTCACGTAGCTTGGAACAAGGCGCTTGGGTTTAAAGGAACCCGGGACTTGTATTCGAGTGCGGTTTTCGCGCTTCGGCGTTGAGTTGCTCGGACCGCCGGATTACCGCCGGATTTATTTGGATGCGGAGAGTACTGGGACTGGGCCGGGTTCTCTGGGAGTAGTCGATTTGAAAAAGGAGTGGGAGTAGGAACCGCTTCCCGCAAAGGAGCGGATCACATGAGCCCATTCCAGCTGAACTGACACATCGCTACTCCACACAGCGTTCCGAAATATTTTATAGAGGCTCATGTGTTTTATGGAGGTCACCAATTATAAGGTGATGTATATTGTGCTTTAAAGTGTGTAAAGGGTGTGGTAAAGCAAATAAGTAAGATGTCGTTACATTACTTACAGGTTTATTAACAATTTACAACTTACACTTAATTCCTCTATATTTAAATATTAGCAATAATAATAATGTGAAGGGCGAACAAACACGATATGTAAGTGAGTCTACAATAATCGCTGGTTTTCGATGCGGCGCGGAGAGAGTTCTTGTGACTTGAAAATGAATTCGATTGGTTGCAGGAGACCAATCGGAAGCCAGCCGAATGCAATTCAGTGTCCTTTGTTCGACCTCTACAATTTAATAGGACCTTAGTGGACTTATTTCCTCCGGGCCTCCTGTGTTGAACTAATGTAAAAAAACAACAACTCATGTTGGTAGGTAGTTAGGAAGGAAAAAGGAAGAACTTGTGCAAGTCTGTCTTGAAGTAGGTACACTTCTGTGGCGGTCGGTGACTTTTTGTATAAGGGATGCTACCTAATGTCAAATACCTACAAACTAGCCCACGAACAAGATTCTATTACTAACAAAAATACTTCACATCAATTATTACAGTTGTTCTAAAATTAAATTAATCAAATAGATATTCGAAAGATATTTAACGTATCAATCGGCCTCCGTTATTCAAACAAAATTGTCAAAATTTTTTTTTTTTTTTTTTTTTATGTTTCTTTATTCTTTGAATTATTCGTTACAATAATTGGGGATTTTTCGACCACCATACTAGGCACATGCCTGTGTTATGGTAGTCGATTTTCATATACAGTATATTAACAGATGCAATATAAAGAAATGTGCGAGAATATAAAAAAATAAAATAAAAATATATAAATATACATATTATATAAAATAATATTAAAGAAATTTAAAGAATACAAATGAATATAAAAGAATGTAAATGACTAAAGAGTATGGAAACAATAAATGACTATAGAGTATAAAAGAGTATGAAAGAATATAGTAGAATATAAAAATAATGTGAAAAGTATAGAACATAGAAAGCAATACATGAAAGAATATAAAAATGATATAATTATAAAATATATAAAGTTGAAGTAGTAAATAAGAAATGATAACGATTTTAATGAAGATCTGTGTGTACGTGGTTATATTGGTAGGTACATTATTTCAAACCAAATTTTGTACAAATAAATTTTGGAATAAATTTATGTTTCGAGTCCGGCGAATTACACTGATCACTAGAGTAAATTATTATTGTTACAGTGGTTTTCTGGTGGCACGGGGCTCTGAGTACATAAACATGTAGATGTAGGCACTAGTACACAGTGGTGCCAAACAGTTTTTAAAAGTATTTAAACTTTTGGCTATTTGTATTACAGTGATTACAACCAAAAAAATTATTAGCGGTATATAAACCGATATCAATTTTATTTACAAAAATAACTAAAAACTAAAAAAAAAACGCAATTTCGCTTAACTAAAGCGCTGGTGTAATAAAAACAAAAGAATACTTAGAGTGGAAAGGGTTAAGCAAAGATTTTCTTCTCCCACATTTTATAAAAAAGTTGAAAGTTTTATTATATTTTCACAATGAAAATAAAATGATGCTATCCTCCAGATAAATGAAGTAATAATGACTTATTATATTTTACAAATATCAATAATTTGCAGATGATGTTTCCACAATAGCAAAACACATTTTCACAGAAAAAATAAGTATGTATGCACGAGAAGATGACAACAAGTTAAATAATAATTAAGAAATATTTTTCCTTAACAAGTGGAAAAAAAATAAAATATTTTAGTGCGCTAGTACTTAGAAGTATTTTTTATGATTCGATATATCATTTTATCGAGTCAAATGCAGTTTAGCTGCTAGCATATTGCAAAAGCGGTTTAGGCAAAAGTTGACCTTCATAAAAGGATTAAATATCTATCCCTGTTCTAGCAGAAAATATCAGAAAACGATAATGTAATGCTAAGGCAAAAATTAAATTTGAATTACCGATAATGACACGTGACCTTTGTTTTCCACCAAGCTTGTATTTAAATAAATCAAAGTTTGGCAATGACATAATTCTCTTTAAATAAATTTTCTAAAGAAATTCTTTAAAAAACTGTCGACCCTTTACGGATATCCATATTTGGACACCATTTGCATAGTGAGTAAGTGTACTAGATTTTTTAATGTTGTTATTTAGTTCGTTGTATATTTTAGGTGCGATGTATGAGTATTGCCTTTGTGAAAAAGTTGTTTTTGTTGTAGGGATTGTGCATTTTGCATGAGTTGAGTAACGAGTATGTATATCTTTTTGTGTGGATTTTATCAAACCATTTTTCCAGATATGGATGAGAACTATCTTAATGTACAATTGGCGAATGTCTAAGACAGCTAGTTTTTTGAAAAGTGGCTCTGATGGATGAGAAGGGGAACGTTTGAAGATGATCCTTAACAAAAGTTTTTGAATGGTCACTAGAGGGTAGAGAATGGATGCTGCACAACCTCCCCATCCTATAATGCCGTATGTTGCTATAGATTGAAACAGAGCAAAATAAACACTTCTGAGTGTTTTTATGTCAAGGATTGATCGAATAGAATAAAAAATATAGCATAACTTACGGAGTCTTTTGGTTATGGAGTTGATTTGGGCCTCCCAACGTAAATGGTTATCTATAATGACCCCTAGGTATTTTATTTCATTAGAAGGTTTGAGAATTGGGCATGAACAGCTGTTTGAAAGAGATAGTGAGGGATTATCTAGATTTTGTGGGCAAGTGTGAATGATTAGTTTAGGAAGGTTTTCTGGGAGAGTAAATTTACGGATTGAGAAATGCATATATTGTGTTTTTTGAATATTTAGGGTGAGGAGGTTAGAGTCTAGCCATTTTTTAATTTTGCTCAGTCCAGAATTTGCTTTCTCGATTGTTATTTTCCATATTTTACTTGTAAATATGATAACAGTGTCATCAGCGAAAGATATTATATTACCTTCAATATCCAAATTCAGTAAGGAGTTCATATAAATGAGAAATAAGAGCGGGCCTAGAACACTCCCTTGGGGCACGCCATAGGAGATGGTCACATAAACCAATTATCTAAAACGTACCGAATTAATCCACGCGCTTTGTTATGCCATTCTGTGCATTATGCCTACGCGCATTAAAATGGTTTTCTGCGCGTTGAATGCTCCCATCGAACGCGTATACCGCTTCAAGCAAAACTTGGCACGCAGAACTAAACGCGCATGCGCAAATATCAAACTTTTTCTAACGTCGTGGATGCGGAATAGAGCAGAGAATCCACTGTTTCTGATATTGTCGCGTTAACGCGACAATCGACACAATCATCGCGAATGATTTTGTTATTATGTATTTCGAACCGTTTGACGCATCGTGTTTTGTTGTTTTTGGACGCAGAGGTTAGGATGGTGTCGTTAAATTGCAGAATTATTGGTGTTTACGGCTAGAAAAAATATGCTCAAAGCTTTTTTTTATGCTGAATAAATAAATAACAATGATTATTTATTTATTCAGCATTAAAAAAAAAATAATAATAATTGTTGGTTATTTATTCGGCATTAAAAAAAGCTTTGAATTTATTTATGGGAAATTATTATTTATTCCTGTGCATCAAATGCATCCATTTTGCAAATGCGAATCTTGACATCGCCCAAGATAAGTATTCAATCCATAGCGTGCCAAGAAAACCAACGTGGATTTGCCAGTAACTCACCGCACTTGCCTCGATTTCAGGATATTTTGAACCTTAAAAAATGCTACTGGCATACTGAAATAAATTTTATTCGCTTGGCTGAGAAATAATGTATTTTAAAATTATTCTAGCGTTTTGTTTCGTCACTTGCAAATATGTTTATTTTATGTGTGAAAAAGCGCTAGCAAAATTCCATGTCAAATGTCATAATTCCGGGAAATCTCGTTTACGAGAAATTCTCACGAATTATTTTATTAGGAAACTGTTACATAAAAGTTTCTGTAACAAGGTGTGTGCACCCTCTTACACACACTTTATTTATAGTTTCGGTGTGTGGCACCTCTAGTGCTTGCTCATTGACATTTGGGCATTGGTAAAATTGCGAGCCCTGCAATATTTTTGAATGCAACATTTGCTGATCCTGGACAAAATTCAAATCAGGAGATTTGAAAAGAGAACTCCTCATTCTTTGAGCAGCCACAGGTGACCTCGGCCACCGTCCCTGTGGCGGCTCGACGTAATCAAAGCGTCATATTCGCCATTATTTTATCAACATGTGAAGATTGATATATATCCGCGCCCATCAGCGGCATCCATCATTGAGGACCATCAGGACAATGATTAAAATCCTGGATCAGCAGCGGAGTACCGTGGGAGCCCATTATTTCTGCTGGTTTAAAAACACATCCAGCATCTGCGGACGCAGACATGACTAGACCTTCCGACTACACCTGGAGCCAGAGGTGCTCGCATAGATGCGGCCGAAGATCGTCCACCTTGGCCGTCATCAACATAGTCGGCTGGCTGGCAACCGCCCTGGGACGGGACGTCGCTGGGAAACCGCGGGACTGGAGGCCTGATTCGTCGCTCCAGCCTGCCGTTCAGCACATGTCAGCAGCGGAGGGAGCTGACCGCAAATCTCCGAAGGCAGCAAGCAGCATCATGGATCGCCTACGTATGGCATCACCCATTCATCAACTTTAAACGGTACTAACGCTCCATAACATTGCCCATTCAGATTTGCCTGCCAGATTTGCCATTCAGATTTGCCCATTTGGTCTAGCCCTGATTTTTTAATTGTATCTACTTATAAATAAACTAATTTAACTGTCTCAAAGCAATAATCTCTTTTTATTAAATACCCTATCATACAAAGTATACACAGCCGCCTGTTTAAGGTCCAAGCCTGAGATACAAATTCTCCAGAAATGATCTCACTTGTCTCTTGCTCTCCATCTTACATTGGAAGCTTATATATCCATAACATTTTGGCTCCAACGAAATATTTTCATAACAAAACAAGTGATCACATCTTAAGATTTCTGTAGCTTTTCGCGGCAATCTTTTGACTGAAGTTTTACCGCTCAATAATACAGGTTGCAATGAAAATAAATATGTGAAAAAAAACCTTAGGATGTTCAAGAAACAAATTATTATTAATTTTAAGTGGAAGCCAATTATTATTAAAATATAACGTGCAAAATATCTTGATTTAAATGTTCGATACGGGGTGTAACATATTGAGAATATTTGGAGTACAAAAAGTAGATGTTGTTTTGCTGTCCGATGATATTTTTTTCTTATTAAAAATAATAAAAAAATATGTTTTTCAATCTCACGTCGACACTGATCACACTCCACGGGATCACGTGATATGCGCGCTGTTTCGTGTGTTATCGTGCTGCTGGAACGAGACGGACTGATTATCATGTGACCCGCTTGGCTGTAATCAATTACTCATTTGCGACGTGAGATGGAAAAATATTTTTAATTGAAAAAAATAACGGCGATTTTTTTTTTTATTCCAGTTGAAAGAAAATTACATTTTCACTCATTTAACTAGAAATAATTAAACACATTAAGATAAAATAAATATTTCAATACAGCGCTATTCTATTTCATTATTTTGTTTATCAAGAATAAATATAAATAAATTTTTTTTAAATTTACCCAGTTTCTTTTCGTTTTTAATGTCATTTGGGAGGCAATTAAGTAAGTTGCCCCCCTCGTAACCAATGGATTGTTTACCATAGTTAGTGTGGATGGTGTTTAAATGTATGTTTTCGCGTTGTCGTGTAAAGTGTTTATGTACTTGGGACGTTTTAATGAATTCTGTGTTTGTGTGTACGAGATTATTTTGTATTTTGTATATAAGGAGACATGTATTGTATTCATATAGTTTTCTTAATGTTAATAGTTTTGTTTCCATATATAATTTTTTGTGGATGTTCTGGGCTTGTAGTTAAATAGTTTTTTGATTACCTTGTTTTGTATTACCTGTAATTCATTTATGTGTGTTTCACATGCGTTTCCCCAGATTTCAATCAAATAATTTAAATGTGAGTGTACGAGACTATAATATAAACCTATTTTTAATTTATTTGGCAACAGATATGATAGCCTGCTAAATACGCTAATTAAGGGGATGATTTTATCTTTAATACCTTGTATGTGTTGTTTAAATGTCAAATGCTGATCAATGCACAGCCCAAGATATTTTTCCTGGATCAGGATTTGCAGGTCGTTGTTTTCAATTTTTAAGGGTACATGATGAGGAATTATTTTACGGGTTGAGCTTAAGATCATGTATCCTGTTTTTTTAACATTCATTGTTAAAACATTTGATTGAAGCCAACTGTTGATTTTTTCTAGATCTGTTTGTGCATTTTCTAGTAAGATATCCAAATCTTTACCCCAGTAGAAAATTGCTGTATCATCTGCATATAAAAAGATTTCACCATTTAAAATTAATGGCGAAATATTAAATTCCTTCAAGATTAAAATCCTTCAAGTACTCGTACGTGCTGTTACACCCTATTTATGTTTATTTTTTTTCTATAATTATTATTTGAATTAATTTATTGTTTTTTCTTTGTTTCAGAAAAAGGACATCATTTGACCTCGAGATTAAAAAACATCAAATAATATTGCACATCGTAAATCAATAAATGCATCATTAAACCATTTTATTGAACGTGAATAAAATTACCTTTAACTACAATAATAAAGTTCTGATAAATTATAAATAATTAACTTTGTGATTTATATTCTTTAAGGCCTCGGCATTTATAAAAAAAAAAATTTAAAACTAATTAAAATCAAATTTAGGAAATTTCTTAGGCAGTAAATTTTTTCTTCTTCCTGACCGCTTTTTATGTTGTCAATATTTATAGCTTTTAATTTTTTGTTTAAAGCCTTTTATAGTATAGGTTGCAACGTTGTTAAGGCAATAGGAAAAAACGCACGAAATAAAGTTTTATAGGAAAGGAAAAAAATCCAATAAATTATTTTTCCGTTTACTGAAATCAATGTTAAAGTAAAATCCAAATAATGACTCACAATTCGAAGGATCAAATACTTGTCTGATCATGTTAGGAGTTAGAATATCAGAAGAGGACGTTATGAGAAGATGGATTCCATGATAGTTAAACCCTTTGTCATTTTGTCCTCCTACATTTGGTCCCCCGACAATTGGTCCCCGACATTTTGTCCCCCAACATTTGGTCCCCGACGTTTGGTCCTCCGACATTTGGTCCCCTGACATTTGGTCCCCCGACATTTGGTCCCCGACATTTGGTCCCTCGACATTTGGTCCCCGATATTTGGTCCCTTGATATTTGAACTTCCGGCATTTGGTCCCCAGATATTTGGTCCCCAGATATTTGGTCCCCCGACATTTGGTCCCCGACATTTGTCCCCCCGACATTTGGTTCCTCTACCTTCGTGTTACAGATTAATTTGTTCAGCTATCGACTTTTATTTTACCTACGGCCGTAGATATATTTTCTCTGTATAACCATACGGGGACACTTAGTTATATTATGTATAAATAGGTGTAGCGTATTTCCTAAACAGACTGCACATATAAGTATGTCGCATTTTGTTATTTGGCCTCTAGACTCACCGCATACTCCTTCGGGGACTCGGAATTATTGTTAGTAAAAATATGACGGTTTTCCACTCAAGATGCCTGCAGATAAAAGTATATCGAATTTGGTTTTAAGGCGGTAAATCCTATTTGCATAGTTACTTGAAGAAATAACCTTTTAGGCGAATATGAAAGAAAACAAGACACAGAAAAATAAAAAAAAGAACCCAGAACCTCTAGTATCACCGGGACGAACGCTTTTACCAATTCAGCCATTGCCACCTTCCATCAAACCGTCATAATTTATTATCAATCTTGTGAGAATGGTTTAGGTGGCACGCCTGCCTTTTTGAATATGTAAGAGCGAGACGACAAATCTAGATATAAAAGGAGATGTATGTACCTGCTCGCTCTCTTTTCCTACCGACGGCTCGTTAGTTAGTACACGTACGTGTAGCTTTATAGAACCTGTGTAGAACCAATAAATGTTCATCTCGTACACCCGCATATTATTAAGATCTGCAAGATCTCACCTAAGTCTACACTCAAGTCTGTAAATAACAAACCTCATATTTTAAAATTTTTGAATTAACAATATTATCTTCGACTAATTTTTTCATATCATAGGCAACTACCTTTTTCATCGGAAACAATCGTTCTAAGAACTGGTTTGTAACCCAGATAGCGTCTCGGATAAATATATCCGATTTTACTTATTGGAACGTGTATTGACCTTTTTTTTTAAAAGAGAGTTGTTGTTATAAAAAATGGTTTATAAAAATCTTCATTAAAAATAAATTTAATTTTTTTCAACATTAGGGCAGTGATGATTAACGAAGAAGTGTTTAATTAATTAACTCTCGAAGTAAAGTGAATTTAGTTTCAAGTTTTTTGTGAGACAATTATTAATTCAGTTTACCGAAATGGCCACCAAAGCAGAACCCGCTGTGATAGTGAGGCAGGCGTACAAATACTACGGGAAGAAAAGCGATCCCAAGAAGAAAATAGTCCTAAACTATTTGAACATGACAGTGGAAAAGGGAATGATGTAAGTATTTTTAATTACTTTAATGTTTTGTTTTGTATCTAATAATATTATTATTTAATTTAACAGAAAAACAGTTCATTTATAAACAAGCATTTAGGTAATCAATTTGGAAGGCGGGTATGAGTACCGCGTTCGGTGCACTATCCTTTCTTTTCCTAAAAAGACCCCAAGACATGACTAGCCCTGAGGGCGTAAGGCATAAAGGAGAGGGGTTGAAAAATTTTAAGAAAGTTTTTTGATACCTCCACTTACCACAAATTATTATTTACTACTAGCTGGTACCCGGCATGCGTTGCTATGCCATTTAATAAATAAATCGTTCCTCCCTGCGTGTCCTTTCCAATTCTTCCCGTTCTCCTTCCCCCTCATTCCTCCCCCGCGTCCTCTTCCCCTCTCGTGTTTCCACTCCACCTCCTCCACCTTCCCTCTTCTCACTCCACTCCCCCCCTTCCCCCGTCCCGCAAACCCCCCTTTCGAGTTCGCTCCCCCTCCCTGATCCCCCCATAAATCCATAAATTAATTCCCAGTACATTTAAAGTACGTTTAGTACGTTTTCACACAGCTCGCGTGCCAACTTATTGCAATTTTTTTATACAAATTCATAATGCCAGAGCTAATCAGTAGTTTCATACAAACCTTATCCTGACAATAACGAACACAACAAAAAAAAATTATCCTATTTGGTGCAGTCGTTCGGAAGTTATGCGCGTTCATACATTTCAGCGATTCATTTTTATTAATATATATATATAGATAGTTGTCCAACCCCTCGTACAGTTTTCCTTCCCAAAATCCCCCTTCCTTTCCCTAAAAAGATCCTCCATACAGTATCCCCAAAGAGATAACTGACGTCATTTCAGTACTCATCACAAAAACATAATTTTGGAATTTTTCCGCGTCAAACGCTAATTTCCGTTTTTTCCGGTTACCACTTAGGTTTAATATTTAAAAACCGAATTTACGACTCGGTCAAGTTCATCCAAATTGGGTCTAAGGTTTACACTTCGCATTTTTTGCACTAATTGACGACAACATCATCATCAAATAAGTCATAATCATTTAAAGAAGGATGCAATAAAAGACCCTGAAAAATAATGTGGACATTTTATTCCGATAAGTATTTTATTAATCTCTATAAAAGATAAGAATCAAACGATATTTTTTACTGAAATACCGCAATCAATTACCATAAGCTCAATGCGTGTTTAATTAACTAAATGGAATTCAATAAAATATTAAAATCAAACTTGCTAATTTTGATTGTCTGTAAAGCCGGAATCACATCTGTCTGTGAGAACAGGACATCCATCCATCTAATATTACATTAATAAGAAGTTTTTTTATTATTTTTTTTTTATTTCATTATTTTTTTAATTAGTTACAGATATTTTTTTTTGGCTACCACACTGGGCTCATGCCCGTGTTATGGTAGTCGTATATTTAATATTAGTTGAAATTAATACAAATACTATTTTATTAAAACAGATGATTAAATATACTAAATAAAAATTATGAAATATTTAAAAGTAAGTTAAAAATAAAGAGAAAAAAAGATCATATTTTAAAGAAAAGTAGAAATAAAAATGAAAATTCTAATTTTGAAATACAAAAATTAATAATAAAGATTAAATGTTAAGAACTCAAGTGTTCTATACAAATATATAAATTAAAACATATAAGTAAATAAATTAAAATTAAAAAATAAATAAAATTTATTTAAAAAATTAAGAGAAAAAAAATAACAACATTTTAAAGATTAGCGCCAAAGTTGAGTTAATATTTCTTTTGAAAAACGTGAGAATTTAGGACTCGAGAATATTTATGAAATTTTAAATAAATACAGTAAAAATAGGTACTTAGGGAACGTACCCATACTACGTGACCAACTTTTTGCAATTTTTAACCCCCCCCCCCGGTGACCAAAAACCTAAGCCCGCCGCCGCTCATTTGTACCAAGCGTGACATTTTGAAGACCCCCCCCTAAACGTGTCACGTAGTATGGGTACGTTCCCTTACCTGGGAGGTCACTTCCGATAAAAACACTTTAATTAGAAAGTTTATGCTTGGAGAAGTTACGATTACATTTGATACCTCTATGGTACACTTCATGGTTTGGGTATGGTTTTTTTCAGTAAATTCTTCTACAGTGTTTTTAATATACCTACTAGTAAGTTCTTTTTCCGATACTCACATAAGCCAAGATTTGATGACCTTAATTTAGTTATTTTTTTATTTTAATTTGTTTGATATTGTGTGGAAGTTTTTTGAAGAACTTCACTGCTAAAAATTCAGAGCTTCTTTGTTCAAAGGTGGTATAACACTTAAGATACGAGTACATTTAATTACGCCAGGCTAATTTATCCGCTTTTCGGAAGAACTCGGATAGGTCTTATAGAAATCGTTGTGTTTTCCTTACTATCATAGTGAGAAATATGATTTAAATGGTGTTAGAAAGATAAAAGACTACGCTTTATATACAATTTATAAAAATTAACCACAAAAGAAATAAAATTTACAACTTTATGAAATTAAAGTGCGGGTCGCAATTTGAAAAATTAAATTTATACTTTCGGAAAGTTTTTATTAATTATTTTTAAAAAAGTGAAGTTATCCGTAATTTAATTTAGAAAAATGTAAGGTGAGCATAGACATCCAAATGGATTGACAAGCAGTTACAGATGAGGGGTAAAACCAAACTATGGAGAGCGAAGAGGGGAAAGATGACTGTCATTCGTTGAACAATCAATCTGACAGTATATAGGCATCTCGCATTACAATATCACCATTTAGTTCTTAAAAGCAAAATCTGCTTTGAATTAATAGACCTTTTTACATGGGAGCGCAAATTGCTTGCCACGTTCAAAACTTATTTGCTAAGGCCAAATGCTCGCTCCAAAAGACTCGCGCCAATACACATATCAATATTTTCTTGCCGTGTTTAGTTAAAACACTTTTACAAATGTTTCATAATTTACTTACCCCTGTAACCAGCGACGAGCACATTGGAGTACCGCCCACATTCGCTATGTGCATATTGATACGTAGATATATTGTATAGCACAAGCTGCCGTTATTTCGTTAAATGTATGGATGTCAGCTTCTCGCTGTTCACGGCAAGAATGATGACGTCACACATTTTAGATTCAAGCGAGGCTATATCCCCTCCCCATGGAGCGAGCCGGTTCCAAGGAGGAGCTACAGCCGGCGCCATGTGGAGGGGGAAATAATACGTTTTTATCACTTAGGGCAGGTCCAGATATATTCATATGTCCGTGAAGGTGAGCCATTTTTTAAGCTTTTATGTTTCCTTGCAAAATTTTTACATTTCAAAAATTATATATTTATTTCGATTTACAAAATTTGAAAGCATATTTTATCACCTTTCAAAAATATGTTCAGAAGTGTCCCATTAATTTGGATTTTATTGTAAACTGAAAATATTTTGACAAAATATTGCTCAGGCGCGAAATGTTAACGTGACTATTTGCTTGGCTCTGGTTATATACTCGTATGATGGTGCGTTTACCTCTATCTTTTTTGGTGATGAACCAGAATCTTTTTGGCATTGATGGAACATCAAACATGAACAAAAATGTGGTTTACATCCTGACGAGGACTTTTAATAGTCTTTATGATGAAATACTGAGTTACCTTTAGTTGTTTTATATAATTTGATGCTGCTGAGCCCCATCCTATGATTCCATAAGGCATAATACACTCTCGTTCAGTAATGCGTAAACCAGCAATTAGTTTATAGTGTCTCTTTTTTTTATATTTCTAAGGCAAGCGGACACTTTGCACTTTATTTAAACATTAAACAAACATTTCATTGAAAGCTGAAGGAAGATTGCACGAACAATGATTCAACAAAGCAATTTGCAGTAACTACGCAATAAAATACAGGGCCTTAAAAGCCTAAGAATGTCTATTATAATTTGTTTACATATTCTCCATACAATAAGGCCATTAGTTTAGCGGATTATGAATGTCATAATAAGTATTATGCAGTATGCGGGTGTATTTTTTTAATAACCTTTATCCTTCGTATTTAATGCTTTCATTAACAATACAAAGGTTAATGTCACATTTAATTTGTTGTAACGTCAGAATCAGTGAAATAACGTACTCCTTACGCAAAAGCCTGTATGGTTGAAATTTTTAACCTCTCTAGCAAATTTGTTCGCTTTTGGAAACAGCTCACATAGGTATCGTAGAAATCTTTGTATCTCCCTTACTGTCATGGTGACAGATGTCATGATGACTGATCTAAGCGTTATTAAAAAGAAGGCACACCACGCCTTTTATTCGAATCTACAAGTTAATAAAAATATGTGCATCTCTATTAAACCTATGTTTCCGACTGCAAATTTAGAAAAAATTATGACACTTCGTCAATTTTTTATTATTATTATTTTTAAACGACATAATGATGAGGTGACTGTAACTTTTATATTACTTGTGCCTAAGTGTATTTTTTTTTAATCAAAATTTTTATATTTAAAAAATTATGTGTTTTTTTATAACATTTGAAAGCCTATTTCATCACCTTTCGAAAACAGTTTTTTCGGATACATTTAGAAATATTCAATTTATTTGTATTTTATTGCAAAGCGAAAATCTTCAGACCTTCTGACGGAATCAGTCCGAAGCCTGAGGGCTTTGTATAAATGATATTATATATTTACTTCAATCTCAGTGCGTATAAACAGTATGGGGCCATTCATTTATTACGTAAGACGATTTAGGGGGGGGGGGGGGGGTCGACCGCGCGAGTGCTGAGGTTCGCTCGGATGCGTATAGGTAAACGATTTCCACTTCCATGGCAACAAATATTAAAATAAACCAAACGTGTATTCATGTTTTCCTTTAGATTCTTACGTAATAAATATTAACATGGGGGAAGGGGGTCAGCCTATTCTTATTTTTTCTTATAATAGGGGGGGAGGGATCGAAAAGTAGTAAAATTCGTCTTAAGTATTCGTCTTAAAAGTAGTAAGATTTTGTATTTAATTTAAAACCTTACTTCATATTTTTGAAATCGGGTCAACATGACCCGAAGGCTTTAAGGGTACGTAGTATTTGAGGAACCGAGGAAGGTTAATGACCAACCCCGACTACTTTCGGGCGGCTATAATGTGTGAATATTCCCATACCCGAGATAACTCGGGCAAACTTAGTAAAGGCAATGTAATAAAAATGTTTTTTTTTTATTTTTTTTTTTTAAATTTTTAAATGATTACTGAAGGGGTTAAGTTATTAAAATGTGTTATCGAAATTCTATTGCTTCACCTACTAGATAATTGTTTCGTAAGTTAATTACATAACCCTTACTGATTATTAATATTTGTAATTTAAATAAATAATTAGTTGTGATTGGCTTTGCCCATAAAAGCGAGCGTGATTTTACTACACGACCTATTCACAATAAAATCACTAGGTAATAATAATTGGCAAAAAAGTTTAAACCAATTATGCGTTTGAATAAATAGTGCTATGAAATAAAAAGGCAATTTGTTAGTTTTTTCGCTTTTTTTATGAGAAAAAGAATTATTGTAAACGTCGTCCTACAAATTGAATTCTAACTATCCGAAGCCGGTGGCACTATGGATCTTCCGCACTGTATTATCTCTAATTTCGGTTTTTTATTGGACTTTTTAAAGTTAATACTGCATGTATTAATACTGATGTTTATTTCTAGTAATTGCCTGTATAAATCGGGCTTTAGTCTATTGGGTCGAATCAATGTAAAATTTGACAAATACATACCTAATTTTTAAAAAAAATAATTCCGCACAAGAATCCCAGCTGCTTCCGTTTGGAGCCGGCGAGACTATAGGATCCCCAATCGGGGTTTGTTGTGAGGCTGAAGGCAGTGGGTGGGAAGGAGATGGGGAAGAACCTGGCTATTCAAATCTGATCATCAAACACGGCTAAAGCCATTTCAAGCAACGTTTCAATTCTGAATGGTGGTCTTATACAAGGGCGATACTGAGAGTATCTTTCACTCTGGAACGTGCCGCAAATATACTTTTTTTTTTAAAAAAAGAAAGACAAACATTCCCGGGTTACGAATAACCCAACAATGTTTGAAAATCTCCTACTAACACCACAGAAAGCCGAAAATGTTGCTTGTGTTGTGATGGAGGACTTAGCCAGCCGAGGAATTGAACACGCGACGCCCGGATGGGATCCAAGCGCTATGCCCACTCAACCACCGACCAGTCGAAAACTATACATCATCCTACTAATATTATAAAGGCGAAAGTTTGTATGGATGTATGTTTGTTACTCTTTCACGCAAAAACTACAGAATGGATTTTAAAAATTCTTTCACTAATAGAAAGCTACATTATTTGCGAGATCTATAGGCTATATATATTGGTAAACTCTGGCGTTATGAATAATCTCTGGCGTTATGAAATTATTTATCATACGTTTTCTGTCCCTAACAAAATCGATTTATTGCAAACATCAGAAAAAAACAAACCAATTGTCGCCTTGGAAACGATGTGTTTTTTTTTTTTAATTAGGCAATTCACCCTAAAAAGAGTGCTTTGTTGGCGTCGTACTTAATAACTACCTCTAAAAATGAATCACCGAAATGTATGTATGCGCACCAAACTGAATAAATTTTTTTTTGTTCGTTATTTTGTATAAAACTACCGTTGAGTTCTGGCATTATGAAATTTGTATAAAAAATTATAATAGGTGACACGCGAGCAGTTTGAAAACTGAATGCATCGGGAATGAATGTGTGGAATGCGAGAGGTGAGGGGGGAGTGGGGAGGGGGTGTTGGGAGGGTGTTGGTGGAGGGAAAGGGGAGGGGGAAGAGGGTGGGGTGGGAGAGGTGGGAGGGAAGTAAGGGGTTGGGGTGAGGGGAGGGGTGGGTGGAGGGATAGCGGGAGGGGAGATGGGGGGAGTGGAGTGGAGAGAGGGAAGGTGGAGGAGGCGGAATGGGGTGGGAGAGGTGGGAGGGAAGGAAGGGGAAGGGGGAGGGGTGGAGGAAGGTGGGGGGAGGTGAAGTGGGAGGGGTATGGGGTGGGGGAGGGGTTGGTGGAGAAGGAGGAGAGGGAGAGGGGGGATGATGGATGAGTGGAGTTGGGAGAGAGAAGGTGGAGGAGTGGGTGGAGGATAGGGTGGGTGCGGACGGGGGAGGGGGGTTGACGGGGGGGGAGCGGAGTGGGGAGAGGGAAGGTGGAGGAGGCGTAGTGGAAAACCCCTAATACCATGCGAGCGAAGCCGCGGGAAAAAGCTAGTTTTAAATAAATTAATTGTGAAACTAATTGAAAAACCAAAAAAATTATTTCCGCTCGTCGGTTTTGAACCCGCTAACCGAGTTGTTTGTCGAGAGCCACGGAGGCCGTCAAGATTTAAAGGAGTATGATGGGAATGATGAAGAGGAAGGTTGGGAAGTACCTGGCTATTCGCATCTGGTCTACAAACACATTGAGGGTATTTCACCATCCTCCTCATAGATTATTCATAGGGTGAGGTACCTACATTTTAGATTAATTATACGGGATATATTTATTTTAAAAGTCCGAGGTCACAGATTTTCAAAAGTAAACAAAATGTTAAAGGAACTGAATTGGTTAACCATGAAACAGATGCTGACCTTGATTACGATAATATTTATACATAAAATAATAAACAACATTTTACCAAAATACTTCTCAAATAAAATTATATTCAACAAGGACATAAAAGTACAAAATCAATATACTACCCACGCACAGGCATTGCCTTGGTGGGATTTTTTTGTTCATACATTTATTATATTAAGCTTTTTTATATACTTTTCATTATTTCATGTATCTATTATATGTATTGTATCAAAAATTTTCAATAAAAAAAAAAAAAGGAGAAGGTGAATACGCAGAACAGTTTACGAAGGATGAAGTTATATAACAAGCTACCAGAAACTTTAAAGTCCACACCAATCGGAAAGTTCAAGATGTATTGTAGGAGCTACATAAAATTTAATGAAATAAAACAGTAACTTAGTTTGTAACCACGATTTATTTAATTTTTATAATACCGCCCGGTTTTACAAAACATAATGCAAAGGAACAGCGAAAGAGACGGGTGGTATTTAATGAATTACCATATTATATAATATTCAGGGACAAATCGTCATTTGCACAGGTGATTAAGGGATAAAGTGAATAAGGGTTTTTACTAGTTTATGGGGAATATCCCTAATATCGGGCTGTTGGACATATTTAGCTGATTATTAAGGATTTAAGTTTTTGTTTTAACGGCTTTCTTTATTTCAAGTGATTTTAAATTATCGAGTCTGTTACCATGACCATTTCTGTGTAAAATCTTAGCACCGGTGCTTTGACTGAAGTTATGATCTTTGTCAATAAGATGATTGGCGAATTCCGAAAATCCATTATTATTTAAGCATCTAAGATGCTCTTTGATTCTAATATTGGCATTGCGCGTCGTTTTACCAATATAAAATGCGGAGCAATCACTACAATCTAATTTTTAAATTCCCGAATAACTAAGTTTGTCGTCTTTATTTTTTGATTTTGGAGGCGGGAATGGGTACCGCCGCCCCGGGAACCTTTATTGGATAACCAACACCTCTGCCATAGGTCACCCCAAGAGGTTCGCTACGTTTGGTGATTTAGCAGGGGTGCCCGGGTTAATGGGATGAGGTTTGTCTACGTCTGATGACCAGGACACACTGGACCCCAGATTCCTACCTACCCCTTAAACCCTTTTCCTTCCCATAACTTTCCTCTCCTTCCTTTCCCTAAAAAAAACCCTCCACACAGCATCCCCAAAGATGACATAGGCCCTCAGGGACATCATTTTCCTCAAGGCCTCCTGTGTGGAGCTCATGTAAAAAAAAAATAAATAAAAAAAAAAAAAATAAATAATAAAATAATAATAAAAAAATAAAATAAAATAAATAAAAAATAAAAAAATTGAATAAAAATTTACCTAAATTATCATTATTATAAAATAAAGGTCTTAATTCAGAAGGAAGATTTTTTACACTGCAGGAAGAGAAATGATTAATTAATAAAATTCGACGCCATTGGTAACAAAGATTATTATTAATGTTTATATTATTAGAATGAGCAAATAAGAAATTTTTGTGGCTATTTGTTTTTATTTTTTATTTAAGATTGTATCAATAAGATCGGCATTATAACCGCGATTTTTTAATTATTGTTAGTTCGTCGGAGAAATTATTTATAATTTCTCCAACGAACTAAAAATAATTAATAATTTTTAATTTTCTTCCAAATTCATTAAATAAATGGACTCTATTTTTTAAATTTTGAATTCTTTTTAATTTCTCTACATTTTGACTAAAAATTTAATTTTATGTTTATTTTTTTGTAATTTTTTACCGTGTTTGAGCCATAAAATATGACAATTTTTAAATACTAAAGTATAGGTATTTCATAAACAAAAATCTGAAAGTATTTTTTCTAGTTTATATAATGGTATTTGTTTTTCGACATATTCAAAAATAATAAATATATAGGATATTCAAAAATCGTTGGAAAATGCCATTTTCGGAATTATTTTTACGGATTTACTTTTTGTCATTTTTTAATTAATAATGTTTTCACCTTCACGGTCGTTCATCAATATAGTAAGGCTGTAAGTGTTTTGATCATTCACATTCAAACCTGTCCTTTCAACATGAATTGCCTGTAATTGCTTACCTACTTTATTTACAAGACTACCTACCTATTTTGTAACGTGTCTTACCATTTATTAACATTGTGTATTGTGCATTCAGTTTTGTATTGGTGGTCGACAAACCGGTGGATGCAATCTGTTAGCCACAGGGCTGGGCAGTATTTGAAATACGTATTTGAAATACAAATACGTATTTTCTATTTGTATTTCAATTACTTCCCAAATATGTATTTTGTTTTGTATTTCAAATACTTATGGCTTCAAAATACATTTTCAAATACATTTAGCGAACTTAAAAATAAACACACAGAGATACGAGACAATTTAGATAGTCTATGTAAGACAAGGTAGATAGTATTACTCGCAATACATAGACAAAAAACGTTAGAATCCAGAGCAATATATGTAAATATTTAGAGTTGGCTGTAGGTACGTCAAAGCAAGTATCTTGGCAATTGTTTTTTTCATCGTTTCGCGGTTTTTATTCATGAAGACGCGAGTTAATTGATAATTTATAATGGACTAACTGGTCCCCGGCATGCGTTGCTATGCCATTCAAAGAAATAAATTGATTCTCCCTTCATGTTCTTGTCCGTGCATCCCCGTTCCCTTCCACCTTCCCCCTCCCTCGTGTCTTCCCTGTCCGGAAACCCCACCTTCCCCCTGCCTTTCCTCCCTGCCGCTAAAATATATACACAATTTACTCATTTAAAATAATATGTAGTATATTTGCGGCACGTTCCAGAGTGGAAGATACTCTCAGTATCGCCCTGGTGTAAGACCACCATTCAGAATTGAAACGTTGCTTGAAACGGCATTAGCCGTGTTTGGTGACCAGATCTGAATAGCAGGTACGTCCTCACCTTCCTCTTCCCTATCTCCTTCCCCTCCCCACTACCTTCAGCCTCATAACATACCCCAATTGGGGATGCCATAGTCTCACTGGCTTCAGACGGGAGCAGTTGGGACTCTTGTGCGGTATTCATATAAAAAAAAACATTTCGAATTATTAGAATTACACACATTTTCATTTATACAAATTTCATAACGCCAGAGCTTACCATTAAATACAAGCTATGTTACTCGCTGATAATGTAGCTTTCCTGTTAGAATTTTTCAAATCGGTTTAGTAGTTTCGGAGCCTATTCAATGCAAACAAACAATCAAATCATTCCTCTTTATAGTATTAGTAGATGATGAAATTCCGTCATTGCTTTGAATTGTACATTTTTGTGTCGAAGTATTACATCAAGCACTACAGGAATAATTTGACTGAATAATAAATTATTTTAAAGTAAATTACAGTAGAGCGCACTTGAAGTGAGATAACACAAAACTGTGCTATACAAATGTCATATTATTAAAATTATTATTATTATTATCTAAAACCTGGGTCCTATAACAAAAAAACTTTACAAGTAGAGCGGAGATGAGATGTGTCTTCTGAGCAATATGATTGGTCAATTTTTGCACGTCTCTGTTTCACTCTTCTCAGCTTTGCTTCTATGGAAATGCACCCTTAAGATGAGGGCACTTGCGACAATTTATTGCAACCAAAGGTTCTACCATAACCAAATGTATTTTGTATTTTGTATTTGAAATTTAAAAAATGATTAAAATACTGTATTTTGTATTTTGTATTTCAAATACACGCCTTGAAAGTATTTTGTATTTCGTATTTTAAATACATGCGAAAAAGTATTTTGTAATTTGTATTTTAATTACAGCAAAGCATGTATTTTGCCCAGCCCTGGTTAGCCATAAGTTGTCATAATAGTTTGTCTAGTTTGTAGTAAGTGGTAAGATATAGTATTGTATATTTTTTTTTGTTTTACATTACATCCACACCGGAGGCCCTGAGTAAAATAATTTCCCTCATGGCCTATGTCATCTGAGATGCTATGTGGAGGGCCTTTTTGAGGATTGGTCTTGAAGATACCCATGTTGTAGGAAGGAGGAAACACAGAGGCCGGCAAATCGTTCCACAGTCGAGCTGTTGATCACAAGAATAGTCGAAGAAGCGACCCGTTCTCCCGTGACAAATGTCAACCGTGTACATATGTTGGGCACGCGTTTGGCGTGTTTCCCGACTATGCACCGGTGCCGATGGGAACAATAACGCTAGTTGCTCGGAGCATCTTCCATTGAAATACCGGTAGAACGAGGATAGCATTCCCACCCGACGTCTGTGCTCTAAAGATTGCAATCCATCAGTAAGATGGGAGAATATATCAAACGGACCGCCCGTTTCCGCACAGAGTCGAGGGTATTTTACAGGTATTTTGGAGCTCCGGATCAGAGGTGGCTGCCAAATTCAACCGTGGGGCGCACGTGTGATTTGTTCTGGGTTAGCAGTTGTGGACTAAGTAGGTATTTGCGAGCCCTGTACAGTACGCCCAGTTTTTGAGAGGCTAACTTAACTCTGGCTTCAATGGAGCCTCTATAACTGCTGTTGATATACACCAAGCATATCAATGGAGGGCCTGTTCGGGAAGAATGCTTCTGTTGAAAGCGACTAGATTTTCATTTCGATCCCTTTTAGACGTAATCAGACAAGATTGGGTCTTTGAAACATTGAATTCAACGAGATTATTTTTACCCCAAGAGAAAACACTCTCGAGGTTGTAATGTTGGATATGTGTACAGCGCCCTTGTGCGCCCAAATGCGCAGTTTTCGATATTATCTGTGTAACAAAGGCGTTAACCAGTGGCGGCTCGAGCCCATTTTTTGTGGTGGGGACGGTCATTTTTTGTGTAGACATTTTCATGTTTTTTTAATGTTGTGTTTTACCAAAAAAGTGAGTTATTGCGTTTGTCACGTGCTCCCACGAATTTTCGTGTTTTGTCAAACTTTCCGATAAATGTTTAAAATATATAAGATTAAAATTAGTTTTAAATTTTAAACCCAGCTTGAGTACACCGTATCACCACCAAAAAGTATCTATACTTAGAATATAATTTTCAGTTAAAAGTCGACTTCATTAATTCTTTTTATAGATTTTTTATTTCTTACCAAAAGTATAACAAAAGTATATAAAGTAAAATAGATCAGAGGATAAGTCACGCACATAACAAGGAACACCAACTAGGTACCTACATACATAAATATTAAGTTTAATAAAAATACACAAGATAATCATCGGCACTTTCGTTTAAATTACCTTTGATGTGTATTTACCACGAGAACGGCGCTATAGAAATAACCCGATCAATCGATAACAATATTACTATTTAACGCGAATTCCGGCCAGTGCATAATATTCACAATCTTCACAGGGGGATTCTTGAACCGGTCCCAGCGATTATGGTATAGATGGTTCAAGTGCGCATGCGCGGATCCCTAAAATCACATACAAAAATATTCAGCGCGCGCAAAAACTTCATTTTAGAAGGAATAGATCGCCGTGTTGTCCCCTAACTGCGCAGTAGTCAGTGCGCACAGTCAAGCGGGCGCTAGCATCTAGTACCTATGCATCGAGTCGAGTCCGAATGTCCGAAGTGGCCGGCCGGTCGCTTTTTGCGTTAGTGTTAGTTTAGTTTAGTTGTATGCTTTGGAAGAAAGGAGAGCGGTCGCACGTTTGTTCGCGGAAATATTTCAAATTTCGAACCTAAAATTTATCCAAATTAATTTTTAGATTATATATCTAAGCGCAATGACACTTTTATGTTGAGAACGCATTAATTTTTTTTTGTGAACCCAAAGAATTATCAATTTTTTCTTGGTATGTTTCTGGAATAACTGGTGGGGACTGGTGGGAACCATGGTCCCCTTATGGGGAACCGCCACTGGCGTTAACATTGCATTTAATATGTTGAGTAGATCAATTTAATTGGTAATGTTAGTTAATTGTTTAACGCAGTAATACAACAATGAATTCAAGGATCGGTATTTCCAATGTCATGGAAATTTAAATACATTATTGGTTTATTATGCATATTTAATAACAACTATGTGGAATTGCATCGTTGTGGAACATTGCAGAAGTAATTAAGGGATATTATTATTATTTAATAGGTGTAAAAGAATGTAAATTTTACATTATCGTTTAAATTTTTTTTATTTTATAGGGCATTATTATTTACTTTTTTACATTAGCTCCACCCTGAAGGCCTCGGGGGTAGATAATTTCCAGAAGGGAATATGTCATTTTAGCAGATGCTATTTGGAGAGTCTTTTTAATGAAAGGAAGAAGATGATATGGGCTAGATATGTATCCGGGATTCAGTGTATCCAGTAGTGGCTAATGTATGAATCCATCCCTCTCATTGCGGTGCAAGGCGATGGATCAAGAGAATTTAGCTGGAGAGGTGTAATGGCCTCTCCCAACCAGTCTCTCGATACGACCTGCCACGCAGTTGTTGGGCAGATACATCCGCCGCCAAAAACCAGCCAATTCTCACCCCCATGAATCGGGAATCCTTGCTAATAGCCCATTCACATGTTTCATTTATCGTTCATTTCGTGATTTCATTCCGCCTCTTTCCCTCGAAATGAACCGTGTGAATACGAAAGTGAAGAGAGACAGTGCCGAATGAAGCATTCCAACAATATTGGAATGCTTCCTTCGGCACTGTTCACTCGCAACCGGAATTTAACATCACGTGACGCGAATGATGTGTGTGAACACTCAAGTGAACAGTCTTTCACTCGCAAATCAGTCGGCCGAAATGTTCTGGCGTGAGGACGAGTAGCCGGAGCGGCTTAAACGTCAAAATGCTCCTTTTAGTTCGCTTTTCGAAATAACTCCTACACGTCTTATAAAAATCTTGTTTCTCCCTTACTATCATAGTGAAAAATATGATTTAAACGGTATTGAAAACGCAAAATAATGTTCAATATATTAAATATAACAATTAACCACAAAATAATACGAATGTACACTTTTATGGAACCAAAGTTTCTGATCGAATTTGAAAAAAAAATTATGAAACATTTGAATTTTTTATGAATTATTTTTATATGAAACGACAAAAAAGTGAGGTGACAGAAACGTTTATAATTTATTTGTCTAACCAAATAAGTGTGTGTTTTTAATTTTTTTTGTTACCAGTAATTTTAGTTAGAATAAAAGCAAGGAGAGCCATTTTTTTAACTTTTAAAAGTTTACATTAAAAATTATTGTATTTAAAAAATTACGTGGTTATTTCTAGTAATAAATTTTGGAAGCATATTTTATCACCTTTCCAAAACAGTTTTTAGTTTTTGGATACGTTAATAATTATTCCATTTATATGGATTTCATTGCAAGCCGAGGCCTATTTTGGAATAAAAAAAATTTCATGGTGCAAAAATACTGGTAGATATCAGTTTTCAGGTTATTATTTAACCATATGTTCATTTTATGGTGCTGAAATTTATTTACTGTTTACAAGAATCGCCAATTTCTTGTAATTTAGTTCGACGTTATCGGAAATGTCAATTGAAATCGTAAATATTCCCGAACTTAGCCGTCAGCACCGGACGAATTCCAATGCGCGCCGCGACTACGCTCGACGACTTCGTAGCGAGAATGTCGAGTGAACTCTTCCTTCGAAGGAACCGTGTGAACACGTGGTGAAACGAGAATGGAACATTTCATCGAGTAAACCTTCATCCGAGTGAACCATGTGACTTCAGCATTAGTCACTCCCTTGCGCAGCGAACCACTTAGGGTGACCTGTAGCAGTGGTATTGGTTATCCAGTAACGGTTCCCGGTGCGGCGTTACCTATACCCGCCCCCCAAATTACCAGCGTAGACCCGTGAAGAATAATAGGATATTAAAATTAATTTTTGATTGATAATAAGGAATTGGTGCCGATTTTTTATTTTTTTTATCAATATTCACATTAAAACTTAAATACCAAAAGTTCATATTCATATTTATTTTATTTATTTATTTATTATTACATTTATTACATACAAGATATAACAATATAAAAGGAAGCTTTGACTGTCCAACTAGGAAGGTTTCCCGTTTTAGGACAGTCAAATTGGCAGGTTGCGTGTACATAATTTCATATTAATGGATTCAATAATAATTAACAATAATGGTACATATTGGGGGAGTTACTTAGATATTAGGTACAATATCAGATATAAGTTGTGTTATTCTAGGTATACATCAGTAATAAACAATAAAATCCAGGTAGGTACATGTAAAATATAAAATAAAATAAAAATATAACATATAAATATAAGAAAGAAAAATAAAAAAGTATTTTTTTAGGAAAATACAAATTAGCAGTAATAAACAATAAAATCCAGCTAGGTACATGTAAAATATAAAATAAAAATATAATATATAAATGTAAGAAAGAAAAATAAAAAAATATTTTTTAGGAAAATACAAAATACAAAATCGAAGAAATCAACTCAGACTACGTTTTTTAATAATTTTTCAGAATCTGTCCTACCTAAGTCTAATAACCATTTTGTAATTTTAGTACCGAAGGATGATAATTCACACAGTTTAAATTGAGAGGGGATTTTGTTGTATATTTTTGGTCCCAGGTATGAGAAAACTTTTTGATGAGCCGCAGTATTGCTTGTTGGAATAGAAAGGTCGTTTCTGCTCTTACTTCTGGTTTGATGATTATGATCGACTGTTATCGTTTTGTTTATATTTTTGTGGACGCAGATTGTTATTTTTTTTATGTAACACTGTCGAACATCAAGCACATTAAACTCCTTGAAGAGAGCGTCGCTCGAGTATATGAAGGGTTTCTTCATAATGACGCGTAGAATGGATTTCTGTGCCTTCAGTAGCGGGTCTAATATTGTTAATCCTGTTCCACCCCATCCAATGCAACCGTAAGTTATGACGGAGTTACAGAGTCCGTAGTATATTTTTTTAATGTCTTGAGTTTTTATAATTTCCCGCAATGCTATAAATATATAAATAAGCTTGCGCACTTTATTAGCTGTGTTTTCAATTTGTTGTTTCCATTTAAGGTGGTTATCCACTATTATACCTAAATATTTAATAGATTTAACACATTCAAGGGTTTCGCATTTACAAGTATGGTTATTATTTCCAAGGCTACACTTAATATTATGTATTGTGAGGTGATGAGGTGTTTTGGGTTGACCTGCAAGGGTAGCGCTAAATGTGAGATATTTTGTTTTTTGTATGTTTAGTGTAAGCAAATTACTGTCCAGCCACTGTTTTACTCTGTTTATACCTGTGTTCGCAAGGTGGTGTGTTTCTTTCCAATCATCTCCTTCAAACAAAATAACTGTATCGTCAGCGAACGTGATAATTTTGCCACCAATGTGTTGGTTACAAAGTTCGTTTATGTATATAATAAAGAGAAGGGGCCCAAGTGTACTTCCTTGTGGTACCCCAAAAGTGTATTTTAGTGAAGTGCTAATAGCCTCGTTAATTCTGGTTTGTTGAAATCTATTACATATATAACTTTCTATCCATTGAAAAGCTTTTCCCTTTATTCCTATATTTCTAAGTCTCTGTAAAAGAATTTTATGAGATATTGTGTCAAATGCCTTGGCCAGGTCCAGGAAAAGGGCAATAGTTTTCTTGCCACGGTTCATATTCCCTGCAATAGTTTCCGTGAGACATGCGATGGCATCATCCGTTCCCTTACCAGACCGAAAGCCGTATTAGAATGTTATGTTCCTCCACATAATCGTTTAACCTAGTTTTGAAAAGCTTTTCAATGACTTTGGATATCGCGCTTAAAAGTGATATTGGCCTATAGTTTTCTACAAGAGATTTAGGTCCACTTTTGTGAATTGGGACAATTATTGATTTTTTAAAGTGATCAGGAAATATTCCTGATGCAAAACTTAAGTTGTAAATATATGATAGCGGAGCAGAAATCTGATTTTTAATTTTTTTTAGTATTTGTGTATTTAGACTATCTGGACCCTTTGCATGTGTAGTATTAAGGCTGTTGATTATTTTTAAGACCTCTTCTACAGTAGTTGGTTTAATATCAAATGAAAAAGATTGTTCCTTTGTTTCAATTGTCGATGCTAAAGAGTCTTCCGTTTTCTGGGTTTCTAATAAAATTTTTTTGCTAGATTTGACCCAACAGATGCAAAATATTGATTAGTATGACATGCAATTGATCGATTGTCAGTTATAATCAAATTTCCGGTATTTAATTCAGTTACAGATGTACTGGTATTTCTTTTACTTTAAGTTATGTCTCTGACAACATTCCACATGTTTTTGCTGGAATTATCCTTTTCAAGTAAGAATTTATAATAACGCTCTTTACATTTGCGAATAACGGTTTTGCAAATATTACGGTATCGGTAATAGTTTTGCTGTTTAGTATCGTTCAATGGGTCTCGTTTAGCTATTTTATGAAGGTGATTTCTTTTGTGTATAGATTTAACAATGCCGTTGGTAATCCATGGAGTGAGATGTATTTTACTATATGGAATGCGTTTAGTTATTGTGTGTTTTGTTATGAATGTATTGATTTCATTAATAAAATAGTTTAGAGCATAGTTAACTTCAGTCTCTTTATAAACATATTACCAATTTTTATTATTAAGATCATTTAATAAAGCCTCATAATCGATAATCTGTTTGTGATTAATTTTATGTTTTTTGGGTGTTGAGTTTGGGATACTGATTGCAGTGGTGTAATGATCAGTGATTGTATTATGTATTACAAATGCATTTGAATTTGTTATATTTCTGGTATATATATGATCCAAACGTGAGCTTGAGCTACCTTGTACCCTAGTTGGAGAATTAATATTGGAAATAAAATTACTTTCAGCCATAGCACATAAGTAGTCGTCGGACTGCCTATGCAATACTTCTCCTATAGTATTTATATTCATGTCCCCGATCAGTACATATTGTGCATAATCCTTAGTTTTTTTTTAACTCACCAATAAGATTTTCCAGGAAATCTTGGATGTCATTGAACGATGGTGATCGGTAGATAGCTAGGATACCTAAATTCTCATTAATGTTGATTTTTAAACAATTACACTGATTTATGTTTATTTCTTGTACTAAGGAATTTAATGTGTTGTCGATATATACTACTACTCCGTTATTTTGGTTAATATGCGATGTTGTATGGTATTCGTTATATTAATTATATATACATAGTTATGTTAATTCTCCAAGTATGAATATTATAAATTTAATTTTATAATTATTATTCGTAGTTAATTAATTAGTTAATAACAACCATTAAGATC
Organism: Limnephilus marmoratus; assembly: GCA_917880885.1. NCBI lineage: Eukaryota > Metazoa > Arthropoda > Insecta > Trichoptera > Limnephilidae > Limnephilus > Limnephilus marmoratus. The sequence continues at coordinate 34,747,738 of OU862926.1, forward strand.
CATTAACCAGCGGCAGAGAATTAAAATTTCATCGAAAGATGGTCTTGCGACAGTACCTACCCTTGCAATTAGCAATAAAAATACCCAAACGCGTGATGATAAAATTGTTTTAATTATGTACTGTTTAATTATTTTTTTATGGTTAGTATTTATAATTTTTCAATAATGTCTAAGCAAAATAAACGTATAAAAAATCTGAAATATATTAGTTTGTAAGGTCAAATTAAAGTATTTTCGTCGCAAAACACTTCCGCTGATGTTTTTTAAAAATTATTTTATCTGAACTGAAATTTAAATTCTATAATGCAGCTTTCCTAGATAATTTATTAATTAATTTTACTGGATGATTACATTATGTTTTGAAATGTGTGTTAAATTTAATAAATCTGCCAATGACCAACGGTATAACCTTATTATAATAAAAAAATAATAAACATATTTTTTCAAAATTTGAAACATAATTTTACTAGATAAAATAACAAACTTTTTTTGTAGAAAAGAGTCCATACGTCTAAAAAATGATTAAAGAATGACATATTTTCGGTTTTCTTTGGTTATTTATTCCCTCCTAACAAAAACTTTGACTTTTTCCTTTGGGCTTGTTTTTAAAAAGCACTCATATAACGCGAGTGATCGTTGTGTTTCGAGCCGAACCACGAATCACGGGAAAGGAACGAATTCATCGCAAACGGCGTGAACTGCCACTTGCACCATTAACCGAGAAAGAAGCACCAAATTGCGGTTGGCAATTTGGTGTTCCATTTCCATAATTCGCGGTTGGGCTCGCTTTGAAAAGTGTTTACGCAGCTTTCAAGTTGTCACCAGAGTTCGACATGTTTAGACTTGAAATAAAAAAAAAATCATTATTCGACGCATTAACATTAACGAGGGTCGTAAAGTTTTCATCATTATTTTTGAATATTTTCGTAAATTTTAGCGAATCCGACAAAAAAATGATCAGACAACAAGATGTTCACGTTTCTAAATCTGTAATCTTTACTAAGGTCAACAGAATGTATATTTAAACGAAAAATATGCAAATGATTGTTTTAATAATGCATTTTCATACAACAGCGCCATAAATAAATAAAATTATTTGAAGATTTTAATGCCGGATGGAATCAAGTAAAGTATAAAAAATTGCATTAAAATATAAAAGATGACGTTATCTTTCAATATTGGATTGAGTCACTGATACGAAAATGAATTTTTATGCCTCTCTTGAAAGATTTGGGTTTGTTTATGGACTAAACTATTTAATTATATTCATAATAAATATGTACGGGCGCAAACAATTAATTCACCTCAATATTTTAAAGCAAAGCGTGCAAAAAGTATTAAAAACCTAAAATAATTTAATTGGCGCCATCTGTGAATGCGTAGATTATAACGTACGTGACGTTTAACCTTAAGCCAAGCACACTTGCTAAGTCACCAAACTTAGCAAATAAATCACTAGGGGTGACCTATGGCGGGGGTGTTGGTTATCCAATAAATGGCCCGGCGGCACTCACACCCGCCTCCAAAATTAAAAATTGAATTGATAAGCTTTCGAAATCTTCTATGTAATTACAAGAAGTTGGGAATTATTTCAGTGCAGAAATTCTGTGACTAACTATCACATATTCCTATTTGCGCAAAATACTAATCGAGGGAAATAATTATACGAAGCAGTGGACATCTTCAATTTTAAGCTAAACAAATACAAAATGTTATTACTTACTAGACAGTTATGCATAATAAATACTGCATGATTTTTTTGTGTACACAGATAGCGGTCCAAATTGACTCGGTAAACCCACGCATTTGCCAACTCAGCTTTTTATAGGTATAATTATTAGTTACCTTAAAACAGAATTAAATGGCGTTGGGCTTGGTTGGCAGGCTTACCCAGAGCCAATTGAATTTATCAACACGCCACATTGCTAAAGAAAATTAGGACAGATTAAAAAGTTTAACCACTGTTGAAAATTAATCTTACTTAAATCAATAATGTAGATCTTTTATCACTGAGTTAAAATCAAAATTGAGTTTTGTAACTAATGTCTTGAAGTCTTTGAATATCAAACAAACCTATGGTTGTCTTAATTTTTTGCAATCAGATAAAATTTAGAACTTTTATCGTTGATTTAAATCTAAATTGTGTTTTGTAACTAATTTCTTGAATTCTTTGAACGCAAAACAAACGTTTGGTTGTCTTGTTTTTTTTTGCAAGCAGACAAAATTGTATTGGTAAGATTGCATAATATTCACTCAGCTAGTCTGTTGGTATTTTGTATGTTGTTTTTTTGTTTGTTTGTAGGTAGTAAATAGAGCAAGACTTTGTATTATTTAATATTTGCTGTTCCTGTGTTTCTGCGCATATGAATTATCGCAATGTCTCTTGAAAAATAAGATGTATTACTTAGATACCTTGACATTGCGAAAACATTTGATACTTGCTGTTACTGTGTTTCTGCGCATATGAATTTTCACAATGTCTCTTGAAAAATAAGATGTATTACTTAGATTAACAGAAGTACCTAATTTTTTTTACATTAGCTCCACGCAGGACGCCCTGATGAAAATAATTCCCCTCAAGGCCTATGTCGCGTATGTGACGCATGTTTGGGAGCGATGCTTGGAACGTTTCGGTGAGACCCAAACGGTTGCACTGGACATCTCCAAGGCCTTTGACCGGGTTTGGCACCGAGGACTTGTCAACAAACTGCATTCTTACGGACTTCCCGCATCCTTGTGTACGTGGATTGCCAACTTCCTGAGGGAGAGGTCGATTCAGACGGTAGTCGATGGTTTCACCTCTTCCTCACACTCGATAAATGCTGGCGTCCCGCAGGGATCAGTTCTGTCTCCGACTTTGTTTTTGTTGCACATCAACGACCTTTTGTCATGTGCACCAATTCACTGTTATGCGGATGACAGTACAGTTCATGATAGCTTTTTGTTTGACAAGCCCCCAAAGGGCTCACAAACTCCAACAGCTCGTAGGGCTTTGAAGCAAAGAATGGACGGTTACCTCGAGAGTGTTTTCTCTTGGGGTAAAAATAATCTCGTTGAATTTAATGTTTCAAAGACCCAATCTTGTATGATTACGTCAAAAAGGGATCTAAATGAAAATCTAGTCTCTTTCAACGGAAGCAATCTTCCAAACAGGCCCTCCATTGATATGCTTGGTGTAACCCTAAGTGACCACAGCTCAGGTATGGGGGCTCCATCGAAGCCAGAGTAAAGTTAGCCTCCCAAAAACTGGGCGTACTGTACAGGGCCCGCAGATACTTTAACAGTATACAACTGCTAACCTTGTACAAATCACAAGTACGCCCCACGGTTGAATTTGGCAGCCATCTCTGGTCTGGAGCTCTAAAATACCTGAAAAATACCCTCGACTCTGTGCAGAAACGGGCGGTCCGTTTGATAGATTCTCCCATCTTAACAGACGGATTGCAATCTTTAGAGCACAGGCGGCGGGTGGGAATGCTATCCTTGTTCTACCGGTATTATAATGGAAGATGCTCCGAGGAACTAAAGTCATTGATAGCCTCGGCACCGGTGCATAGTCGGGAAACACGCCAAACGCGTGCCCAACATTTGTGCACGGTTGACATTTGTCACGTGAGAACGGGTCGTTTCTTCGACTCGTTCTTGTGTTCAACAGCTCGGCTGTGGAATGATTTGCCGGCCTCTGTGTTTCCTCCTTCCTACAACATGGGTCTCTTCAAGACCAATGTTCATTCCTTCCTCTCGTCAAAAAGATCCTGACATAGGCCCTGAGGGAAATTATTTTCCTCAGGGCCTCCTGTGTGGAGTTAGTGTAAAAAAAAAATGTCATCTTTGGTGACGCTATTTTTAGGGTATTTTTAGGAAAGGAAGGAAAGGTAGTTCTGGGAAGAAAAATGGTTTGAGGGGTGGGTAGGAGTCTAGGGGTCAGTGTGTCCTGGATAGACGTATGAATCCATCCTTCCCACTGCGGTACAACGTGATGTTCCGAGAGAGAACGGCTGGAGAAGTGAAAGGGACTCCCTCAACCATTCTCTCCCAATCAAGTTGCCAAACGTAGCGAACCACTTGGGGTGACCTTTGGCAGAGGTGTTGGTTATCGAATAAAAAATAAAACTAGGAAATAAACACGATTTAATGTCTCTGTCCTGTTTTTAGTACCAATGGCTACCTACCAACTGTTGGTAGTATTTTTAAAAAATATATTAAATTATAAACCTAAAGGTGTATGATTTCTAAAGCGAATTGGCGCAAAAGTCATCACTAGATTGCCCAAGGCTTTAAGTTCTTTGTTTGATAATAAAAAGAATTTATACATGTATAGAAAAAATAAAATATCACGCTTATAAAAAGTTTTGAAGTAAAATCACCTCTATGTGATTTTTTACAAAAAAAACACCAACTACTTGCTTCTAAGGTGGTCCTAATCCTTCTTTTTTCAAACATATGCAGCAGTCGAATTTTCTCTATGCTTGCCAATATTCCAAATTTCAAAAATTTTACCAGCAATGTGATGGTTAGAGAGGTAAGAACTGTAAAAATTATATTCCAGTAGGAACTAAGCTTATTCTCATTTCAAAACCAAACATCCTCTCCCGAAGAGATTGAAATCTCTTATCCATAAAAGCTCGGTGACACGGAGCGAGTTTACAAGCTACTATCTACTAAGATATGATTTTAGATTTTTACTATCTACTAAGTTTACTAAGTTACTATCTACTAAGTTTAAAAACGGGTAAATCGGCGAGTGAGATTGTCATGATGACACACAAAACTGTCCACTCGCTCAGTAGCGTAGGAAACTGAGGTCACTGCTAGCGCCAGTAACAAGAATAACGGCGCCTGCGTGGAATCAATTCTGTGATGTTTGACAGTCGAAATCAGCTGTTTATTGGCAGCCATCTTGAAAAACATAATTAAACCAATCACGAGCAAGCGTGTAGCGAGTAAAGTTGACGACCAACTTTTGACGTTCAACTTTTTTCGTAGATTGTCAACAATCTGCTAGTTAGCAAGTAACACGATGACACTGAGCGAGTTTACTAACAGATTGTGGATTTCCCAGATAGTAGCTTGTAAACTCGTTCTGTGTCATCGACGCTTAACCGATGGTAAATCATGCACTTCCACAAACTGACAATAATCAAATTTATATAATAACAATTCGTTTATATTGTTGGTTAAATATGGTTTTTTAGATTCTGAACAGAAAACATTAATATTTGCATGTGAGCCCCTCGAAAAAATGCTTTTCATCGTTTAATGTTTTGCATAAATCTAAATTGGCGGTCGGCCGTTGGTTCAATTGGGTCGCTTAAATGCTTTTTTGTCAGTGTTATTTATCAGATTACTTACTTTTTAAACCCCTTGTTAACCACTGGAGCGACCAAGCGAAATAAATAAATTTGCCTCGATTGCTCTCGAGATTTCCCAGAAGATAATTTAAAAAATTTTTCGCCAACATTAAAAAAAACATACCTTAGAATTTTACCATGGAGACATAAAAACATATTATAGAGCTATATAGCCAATGAATTAACCTGTATTTTACCGTTTATCTCAAATTTGTAGGATTTATAAAAAAAATATTAAAAAATCGTAAATTTATGACCGTGCGTATCCTGCGTGTTTGTTACTTTGAAACTGCCGTGAGGGTACTTATTCGTGTCAACCCAGAATATTTTCGGTTTCTGTGTGTTGTCTGTGGTATACTTGATAATGAAAGGTGCATATCTATGGAAAAGGGACTTAATTTTAACCGTAAACAGCTGATCAAAAATTCGGCGTAAATTTTTTTTTTCTGAATTCATTTTTAACATCGTTCTAAAATAGTCTACGAAGTTCGGATTTGCGACATATATGGTCATAATAGATAAAGCATTTCAATAGCTTTGTTTTAAAATAAATGGCTGGCCATGGAAGTGTTTTAAATAATTACAATAAATGTTTTACGAATGATAAGAAAATGTGGTCCAATTTTGGCCTGCTATCAATCGCAGAAAAATAAAATTGGTCCATTTTTCGACCATAATCGCTCCAGTGATACCGCGCATTCCAAAATTCTTCCGATTTATAACATATTCCTTTTAAACACTGTTTTTAATTTAGTTTTTGAAGATAATGTCTATATGTACATCTGTAAAACCCTTCGACAAATCATGTGAAATTCCCTCGATAGAAAAAAATCGCACCGCTTGCTCCGAAAGTTATTGAAAACACATTTTATTCTGTTATTAAACATGTTAGAAGTATGAATAAATTCTGTCTATCTTTAAATGCAACGCAGGTGTTTGTCAAGAGGTTTTTGCTCTATTTTAAACGAGTCGTCTTTTATTTAATATTTTTACAATTTGAGGGTTTTCTCTAAACTCACATTTACTCACTATACATAATGGGAAAAAATAAAGAATTAAAAAAAAAATTAAATCTTTTCCGGCGAATTTGTAACTAAAATAACTTTTTTTTTCAAACCGACCCCTAGGGATGTAAGTTGAAAAACAATACCTTACCATTGATACATTTTACGCACAACAAAATTTCATAACCCGTTTTTCAACTAAAAAGTTTGCGGTAAACACCAGATTTTATTTTTCTAGACGATGAATTAATAACTTCGGGAGGGAAACGTTTAGAAACATCTTAAATATTTGTAACACGTTCTTCAGAATTAAAATGAACCCGGCGGAAAGGTTGAATCTCCAGGCCCGCTAGGACCTAAGCCATGCCGCGGGCGTATATTTTTTGTTTACACGCTTTCTTCACTTACGTCGTTAAGATTCCCTCATTATTTTAGAGTGTTTGGTTGGGCGAATTCGACAGTAGGTCCGTCCAAATCACCGGGTCTCGAGTCGCAATTTGTTTACACGGCTTCTTTACTTATGTCGTTAAGATTCTGAATATATTTTAGGGTATATTTTCGTCTTAATTGTTATCGTTTTTTTTTAAATATTAGCACGCGCGCTCCAACATCCGTATTTACATAACTCTCTATCAAACCTTCTTCCTCTTCTTTTTGTGCGCTTAATACAAAGTCTCAAGGACAATCGTACGAATGTGCGTGGTTTAATGTCAATGATTTACAACTAAATAGTTAATTCGTTTTTTAAAAATCCCCTTAACTTTTCTTATAACACATGAATGGTGCTAATCTTCTTCGTGTATTGCAGTTTCGTAATCTTGGTATTATTATTCCACTAGAGTCTACAGTTCAATGTTCAAATCGAAGAAAAACAAGCGATGCAATGAGAATACTAGGATTTTTTTTTGAGAATGGGTGCAATAAAAGTACGTCAAAAAAATCTGTATGCTCATTAGTACGAAGCAGATTAGAGTACAATTCCACCGTATGGTCACAATACTACATTCTCAATCATTGGAATAGTTACAAAACAAATTCCTTCGATACATCAATTTTAAACTGAAAATTCCAATCGAATTTATAAATTGTAATAACTTACGCGCTGAAACCATGCTTCTTAAATTATCAGAGAGAAGAGTGTTAATTGATTTGTTATTTTTATATAAAATTAACAAATCTTTTGTCGATAGCTCTAATTTGTTGGAACTAATTTGCGTTAATTAAATTGCCTCTCAAAAACTGGGCGTACTGTACAGGGCCCGCAAATACTTTAATAGTACACAACTGCTAACCCTGTACAAATCACAAGTGCGCCCCACTGTTGAATTTTGTAGCCACCTCGACTCTGCGCAGAAACGGGCGGTCCGTTTGATAGATTCTCCCATCTTAACAGACGGATTGCAACCCTTAGAGCTTAGGCGTTGCGAGTCGGGTGGGAATGCTATCTTTGTTCTACCGGTATTACAATGGAAGATGCTTCGAGGAATTGGCGTCATTGATCCCTTCGGCATCGGTGCATTGTCGGGAAACACGCCAAACGCGTGCCCAACATTTGTACACAGTTGACATTTGTCACATGAGAACAGGTCGCTTCTTCGACTCGTTCTTGTGTTCAACAGCTCGGCTGTGGAATGATTTGCGGACCTCTGTGTTTCCTCCTTCCTACAACATGGGTCTCTTCAAGACCAATGTTCATTCCTTCCTCTCCTTAAAGGCCCTCCACACAGCATCCCAGATGACATAGGCCCTGACGAAAATTATTTTCTTCAAGGCCTCCTGTGTGGAGTTAATATAAAAAAAAAATAATATACCTGCCAGACAAACTCAAAGTAAAGATATTTTCAAATGTAACAATAAACTCAACACTATTTATTCACCAATTCCAAGAATTCATAGTCTTGCGAACAAACATTGCGAATTTATAGATATACTAGCTGACCCGACGAACTTCGTACCGCCTCAGAATCAATAGCTGTTGAATTAAATTCATTTTTTTATTAAGTTAAAAATTACGCAATGAAGCAATTATCAATGCGCAACTGTCCGTGTTTTGTTTTTGTCAGTATCAGAGATGGCGTTGTGTACGGATTTATATTTTTGTGATTTTCTTACTTTTAAAATTATTTATGGGAATTCGGGAGGCGGATACGGGTGCCGCCGCTCCGGGAACCATTTATTGAATAACCAACACCTCTGCCGTAGATCACCCCAAGTGGTTCACTACGTTTGGTGATTTAGCAGGGGTTCCCGTGTTCATGAGGTGACTTATGTCCGGGTCTTGGCAGTTGATGCGCCTGCCCACCTGCTGCGTAGCGGGCCGGATCGAGAGAGACTGGTTGAGGGAGGCCTTTTGACCTTTCCAGCCGGACTCTCTCGACCCATTGCCTTGTACCACAGTTGGAGGGATGGATTCATACGTCCGTCACTCCCGGACACACTGACCCCCAGATTCCTACCCACCCCTCATACCTTTTTCCTTCCCAGAACTTTCTATCCTCCCCATTCCTTAAAAAGATCCTCCACACAGCATCCCCTAAGATGACATAGGTCCTGAGAGATATTATTTTCCTCAGGGCCTCCTGTGTGGAGCTTATGTAAAAATTTTTTTTTTTTTTTTTACAGTGAATACCGCACAAGAATCTCAACTGCTCCCGTCTGGAGCCAGTGAGACTATGGCATCCCCAATTGGGGTATGTTGTGAGGCTGAAGGTAGTGGGGAGGGGAAGGAGGTGGGGAAGAGGAAAGTTGGGAAGTACCTGGCTATTCAGATCTGTTCACCAAACACGGCTAAAGCCATTTTCAAGCAACGTTTCAATTCTGAATGGTGGTCTTACACCAGGGCGATACTAATAGTATCTTCCACTCTGGAACATGCCGCAAATATACTATATATTATTTTAAATGAATTAATTGTGAAATAACACAAATTAATCAAATAAAATTTATTTGCGCATGCCGGGTTCGAACCCGCGACCTCCGGAATGTGAGTCAAGAGTCTTAGCCACTGGACTACGGAGGTCGTCAAATGCGTTTCATTTCAGAGATTTATTATAATTATTGTATTTTTCCTTTGGAGGTGTGCAGACATACGTTCATTTGTCTCATTTTCGACTATTGACATTGAGTGTGTAAGAAAGAAGGGCAGCATTTAGGGGTATGAAAAATAGATGTTGGTCGATTCTCAGACCTACCAGATAAGCACACAAAATTTCATCAAAATTGGTCCAGCCGTTTCGGAGGAGTATGATAACTAACACCGTGACACGAGAATTTTATATATTAGATTTGGTGTTGACAGTTTTGCAATTTTCGAGAAGCAACTAATTTCGATTTTATCTGCTAATAATTAACTTTTATTGTTTTTGTTCTTTTCATAAAACTATCACTCATCCAAAACCTTACCAGTGCTATGCTTCTATTTGCAGTAATATACGCCTACAATTGTTTGTTCTTACCTACTATCTAGCTCTTATACATTACACTTCATTTTAATTCAGGTTTTATTATTGATTATATGCATATATTTTAAGCTAAATAAGTAAGCTTTATAAGTACAACTCATAAATTTTTTTTTTAATCTCTGTTATGATGTTTTATACCTTGCGAGTTGATTGCATTCTTATTTATTCTGTTTTATTGGTTTTGTAATTAACGTAATTAATATTATATATAAAGAGATTAACCACATTAATGATTGTATTTATACTTCAAACTAACTTGATATATCTTTTAGAATGGTGCTCTATCAACAAACTAGCATTAAATATAAATAAATGTCAGTTCATTCATTTTTCCAAAATAAATAATCCTATTATTTTTCAGTATTCTTTAAATGATGAAAATTTAAATTGTGTTAGTGAAATTATGGATCTAGGCATTATGTTCGACAGTAAACTCACCTTTGTATGTCATATTAATAATATTATCAACAAAGCCCTAAAGACTTTTGGTTTTGTTTTGAGAGCTGCAAAAGATTTCAATGATTTAGACACATTTATTATGTTATATAAAACCCTTGTCAGATGCCAACTTGAATATAACTCTACGTTATGGTCTCCCTTTTACAAAATTCATTCAGACAACATTGAAAAGATTCAACGGAAGTTTCTAAGGTTTATAAACTATAAATTGCATATTCCTATACTAAACATTGATTACAATTATCTCCTGGATAAAACGTCTCTATTGAAACTTTCAGAAAGAAGAATAAGCACAGATTTAATACTATTACATAAAATACTGCATTACAAAATTGACTGTTCTGAATTACTTCAATTTATCAATATCCATGTTCCCCAAAAATCATGTCGACATTTATTACCCTTCTACTTTAATAACACCAGGACACTAGCTTATCAAAATTCTCCGTTTCCGAGACTTCACAGTCTCGGAAATAAATATTCTAATCTAGGTGATATATTTCATCTTAAAACTAATCAGTATAAACGTTGTATATTCTATCACTTTTATTCTTCTAGGCACAAATAGATTTACATAATTTCTTCAATTTTTGTTTATATTGAATATGAGACTTCTTATCATTTTTATATAATATCTTTGTATTTTTATTTTATTATTTGTTTTGTTGTTCCACTGTTTTGTGTATTTTCTTTTCTTATTGTATTATATTTTCTTCATTGTTTGTTACTCAACTTATAAATTATAATGTAAAAGCCCATCAGGGCGTGTAATAAATAAATTAATATTGTGAGTATATATTTCCTTCTATTCATGTAAAAGCCCCCTGGGGCGTAAATAGATATAAATTAGAGATGAAACGGATATCCGGTAACTATCCGGTATCCAGCCTAAATTTACTATCCGGCCGCATACCGGATATTCAAAAGCTACAATATTTACCTATAATAAAATGCAATACATTAATCTTAAACTTCGAAAAAGTTACAAAAAGCCATAAGGCCTTCCAAAAAATTTAAATATTCTTCTGAGGTATTCACTCTAATGATAAATATGAAATATCTAAAGTCTAAAGTAAAAGCAGCAAGTAAACAACTAATTTAATTTTCGCTATTCAATCACACGCTCACGCGATCACTCACGAATACTCACGATGGCAACCGAAACCGCCCGAATTGATCTGATCGCGTTAGACGCACCTGTGCGGCGCTAAACGCGTCACGACATGCAACGAGACAATGGGGAATATCCGGCCATCCGGCCTCGCAGCTCGCCGGATACAATATAAAAATTCATCTCTAAACCGGAACTGTGACTGCCCATGCCTAGAGCAAGTAAACATTATCAAATATTTAGGAGTAACCTTCGATACACACCTGAATTGGAAACAACATATACATAATACTACAAACAAAATCCGAAAATCTATATACTTTTTCAAACAAACACGCAATTTCCTTAACCTAAAACTTTTAAAAACAGTATATTACTCATTGTGCCAATCTCACATCGAATACGGAATTCTAGCCTGGGGTAATGCATATTCCAATGCCCTTGATCCCATCATGAAAGCACAAAAACTAATCATAAAAATAATTCTTAAAATGCCGCTTACTACCAGCACTGATACTATCTTCAATTCCTTCAACGTTATGGACATAAAACAGCTCTACTCAAGATCCATATTACTTAATTTACACAAAAGCAACAAAACACCATACAAAGCTACACAAACAATACACAATACCCGAGCCAAAAACAACGAACTTCTCCAAACTCCTTTTTTTAAAACCACCTTCGGGCAAAGAAACTCTAAATACATAGCTTGCAAACTATACAATACACTACCAACTACGATCAGACAAAGTGACTCCTTTACAAAATTCAAACAAGATATTAAAAAATGGATTATAAGTATTGGACGCCACACTATCACAAATATCTGTAAAATAAATCACACATAGACAGAAATAACTATTCACATACAACCTAACCCTTATAAAATAAATGAAAATAATGGAATCCTGTCAAATTTAACCTATAAATAGATTAGGCCGAATTTATTTCATTACTCCATCTCCAACATTTTTAAAATAACTCTCTTTAAAAGATTTACCACCCTTCCAATCACCCTTCTGTTTTAATTCTATTCATAATATGTATTTTACCTGAAATATCCTTGTAACTACTATATTCATTTATATACCTGTACGCCTGTCTCGACACAGGTATACCCTAGTGAGACAGGCATACAAATAAAACCATTGTAAATATATTTTATTATAGATAAATAAATAAAAAAAAATAAAAATAAAATATCCGGTATCCAACCAAACAACCATCCGTTTCATCTCTAATATAAATAAATAAATGAACACAGATGAATGTACATTTAATGGTTGTTTAAAAGTTTTATAAAATTTATCAGTTGTATAAAATTTAAAACATATGCATTTATTACCACCTTAATAAATGCATATGTCCATAATTTCAAACGAGTTACTATGAATATCTAATAATATTAAAACTACCAATTATTAAAAAGGAATAATGCTTAATAATAAGCAGCAATATTGCGTTAAGTCATGATAACTATTTAAGTAATTGAAGTTGAGTATTAAATAATGATTTGATCGGCAATTACAAGCAGGTGGGGACGTTTTTCCTTATTTGATGCCGACCTAACATAATAATCGGATAATCGGATGCATAATTTCCATCTAATAATTAATAATTATCAACGACCGCGAAGTTCCAAATGACACAGGCTGGAAAACAATTGTTGCACTGGCCAATAATTAAAAATAAAATTAATTATTTGTAATTATAAATCTTAGATTGTTACCTACAAGAAATCTTGAAGCAAATGATCAACTGCAGTAAAAATTTAATGGCGGGCTGTGAAATAACCACTCGAGCGATGAGTGCTCGGTTTTGGATTTGTCCATTTCGTTTAATTAAAGTATATATGTATATATACGAAAATAATTCCTTTCGGGGCCTATGTCATCTTTGAGGATTCTGTCCAGAGGGTCTTGTTATGTCAGGCGAATAGGAATCTGGGAAGTGTGTCCTGGGGTGACGGACGTATGAATCCATCCCTCCAATTGCCGTGCAAGGCGGTGGGTCGAGGGATTCAGGTTGGAGGGGTTAAAAGGTCTCCCATCTTTGGGGATACTGTGGAGGGTCTTGTTAGGAAAGGAAGGAGAGGAAGTTCTGGGAAGTAAGAAAGTATGAGGGTGGATAGGAATCTGGGGGTCAGTGTGTCACACAGGGGTGGCAGACGTATGGATTCATCCCCCCAATAATATTTTTTATAAACTCTATGTAAACCTTCATGCTTCACTTTTACAATTCTCAATCCTGTAACTTCAAGACTAACTTTATTTATCTTCTTGAAACCGTAACAAAACACCAACTATGTGTCACTTTGTTACTACAATATTTTCAAAGATACATTACCAATATTTTTAAACTTTCACTTTGAAATTTACATTTTTTACATGTACCGCCAACTTATTGGTGTAATTTAGCACTTTAGTTAATATTACCCACGCACAGGCAGTGCCTTAGTGGGTTCCCATCATCTACTTTTGTCTTATATATATTTTTTACTTTTTTACATTATTTTTATCTTGTGTTATGTTATATATATTTTGAAAATGTGTAAAACTTACTTTTTGAAATGTATCAAGATATAATGGAGAAAAAAAAGCCGTACAAGGCGATGGGTCAAGGGATTGAGGTTGGAGAGGTCAAAAGGTCTCCATGAATCATTCATTTCTCACTCATCTGGAGATGCTGTGTGGAGGGTCTTGTTAGGAAAGGAAGTAGAGGAAGATCTGGGAAGGAAAGAGGTATTAGGGTGGGTAGAAATCTGGACGTCAGTGAGTCCAGGAATGACGGATGTACGAATCCATCCCTCCAACTGCGGTTAAAGCGATGTTCCGAAAGATTCCTGTTGGAGAAATCAAAACATTCTCTCCCGATCCGGCCTGCCATGCAGTTGTTGGGTAGACGACATCTCCTGCAATAGACTCCTACAATATTATCTGCCGTGACGATAAGTTTGAAAGTATGGAATATAGTTTCAAGGACATTATTGAAGTGTGAGTGAATTCCAAACGATCCGCTGATGTTTTTCCTATTGTTCTTAAACAAAATAGTACAGTTCATTTTTAGACTCTAAAAACAGTCGAAAATGTGAACGTATGTCTATATGGGTCGAGAGAGTCCGGCTGGAGAGATCTGGGTTAGGTCTTCCTCAACCGATATCTACCAATCTGGCCCGCCACGAGCGGGCAAACGCGTGCACCGCCAAGACCTAGATAAACTTCACCCCATGAACCCGGGAATCCCACAATTTTGGCGGGAATGGGTACCGCCGCCCCGGGAACCTTTATTGGATAACCAACACCATAGGTCACCCTAAGTGGTTCGCTACGTTTGGTAATTTAGCAGGGGAACCCGGGTTCATGGGGTGAGGTTTTTCTAGGTCCTGCAGATGGATGACCAGGACACACTGAACCCAAGATTCGTATCCATCCCTTAAACCCTTTTCTTTCCCAGAACTCTAATCTCCTTCCTTTCCTTAAAAAAACTCTCCACACAGCATCCCAAAGATGAAATAGGCCCTGAGGGAAATTATTTTCCTCAGGGCCTCCCATGTGGAAATCATGTAAATAACCTAAAAAAAAATTTTAAAAATGACCTGTTGGGAAATCTCGAGCAATGGAGGCAAATTTATTTAATTCGCGTGATCGCTCCAGTGGTTAAGCTCTCCTGAAGTGAAATAGTACAAAACTGCTCTAAATCCAGAATTAAAACTTTGCTTGAAATGGCTTTAGCAGTGTTTGGTCACCAGATCTGAATAGCCAGGTACTACCCCTAGTTTCTCTCACACATCTCCTTCCCTTTTCCACTATCTTGAGCCCCACAACATAACCCAATTGATAGTCTTAACTCCAGACGATAGCAGTTGAGTCTTTTGTGCGGTATTCACATAAAAAAAAACAAATGTGATGTTAATATTAGGTCCTTACATACGAAATTGGCGTTTTGTATGGGAGGAACGTAAAGCCAATTTTTTTTTAATATAATATATTTATTTAATCAAAGTATGTATATTGCTATATATGCACTTTTGCCATCTCATAGGTAGTTCATCGATCCCTTTACTAAAAAACCATTCGGACGGGAATCAATAAAATCTGCTGCGGACTGCCCCATCGGAGTTGAATTTTTTCCCTTGCAAGAAGTTATCCAAATTTCGAAAAAATTGGTAATCTGTTGGGGCAAAGTCCGGAGAGTACGGTGGATGTCTTCGACATCCCAATTGAAGCTCCTCTAATTTGGAAGCCGTCTGTTGTGCAGTGTGTGGTCTAGCGTTCTAATGCGCGTTTGTTGATTTGCTTCACTCAATTCGTGAGGTAACCACCTTTCAAGCTGTTTCACCTTCCCAATTTGCTTCAAGTGGATTAAAACAGTTTTATCACTAACACCGCAGCCTGCAGCTAACTCGGACGTGGTTTGCGATGGATCCGCTTCTACAATAGCCTTCAATTCTTCATTATCAACTTTGGTCTCCGGCCGTCCACGGGGCTTGTTCTGCAGGTCAAAATTTCCAGAACGAAAACGTTGGAACCAAAAACGCCCTGTGTTTTCTTTTGCCGCACCGTCGCCATACACATCATTAATCCTTCGAGCCGTTTCTGCAGCACTGGTGCCACGGTGGATCTCGTACTCGTAAATAACGTGATATTTCAAGTTTTCCATTTTTAAACTAAGTGACGCAAAGAAAAAAAACAACTAAGGAAAAAAACAAATGAATTATAATTTTAGAAACGAAAATACATTAGTAAAAAGCTGTATAAATTTGAATTTGGAATTCCTAACCAAAGAGAAGATATTTGAGATCAAAGTTGCCAGTACGGCAAAACGCCAATTTCATATGTAAGGACCTAATATTATTTTTCAATGTCAAAACAATTGATTAACATGTTATAAAATGCCTGATGTTTCATAATTAATATTTATAACGTCGTTTTCCTGATGTAATTATCATCGTTTTAATGAACATGCTTATTTCATCATTGATTAATTATTTGTGTGGAACGTTTAGGCCCTTCGCTCATGTAAAAACCGAAATCAAACTTAAACTGGTTGGCAACTTAAAAAAGTCTCTCACGGTGCAATTTAACTTTACGATTTCAGTAATTATTGTATCAGCCTGTTTAACAAAAATATTACTTAATTATTAATTATTATCAACCTAATAATTTATCAATTACTTATCAAACTTAATATATAATAATAATAATGGATAATTTATCAACCTCCTGAACTAAATCGATATTTTCCTACTGGGACTTTGGGGCCATCCATAAATTACGTCACACCTTAAGGGGGGGAGGGGAGTAGAGAAGTGGGACATGCGTGACAGAGGTATGTGGGGTTATGAGCTTTGTGACGTCACATGGACAAAACGACTGCGACGCACGCGACAGCCACAAAAATATTTCCCTATTCCATTACACCCCCTCCGTTGTGGTATCCCATTACGCCCCCTCCGTTGTGGTATCCCGTTACTCCCCCTCCGTTGTGGCAAATGGTAACAATGACAATATTAAATGTTGTCGAAAATCTTAAAAATATTACCAATTTTACATGTAAAATTGCAAAATATATGACGCCACGCTAGGGGGGAGAGGGTCTCACAAATGTGACGATGTGTGACAGGGACGGGGGGGGAGGTCAAAAAATCAAATTCGTGTGACGTAAAATTTGGATGGCCCCTTATCCCAAATTACTCAAAAACCGATAGCTGTAACCATGGCAACTTGGAAAACTGGCAACTGAAACGCGCCGGCCGCAGCGCCTAGCACGGCGAATTACGAGTGACAGGTGCGTCGCCGTTGACAACTGGTCTTTGAGAAGTTACCTGTGTGCGGACCGCAATTGAAATTTGCAAATCGCTATTTTGTGGATGGCGATTTGAGTTGCCAACTGTTTTTTTTCAGTTGCCACGTGATCGGATGGACTAATACTGAGTAATATTGACTTGGTTCTAAGGATTCATTATTAAACAAACGTATTTATACTAAATGCAGGTTTATTATCTAGACATGAACAATAATGGATTAATTAATTGTAACGTATTCACAATCCAATTAAACCAAATTATCTACCTATTGTCGAGTCTGCTTACCGGCAATTTGTTTTGGTGGCGGGTCGTAAGAAAATGACAAATTGGGGGGGCCACGTGACCGTTGACGTCATTCGCGCGCGTGTGAGCCTATTCAGTTAGTGCTCTTGTGACTTCTTGTCTGATCGCCCGTCGTCATTTATTTTTTTTATTTATTTTATTTTGCGGAAACAAACAGTATATAATTACATAGTAGAAAATCGTTCCAAAGTTCTAGAATTTAACACAATATTTGGTACCAATGACATGTCGCTGTTATATACTTATGTTTTTATGTGATAAATTATACATTTTACCTAAATTAAGTAAATTATTGAAGGAGAGGGGTATGTGTGAGTGTTTGTATGTGTGTGTATGCGCGTGTGTGTGTGGATGTGTGTGTTATGTGCGCGAATTCAGTGTGCTAGAAATGTTTTTCTTAAATAGAGGGAGGGAATCAAAAAATATATCGGTATTTGTGGTTTTTTTAATTGAGTTGAATCTTTGAAGGATGCATTGTGGTTATGTCGTGCCTAGCAGTATAATGCAGAGGTTACCAACCCTGTGACTCTACGCTCACTTTACAAGTATTTCGTTCCCCTCCACCGTCTTGAATTACCCTCCCCCTCCCGCCTGCCTTCCCTCCCAACCGCTAAACTATATAAAACCCACATTTATCAAACAAATCGCGCGCAACGCATTGAAATATTTTATACAAATTTCTGATTGCCAGAACTCACCATTATATGTACAAACCTTTTGGGGACATGCGCACAACAAATCACCTATAGTGGTGTTGGAAATAATTAGGGACAAACAAAAAATACATTTTTACATACTTTATTAATTAGAATGTCTGTTAAGAAATTATATGGTTTATTAGAAATTTTAAGACTTGTTTAAAATATAAAAGAGATATAGAATATATTCATAGTCCTCACTAGGAGATCTTGTCCTGAGGGAAACCAAGTTTTGGATGGAGAGTTTTTCAGCGACTACCCAGGTACAACTTCACGATTGACACATGAGAACGGGTCGCTTCTTCGACTCGCTGCGTTCAAGAACTCGGCTGTGGAACGATTTGCCGGCCTCTCTGTTTCATCCTTCCTACAACATGGTTCTCTTCAAGAACCAATGTCAATTCCTTCCTCTCCTCAAAAAGACCCTCCACACAACATCTCAGATAATGGATGGAAATTATTTTCCTCAGGGCCTCCTGTGTAGGGTTTAAGTAAAAAAAAAATGGTTTAAGTTTTTTCAGTAGGTTCTATGTCGACGTATTTAAAATGCTATTCAATTATTTTCATTGATTCTTCGATGTCGTTGAACTAAAGTAGTTATTTCTTTACTGTTACCGTACTGGGTGGGAGTTTGTTTTATAACTTTACAACTAAAAATTCAGAGAAAAAATTAAAATACACCCATTACATCTAGCTTGTATATTTGCTTTACTCTGATTTTAAGATTACGTGAGTTTACCTCTCTGTTTTTTTTTTATTACAAGAATATTTTTTTACAGATTTTTTATACTCTTGGAACGTCGAACTGTTTAAGTGGGTATTCTAGTCTAGAAGCATGAAAAAAACAATAATATTTTTAGTAGCCATTATTTAACCAAATATTTATTAAAAATTAAAGAATACATAAAAAAAATCAAACGAAAAAACTTAAAATTAGAAAAGTTCCCGGGTGTTGAAGTGGGGATCTCAAAAAAATGGCGCGCCCTGGTTGACACGATTGCAACCCTCCTAGTAATCAGAAAAAAAATCTTAATCCGAACAAATGCTGCTATGGACTTCGGAAAAGTAAAAAACAAAAAAAATTTCGTGAAATGGCGGCTGTCTAATAATAATAATAATATATCTTTATTGAACAAAAATTTAAAGATTTATAACTACAAAAAAGTAAACAATAGTTTAAAAGTTGCATAAGTACAAAAGTTAATAACGGAAAACAATATACAAATAAACAGTAGGTACTTAAAGAATAGAGGTTTATAATTATAAACTTAGGTTTCTCGTAACCTGCCTCACTAGGCTAGCCTGTGTTGAGGCAGTAATTTTACGTCAATTTATAATACTGGGAACATACCTACACTTATATTATTTTATATGTCTGCAACTAAACGCCATTTTTTTACCAGTTCTTTTGACTTTCCGATTTTTTTAAAAATAGTACAATTTAAACTTTGTTATAATTTTGATAGGGGCGATAGAGTAATGTATAGAGAAGGCTCACACCAAATTTCAAGTAAATTGGTTCAGTAGAACTTGAGATATCGTGTCAACCGTCTCGGAAAAAACTTTTGCTCTATTCAGATTCTAGTTAGATTCTGTCTAAATCAGTCGATCTAAAATTGCTATAACTTTAAAAAAAAATCGAATTTTAAAAAATCCTTTTATGGAGATATTTTTGAATATGTAAACTATCAAAATACGAACAATAAAAAAATAAAAAAAATTCTAGGCTAGGATACCCCCTTAAAGATTTGTGTTGTTTATGTCCTTAAAGGGACCTTTAATAAGGTTTTTACATTGCATTTATGTTGTTATTAAAATGGTGTATTTCTTTCGTGTCAAAGAAACATAAACTACTGGCAAATACCAACAGGAAAACGGTAAAAACAAAATCCTTGAATTATTTATTATCCTGCATTACTTGTGCAATTACATTACAAAACAAATTACAATTTTTATATATTACGCAATTAGGGGGAATTGTAATTTAATTATATACACGAACATATTAAATGTTGAATTAAACAAATGAAATAAAATAAAATAAAATACATAAATAAAATATACATAAATAAAATACCTATGAGAGGACTTGCAATTCTACCAATAAAACATTATGTTCAAACAGTAGTACAAAAATGGCGGACCAGATGCTTTCGAAACGATAGACAGAGAAAGACTTATAATGAAATTGAAAGACATGGGAATTCATGGTAAAGAATTGCAGTGGTTTACTGATTACCTAAAAAACAGAAAACAAAGAACCAAATTTGGAGATGCTATCTCTGAAGAGCAAAAATTTTACCTTGGAGTTCCTCAAGGATCGGTCTTGGGACCACTACTTTTTATTATATATATTAATGGTATAGTGAAGTGTCTAAAGTACTGTTCCATCAAACTGTTTGCTGATGACACACTTTTATATATCATAGCAAATAATATTGAAGATGCATTGTCAAAAATACAAAGTGAACTTCATGAAATATCTAAATGGTTATGCATAAATAAACTCAAATTAAATGTAAATAAAAGTAAATTCATGGTATTAGGGAAAAAACAAAATGAACTTATCACCCTAAATATAGACAATCAAAATATTGAAGAGGTAGAAGAAATTAAATATTTGGGAATCATTATCGATAATAAGTTAAAACTTAACTCTAACTTCGAAATGCTAACTAAAAAAATTGCCAAAAAGATTAATTTCTTAAGTAGGATAAAGGGAAAATTAGACATTAAAACTAGAAAATTGGTCTATAACACAACTGTAGCATCCCATCTGAATTGTTGCTCAAGTGTAATCTTTCTGAGCAATAAAACACAAATTAAAAGAATGGAAATAATTCAGAACAGAGGCTTGAGATCTATATTGTGCTGTAGCAGATATACAAGGATAAAAACCATGCAACGCCAACTCAATATATTAAGTGTGTGGCAAAGATTAGTTTTCAATACCCTAGTTTTTATTTATAAGTTAAAAAATAAAATGTTACCTGATTATATGTTGAATAATGTTAGAATCAACAGTACAGTTCATTGTTATCCTACGAGAAACTGCAACGATTTTAGGCTTCCGAAAACAAATTTATCGGGAACACAAAATAATATTTATTATAAAGGTTTTAAAATGTTCAATGAACTCCCTGTAAATGTTAAGGAGGCTAAAAGTCTTGCAGTTTTTCGTGGATTATGTCTTAATGTTGTAAAGTCCAAATTTTAGTCAGTAGGTAGTAAATAATATTGTAGTAGTCATAGAAAAGATAACATTAGATATAAGATGTCAAATTTTATATCTAAATAAAATATACAATAAAAAAAAAAAAAAAGATGACAGCAACGCCGAACAGTTACCATCGTTATTATTGAGCGCTTTTATTAGTACCGTGATGATCCACGATTACGGTACCGTGACGACATAAAAAAGGCAATAAACATAAACATAAGTTCCTGCAGCTCTTCCAAAGATGAGGTACACAATGTACGTTGTACGTAGGTCTGTTTCCTCCAAAGGAAAAAAGCCATCATCATCCAAAGGAAAAAAGTCTCTCACACACCGCACCGTGACGTCTCCGTAGACCCCTACAATACTAATAGTCGTGATGGTAATTTTGAAAGTATAGAATATAATAGAGAACTCCAGTCCAATTTTTTTTAATGAATAATGACCTTCCATCTTAAATAACTGCATTTTTATTTTAATTTTTAGAGTTAGTTTTAATAGTTAAAATAATTGTCAAAGTTTTAATTTTTCAAGATCCCCCGAAAACCACCGTATGTATGGTGAATCCTGTGACGTCATCACTCCTGAAAAGTTTCTATAGGATCGGGCAATCAGCTGATCAACTGCCGCCATTTTGAATTTCGTTGTTCGAAGTATTCTCCCTGGAAGTAGCATTACTATTTTTTTGTGCATTATTTTTTGAATATTTTCAATAATAGTGATAAACTAATAAGAGACACCTTTATTTTTTAAACATTATTTAGTCGTAAATAATGTTTCAATAAACACAACAACTAAATCTCTATAAACAGCATGTAAATAAACGAATAAATTAATACGATGGATTGTGTCATACCTACATTCCCATACAATACTTTACGGTGACGTCATGACACGACGAACAGTGACGTCACCACTAAACATTTCAATAATGCCAACTTGACGGCGTGTTTTTACGACCCGATGAAAAATGGATTCTAAAACGTCAAATGTTGAAATGATGGTTTTGCTTTTGTTCTTCAACATATAACGCTGGAGCTTAAATAACAATTGCCAAAAATGAGACAAACTGTGAACATATGTCTGCACTCCCTAAAGGAAACATACAATGATTATCGTACATCTCCCTCACACGTATGAAGAAAATGAAACGCAATTCCCGTCGTCGTAGCTAAGCTGTAAGAAGATGTATTTGTTTCCTCCAAAGAAAAAAAAATTCTTTGGAAGAAACAGACACACGTATTTTGTGTGTTTCGTCTTTTGTCTCAGCATTATTTAATGTGTAAGAAAGAGCTACAGCATTATATTTTTGCCGTCACTGTACCGTAAACGTGGGTCGCCACGGTAGTAATACAAGCGCTCAAACAGTGGCTTGACATTTGATTTATTCGAACCCTCGATCTTCGGATTGATTTTCGAGAGCCTTACCCCTCGACTAGGGAGGGATACAGATATCTACTAGTGGTTGTGTAAATAGATTAGTGTGTATATAATTGAACTTACTAAATAAATGTTTTTTTTAATTATTTCTAGATACGGACTCCTCGGATCGTCAGGATGTGGAAAGACAACATTACTGTCCTGCGTGGTTGGCAGGAAATCTCTTGTATCTGGTTTCACGAGAGTTCTTGGTGGAGATACTTCCCCACAGAAGGCGAAACGTATTGGATATATGCCACAGGTAATAATTCATAAATTTATATATACTAGGGCCAGGCAATACGTAATGCCTACTATTTTTTTCTCCTTTAATTGTCAAGTAATAAAAAATGCATTTACAAGGGTCACAAACCACACTATTGAAGATTAATTTTTTATTTTTCAATATTATCTACGTCCATTTCCACAGCTTTGACACATCTTTTAACAAGGACACGTATCACAGTGTTGTGAAAAGCACGGTCATATCCAAAACACCATCGCCATAACTTTCCCCGCTGATCTCACAGTTTTGATTTTTTTTGTCCTTGGTGAGTTTGTGTGATGCCATTCCATTGACTGCCTCTTTGATTCAGGTTTAAAAAATTAACCCATTTTTCGTCTCCAGAAACTAAGAGCTGCAAGTGTTGTGAAGTCATTGTTTTTCTTGTTTTTTATTCTGGCCGGTTAAGTTTCTTGGTAGCCACCTTGCAAAAATTTTGTTGAAAAATCAGTTGTCGAATAATCTTCATCACACTGCCTTTACTGAGGGAGAGAATGCGACATCTGTAGTTATCTGGGGTCACCACGAATGAGTGCAGTCTCTGCAATCAACGGTCTGCGCCGCTCCGCTTTTCCTCAGCCAGCGGTGTTTGTCCTTCAGCCTGGTTACAGTAAGGGGGCATTAATTACGTGAGCAGTTATTCTTCCAATCTCGACCCCTCCCCCCCCTTGGTGAGATAAATTTGGGCCATTTTATATATTCTTTCCAAGTAACGTGAGATTTTGCTGGACCCCCCCCCCCCTTTTATGCTCACGTAATTAATGTATGCCCCCTGACGAACCTATCGTCTAGACGTCCACTGTTGCATCATGGTACACATTTTTCAGTCTTTCAGGAATGTGATTTTTTTGCGTTTCACCTTCTACAGTCAAGAATCAATCACAGAACGCTATCTTTTACGAACATCGATGTCGGTTATTATGCAAGCGACTGCAGTGCTGCCACCTGTTAACGCAAAAAGCTACTGCTGCAGCAGATTGTGGAAGAAAGTTTGAGGAATTGCACCAAATTCATAATTTTCACTTAACTAACTTTATTTAAGTAGAAAAAAATAGGAGGCATTACTTATCGACTGACCCTTGTATATATATTTATAGTATTTATAGAAACGGAGGTTTTGTTGCTTATAATACTTTTATCTTACCGAAAATTTTTTTTTGTTTTTTCAAAGAAAAATGAGACACGTTCCTCTATTAGAATCACAGACAAATATCTGTAATAATCTTGGTGATAATATCTACGCTTACAACTTATAACCTATATACGGATTTTGCTAAACTCGACATTCCGACGAAGCCGAGCTTGAGAAACTCATATGCCGGGTCATTAATAGTAATAAATGCAGCATCAATTGGCATTACTAATAGATAAAGCAACATCAATAACTTTGCGTTTCATTTGTAATTCGTTTAGGGTAGCAAAAATGGCGTAATTATTATTAACAACAACAAAAAAAGAATTATTAGTTTTCATCAGACTCGATTCTTACATGGTTGTTTCTATCGTACCTGTCAGCCCGTCAGCTGAATGCCATGAATTTGAACGTCAGCGAGAGACGAATTGCTTCCAATTGCGTAACAACTCGAAGGTCGACTAAGCACCAGTGGATAAACACTGCATCTGGCTTCAATTTAGATTACCGTTAGATCACGAGTAAATACTGGATGCTGCGGCCGCAAAACGCAACGAGAAAAACCAGTTACTTGTTCTCATAGACATAGACAAACAGCAAGTAGTGCCTCAGAAACCCATTAAACATTACCGAATCGGGTAAAGTGTATTATCGTAAGTGAAATATACTTAGAATGGTGATGCATCTGAATGGATGGATTGTGGTTGAAGATTTGTAGGTTCAATACCCGCACCGAAAACATTGGGTTTCAACTAACTAATTGTTTCTTAGTTTCGTTGCTGTTAGTTTCGATAAGTATCGATAGGGTTGGATTTTGATGTATTGGGTAACTTCCAAATAAGTTTGAGGTTCTTGTGATTACGTGTTGATTTATTACGCTATCGTAAAAATTACAATGAATATTAAATTGGAATCGACGTCCTTACTAGACTAGGCTCTAAGTAGTTCTGCCTGAACTGACTGAATCGTTCGTAATTAAGGCACGAACGGCGATAGATGGTACTCTTTTGATATCATACTTAACTGCCAACTGTTGGGATATAGCAAAACTTCGTATTACTAACGAAACTTTTGGATTTTTAAATATTTGAAGGATGCTGAAATTACGTGATTTACCTAACCACTAAACTACTAACCATCAAGCCGTTTCCCTGCAGGTCTAAGCAGACCACCAAACAACTCGATTTTGGCACAAACTCCTTGCCCCATTAACATTCGTACATCGTCTTATAAATACTCTTCTAACATTCTGACTCTTGACATGGCCAATCTAAAGTATCTTCGTCGGGCGTCCCCGACGTCTTCTACCATTCACATTTGTGTCAAATATACTCCTTACACTCCTTTCTTAGTAAATGCGTATTACTTGCTCAAACCATCTGAGCGTCCCGTCTTAATCTTACTCACTACGCTTCCATCACATCAGCCATGTGTTCTTTGTGGATTTCCACATTTCTCACACAATCAGTCGAGGTTTTATCACACATGAGCCTCAGCGATCTGATTTCTACAGCATTCTGTCTACTTTTATCCTTCCTTTGCCAGTTCTACGCCTTACTGTCATAAATTAGGATAGGTACCAGTACCAGCACTCCATTGTGGACCGATTCGCTTCTTTGGACAGTTTTTTGTTAGCGCCAACCACGTTCAATCCTCCATTAATGGTGTTACCTTTATTTACCCTTCATTCAATATTCAATCAGCCTTCCCATCTCTCGTAAAAATACTTCCCAAATTGTGTTTCAACTTTCAACGCGAATCATTGATGCAAGCTAGCTTTATGTGTAATATTACTTGTTGAACGTAGTTGCTATGTTTCAAAAAAAAATTGAAAAGTCTCTTCTCATCTCTCTTCTCATACAATGCATTGGAATTTTATTTATTTATTTATTTCAAAACATACGGCACAACATGTGCCATTGACATAATTATGTTTATATATATTATAATACAATAACATAAGAAAGTGACATATAAATGTAAAGTTAAATATAAAAACAAAAGGTAAAAAAAGGAGTTAAGGTAATGAGTAGTAAATAGAATTATGATGTATAAAATGAAAGTATAAAGTAAAAGTGTAAACTATAAAATATAAATTATAATGTAAAAGTAAAAAGTTAAGATAAAAAGTTGAAAGGCAGGAAATAATATAGACTATAAGTTACCTTTGTAAATAATATAAAGTACAAAAGTTATAAATATAAAAAAGTATGACAAGTAAACAGTAAGAAATGCTCTTAGGAGCCAAATATTGAAGATAACCAAAAATTTTAAAAATATATATAATAAATAAAAGGAAGGTATTACGGAGTATACAAAGCGATATGAAAAGTAGGTACCTACCTATGATATGTTTCTAATCCATAGATATTAGAGTGCATACTGGTAGGACATAATATTATGGTTACATGATTATATTTATTATGATTACGTGGTAGTACTAGCAGATAAATTTTGTCTAATACATCTTTTGTATGATGACAGACTTTCGGCATGATCGATATGAGCAAATTCATTACCTAAAGTGTGTAAACGATGTATTAGTGAATTTTGTTCTGCATTACTGAGAGTGTTGTTG
The DNA here is from genome assembly GCA_917880885.1 of Limnephilus marmoratus. Lineage (NCBI taxonomy): Eukaryota > Metazoa > Arthropoda > Insecta > Trichoptera > Limnephilidae > Limnephilus > Limnephilus marmoratus. The sequence goes on from OU862926.1 coordinate 34,774,563, forward strand.
CAATAATAAGGTGTTTTGAGTCGAGTTGTTCTACTAGGTACATGATAATTTATTAACGAAACCAATTCAGGGGAGTCAAACCAGTTATTATTTATTTTAAATAAAAAAAATGAGATCATTGAGTATTCTTCTGTCTTTTAACGATAAGAGTCGCATTTTTTGTAATAGAGAATCATAGTTAATGTCATCCGCGGGAATTCCTAATTTAAAATTAATTGATCTGAGAAATTTGCGTTGGATTTTATCAATGGTGTTTGCATGGCTTTTGTAGAAAGGGTTCCATATGGGGGAATTATATTCCAAATGACTCCTAACCAGAGTTGTATATAGTAATTTAAATGTATGAATGTTTTTGAAATCTTTACATAGTCTTAGAATGAAGTGTTAATTGTTAATTTCCTTGGAAATGAGAGTTAAATTGTTATATCAGTATTCGATTCTGATTTTATTACATATTAGCACAGACCCGTGAAAAAATGACGAATATTATAACTATTTTAGTATTCGTGATGCTGAAAGATTTGACGAAACATTTGCCTCGGACCCATGCATTTCAAAAATAAATAATGTGATTTTTTTTACAAATTTAAGAGAAGCTAGTATTTGTATTTCCTCCCTCCTACGCCAGTGTCTCTCTATTACTGGTATTCATCAGTCAACTGTTTCCCAAAACATGGAAACAATTAGGTGTGTTAATCAAAAAACTGAAAGCCTAACAAAGCCGGTGATTATAAATCTGTATTCGGTGTAAATTTAATGACACCATGAAATAAAAACAAGGAAAGTACAAGTGGATCGGTCATACAACCAGATGGAACGAATTGATAAAAAAATAATCTTCATGACGATCATTGGCGTAACGATAAATACCCGAGCTTGGAAAGGGTCCATATTTTTGTATAATAATAAACCTTTTTTGTATTTCTTAGGCATTAACTATGTAACAATTTCTAGACATTTTGTTTTGAAGAGTTTTATTTTCCAAGTACGTTTGTTACTTAGATTTTTAATTTTTCTGCTACCGGTTTCGACACGCAGCAAAGTTAAAAGTTAGTTTTAAGTAACAAATGCACATGGAAAATAAAACTTTTGCGAAAGCCTAACGCGTGTTAAATCGGCCGTATACGATACATTTTCATAGTTTTAAAACGACTTCAAAAGGAGGAGTAGGCTGACACAGCTTGGCTGACACCGACTCCAAAAATTAAAATCGTACCTTCATTTTGATGAGTAGAAAAAGTAAGTTGATTATTAAGTTGTAGAAGAATACGAAATTATTTTTTTTACTTTTTAGTGCATTTATTGAAGTCGTTTATTAGTTTTGTTACAATTTTTGTTTATCTTAAGGGCGGTTTTCCGTATCGCGCTAACAAGCTAAACACTGCTCTTGTGTTAAGATACCAACTCTTAAAAGTACTCGTAGTTATGCTAACGCTAGAGATGATGGCGCGTTTCCCGCGTAATCTTCGTCAAGAGATGACAGTCGTGGAAAAATTTTCGAATCGAATGTCATCGCACACAAACTACAAACGGATAGTCATTTATAAATTCCGATTAGGCTTTTATTCAGACAGAAGACTTTTCACTGACTTGGTATTTCTATATAAAATTCTAAATGATTTAATTGATAGTCCGGTATTGCTAGAATTGATAAGCTTCCGTATTCCACTGCGTAATACTAGAAGTCAGGATTTATTTCTGTAACTTAGTAAGTCAGTATTTCAGTAGCAGAAACTCTGGGAATAACTACCATATGTATTCCTCTTTGCCCAGAATACCATGGATGGAAACCATTATACTAAGTCAGTGGACATCTTCAAATTATCTATAAACAAATATAAAATATAGTTACTGACGCAGTTCAGTTATGAACAATAAATACTTTATATTTCTTTCTATTCATTTGTAAAAGCCCCGTAAAAGGGCGTTTATTATTAATAAATAAATATATGTAAGTATTTATAAGAAATAATAAATATTAATTGCTATTTTTAAAAAGGTAATTAATCCACACCAACTGACAACACACCACAGGTCAAGCCGTTGAAAGCCATAGAAAATCACCAAAATTTGACAGCCGATAACACACGATGAACGCCTTCCGACGGCCAACGCATTTTTCTCGTAAAGCTGACTTATCACAAAATTTAACAGAAAGGTACAGAATCACCCTTCAGAGTGAATTTCTTTAGAATTAAGTCTATGAAATATCGTTTTCACCTCATTTTCATTGGTTTTTATTGTACATTTGATTTCTCCGGTGCGGAGTCCGTCTGTCTTGTTAAGCCACTGGTTACGGTGAACATTGTGACACGGACGTGATTAAAATGTACCTTCAAATACAGATTAGGAAATGGAGTGTAAATAATTGAACAATGCTCTCCGCATCGCCTTTTTGTAACACTACAATTCAATGCGGATCGTTACTCGAAATGACATAGATTTTATTAACACGATCAGAACAAGTTTTGTATTATGCATTAAGTATTATGAACCTCTGAAGCGTCAGGTACTTACGTATCCCTGCGGAAGAAAGGTCTAACATAACGGCAGTATCATTTCTTGCTGTAATTTGACCGGGTTTTCTATATGTGGTTTGAAGGTGACCATCTCATATTTCACATTTTGCTCTACCTACTGATGTATGTGACAAAACTGCACAAACATTATATAACGTGTGAGGGATGCTGCTAAAATATGTGCACACTTCGGAGCATTTAACATCTATTTATCTTCTATACATATAAAAATCTAAAAAATATTGTATGTCCGCTATGCATTGCTAAACCATTCATCCTTTGGGGATTTGATGTGTGCATGCCCGCGATGGTTTCTGTATACAATAGAGAGCTCTGGCATTATGAAATTAAGCATTGCTAAACCATTCAACCAATTGCGATGAAACTTTGGGGACTTAGAGTGTGCATACCCGCGATGGTTTCTGTATACAATAGTGAGCTTTGGCATCATGAAATTATGCATTGCTAAACCGTTCATCCGATTGCGATGAAACTTTGGTAGGTTGTTGTGAGCACGTCAACGAAGATTTCTATATATGTATATATACTGGTGAGCCCTGACATTATGTAATGTGTACAAAAAAATTGCAATAGGTGGCACGCGAGCTGTTTGAAAATTGTTTGTCAGCTAGTATATCTATAAATGAGATGGTCGATTTACTGGTATGTAGGATGCTCCTTTAGCAATCAGGAGGATTGAGATGGCCATTTAGAATTAATTTGGGTCAATTAGATTTGATGCGAACAAAAGCATACGTAGGGTTGTGTGTACATGCACACCACATGGTGAAACAGATGTATTGACTCAGCTCTGCACCACAGCATGACATGGGCTATGGTGTTACTAAATAACACCTCTTTTGATATCTGCAACATAATACTTGAAGGTTTCAAGATGCTTGGAAAAAATATGTCTTAATTCTGGTTAGCTTTTATGTTTAAATAGTTGGTTTACCCGGTTTCGCTCAGGACAACATTCGAGAGTGTTCTGGAATGTTCCACAATAATTTTCCCTTTTCCCGAACATTCCACGACATATTCCGCCACTCATTCCAGAACTTTCTAGAGCTCTTTCAAACCTTCTAGAACTTTCCGGAAACTGTTTTAGAAATTTTAAGAGGGTGAAACTTCCAGTCCTTATATCTTCATCGTACCGGGACTCGTTTCTGAGTTTTTGCTGGGGGCACGTTTTTTTTTGGATTTTCTTGTATAATACCTATATATATTGATTAGAGATATTTTGTATTTTTGTTGAAAAGAAATACATGTGTGCAATAAATCTAAAAAGTAGACAAGAGTGGGAAGGCTACGAAGCACCGCATAAAGAGGAAACCGATTATTCTAACACATTCTCTCGCAGGCTAAGTCCTAGGTATAGGCTTGTTGAAAAAGTATCGATATATCGATATTTTTAATTCGATATTTTTAGCCGATATATCGATAAAAAATATCGAATATCGAAAATGGTATCAAAAACGATATTTTTTTAAATTTATGTTTTTAAAGTCACTAGAATCCAAAACCGTATAGGAACGAACGGAAAAAGTAACTGTATTGGGTCATGACATCTGGCGGTTGAAATTTTAACTATTAATAGCTTACAAATCTATTGTCTTTGCATTAGTATTTGTGATCACTAATACTATCTCATGTGTGTAGGTACATACATAGAAACGTATGCTATTTTTCGCCATTTTTTTCTAAGCCACTCCTATGGGTTGGTTCCCAATTGTCTATGATTATTGACTATACCGTGTTCCAAACACGAAGACTTTTTAACAGATTAATACGCCAATAGAATGTTACTGAGACGCATACAAACTTTGTATGCGTCTCAGTTTACATATAAGTTAGAAGACAGCTTTTTAGTTTTTGATATTTTTGTAATTAATTATCTAATAAAAATGAATACTGATAAAAATACCATCTTTTTTATTGAGATTTTTATACATTAAAAAAGCAGTGTGTGTAAAAATTACTATTGATAATATTGAGCTGAATACACTATTATTTTAAAAACGCAAAATCTCTTGAAAATTTGACCGATATATCGATATTTTTTCCTCGATATATCGACGTCGATATTGATATTTTAACAAATATCGATACATCGATATATCGATTTTTTTTTTCACTTTCGACATCCCTACCTAGGTATAGATGTATTTGTTTGTTCTTTTAGTGTCGCTTTTTCTGAGAAAGCAAACATTACTGAGAAACAGTTTTTGTCCAGAATACGAATATTTGAATAATTTTCACAATTTTTGGCAAAGTCTGATAATAAGAATGAACATTCGGTGCTACACCTACATATGTCTATCCGAATTCATAATATTATGCCACGGTAGGTTTTCCAAAATGCGTCATTGCTCCCAGACAGTTTGTTCAAAATATATAAGTGCTATTTTAGATTCTAGAGCAGGGATGGCGAACCAATGGCACGCGTGCCATTAATGGCACGCGACACAATATTTTGGGTACGTCACTGATCAGTGATCACAAAATTTGTGAAAAAAGGTGTGAAGTTCTCAGATTTTTTCAGTTCAAAGAATTATCAGAAATAGGTACTCAAGTTTGTTATTTACCCTGATGTGACATCATTTGATTAACTGAATTTGTCCCCATTCGATTGGTGGGAAATTGATGAATTTAAAATGCAGCTGATTGATTTAGTTAGTTTAGTTCAATATGGATTCAAAAATTTGTTGAACAAGCAGAGAGTTAGAATTAATTGAAACAAAAAGATTTACAGGTAATGTAAGTTAAAATGCTAATAACATAATTTTGAAAATATGGAATGCGTTACCAGATATATTTAATTGTTTGAAGAAGTTGGCTCATGCTATTTTAACAATATTTTCATCAACTTATACCTGCGAGTCATTATTTTCAGAGATAAATAACATTTTTTTTAATATATATCTTTATTGAAAGAAATTTGCAAGATTATAACTAAAAAGTACATATTCAGTGTTATGTTTACAGTGGTTTAAAATTACATAAGGACAAAAGGATATCAACAGAAAAAATATAAAATATGAACAGTAGATAAATGAAAAATAGAAAATAGTTATAAATTTTGGTTTTTCAGTAATCTGCCTCACTAGGCTAGCCTGTGTTGAGGCAGTAATTTTTAAATCAATTTATAAGATTTAAAGAGTCGGTTACCGTTTGACAGATGAGTCCAGTTCAGCATACATTCTGCTAAACGTAACATCTTACAACCCTAACATGCGTTATTTATCATCTAATCTGCAACAACAGAAGTCACACTAATTTTACTTTAATTTAAATTACGCGTATGTGCTAAATGTTCCTATTTAGTATTAGTAAATAAAGAGTTTTTAATTGATACTAAGTATATATTATTAATATTTTCCCAATAATCATGAAGTCAAAATTATTTGATGGCACGTCTATGACCTCGTATACGTAAGGGTTCGCCATCCCTGTTCTAGAGGATCTAATTGTTAAACTAAACCGCAATATTAAGGATGTAAAAATATAAAATGTTAGTCTCCAAGTATGTAGGTATTAGGGCGATACTGAGAGTGTGAATCAATTAAGAGATGATTCACACTCTCAGTATCGCCCTAATAGCAATAGCTGCGTTGGGTGACCAGATCTGACTAGCCAGCTAATTCCCAACCTTCCTTTTTTCATCTTCTTCTCCCCAATCCCTTTAGTCTCACGACATACCCTAATCAAAGACGCCAGACTAGCTCCGTAGTGTTAACATTAAAAAAATAGGTTTTCACATTTTCCGCTCTCTATATCAATACTTTCCAAAAGTAACCAAATAAATGGAATATTTCTGAACACACCCGAAAACCAAAAAAAACTGTTTTCGAAAGGTGGTTCGGAAACAACCTAACATAAAAAAAGGTTTAAAAATGGCTCATCTTACTTTTTTTCTACAAAAAATTACTGATAAAAAAATATGTAAACACACACACACACATGTTTAATTAATATGTGTTATAAATTATAATAAAATATATTTAATAAATCATCATCATTATCATATGCACCAGATTTAAATGTCCGGGTTAAATTTTCCCCAAAAAAAAAAAAAAAAAAAAAAAAGGAAAAACTAAACCCTTTCATACACTTCCCCAAATGATCATCTAGTGAATCCACGTTATGCAATTGCACTATATAAGTATTATAAATACAAAACAATACAAGAACAACATGTCAACCTACTAGAGACCAAATGGGAATATAATTCACCGACTCCAGATATTTTCATATCAGAGGGTTCGGCTCTGTGGCATTTCTATTTGAACCTATAAATCCTACTGATCCCTCAATATAAATATTTAAAAAATCTTTTGTAATCCTACATGTATTTAAAATTACTGCTTTTTGCATTTTTATATACAAATTCTTTGACAAATCTAATATGCTTAAATTTTGAATCAGATTCCTAGGTATTATGCCAGTGGCCGAAATATCAAATGGTAATATTTTTATAGTCCGAGAATGCCAAATTCTTTTAATCTCATTTCCTAAATCTGTGTATTTTCTAATTTTTTCAGAAACAGTTTTTTGAATATTACAGGAATTTGGAATAGCTACATCAATGATATAAGTTATTTTTTTAATTTTGTCATGTAAAACTATATCAGGTCTATTATGACTAATTGTTCTGTCTGTTAGTATAGTTTTATCATAATATATTTTATAAAATTCATTTTCTATAAATGAATTTGGTTCATATTCATAATAAGGTACTACATTACGGCAATCAATCAAGTTATGTTTAATTACCAAACTTTGGTGAATTATTTTTAAAACCTGATTGTGCCTAAATGTATACTCGGAAGGCGCTAATATAGAACATCCCGATATAATATGTTCTATAGTTTCGGGAAAAGCCAAACATTTTCTACATAAATCATCAATTTGATTTATATCTTTGATTATATGCTTTCTATAATTTTTAGTATTAATGACTCTATCTTCAATGGCAAGCATAAATCCTTCTATTTCTGCGCTCAACTCTCCAATACTCAACCATTTGTTTGACGAAAGTTTGTCAACATACGTTTGGTTGAGATAATTGAAGTGTTTTGCGTGAATAATTTTATTTGACCAGGAATCTAATAATTCCTGGTTAGTATTTATAAGAATGTTGGCATTCTCGTCATATAAATTTAAAGGTGTAATATTTCTATCTGCCTTGCAAATTATTTTGTGCATTTCTGAGCTATTAGCTTTCCTATGGAAAAAATTTCTAAGCATTTCTACCTGATTGTGTTTCAAAGATGTTATTTTGACTACACCTCTACCTCCTAAATTTCTAGGTAAATTAATTCGTTCTATAGCTGAATTTGGATGATGGCAATTAAATTTTGTTAACGTAGTTCTAATTAATCGTTCTAAACTATCTAAATCTGTATTGGACCATTTAATTATGCCAAATGAGTACGTTAGTAGAGGTATTGCCCAAGTATTTATTGCTTTTACTAAATTTTTAGCAGATAGATTGCATTTTAAAATTTTTCTGATCCTAGTTTGAAATTTAATCCTAATATCATTTTTAATACTAGTGTGATCTAATCTATTCGATTGCGGGTATCCTAAATATTTATAAACCTCATCCCCTTTCATACTTTGAATTTTGAAATTTCTAAATATACCCTCGTCTCCATCTACAATTTTGCCTTTCTCTATATGGATAGTTTTACATTTATCTAAACCAAAAGTCATTTTAATATCATCTGAAAAAATTTTAACTACCTTAATCATTTTCTCTAAATTTGATTCAGAATTTGAAAATAATTTTATATCATCCATATATAATAGATGTGAAACTATACTACTCTCTCTTGTATTACCCTTAATTTTTATTCCAAACTTGCTTTTAATTAACATTTTAGAAAGGGGATTCAATGCTAAGCAAAACCAAAGAGGGCTCAATGAGTCTCCTTGAAAAATCCCTCTTTTTATTGAAATGCCCGGTACTACTATTTTCTTACCTTTTAAATTAACTAGCAAATCTGTATTCCAAAAGGACATAATATTTTTCAAAAAGCTAATTATAATTGGGTTAACTTTATATATTTTTAATATTTTGATTAGCCACGAGTGCGGGACACTATCAAAAGCTTTTTGATAATCTATATAACAAGTATGTAAATTACGCTTTTGATTTTGAATTTGTTTTAAAATTACAGAATCAATAACTAACTGTTCTTTACATCCCATATGTTTTCTGCGACAACCTTTTTGTTGTTCAGATAAAATATTTTTTTCATCCAAATGAGTATATATTAAATCTGTCAAGCAAGAGGTTAAAATTTTGTATATTGTCGGTAGACATGTAATGGGTCTATATTGAGAGGGATTATTAATATGTTCGCTTTTAGGCAACATATAAGTAATGCCCTTAGTTAGAAAATTAGGAAAATTTTGAGGTTCTCTGACAAGTTTTGAAAGATTTTTTGCAAAAAGAGGATGTAAAGTAGTTAGACGTTTGTACCAAAAATTATGTATCCAATCGCAACCCGTGGCTTTCCAATTATGAGTATTTTTTATAATTTTGGCTAACAATTCAACCGATATATCAGAAAAACTCATTTGTTCAATGTCTGAACAATTGAGTTCTTCATTTTCTATCCAGTTACCTGCCTCATTATGTTTTATATCTTTACTCCAAATGTTTGTCCAAAAATCGCGCATATCTGATTCAGATGGCAACGGAATATTATTATTCGAAATAATATTCTGTTTATCGTCAAGTTTGGAATAAAATATTTTCTCATTTTTCTGAAATAATCTATTATTATTTCTTTTATTATACGTATAATTATATCTTTTTAATCTACTAGCTTTTACACCTAATTTTTGTTTTAATAAATCTAATAAATCATTGATTATATTTTCATTATTATTACTACCAATGCTATAACCAAATTTTCTCCCAATTTCATCTACATATCTCAAAATATTCCTACTTCTATTTCCATTTTTATATTCAATTACTCTAGCTATACTACTTCTTAAAAATACTACATCATTTTCTAATCTAATCTGCCATTCTGGTTTACTATAACTATATGATCTATCATCAGATATATTAATTTAACTCCTAACTTATTACATATAGTGATAGCACTAGCGTACACTATTGTATGAAGATCTAAAAAACTAATATCGTCAAATATTATTTTTGGTAAAATTAAATTATTTAATTCAGAAATTAATTTAGATAATTTCTTTGACGTATGCAATTTTGGTAATTTTGGTCTAACTGTGGGCTCTATATCTATATATCTATTTATATTATTTTGAAGCAAGTTAGCTAATTCTATTACATTATCATCTAGTAAGTTTAAATTTGCAATATTGATTTCCCTAAGATTATGAATAATGTCTAAGTTATTTGAATCTACTCTAATATCATTGGATTCTTCTACTAGAATATTAGCTAAACTATCTTCATTCAATGCATCTAATATAACATTACTACTCGTATTAATTTGATCTAAATTATTCTCCAATTGCAATCTATCTGCTACTTCTTTTCTTATCTCATTTAATGTTACTACAGGAATTAAATTATTTTTGAAAATTGACCTTTTTTGGTCAGCTAATCTTTGTTCGTTTACTTGGGCAACCGGATAATTTTGTGAGAAAAGTAAATGTAATTTTTTCCTATACAATAACATATCTGTTTCTAGTTTAGTTACATAAAAATATGAACGAACGATGAACATATTGACATCGTTCGTCCATTTCATACGCTGCCTAGGAATACCTGCTTTTGTTTTTTGGGGTCTCAGATTATCAATGTTCATCTGTATAGATGACATAATAAACCCATTTTCATTTCCGTTGGTTGAAAATGACATTGTGTCACCTTTCAAAACAACTTGGAAATGATTTATTAATTATTATTAATTCCTACATTCCAGTAACCAAGCAACTGTCGTCGTTACCTAGTGTCAACAAATAGTTTTCAATATCTCCAAATTAAATATTTTAATGTAAACTACCCTTCAATACTACAAATCTATAATATATATTATATTGTAGAATAATGTTATCAAAATAAAATATATAATTAAATTTACCTACAAAATATATTTCAACGTAATCTCAAAATATAGTTGTTTACCTTGGTTACTGAAGTCCTCACAAAAGGAAAAATTTATTTTGTATTTATTTACCTAAATATCCTACGGTCCACTGGCAGTTTATTTATTACGTTATCTAATATACTTATTTTCAAATATTTATATGTTTTGGGATCAAAGCTAATTCTTTTCTATCTGATACAATAAAAAAATCAGAGAGCTAAAATACAAGCAAACGTCAAGGCTTGCGTTGCTAAGCAACTTTTTTTTATTTACGCACCAGATTTAAATGTCCGGGTTAAATTTTCCTCCCAAAAAAAAAAAAAAAAAAAAAAAAAAGAAGGAAAAACTAAACCCTTTCATACACTTCCCCAAATAATCATCTAGTGAATCCACGTTATGCAATTGCACTATATAAGTATTATAAATACAAAACAATACAAGAACAACATGTCAACCCACTAGAGACCAAATGGGAATATAATTCACCGACTCCAGATATTTTCATATCAGAGGGTTCGGCTCTGTGGCATTTCTAATTGAACATATAAATCCTACTGATCCCTCAATATAAATATTTAAAAAATCTTTTGTAATCCTACATGTATTTAAAATTACTGCTTTTTGCATTTTTATATACAAATTCTTTGACAAATCTAATATGCTTAAATTTTGAATCAGATTCCTAGGTATTATGCCAGTGGCCGAAATAACAAATGGTAATATTTTTATAGTCCGAGAATGCCAAATTCTTTTAATCTCATTTCCTAAATCTGTGTATTTTCTAATTTTTTCAGAAACAGTTTTTTGAATATTACAGGAATTTGGAATAGCTACATCAATGATATAAGTTATTTTTTTAATTTTGTCATGTAAAACTATATCAGGTCTATTATGACTAATTGTTCTGTCTGTTAGTATAGTTTTATCATAATATATTTTATAAAATTCATTTTCTATAAATGAATTTGGTTCATATTCATAATAAGGTACTACATTACGGCAATCAATCAAGTTATGTTTAATTACCAAACTTTGGTGAATTATTTTTAAAACCTGATTGTGCCTAAATGTATACTCGGAAGGCGCTAATATAGAACATCCCGATATAATATGTTCTATAGTTTCGGGAAAAGCCAAACATTTTCTACATAAATCATCAATTTGATTTATATCTTTGATTATATGCTTTCTATAATTTTTAGTATTAATGACTCTATCTTGAATTGCAAACATAAATCCTTCTATTTCTGCGCTCAACTCTCCAATACTCAACCATTTGTTTGACGAAAGTTTGTCAACATACGTTTGGTTGAGATAATTGAAGTGTTTTGCGTGAATAATTTTATTTGACCAGGAATCTAATAATTCCTGGTTAGTTATTCATTATCATTATCATTATCATTATCATTATCATTATATAGTATAAAATGAAGTCGCTCAAAATGTATGTGCGCGTAGATCTTTTGAACTACGCAACGGATTTTCATGCAGTTTTCCCCAATAGATAGAGTGATTCAAGAGGAAGGTTTATATACATAATACATGCTTATTATAGTAGAGAAAAGACGAGAAATTCAAATAGTCAATTCAGGCAGCGGGCAGCTGGCAAGCAAGTGGTGTGGATTTTATAAAGGTAGGGTAATGGCGTTGTTTTTCGTTAGCCACAGCAACGTGTGGCCGGGTCTGCTAGTGTATTATAAACGTTATCGTTAACTCACTTTTTTGTCGTTTCATATAAAAATAAATTGATAAAAACTGCCAAAGTTTTATAATTTCTTCAAATTCCGTTTGGAAGCTTTGGATAAATAAAGGTGTACATTTGAATTATTTTGCTGTAAACTTTTAGATTTGATTGTAAATGGTGATGTTTTCTATTTCTAACCCCGTTGAAATCCTATTTTTAACCCATTGGCCACAAATCCCGGCAGCCTGCCGGGTGTGCAACTCATGTACTTAACCACAAACCCCGGCGCGCTGACGGGCTAGAGTAAGTCCGCCATAAAACGGAAAACGAGCATGATAGTGACATTTTTTAATAAAATTTAAAATGCCGAAAGCTCTGTAGGTAATTAATCATTCATTTCTTGGAATTGGAAATAACATGTTTCTTATGTTTTTTCTCTGATATTTGTATTCCAAGTTTTGTATGCAGCCAGCCGCCACTTAATTTCTTCAAAATTGCGAGTGGTTCTAGACTTTTGGTAGTGACCCTGAAAGTCCTGCATTGAGGACTACCATACCAAATTATTTTATCACTTATTAGTAAACATGTATGTAAAAAACAAAATTATTATTGTTCGATTCATGAATATAATGTTTTCTGTAACTTTTTGAATAAAAATGTGGGTAAAAACTTACGAAAAAAGAGAAGGTTACATTTGAATCCTTATTTACACATACTTTAATATTTTTTTAAATTTTATTTTTTTACGTTTTTCTTTACATTAATTCAATATGTAAACAATTTTTTTTTTATAATTCATTTGAATATATGTTTCAAAAGTAACAATAGATTTAGTACACCAATGCAGGTTGTCAATTTGTGGTACAAAATTAATTCAGTGGTGAAGGCCAATTTTTTAGCTCATTTATTCTGTGGCCAATTAACCATGATAGTAAGGGAGCCACAATGATTTCTACGAGACTTACATATGAAGTCTATTAGAAATCATTGTTTCTAGTCTCCTTCAAAGGAAGCAATCTTTTGAACAGATCCTCCATTAGTGTAACTATAAGTGACCATTTGTCACATGAAAACGGGTCGCTTCTACGACTCGTTCTTGAGTTCAACAGCTCGGCTGTGGAACAATTTGCCGGCCTCTGTGTTTTCTCCATCCATCCACATGGGTGTTTTTTATACCCATCTTCACTCCTTCCTCTCCTATCTATAAAAGACTATCCCCACAGCATCTTCAAAGACGACATAGGCCCTGAGGGAAATTATTTTCCTCAGGACCTCCTGTGTGGAGTTTGTGGAGTGCCTCTGTCCATGGTAGACCCATCCTCTCCTCACACAGTTTCTGGAGTTGCCTCTGTCTGTGTCTGGGGCGGCCCACTGGACGTCTACCCTCTGGAATCGCTCTCAGTATCTTCCTCGGAATTCGGTCATCAGACATTCTTAGTACATGCCAAGCCACCTCAGTTGCGATTTTTCTATGAAGAGTAGCAGTGGTTCAATGTTTAGATCATCTCGGATCGTCGAGTTTCTTATATGATCCCATTTCGTAACCCCTGCCACTCCTCTCCTAGTACCTCATTTCGGCAGCTTGGACTCTAGAGCGTGTTCGTTTATTTAGCATCCATGCCTGGTGACCGTAAGTGAGCTAAAAAAATAAAAATAAAATTAACCTGAGGGCTTAATAAAAAGCGATTTTAATAATCTGTATAAATAACATTAATTTTTTATTTCCAGGAAGTAGCCTTGGTGGGTGAATTCAACGTGAAGGATGCAATATTCTTCTTTGGGCGTATCTACGGCATGCCCGACTCCAAGATCTTGGAGCGCTTCCACTCCTTGAGCGTCCTGCTGGACCTGCCTCCGGAAGGACAATTGCTGAAGAACCTGAGTGGGGGTCAGCAGAGAAGGGTGTCATTCGCAGCGGCGCTGGTGCATGAACCCGAATTACTGATCCTTGATGAACCCACTGTTGGATTGGATCCAGTCTTGAGAGACAGGTAACATTACTTAATTTTAAATAATCACTAATTGTTTTTATATCACCCGGTGGGTCTTGGCCTCCTCAAGAGTCTTCCTCCACTCATCTCGATTTTGTGCCAGCTCTCTCCAGTTTAGAATCTCCACGGTATATATGTATGTCTTTGAGGATGTTGTCGCTCCATCTTAATCTTGATCTTCCCAGGCTCCTTCTAGTCCAGTCTTGAGTTCAGCAGGGATTTTGATGCTTGATGCTCGGTCATTCTCTCTACATGACCCAGCCACCGAAGTCTCCCCAGCTTAATAAATTTTGTGACGTTTAGATCCTTAAACAGAGTATATAGATCATTGTTGTAACGTCTGCGCCAAAATTCATTTTCTAAAACCGGTCAGAAGATACGCCTCAAAATTTTCCTTTTGAAAACGTCCAGTACTCATTCATTCCTCTTAGTTTTTACCCAAGTTTCACCTGCGTGTGTGAGTACTGGTCTGATAAGTGTTTTGTACACTAATATCTTGTTTTTAAATATTCTCTATTAAATGCCGACCAGGTTTCGCTACTGTTGTAGTTTCTTCATTAGCACGGTCGATCGATAAAACCCTGTGTCAATACGATATTGACTAAATCTATCATCTATGGTCAGTTATCAATACTTGCGAGTTGCGAGCATGGTCATCCATTGAAAATTGATTTTTGCGCGGACTCCTGAGTAAATAAGCTGTCAATATGTATAACTTTTTAAATAGTATCGTTCGTAATGCATAACTGGCACATTAATGGAGGTGAACTAACGAAGCTCTTAGAATTGAAAGAAATTGTATCTGCGATGCATAGACTTAATTAATTTATTTAAAATGCTGTCAATTTATTCCGTTCGATCTTGGAGAAACGAAAAAGGTTGAATTATGACTAAAGACTTCATTAACGCTTAATTAACTCGGGTTTAGTGTCAAAAAGTGCTTGAGAAGTGCCAGTGTATGTTAAAGTTAATAATTCAATTCGAAATGTTCAATTTATTAGTGTTCTTTTTAATTTTTCGTAGTGTTTATGAGTGTAAATCCATGGACGGATTCACCGATGTTGCCAGCGTATATCGATTTCTTATTTATTCCCTATCAATATCGGTTCGGCTGTCAACAACGCAACCGTAAAGGGGATTTCTTTATGTCGCACAAGTGGCTTAACTACTGCTCCCAACCGTCGGGAGCCTTGAGACTATGGCAAATTAAACAATTTATTTGTAGTAAGTTGTGAGGCTGGAGGTATCGCGGATGAGAACGAATTCGACAATCGATTGACTGAAAGACATTATTAATCTTTTTCCTCTTAAGATATTTTAGGTCAAAGGTTAGTCGATAATGCATAGATTCATAACTTTGACATTTTACATAAATTTATCACAATACGTTCGTTTCTCACGTAAAGTTTGGTGTTGGGAAAATTAATTATGTTGTTAGATACGGTCATTGTTTTAAAGCATTGCACTAACCTTTATTGTAATAATAATAATAGCCTTTACTTTTGCATCAACTCTTTTAGCTCTCTTTAAGAAAATGGATATAAGTTAAAGTCTTACCAAAGAATAGTGAAATTTCAGCGATCATTCTTATTTTTGATTTATTTGATGAGTAATTCTTCTAGAGGTAGATTTTAACTGTTATTTAGACTGTTGGTGTAGGCGTGAGATGAGATCTTGCAGATCTAATGAAACGCGCGTGGACGAGATGGTTATTTATTTTGCACAATATTATGCGTCTGTGTTGTAAAGCTACGTTCTAGCTAATAGAGCTGACGGAGATTAAGGAGAGCGAGCAGGAACATCCATCACCATACGCTGTTTCTGCAGTCTCGCTCTTGCATATTTAAAAAGCAGGAGTACCGCCAAAACCATTCTCACATTAACTTAGTGATGTTTTGACTTAATATTATTAAAAAAATAAAGTTAAATTACATTATTTACAGTATTTTATTGCAAAATCTACATGATTCGAAAACAATCTGAAATACGACACGATTGATACGACTCATCCTGATGGAGAGCATTATTCTCGAAACTTATAGATTTTGTTAACAATGTGCTTTGACTTAAATGAATTTTAACTTTAATGAAGTTTGATTTTAGTGAAATTTGACTGAAGGGAAATTCGACTTTAATGAAATTTTACCTAAAGGTGTGTTTTGCATATTTTTTTTCTTTATTTATTAAATTGTTAATTACATAATTTGAAGATTTTTCGACCACCATTCTAAGCACTTGCCCATGTTGTGGTGGTAAGATTAATTTGACTTTGATGAAATTTGGCTTAATTAAAAGCGTTTAACCAGCCAGCGGACGAAAATCCACATTTCGTCGGAAGTTGTTCTTACGATAGTGCAGGGCGGTTACAATGAGATAGATTAATTATTCTCCGTACCAGCTTTTTAAAATTATATCGATTTAACTCTATATCGATTTTATTTCATTCCAAATTTGCTTTAATTTATACCTACATCCAAAGTGCTGAAAGGCGTGATGATAAAACAATTTAAATAATGTACTTTTTGTAATTATTTTTTGATTATAAGTATTTATCATTTTTCAATAATGTCTAAGTTAAATAAGAATGTTAAAAAATCTGAAATATATTAGTTTGTTAGTGCGCAAATAAATACACAAACGGACCAATTTTCGTCAAGAAACACATTTACGTATACATTATTTAATAATTTAATTTAAACTAAAATTAAAATTCTAAAACATGCGATGCCCAGATAATGAATTGATTTATTTTACTGCATGATTAGATGATTTGAAATGGGTGTGGTATAATACAAAATCTTTTTTGAAAATTTAGCAAATCTGCCAACGATGGATGGTATAGCCTTATCATACCAAAAATAAACATTCTTTCTCAAAATTAAAAATGCGAATGCTATATGAAAGAACAATCTTTCGAAATCCATTTATATTTTTTTGTGGAAAAGAGTCAATACGTCTAAAATCTGATTTAAAAATGACATATTTCTGGTTTTCTCTGGTAAAATACCCTCTTAAATGTAATTTTACTTAATTAAGTGTAATTTAACGTAATTAAGTATAATTTGAAATTTAACGTATGTTTAACTTGACAAAAGTTCGTAATTTTTACTTTGCTCGGTTTCTCCAATGTGAGACAGGATGTTTTAGTTGTCCCGTGACCATTTACCGAGAACTCACTAGAGTGTGTGAAAATATGATAATTACGGTAAGATGACTGTGCGAATAAACTAAATTTCAAGTGCATACAGATTTGAATATGTAAATGAAATCCTCAGCACGGGAGATCCCAGTGAGGATATCAAAAAAGGTTGATAATAAAAGTTTTATGTATTATAACTTACCTATATTATGCACTTTTTTATTTTTTTAAAAACTTTAAGTATAAAACCTCATATTGTAATATTTAATCACTAGCGAGTTCCCGGATGCGTTGCTATGCCACTTGAATAAATAATTTATTTCTCCCGGCGTGTCCTTCCCTATCGTCCCCGTTCCCAATCTTTCTCATCGGAACCGCCCTGTACTGTTGCAAGGATATGATTGCAAGCATCGACGAAAATTGAATTCTCGGCCGCTGGTTAAGGCTGTACACAACCCTAATAGTTTTTGTTTGCTTAAAACTCACATTTTAATAATTTCCGGCGAATTCGTAACTATAATACCTTTTTTATTTCAATGCCGCACAAGGAATGCGAGTTATTTATATTTTAGACTAGCTGGGTTACCCGGCTTCGCTCAGGACAACATTTGAGAGTGTTCTGAAATGTTTTACATTGATGTTCCCGATTCCCTATTCCCGAACTTTCCACAATTTTCCAGAATGTTCAGGGATGTTCTGGAACGTTGTGGAATGATCTCAAATACTCTGAATGGGTGTCCGGCTTCGCCCAGGGAGTTGACGTGAGATTGAATCCACGACGGATCTTGCTTTATATACCACATATGGGTAGCCCCGTAAAAAAACTTCAAATGTTCCAGAATAATTTTCCAGATCATTGCACAACATTTAGGAGTGTTCTGGAATGTTCCACAATGATCTGGGATATTCCGGTATATTTCTAAATATATTCCAGAACTTTCTACAGCTTTAACGAACCTTGTAGAATTTTTCGGAACCGACATACTCCGCCACTCCTCCCAAATTTTTCTATAGCTTTATCGATCCTTTTAGATCTTTTCGGAACCTTCTATATTCACCGACATACTCCGCTACTCCTTTCAGAACTTTGTATAGCCCTATCGAACCTTCCAGAACTTTCTATAGCCTTATGGAACCTTCTAGAACTTTCCGGAACCTTCTAGACTCATCGACATACTCCGACACACCTTCCAGAACTTTCTACAGCTTTATCAAACCTTCTAGACTCACCGACATACTCCTTGTACAGCCCTATCGAACCTTCTAGAAGTTCCTACAGCTTTATGGAAACTGCTAGAATTTTTCGGGACCTTCTAGACACACCGAGACACTCCTCCACTCCTTTCATAACTTTCTACAGCCTTATGGAACCTTCTAGAACTTTTTAGAGCTTTATCAAACCTTCTAGTACTTTCCGGAACCATCTAGATTCACCGACATACTCCGCTACTACTTCCTGAACCTTGTACAGCCCTATAGAACCTTCTAGAACTTCCATAGCTTTATGGAATCTTCTAGAATTTTCTGGAACCTTCTAGACACACCGACACACTCCTCCTTTCCTTTCAGAATTTTGTATGGCTCTATTGAACCTTCTAGAACTTTCGGAATCATTTAGACTCACCGTCATTTATTTCTGATAGCTTCTAGAACTTTCTCCATCCACAATTTTCTAAGCATTTGTGAACCATCAGATACTTTTAGACTCACCGACTTACTCCGCCATTCGTTCCAGAACTTTGTACGTCTTTATTAAACCTTCTAGAACTTCCTACAGCTTTGTGGAATCTTCTAGAATTTTCCGGATCCTTCTAGATACACCGACACACTCTTTTCAGAACTTTCTACAGCCTTATGGAACGTTCTAGAACATTCTTCAGCTTTATCGAACCTTCTAGAACTTTCCGGAACCTTCTAGACCCACCGACATATTTTGCCACTCCTTTCAGAACTTTGTACAGCTTTATCGAACCTTCTAGAACTTCCGGAATCTTCTAGACTCACCGCCTATTATATATGAAAGCTTCTAGAACTTTCTCCTCCCACAATTTTCTAAAGCATTCGTGAACCATCAGAACCTTCTAGACTCACCTATATACTCCGCCACACCTTCCAGAATTTTCTACAGCTTTATCGAACCTTCTAGAACTTTCCGGAACCATCTACACTTACCGACATACTCCGCCACTCCTTCCAGAACTTTGTACAGCCCTATCGAACCTTCTAGGACTTCCTACAGCTTTATGGAACCTTTTAGAATTTTCAGAAACCTTCTAGACACACCGACACACTCCTCGACTCCTTTCAGAACTTTCTACAACTTTATCGAACCTTCTTGAACTTTCCGGAACCTTCTAGACTTGCTGACATACTCCTCCATTTCTTCCAGAACATTCCAGAGTCATCGAATTTTCTAGAAGTTTCCGGAATCTTCCAGACTCTTCTTGAAGTATCTAGAGTCTTCTTAGAACTTTCAGCCCTTATATCTTCAAAAGCAAGCCCTTTAGGTAAAAACGAATACCCTTATTCCCTAGGGGGGATAGAGAGCTACCATACCTTATAACTCTCTTGATTGTACCGGCACTCGTTTCTGAGTTTTTGCGTTCCGCACGTTTTTTTGGACTTTCTTTTATAATATATATTGATTAATAAAAACATTACCTTACCATTAATATATTTCACGTACAATGATTTTAAAATTTTATAACACGTTTTTCAACTATAAAGTTAGCGGTAAGCACCAGATTTTATTTTTCATTTAAAAACTTCGGGAGGACAAAATGGAGACACATTTAAATATTTGTAACACGTTCTTCAGAATTAATTAAAATGAACGCGGCAGAAAGGTTGAATCTCCAGGGCTGCTAGGGTGAATTCGACCGTACGTTCGTACAACACGCAGTGCCGCGGCGTATATTTCTTTAAGCGCTTTCTTCACTTACGTCTTTAAGATTCCAACATTACTTTTCTTCTTCTTCTTTTCTTTGATACGGCAAATTCAACAATAGGTCCGTCCAATAGACGGGTCGCTAGTCGCAATTTGTATACACGATTTCTTTACTTACGAGGTTAAGATTCTGGATATATTTTAGGGTATATTGTCGTCTTAATGAACTTTAATAAGTCAGGGTATTATAGCGTGGTGACCCGACAATTCGTCCTGCGACAATTCATCCGGCGACAGTTCATCCTGCGACAGTTCATCCGGCCGACAGTTCATCCTGCCGACAGTTCATCCTGCCGACAGTTCATCCCGCCGACAATTCATCCGGCGACAATTCATCCTGCCTGATCATTTAGAAGATTTTTATTAAGTAAGTATGCAAAGAGGATATACGGCCGTACAACCAAAATCGATATACTTATATCTGAAGGCATCTTGAGTGGAAATCCGCTGTAAAAATATTTTACTAACAATAATTTCGACTCTCCGAAGAAGCATGCGTGAATATCAAAATACGACATACTTATACGTGCAGTCGGCTTAGCAAAGAACGGTAAAGATTCCTACTTGCATCTAATATAACTTTTTTATCTGAAATTAACACCATCTTTTTAGGGTGAATTGACTGATTTAAAAAAAAACACAAGAGTCCCAACCGTCTCGAGCCAGTGAGTGCCAATGGCATCCCCAATTTTGGTATGGTGTGATGCTGAAGGTAGTGGCGAGGGGAAGGAGATGTGGAAAACGTATCTTCCTGGCTATTCAGATCTAGTCACCAAACACGGCTAGGTTAGGTTAGGTTAGGTTAGGTTAGGTTAGGTTAGGTTAGGTTAGGTTAGGTTAGGTTAGGTTAGGTCAGGTTAGGTCAGGTTAGGTTAGGTTAGGTTAGGTTAGGTTAGGTTAGGTTGTACGGCCGTATATCCTCTTTGCATACTTTCTTGAAGAAAAAATCTTCTTTTTTTTTTTTTTTTTTAATCGGAGACGGTTTACATATAAATAGTTCCCGAGAGCACTTAGGCGATAGACCCATTGTACTATCTCCCATTTTACCTCATTCCTTTGACAGTAACCTCCAGTCCCTTTTATAAAGTTCACCAGGATTGTCATTCGAAATGAAGCTATATCTTCTGGTCCGACAATGTGTCTTCCCAGGTCTTATTTCCCCTCCTCCTTGGTTCCCTGAAGGCTCCACGACGGAAGAGGACTGCATCTCTCCTCTCCACTCCTTAGTTCCCCGAAAGCTCCACGACGGAGAGTCCACCTCCCCTTGGTTTCCTAAAGGCCCCACAAGGGAAGAGTCCACTCCACCTTGGTTCCCCGAGGGCCCCAGGAGGGAAGAGAACTTCATCTCTCCTCCTTGGTTCCTCTAAGGCCCCACAGAGGAAGAGTTCACCAAGATGGCCTCATTTCTCCTCTTCACTCCTAAATGGTTCCTCGAAGGCCCCACATGGGAAGAGGACATTATCTCTCCACTTCACTCCTCCTTGGTTTCACAAAGGCCCCGCGCTGGAAGGGCGCCCTTCCCCTTGGTTCCTTGAAGGCCCCACAAGGGAAGAGTTCATGGAGGTGGCCCCAGCTCACCTCTCCACGGTTTCTCCTCTTAGTTCCTCCTACGGCCCCAAGAAGGAAATCCACAGAGGTGGCCTCAGCATTCCTAGGTTCCTAAAAGGCCCCTAGTTTTCGAATGGTCCAATTTTTTTTTGTCCCACGAGTTACCAGGGAAATAGAAGGTCCACTCCAGCAGAGCCCTGAGTGCTGGCCTCATTTCTCCTCTTCACTCCTACATGGTTCCTCGAAGGCCCCACATGGGAAGAGGACATTATCTCTCCACTTCACTCCTCCTTGGTTCCACAAAGGCCCCGCGCTGGAAGGGTGCCCTTCCCCTTGGTTCCTTGAAGGCCCCACAAGGGAAGAGTTCATAGAGGTGGCCTCAGCTCACCTCTCCACGGTTTCTCCTCTTGGTTCCTCTTACGGCCCCAGGAAGGAAATCCACAGAGGTGGCCTCAGCATTCCTAGGTTCCCAAAAGGCCCCTAGTTTTTGAATGGTCCAATTTTTTTTGTCCCACGAGTTACCAGGGAAATAGAAGGTCCACTCCAGCAGAGCCCTGAGTGCTGGAGTGAGGTCTAAATACTCCGAGATGCGACCTTGTTTCTCGGAGGCACCGTTCGTGACGCTGTTCCCCAGGACATTCAGCCTGAGCACGGTAGCTCACACCTTGACTTGGGATGGCTATTGCAGGTTTGTGTTTTCCACTCCCTGAGCGATGGGTTCGCCACACTCCCTACGCTAGTAAAAATCTTCTAAATGATCAGGCAGGATGAATTGTCGCCGGACGAATTGTCGGCAGGATGAACTGTCGGCAGGATGAACTGTCGGCAGGATGAACTGTCGGCAGGATGAACTGTCGCAGGATGAACTGTCGCCGGATGAATTATCGCAGGATGAACTGTCATGGAACCTTATAGCGTATATCAAAAATAGGTTATCTAAGAAACTTCCTTAAGTATAAACAGGAAACCATACAGAAGATGGACATTCCAACTATATGTTCTGGATGTATGTTTGTCTTTTCATCCTCTCTGCATAACCCCGCAGTTAAATGGTTTCTCGGTTAGTTAGTTAGTTAGTTAGTACACCAACTGTCAGCTCTGGTTTCGAAGAGAGTTCGCAAGGAAATAATTTGTTTCACGTTTTTCGTTTATAGTTTTGAATGTTTTCTTCAATGATTAAATTTTAAATTAGTTTAAAAAATCGCCTGAAAATCTATCTCCATTAAGATGGACGTATCTACGTCTGTTGTTAATGATACTCTGCTGTTGAGAAGGAATCATTTTCAAAACAAACTCATAAATTTCATAGAAGGAGCATAGAGTGATGTGACGTGTATAGAATTTAGATTTTTATCTCCACGTGCCTTGTAGCAGGTACTTATTGCAATTCAGATTGTCGTCCGTACCTCATTTGCACTTGGACGGACATGTACAGACGAGTCAAAATTATCACCTAATAAAATTATTTCTAGTGGGATGTTATTGATTTAAAAATTTCCTCTTGTTATAATTGCTTATATAAAATACAGTATTTTAAATGTCAAATACCCGAACCCGGTGCCATTATGAGACAGGAAATATAGAGAAGAGAAATATATGGAATGGGTGAAGGTTGGGAATTCCGGAGGACATATAGTTTTTTCCCTAACATTGCAAAACACATTTAAAAAATAATAATTTTCATTCATTTTCTTCTAAATTATTTTTCAATTATTTTTTTCATTTTTTCGTATTCTTCTAAAATATTTTTTATATGAGGCCCGGAGGAAAATAATTTCTCTTGTGGCCTATGTCATCTTCGGATATGATGTGCGGAGGGAATTTTTATGAAAGGAAGAAGGGGAAGTTCTGGCAAGGAAAAGGGTATTAGGGGTGCGAAGGAATCTGGGGGTCTGTCCAGGAGTAACGGAGGTATGAATCCATCCCTCCCACTGCGGTGCAAGGTGATGTTCCGAGAGTGTCCTGTTGGAGGGGTCAAAAATTCTCCCTCAACAGTATCTCGCGATCCGGCCTGCCATGTAGGTAGTGGGACATACCCCACCCCTATGAACACCGGACCCCTGCTACGTCACCAAAAGTAAAGAATCGTTGAAGTGACCCATGACAAAGGTGTTGGTTTATGATTTCTAATTAATTCTTTTAAAAAATTTCGAAAAAGATTTTCAAAGAAATTTCCGCATTATATTATTTGCTGTAAAGATTCAAGAATCACATGACTTGACGTGCAAATTCACCTTAATTTCTATACAAGTGAACTTGTATGACAAAATATATTTAAAATAAAAGTTTTGTATTACATTCATAATATAAAAGGTGGCGCAAAAGTTGTCACCCGATGTTATTTGGCTGTAATTTTTAATAAGAATGATAAAGTTTGGTTCTGCTTTTGGATAGTGTTTAGGTATTTTTTATCGTAATGTTTTTTCCATACGTCGAGAAAATAATATCGGCCAGAATTGATGACCATAGGGTCCCGATTTATGGCATTTTCTATCACTCTTTCCAGAACTTCCAGGGATAGGTTCTCGCATTTTTGACGGATATTCTTTTTGAGGGCTTCAAGAGTCAGAGGCTTGTTGACTCGTGACTTCAAGAAACCCCACAAAAAGAAGTCTGGAACGGTTAAATCGGGCGATCTTGTTGGTCAGTGCACAAGGGCGGATCCAGGATTTTTTTCTGGGGGGGCACGTTGGGCGGACGGACAAAAAATCAACAATTACTGTTAGGATTTTTTCTGGGGGGGAGGGGGGCAATTTCCTCTCCTTCCTTTCCCTAATATGGCACACAGCATCCCCAAAGATGAAACAGGCCTGTGTGGAGCTAATGTAAAAAAAAGGTGGTGATTTTTGCGCCACCTGAAGGATACAATTTTATATTCTTCCTTGTCGTAGTAGATTCAAATAAATCTCATAAAAAAATAATATTTTCACACGTTATTTCAATAGACAACATGAATAATCATTCTACTTTTCTGAAAATAAAAAATACCGACGTTCAAACATACCTACATTATTTATTATCCACGACTTTTTTAATGAAGAAGTTTCCGGATTGCTTTTGTGAGAGTTGGATGTTCAATTTACTGGATGCGTAATAAAAACAATTCATAGGTATTAAATTGTTTGACATAAAAATTAACACGTTTAGTTTAAACATTTTTTGATTCATTATTTACCCAGGATTTTATTTTTTGATTTTTGTATCCTTAAAAGTGATGATGTAGTGCGTATTAGTTAAACATATAAAATGATTAAAATTATCGTTGAATAATTTTGAGGTTTTTTTTAAATAAGCTCCAGACAGGAGGCCATGAGGAAAACAATCAATGTCATCAAATGGCCATGCAGTGTCATGTTGTTGTTTGACCATTGACGTTTTTCGAAGCTTAGTGCATTTCAGCTTTTTAACAAATTAGATCAGCAGAAGAGCACAAACATCAAATTGTTAAGGTCGTTAATTTGACAGATATCTGAAATGTACCAAGAATCAACGTTTATCAAGAATCTTTCAAATGTTAAATAAAAAAGGCGCTGAAACTCTAATTGCTGACAACATTACATTTAAATTTCTGCGAAATATCTGAGCCTTAAATGTGTTGAACATGAAAGCAGTGTCAGGATAAGACGTGAAAGTGAATGAAAGAAGTCGGCTATGCCTAAGGAAGACATGGCAAGAGAAAATTAATCCAATACCCACTTGAATCCAGTCACGTCAGGATTTATAACAGATCAATAGAAGCATGTGACCATAGAATAATGAAGAATACTAGAAGGGCCTTCCATACAAATTTGAATATAAAAAAGGTTCCATTTAACCCAATAGCCCAGCGCTCCTTCTCTCTTACACTCGCTAATCTTGGAGATCTCCATCCCATTAGAATTTCCTAAACGCAGTTTTGTATTGAATATTTAAGCCTCGATTAGGCAAATATTTAGTTCACGAAACACGCCTACAAGGTATTTCTTGTGTTATTCTTTATTCTATGCATGCGACGATGTATGAATATGAATTATACAAGAATCCGTCGATACGATTATACGTCGGCACGTAGCTACGTAAGTCCTGTTTTAAGTGGACTATTTGTCATTTAACTGTCTGTGTCATTGTGTCATTTAACTGTTTGTTATTTAACTATTTGTCACTATGTGTCATTTAGCTGTTTGTTACGTTGCGGTTCCGGATCAAGATGGCTGCGGTGTTGACTAATTTTTTTTTATCCCGCCAGAGTTCTCATGTTCCTACCGACTGGCCTGAAGAAAGTTTGAAAAAAGAATTGTCATATAGATGGTGTAACGATACACAAATACGCCCCTGCAAATTACTCGGCCCCCTCCTCCCAAGTTGTAGAGCACGCCACTGCGCAAACTACAGTTTCACTCCCTCGCCGCTAGCTTCCCGGCGCGCTACCGGCGGCGGAACCCAAACAAGCCACCGTCGGCAGCGAGCCACCAACCGCCACTTACCCGTAGCTCCTGGTCTAGTAAGCACGCATGGCGTGGGGACCGTTCCGCGCTCATTCTAGAAGTTTCCACGCGGAAAACAATGGAACGTGTTTTGCTAAGTGTTACACTGCGACACCAAGAATGGCCGAACTCTTTCCCGACACGGAAGATACAGGAGTCCAAACGCTCACTGTAAGTACCCAAGCTGTTTTCCCCCCTTATTTGCGTGTGTTCGCAGTAAATTCACCGCGGAGATAAATAGCCCTTCCAGAGGGATTATAGAGACAGATTCCTCCTTTTTAGATATAACTGTTGTTGCTACCCTGAATTACTATGTATGCATTATTGTGATATTGTGTTTACGCAGGTGTTTTACCCAATATAACTGATGTTTACCCTGATTACTGGTTTCACTGCCTTCTCCCAGCCCGTAGAAATTTGAGCTTTATTTCAGGAAAGACCCACACACGCCTCACAGATCCTACCACCCTGGTGGTGAGGGCCTCTCCCGCTCTGCTGACTAAAACCTGAGCTAGTCTGTCGCAGAATGTAGGGACCCCCATTTAGGTCCGCTAACAATGGTTACATTTCTTTGACAACTTGTATAGTTCCTTGTTTAAAATTAGAAATGTTATGTAAATTATTTACAGTTTATAATTAAGTAGGTAGGTATTTATATTTAAATAAGTACCTACTCACAAATCTTATAATTTCAGATGAAATTTTTGTTTCGATTTATATAATAAGAGGAATTTAGAAACATACTTTTTCGTAAGCAAGTTCTTTTTTAATAAGTTCCTTTAACCCCGTAGGCCTTGGTCCTATTGTGTCGGAAGATCAAAATATTTCCGCTGTGCGATAAAATTCAAATAAACGGAATATTTCTTAACCGTTTTTGAAAGGTAATGAAATACGCCATCAAATTTTATAATTCGAAATAAATATATAATTATTTACACGTATAAATTTTGATTGCAAACATAAAAAGTTTTAAAAGTGTCTTACCTTACTAAAATTTAATAACGGTACCATACACATATTTGATTAGGCAAATGTAATATAAACCTTATCGTCAACTCACTTTTTTGTCGTTTCATAAAGGTGTTAATTTGAATTATTTTGCTCTTAACTTTTAGATTTGAATATAAAGCGTTGTGTTTTCTCTTTCTAACACCGTTTAGATCATATTTCTAAATATGATAGTAAAGGAGAAAGAACGATTTCTATGATTTTGTTATTAGTTTTTGGGGTATTATGCCGTGTTACGCTACCTCCTTCTTTAGCCAACGTTTCGGACAGCGTTGCAGTAATTGCCGGTTACATCAAGGCTAAACCCAAAAAACATGTTGAAGTATATTGTAGCGCCAGCTCGTAGAGGAGTGGAGCTGGCGACACGGTATCGCTCCTAAGTAGATAAGTACAAATATCACCCCTAACTATTACACATCTGCCCTGATGATGGACACTGCAACGCTGTCCAAAACGTTGGCTAAAGAAGGAGGTATCGTAACACGGCATAATACCCCAAAAACTAATAACAAAATAATTTTTGGCCGTGAAAATCTAAAATCGTACCTGATTTCTAAGATACCTATATGAGTTGTTCTGAAAACCGAGAGGAGTTAAGAGGAGTTAAAAACATATATTCAAAATTTATTTCATAACCACTCGAGTGACAGCGGGATTTCTAACTTTTTCCTCCGATTTTTCGTGATTTTG
This sequence comes from Limnephilus marmoratus, assembly GCA_917880885.1. NCBI lineage: Eukaryota > Metazoa > Arthropoda > Insecta > Trichoptera > Limnephilidae > Limnephilus > Limnephilus marmoratus. The sequence continues at coordinate 34,802,639 of OU862926.1, forward strand.
TGGTGACCATTTTGAATATTTTCCGCCGACATTAAAAAAATCATACCTAAAATCATACATATAGAAAAATTGAAAAAAAAAATTTATGCATCTAGGAAAAATTTGCCTAAAACTGGCAGCAAAGCAATCAGAGGTATTTTAAATGGTGCCATGTTGTGACAAAAAACGCTCCAGTGGATAAGTGATGCATTTTATATTCTGGGAGTACATAAAAGAACATAAAAATATCATCCGCTACCGATTTTTATTGGCTATGTTACATTAGTATGCAAAGCCTTAGATTATACGAATTTAAAGATCAGCTAGGCTAGAAATAGAATACGAATTCCAATGTTAGCACTGGGTACATTCAATGTCAAGTATAGGATCTGTATTTTGTCTCTAGGACCTCATTTAATTTCTGTGATTTTTTTTTGTTAGTGTGAACCGAACCGCAGTGAAACTATGGTATCCCAAATTGGGGTATGTTATGAGACTGAAGGTAACTAGAAGAGGAATGACATTGGAGAGAGGAAGGTGGGGAAGTACCTGGCTATTCAAACCTGGGCAATGGTGGTCTTTAACCAGAATGTTAACAAAAATATCTTTCACTCTGGAACAAGCAGCAAATATATTAGGAATGTATTATTTTTAATGAATTTTATGAAACACTGATTAAATAAATAATATTGAACCCGCGACATAAGAGTTGTTGATATAAAGGGGTGGTGACAATAACACTTCAGAGGAGATCCAGAAGCGCATAGTGAAAGCAAATCGCCGTTATTTCCGCCAACAAAACCGCCAATAAAATCCAGACTGCTGTCCAGAAGCACGAATATATTAGTGTACACCTATTAGACCAATTCTCACGTACGCAGTTGAGACGTGGGTACTAAGAGGGATGAGCGAGCACTGGACTGGACACTGAAAGGAAAATTTTGAGGCGCATCTTCGGACCGGTTCTAGAAAATGGATTATGGCGCAGATGTTACAACGATGAGAAATATAATCTGTTTAAGGAGCTAAACGTCACAAAATTTATAAACCTGGGAAGACTTCGGTGGTTGGGCCATGTGGAAAGAATGACCGAGCATCAAGCACCAAAGTTCCTGCTGAACTCAAGACCGATAGGGCAAAGGAGCCTGGGAAGGCCAAGATTAAGACGCCGTTACCTGAATTTCTACCGATTTCTTACATATCTCCCTTAAACACGTTAAGTTTTAAAGCTCTTAAAAAAATATATGTTATTGTTGAAGATAATATCTAGACATTGCCCGCGCCGAAACGCAAATTATATAAAATTCCCTCGATAGAAAAAAATCGCAAAGTATGCTCCAAAAATTATTATAAACACGCTTGTTTCAGTTATTTTACAAGATACATGTATGAAAAAATTCACAGTGCTTCTTTAAATGCTGTTTAAGACAATGCCCACGAGATTTTGGCTCTATTTTAAACGAGTCGTGTTTTATTAAACATTTTCGCAATTTTCGCATCGATTTTGTCGCTGTAAATGTTAGCGCTCTTCTCTAACATTCGTAATTTCATATCTCTCCATCTTCTTCATTTTGTGCGCGGTTGCGGGGCCTTAAGATGGAGCGACAACATCCTCAAAGACATATCTACTTTGGAGCTTCTAAACTGGAGAGATCTGACCAAAACCAACAGCAGTGGAGGAAGACTCTTGAGAAGGCCAAGACCCACCAGGGGTTGGAGAGCCAAGAGTGAATATGATGATGACAAAAGGGGGTATCAGGAGACAAAATGGCGTGAAAATGAATGTAAGAAATCGGCGATGCCTAAGGAAGACAGAGCAAGAGAAAATGATGTTAAATAGTTTATATATAGCAAGAAAAAATAACGGTTAAATTTCTTTTTAGTGTCAAAAAGTAAATGCTGACAACTTATGAATATTAGTGAACGAGTGCATTTCAATTCGACATCGTCAATTTATTCGTATTAACGTTTCGTTTATTCAATGTATTCGTATTCGCATTTATCCGTTTGATGTTTAGGAATGTCGATCCATAGGCAATATACCACCGGAGTTGCAATCTTAGGTCGATTTCATGTTTGTTTCGTCAATGTCGACTTGGTTATCGACACACCTAATGATCGCAACCATGCTTGGACCCCCGATCAATTTCTTCTATTTTAGCGAATTAGCAAGAATATCTTCAAAAGAAATCTATAATTTTTATAATACTTTTGAATACCTTTGAATATTAAATATACTCGTGCATTCTTCACTCAACAAATAAACACATGTCATGAATGGGCATTACCATATTAAGTAATACTTTATGACAGGCTTCTTTACATAGGCTGCCTTATAAAAGGCTGTGGAAATATTCCTTCGAATACAAAAGGTTTTAATAACTACGCATAAATAATCCAATAATGGTTTCATTATATAAGTAGTATAAAAAGAATCTTGTTTGCTCAACTAATTGCTATTTATTCTGCATTCTGCAGTCAAGAAAATTGTGATAATTCATAGTTGACAAAAGTAATGAACTCATAGTTATATCGATCAGAGCTAGAGGACACAAATACAAATTGCCAATCTTGTTTCCAAGTCAATATTTTGAATCGTGCAAATATTGACCACAAAATACAAGATCACGAATAATGTACGTGATGATCTTCGGTAGTAACTCGTCTTTAATACAATTCTGAGCGGAACTCATACAGTCCGGTCACCAAGGGGGGTCATCAGGCTCCCCCAATATCGCGAAACGACCGTGCCTCTAAAAATTCCATTTTCTCTTTCCAGTAACACACAGAGATTAGTCACCACCTTCTGTTTTAACCAAACCACCCATCTTTGCCCAGCGTAATTTTTTGTGATTTTTTAGTATAAATTTATGAAATTTTGCGTAATTTTTTGAAAGGGGTTCATTCACCAGCTTAGCCCCCAAGTCGATCGTGCGTAAAGAAGTTTTACTTCAATAAAGTATTTAAAGTAAATAATTTGTTTGATTGACAAAATATTTAACTCCTTCAACGTTTCCTTGATTTTTGTAAATCTATTTTTCTGCATTACAATTTTCATAGCTCTATTTTATAGTATTGTCATTTGTTTCATGTATCCATCGTTGGCTAAGAATAGAATGCTGCTACAGTATTTAAAGTGTAGTATAATGATTGCGTAATATACACTTTGAACGAAAACCGTTTTTAGGGGTATATTGGACCAAGTGGGAGATTGGATTCATACGTCCGTCACTCCTAGACAGATTTACCCCAGATTCCTGCCTCATACCTTTTTTCTTCCCAAAACTTCCTGTCCTTCTTTTCTTTCCCTAAAAAAGGGATGTTCTTTCCCTAAGGGATATTTTTCCTATGGGCCTCCTGTGTTTTTTTTATATGAATACCGCACAAGCGTCACCAACTGCTCCCATCTGGAGCCACTGAGACTATGGCAACCCCAATTGAGGTATGTTGTGAGGCTGAAGGTAGTGGGGTGGGGAAGGAGATGTGTAAGAGTAAGGTGAGGAAGTACCTGGCTATTCACATCTGCTCACCAAACATGGCTGAAGCCATTTCAAGCAACATTTCAATTCTGAATGGTGATCTTACACCAGGGCGTTACTGAGAGTATCTTCCACTCTGTGTGGAGCTGATGTTAAAAATGTATATATTTTTGATTTTTTTAAATTTCTTTTGTGATTTGAGATAAAAGTCAGTAGCAGAATTACAAAAAGGGTAAAAGGGTTTGTAAGAAATAACTGTGCGTAAATCACAATCATCTTATTGTAGCGCTTTCGACTAAAAGCACCGTTTACAACCTCACTCGCTGGGAAATATCGAAAACTGATTGGTTTTTCTAAGTTTGCATAAATTAGAGAGTATGTGACGTAAAAAACTACTTAAATATCGTACAAAACTTTCGTTTCGGGCATGTGCGTTACCCCCTCTGGTGCGGGAGGGTTAAAGTACGTGTATATTCGGTTTTATATTTTATAAACGCGTAATCTGAAAAAGTTTCAACTGTCTCGTGTATTTATTTTGTTGCTTTAGAAAACAAGCACTCCCGGATTTCAATAATCTGAAAATGTCTGAATTGTGCTATTTGTACAATGATAGAGGACTTAGAGGACCAGAGTGGGAATCTGACGCATTTATCAATTGGTCTAACAAGACAAATTAGATCTTGTGTGTATTTCTTTTCGCTTTACAACAGGCTGCCATAGTACCACACTGGCTCCAAAAACCATACAAAAAATAAACATATTAAAAAAGAATTTATGGCAGCCAACGTAATAAAGATTACAATAATAACCTGACATCTTACGGTCAAACAAAGAACGAAGGTCAAATCAATTATTTTGTCATTTTGATGCAATTTGGTCAAAATTTAATTGAAAAATTCTTAGAAGGTAATTCCGTGATGATATTATATTTAGCATAGTAATTACGTTTTGATGAGTCTTTTTGTGCACAGAAAACCGCAAAATAAAACTTGAAAAAACCCACACTTAGTTTTTATGTTTTTTAAACTTTGGATATTAAAAAAAGTGACTCAGCAATTTTCAAACGGTTATTCAGGTCCGGCCAAAAATCCTAGTCAGTATTGTTGTCCCTTATGCTTTATGCCCAATCGGGGTGAGCTATGAGGCTAAGGGAGATCTAAAATAAGAAGGTTAGGAAATACCTAGTTATTCAGATCTGGTCACTACACACGGTGAAAGCCATTCAAGCAACGTTCCAAATTTTGGATAACATATTTTCACCAGGGCGATACTGAAAGTAACTACCACAAATAATTTTTAAGAGGATGCCACTATGCGTATCCGAAACATCTAGATAAATAAACATAAAATACCTGTCCAAATTAAATAATTTTGTGGTGTTTCAAATATCTAGTATCTACGGATATGAACTACTTTACTTATTTGAAATGAATTGAAATAAATTTGTGTTTAAAATTTTAAACCAAAGGCTGTACAACGAAATTTTTCACGATTTTAGAAGCAACTTTGGGAATCATTTGTGAGTCAATAATAATTATTAAAAAAAATAAATGTGGCTCTGTATAGTATTTTAATATTATCAAATTGAAAATAAAATTATTAAAAAATCATTTGGTTTGCGTAAATTTAAACTACTAGCGACCGATTTACACAAATTTATCGCATATAAATTTAAAATTTCGACACAAAAAAAAAAAATTTTTTGGGAAATTCTGTTTTTTACCGTTGATTCACCAACAAAATGTCAAAAGTGCCTCTAAAATCATAAATAATTGAATTCTTTAATAGTCTATCTACTAATACTATAAATAGGAAAGATTTGATTGTTCGTTTGCATTGAATATGCTCCGAAACTACTGAACCGATTTGAAAAATTCTTTCACCAATAGAAAGCTACATTATCAGCAAGTAACATAGGCTGTATATAATGGTAAGCTCTGGCGTTATGAATTTTTGTATAAATGAAAATGTGTGTATTTCATATATTTTAGCGGCAGGGAGGAAAGGCAGGGGGAAGGTGGGGTTTGCGGAGAGGAAAGACACGAGGGAGGGGGAAGGTGGGGAAGGTGGAAGGGAACGGAGATGCACGGGAAAGGACATGCAGGGAGAATTAATTTATTTCTTTGAATGGCATAGCAACGCATGCCGGGTACCAGCTAGTATTTTATAATTTAAAACGCAAATAAAAAAGTAGCACTATATATTTGCTGTAAGTTTTGATTTAAAAAAGAGTACATAATTCAATTTGGTCAAGTGTTTTGACCTGAAATCAAAATTTAAGATTTTCCTTTTAAGTTCTTCTCCTTAATACGTGGGTGGGTAGGAGGGTTTGTATTTGTGTAGAACTAATAAAGCTATCCATATTTTTGCAAACTTTCTTTACTTATTGATTTAAACACTAACAGCCTTACTAAAAAACCCAGTGAAAATTTTATTCAATTGACAAACGGCCGCGGATGTGAAAACATTACTAATTAAACAAATTGTTCATGGAAAAAAATACACTTGGTTTACACAGTCTGAGAGGGTAGTTTATCTCTGTTTTAGAAATGATGTTTTAACGAAATTTGGATTTTTTCCTAAGTATTTTGAATGTTGTATATATTTCTTATTTTTGAAGATGTCGTAAAAACAAGTGTTATGAAGGAAAACACACAATTTAGTACTTACACTATGAAAAATTACATTGTTACCAGACCTATAAAATATATTTTAAGAACAAACGTTATTAGTAATGTTATCGTGTTTTAGTGTATTTTTGTTTTATTCATGTTGCTGCAGCAACGTGGGTTATCGGGCGTGCTGTGGTTTTTTTTTAGTAAGGCTGTAAAAGTTTCTCGGAGTTTGCCAATCATTTATTGGAGACAAATCATACTTTTGATTTTTAAAATATAGAGTTACTACGTTGCGATGTTAACGGTGTTCTTCTAGAAATTTTGGAAATTGGAAGAGCGTAAAGACAAATTTGAATATTATAAATAACTAGCTGGTACCCGGCATGCGTTGCTATGCCATTTAATAAAGAAATTGTTTCTTCCTGCGTGTCCTTTCCCATTCATCCCGTTCTCCTTCCGCCTCCCCTTCCTCTCCCGCGTCCCCTTCCCCCTTCGCGTTCCCACTCCGCCTCCTCCACCTTCCCTCTTCCCACTCCACTCCACCCCTTCTCCCGTCCAGCGAACCCCCCTCCCGAGTTTCCCTCTCCCCTCCCCCCTTTCCCGCGAACCCCCCACCCGAGTTCCCTTCCCCTCCTGCATTCCGTGCACTAAGTCCCGGTGCATTCTGTTTTCAAACAGCTCGCTTACAGCATATTGCATATTTCATAAAGCCAGAGCTCACCACAAACAAACCTTGTCCTGACAATAACGAACACAAATAAAAACGAATTATCCAATTTGGTGCAGTCGTTCGGAAGTTATGCGCGTACATACATTTCAGGGATTCATTTTTATTTATATAGATAGAAGAAGATATATAGATATATAGATAGAAGATAGAAGATAGAAGATAGAAGATAGAAGATAGAAGATAGAAGATAGAAGATAGAAGTAGAAGATAGAAGATAGAAGATAGAAGATAGAAGATAGAAGATAGAAGATAGAAGATAGAAGATAGAAGATAGAAGATAGAAGATAGAAGATAGAAGATAGAAGATAGAAGATAGAAGATAGAAGATAGAAGATAGAAGATAGAAGATAGAAGATAGAAGATAGAAGATATAAGATAGAAGATAGATAGATAGATAGATAGATAGATAGATAGATAGATAGATAGATAGATAGATAGATAGATAGATAGATAGATAGATAGATAGATAGATAGATAGATAGATAGATAGATAGATAGATAGATAGATAGATAGATAGATAGATAGATAGATAGATAGATAGATAGATAGATAGATAGATAGATAGATAGATAGATAGATAGATAGATAGATAGATAGATAGATAGATAGATAGATAGATAGATAGATAGATAGATAGATAGATAGATAGATAGATAGATAGATAGATAGATAGATAGATAGATAGATAGATAGATAGATAGATAGATAGATAGATAGATAGATAGATAGATAGATAGATAGATTTTTATTTATTTATTACATAAGATACATTTATACAGCAAATATAACATAATAATAATATTTCAAAATAACTGTAAATATTAAAATGTATACAAGTGTTATTATGTCTTGTTTGTCTATATTAGTTCCTAGCTAGGCAGATTGCCCGTTCTAAGGAACCAAATGCTGGTGAAAAATGCCAAAAATATATTCTGTACCAAAAAAAAAACAAAGTGTTTTTTTTTTTTTTAGATTAAATACCTATAAGTATACTAAGATTTTACTGGTTGTGCCATTTAATAGTTAACCATGTAAAAGTTTAAGTTTTAAGTGACATTATTTAATAGTTTTTCAGACTCAACCCTACCTAAGCCAATCAACCATTTATTTATTATTGAACCGATAGATGTCATTTTGAATGTTTTAATGTTTAATTCTGGGGGGATTTTATTGTATAATTTCGGTCCCAGATATGTATGTGTCATTTGGAACTTCGACGTATTGCTCCCTGGGACCACAAGATCCTTTCTGGTGTGACTTCTTGTGATGTATTTATGATCAATTTTATTAAGTTTTTCTAGATTTTTGTGTACGTGGATAATAACCTTTTTTATGTAGTTTTGGCGAACATCAAGTACATTAAATTTTTTGTAGAGCTGATCGCTAGAAAACCTATAGGGTTTGCGCATAATGACTCTAATTATGGATTTCTGGGCCTTCACTAGAGGATCTAAAATTGTTCTACCTAACGCTCCCCAACCAATACAACCATACGTTAAGATGGGGTTGCATAATCCGAAATATATTTTTCTTAGGTCTTGCTGTTTGATTATATTTCGTAATACAAAGAATATGTGAATCAATTTTCTCACCCTTATTGTGAGGTTGTCGATGTGATATTTCCACTTAAGGTGATTGTCTATAATAACGCCTAGATATTTGATGTTTTTCACACTTTCCAAAACTTCACAATTGCAGATAGAATCAGTATTATCGGAATTACAGTTACGCTTATGTGTTTTTATTGTGTGTGATGTACTAGGTTGTCCTTTTATAGTTGAGCTGAATCTTATGTATTTAGTTTTTGCTATATTTAATGTAAGTAGATTTTTGTCAAGCCATTGTTTTATTGCTTTGATTCCACTTTCAGCATGTTTATGTGTTTGAGTCCAGTCGTCTCCTTCAAATATAGCTACCGTATCGTCAGCGAATGTAATAATTTTTCCGCCTACTTTTAGCTCGCATAACTCATTTATGTAGATTATAAATAGAAGAGGTCCCAACGTGCTTCCCTGCGGTACCCCAAAGTTAGTCTCTAGTGATTTACTCACTGCTTTGCCCATTTTGAGTTGCTGGCATCTACCCGTTAAGTAACTCTTTAACCAGATAGATAGATAGATAGATAGATAGATAGATAGATAGATAGATAGATAGATAGATAGATAGATAGATAGATAGATAGATAGATAGATAGATAGATAGATAGATAGATAGATAGATAGAATATTTGTAAATGACTCCTTATTCAACTTTGTCACGTTGCAAATTATGCCTAATTAACTCCCCCACCCCGCCTATCAATAGATACCTTTAAGTCTATGTCTATTGTTGAAATTAGTAAGTAAAGCCGGCGTAGTCCAGCGGTAAGGCTCTTGACTAGCACTCCGAAGGTCGCGGGATCGAATCCCGGCGTGGCAAATAATTGTATTTGATTAATATGTGTTATTTCGCAATTAATTAATATAAAATAATATATAGTATATTTGCGGCACGTTCCAGAGTGGAAGATACCCTCAGTAACGCCCTGGTGGAAGACCACCATCCAGAATTGAAACGCTGCGTGAAATGGCTTTAGCCGTGTTTGGTAACCAGATCTGAATAGCCAGGTACTTTCCCACCTTCCTCTTCCCTGTCTCCTTCTCCTCCCCACTATCTTCAGCCCCACAACATACCCCAATTGGGGATGCCATAGTCCCACTGGCTCCAGACTGGAGCAGTTGGGACTCTTGTGCGGTATTCATGTAAAAAAAAAGAAATAGCCTAATGAAATAAGCATTGCTTACATAAACGTGGTTGAAACTAAGTATTCTATTATTTTTTAAGTGAAACTTCTTCAGCACCGTTGTGATTTGAAAGAAACGAGCGACACTAAAAAGAGACAAACACATACATACATCTAAATGATTTAGCCTGCGAGAGAATGAGATAGCAATAAAATATTTATTTAATACACGGGTACTCGATTCCAATATAATATGATAAATCCACGGTTCCGCGCAAGTCTCCTTTAGTGTAGCGCTATAAAGCGCCTGACGAATTTCAGCTGTCAGCGAATCTCAGCGACCAACGATCAAATTTTGAAAAATCCAAAAAAAATATGTATATATTTTTGGAAAATCAATATTCAATCTTCAAATCATTCCAAAACTAGCTGGTTACCGGCATGCGTTGCTATGCCATTTAATAAAGAAATTGTATCTCCCTGCGTGTCCTTTCCCATTCGTCCCGTTCCCCTTCCTACCCTCTCTCACCTCCCGCATTTCATACATTCAGTCCCGGTACATTCAGTTTTCAAACAGCTCGCGTGCCACCTATTGCAATTTTTTATACAAATTTCATAATGCCAGAGCTAACCAGTAGTTTTATACAAACCTTGTCCTGGCAATAACAAACACACAAAAAAAGAATTATCCAATTTGGTGCAGTCGTTCGGAAGTTATGCGCGTACATACATTTCGGCGATTCATTTTTATTTATATAGATAGATAGATAGAAGATAGATAGATGAACAGACAAAAGAAACCTCAAAAGAAAGCGACATCTAGGGACTCCAAAGAAGAAAACACAAATACCAATAAAAAGATGACCAAATTTATAGGAAAATGTGGACTGGAATTCGAGTGCGGTGCTTCGTATCCGTCTTTGTGCCGTGCTTCGCATCCTCCCCACTCTTGTCTACTTTTGTTTTCTGAAGGTTTCACTTTTACCGCGGGTGAATCGCATACCTACGTACATTTTTTATTAATTTATTTGTACGTAATTGTTTCAGAATATGGAATTACCTGGTGGACCTGTCTGACAACCATAAAGTGGCAGTTATCATCACGACTCACTACATCGAAGAAGCGAAACAAGCACACAGAGTAAGTACTGTAACTAACTGTTTAATGACCTGTCAGATTCATGATTTACAATATGCCTAAAAAAACCCTCGACTCTGTGCAGAAATGGACGGTCCGTTCAATAGATTCTCCTATCTTGATAGACGGATTGCAATCTTTAGAGCACAGGCTTCAGGATTGCTGTCTTTGTTCTGTCTGTATTTCAATGTGAAATGCTCCGATGAACCAGCGTCAATTTTATTATTCCTTTTGACACCGGTGCACAGTTGGGAAATACGACAAACGCGCCCCCAACGCGTTCGTTTCTACGACTCGTTCTTGAGTTCAAAAACTCGGCTGTGGACTATGGTACGATTTGCCGGCCTCTATGTTTCCTCCCTCCTACAACATGGGTCTCTTCAAGACCCAGGTTCACTCCTTCCTTTCCACAAAAAGACCCTTCATACGGCATCCCCAAAGATGACACAGGCCCTGAGAGAAATTATTTTCTTGATTGAAGCTTAAAATACTTCAACTTTTAAACCCTGAAGCATATTTCCAATACAAAAATCCAAAAGGCAATTTTATCTAACAGTATTTGTTTTTACTAATCTTCAAAAATAAGATTTATAAAGGTCATTTAAATTAATTTGAAAAAATTCCCAAATTCGTTGAGATATCTATATCTATCTTCTATCTATCTACCTATCTATACAAATAAAAATGAATCGCCGAAATGTATGTACGCGCATAACTTCCGAACGACTGCACCAAATTGGATAATTCTTTTTTTTGTGTTCGTTATTGTCAGGACAAATTTTGTGTGAAACTACTGGTGAGCTCTGGCATTATGAAAATTGCAGTAGGTGGCACGCGAGCTATTTGAAAACTGAATGTACCGGGACTGAATGTATGGAATGCGGGAGAGGGGAGGGGAACTTGGGTAGATGGTTCGCGGGAGGGAGGGGAGGGGAACTCGGCAATGGGGTTCGCGGGACGGGGGAAGGGAGGGAGTGAAGTGGGGAGAGGGAAGGTGGAGGAATCGGAGTGGGAACGCGAGAGGGGAAGGGGACGCAGGAGAGGCACGCGGGAGAGACACGCAGGGAGCAACAATTTTTTTTTAATGACATGGCAACGCATGCCGGGAACCAGCTAGTCATCCTCCTTCCTTATCCTTCCTTCCTTATCCTTCCTTACATAGTATAAAATGAAGTCGATCAAAATGTATGTGCGCGTTAATCTTTTAAACTACGCAACGGATTTTCATACGGTTTTCACCAATAGATAGAGTGATTAAAGAGGAATGTTTATATGTATAATACATGCAAATTATATTAGAGAAAAGCCGAGAAATTCAAAGAAAACATATTTTTCTGCGATTTAAAACGGTTGGCGGGCCGTACTATAGTCACTTTTGAAATTCGTTCTACGCACGGACATATAAATACAACGTGTCCGGAAACTCGTAGTACAAGCGGGAAACTGGTGAATCTACATCACGTAGAGAACCCAAAAAGCTTATTTTTTTCGATCTAAGCATTTCGATTTTAATATTATTTTTTTTCTATTTTTCCATTTTTTCGGCAACTAAAGGGTTAAAAAAAATTTTGAGCCCGGTTTACCCTTCGTTGAATTTTATAAGACATTAATTACACAGCTGAAATCAACCCCCTAGTGAAAATTTTTTTCAAATTTAACCAAAAAAATTCCATCTTCGGACCCGATTTACTCGAAAACGAAAGCTCAAATCAAAAAAGTTAAACCACAAAATCGACTCCAAATGTGATGTGGATTCTCCAGTTTCCCGCTTGTACTACGAGTTTCCGGACACCTTGTATATGTGGACCTGCCCTAAGTGATAAAAACGTATTATTTCCCCCTCGCCATGGAACCGGCTGGAGCTCCTCCTTGGCGCCAGTTCGCCCCATGTGGAGGGGATAGAGCCTCGCTTGAATCTAAAATGTGTGACGTCATCATCCTTGCCGTGGGCAGCGCGAAGCTAACATCCATACATTTAACGAAAAAATAACACGCCAAAACAGTAGCTTGTGCTATACAACATACCTACATATCAATGTGCACATAGCGAATGTGGGCGGTTCCTTAGTGTGCTCGTCGCTGGTTACAGGGGTAAGTAAATTATAAAACATTTGTAAAAGTGTCTTAACTAAACACGGCAACAAAATATTGCTATGTGAAAACGGGCGAATCTTTTTGGGGTGTACATTTGGCCTACGCAAATATTTTATTATCGTGGCAAGCAATTCGCGCTCCCATGTAAAAAGGTCTATTCATTCAAAGCAGATTTTGCTTTTAAGAACTAAATGGTGATATTATAATGCGAGATGCCTATATACTGTCAGATTGATTTTTCAACTAATCACAGTCTTCTTCCCCTCTTCGCCCCCCCATAGTTTGGTTTTACCCCTCACCTGTATCTTCTGGTCTATCCATTTGGATGTCTATGGTTCTACGGAAGAAATTGAAAAATAGATGTATATTGAATGAATGCTATCTTCCATTTTTGTAACTTTGCACAAGAAGAAACTTAAAAATTGTTTTCTCCAGTTCACCCATTTAGGTTTTGGCTGAATTTGAAAACTAAGCACAGATCATTGCCTCAGTGCTTGCGAGAGCCACTTATACCGCTTTCTTACAAATAATAGAAATTTGAAAATATTTATTTTCTGAAAAAATCCTCGGAAACTAATTAATATTATTTTATTATTTAATTCCACGTCCTTTGGTACCACCGAACAATAACTTCGAATGAGTATGGTCGCACTCCACTGACATTAAAAGCGCATAAACACCAAAGCGCAATACTGTATTTATAGGTTAAGCACAACCGGGTAGCCAACGTAATTATTACCTTTAAACGGGTAAAGCAAGTTGTACAGGTAGGTCCGAACATTTGAACCTGTCGTAATAAGCTCATTGCTAAGATCTATGGCGGTAAAGCGAGCTGCGCGCATTTTCTTTGCGGTTTTAACACATATAAGTGCGGTTTTCCATAATGGTGCATTTGCCGGCTTTGCTGATTAGAGCCGTTTCACTATTATAAGATCCTCCACTTAAACTTTTACGGAGGCCGTGTCTTAAGTAGGTAAGTGTGTGTGTGTTCATTCGAGGCACATCATTGGTTGAACGGGTGACCGGACTTCAACACCTCCATTGAAAGTGTTTAAGTAATTAAAAGTCATTAATTTGTTTTACGTTAGGTTAGGTTACGGGGTATTTTAAAAAAAAAACATCATAACCTTTAACAACTTTTCAAAGGAGTTTTGAAATTGCATGTTTCTGAATTGCCATGGAACCGGTTGGACGATAGCCGACAGCAGTGCAAATGTTATAATCTTGCCAAACGGTGACATTTTGACCAAAATTGAAGGAAGTTCGCAAAGTTATATTTTTTCAATAAAAACATATAAATTTATTATGAACCACTTTTATTTATTTATTTATTTATTTACGGACAATTAGTCCAATTAACAATACATCAATAACACGAATAGAAAAAAAAGAGAAATCACAATGAAAGGAGATTACATATAGATGAAGAGCATTGACAAAATACATATAATATAAAAGTACATAGAGAAGATAACTACAAGTAGCTTGAAGATGGATTTAAAAAGACTTTAAAAAACCACATTGCGTAACGACTGCCGAAAGTCATTTAGGCTTACACCAAAAAATTCAATGCTTTGATTTGTGTTGACTAGTCTCGACATTCTGGATAAAGGAGAATGATATCCATAATTAGTAGAATGTTGATTGAGGAACAGCAATTCATTATTTCGGAGTCTACGGGAAGGAATGTTGAACTGGATGAGTTGTAACAAAGCAGGTGTGTCAGTAATACTGTTGATAATTTTGAAAATGCATATTAGATCAGAGTCCTTTCTACGTTTTTCTAAAGAGGAAATGTTTAAAGTTTGTTCAATTTCATCATACGAGTATTCTCCTCTTTCACTTTAATTTTATTTTATTCACACTCTACCGGTTTCGGAAGCACCCTTCCTTCGTCAGGAGAATATTAGAACTAACCTACGATAATGCATATTAACAGCCATGTATGTATGTATATACATACATTTTAGATGTTTGAGTGGGAGGTGAACAAAGCGAATAAGGGCCAAATTACCCCTTGGAAATTATGGGATTTCCGCGAAGAACGGAGCGGTTTATTGGAAACATGTCTAAAATAGGACTAAAAGATAAATTAAATTGGTTATTCAAAATACTATAATTATTATTTAGGGATTTGATGAATTAAAATGCTTCTAAGCTATCTAATTTTTTACTTTTATTGTTATGGTGGAGAATTTTAACCCCTGTGTTCTTATTAAAAAAATGATTTGTGGAAATATCTTGGCCAACTCAGAAATATTATTCTTATGCAGAAAGGTTCTGTGATTCTAATATTTATATTTATAGCTGACTTACCTATATAGAACGATGGACAATCATTGTTACATAGTTGGTAAATGCCTGAGTGGCTTAATTTATGATCTCTATCTTGTATTTTTTAGTAATTTACCTAAGTTATTTTCAGTGATATTTACAAATATTGATCCATGTAACCAACGTACCAGAATTGACACGGACTCACCCGCGAGGTCTACCAATTTTAGTTGACTTATTCACAGTACTCAAGCAGTTGCATAACTTACGTACAGCGTATTTATTTCATACTTAAATAAAAATAAACATGCCGAATATTGGGTTATTTCGTTATTATTAAAATATGGAAAGTTTATTTATTTATCTGTAAAAAGTATGTTTACATTGGGTTTTTCGATGCCTGTCTCACTAAGATATACCTGTGTCGAGACAGGCATCGTGTGTCGACACAGGCGCAAAATACAATTCAGTTTATTTGAATGTTATAATCTTCAGGACTGAATTTGAATGAGCTATAAATAAACATTGACAAGGTATGCGCTCTTAGAATATTCCAACACAGTAAACAGTGCGCCCCACGGTTGAATTTGACAGCCACCTCTGGTCTGGAGCTCCAAAATACCTGAAAAATACCCTCGACTCTGTGCAGAAACGGGCGGTCCGTTTGATAGATTCTCCCATCTTAACAGACGGATTGCAATCTTTAGAGCACAGGCGTCGGGTGGAAATGCTATCCTTGTTCTACCGGTATTACAATGGAAGATGCTCCGAGGAACTAGCATCATTGATCCCTTCGGCCCCCGGTGCATAGTCGGGAAACATGCCAAACGCGTGCCCAACATTTGTACACGGTTGACATTTGCCACATGAGAACGGGTCGTTTCTTCGACTCGTTCTTGTGTTCAACAGCTCGGTTGTGGAATGATTTGCCGGCCTCTGTGTTTCCTCCTTCCTACAACATCAATCACAAAGAGGAAGGAATGAACATTGGTCTCTTCAAGACCCATCCAATAGGAATGATTCCGCGATTCAAAATAGCTGCGTCGTTCGCTGCCACAAAATAAACGTATATGGTGTATATGTAATGTCCTCAGTTTTTGTTTTCCCTAAACAAGTATAAAAATTTACATTGTTTTTCAGATAGGATTAATGAGGGGCGGAGAGCTCTTGGCCGAAGAGTCTCCGGACCAGCTGATGAGGAGATTTAACTCGCAGACCTTGGAGGAGGCCTTCCTCATCCTGTCCATCAAGCAGTCCAAAGCGGACGGCAGCAGGGAGGAACCCGTCATCGTTGAGCATAATGGTCAGTGGAAATACCTTATTATTTTACTAAAAAAGAGACGGTTAGTACTCGTGAGCACTAAGGCCATAGGCAATTGTTTTAGCACCTAGTTTATATTATTCCTTTGACAGTAACTCCAGTCCTTTTGATAAAGTGCACCAAGGTTGTCATTGGATATTTGGCTACGTCTCCTTGTTCCACAATGTGTCTTCCCAGGTACCTGAGCATTGTTCCCATCAGGGTGGGGCATTGGCAGCACAGGTGAATCAGAGTATTTTCATCCTCTGCTCGTATCCTGCATCTATTGATTTTAGTCACTCCTAACAGCTGCAGATGTCTCCTGAGGTGGCAGTGTTCAGTTAGTAGCCCTACCGGTACCCCCGGTGAGTGCACTGACACAATATTAAATAGTTGCCTGTATCGTCTAGGGTCAAGTCCTTTCAGGAGTTCTTGTCTCACTCCAAGAGGCCTTTTCCATTTCTTCCAGTGCTGGGATTGAGATTACAGACAGAATGAGGAGATACTGTAATTACTGCAATTTAAGCGTCGATGACACACGGCGAGTAACAAGCTACTATCTACTAAGTTTTAAAAGCGGATAAATCGGCGAGTGAGATTGTCATGATGACACACAAAACCGTCCACTCGCTCAGAAGCGTAGGAAACTGAGGCCGCTGCTAGCGCCAGTAACAAGAATAACGACGCCTGCGTGAACTAATTCTTCAGATATTTGACAGTCGAAATCAGCTATTTATCGGAAGCCATGTTGGAAACATAAATAAACCAATCACGAGCAAGCGGAGCAAGCGTGTAGGCGGGTAAAGTTAACGACCTTTCAACTTTTTTTCGTAGATTGTCAACAATCTGCTAGTAGCTGCTGGTTAGCAAGTAACACGATGACACTGGGCGAGTTTACTAACAAATGGTGAATTTCCCAGATAGTAGCTTGTAAACTCGCCACGTGTGATGACACTTTAATAACCTTGGTCGCCGTGTTGTAGAACCTGTGGACCTCGATTACAACCCTGAACTTCATTATCCTCTAGTGTGCCAAGAAATCCGCAGTCGATTTGCTAGGAGTTCACGGCAATTACCTCAATTTCACAACATTTTGAACCTTAAAAAATGCCACTAGCATACTAAAATGCATTTCATTCGCATGGCAAAGAAATAATGTACGAGTGTCTTAATATTATTCAAGCTTGTAGTTTCGTCACTTGCTAATATGTTTATTTTATCTGTGAAAAAGCGCGTTGCCAAATTCTATATCAAATTTCATTATTCCGATTTTTAAAAGTCGTACGTACTGTATTTTGTAAAGACGCTTAACGTTTTTCTGAAATCTTAAAGTTTAAAGATATAATTCTTAGTAAGAGAAAATATTACCTCGGTACTTATTACGAAAGAGCCACTCATGTATTTGAACTTTTTCTTGTTGAATTTGACTCGTAGGTAAAAGTAGGTGTGTACAAAAAAAATTGGGCGCAACCTTGAATGAACGACGAGACTTGAGCGGAAAAAGAAATTATCGTTATTATTGCGTATCTGACCTCAAAAATAATGCTATATTATTATGCTAACACGTAGACCCAGTTGTTTCGCAGAAATTCACGTGTGACAAAGTCATTAAATGGTCACACAGCGCCATTTTGTTTTTTGACAGTTGAAAGGTTCTCGTTAAATGCCGTTTTTAAGTTCATTTCAGGTTTTGAGCAAATTGTGGTGAGCAAAAGAGAGTAACTTGCATGTTGTCAGCTTGTTACAATTTGATAAAAAGCTGAAACACTCCTTCAAACTTTCGTTTAAAGGGATCCTTTCAAATATCATAAAAACAAAATAGCGTTGGAAGGCCATTTGATGACAATTTTGCATTTGACATTCTGTGATATAACTGGCCCTTAAACTTTTTAATGTGAAGAGTTTCGAAATCCGAAATCACTGTGCGCGACACTTCTATACTAATATTATAAATGCAAAAGAGGCTGTATACAGTGGTAAGCTCTGGCGTCATGAAATTATAAATATTAATACATATTTCTTCAAACTTCGCAAATTTATTTTGTGGCATCATTTTTCATATAATGAATAACTTATTACTTTGTAATTAAAGCGAGTACGGCTACAAAAGCAAAAATTAACCATCAAGTATAGACTCATTTGTTTAAATTTATAGTAACATATCCTGATGAAGACAACATTGTTGTCGAAACATGTTGATATTGTTTTAAATATAGTGGTTTTATACAAAGTAATAAGTTATTCATTATATTAATACATATTATGTTTGAAACTGTCAAATTATTATGAGCTTTCCCTGAAGAAGGAACGTTTGTTCCGAAACCGGTCGGATTTACGCATTATATAAGTGATTTATACAAAGTTGAATTAACTTCCGAACGACTGCACCAAATTGGATAATTATTTTTTTATGTTCATTTTTGTCAGGACAAGGTTTGTATAAAACTACTGGTAAACTCTTTCATTATTAAATTGCAATGAGTGGCACGCGAGCTGTTTGAAAACTGAAAGTACCGAATTGAACTGAATGTATGAAATGCGGGAGGGGATCTCGGGAATGTGGTACGCGGGACGGAAGAAGGGGGGAAGTGGAGTGGGGAGAGGGAACGTGGAGGAAGCGGAGTGGGAACGTGAAAGGGGAAGGGGACGCGGTAGAGGAAGGGGAACGGGACGAATGGGAAAGGACACGCAGGGCGAAACAATTTCTTTATTAAATGGCATAGCAACGCATGCCGGGTACCAGCTAGTATTCAATCATTATGTTGTGATTGTAAATATGAATAATTTTTGAACGTTTTTAAACTGCATAAAACTACTTACATATATACGCTACTTATCTGTAAAAGCAGTCAACTAGTGAATCTACATAACGAAATTTAGTTACCGGTCAGTGACTGATTTGGCATCGCGTTTGGGTCCGACCCAGGCGTCCCGTGTTTGATTCCTCGGCTGGCTAAGTCCTCCCTCACGACGCAAGCAACATTTTCCGCTTACTATGGTGGTAGAGGAAATTTTCAAATATTGTCAAATAAGTTATTCGTAGGCCAGGAATTTTTTCTTTCTTTTTAAAAAAAACACAATTTGTTTCAACTGAATTAGTACAATAAAGAACTATTTATGTTGACGGAGATGGAAAAACGTGCGCAAAATATGTTATTAGGTTCTTGGTTTTAGTAATTTAAAACATCTGTGCGTATTTAGATAGAAACAGAACCTTCCAGCAAAAGTCACAACATACCAACAAAATAAAGAATGGCGTCAAAATTAGTGTAAACACGAAAAATTTTAAACTTAGATTTTTAAATATAGCAACTTTAATGCATATTATATCAACTCCCCGACGTAGATATGTGTTTCTTGTACTAGGTAATTAAGTTGAAACGATGTTTTATTTCAACAATGTGTGCGAAATATAAGATTGAAGGGAAATTCTAGAATTTTATCCATAATTGTGACAGCCGCATTTGGGCAAGCTACCAAAATCTCATATAATGATACAGCGGTTGATTTATTGCAGTCAGTACGTGAAGGAGTTGGCAAAAAAAGTGAAGATGACCTCTCTTATATCAGTTGCAATTACTCGAAGGCTGTATTTGAAATTTCACCAAATCAGGACTAATTGCATACTTGATCATTAGATATATAGATGTAATTATTTATTGCGATATTCCTAATTGAATCCTTAATGACAATTGTATGTACGACGGCCTCGACTACGAATCCAGAGGACACGGGTTCGAACTCCGGGTAAAGCAAATAAATTCTTCTAAGACAGCAAACTTATTTTGTGGCACCATTATGATTGAAATTAATAAATTACTTGGTTTAATATATGTTTATATGTTTATAGTTCTGTCAAAACCCTGAAGAAGTCAGCTTTGCTGACGAAACATGTCGGTTTTATAAACAATAAAAGTGGTAAAAACCAAGTAATTTATTAATTTCAAATAAATTCTATTTAAATGAAACAATGTTACTTTGTTTGAACCACTTATATATTTGAGTAAAGCCGACCGGTTTCGGAACGTATACTGATTTGACAGTTACAAAATAGTGGATGGGAACAATGTATTAGTACTAAGGATTGCGGTAGGGGTGGAGCCGTTGCTAGGTATTAATGAAGAGTGGGTGGGTAGGAGAACATATCCATGATTGGGCTATAAGACAATATTTTTTGTTTGTTGATAATAGATTCATTATTTTTAAGGGATTTTTTTAATTTTCAAGGCTTCTAAGTTATCTAAACGTTTTCCTTTATGATTAATATGAAGAATATTTATTCCTGTATTTTTTTCAAAACTATGGTTATTTTTAATGATATGGTTAGCGAACTCAGAAAAATTATTATTATTAAGACACCTTAAGTGTTCTTTGATTCTGATTTCAAAATTACGAGTTGTTTTTCCAATATAAAATGAGGGACAATCATTGCATTTGAGTTTATATATTCCGGAATTAGTCAATTTATGGTCTTTACCTTTAATTTATACTTAAAAAGAAAAATTATTGTCTACTGTTGGTATAACCTATTAGACGTTTTTTAAAAGTTACCTAACAGATTTTATAACTACGTCTTCCCACTTTAGTTCCCGACATTTCTTAGGGTTGTTAACCTCTGTGGCAGAGCGGTGAGTTCCTCGACCCTACTGTTGTTGCAAAACCTGTTAGGGCGATGTAACGCAATGCAACATAATTCAGTCATGTGTCTTTTGTTTGAAATTTGATGGCCAAGAAATATTATAGATGCTTTAATTAAATACCGCGAGATGACCACATACTGGCCTTTGCTATAATAGAGCATTTTTGAAGCGGATGGCACAATCGGTCTCATCTTCGTGCGGTGCTTCGTAGCCTCCCCACTCTTGTCTACTTTTTTTTTAAAGCGTATAAAAATAATGAATCTAGCAATAAAAAAAATGTTGAAAGTGAAAAATCTCGTACTTAGGGAAGCTCTTTCGGATTTGTTTTTATTGCATAATGTGGCTAATTAAGTTATTTAGATTTTGATGGGAAAATATTTAAAATTTACTTTTTTTAATAAATCAAAATAGGCGGTTAATAAAAATAAATATACAAACTTTATGGTCTTGATGAAGGTTGAGATCAACCGAAACCGGTAGACGTTTGTAAAGAGTATAAAATGGTTTTAAATAAATAACTTCCATCATTTGTATGATGTCAAGCCGCAAAGCGTTTGCTTTCTTCGATAAGTAAAGAATTTAATGTTCAACAGCAACACCAAGAAAAGTATTCAATGTTGAACATCAACACCAAGAAAAGTATTAAATTTGAACAGCATCACCAAGAAAAGTAATAAATTTGAACAGCAACACTAAGAAAACTATTAAATTTGATCAGCAACACTAAGAAAACTAATAAATTTGAACAGCAACACTAAGAAAACTATTAAATTTGATCAGCAACACCAATAAAAGGTTTCAAAAAGTTGGTGAAATGAAAACAAGCAACTTATAAAAATGGTGGTTCTTTATTTGCAAAACTATAAATTGTTTTCCAAAATTCTTTGCGTTGAAGGTATTTCGATTTTGATCAGACGACTAAAAAGAAAACGTATCGAAAAGTAAGGAGGTAGTATAGATTCAATCAAATACACATATAACACCATTCTTGTAGGATAAAAGATCGGCAACTACGAAACTTTTTTTAAATACACATATACTCTGTTTAAAAGCCACACATTTTTGCTAAAGTTCCACAAAATTGAATGCAATATAAGTTTCATCATTCACAGCAAATTCAAAATGAACACTTTGCATTCAATTTTTTCAACGGTTGATTTTTGTGCTAATGGTTATTTTGCATTACATGATCGATATATCATTTGAGAGTTACAAATTATTCATAATTACACCGCAAAATGCAAACTAAATAATAACCGTTCGCGTGGCGATAATAATAATAACAATATTTTGCAATATCCCACCCCGTTAAACAATTAGTTTAGCAATTAGTTAAAAATACGCTAATCGTAGGTTAGGAAATGAAACGAACAATGCCCGCCACGCAACTTAATTGTAACATTTATTGCCGTAATAAAATTGTGGCCTGTATTTTTAGATACATTATTTTATGGAAAATGATTTACGGTAAATGGCGTATTAATTATTACATCAAATTTGCAAATATCTCATGTTGGATGCCGCACTTTTCCTGAATTCAGTCAGCATTAAATAATACTGATTCTCTATAGTTTAAAGAGTTTATCTATAGTTTACGTGTATTGTTTTCAATTTGGGAGGCGGGTATGGGTACCGCCGTCCCGAGAACCATTAATTGGATTACTAAGGATTACTGGGATAAGGTTTGTCCGTAACTTGGGGGCGGATGCGTCGGGTCGGGAGGGATTGGTTGAGGGAGACCTTTTGACCTCTCCAGCAGGACTCTCTCGGAACATCGCGTTGCACCAAAATGGGAGTGATAGATTCATACGTCCGTCACTCCTGAACACAATAAACCCAAGATTCATGCCCACCCTGTTACCTTTTTCCTTTCCAGAACTTCCTCTCCTTCCTTTCCTAAAAAGACCCTTCACACAGCAACCCCAAAGTTGACAAAGGCCGTTCGTAAAGTCTCTCTTCTCAGCATCCCAAAGATTAGATGTGCTCAGAGAAAAACCTTAAGACCTTTTGCGTTGAGAGATTGATTATAGTGCAAACAACTGCTTTTTTGTCACATAACCTCTCGAACAGTAAAAATTCAATCTCAGCCTTTCGCTTTCAAAACAGATTGTTACCATCATGAGCTTTGGAGCTTTCATTGTGAGCTATGGCGCTATTTTAATTTCAATTTAACCGTTATAAAAGTAGACATAAAGCCATTTTTCCGATGATTCCGAGCTCCAAACGATCTCGACTAGGGGAAATTACTTCTCTGAGGGTAATTACTTCCTCCAGAACCTCCTGTAGCTGTTTATATAAGAGATTAGAAAATTGAATAAGAATTTAATGGGGAATACAAAAAAATTTAATTAAATTCATCTTTGTCAAATAATATAAGTTAAAACTATTAACCCATTCAATGGGTAATTAAGATCTTTGTTTTTTTATTTCCTCAATCATTTTAGGCCGAAATGGGTTTTTCGACCTCTTCACGCTGAAGGTTTCACGAGTTGGTTAACCCTTATAATAGCATCTACCACTTTTGAATTATTTTATCACGAACTATTAACTGATGCTAAACTCTAAAGACAATAGATAATATAATGGTTCTATTGTGTTCGTTGTACCTTTAAAAGATGTCCGTAGAACCTTCATATTAATGATTGATTATAACATTTTTGACGAAGCTATTAGGTACAAAACTATACTACTAACGAATCGTGATCTCTGACATCTTTAAATTTGCAGAGCTTTTCCCTCCGGAATTTCTAAATCAAATGTTTATAGCTCGCAACGTGTGAAACTTCCCTGGTTACAACAAACCTGACAATTTTAAAATATTATTTCCTACTGTCAATTACTATAAGCGGAAAGTGTCGCTTCGGCGATAATGGAGGACTTATCTAGGCAGAGGAATGATCTCGACACCCCCCAAGGGCGAATTTTGGTGATTTGACCCGACATCGCTCTCGGCGTTCAACCGTTTGGTGGTTCATTGTTTTTTTTTAAGAATCTCGTAGGGAATGTCTAAAATAGCATTAAAAGAAACACTGTGAATTTTTGCAATTATGTAACTTTTAAAATAACTGAAAAACGTGTTTATAATAACTTTCGGAGAATATTTTGCGATTTTTTTCTATCGATGGAATTTCATATAATTGCCGTTTCGTCGTGGGGATGTACAGATATTATCTTCAAGAATAACTTATATTTTTTTAGAGCTTTAAAAGTTAAAGTGTTTAGAAAATATATGTAATAAATCGGTAGAAATGTAGGAAGCCGGGTTTTAATTACTTTCTCCAAAAATAATGTATTTTAAGGCTAAAGGGAAAGAGATGTGGAAAAGGAAGATATATTTTTAGATTTTCACGGCCAAAGGTATTTTCGTTACTTGTTTTTGGGGTGTTATCTGCACATCTGTCGGATCTGCCCTGATGATGGACACTGCAATCGTTGGCTAAAGAAGGAGGTAGCGCAACACGGTATAACACCCCAAAGACAAATAATGAAAAGTGGAAAAGGAAGTTTGGAAAATAGGTACCTGACTCTACAAAACTGGCCCCTAAGAACACCTAAAGCAATTGCAAGCAACGCGCACCGTTGCGATTCTGGGGGCTTTTGTTCGTCATTTTATCTTGCAACCTTTTCTCGCATTGGTATTTTGCTGATTAATTATTTTTATGCGGTAACATTCAGTATTGCCCCGGCTCCGGACATCCACGTTACACCGAGCTAAATGCCGACTTTCTCATCGCTTTGGCGGTCATGTCTGACATCTTGCGTTGGGTCTGTACAAATCCATTCACACAAATGTTACGTCTGTACCGAGCGGTTACTTAAGATGGTTTAATCTCCACGTAACTGAAAATATGGGTAAATCATTTATTGGGTGTGCTAAAACGTTGTTCTTCCGGAATATTTAAGAATAAAACATGTTTGTTCACCTCATTATTATGTAACCTGCCTAAAAAATGGCAAAGAGAAGTGATTGCATTACCCTGAATATATTTTATGAACGCATAGTGTAATGCTAAGAAAAACTTTAATAATGAACTTATAAATATATTGGAGACAGTGAAAGCCTTACGAGGGTGGTGGTATCTTTATCCTTTGATACCCTAGTATGTGTAGGCCATTGTCTTCTAGATCAATGCGCAATTGCGTATTACCAACGCGGGTCTTTCCGATCGTTGCACCTACCCCATTAAAATAATAAATGTCTACAATTTTGATTTAAAGAGTAAAATTCTAAATTGTTTTTTTTCTGTTTTCTGTGGTTTGGTTAACGCGCACGTCCCGGTTAGACGAGGTCTGGGTTCAAGTCCCAATTGCGACCATTGTCTTTTTTCTGCTTTCTGTGTCTTGTTCTCTTTCATATTTTCGTTAAGATTATTATTGTTATCTTCTTCTTCAATGATATATTACGTTGATGGGAATAACCTTCAAAAGTTATTAAAGAGAGTTTTTCTTTTAAAAAGTTGTAAAATTCTAATTGATTTAAAATTTAAAATTAAAATACAGAAAATTATTCATTCATATTCCTTTTTTACATTAACTCCACAGAGTCGTATGTTATATTTGGGGATGCTGTGGAGGGTCTTTTAAGTAGAGGAAGGAGTAAACATGGTTCTTGTGGTAACAATAATAGAAGGATGATTTTTACAGCGCCGTGAAAAATCACCTGAAGGATGCTGTAGAAAGGAGGAAACTCAGAGACATGAAAATGTTCCGCATTTGAGCTGTTGAACTCTTGAATGAGTCTATCAAACGTCGATTGAAGGGAATCTATCAAACGGACCGCTCGTTTCTGCACAAAGTTTAGAGTTTTTTTCCCTTCTCAGAACCAGTGTTTTTGGTGTAATAATATACAGCCTTTCCTTCATCTTAATTCTTATCAAAACACATATTTAAATTTTGTAGAATATATCGATGAATCCAGTTGATTAGTCAGACAACTCCAAATACTACGTTTTGAGATAATGAGGAAATCAATAACCGAATACTCAGCATAAATCAAATATTATTTACAAGTGTTTGTGTTTTACATATTAAATATGCTATAAAATAATACCGGGAGGCAAAACGGTCCGGTAGATCAGTATATCATTTTGAAATATCCTCCTTGTTTTTGTGCAGGGTCCACAGATACTTCGATAGTACACAACTGCTAACCCTGTACAAATCACAATTGCGCCCCACGGTTGAATTTGGCAGCCACCTCTGGTCTGGAGCTCCAAAATACCTGAAAAATACCCTCGACTCTGGGCAGAAACGGGCGGTCCGTTTAATAGATTCTCCCATCTTAACAGACGAATTGCAATCTTTAGAACACAGCCGTCGGGTGGGAATGCTATCCTTGTTCTACCGTTTTTACAATGGAAGATGCTCCGAGGAACTAGCGTCATTGATCCCTTCGGCACCGGTGCAAACGCGTGCCCAACATTTGTACATGGTTGACATTTGTCACACGAGAACGGGTCGTTTCTTCGACTCGTTCTTGTATTCAACAGCTCGGCTGTGGAATGATTTGCCGGCCTCTGTATTTCCTCCCTCCTACAACATGGTTCTCTTCAAGACCAATTTTCACTCCGTCTCCTCAAAAAGACCCTCCACACAGCATCCCAGATGACATAAGCCCTGAGGGAAATTGTAAAAAAATAAAAGTTGTGACTCAGAAAACAGCAACAATTTGTTTAATTTACTACAGGTTTTTCTGCATTATAATTGCTTTGGTGGTGTTTACGAGTAATCTACATATTTTACTCAAATTTTGAATTTTGGAGTTATCTGACTAATCAATTGGACGATCGAATACATTTTTTTTTTAAATAAAGAAAGACAAACATTCCCGAGCTACGAATAACCCAACAATGTTTGAAAATCTCCCACTACCACCACAGAAAGCCGAAAATGTTGCTTGTGTTGTGATGGAGGACTTAGCCAGTCGAGGAATCGAACACGCGACGCTCGGGTGGGACCCAAACGCTATGCCTACTCAACCACTGACCAGACATTGACATTGTTCACTTGTTTTCTTGACAGCGAAAAAAAATCAAATTACTTATTGAAAACTTTTCATGAAATATTTTTTAACTGATAAATAAAGTAAAACGATTAAAAAATAAATTATCATTCATCACATTTATCCGAGACGCTATCTAGGTTACGAACCAAATCTTAGAATGATTGTTTCCAATAAAATGGGAAGTTGCCCGTAAATTGGAAAACTTTTAATTTGAAAACAATATTGTTTATTCTAAAAAAAATTGAAATATGAGATTGACAAATATGACGGTTTGACGACTCCAGATACTAATATCTACAGCCTGTATGTCGGACGAATATCTACAGCTCATATGTTGAATTAATATCTACGAACTTCAGAGTGTTAACTAATATCTACAGAGCGTTCCAATAGTCCGATATTAGGGATTTTTACACACATACTTACATAAATTAAGATTTTTAAACTGCATATGCAATATTACGTTATTCCAATATGCTATACATAATTGCAAATCCAACCTCTGCCAATGCTGTAGATATTCGTCAACACTTTGGTTCTCATAGACATTCGTCAACAGTTTGAGCTGTAGATATTCGTCAACACTTTCCTTCTCATAGATATTAGTTCGATTTTTCAGTTTTTGGAATTCCTGTAGATATTAGTAGACGCCTCCAGTTTGACAGAAGGTGGCAATATCGAAATTGGTTAACACGCACGTCCCGGTCAGACGAGAGGTCTGGGTTCGAGTCCCAGTTGCGACCATTGTCTTTTTCTGTATCTTGTTCTCATTTTCGTTTAGATTATTTTTGTTATCTTCTTCTTCAATGGTACAAAAATTAAATATTTAAAAATAAATAAAAATAAATTTAGGCCACCGTATACTTTGTGTTTTGGATGTGCCATAAAGTGAGATAGAGACAGGATGCTTCTAGTTTGTAGAAAAAGGCGTTTTTGCGTTGCTTCCACGGACATATGAATATATCTGGATCTGCCCTAAGTGATAAAAACGTATTATTTCCCCCTCCACATGGCGCCGGCTGGAGCTCCTCCTTGGAACCGGCTCGCTCCATGGGGAGGGGATAGAGCCTCGCTTGAATCTAAAATGTGTGACGTCATCATTCTTGCCGTGAACAGCGAGAAGCTAACATCCATACATTTAACGAAATAATACGCCAAAACGGTAGCTTGTGCTATACAATATATCTACATATCCATGTGCACAGAGCGAATGTGGGCGGTTCTCCAGAGTGCTCGTCGCTGGTTACAGGGGTGAGTAAATTATGAAACATTTGTAAAAGTGTTTTAACTAAACACGGCAACAAAATATTGGGGCGAGTCTTTTTGGGGCGAGCATTTGGCCTTAGCAAATATGTTATTAACGTGGCAAGCAATTCGCGCTCCCATGTAAAAAGGTCTATTCATTCAAAGCAGATTTTGCTTTTAAGAACTAAATGGTGATATTGTAATGCGAGATGCCTATATACTGTCAGATTGATTGTTAAACGAATCACAGTCATCTTTCCCCTCTTCGCCCTCCATAGTTTGGTTTTACCCCTCATCTGTAACTACTTGTCTATCCATTTGGATGTCTATGGTTGCTTCACTTTTTAAAGGTCGCCTCGTGTTCCGGTTTTTGGTTTTGCACTCTTTCTAAATAGGCTCGTGTATCTAGGCCATGTAAACAATATGTCATTGGCCGTGACAGCCTTCCTCGTTCAACAGTAATAATTCAAGATCAAATTTGAATTTTCTTATATAATTTAGTTTCGCAATACGGATTATTTCGAAAAACTTTTTCACTGTTTTCTTACATTAACTCCACATAGAAGACCCTGAGGAAAATTATTTCTCTCTGGACCTATGTCACCTCTTGTTTGATTATATTTACTACTAGTTTAGAGCACACAGTCAATGAAACAGAAAATCAAGCAGATGGTTGTTGTTAGATACAGCCTCCACATGAAATTGGGCCAAGTTCACAAGATATGAGATGATTCAATACGTAAAGGAAGGTCAATAAAAACCCAACAAATTGGAAAATAAATATTGAATCACGAAACGGTGATATTACGGGTTTGTTATTAAGTCATTGGATATTAAACTTTCGCTAGTGCAATATTTATGTATCTCTCTCGTATTTTTTTATACGTCTCCATAAAGGAGGCCTTAGGAAAATAATCATCTTTGGAAAGGGAGAGGAGGTTCTGGTATGGAGAAATTTATGAGGGATGCATAGGAATCTGAGGGACATGTCCGGACAATGTGTGTCCCAGAGTGACGGATGTATGAATCCATCACTTCCACTGCAGGGCAAGGTGGTTCGTGGGTCGAGAAAACCCGGCTGGAAAGGTCACTCAACCGGCCTCTGCCAATCTGGTCCACCACGCGGTGGGCAGGCGCATTCTCCGCCAAGATCTGGAAAAATTACCCCATCAACCCGGACACCCCTGCTAAGTCACCAAACTGAACAAACCACTTTTGGTGATCCATGGCAGATGTGTTGATTATGCATTTAATGTCGGTATCCATACTTAATTAATACGGAATTGATATTGAGGTTTATTTTAAGCATGTGTAATTCTCTAGTATCGTAGGTACTGCTCGGAGACAGTGGGACTATGTGGTACCCCCGATTAAGGGATGTTTTGAGGTTAAATGCATTCAGGAAGCGGCATAGTAAAACTGTGCTGACCTGTGTTCAAGTTACTTAAACCAGTTACAATTTACAATGCTTCTCAGATCTTCAAGAGTTTTAATGAGACTCGGTTCGTCACATTACGAGTTCTGTTTTTTTTATCGTCTTGTGCGCAATGAATATCTAACTGGACTAAACGCCCGTTATAATTGATGCTGTATGTTATATTGCATCTGTTATATTATATCTGAAACAGGAGAAGTCGTCACTGAAGGCACCCAGCTGTTGATCGGTTATCATCGGCTATTTCCGTAACCGTTCGGGTCCGAGATACAAACGGGCGACAGTCGACACTCATCTATAGTACAAATTTACTGACATCTGTTAAAACACCTCAAAACTACATATAACTACATATATCTGTTGAAAGATATCGAAACTACACATTTCTATACACAACAATTTCGTAAAAGACGAAAGTAAACATCAAAAATATCAGTTGAATAGCCCTTTTAGTAAATCCCACATAACCAATCAGGAAGTTCTCTTTGAGTTCGACGGTAAACCAAAAATGCTTACGAGTGTGGCATTTGAGGTATCGTGTATTGACAGACAACAATTGTGAAACGCCATTTTTCATGTAAACAAAGACTTCGTGAATGTAATATTTGTATTTCATTGAAATAAAAGCCTACACGACTTCTTATACTTAGAACTTGCATTATTTACCGTAGGTTACGGTACCAACAATAATTAAAATACATATTTTTTTAAAGTGAAAACTTCTTTAGCACAGTTGTGATTTGAAACTCGATGAAACAGAAAACGACACTAAAAAGACACAAATACATACATCTATAGGATTTAGTCTCCTCTTTGTGCGGTGCTTTGCGGTGCTCCGTAGCCTCCCCACTCTACTTTAGCTTTCTGAAGATTTCACTTCTACGGCGTGTGTACTGCACACATTTTTTTAAATATGCACGGTGTTCGGAAACTATTGGTGCAAGCAAATCTGCATTATATAGTTTTTTTTAATTTTTTTCGGTAACTAAATGGGGAAAAAACTATTGGAGCTGGGTACTTTCACGCATTTTAAAAGATACTAAGCAGCTGATAGTACCTAAATCCGTTGCAACCGAAATTTTTAATTTTACCACAACTTAGAAAATGAATTTCTCAAAAACGAAAGCTCAAATAAAAAAATGTTACACAACAAATTTACTCCAAATGTTATCTAGTTTTACTAGCTTTCCTGTTATACATTAGTAGTTTCCGAGCACCATGTACAACGGGATAAATTAATATTTAAAGATTATTTTTTTATTTTTTTTTTTATTATTGTGATATCCCAATTTGAAAGACGTTTACGGGTACCGCTGCCCCGGGAACCATTTATTGGATAACTGCCGTATATATGCCATAGGTCACCCAGCAGGGGTGCCCTGGTTCATGCGGTAAGGTTTGTCTAGGACTTGGCGGCGGATGCGTTTGCCAACTTACTGCGTGGTGAGCCAGATTGGGAGATATTGGTTGAGGGAGACCATTTGATCTCTCCAGCTGGGCTTTCTCGACTCATCTCCTTCGGATTCATCAATGGATTCGTACGTCCGTCACTCTTGGATATATTGACCCCCAGAGATCTATCTTTCCTTCCCAGAACTTCTTTCCTCTCCTTCTTTTCCATAAAAAGACCCTCCACACAGCACACAGCATCCCCAAAGATGAAATAAGCCCAGGGAGATTTTTAAAGTGAATCTTCTTTGTAAAATTCCCCGTTGTGATTAGAAATTCGGATGAAACGGTAATGACCCATTACAGCACCTGCGAAGCATCAAACTGCGCTCATTGGCCGCTTTGATTATGTTGTCGCTTTTCAAGGCTCTTATTGGTTGAGATAAGAATCGGAAATGACGCTAGGTTTGCGCTCATTGATCGCTTTGATTATGACCTCACTTTCAAGGTTCCTATTGGTTGAGATTGTTCTGGTAAAGTTTCGCTTCTACCGCGTGTAAACTGCACTCGATTTTTTTTCTTCGGGGCCCTCTGTGTGGAGTAGATGTAACATTTTCAACATTTCTTTTAACTTTTTTATTTAAGCCAATATTTCACTAAATTAATATTAGTTAAATATTTTGAGATCTTGTAACTTTGGAGGCTTTGACAGCAAGATATAAGTACTTTTACATTTGAAGATGTAAGTAGGTGTTTTGCGCATTAACTAGTTTCCTAAAAGAATTTAAAATTTCAATATCCATCGGTAAAAAAATATAATCCGTGATTACTTACCGATGACGATGTTAGAAGAAACGTGACATAGTTTCGTAAGTCCGTCAAAAGAATGTTTCGTAGATTTACTCCGTATCTGGAAAAATAGGTTCTTTCGAGATAAAAACACATTTCCTAACATTTTTCTAATGTACTTTCGTAGGTTCAAGACATTAATAATACAATGTGTTATACAGTAAACAAATGGGCTTCAGAAACAAATTATAAAATACAAAAAAGCAGAGTGTAAAGAAACATTTATTCAATTATTTAAGGAATTCAAAGTACCATCTTTCAAAGATCTATACAATAGAAATGCATTGATTCAAACTATAAAAGAAAAAGAAAAATATCAATTTATAACTGAAAACCGTACTAGACATAAATATATTTTCTCATGCCCAAAATTAAACACTTCCTTTGCACAAAATTATTATACTTATCAAGGAAGACTTATTTTCAACCGATTACCGGATGAAATTAGAAAAATTAATGATAAAATCCAATTAATAAACACTGTAAAAAAATATTTTAAAGATAATATAAAAAAAAATAAAAACTAAAAAAAAAGTTTCCGACTAATCTAATCTCAAGAACAACTACTTATAACTCAGTTTCCAAGTGGTACTCTGTTCTTCAAATAAGTTAAATTTTGTATTGTTTTTAGCAACTAATTACATATCACAGAACTTACAACTTATTGTTTTTTACATTCACATTGTAATTTAAGAACTTAAATATAGCATTAAAAATGTACACTACTCTTCCAGACACAAGCTAATGCTTCCATGGAAGAGTGGTATTAACGTATTTTAAAATGAACATGTACGCAAATTACTACATTATCTAAATGTATATTATATTTTATATGCTAAAATAAATAAATAAAAAAATAAATAAAAATTTATAAACAAAGGATTTGTACCCACCCGCAACTTTTACCAACTGGTTTTTGAAGTAAAATTTCTTTAAGAGTAATATAAACGCTAGAAATATTTCGAATCTCTTGCCTGCAAAATTTTAAAATCCAGCGTCTTTTTGCACGAGGCTAGTAAGCGAAAAAGTGGTTTTTATTTATTTTGTGCATAATTTTATAAGAACAAAAAAAAGTTAGAACATGGAAAACCTCAAAAATATTCTTAGCCATAAAGGGGTATTTTTTAAAAATTGTTTCTTGTATTACTTCATAGTTAAGTCATGAAAAACATTTTTCTTTGTGGTTTACGCTTATATTTTTTGTTACGTAAATAATAATTTTATTGTAATTTCAATACATAGAAACGCTTTTTAAAGCTTCGATTTATCCGTAGCATATTTTTTGATGTTCATACTGTAAGCCGATTCGTCGTAAAGATTAATCAAAATATTATCGAAGTAGGATTTCACGTATATATTCATCTTAAGCACGCTTGACTTGAGGAGTAAGCTGGTGAATGCGTGACGAGAGCGTTACGAAAAGAGAGGCGAACGGTAGTAGAGAGGGAGATGTAAATTAGTGAAGATAGAAAGAGAGAGAGTTACGTTTCGTATATTACTGTAGGGACAAGAGAGAGAGGTGCGAGCACACATTTTCGTTCTTTCTTTCACTCATAGCCAGTTACGTTTCGTATATCTAAGACACAGTGTAGGCCTTTTGTCTGTATCACACTGTAGGAGCAAGAGAGAGCAGTGCGCGCGCACATTTTCTTTCTCTCTTCCTATCATATAGGTGTAGCTAAAGAAATTTTACTTCAGTCGTGTGTCGTGTGGTCTAAAGCACACTCGTTTTTTTATTGTTTACGTGTCTACCTATTTGATCCCCAGACAATTGCCTCCCAGGCATACTTATATACAGTATGCAGTCGGTTTAGAGAAAATACGGTATACCTACTTACTAAACATATAACTAATTGCCCCGAAATGGTGTGCAGAGAGGATCTAGATACCTACTCCCGAATAACCAAAGTGTTAAACAAATGCATCAAGGATACAACTACTTGTCTGTATATACTTTTTATTAAATGTGAATACCTCACAAGAGTCCCATTTGCTCCCGTCTGGAGCCAGTGAGACTATGGCATCCCCAATTGGGGTATGTTGCGTGGCCTAAGATAGAGGGGAGAGGAAGGAGGTTGGGAAGTAGAATGTGGGGAAGTAGGTATCTGGCTGTTAAGATCTGGTTACCAAACCAGATTAAAGCCGTTTGAGTTATATATATTGCATATACCAGCGTATAAGTAAAAAAACGACACCGTAAATTAATGCGTTTTATATCCATACCAACTTATTATTGAACGTAGTTTTTATAACAAATTGGTATAAAACGCAAAAAAAAATTCAATTTTGTAATAATTATAATTTCGGGAGCCAACTGTCGGGGATCAACCCTAGGCTCACGGGAACAATCCGTCTCCGGTACCGCACGTTTTCATCCCGCGACAAAATATCCCGACACAATATCCCAAGGACTAAATATCCTACGAACAAAACATCCTCCATCTAAATATCTACTAAAACCTAACCTAACCTAACCTTATTTTACGGTTTACTATTTTTGAACAATAATTTATTGTCTTTACAGGATGTCTGAATTATTTTGGTCCCATTTTACTATTTTCGAACAATAATTTATCGTCTTTTTTTTCTTTTAAAAGAGCTCCACACAGGCCAATAATTTCCCTGAGGGCCTATATCATCTTTGGGGATGTTGTGTGGCGGGTTTTTTAGGGAAAGGAAGGAGAGGAGAGTTCTGGGAAGAAAAAGGGGTGGGTAGGAAGCTGGGGTTCAGTGTGTCCTGGTCATCCACCTCCAAGACCAAGACAAACCTCATCCCATGAACCCGGGAACCCCTGCTAAATCACCAAATGTAGCGAACCACTTGGGGTGACATATGGCAGAGGTGTTGGTTATCCAATAAAGTTTCCCGGGGCGGCGGTACCCATTCCCGTCTCCCAAATTGAAAACAATAATTTATTGTCTTCACAGGTTGTCCGCATTGTTTTTGTCCCATTTTTTGTTAGGTTAGGTTAGGTTTTAGTAGATATTTTGTTGGGGGATGTTTTGTTCATAGGATAGTTTGTCGGGGGGTATTTTGTCACGGGAACCATCCGTCTCCGTTTTATAATAACTCTATTAATCTTTCCATTTTTAAAACCATAGATTAGAGCCATAGTTTTACACTAATATTATCACTTGGTTTGACACACATAAGTTTTGTGTGCCACTTTCTTACACTTACACTTATGACACAATATTATTATTACGTGCCTACGCAAAATGTATTTCCATTGAAGAATCAATACACTCACTCTGTTACGTGAGTATGTTCGCAGTTGAGAAGATTTATTAGTCTTCAATACTAATTTCATCAAACGGCCTCGAATACACTTCGAATATATTGAGCCGACGTGTTTTGTCGCTTCTTGTAATGTGATTAATATGTAAAAGTTTTTTTCTATTAATGTTTGTTACAACCGCTCTCTTTTAATCTTCTTACTAATATTATAAACGCGAAAGTTTGTATGAATATACGTGCGTTTGTTACTCTTTCACGCAAAAACTGCTGATTGGATTTTAACGAAACTTTACAGTAATGTAGCTCATACATCAGAATAATATATAGGCTATAATTTATAAAGCTAGCTAGTAAAGGCGGCGGTTGCGCGCCGCGACCGAGACCGGAGACCGAGACGGGAGACAGAGGCAGGCGACCGCAACGGGTACTTGTCCTTTAGCTTTGTATGGGGGCCAGTTGGTGCGCGCGACCGAGACAGCAGACAGAGACGGGAGACGGGAGACAGCGAGACGGTCGCTGCCCTGGACAAGTAGTGTCTCGCGTCGCGCTTGATAAGTATGTGTGGTTGTTGTAAAAAATGACCGCTTTTTCTGACTAATACTGTGAGAAGCTGATTGAACTGATCAGACAGCATATACAATGCACAATTAGATTCCGAAAAAAATTAATTAATTAAATTAACAAATTTAAAAAAATAATAAATTATTAATTTTTAAATTAAATTAAATTAAATTTATTTTCAATGATATTCTTCCTTTTGTAGACATTGTCTTTTTGTAACTATGTTTTATTCATTCTAAAATAAGTCCTGAACATATTATTGTCAAACAATAGGTGATAGGTAAACTAAAAATCGCCTAAAATATGTACAAATCATCGTCTTCTTCTTCCTCCATTAGTAACTCTACTTGGGTTTCCATTAGTGTAAATTAATAACAGTACAACAATACCGACCTCATCGACAGACTGCGCTATACTGAAGGTGAAGGCGGTCGCGGTCTCGCCGTCTCGGTCTCTACCCACAGTAGTGCCGAAGAGACCGAGACACTTGTCGCTGTCGCCTGCCTCTGTCTCCCGTCTCGGTCTCCGGTCGCGGTCGCGGCGCGAACCGCCGCCTTAAGGCGGCGCGGGAGGGGAACGGGGACACACGGGAAAGGTGATTCAGGGAGGAACAATGTATTTCTTTGAATATGGCATTGCAACGCCTGCCGGGAACAGCTGCTGCTGGTTTGAAATATAACACAATTGTCTTCATCTAAAACTATAAATGAGAAAATCTTTAAAATGGTGAAAGGTCTGGCGTCATGAAACTTTCAAAGCTTTTCTATCCCTGTAGGCATGTTTTCTATGCTAGTGTTTAGTCGAGCGGCGAGTAACTCGTTACTTCACTGACCACAAAGAGTTCACATTACGGTCGAGTAGATTACATCGGTGAGTGGAAGTATTGGAAGATATATGGGCTGCGAAGCAACAAAGTAAAAAGGCTAATTAAGCAGATTGTAATGGATTTTTTGGAAAAAGTGGAAGAAAAAATTAGTGACATTGGATTTGAACGAAAATTGGATTTGGATTAATTAAAAAATTTAGAGTAGAATCTTTGCTCCTACCTGGGCTCCAGTCTGACAGAGAACAATGAGGATCCAGCAGAAATCAGAAGGAGAATCACAGCAGCCAACAAAACATACTTCTCTTTGCTGCCAGTGTTTAAGTCACGTAGTGTCCACAGAAAAACCAAAATAACCATATATAAGACCATTGTTAAAACTGTATTGGCATATGGATGTGAGGCGCTGACACTGACGGTAAAGATGGCTGAAATGCTGGATACTTTTGAAAGAAAAGTGCTGAAAATAATATGTGGACCCGTGAAAGAGGGTGAACAGTGGCGCATCCGGTACAATACAGAATTGTATGATATATATAAGGTCCCTAGCATCTCAGCACATATGAGATTCCTCAGGCTGATATGGGCTGGGCATGTACAGAGAATGCCGGATACACGCGTCCCAAAACGAATTTTGACTGGACACCCAGGTGGAAAGAGAAAAGTGGGAAGACCCAGACTGAGGTGGGAAGACGAAGTAAGAGGGGATGCAGTAGAGTTTCTCCAGGTACCAAATTGGAAGTCAGCCGCTGAGGACAGGAGGAGTTGGAGGCGACTGTTGCAGGAGGCCAAAACTCGATATGGGCTGTAGCGCCATCGAAGAAGAATAAAAAGAATCTTCGCTCCAACGGGACGATATTTCTGCTGTAACTAATAATGAACTGTACTAAAACAATGGGTACGGATTTGTTTTGGGGTTGAGCTAGTGAACAGTGACACATGGTGGAGGGATCTAAATTGCCCTTAAAATATTTTCACATTTACGGAACGGCGACGATACAAAAAAGGCAATAAACATACGTTTCTTTTCGCAATAATGCTGCAGATCTTTCTTACACGTAAAATAATGATGAGACAAAAGATGAGACAAAATGTACGTATGTCTGATTCCTCCAAAGTACCACTTTTTTCCTTTGGAGGCAACAGACCTACGTACATTATTTCTTCATATTTTGTATATCTTTTATGTAATGTGTGAGAAAGAGCTGCAGCGTTATTGTTAGAAGGAAGGAATGTCGCCATTCCGTAAACGTGGGAATAATAAAGGCGCCTATTGACTACTAAACCACTGACTAAACTGTTCCACTAAATTTATGGTGTTCGGACTAGTTACCAAATTACTCGCTACTCGACTTCACTAAACTACTAGCCCATTCTGAAAGGGCCTTAATTTATGTAAACGTAACTGTTCTCATGACATGACGTCAGTTACAGCTGAGCTATGGAGCATTGAAATACATTAACTTTTTTTTAATAGACAAGGCTAGTTATTGTCTTTTTTTCCTACGTTTTTTCAACTACTCAATGAGGGAAATAAGTTGAACTGGGTGATTCCTACTAATTTTTAAAAATGCTTACTTTTTAAAAATGCCTTTTTAAAGATACATACTAATTTTTAAAAAATTTTAAAAGATTAAATTTATGTAATATTTAATTAAACGAAGGCAATATTAGCGAAACTCAATCGAAAATCTAGAGACAAAAAAATCAGAAAAAGATGTTGGCACCACTGGGACTCGAACCCAGGACCTTCGGGTTTCCGGGCCGCGGCTCTACCAACTGAGCTAAGGTGTCCCTGACCGGATCGGTCATTTTTAACTGTATAATATTTCGATTAATAACCACCTACATTATCTTCATTTTTTTAACGTTTATTATATTGGTTGCCGTCTTTATGTACGATTGCAAGATTCAAACCCGAACTAAATGCTATCTAGATAGTGTCTGAATAAATTTTTATCCATTTTATTTTTAATATGCGACATCTATTGGCTTTTCTGCAAGTCTAGTATTTCTTACCGAACGAAACAAATTTATAATGGTATTCTAAAATAAATTAATACAAAAAGGAAATTAGTAGAACATTTAAATCAAATTATGTGCATAAAAGCTTGTACATTAAAGAATTAGAGCGCGAAATCGTGATGCAATCTTATTTAGGATTAATGAATAAATAAACATAAAATCACAATAAAGACATTTGACAAACCACGTTCCACCTAACACCAACAAAACTAAACCATTTAATATAGAAAAAAGGGTCTTGGATTAAATTTACTTGAACAATTAGAAATTAATAAACGAAAGATCCTAATACAACACTAATTATTCAAGTAAGGAAAACTATTTATTGCCCATATTTACAAAACCTAAACAATATAATATCTCTAAAGAAGTCAATAGTAGTCACATCATTATGAAACAATTAAGAACACGTTAACATTTAATGTGGAAAAAAGATTTCAAAGTGCCCTTCAATTATTTTCTCAATAATCGGTTTAAAAGTAATAAATCAATTTATAGCCAAATTGTTATCATTATAAATGCGGATGCTGCGGAATGCATGCAATCCATCTTCAATTTGTTATATTGAATTGTGTGTAGGGCAGTAGGGTGCCAAATTGTTCAGGTGTAATACAGATACCTACCTCGCAGTGTCCAGCTTTGTCTCCAAACGAGACTCGGACGCCAAACATTTGCCTGTTCCAGCAAACGTATGCTGTACCCTGCGGAATGGCATGAGAACCCCTTCTCAGAGATGGGCATAAGATATAACCCCGCAATTTCATGTGGATGGGTTGTATTTTTGAATAATTGAACCGATCACGAACTTTATTTTGTCATTTGAATCCGTTAAAGTAACGATCGTTACGCTCCAAAATAATTACCGCTTAATATTTGAATATTTGATTCTCCTCAAAATAGCACTGCCGTCCCGTTTGAGTCCGGTCGCCCCCTGCCGGGCTCAAACGGGAAGAGACCTCTCGTTTTCTCGAAAAAACAAAACTACCTTCACCGCCGGTGTGTATGGCTGTTCAAACAGACCATAAACAACCATAACTTAAAGGTAACACAGTACCTGACCACAATTGTTGGAAAATATGAAATAGTTTCATAACAAAATTCAAAATCGAAATTTAGAATCATATAAATAAGTCATCTCAAAAAGATAGAACCACAATTTGAAAATGGTCTTGTAAGCCGAAACAGCCATCACAATAACAACAAAACTAAAATACCTACTTGCAGAACTTAATAATAACATTACTAAATTTATTTTTAAATAATAAAATAAATAAATAAAAACTTCGTCACATTCCTCTCTCTCATTTCCTTCCCATCCCCACTTTCATCAGCCCCACCAGACTATTGGGTTAGGTTAGATTAGGTTAGGTTAGGTTTGGTAACCAGAACTGATAGCCAGGAACTTCCCCATCTTACTGCGTCTCATCCCTTTCCCTCCCCACCACCATCAGCCCCACCATACCGTTGCGTTAGGTTAACTCTCCCGCAGCCAACTGGGGCCGAAGGTAGACCCCAAAATAACTATCCTTCTTATATCT
Source organism: Limnephilus marmoratus (assembly GCA_917880885.1). Taxonomy (NCBI): domain Eukaryota; kingdom Metazoa; phylum Arthropoda; class Insecta; order Trichoptera; family Limnephilidae; genus Limnephilus; species Limnephilus marmoratus. The sequence goes on from OU862926.1 coordinate 34,842,718, forward strand.
ACTTAAATACATGAAATATATTTTTAGTATTTTAGGTATTCCTGCGCAAAGGATTAATACATAATATGCCATTTAAAAAAAATGTGAAAAAATCGTTGATCGCAGGAAAAAATATTTTGTCAAATATAGGTAGGTAATATTCCCTGCAAAAACATTTTTTTTTTTTTTTACAGTGAATACCGCACAAGAATCTCAACTGCTCCCGTCTGGAGCCAGTGAGACTATGGCATCCCCAATTGGGGTATGTTGTGAGGCTGAAGGTAGTGGGGAGGGGAAGAAGGTGGGGAAGAGGAAGGTTGGGAAGTACCTGGCTATTCAGATCTGGTCACTAAACACGGCTAAAGCCATTTTCAAGCAACGTTTCAATTCTGAATGGTTTGTCTTACACCAGGGCGATACTAATAGTATCTTCCACTCTGGAACATGCCGCAAATATACTATATATTATTTTAAATGAATTAATTGTGAAATAACACAAATTAATCAAATAAAATTTATTTGCGCATGCCGGGTTCGAACCCGCGACCTCCGGAATGTGAGTCAAGAGTCTTAGCCACTGGACTACGGAGGTCGTAGTCCAGTGGCTAAATAACAAAAAAAAAAAGAAAAAGTAATTTCTTTGGTTTAAAAGTTTAGAAAAAAAAATGGGGTCATCAGCCGACCCCCACGGTTACGGACGTCATGTTTGGCATCTTGGCCTGTCGAGAGTTAATATAAGTTAAGTTTAGTGACTAGATCTGAATAGCTAGGATAACTTCCCCACCTTGCTTTCTCTCATCTCATTCTGCTCCCCACTACCTTCAGCCCCACCCGACGGCTGGTTTAGGTAAGGTTAGGTTTGGTTTGTTTTTGTGTCCAATTCAGTTCCGAATATACAACCGGCATCTAGCATGTTCGACCGATATAGGTTTTATCGAAAATTTCGGTAAATTGTCATCGCTCCTGAGCTCGACTGCAGGCCGCTAACGAACAAATAACAATTTAAAAAAAAAAACTCTCTTTTTATAACTTTTGAAGGTTATTCCCATCAATGTAATATATCACTGAAGAAGAAGATAATAATAATAATCTAAACGAAAATGTGGAAGAAAACAAGACACAGAAAAACAGAAAATGATAATGGTCGCAACTGGGACTCGAACCCAGAACCATGGGTTACAAACCAATTCTTAGAATGATTGTTTCCAATAAAAAGAGTTTGCCCATGATATGGAAAATAAATTAGTTGAAGATAGATTTGCTAACTCTAAAATTTGAAATGTGGGATTGGCTGTTATGACGGTTTGACAGTAGGGCGCAATGATGGAATTGGTAAACGACGTCCCGGATAGACGGAGAGGTTCTGGGTTCGAGTCCCAGTTGCGACCATTATCTTTTTCTGTTTTTCTGTGTCTTGTTCTCTTTCAGGTTTTCGTTTAGATTTTTATTATTATCTTCTTCTTCAATGAATAAATAACAGTTCACAATAAATAAATTAGAAACCTTTATTCGTTGTGAACTGTTGTTTGTTCGTTAGCAGCCTGCAGTCGTGCTCGGGATCGATGATAAATTACCGACATTTTCGATAAAACCTATATCGATCGACCATGCTAGATATCCAGGAACTTTGCCAATTCCTCTCTCGCAACTCTTCCCCTCTCTATTACCTACAGCTTCACCAGACGGTTCAGATCAGTTGGGACTCTTGTGCTTATATCCACATAAAAAAAATATAAAAATTTTCCATTAATTTCATTACTCCTCATTCTGTTACCACCAAAAAGCAGCTGTAGAGGTTCGTTCGAGCATCAGATAATACTGTATTGAATTGGTTACATAACATAATAATATATAATATGGTTTTTATATGATCGGTCCGGGCGTGATGAAAGTAAGAGGAAGTAAGTATCCGAGGAAGTGGGCCACCGTGGTGCCGAGTGGGTCAGAAAGAAAAACCGGTTTTTTCGGCAGACAGAAGCGGATTCAGAAAGAAAAATTTCGCCAAAATTTTTTTTTTGCAATAACTCCACACAAGAGGCCCTGAGGAAAATAATTTCCCTGAGGGACTATGTCGTATTCGGGGATGCTGTGTGAAGGGTCTTTTTGTGGAACGGAAGATTCTTGAAGTGATCCATGTTGTGGGAGGGAGAAAACACAGAGGCAGTGAACTCAAGAACGGCTTTAAATTCAAATTCTTCTTCTTTCATATGGTGGTTGCCCTCTGGACCTCATCAATCCCGCCGGGGAATGAATGGAGCGGGCATTCGTTGACCACATGTTCGGTAGTCTGCACCGCACCGCATTCACACATCGCCGACTCTTTAAGGCCCCATCTATGCATCATGTGAGCACAACGGCTATGGGAGCACCTTATCCTATTGATGGCGGTCCAGAGTTTGCGAGGCAATGAGAACTCAGGCTGTCTCTCAGTGGGGTCTTGAACGAGATGGGCGTTTTTGACGTTGGCTGATTGCCACTCAAGCTTCCACCTATCTTCTGGGTTGAGAAGTGATCGGAGGGGTCTTTCTCCTTCGGTCCAGAAGGATTTTCGAGACTTCAAACGGCATGCATGTATTGCGCTTTCGTGTGACAAATGTCAACTGTGTACAAAACGTTGGGAGCTGGTTTGTAGTGTTTCCCGACTGGCATCTCTACAGGAATCAATGACGCTGGTTCCTTGGAGCGTCTTTCGTTAAAATACCGGTAGAACAAGGACAGCATTCCCACCTGACGCCTGTGCTTTAAAGATTGCAATCCGTTTATTGCAATTACAGTTAAGGCTCTGCAACCGGGCCCGAAAAGAAGAAGATGGAGAGATACGAAATTACGAATGTTAGAGGAGAGCGCTAACATTTACAGCGACAAAATCGATGCGAAAATTGCGAAAATGTTTAATAAAACACAACTCATTTAAAATAGAGCAAAAATTTTGTGGGCATTATCTTAAACAACATTTATAGAAACACTATGATTTTTTCACTACCATAACTTGTAAAATAACTGTGACAAACGTGTTTATAATAATTTTCGGAGCATACTTTGCGATTTTTTTCTATCGAGGGAATTTAATATAATTTGCGTTTCGGCGTGGAACTCGTCTAGATATTATCTTAAAAAATAACATTTTTTTTTAAGAACTTAAAAACTGACGTGAAAAATTTATTCAATCGATAAACAACCGTGGATGTGAAAACGTAACCAATTAAAAAAATAACGCAAATAATAGTTAAGTATGTTCAATTATACTAATATAATGGTGAATTGGTAATTACAACGGAAATCATGTTCAAAAAAATTAAACGAATTGCACGTAAAAAACCATACGTCACAACAGAAATTTTCCCGCGAATGAATAAAAAAACATGGCGGCCGCGCTTGCGCAAATCTACCAAAGTTCCGTTAAGTATTTTTTTATTAGTCAGGCTTTAAGTGTTAATGAAAAATATGTTATACCTAAATCGGAAGAAATTCGGTATGCCTTTTCTTAAACTTTTAATTAACGGCTGAATATTTTCGTTCCGGTCCTGGAATTTTCTCTCGCAGATATTTGAACCAAACTTTGTTATATCATACACTTGGATAAATCAAGAACAACGTACTCTAGCCGGTGCCGGTGTCGGTGTCGTGTTGAAACCCATTACCATAAAATCCCATTGACTACATCAATTCTGGCACGTGTTTCTGTCTATGGGCAATAACCGTGTTTGCACTGATATTTGCATATCTACGATTAATAGCAAATACGCAATGAAGTGAAAGAATTTTAGTATATTCTGTTGACTTTACCCCTCAGGCCTCGAGCATATTTTATCAGATGGTCAGAGTATATCCGCTTTGCAATAAATTTGAAATAAATAATAAGGGTCCGAAAACAAAAACTGTTTTTGAAAGTTGATGAAATAGAATTAATTTATTTTTATTAGAAATTAACATATTATTTTAAAAATATTAAAATTTTACATGCAAACATAAAAAGTTTTTACATGGCTCACCTTATGTTTTTCTAACTAAAATTAATAAATTGAGAAATAATACAACTTATTCAATCAAAAACAATTACCACCAATTTGAATATGGGTACCGCCGCCCCTGGAACCATTTATTAAATAATAAACACTCTTGCCAGCTTGGTCACCCCAAATGACTTGGCAGAGGTGCCCGGATGCAAGAGTTTTTGTCTAGGTCTTAGTGGCGAATGCGATTATCCACCTTCTACGAAGCAGGTCGGATCGAGGAGACTGGTTGAGAGAGACCTTACCTAGACCTATCCGACTCTCTCGACCCTTTGTCTTGCGCCCAGTGGGAGGGATGGATTCATACGTCCGTCACTCCTTTACACATTGACCCCAGATTCCTACTCATCCCTCGTGCATTTTTCCTTCCCAGAACTTCCTCTCCTCCCTTTCCCTAAAAAAACCCTTCACACAGCATTCCCAAAGATGACAAAGGCCCTGAGGGAATTTTTTTCTTTGTCCAGCTACTCGTATTGTAAAAAAAATCAAATAAAATTTACTTGCACACGCCGGGATTTGATGCTAGCTGAGAGCTTTGCCCCTCGACCACAGAGGCCGTCAGTTAGGTACCTCATTCCTCTAACCCCAATTATTTATTTCAATCTTTGTCAAGCTGTTCAATATCAACAATAAAAAATAATTTATCTTCTCCTTCTCGTGCCCTGTCCGTTCAACGGACGTTGGCTATCATGTTGGCTACGCGGACTTTGTTTACTGCAACTCAGAACAGCTCTACAGTAGACTGACCAAACCACTGTCTCAGGTTTTTCAGCTATGAGGTTCTCCTTCTTCCAGGGCCCCGTCTTCCGGCAATCTTTCTCTGCATTATGAGAAGCAAGATCTCGTACTTCTCTGGATGTCTCATCACACGTCCTATATATCGAAGTTTTCGGATTTTTATTGTTTTATTAACTTTTTTTTTATTAATCTGAACCATAACATCTTCATCCATAATTCTGTCCATACAGCTTATTTTGAGTATTCTTCTGTAGATACACATCTCGAAAGCCTCAAATCACTTTATCAGTTCTTCAGTAAGCGTCCATGCTTCCGTTCCATAAAATAATACCGAAAACACGTAGCATCTAACCATTCGCATTCGTAATCCAAGGTTGAGGTCATGACTGTAGAACATCTTTTTCGTGCGGATAAAGGTTGCACGAGCTTGCTCAATGCGGCATTTGATTTCAACCGAAGGATCCCATCTTTCATTTAAATTATACAATACTTTGTACCTTCCCTAGTTTCATTCCAGTAATATAAAGATTTTCATCAAGTCAACTGCGTTATTTTTGCTCACGAGGATGTATATTATTTTTCTAACCCAAAATTCTCTTATAAATTAATTTATAAAATCAGTCAACTCGATCGTTCTCCACTACCGCACTACGCATAATATCTCAGTATATCTTCACGCCGATCGCTGCAATAAACTGCAATATTATGCACTTAGATAGATACTACGGAATACGCAGTTAGTGGAGAAATGTTGTTATCCTTGATGTTAAAAAACGTACACTGAGACTTATAATAAATAACCTGCGACCAGTTATCTACTAGGTAGAGAGTAGAACCCCAGCACCGAGACGTCTAACGATAATTCAACCAAGGTTCTAACGAGATTCGGTTGCGAAATTATTAACATGAAATAATCCTTAGTGGGATTGTAACTCAGTGAAATTAATTACAAGTATTCTAATCTAATGGTGTTATTTATTTACGACTCAAGAACATTTACATACACAGAATAAATTTCTTTTTATTATTGTTTTAATTTGAAAAATTATTATACAGTGTACACATTTTAATGTGATTCAAATTAAGTAATTACTTAACTTTTTTTATATTAGGTCCTTACATATGAAATTGACGTTTTGTATGGGAGGAACATAAAGTCGATTTTTTTTAATGTAATATATTTATTTAATCAAAGTATGTACCATTGCTATCTATGCACTTTTGCCATCTCATATGTAGTTCATCGATCCCTTTTCTAAAAAAACCATTCGGACGGGAATCAATAAAATCTTTGAAGCCGGTTTGGACTGCCCCATCGGATTTGAATTTTTTCCCTTGCAAGAAGTTATCCAAATTTCGAAAAAAATGGTAATCTGTTGGGGCAAGGTCCGGAGAGTACGGTGGATATCTTAGACATTCCAATTGAAGCTCCTCTAATTTGGTAGCCGTCTGTTGTGCAGTGTGTGGTCTAGCGTTCTAATGCGCGTTTGTTGCTTTGCTTCACTCAATTCGTGAGGTACCCACTGTTACGGCGGGGAGCAAGTGTTCCCTCTCAAGAAATCGAGGGATCAAATGCTGCGTTTTGTGGACTGTAAAATTGATGATTGCGTTTCTTATCTATTTTATTATATTTCTGGAGTTGAGTTACCAATATCTCCAAACTGCTGTATACCCTCTGTCAAGTCACTTCAATCTCATCTAGGGTGGTGGACTTTTTATTGTAAAACACTTTTTTTTACTGAAGAGTCGTTTTATTTACAAACACTTTTGCGTAACAATGAAATCAACACTTTTTTAAACTAATTTTGGCCCGGACCTCGCCTGAGCAATACGGGGTCTATACTCTAAGTATCGGTTAATGCGAGAGAGAAAAATATTTGAACAGCACCCCTTTTATACTGCTAAAAACTGTAAAAATACCGTCTTTCAGACTGTTAAAAAGACAAGAATAACAAATATCAATGGTACTAAACAACTACTGGGTCACGTGCTCTAATTTAGTTAGTCGGTAACACTAGCTTCTATAAAATTCATCCAGAGGTCTCTAACATTCATACTCTCTTAATAAACTAAGAAAAATTAAATCAATGGGATTAAGAGGAAATACTAGCTGCGTTTTTCCATACAAACGTATTCCCCGTTTATCTCTCTGGATTTTGACCCTAGAGCAAAATTTTTTTTTACATAATATAGATATCGACCACTAGCGTGTCGGTACGTTTTGCTTTTTTTGATAATTTACTTCTTATAGAAGTTAGGACCTTCCAAAAATGAATAAAATTGCCTAATTTAAACGCCGTCAAAAAACGTTCAGTATACAAACTAAACAATGTATTTTGAAAAAAAGCAAAACGTACCGACATAGAATATTTTCTTTTAATACAGTTAGTGAAAAAAAATTTAAAATCGGTCCAGTTTTGGAGAAGAAAAATGGGGAATACAAAACATCGATTTCGAAGATTTTATTTAGGTATTTTCGGCCCGACGTGCAGGTGTCCCTTTCGCTCAGTTCTCCTGGGGGGGCCGGGGAACGAGGGTGTTGACAAATACATATAAAGCGAAGTAGTGATGTAACGAATTTTATCGGTAGACTAGTGTTGTCCTTGCCCGAGTAATCGATATTTTTTATTCGTTTTTTTTTTTCTGTTCAGTGACTCATCGCGGTATACCAATACTGACCGAGCTTTCATACTAAAATTGTGCAAAATTAAAATTGTTTATGTCAAGTACTATAATAAATTTTTAATTTGGGAGGCGTTATAGGTACCATCGCCCCGGGAACCATTTATTGGATACCAACACCCCCGCCACTTGGTCACCCCAAGTGGTCCGCTATGTTTGGTGACTGAGCATGGGTTCCCGGGTTCACGGGTAAGGTCTGCATGGGTTTTGGTGGCGGATGATTTTGTCCACTTACTGCGTGGCGGGCCGGATTGGGAGAAACTGGAAGTGGGAGATCTTTTGATCTCTACAGCCGGACTCTCTCCACCATCATTTCATACTTTTACCTACCCAGAAATTCCTCTCCTTCCTTTCATTAAAAATATCCTCTACACAGCTTCTCCAATGACTTTGCTATACTATAAGGGTATTTAACTTAAAAATAATTTTTATATTTCATTTTATATGAATAATTGCATTTTGTGATATTTTTAAGTAATTAATCACCTCTCCCTTTAATATTTTGTCTATAATTCTCATATGCCTATACTTGTTTGTCTTTTAATATTAATCTTATCCTGACGAAGAGAATACTCTGTTTTCGAAATATGTTGATAATATTGATTACATAAAGCTGTTTTTACAAAGTTATTTGTTCTCATTTAACTAAAAATGACGCCACAAAGATTGGACCCATTTGCAGCATTTCAAGCTGGGTCGCCATAACCAATTCGTTTGTGCAATTTCAATCAATGCATTTCTGTGTTTCTCGAGAACCCTTCTATGGGCTTACACGTCATTAGTACTTTTACGCCAGTTTTTTAAACATTTGTGGTCAAAAACATCCAAGTAGTGTAGTTTTGTAGCTCTAGCACATATGAAGCTGTATGACTTTTTATTATGGTATAATTATTATTATGCATATATCCAATTGTATATCCGCATATACATTATTTGGCTTAATATAGTAACTATGTTATTTTCCACATCAAGTATATAATAAATAGATGCAAGAATGTTTTTTTTGATAAATTAATAACGTATAAAAAAAATATATATATATATTTATTCTCAAAACTCTTGAGAAAATATCGTCGTTGCATTCACAAAATATCCCATGTGAGGTTTTCGACCAATTTTTTTTTTGTTTACACCATTTGATTCACCACGGTTTCCTAAATAATCTGACAAATATATCCCATTTTTCAAAAATTCATCTTTTTAATCATTTTAGAGGCAACTCTGACCATTACTTGTAATTAATGGTAATTATTTAAAAAAATATACTACATATACTACAGAAATATAAAAAAATATAAAATTATAAAATTAAATCCCTATATACTACAGAAATATAAAAAAAATATAAAACTATAAAATTAAAATGAGAAAAAAAGTCTTTTTGTGTGCAAGAATTCGTATTATTTTTTTAACTCAAATTTGTCGCACATAAATTAAAATTACCCAAAGAAATGTTTTTTTAATAATATACACACAGCATCCCCAAAGATGACCTAGGCCCTCAGAGAAATTATTTTCCTCAGGGCCTCCTGTGTGGAGCTCTTATAAAAAAATAATAATAATCTCAACAATCTAAAAAGAGTATACTATGCACTAATCCAGTCATTAATTCAATATGGAATTATTGCATGGGGGGGGGGGTCATACAACAATATTCTAACCCCGATCAAAGTAATCCAGAAACTAATCATTAAAGTAATCCTAAAGAAACCCTCCACTTATCCAACAGAAACGCTTTTCGCAGATTTCACGGTGCCTCGAGTAGAGAATATCTTCAAGAAAAATGCAATTACCCAAATTTACAAAGATAATATCATCAAAAAATTTTAAACTAAAATCAAAAAGATATGAAGATAACATCAAAATACCAAAATTTAATACCAAACTAATGCAAAACAATTACATCTATTTAGGAATAAAGTTTTTCAACAACCTTCCCATTGAAATAAAAAAAACCAAAGACATCAATAAACTGAAACTCAAACTTCATTAGGAATAATTAACTAAATAATTACCTGTTTTTCTCATTCTTTCTATTTATTATTAATCTATATTCACCTCTATTTTATTTAGATTTTTCGAATTTCTCCCAAGTGCACAATATTTTAGTATGTAACCGTATCCTATGTATGTACACCATATGTAATTTATATAACTCCACTGTACAATTATACATCTATATTAAATATTAAAATATATATATTTTCTTCAATATTAACTCAGTAGGTAAAGCAAAAATATTTTTTTAATATTTCTATTTAACTGTCAAAAAATTACCAAAAAATTAAGTTGCATCCAAAATCATACGAAATTCATTTTTTTAAGACCAATATTTCGTAATTTGAAACAAAAATAAATAAAATAAAACATATTTATCAGCACAAGATATTTTCTCTACCTTTTGCTAAAAAAATACATTTTCAATTTATTTGGGTGTTTTGGTCACAAATCCAAATTTAACCCCCCCCCCCCCCCCCCCCCCCTCGGCTATTTGTTAGCTTTGGGAACAACTCATATCGATCTTGTGTCTCCCTTACTATTATGTTGAGAAATAAGTTTTAAACGGTGTTCGAAAGAGAAAGAGAAAATATCAAACTTTATATTCAAATTCAAAAGTTAACCACAAAATAATGGAATTGTACACCTTTATAAAACCAAAGTTTATGAAACTTATGGAATTTTGTATCTATTAATTATTTTTACATGAAACAATAAAAAAGTGAGGTGACGGAAATGTTAACAATACATTTGTGTAATAAATATGTACGTGTTTTTATTTTTTTCGTTATCAGTAATTTTAGTTAGAAAAAACGTAAGATGAGTCATTTTAAAAAAAATTATGTGTGCGTTCAAAATTTTTATATTCGAAAAGCAAAGGTTTATTTCGGATTTCAAAATTTAAAAGCGTATTTCATCGCCTTTCAAAAACAATTTTTAGTTTTCGGATACTATCAGAAATATTCCATTTATTTGGATTTTATTGCAAAGCGGAAATATTTCGACCTTATGAAAAAATATGCCCGAGGCCTGAGGGATATGGGTCCTATGAGAAAGGTCAAGTTGCCTTTCCTACGTTTGCTACACAAAATATCATATGTGCATAAAAAGTGCGCACAAAAATCCTGAATGCAAAATTTAAGAAAAAATTGTCGGTTTTAATAAAAAAATGTATATTAAGCCCACTTGTTTTCACCCAAACATGGTATCAAAAATAACTCTACAATTAATGAAAATAAATAAAAATATGGGTCCCCAATTTTTTTTTTCGGTTTTTTTTTATTATGTATCCTAATATTCTAAAATACCCACAGGATATTTTGTGCGCGCAACAACGATAAGTAGCTATAATAGCATATTATTCATAGGACGCTTACAATAGGACGCCCCTGCGAGCGGTCTTGTCTCTACACATTTGCAGATTGGAACATGCGTGGTCGGCAGAAATAATAATTCGACACGGGTGAAGCGCGTAGCCCACACACACAAGGCCTGCATTCACTCACACATCTATAGCGCGATTCTGACTACTGTCAGAGAGTGAAATAAAAGAGATTTTTTAAAATACCTATTCATAAATGTTCGCAGCGACCGGCAGCGCTCTTAACTACAGTATTTATCTCATAGATGTCACTATTCTTAACACCCTCCATGCACTGAGTTTATGTCACCGGGAAGGTAATTGTTAGTTTGGAAAAATGAGGAAGGGAAATCGGTGATATTTGCTTTGTGGAGTTAATGGCGACGCTAATGGTAAGCAAGCGATATTTTAGCGTATTAAACTGCGATTTATGAGTTCTGCGGCGTGATTATTAATTACAAAGTGATGCAATTGTTAGGACTTGTGTCCCGTGCGGTGATTTTATTAGAACTGAGGCAGAGGGCACCCTATAGGTAGTTCCAAAAGGCAACATGTAACAATAAAGGCGTGAACACCCACCTTTCAAGCTTTTTCACCTTCCCAATTTGCTTCAAGTAAATTAAAACAGTTTTATCACTAACACCGCAGCCTACAGCTAACTCGGACGTGGTTTGCGATGGATCCGCTTCCACAATAGCCTTCAATTCTTCATTATCAACTTTGGTCTCCGGCGGTCCACGGGGCTTGTTCTGCAGGTCGAAATTTCCAGAACGAAATTTGAGCCGTTTCTGCAGCACTGGTGCCACGGTAGACTCATACTAGTAAATAACGCGATATTTCAAGTTTTCCATTTTGTAAACTAAGTGACGCAAAGAAAAAAAACGATTAAGAAAAAAACAAATGAATTATAATTTTCGAAATACAAATTCATGAGTAAATAGCTGTATAAATTTGAATTTGGAATTCCTAACCAAAGAGAAGATATTTGAGATCAAAGTTGCCAGTACGGCAAAACGCCAATTTCATATGTAAGGACCTAATATTTCAACTTTATGAGTAAAACCTCAAATTGTAATATTTAATTAAATGAACACAATACAAGCGAAACTCAATCGAAAATCTGGAGACAGAAAAATCAGAAAAAGATATTGGGACCTGACTCGAGGACCTCTTGCTTTCCGGGCAAACGCGCTAGCCACTGCGCCACGGTGTCGCGGTGGTTGGTACTTGGTTTAAACCAGAAATAATATAAAGATAGGGAGATACGGCATGGAGGCGTACCGAATGTCGCCGAACAACAAATAAACTGCACGGACAATCAAGGCGGCTATGCAATGAAAGTATGTAGTAAAGTATATGCGTTTGGTATGTAGCTTATTGATGTACAGATTATCAAGTTTGGAGGCGGTTATGGGTGCCGCCGCCCCGGGAACCATTTATTGGACACCCAACACCTCTGCCATAGGTCACCTCAAGTGGTTCGCTACGTTTGGTGACTTAGCAGGGGTGCCCGGGTTCATGGGGTGAGGTTTGTCCAGGTCTTGACGGCGGATGCGTCTGCCCACCTGCTGCGTGGCGGGCCGGATCAAGAGAGTCTAGTTGGAGGGATGGATTCATACGTCCGTCACTCCTGGACACACTGACCCCCAGATTCCTACCCGCCCCTCATACCTTTTTCCTTCCCAGAACTTCCTATACTTCCGTTCCTTAAAAATACCCTCCACTCAAAGATGACAATAAGATGACATATAGGCCCTGAGGGAAATTATTTTCCTCAGGGCCTCCTGCGTGGAGCTAATGTAAAACAAATGCGGGCACCGATATGCGTAGTGTGAGTGAACGATGTTGTTATCCTTGACGTCTATGCCCCATCTCCGTTGTTTCTATTTAAAAAAAAACAATCGACACGTGTTTGAAGCTCATCAAATGATTTTAGCTTCTATGAAAACACAAATAATTATGAATAAATATTTTAAAGTTCCCACAAAAACATGTTCATAAATTATATAATTAACCTTTTAGATCATAGACAACCTGATCTCTATGGGTAGATTCTATAATGTAAAATATCAAGTAAGGTTAATTTTAAAAATAATTTATTATGTTGATCTCAAACAATGAAGATATAAACCGATAGAAATGTGTTGTGGATGTGTCCGTGTCCCAGAAGTGAGCTCAATTTTACCTTACTTCTTGCTCAATTGATCAAACAATTTAAAACATTGAAATTATTACCTAAAAAATAATTAATAATCTGCCCAATCATAGATGGCGGTAATTTAATTATTTCAAGTTTTGCAATTTATTCTGTAAAATATTCAAATACATTATTTGTTTGTGCCCGTACATATACAATATGAATATTAATAAATAGTTTTATACATATAAAAACCCTAGTCTTTAAGGTTAAACATCATAATCTACGCATTCACAGATGGCGCCAATCAAATTATTTTAAGTTTTTAATATTTTAAAATGCTTTAAAATATTGAGGAGAATTAATTGTTTGCGCCCATACATATTTAATATTAATATAAATAAACAGTTTTGTCCATGAACCAACCCAAATCTTAAAGGCTGAAAAATACAATATTGGATTGAGTCACCGATACAAAATTGAATTTTTCAGCCTTTCTTGAAAGATTTGGGTTTGTTTATGGACAAAACTATTTATTTATATTCATATTAAATATGTACGGGTGCAAACAATAAATTTACCTTAATATTTTAAAGCGTAATGTGCATAAAGTATTAAAAACTTAAAATAATTTGATTGGCGCCATCTGTGAATGCGTAGATTATAATGTATGTGATGTTTAACCTTAGAGAAAGGCATGCAAATACAATATTGTATCGGTGATCTAATCCAATATTGTATTTGCTTGCCTTTTATTATGTCTCTTAAGTTCCCGTAAGACAACTTAAGGGAACGTACCCATACACTTTTAGGGGGGGAGTCTACTAGGTTAGGCTAGTAGTTATGTTGCTGTGGCATGCGTACTGTGGGATCTTACGCCTTCGGTCGTCATCATAACCGTTCGTACCCAATACACGCCCATGATAGATGGTACTCTTCTGATATCCTACTCATCTTGTTACTTAGATTCCCGGAGTGTCAAATGTTAAGTATAATTGTGGGAATAGTTTTGGGTTAAATTTGAGATTGAGTGGTATGTGGGTAATGTATGATTGTATCTGCTAGCTTTATTTTTAAAGGGGCGCCACTGGTTGATTAACCAGGCTAGCAGATGGGTAAGCAATAATCCTCTCTCAGGGCCTTTGGTATACAACTTTAAGGTTAAAATAGAAGGATTTTAAATAAAATAGACAGTATTGATAAGAAATAAGAAATAATAGATTTATTATAACATAATAAAAATAATTGTGACATTAAAACATACTAATAGATCATAAACTCACCTCCCTTGGATCGACCAAAAATTAAAGTAAATTACTATCTAAATTACAATCTCGAGCTTCTAGTTTTTCTCCTGAAGTAGAGTCTGACAAAATACCTGGAACTGTAGTCAGCTGAAAACAATATTAGCTCCAACATTTCACTCCAGCCATGGAAAATTTGTAAATCCAGGCGAGATTATAATTCCTTCGTCATTAGACAGGTTAGTCTCCTTGTGATTTATTAAACTTCCATATTTTTAAATAAATTGCCTTGATACTTGGCAAGTAAATTCAAATTATATCCTTTGGTTATATTCTGTGGTTATTACGATCTCAGAAATGTGTATTTAAAACACTTTATTGGCACCACGATTTATATTGGTCGCGGCCTATTTAATAAAGAACCATTTCGGATAAATAAACAATCGTTTTACTTTTATAATATTAACGAAATAACACGTAAGTAAGAATCACATTTGACTTTAGTAAATAATTCACCACCACGGACTAAATACTGAGGAGTGAGCTCTCAACAAATTTTCCAATTTTTATATCATATTCGAAAAGAAATAATTGAAATATTTTACTTCCAAAATTCAAAAAATAAATTTATTCTGAAGTTTATTATTTTTTTAAACATTTTTAATCACCTCTCGAAATTAGGCACTTGCTTGCCTAAATCTATGATAAAATAAACTTCGAGATATATTGACAAATATTTTATCATAACAATCTGCCATCTGTTGGGTTACAGCAGAACTTCATATTATAAACTAAGCTACTGACATCTATTGAAAGAAGCTGAAACTACATCAATAATCAATGCACTGTAGTCACTATACCTTTCTTGGAAGAATTGAGTTTTTGTATGGTCAAAACTATTTATTCATAACAATCCCGTTACATCTTAATATTTTTATGCTTGCAGAAAGAGTTTTTTTCTTAAAATAATCTATTAAGGAGCAGATTATGACGTACGTTTCGTTTAACATTGATACATATCATTCTTTTAGGAATAAAATTAATGACCTGTTCAGTGGATCTGAAAGCATAAAAATATTATTATAAAATTGTTTCAATAGTTAGGGAACGTACCCATACTATGTGACACGTTTAGGGGGGGGAGGTCTTCAAAATGTCACGCTTGGTACAAATTAGCGGCGGCGGGCTTAGGTTTTTGGTCACCGTGGGGGGGGGGGGGGGGTTAAAAATTGCAAAAAGTTGGTCACGTAGTAAGGGTACGTTCCCTTACGTAGTTTTATTTTATGATTAAAAGTGAACTTACCAGTTTATCGAAAACGTGTATGAAATGATCAACAATAAATATGCAAATTTTATATTTATGAAATACTTAAATATATTTTATTTGGTTATGATTTTTATGCAAATAAAAAACATTCCGTAGAGTGGTCCAATAAATAAATGCTTTTATACTTAATTAAAAAAACGTGTTTTTTTACAAGAATGTGACAATATTATTTCTTGGAAAAAAATTTCAAGTCATTTTAATATTAATACGATTTATTTTATTATAAAATAAGCTGTGGCCTAGTTTTTCAACACAAGTTTGAAATAATTTAATTAATTATTTAGTATATGCAGGAACCAGTTGTTCCTACCCTTCTTGGCCATAGTTTCAAAATGTGGAACAAATCACTGAACAGAAAATGTGTAGAAGTGTGATTTGATAGAAAACCGATTTACACACAAGTCCTTTCGATTTCTATGCTCCAGGCAGCTGTGATATAGGATGCCGATATTTGAAAAAGTAAGGGAAAATTTACCTTACTTCGGGCAAAATGATTAAATAAAAGTTGACCTTGAAATTCCTGACATACAAACTGAGCAAATTTCGCGATGCCAGAACACTCAATTTGGGAGGCGGGTATGGATACCGCTGCCCGGGAACCATTTATTGAATAACCAACACCCCTGCACATGTGGTTCGCTAAGTTTGGTGACTTTGCAAGGGTACCCGGGTTCATGGGATGAGGTTTGTTTAAGTCTTGGCGGCGAATGCATTTGCCCACCTATAGCGTGGCAAGAGACTGGTTGAGGGAATTTTTTTGATCTCTTCAGCTAGTCTCTCTTGACCCACCGTCTTTTACCACAGTGGGAGCGGTGTCACTCCTGGATACATTGGCTGCAGATTTCTATCCACCCCTCAAACCTTTCTCCTTCCCAAAACTTTCATTCAATTAAAAAGACCCTCCACACAGCAACCAAAAAGATGACATAGGCCCTGAGGGATTTTTTTTCCTAAGGGCCTCCTGTGTCGAGCTAAAAAAAAACGGATTTTCCGCTGAATGGTGTTTATAATGTTCTGTCAAAAATGTAATTGGATTTTTCTTTTCCTTTGCAGAAAATCCCATAGATGGCGGCACCGACCCGGAAAGTGGAGAAGCGAAGAAACAATACCAATCTGCAGAAGACTTCAATAATATGTACAACACTGGAAGTTCAGAGGTGACTTTATTATAAATGTTAAGTCATGATGAAAGAGATAGGGGTCTTTTTGACCCAGAGCTCGTACTCCAGTATATCAAAGTCAAAGACTTTATGACAAAATTGCTTTTTTAAATTAAGCCCGTAAAAACATAATTTTTTTTACTATAATAGGTGCAAATATTTTCAATTTTCGACCTAGTTGCTCCATCTCTTGGGTCGGCTAGTAGCTAATTTCAAAGAAAGAAAAAAAATTCATGTGACTGAGGATAGAGCCTTCTTCCCTAGGGACCGACTAGAATGTGTGAACACCGCTAACACCTAAGCCAAATCCTAATTCATATATTAACGACTATAAATTTTTAAATGTGGTGTAAACCAATTTTAGAAAAATGAGTGTGCGTGAGTGCCACCAAAATATGATAGAATCATAGACATCCAAATGGATAGACAAGAAGTTACAGATGAGGGGTAAAACCAAACTATGGAGGGCGAAGAGGGGAAAGATGACTGTGATTCGTTAAACAATCAATCTGACAGTATATAGGCATCTCGCATTACAATATCACCATTTAGTTCTTAAAAGCAAAATCTGCTTTGAATGAATAGACCTTTTTACATGGGAGCGCGAATTGCTTGCCACGTTAATAACATATTTGCTAAGGCCAAATGCTCGCCCCAAAAAGACTCGCCCCAATACACATAGCAATATTTTGTTGCCGTGTTTAGTTAAAACACTTTTACAAATGTTTCATAATTTACTACCCCTGTAACCAGCGACGAGCACACTGGAGAACCGCCCATATTCGCTATGTGCACATTGATATGTAGATATATTGTATAGCACAAGCTACCGTTTTGGCGTGTTATTTCGTTAAATGTATGGATGTTAGCTTCTCGCTGTTCACGGCAAGAATGATGACGTCACACATTTTAGATTCAAGCTAGGCTCTATCCCCTCCCCATGGAGCGAGCCGGTTCCAAGGAGGAGCTCCAGCCGGCGCCATGTGGAGGGGGAAATAATACGTTTTTATCACTTAGGGCAGGTCCAGATATATTCATATGTCCGTGGATAGAATGCATTGTCATTGACAATGAATCTATCTACCGAGTTTTCACTAGATCAGATGTCGGGAAATGCGTTAAATTCCACATATATTCAAATTAGGTGTATTTAAAAAAGCTGCTGGCTTATTCCCACAATGTACAAACATGATTTGAAAACTTTGGCCACTGGTCATAAGTAAAACCAGTATTGACGTATTTTTAATATAATATTTTGAGTAACCTATCAGCAGACATTGAATTAAATGCACCAATGCCAAATATTTGCATCAACTCAACGATGCTAAAACGTTATAATATTGTCTAAAATCTTATATATAAAAATCTCGTCTCACGGTGTTTGTGGTCGCACTCCTCCGAAACGGCTTGACCGATTTTTATGATTTTTTTAAGGGATATTTGGTAGGTATGAGAATAGGTTTTAAAATATATTTCACACCGCTAGGTGATTAGGGTGACCCAATCCAGAAAAAAAATATTGTTTTTGTGACAAATTTATTTTTTTTGATTTTTTAATTATTTGGCATCTAAAAATACCTGTAACATCAAATTTTAACTCTCCTACCCCCACCCTCCCATTTTTAATCATGATTTTAGTATCTATTTTTGAATGAACAAATTTAACCGTCTTTGTTTTTAAACAGAACTAAATTATTTATGTTGTTGAAAGACAGATGGCGCTACGTCCGCCTCATCAAACTTTCATCCACACATACGCAAGACATTTACGAGAAGCGTCGCGTCATTTTGATATTTCATTCGGCATCACGTTCTCGCGTGGACATGCCATCAAGCTTATTTGTGTTGGCTAAAGACGGACCGACAAAAAATATCGCATACTTAATTGCTCTTCGAAATTCATGTTGGTTTTCTTTATTTCATTTTCCTACTTTAGTTGGTGTTTTTTAGGCTTTTATCGGCGGTCATCGTCTACAGCGCTCCATTCCTCTTTCTGTCATAGATCCCATCCCCACAAACTTACAATACATTAGTTATTTTTTATTTAACAACCAAAATATTCACTACAAATAATTTATATGACAGAACAACACTATAAAAAACGTAGTTAATAGTTTAAAATATTAATGTTTAGTATTACAATGTAGCAATATTCCATAGCTGGGGTACCCGGCTTCGCTCAGGGAGTTGATATGAGATTGAACTGACGTTCAAACCCACGGCAGATCTTGCTTTATATACCCCTACCAATGGGCAGCCCCACCCATATAAAAAAGGCTTCCAATGGTCCGCAATGTTCCAGAACATTCCAAAACATTTGAGAGTTTTCTGGAATGTTTCCGAACATTCCCTAACATTACAGAATATTCCAGGATGTTCTGGAATGTTGTGGAATGCTCTCCAATACCCTCGAATATTCTGGACTATAGGGCGAAGCTTCCAGCCCTTATATCTTCAGAAGTACGCCTTGAGGTAAAAATGGGGACCATCTTCATGGATGGGGATAGAGGGCCACCACACTATATAACTCCCTTGATCTTACCGGGACTCGTTTCTGACTTTCACATTGTAGTACACTTTTATATATTGATTATTAACTCGTAGAATTCCGTTCGTACACCGGTGTGTTTGAGATTTTACACGCGATTTTGACCCTTATGTATAAAGAAAGTGTATGAAGAACACGGTCAGAATCGCTTGCTCTATTATCGCCCTTTACCATAGAGAAAACCGCAATGCGCCTGGTCACTCCAAATAATTTACTTATAATAATAATTTACCGGAGCGCGGGAATGTGCGCAGTTCTTGCGCATGCGCGGGAAAAATTCCTTTATCTACGATTTTGACCTTTCTATGTACAAAATTTCTCAAGGACAGTGTCAGAATCGCTGGACACGAAATGTCATTGGGTGTCATGGATGCCGCTTTTTGCGAACGCTAATTGGTGGTGCTTTTTGCTGGCCTACCCCGGCAAACAACAGGTTAAAATCAAAATGGCTCGTCTCCAATAAATGATTAGCAAACTTTGAGAAACTATTACTGTTTAAACACTTTATAAATATACTCCTTTTAAAAAAAACGCGAATAAGACTAAGTATTAATTATTTTTAATGATATTATTTCTGTTTCAGATTTTGACTGATGGCCCAAACAATAACAACAACGAGACAATAACAACCAAAACATTATTAACATCACAAAGTTACCATTTCAAAGCACTTTTCATCAAAAGCGTTCAACAGTTCTCAAGACATCCTGGGTAAATATTTAATTTCCTATATTTTACAGCACCTATCTCTTGACATTTCTTTGTGCACCTCTAGAGTCTGGCTGGAGAGTTCAAAAGGTCTCCCTCAACAGTAGGTGGGCAAAAGCATCCGCCTCCAAGACCTAGACAAAGCTCACCCCAAGAACCCTGTCACCCCTGCTAAGTCACCAAACATAGCGAAAACACTTGGGGTGACCCATGGCAGGGGTGTTCTTGTGGTGAAGTGACCCATATCTACCTCCCACATTGAGAAGATAAACAGGAGATTCCAAGATTACGTCACGGTTGAACCCTAATATTTTTTTTTTTTTTTAACTTAATGTTCAATTAAATTCTCTATTTTCTGTTCGAAAACTCAAATCGAAATTTTTCTATTTTAAGAAAATCAATTGAAAATCTGATTCAAAATTCATCATAAGTCTTGCAGAAAAGTCAATAAAAGTAAAAATGGATAAAATATATCCAAGACATCATGTAGGTATAGGGTTTTCCAATAAGAGGTGTTATTTTACGAAATCGGTAGATGTCACTTTTGAAGCTGTCATTTTTTGACATTTGACAAGTAGAAACTACGCCATTAATAAAAATGGAACGATACACGCTTCAACAACGCATTGAAATTATTAAATTAAATTACTAGAGCAACAGTTACGGTGAATGGATTGCGCTATCGAGAGATGATTAATGATTTTTTATGGCCAAAATTGGATGGTATTGATCTGGCCAACGTTTACTTTCAACAAGACGGCGCTACATGCCATACAAGCAACGAAACCATTGATCTTTTACAGAAAAAGTTTCCGGACCGTGTTATCTCTCGAAGAGGTGATCACAATTGGCCACCGAGATCTTGTGATTTAACACCTTGCGACTTCTTCCTTTGGAGCCACGTGAAAGAGAAGGTCTACGCCAACAGCCAAGCGTCGATTCAAGACCTCAAAGATGGAATTCGTGAGGCTATCGAGGACATAGGGCAGCAACTTTGCGATTTGGTTATGGAAAATTTCATGAAAAGGATATGGTCCTGTAAGCGGGGTCGTGATGGTCATTTGCCTGATGTTATTTTCCACTATTAACGGCATACCTTCCTCTTTATAATGAAATAAAAGTCCAATCATTTATATTAAAAAATGGCATTTTTCTTTGAATATCAAAATAACACCTCTTATTGGAAAACCCTGTAGATAGCATGTTCGGATTTGAATCTTGCAATCATACATTAAGACAGCAGCCAATAAAAATATCTTGATAGTTCTTCTTCGAAGTATGATTGGTAGAGTTGCACCCCGGCAAGGCGTTGGTCCTGGGTTCGAGTCCTAGATGCGACCGTATCTTTTTCAGATTTTTCTGTTATCAGATTTTTTTATTGAGTTTCGCTAATATTGTCTTCATGTAATTTAAAAAAATCTTTTCTTCGTGTTTTGAAATTCGAATTGATTGAATATTATTTCATTAATAATAATTGTAATGAATTTTTTGCGGCGGATGAAGTTTGGCGGCTGTTATTTTTGGCATTTGCTTTTTTAACACAATTTTTAACACTGGAGGTTCCCCACCACTTTCCCACGGCGTTCTAAGGAAACAGATGGTTTCCTCCTTCACCGTACACGTCAGGACTCTAATTTTTTATTTATAAAGAAGCTATTTTTTTTATTAAAATGACTCTAGACCTCCAATGTCCGGGCATACATTGTTAGCAGGCAGTATGCGAGTGCGTACATGGTGTTAGTTATTTATTTCAACACAATTTTTAACACTGATTTTTTTTTTTATTTCCAGCGGCTTTGCATTCTCAATACTATTCCCAATCATCCAAATGCTGGCTTTCCTGTTCTCCGTTGGCCACGACCCTCGCATCATAACGCTGGCCGTCGTCAATGACGAGGTCCCCCTCTGGAGCGAATGCCTCAACTCCTCGCTGATCACCGCCACCTACCATCCTGAGGAGTACACCTGCCACTATAACAAGCTGAGCTGCCGGTATATACAATCGTTGGATAATGAGATTATACAAAAGGTAAATTCACCTTCTCATATAAATTTTTATGCGTGTAAATATAAAATTTATGATGTAAATATAAAATCCATAAATTTATATGTATTATGTTCCCCGTCTTCCAAATGCTGGTGTTCCTGTTGTTAAATTGGCCTAGACCCTGCTCCATCATGCTGGCCATCGGTAATTTTTCAATCTGTGTTGATGTAATACCAGATTTCAAGATGCAGAATTTGACCATAATTTTATTTATGTGTTCATTTAAACAAGGGGTGCCCAACCCAACTCGTTTTGTGGGCCAAAAAAATATTACTGAGCTTAGGTGGGTCACGGGGGAAGGGGGGGGGGGGGGGTGGTAAACTACAGATATTACCTTTATTTTTCACCAGTGATTCGGTCTCCAAAACTGTTATTATTGTGAAACGGGGATCTTCAATGCTAGAAGCCATAAACTGACTATACACGCGCCTATGTGTGGCCTTTGCCATCACCCTCCACTTAATAAAATCAGGTCAGTTGTATTCGATCTTCCTAGAAATATGTGGAAAAAATATACTGGTTGGAATTAATTGCTAAATAAAATTTCTAGTGCGGCCATTCGCCTGACATTTTTCAAGCAATAAATCAAAATCCCTATCAAGAGTCCGAAGTCTAATAACAAGAAAGTTCCAATTTCACAAAATATTGTACAAATGTGATAAATTTACGAGAAGGTGTTTTTTCTTCTTTTTATATGAATACTGTAGTGTTCTGTTATTTGATAGACACAATAGCAGATTCTCCAACACACTTTGGATGGAGATTACTTCTTGGAAATAAATAGATTCTGGTTCGTTTATCTGGTTTTATTCAATACTTCGTATTACAATATTGACCTCGTTAGTCTACCTAACTAGGAGCTGGCTAAATTGGTTCTAACGAGTGTTTACAGAAAACACCCACTCTCAGCCCCCCCGACCCTCTGTCGGACAACTTAGGTACTAAGCTACCTGCCATCTAGCGGAATCTACTGACAGTTCATATCACCGCCATCTATGTCTAAAAGCCGGAAGCTTTTTAGATACACAAGAAATAACAAAATCCAAAACATAGAAAGCTGAAAACTTCATTTTGGGCCGCAAAAAATTTTCAATTGGGCCTCAGGTTGGGCATGCCTGATTTAAACGTTAATTGGGCTTTTATGTATGAACAGTTTTTAAAAATGTTATGTACACATAAAAGAGCAAGTTTCATTCCCCACGCGATTTAATCTCTGTGAACAAGAATTGTACATAAAATTAGTGCAAGAAGCAACTACATGACATGGAGCATGAACAATATCAACTAACCTTATCAATATTAGACCATTAAACGAAGACAAGCATTTTTTTTTCTAAATATTACATTTTTATTTATAAATCCATTTCTAATCTAATTGTCCTTCATCTTCCAGACATTCTTCGCCACCAAAGAGGAGGCCTTCCACGCGCTGGACACGGGCAAGGTGAACGGGATGCTGTACCTGGCCAGCAACTTCTCAGAGTCTGTCTTCGAGAGGACGGAGGACGGCAGAGCGGCCTCAGACGGCTCCCTCGAGAACAGCTTCGCCACGTACTGGCTAGACATGAGCAGTGAGTAGTAATTTAACTCAAATTAAGACAAAATTATTTCTGGTACACTATAAGTCCTGTAATATACAGTACAATCTCACTAATCGGGCACTATTAAAAACCAGAGGGTGCGGATTTTTGGAATGTTCGAATTACTGGATTATAGAGAAAAAATCATGGCGGAGGGTGCCAGATTATTGGACGTATTGGTCTATTGAAGTGCCAGATTAGTGAGATTGTACTGTACTTCTATGAAGTTATCGCTTCAATGTTTTTGATTGTTTTTTCAGGCCACAGTAATTTTTCGAAGATAAATTGAAGCATTTTTTTAGTTTGTTTTTATAAGACAACAATTGCAATGCCACTCAAAGGAAGGAAGTGTTTGTGTTTCAATTCTGTTTATTGAAATGGTTTTGGAAACACAATATTTTTTGTTTTTCTTTCTTCTGCATACACAAATAAATCAAAAGGTTTTCCGATGCGTAAGCAGGTCACATACAGCCGTGTTAGAAGCTTGGATTTTAAAAATTTACCTCTGCTATCCCCTACCGCTACTGTGTCTCCTTTGCATTTCCTCCCTCTGCCACTCTCTCGTCCCCCACCAGTCCGTCACCCCTCCCCCGCCAGTCCTTCCTTCAATGTCCCTGTTCCCGCCCCCGTTGACCTCCCGCGCCTCCTTTCCTTTCCGCATTCCTCTTCCACCTTCACTGTCTTCCCCCCTCATCTATATCACTCACACATTGAAACTTTCATGGGTGTGCACACAACAAATCATCAAAGTTTCATTGCAATCGGATGAAAGGTATAGCAAATAATTTCATAAGGCCAGAAGAGCTCACCATAATTTTTGTTATTAATTTTTTCCATTAGTTACACTCTGTAAAGATTTTATTGGGATGAAATAGTAAATTATTTAGATATCTTCCATTAATAAACTGATTTGTTCCATACTCTGCAATAAGGGTCGACCGAGACAGGTTTTTCATTTTCGGCCAAGACCGAGAATAAATTAAAATCTCGGCCGAGACCGAGAGCCGAGACCGAGAATAGATAAATTGAGAATAAAAAATTAAAATTCGCTATTTTTTGCATAATATAGTATATTTAATAGTGTAATAATAATTTGTTTTAAATAGTTTTAATAATCAAAATTGAATCACATAAAAATGCAATTTTTCTGCATTTTCACCCTTCAAAGAGTGTCGCCTCATGTCGTATAATTGACCAGATCTGCTAATATCCAACACATGTATAAAATAATACGTAATGATCTTGATTTTCATTTAACTAGATTATGTAGTTATTCTGGCTAGTAATTATAATTAATCACAACAACACATAAAAGATTTTATTTTTTTCTACTACGAACAAAATTCAAACAAACTTCCTTTAACTACAGTTGTTTGTTTACAAAAGTAGTGAAATGAACGAACGGCTCGAGTTCTCGGTAGAATTTGTAGCAGAGAATGCCGAGACCGAGACCGAGATCTCGGTCGACCCTTACTTTGCAATACCCTAATGGAAAATGCCGTTGTTGTTGCAGAACTAAAAGCATTTCTTTAAAAATGTACGGGTTACTTTTTAACCTTTTACAGCTGTCAGTAGTATTTTTGTTTCTCTGTCCATCGCCATATCTAACTCATTTTAGACCAATGGTGGAGATTGCCGTCTTTTTTTTGACACACCTCAAATGGACTTGTTTACTTACTTATAAACATTATTTATCTTTTTTACTCTGTATAATCGCTTCCCAAAGTTTGTGCACTTTTGAGTATCCCAGACATCTTGCATAAAGATTAAAAATGTCTCATTACCGGATTTCATCACTAAAATAAAATCAGTAAGATGAGGAAAATCGTAATTCAAAATAATATGTTTGCATTTATATGGTGTACTTATAAAATTATAATACATGCATTGATTTGAATTACACTAAAACATTAGATTATTATTTCTAAATCGGCAGGTCAAATATCAAAATGTAGTGCTTTTAGGTAATTGACATTTAAAAAATGTCCTCATTCTAATAAATATTTTTTATCTATGGCTATAAAAGTCTATAATTAATTTTGGCAACAAAAATTAATACAGCAATTAATTTCAAGTTTTTGAACTTTGATTTTGACATTCAAATTTTTTTAACCACTTACCTACCTGTTATTTAACTTTAAATAATTTGCATTTTTAAGCCGTAAAATAATTATTTAGTTTTTTTATTTATTTTATGGAATTGCGTTATTTTCAAAGAAATAATTATGATTCACACACTCTTTCATGCTGACCTTCGTTCCTTTATCCTTTTTTGTTTGTTTTTTTTTTATGTGAATACCTCACAAGAGTCCCAGCTGCTCTCGTCTGGAGCAAGTGAGACTAAGGCATCCCAAATTGGAGTATGTTGTGTTATGAGGCTGAAGGTAGTGGGGAGGGGAAGGAGATGGGGAAGATGAAGGTGGGCTTGCTATTCAGATCTGGTCACCAAACGCCGTTTCAAGCAACATTCCAATTCTGAATGGTGGTCTTATACCAGGGCGATACTAAGAGTATCTTCCACTCTGGAACGTGCTGCAAATATACGATAAATTATTTTTTTAAATGAATTAATTTTGAAATAACATAATTTAATCAAATAAAATTTATTTGCCCACACCGGGATTTGATCGAGTTAAAAACCTTACCCCTCGACCACGAAGGTCGTCATAATCCTAATCCTATATTTCCCTTTACCCTGCTGGGTTCTTGAATAATTAAAAATTCACTCATATTATCACACTTTGTACATTGGATCCATCCACACGATGCCCGTATAATGCACTGAGCCGCTCCCAACTAGCATATAAATAATTAAGCTTTCAAAATAAAGTTAAAAAATCCATTATGACTATAATATATATGATTCCCATCGATGTTTGCTAGTTGGGAGCGTATCAATGCGTTGTGTGGGCACGGGGCTGGCCCTAAATTAAACGGTGCCTGGCGCTAGTAAAAGCTTAAAGGGCTCTGTGTCAGATGTTAGATATTACCAGCGCCATGGCTCCTTGGCACCTTGGCAAGTCCAAGTCCGGAGCGGGCCCATATGGGGTCATTTACTATCATCAGCGGAAAATTTGTAATTGGTAAATTTGCTATTTTGTTAAAGATAACGATTATAAATATCGTTAAAAATTTTTACGATTAAAAATATCGTTAGCGATTTTGTTAATGATATTTTTCAAATTTGACCAATAAAATTCCAACTTCGGACCCGATTTACTCGAAAACGAAAGCTCAAATCAAAAAACTTATATCACAAATTGACTCCAAATGTGATGTAGATTTTTTACCAGTTTCCTGCTTGTACTATGAGTTTCCGAACACCGTGTAAATAAAACTTTAGTAAAGTTGTTTGTGTTTTTTTTATATATACATATTAAAAATCAACTTCCAAAAAGTTACGAAAATACTGACGATGGGTCAGAGAGGCCCACAAAAAAAAATTGAAATGAATTTACTTAAAGAAATTTAACTTTAAAAATTTAAAACTTACGGCTCTGGCGTCACTAAATTCGAAGCTAATGGAAGCGGCGTATGAGTCACGCGCGGGGGAGGGGAGTATTTAGATATTATTATTGTTGCTAAGACGGAGCGGCCCCCGCGTCAGCAGTTAAAGGTTAAGATAATGTATTTTATGCAATAATAAATGTTATAAATATCTCTTCAAATTGGCCACATTTTGGCCAGCAAAAGCTCTTGGGTGTTTGCAAATTGGCCAAAATGTAACCAAAATCGCTCCAGTGATTAAGAGGTTAATGAAGTTGTCAAACTGTGCAAAATGTTGATTAATTTCCATCTCTTATGCATATTTCCAGACCATCAGATCTCCCACTTTGTGAAGAAGAAGCTGTACAACGACTACGAGAAGTTCGCCAAGTCGCTGCTCATCGACTGCCAGTCCTCGCCAAAACTCGCCAATATCCCCGTCCACTTCCAGGATCCTGTCTACGGCACCAGGAACAGTTCCTACACCGATTTTATGGCACCCGGCCTCATGGCAACGTGAGTTAATCATTCTACTTCTTCATAAATCATCAAAATGAGATGCTGAGATTGTTAACCTTTTCCCCACGTTGAACTACTCCGTTTTTTCAATACCCATATGCGGTACATGTATATGTCATATTTCAAATACCTATCCATCCAATTTTATGTCAAATTACAGCATATTATGGCTCATCTGTTTATATACTATGATTTATCATACTATATAAACAGATGAGATTATTATCTACAATTTGAAACCAAATCGTCGTCTGTAAACACTCCTAGATGTTTATAAAAAACAAAAAACGTACCCATATTATCTTAAAGACGGCGCCATTTATCCGCGTGCTTGTACTCAGGACACTGCGTTGATAGACACAAGTGGTACCTCAATCACTTATTATTATCAATTCGTATAAACAAGTTCTAAAACTTCTGATGACACTAAAATTAATAAAATTTTTATGTAAATTCAAAATCACAGTTTCACAACATAAACAAACGTGTGCGAATACGCGCGATCTCAATAATAAATGTTATCGACGCTTGTCCAATTTGGTCAGTCGGAATCGCATGGATGCGCCTGCGCAAACTACTAGCGCCATCTGTGGAGTAAATTGAGAACTATTTAGCATTCAAAGGCACGAGGACACATTCACTTGATTATAGATGTTTTTTACGAAATACAATTTTACTTTCGAAATATGCCTGAAGATGTCAGCATCGTGATAGTTACACGAATATCCTAGCGAGCGGGAAAAAATACTGTGACATTGTAGCGCTGTCATATCGGCAGTCGAAGTTAGCGTAACAAGGGCTGATACGGGCGCGTGTGAGGCATGGCTTTTGCCGTATCAACTGTTGTTACGATTGCGTGGAAAAAGTTAAGGTATGAAAGAGACATGCGTGTATGAGTGAGACAGCGTTAGTAATGCATAAAAGAGTGTATTTGTTGTCGATTCGTCCTCTCTTCCATACCTTAAGGGGGCATACATTAATTACATTCTTCCAATCTCTAGACCCCTCTCCCCCCCCTTGGTGAGATAAATTTGGGCCACTTTGAATATTATTTTCAAGTAACGTTGTAATTTATGAATGCATTAAAATGTTGGGCGTCAAATAGTAATGTATATTAAGATCTTAACTGTATTGTGTAACTCTTAAATACAAAACATAAGTAAATATGATTGCCCAAAATAAATGAAAGCTCGATAACAATAAATAGATTTATTAATTTTACGTTATTCAATCATAATTCAAAATTTAGTTAGTATGAGACTCAATTTTAAATAATTCAATTCAATAATAATACTCAAGGTTGCAAAAGGTTCTAAGAAAACCTTTTTAGTAGAATTTAACCCCTCCGAATTTTCGCGAATATTCGCTTATGATGTCTCAAACAAAATGACATTTTACGAAAACTGTTATTACCGCTTCACAATTTTAAATAATAATTTTAACACTCTATAAATGAAACATTTCTGAACGTAGCCGAATAGTAAAAACTGTTTTAGAAAGGTCACAAAATAAGCTTTCGAATTATTATATTACAAATATTAACAAAATATTAACATTTGTAAATATTAAAATTTAGAATGCAAACATTAAAAAAAATGTAAAAGTGACTCACGTGATGTTTAATGTGAAAACGGTACTAAAATCACAGATTATGTAAACAACATTACTTATTCCATTGTATAAATGTATAATAAACACTTTTGTCACTTCACTTTTTTTATAATTTCATAAAAAAATATTTAATAAAAATTAACAATGTCGAGCGGCCCGGCAATTTTTACCTGGCAATTTGGCGGGAAAAAATTTGTGTCAACCGTGCCACTGACAGAATATTCTTGTTATGTATTTCTATGGACTACTTGAATAGGGATGTACAGCTTGATCTACTATCGACTTTTTACTTTTTGTTTTAGGTATGTCATTAAAAGAATAACGGAGTTAGAACGATTTCTATGGAGACGCACGCGTTGACGTATAAACACGTTTATTGTATTTGACCGCTGTCGTATTTCTAACGCATATATCTGCTTAAGTTGGTGACCGGTTAAGTTAATCACTAATAATACTGTCACAATGTAAAAGGATTCTAGAATGATCTATCTGGATATTTCATATTAAAAATATGGCTCGCCATCTTTTTGCAAGTTGACATCCCAACGAGAAAGGATGTATTAAGAACATTAAAGGTTAAACCATTTTTAAAGAAGCTAATAATTAATATTGAAATTTATATTACGGAGATCGATGTTCTGAAGCCGGCCCTTGCTTGGCCCATGTGGTCACATCCTTCGTGTTGCTCGCTCCAAAACTAACTCCCCTGTGTAGAATTCACGACCAGCAATCTTCGAGTTTCAGTGGTCACGTGGTTCAAAGGTTTGGCCCGCACACTAATTACTGGGATAACAGCGTAGCAAACAAATTATCTTATTTTGATTAATGCAGGTAGGAACCATTCACTACCGGGGCAGGTAGCGACTGCTACAATGTAAGATTTTGCTGGACCCCCCCCTTTTGAGCTAACGTAATTAATGCATGCCCCCTAAGATATATGTTCACAACATTAACTTAACCTTACGGGATTCTGGTCCAGTGGAGATTTTTTTAAGTGATAAAATTTATTCATTTAGAGTGGTGGGGAAGAGGGAGGTTGGGAAGTGTCTGGACTATTCAGATATAGTCACTAAACATTATTATGCTGTAATCAGATGTAAAGTCGCAAGAAGGAAATCCATAATTGATTTTATTTTGGATATACAAACATGCACAAGCTGGAAAAATGTAAACTGTCGATTTCTCAAAAACAAAAAAAAAAATAAAAAACATGGATTAAACCATAAAGCAATGTTTCTATGTATTATAAAATTAATTTCAGAATTCTGTTCTTCTTGGCTACAACCGCCACAGCAAACCTGATGATTGCCGACAGACTGGAAGGAGTTTGGGATAGAATCGTGGTAGCCGGAGTCAACAGCAGGGAGATACTGACAGTACACATAGTTATTCAATCCCTCATCATCATCGTGCAGGTAAAATAATCATTCCAATACTAAGCTTCTCAATTCTCAACTGTACAATGTTATGGAGCCAATGAGCACTTTTATTATTACCGTGACAACATACATTCCTTATCACAGTGATGCTGCAGCTCTTTCAAAATATGAGATACACAACAAACGTAGGTTTGTTTCCTCCAAAGGATAACATGTAATCATTTTTTGCATTCTCTCACATACCGCACCGTGACGTGTCTATAGACCCCTACAATACTATTAGCCGTGACGATAATTTTGAAATTATAGAAATAGTTACAAGGATAATATTGAAGTGTGAGTGAATTCCAAAAATTAAAAAATGTAAAATGTCAATGTGCTGATGGTTTTGCTTTTGTTCTTAAAGGCCCGCAACCTGGATTTCTGCCGATTTATTACATATTTCCCTTAAACACGGTAAGTATTAAAGCTCTTCAAAAAATATATGTTCTTCTTGAAGATAATATCTAGACTTTGCCCGCGCCGAAACGCAAATTATATAAAATTTCCTCGATAGAAAAAAATCGCAAAGTATGCTCCAAAAATTTTTATAAACACATTTGTTTCAGTTATTTTACAAGTTATATGTATGAAAAAATTCACAGTGTTTCTTTAAATGCTGTTTAAGACAATGCCCGCGATTTTTTTTTTTTTTTTTTCTTAAACGAGTCGTGTTTAATTAAACATTTTCGCAATTTTCGCACCAATTTTGTCGCTGTAAATGTTAGCGCTCTCCTCTAACATTCGTAATTTCGTATCTCTCCATCTTCTTCTTTTCGGGCCCAGTTGTAGAGCCTTAAACATGTAGTGCTGCAACTCTTTCTTACACACTAAATAACAACAGTCTCACATATAAAGAAAATGAAACGCAATTCCTATTGCTGTGGCTGAACCGTAATAAGAAAAATCTGTTTCATCCAAAGGATAAAAGAAGTACTTTTGAGAAAATAGTCATGTATTTTGTGTGTTTCATCTTTTGTGTCACCATTATTTAATGTGTAATAAAGAGCTGCAGCATTATAGTGATAAGGAATGTATGTTTATTGACTTTTTTATGCCGTCACGGTACCGTAACCATGAATCGTCACGGTAATAATAAAAGTGTATAATTAAATTTCGTAAACACAGTTTTGTTTTGGAAATTTATAAGGGTCGACCGAGATCTCGGTCTCGGTCTCGGTCTCGTCATTCTCGACTACAAATTCTACCGAGAACTCTGTCTCAGTTTTCAGTGAAAAATTGCCGAGTTTCTCGACCATAACCGAGACCTTTGAAAGTAGGTACGGTATAGGATAATGGGATTCAAATCTACCGCGGGCGTCCACATTCGTCACTTGGTGTCAGTGCGTGCCACGACAGCTCTCTCAGCAGTTCAAGTGCTGTGATAGAAATAGCGCTTGATAGCTTTCTTAGAGAGCCAATATTGCAAAGAAATGCAAATATTTTTGAGTATTGGTATTCGTCACCATATCAAGTACTTACGCCTGCAGCAAAAAAGTTTTTATCATCACCGCCTACTAGTGTAGCAAGTGAACAGCTCTTTAGCAGAGCTGGTCAATTATACGACACGAGTCGACACTCTTTGAAGGGTGAAAACGGAGAAAAATTTCTTTTTATGTGCCGCAACATCATGTTGTCTAATTTTGATTATTATTTCATTTCATTTTCTCAATTTATCTATTCTCGGTCTCGGCTCTCGGTCTCGGCCGAGTTTTAATTTATTCTCGGTCTCGGTCTCGGCCGAGAATGAAAAACGTGTCTCGGTCGATCCTTAGAAATTTAGACCCCGATTGGGCAAATATTTGGATTACAAGGCATTTCATGTGTTCTTCTTTATCACACCCCTTTGCTCCATTTAATGAGTTTCGATTCTAAATAGTTGTCTTTCACCGGGGCGATACAAAGAATATTCTACCACTTTGGTAGGAACGCTCTCCATAATCAATGAATTTTCAAACCATCCACAACTCTAGTTCTCCACGCAAACCTCTTCTCCATCTGTATCGACTTTTGAAGAACATAAAACTGGATTAAAACTGAAGTATTGACTAATTTTATTTTATTTTCTAGACAATTGAAGTTATGATCGTCACCTTCCTGGGCTACCGAGTGCCGTTTAACGGAGATGTAGCTACTGTGGCCATACTGTTGATGCTGCAGGGCTTTGTAGGAATGTGCTACGGTTTCTTTGTTTCCATCATATGCAATTCCTACTCAATTGCATTCTTTGTGTCTACCGGTAGCTTCTACCCAATGATTCTGCTTTGCGGTAAGTTATTTCAAAATAATTCACGTTATTGATTTTCTTTTTTACATGCATCATCTATATTACTAATTCTTGCTGATAGTCGCTTGGCCATTTTTTTTACAATAGCTCCACATTTCCCTCAGGGTCTGTGTCATCTTTGGGGATGCTGTGCCCCCCAGTATTTTAGGGAAAGAAAGGAAAGAAAGTTGCGAGATGGAAAAAGTTATCAGGGGTGGGCATAGGCGTAGCCAGGTTTTGATTTAGGGTATGGCAAAAAATAAAAATCTAGAGTAGGTACTGAAAAAATGTAGGCTCCTACCACATATTCATGCTTTAGGCTCTTTGAATACAAATAATAAACACCTCTGCCATAGGTCAACCCAAGTGGTTCGCCATGTTTGTTGATTTAGCAGGGGTGCCCAGGTTCATGGGGTGAGGTTTGTCTAGGTCTTGGAGGCGGATGACCTGGACACACTGAACCCCAGATTCCTACCCATCCTTTAATTCCTTCACAGAACTCCTGTCCTGGAAATTATTTTCCTCAAGGCCTCCTGTGTGGAGCTCATGTAAAAAAAAAAAAAAAGAACGGAAGAAGGAAAAGCCATCCTGTGAAGTGCTGTAAATTTGAAAACGCCACTTGGTCGACAATCCCAGAGGACAAGCATCGGCCAGCCAGGGTGGAGCAAACACCCACCTTGCCCCACTGTGCCTACTCCCATGGGGGTGTGTAGGAATCTGGGGGTCTATGTGTCCAGGAGTGACGGAAGTATGGATCCATTCTTCCCATTGCGATACAAGTCAAGAGTCTGCGAGAGAGTCCAGCTGGAGAAGTCAAAGAGTCTCCCTCAACCATTCTCTCTCAATCCGGCCTG
The DNA here is from genome assembly GCA_917880885.1 of Limnephilus marmoratus. NCBI lineage: Eukaryota > Metazoa > Arthropoda > Insecta > Trichoptera > Limnephilidae > Limnephilus > Limnephilus marmoratus. The sequence goes on from OU862926.1 coordinate 34,876,393, forward strand.
CAATGCAGCTGATTGGTAGACGCATCTGCTGCCTAGACCCAGTCAAACCTCACCCCTTGAACCCAGTTACCCTGTTAAGTCACCAAACATAGCGAGTCACTTGGGGTGACCTTGCAGAGGTGTTGGTTATCCAATAAATGGTTCCCGGGGCGGCGGTATCATACCTGCCTCCCAAATCATCTGGTGGAGTTATTGCAGTAGATCGTTTTTTTGTTGTAAATTTGTCCTATGCATTATGACAATCTTGGCAGGACATGGCAATATTGACAGCCGACACCTTGCCTGGCAAGAAAATTGTTTGGCAACAAGCAATAATAGGCAATTTATCTTGCTCATTTACCAGCACCTTAAATTGGAATTATCTAAACAAGTATCCTCTTTTCTATCAAGCATAGTCTAAAATTACCTCCCCTCCATTCAACATTTCATCTCTTCAATTAACAATAATTTTAGGCTAGAACACCCTTGTAGGATGAAAGCCAGATATATGTTCAGAAAGTAAGTGTACTGTGACCATAACGGGCGTAGTTTTTAGTTTTTTGAGGGTTGGCAACACTGAGTGATAGAAGGGGATCTCCTGACCAGAGCGAGCATCGCAGAACATTGTAGTACGTAAACTCATGTTGTTGTTGCATGAAAGATGTCGGCAAAAATCCCACCAAGTGCTGTGATCTGCTTTTTACTCACAAAAGGTGAGGATTTCTGATCTCTATTGTGACTGGAAATGATAGTGGGCGACTCATTATACACGCCTGGGAAAAACAAACACAGTCGCCAAAGTGGCGTCACACCAATTCCCCGTCTGCCAGAAAATTGAAAACCACAATTTCAGGCAAAAAAATCATGGCTTCAGTGTTTTGGGACCGAAAAGGCATCATTTTGGCCGAATTTCTGCCTCAGGTTGCACCATCAATGCGCAACAATATTGTGATACCCTAAAAAACTCAAAAAGAGCATTCAAAACAAAAGGAGGGGAATGCTGACCAGAGAAGTGTGCTTGTTTCACGAAAACGTCCATTCTCACACGACCTTAGCCAACAACACGCTCTTGGACTCATTTGGTTGGGATGATTTGAACCACCCCCCATATTCCTCTGACTTGGCCTCTTCAGATTATCATCTTTCACCTTCCTGAAGGCACATATGGATGACAATAAATTTTCAACCGACGAGCAGGTGCAGAAAGTGGTTCTGAAATGGGGGAAGGAGCTGGCGGGAGAATTCTTTGAGGAGGACATAAAGAAACTTGTGCCACGGCTCAACACATGCATTGAATGGGATAATGATTATTTGGAAAAATTGTCAACAAGTGTATAACAATATTCTGAAAATATTTTATCAAATACACTTTTTAAAAATAAATAAAAAAAATTCAGTACACTTACTTTCTAAACATGCCTTATAATTGGAAAAAAAGGCTTGGAATTTTTAATTCAAATTTGCCTGCATTTACAAATGAAATGTTATTCTTTGACTTTTACTAGAATTTCCAAGTAATAAAAAAATTTCTGGGCATTTTGGCACTTTTAATGCAATTTTCTTAGAGGTAGTACACAACCTTATGCTAGCTCTACACTACTCGCGAAGTTCCTCGACGAAATATTCGGGAAAGTTGACCGAAGTTCGAAGTACGTCGCTACACACTCGTTCAACTTTGCGAGAACTCATTCGCGCGGTGGTGCTGTCACGACTCGCACGTCATGGACGCTCAAGTAGCAGCTGCCGTTGCAATGTGCACGCTCGCGTATTATAACTATGTACATATTTTTACATTCATAAGTACAAAACCCAAGAAATAACAACTAACACGTACATTAGAAACACTAGATCTCATGGTCAAAAACATATCCAACAAGTAACTACTAACACAACATTTGGGCAAAAAAGCTTCTTATATTATGGCATTAAACTCTACAATAAAATACCACTCTCACTCAAAAACCTCAACATTATAACATATTTCAAATAAAAAGCTGGATACTAAATATAGGCAGATCAGAAATAGAAAATATACTGATATCAAATACAGACTAAAACCAAATCTAGTGAACTGAATTATAAAGAAAACATTATCTTATTTACTTTATAATTATTTTAAAAAAATACTTCATGAAATATGTTATGTCTAATTCATATTAATTTCTTATAATTAAATTATAATATGTAAATGAAATCCTCAGCACGGGAGATCCCAGTGAGGATATCATTATCTCTACTTGTTACTAAGAAATGAAGACAATAAACCGTTATTATTATTTATTGACGCATCTTTTTTTCTACGGTAGCTCCTGTACGTAGCAAAAAGCGAATCCTTCTTTTTCTTTAATTCGTCTACGGGTATTTCTAACATGCCCCGGTCGCAGGAGCAACAGAATTTGCTCCTGTGACCACTGTATTCCACTCATAATCGTGCCGTGTGACAATACAAAAAAAAATAATTGCTAGCGCGCACGTGTATTCACGACGACGTATTGAAGCGAACTGAAGTTAACCGAGTAGTGTAGAGAGGCACTTCGTGTAGGCACTTCGTGCAACCTCGAGTCCTTTGACTCGGGCGCAAAAACTGACAAAAACTGGAGGTCGCCCGAGGCGCGCCAAGGTTGGACGAAGTAAGACGAAGTGCCTCTCCGCACTATCGTATTCGGCTAACCTTGTTCAACTTCGCGAATAGTGTGGAGCTAGAGTTACATTGTTTAGTATTAAAACCATGAAATCGTAAACACTACAATTAACTTATTTTTGGCTAGCAACTTTGAAATTTCTCCAGCGCATCTTTATATATTGTAAGAAAATACTTTTTTTACTAAAAGTAAGTACTTACTTATTTAATAGACAATTTTCTTTTTTTTCAGGAATCGTCTGGCCCATTGAAGGTATGACCAAGGGACTCAGGCTTGTGTCTCTCTTCCTTCCATTCACCATTCCCATCCAGTCTTTGAGAAACATCATCGAAAAGGGATATTTCTTCACAGACTTCCACGTCATTGATGGATACCTCGTGTCAATCGGATGGATCTCATTCTTGATTATATCGTGCTATCTTACTCTTCGTTTCCGCAAGTCATAACCTTAAAATATCATAGTGATATTAACTTGGTATTAGCTATTATTAAACATGTAAGATTAAGCCCATTAGTTTTCCAGAAATTCACATCTTTCAACTAAACAAAATGGCCGTTCAGGGCTTTTGTTTAGTTGAAAGTTTCCCGTTAAACGTCGATTCTAAGTCCGTTTCAGCTTTTTAACAAATAATGATCAGCAGAAGAGGACAGCCATCATGTTGATAAGCTGACAAGCTTATTACAATTTGATAGAAAGCTGAAATGCACTTAGAATCTGCATTTAGAATCTGGATTTTTCAAATGTCAAAAAAAAAAAAAAATGGTGCTGACAATGTTACATTTTAATTTCTTAGAAACAACTAGACCTAAGAATATGATCAGTAGCAACACGTAGTTAGATTCATAACTGAAGCGATTATGTTTTGTTATGTGACTGGCACAACTTAGTCCTGCTGAGTTGTTCCAGGACGCAGCCTGCAGAGTGAAGATTGCTCTGATGACAGCCAATCTCCAATAAGAGTGGTAGGTTCTCAAGGCTATTAAAACATTTTAACGAACTTGACTGGTTACTAATTGTAAACCCAGGCACTGTGGGTTCAATTCCTCTGCTAACTAAGTTAGAACTGAGGTAAAAACATATGAGCCCGCTTATATGAATACGGAATGTTCCTTGTCAAAGTTTGTTACACAGATATCCATGGATAATACGGAATATTCCTTTTATTAATAGACAATCAAATATGGCATTTGTTGGGAGTACCAACCTTATAAAATAAATTCTCGTCAAAATAAAAACAATAAGTACCTAGTACAATTCGAATTTTTCCAAATACCTACTACTGGATTGAGATTCAAGCTGCATGTCATCCATCAATAAGGTATACATCCCAGTCTTAAATGGTTTGTATGGCAAGCAGAGTTTGTCTTTGTGATTATTCTATTACCTTTCTTTCGTACATTTACATTTCATGTTCTTCTGTTATAAATATAGGTTCAAACTTGTCAATAATGCGTTCACTTCAAAACAAATTATTGTTTTATATGGCAATAATCATTTTTCTATGATTGGCAGCATTGATTATCTATGAAATGTAATATAAATATTAAAATGAAGTATACCGCATATGTGAACTAATTAACAAAAGTAAATTGTAACATGCATATTTTTTGCAAATTTTTTTGTCTCCCCCGGCGTAAATATTCACTTTTTGTGATAATAAAGCTAAATCTAATTGTTTGAATAAGAAATATTCCATATTAACCAAGAAGCGGAGGTACGACATAAATAATCTAAGTTTTATTGGCCCTTACTTTTCAATGGTCTTTTAGCTGAACGGTGCACATCACAGGGTACAAACGAGCTGGCTTAGATTCTTATCAGTGGCAACATGTGAAAGAAATAAAGATTAATTTGTATTTAATTAAAAAAAGATGTCATTGGAACATTTTACGATCTTATATAATATTTCATATCAAGGATGTAACATCACCCAATATATTTTATAAGATAATATAGCCAGAAAACTTGGCAGATATATCTCAATCGCTTCAGATATGAATCTCGCTGTCTTTTATGTAAATATTTATGTTATACTATTGGAGAAATTAACACAATTGTGAAAGACGGACAATACACAATTCAATAAAACATACATATTTGAAATATGTACGTTGAAAAACCAAAAGTAAAAATGAACTAAATTACATATTTATTTAATAAAACAACTGATATTGTTGTTTTTTAAAACAAAGTGCTTGTTTAAATATTATTAGTAATTAATCTGTTAACAGTAAAGTTAAAAGAATTCATAATCTGCTCTTTCAAAAATGGCGCTAATTTAATTATTGTTGGAAAGAGTGTTTAAAATATTCAGATGAATTGTTTAATTTTTGGTTGTGCATAATCAATATGAATATGAATAAATTGTTTTGTTCATGTATAAACTTAATTCTTTCAAGAAAGGCATACAAATACAATATTGGATTGAATCTCTGATACTGTAGGGGCGTGTAAATAGCCCCTGACACAAGGGAATGACTACCCTATGTAAATTAACGAATATTGAATTCTTCCCTATGTGACACAAAAACAGTTGACCCAGCAATTCCAAAATCCAAAGTGAAAACAAACAATACTCACTCAGAGAATGCAGCTCATGCACGATGTCCAACACAAAAGATACTTCTTTTCATTAAAAATATCAAGGCGGTATTGCATAATCTTAACAGATGTTTCGCACAGCAAGGAAGTTTCAACAATGAATAAATTTGCATATTAATAATACGTGCCAAAAATCTTGTACAACAATAATTCAATTATTGGGTGAATCATTTGATAATGACTGACTAGGAGAGACATCTCTTGGCTTTGACTCACACTCCCGTCGGAAGTAATTGCCTGCTTCACAGAGGTAAGAAAATGCATGAATATACTGAATTTCAAGTCACATAGGTAAATTCAATACAATACAAAAACCATAGATGGCGCCCTCATGGTCTCATAGCGTATTTATGGCGCGTATCCAGATACAATGTTGTATTTTTATGCCTTCGTTGAAAGAATTAAGTTTGTACATGGACAAAACTATTTATACATATTCATATTGATTATGTACAAATGCAAACAAATAATTTATCTGAATATTTAAAAGCATAACTTCCAAAAAGTGTTTTTTCATAAAAAAAAAAAATTATCGCCATCTATGAAAAAGCGGATTGTGAATTCTTTTAAGAATACCCTTAAATTTTATTATCAGCAAAATAAATTAATTATTTATAAGTGCATTAGTGGTATGTATTTGGGAACATGAGAAGGATTATTCACTATGTTTAGATGTTTAAATGTTTAGATTATAGAAATATCTTTTTGCAACTGTGACAGAGTTGTCAATAATAAAACGAGTAAGTGGCATTTTATAAAACTAATAGACGAAATTCATTAACAGCCTTACTAAAAAACTTGTGAATATCTTACTCAATTGATAAACGACCGTGGATGTGAAAACATTACTAATTAAAAAATGGCCACCACGCTTGCGCAAATCAACAGATGTTCAACGCAGCCAACCTAAAAACGTCTTCACGTTATTAGTAAAGTTGCAGAAATACAGTAACGTTCACCGGTCGTTAAGTGTTTTTTTCATTAGTAAGGCTGTAAATGTTTAATATTGAACCATGAAACAAATGAATAAAATTGTATTTTCAACAACTAATTAGTGTCAAATATGTACTTTTGAAAGTCAGTGAAATTACAGGTAATTTTTATCATTATTGATACTACATTTTTTATGAGAGTAGGTAAGTAATTATTTTTATGTTGGTATGAGATGTCAGTGATTCTATGTGGATATACAATTTGGTCTTTTTTAGATATGAAAATATACTTACATTCATTTTTGTAGGTAAATATTATAGGCATTCAAATTGATAGACCAGCTGATCAGGGAAAGCGTAACAAACCAAGGGTAAGAGACTGTCTCCTTTTCTGCGATTTGTTAATAAGTGAATTTGACAGAATTCAGGCAACTCGCACTGTAATAATCACTATTTAGACCTCGAATATAAAATCTGCTTCTGATTTACTAGTCCTTTTTACAATGGCGCGCTAAATGCTGGTTGAAAATAAAAACTTATCCACAAATCCCAAATCAGGTAAACAAATGTTCAGACTTGTTTCCAAAATTGATTATTTTGTTACATTATTTAGTTAAACACTTTTATAACATGTTATAATTTACCCCATTAATTATTAGCTAGGCTTAAAAGGCGATTCTATTAAAAGCAAAAATTCAGATTCGGCATAGAAAAACCTTACTTTAAAAGGAGTTAACTTCTCTGGGAAGGGTATAGTTATTTCAATGTCTGCTCTTCAGCAATTAACTTACGATTGTTGTAGTTTATTCAATGCACTCGCAAACCCTCCAGCCGAGCGAATCTATATCTTTTGCGGGATCGTTATTAGATAATGGGCGTGTTCTCCTGTCAGATTTATGTGATTTTTATGGCTGTTATTTGCTTTTTCTATGTACAACTTACATTAAATGAGTAAATAACATAGAGATATACTATAGAGGCGCTATGCCTTACAAATATTTTCGAAATTCGAGTTCATCTCAGGCTTGCGGAGGTTTACGGGAGGGGTAGTTTGACAATTTCCGTCTTCTACCGAACTAAAAAATGTGGTCCGAAGGGCACGAAGGCGATTGCAAAGCAGGGGTTTACAGACTTTTCAAGTAGAGGGCCGCTTACAACGACATCAAAGTTCATCACTTATATTATTCAACCTAGTTATTTTTTACAGTTGCGATGCCTATTTTTGATAAACTTTCAAAATTACTGGTCACGCTTTATACAAATATTTTTTAGAAAAATCTTTAGATTCACCTTAATTACTATAAAAGACAACTTTTTGCATTCGGTTAGATGGAAAATACTGCATTTAAAATTTCAATTATGAGTATGACATCGCGCCATTCTCGGCCGTGATTTCTGGAACGATTGAACTTAGCTCTGAAGCCGGGTATTGAACCATTCAAGGGACTTACAATAGACTCCACACCGAGCGCGAGCCCCCATGTAAGTATACCTGCAAAAATGCACATGTATTTTGCCTGAGGGCACCGCGTAGTAAGGACTCAGGTGTTCAACAGTCTGAATAGTCCATTCACACATTGTATGAACACCTTTTAAACTTGTTTTTGACAAGATGCGTATCTCATTTAACGATGTAAGTATCCCCACAATAATGCAAGTGTTTATTGCCTGAGGGCACCGCGTAGTAAGGACTCGAACTTACAACAGTCTGAATAGTCCGTTTCATACATTGTATAAACACCCTTTGCATATGCTTTTGACCAGATGCGTACCGTGTAACGTGCTTTGGACACGATGGTTGTAAGTCAACTAAATTCGTGAAATATTGAATTGGATCGGCCCCCTTCAAATCCGTTGAACCAATTTAATCGCTTATTGTCTCATCTATGTATATATATAAATGGTAAATAATCACGCATACTTGCAGCAAATCGTGTTTAAAACGATCTAAACTAAAATATATGAAGGTAAAAATCACACAAATCTGACAGTAGATCAAGTCTGTTATCTAATAACGATCCCACAAAAGATATAGAATTGCTCGGCTGATGCCAAAAATATTTTTATGTGCTTTGCCTCCTCATTTGAGCCTGTCAAAATGATACCCTGACATGTGTTATGGCATTTCTTTCAATTTGGATGTCTATAGTAAATAGTTTATTTAGATTTTTTAACTTTTTAATTCCAAAGTGTAGGTATCTAGGAATAGGACCGTGTATCTTTGGGTACATTTAATCATAAAATAATATTGTTTAATGTAAATAAATAATGCTTTAATAAGAGAAGACACCTTGCCATTTGATATGTGAAGTGTGTACCTGTGTAATATATAAGGATATTGAGTGATAAACCAGTTATTAATATTAATGTGTTGTATAAATAAAATGTAATAAAAATAAAATACAATAAAAACATTTTTTATTATATGATATGAGCCATAAGGGATGGAGTTACATTAGCCAACTGTGATTCATTTAAGTATTTGGGCTCACTAATCCACAGAGACGGAGGATGTGCAGCAGATGTTATCCATAGAATAGGTGTGGGATGGATTAAATTTAGATTCGTAACAGGAATATTGTGTGACTCCAAAATTGCCTATAAAACTTAAAGGAAAGATATACCAGAGCTATGTTCACCGCACGCATGCCGGAAACAGATGCGAGAAGGTACAAGCTCGGTTCGTGCGCGCGCTGAGTCCACACTTATGAAATGGTCCTTTCATGTTACATTGCATGTTACATTACAGCAGTCTGTACCCGTCTTTATTTTACAAGCATCATCTACACTTGTTGTCCCTCTTCCGCTAGCGACAATAAGTAGGAGTGAACAAGATAAAGGGCTGTTCCTTGCCGGTGGAAGCATATAGGTACCGATGCACAAATTTTCAGTGTTAAGATTTTTTCTCGCTGCGTTATCTGGCTATTCAAATCTTGGCGCCAAACATGGTCAAAATTCTCAATGGTGGTCTATAACCAGGGCTATACTAAAAATGGGTTATTTCACAAAATTTTAACAACACATTGAACGTTCTACATTCTGAGGAAGTCATATTAAAACTCTGTTATTATCGAAGCACTGTGAAACCACCGACCCATAATGAAATAATAATAGAACTTCAATGTCGACTTTGAAATTTCATGAATTGTTTAAATTCTGTGGAATAACCGTATCTAAGAGTATCTACCACTCTGCAGCAAGAGAGATACAAATAGGTATACACTTTAATAATTTAGATAAATTGCCAGAATTTGACCTCGTAAGTTGAAGGGCACTGTTATTTCCTCTGATGTACAATACAACCCTGATGATTGAGATATTCGATAGTACTTTGGTACTCTAAGATTACGAGTCTTGCTTATTATCGTCTTATTGACATTAAACATCTAACTGGACTTCACATTCATTCTAACTGATGCGCCGTGATAATCGGGAGCACAGGAAATGGTTACTGAAGGTGCCCACCTGTAGATCGGATACGATCGGCTGCCTTTGTAACCGGATATTAGACCCGAACAGACGACGGTTGTCTCTCTCATACAGTACAACCACTGACCTCTGTTGGGACACCTTAAAACTACGTATAACAACCTATACCAATGACATCTGTTGGAAGACATTGAAAGTACATACACTACATGTCAAGGAACTTATGGCTCTACCATAAAGGTGATGTAAATAAGGGAGAATACATAAAAATAAGAAGAATAGGTCAAAATACATACTTATATTATTGTAAATAAAATAAAACATGATTTTTGAAATAAAAAAAGGTTTTAATTTTACCATTTCATTATGTAGGTATATAATTTACAATTCGAGATTTATCAAAATAATACAATGAGTACATTTATTTCTCACAGGTTTCTTATTATCTCCTAGAATTAAAGTAATTAGCTTATATATTACACAATACTAATGTTTTTAATCTGAAAAAATTCAATTTGAACACAATATTTTTTTTAACCTAATTAATCACAAAATAAAGCACCATTCTTTGATAGACAGTTAAAAATAAAACAAATAGAAAGAGAACAAAGCAATAAGTATAATTTTCCATTAATTGTTTTTGTGTTTAATTCGTAGAACTCCATTTTAATTTTTAGAAATTTAATTAAAATTAAATTCGATAATGTTATTATCGAGTTCTGCAAGTTTTTTGGTTAGTGTTTTAGTTACAGCTGTTTCGACTTGTAAGGTCATTTTCAAACTGTGGTGAAGCCATGTACGGACGACTTATTTATAAGATTTTAAATGTCAATTTTTAGTGTCTAAGTTGATTTATTACCGGTTAAACCAATTTGTAGAGACACTAATTGAGAGAGTGCTAATGTGGGATTCGGAGTATTTCCCTTTGGTTTGCCTTGCACTAAGTTAAGGGTTTTCTTAATTGATTTAGAATGACGTTATTGCTATGACTCATTTAAGTGCATTATATTTCTTAGGTTTGGTAAACATACTAAGTAGTGGGGAATAAATAATTTTCCTTACTTTATGAATTAAAATGTGACCACGCCGACTGTAATGCTACGTACATCGGACAAACAGGTAGGGCATTCTCAACTAGATTCAAAGAACATATAAATTGTTATAAAAATAAAAACATCTCTTCAAAATTCGCCGAACATCTCTTAGTGAATAATCACGTTCCACTTAAAAATAACCAGCCAAAACCATTACATATTGAACGAAAGGGTCTTAGATTAAATTTGCTTGAACAATTAGAAATCAATAAACGAACGAATGACCCCAACATAACGCTAATTAATAAAGTAAGGAAAATTATTTATTCCCCACTACTTAGTATGTTTACCAAACCTAAGAAATATAATGCACTTAAATGAGTCATAGCAATAACGTCATTCTAAATCAATTAAGAAAACCCTTACACTTAGTGCAAGGCAAACCAAAGGGAAATACTCCGAATCCCACATTAGCACTCTCTCAATTAGTGTCTCTACAAATTGGTTTAACCGGTAATAAATCAACTTAGACACTAAAAATTGACATTTAAAATCTTATAAATAAGTCGTCCGTACGTGGCTTCACCACAGTTTGAAAATGACCTTACAAGTCGAAACAGCTGTAACTAAAACACTAACCAAAAAACTTGCAGAACTCGATAATAACATTATCGAATTTAATTTAAATTATAATTTTCCATTAACTCTAAACATGTTACAATAATACGTTGTAATCTTCGACCAAAGGACGATTTATTGGTCGAAGGTTGTAATCATATTCAGAGTGTCCGGGGTAAAGTGCATTAACTTCGGGAGGTGATTCTACATGATAGTATAAGTAAAAAAGATAAATAACTTTTTTCGAAATTCCAACTGTTGGCAAACTCTCCGCGAGTAAGTTTGTAACTGATTTTGGCTGAATGTCTTTTTGTATGGGAAACAAAGAAGTTGGTATTTCGGAAAAGGTTGTTAATCTTTTTTACTCCTACCTACCATGTAGAATCACCTCCTGAAGTTAATGCACTTTACCCCCGGACACCTTGTGTATCGTCTATTTTTAACGTAAAACTGTCCTAAACGATAAATTGTCCAGGAGAACATTTTTTATGATTTCGTTCACCTAAAACTGAGAGAGAGGTTGCAAGAAATTTAAGATTTTTCTTCTAATAATATTTGGCTGATTTATACAGCGCCATTGTGTGAAAAATCACCTCAAGGACAGTGGTCTAATGTGTCGTTTAACCGCCCTACCTTTGGGTTATTATTCAAAAAGTAGGTAAAAAAACATTGGGTGTTTTAAAAGGTTATATAAACCGCGCCACTTGCGTAGAGAGTATCACTGACTTGCGGCGTGACTTGTTTGGGAGAGACGAACATACCCGTCCCATGTCCCTAAGCTTGGCAATAGCGCAGGACCAAGCTTGATATATCACGCACGTTTTATGGGTTTTGGGTATAGTTATTTTTTACCTAAACATACGGGATGCGGTTTGTTGCAGTCGGGCAATAATATTGCGGACGTATCACGTATGTGTAGGGCAGTTAACATTTCGAAATATTTTCGTTTGCTGAATTTTATCAGCATTTAAAAAAAATGACATTTAGGACTGCTCACCGTCTTAGGCTGATCACGGAAACCAGTCATTCTTTAGTGTAACATAATTCTACACAACATTATGACGTTAAAAATTGTTTTACATGGGCAATTTCAACAATAACTTCAAAATTAAATAAACATATCTCGATCGTCCAGTTGATTAGTCAGACATCTCGGAAAAATCGAAATTTGAATTGAGTTATTCAGTTATATGTAAAAGCGTACCCCCTATCTGGTACAATACTAAGATTACTCATAAACACCACCAAATCAATCTTAATGCAGAAAAACTTGTAGTGAAATAAACAAAAAATGTTTTCTGGGTTACTAGTAGGAAATTTCAAAATGTTATACTAATGTACAAGATCGCTTTCCGGTGTTATTTAAAATGTAAACCACAGACATACGTGAAACAACCCATACTAAGTTTCATAATCTTATAATGTAATATTCGAATTAATTATTTCTTAGAAGTTTTAATTATTTACTTAAAAGTAAAAATTACATACATACTTAATTTTGATACGTTTTAAGATTTTCACGGCCACAAGTATTTTCGTTATTTGTTTTTGGGGTGTTATGCCGTGTTGCGCTACCTCCTTCTTTAGCCAACGCTTCGGACATCGTTGCAGTGTCCATCATCAGGGCAGCCGGATCTGCCCGAAACGTTGGCTAAAGAAGGAGGTAGCGTAACACCCCAAAAACAAATAACGAAAGTACTTAATTTTAATAATAAAAAATTTTGTACAGCATAAATGCCATCTAAAGTGATCCAATTCATAAAACTCTATAACTCCTTACGCTGGTGGCAAAAGATTGAAATTTCCACAATGGCAGCTAACTGTTTATGCCAAAAAATACTTTTAATTTACTTTGTGAAGTTCAGGTAAAAACAAGAAAACAAAATTGCAGTCAGTCTAAAAACTAAGTTTTCCATATTATACAATAAAAGCACATTCGAAAATAGGTTGGTAAGTGGAAGATTTTAGCATTAAAATACAGGCTTAAAAAAATATGCAAAAAAATGCCAAATTAAAGCAAAGTCTGAGATTTGTTCTTCTTGCGGTAGGTACTAAATTCTTCAAAGCATTTATAATGTTTTTAGGTGACCAAACACATGATTTTGAATTGCATCACTTTAAGTTATGGCATTTTTTAAAATAAATAAAACAAGTTTTTTTTTTGCATATTTATTGTTGATTTTGACAATTACACAGCGTTAGCATACTATCTCAAGCTAAAATAAAAGAAATTTTACTCTACAGGGCATAATTTTACAAATCTTATTTACTTAATACATGCGTAGTTAACTCATCGTACGCGGACGTCACAGCAGTTGCGTTGAGAGCGGCCGTATCCCAAACGCTGACGTCACAACAGTTGTCTTGCACCTAGCATCGAAAGTCACGCATTTAAAAGTTAGTAATAAGTAAAAAATAAAAATGCACATCACGTTTTTCATCATTTATTCTAGACGACTACTGCCATGCTTTTTCATTACCATTTCAGTAGTAGATACTCTCAGTATCACCCTGGTGACCACCATTCAGAATTTCTTTTTCAAAACTTAAATAAAAATTTCGACAGTTTTTTTTTTTTTTTTTCACAATAATCTAATTCTACTGATAAAAAGGGCAAATGCAATTATTTTAATTAATTAATTATATTTACATTTAATTATTTGTTAAACTTGTCGAAATTTTTCTATAAAAATGAACTCCAAATATCATTGATCAATGAATATAAAAATACAAAGAAAAAGTTTTTCACAATTTTAATCAAATGTTTATTCAGAGAATATCATTAAATATATAGCTATCTATGAATATTATAACTAAAATTGTAGGACAAATTTATAATCTATGAACATAAAAGCATTTTATAAGTAAATACATGGAAAAACTAACTTACGTATAACCCAGTAAAATAGGGAATATTTCTAACATTCAGATTGTGTTTCTTATTTTACTAGACAATTGTAGTATTTAGGATTGTAAAGTGATGTATGAACGGTCAAATTAATTCATTTCCAGAGGTTTAATAATAGGTCGCACAATAGTTGATACTGATTAAGTAAAGCACACATAATAACCTTCAGAAGCGCACCAGGTGGAATGTGGAAGTGACATTCCCCCTCTGCATAACAGCATCGTCACCATAAACATCCTTTGAATGAGGATGAATCCCAGTAGGAATCACTTTTTCAGCAGTTAAAAATTCGATAACTGTTTAACTCGCATTGACATAGCACTAGAACACGTCTCCATACTTCCGCTTCTCAAAATACACTGGATGAATTCAACAACCTCAAAAATGATGTTTTTTTTCAATTTTCTGAATAGAATGTTTTTTTAAATTTCTGATTACAATGATGTTTTTTCAATTTTCTGATTTCTAAGATGATTTTTGAAATTTTCTTAAATCCACAATATTATTGTTTTTCTGAACTCTGTGTTAATTTTTCAAGCACAATTTCCAGGCTGCAGTCTGCAAGGTGAAGATAACCGTGATGATAGTCAACTTCCGATAAAAAGGACATCATCAGAAGAACATATAATACTTGCTTAGTTGGTCTTCCCTTGGATTCTAGCACAGATAACAAAAACAAGGATAGGTCAAGAATCATTATTATTATTAGTGCAAAAAACAACATGCATAACTGTTACCATCCCACCTTTGTTTCTATGTACACACCAAACGCATAACTTTAAAGAGTCAGCACACTTCCTCGCTAAATCTCTCTTAGTTTCTATTATCTATGGATTTAATGACCGGGCCACACGAGGCTAGTATTTCAAGACAGCTATTGCTAGTTGTGCCCGGTGCACACATAGTATTTCAAGCCAGGATAGCAAGCTAGTTTGCCGGCCTACAATCTTGGTTTACTCTCCTGAATTACTCTTCTGACTTTATCTCCCGGCTTGGCACAAGCTAGATTAGTAGCTTTATTGCCCGGTGAACACGAGGCTAGTATTTCAAGCCAGGATAGCAAGCTAGAATACCGGCCTGCAATCTTTGCTTAGTCTCCTGGCTTGGCATAAGCTAGAGCGGTTTACTATTAGTAGCTTTGCCCGGTACACATGAGGCTAGTATTAAAGCTACTAATAGTAAACTGCTCTAGCTTGTGCCAAGTCAGGACAGTAAGCCAGGATAGGATGTCGGCATACTAGCTTGCTATCCTGGCTTGAAATGCTAGCCTCAAGTGGCATTAGGGTGATTCACACTAACTGAAATCATGATTTACTAAAATTCAGCGTACATCTTGATAATGTTTAATACATTTTATTTACAATAAAGATTCATGACATTTTTATCAAATTTAATACATACATACCCTTTTACTAACAAACATATTTTTAATTTTACACTAGTGATACATTATTGATTGTTTATCAGTTATGAAAAATTTAAAACATGTTCATTAGTAATGCCCACAGTGATTTCAGCACTTTCAAATTAACACAACATATTCGTCTCTAATACAGTTAATTGATATAATTGGCGATCAATAAACTGTGTTAGGGCAAACAGTTATTCTATTTCGTTACTCAAATCCATCAACGCGTAAGATATATAAACCTCTTATTGGCCGGAGACGCGTGGGCGCGCGCGTATTGTGCGCAGGCGCAAGAAAATTATTCGAAAAAAATTCTAAATAAACATGTTTGTCTGCGATTTTGACCCTTCTATGTACAGAATTTGTATGAAGAACATGGTCAGAATCGCTTGCGCCAACATTACCCCATAAGATGGGTAAAAATTTCATTCACCATGCAACCCCAGAAAATTTTTAAACGATTTTATCTGTGGCATGAAAATGTCAAATTTGCCGCGAATTTTATCTATCAAGGTCAATGCGTGTTCCTCGACTAAAGCATCGTAAAACCTACTAATTTACGTAATTAATCAGGGTGGCCACAAGAAACGGATTTCAAAATTCCCTGATAATTCCAGGTTTTCCAGGGCAGTTTCTACATTTTTCCCTGATATATTTAATTTGATGTAAGGGGATATTGTTCGTTCGATAAATAATAAAGGGAATTCCGTCATCTATAGCATTTATTATTTCTTTGCATCACAATAATCTATTAAAAACAAAATACACTTGTTACAAATTTATGATATTTCGCCTGAAGACTTTTTTCAAGCTTTTGAAACGATAGATAGAGATATACATAATCATTAAAAAACTATCTAAAAATTGAATAAAAGGAAAGGCATTGAAACAGTTCAAGGATTATTTAACTAATAGATATCAAACCACAAAAGTGGGTCAGACAATCTCCGAACCAATGAAGATTACATCGGGAGTACCGCAAGGGTCTGTTCTCGGACCTATTCTTTTTACAATGTACATTAATGATATGGTAAAAGTATGGCAGACGACGCATTGATATATATAGCAGGAGAATATTATGAACTCATAATGAATAATGAATCATTTAAAAAAAAAAAACCTACACAATATATCGATATGGCTGAAGAAAAATAAACTAAAATTGAATGTAAACAAAACTAACATTGGAAAACGAGTAACGCAAATAAAAAAGACATATTGATAGACAGTGAAGTTTTGAAATTCGGATACACGCGTCCCAAAAAGAATTTTGACTGGACACCCAGGTGGAAAGAGAAAAGTGGGAAGACCCAGTCTGAGGTGGGAAGACGAAGTAAGAGGGGATGCAGCACAGCTTCTCCAGGTACCAAATTGGAAGTCAGCCGCTGAGGACAGGAGGAGTTGGAGGCGACTGTTGCAGGAGACCAAAGCTCGATATGGGCTGTAGCGCCATTGAATAAGAAGAAGTTTTGAAAGAAGTATTTGAAATTAAATATTTGGGAGTAATAATTGACTCCAAATTGACTTTCGCTCAAAATACAAAACCAATTATTAAAAAAAAATTGCCAATAAAATTTCGCTGTTGGGAAGAATACGAAGATTCCTTGACATAGTCTCCAGTAAAAATGTGTACAACGCATTCATTGTACCACACACATACCGTAGAAGCATTCTATTCTTAGCCAACGACAGATTAATGAAACAAATGACAATTCTACAAAACAGATCTATAAGAACTATATTGAAGAAAAATAGGTACACTTCAGTAAAGAAAATGTTGAAGGAGTTAAATATCTTGTCATTTAAACAAATTATTTACTTCAATACTATATTGTTAATCTACAAAATAATCAATGGCCATACGTCTATTGAATTCATAAGAAAAATTGATAAAACTACAAAGCAACAACACAAGACGAGGAAAAGAAATGAACTAAGGCTTCCCTTCAGGAAAAAAAAACACACGAGACAAAAGTCATTGGTGTACGGAGCATTGAAGATATTTGGAGAATTACCAGAAGAAATAAAATTGGAAGAGAGCATAAAGGCATTTAAAATTAAATTGCGAAGATATGTGATTGATTTGTTATAGATGTGTTATTTTAAGTGTATACATAAGGATTGTATTAGGACATAGATAACTATGTACCTATTTAAAATACCGCAATAAAACAACTTTGGGGTTTCACAAATCGCAAAATAAAGAATTTAGTTTTATTTTTGGAATTCCCTGATATTATAATTTTTTTTTTGAAATTCCATGACATTTCCCTGATAATTCCAGGTACGGTAAAATTCCCTGATAATTCCAGGTTTTCCAGGTTTTCCAGGTCTTGTGGCCACCCTGTTAATGCAAGTAATGTTGTTTTGGTACATAGTTTATTGTTCTAGGATATAAGATAGCTCAAAATTAATACACAAAACATTATTTTTCCTGGAATTTGCGGGCCTTTGACGGGTTCATAACTGTGACCAAGCAGTTGAAACCTTAATTTTTTTTGAATTTTCATATGTAATATCACAAAGAAGCAAAATATATAAGTAGTATATTTGTATCTCGTTTGAGTGGTAGCTATGTTTATTGACCAGATCTGAAGAGACAGGTACCTCCCAGCCTTCCTCAATCATCTCCTTCTCCTTTTCATTCCCTTTAGCTTCACAACGTACTCCAATTGGGATGCCACAGCCTTACAAGCTCCAGGCGTTTGGGACTATTGTACGGTATTAAAAAAAAAACACAGGTGTACAGTAAATGTACATCATCACATTTGGATTCGATTTTAAGGTACGTATAACGTTTTTGATTTGATTTATGGAAAAAAATTTTAAAAAGTTATAAATTTTTTTTTTATTAATTTTTGTTTTGGTTTTATGTGACGTAGATTCTCTAGTTTTCCAATTGGATTATGAGTTTCCAGACACTGTGCATGGTAAAAAATTAAAGTGGAAGAGTATACCTTACGCATGGATTTAAATCATCGACATTATTTTTTTAACCTTAATTATGTACATGTATTTTTCTCTCATTACGGAAGTTAGGCGTTATAGATAATTGTCTATTTTAGTATTATTAAACTAATTTTTTTATTTACCAAAGTTTAGACGTTTACCAAAATAAAGACAGCTGTTCAATTTTTTTTAAATTTATTCTAAAATGGGTGACCGGTATAAATTTGCAATTTAAATTGCTTTCGAGTCCAGTTCACATAAACACTTTGGTCTCCACTATAACCAGTAATACCAATCACCTTGTAAAGTTAGTTTGGACTTTTGAATATTTCGGACTTACAAATTGATTGCTTTATCAATTAAAAATGAAAAACACACAATTATAGTATTAAGTATTTTATCGACATACTAATTAATACCGTCTAAATGTAATTTCAACGAATTAAAACCTATAATTTTAACCTTTACAATGCAATTATCCCATCACGCGATATGTTTAGACACAATGCATTATGTATTTTAGTGAACGGATCACATATGCGACACCTGCGTACGGAGGTACCCGCCGATGTATCACATATGTACCAGACCCTTGTATAAAGCCTTGATTACATTGAGCGAGTTTACAAGCTACCAGCCGGTAAGTTTAAAAGCAGGTGAATCGGCGAGTGAGATTGTCATGATGACACACAAAACTGTCTACTCGCTCAGAAGCAGCTAAAATAACGACTCCCACGCGAACGAATTCGGTCGACATTTTGGAAAAAAAACTTGAGCTCACAGCTAGTGCCACACGCTAGCCAGTAGCGAGAATAACGGCTCCCGCGAGAACTAATTCTGACAATTACGAAATCAGTTGTTATCGGTAGGTTAAATCAGTAGGCTGCCATCTTGAGCGAGTAGCGAGTAAAGTTGACCACCTTTCAACTTTTTTCGTAGATTATTAGCTAGTAATGCAATTACACTGAGCGATTTTACTAACAGATAGTGAATTTCCCAGATAGTAGCTTGTAAACTTGCTCAATGTCATAGAGGCAAGCCTAACCTTTTCGCTTCTGGCCTTCTCAGTTTTTCAACACAATCGATCCTATCGCGTGACACGTTTTGAGACAATGTATTATATGTTTTAATAAAACTTCACAGATCATACAAGCGATACCTGCTGAGGTATCACATAGACAGCAAATTACATCAGGACAAGCTTTACGAAATATTAATTTTCTATGCATGCTCCATTGAGAGCATATTCGACTCAAACAACTTCTCGTTTATACATTTTTTAACGGTTATCTTGTCCTTGTTGTAATTGTTGCGTGTGCGTTTGACCATCTGGTGATTGGCGTGATTCAGCGCAGTGGATCCGACGTCCTCGGAATTTTCTTTGAAGTTCTTCGACTTGAGGGAGAATACGTCCCGGTTGATATGGTTTTCAACTGATTTGTCGCTTTCGGGACTGCTTGGAACGCTGAGATTCCTCGAGATTCCTGGAACATCAGAATGCAAGAAAATAGTTGTTATTATCGATGTCAAGATGGACAGTAGAAGATGTTAACCTCTTATTTGAATTAACCTCTTATTAAAAATTTCGAAAAAAATATGTTTGTCTGCGATTTTGACCCTTCTATGTACAGAATTTGTATAAAGGACAAGGTCAGAATCGCTTGCGCGTTGGCGAATGGTTGGTAAATGTTGATTTACCCATAAGATGGGCAAAAATTACATTCACCTTGCAACCCCAGAATATTTTTAAATGATTTTATCTGTGGCATCAAAATTTCAAATTTGCCGCGATTTTTTCTGTCAAAGTCGACGCGTTTTACTTGACGAAAACATCGTAAAACCTATCAATTTACGTAACTAATGCAAGTAATGTTGTTTTAGTACATAGTTTATTGTTCTAGGAATGTGTTTCAGTCAAGAAAATATAAGATAGCTCAAAATTAATACACAAAACATTCAATTCAAAGTGGTGCTTTGTTAGGAAATTTCAGTGTTTTTCCTGGCCTATGACGGGTTAAAGTTTATTAAAGAGTAAGCATTTATTTTTTCTTGTGCTTTCAAAGCTGATATTAACCTGTTGAACTTGGAACATTTCAAAAACCGCGCGAAAATTACCTAGATGAGTTCTGGTCAAATATCCATATAAAAACAAAGCAATTGTTTTTTTTTTAAGATTGTTTTCTGTTTACCAGATAATATATCTTATTATTTATGTATATTACACGATAATATAGTGAAGTTTTTCCAGAATAGCTAAATAAATAAAAAAAATTAATAATCTCCCATTTTGGAAACAATTTTTTTTAATTTATATTCACATAAATGTAAACTGTTTTTATTGTTTCTACACAAACCTAAATACACACCAAAACATGAAGAAAAAATAATTCAAAGAGTTTTAAAAGAAAAAATGACCTTTATACACTTTTGAAAATGTAAAATGTTGATATTTCCGCCATTGACAGCTGCTAAAAGTGACCCACATGTGTCATAGAAAATTAATTTAAAATCATTCTACAGTAGTTACGAGTAGCTACAATAATCAAATAAAACGTAGATCCCAGATTGATATTGGCGCAAAGGATTCTGAGCCTGTCTTTCATACAGTTTCTTTATACACAAGGGTTAACCTGTGACGAGCCGGGGGGTGAAGAGGCATCCTTCCTTACCCTTGCCCTAACAAAGCACCACTTTGAATTGAATGTTTTGTTGATAAATTTTAAGCTATGGTATATTTTATTGACTGCAACACGTTCACAACACAATAAACTATCCACTAAAACCACATTACTTGCATTTATTACGTAAATTAATAGGTTTTACGACGTTTTATTCGCGATACACACAGTAATTGCGACCGTTAATTCCGCGCCAAAATCTGACAGCGCATCATCATAGAAGAAATCGTCTTAAAAATAATCCAGTGTGGCAATTCGACTGAAATCTTTAAGACTACCAAGAATAATGATGGCGCAAGCGATTTAGACATTGTTTTTCATACAAATTCGCACATATAAGGGTCAAAATCGCAGACCAAAAGTTTTTCAGAGACAATTTATTTCAAATATTTGAATTATTTTCTCGCGCATGCGCAAATGAGGCCCGTGTTTTCGAGTTCCTGGCACGTCACCGGTTAAAATCGCATTTTAAAAAAAAAGGCGGTGGGTAAGCCACAGGTGAGAGATTAATTAACCTTAATTACGCCGTAAAAGCATTATCAGAGTAGTGTTATAGATTGATTATAAGATACAGAAGCATAGAATAAAAAAGAAAAAAACTAGAAGTACCTTTGAAACAAATTTAAATGGAATATGTAAACACAGTTTTATATTGGAAGTTTAAGACCTGATAAGGCAATTCTTGTACATATTATTATTTCTTCTATATATGTATGAAAATTTGAAATCACAAATAAAAATTATAAGTTAAGATAGGTGTATTCAGAGGTGTTGATGCGTAATATAATATAATGTTAAAATAAACAACAGTGCTTTATATAACAAAGTCAAATATATCAAATTGATTGACTGAAATACAGTGTAATTTTTTAAACAGAAATACTTTTTACAGAAAGTGTGATATTATGTTCATACATTTTAAAGATAGCATAATCTTCAAGATGACATATTAATAATAATTATTAGATTGCATTATGTTTGGGTCAAAGTTTGTTTAATTTCAATACTACATTCTGGTAAATGAACTTACCTATCAGCTTTTTATGTATATATTTATAAAAGCATTATCGAAACCAGAAAAATGATATTGTATTACCATATCGTACAGCCAAATGGAGACAGAAACGAAAATAGAGAACTTCTTGAACCAAAGAATATCGCTACAACACTGAATCAGCATAAAGATAAAAACTAAATGTGTTTTATGAATACAGTCTGCCGCCCAGCCATAATTGTAGAAATTGCTAGTTGCTAATTGCACATCTCAAGAGAGTTTGCTCTTAATTTTTACATCACAGAATAACAACACTTTTTGGCATATCCCGCCGTCTACCAATAGTACAAAAAACGCTTTTAGGCGACTCCCGCTCTCTACCAAAACTATTAAAAGGATGCGTTCAAGGGTCTACCGCAAACAATGTGATAAGTGAAACCAAAACCAAAACAAAAAAGGGAAATATACAAATACAGTGTAAATAAATGTTTCTTATACTCACTGTGATGATGCAAATGGAAAAACATAATCAGCCTTACTAATAAAAAAATTAAAAATTAACGAATCTTGTTCTCTGTCGCTCTTAGACATCTTTTTTCGAGGATCCTAGCGTAAACTTTTCCTGGTTGACTGAGAAGTGTAATTCCTCGATAGTTGGAGCACAATTTCTGGTCCCCTTTTTTAAATATTGGGACTATAATACTCTTATACTCTATATACACTGCTACTCTTCGTAGAAAAATCGCAACTGAGGTGGCTTGGGCATGTACTAAGAATGTATGATGACCGAATTCCGAGGAAGATACTGAGTGCGATTCCGGAGGGTAGACGTCCAATGGGCCGCCCCAGACACAGTTGGGCGAGGCAACTCCAGAAACTGTGAGAGGAGAGGATGGGGCTACCATGGACAGAGGCCGAACAATCAGCACAAGACAGGGACATATGGAGGAGCCTTGTCGATGCAATGGGTCCCCGACCCGAATAGGATAAGGGGAAGATGATGATGATGATGAAAAATTAACGACGGCTAACCTCTTACTGGCCGGAGACACGCGGGCGCGCGTGTATTGTGCGCGTGCGTGAGAAAATAATTCGAAAAAAATTCAAACAAAAAATGTTTGTCTGCGATTTTGGCCCTTCTATGTACAGAATTTGTATGAAGAACAAGGTCAGAATCGCTTGCGCCAACATTACCCCATAAGATGGGTAAAAATTTCGTTCACCTTGCAACCCCAGAATATTTTTAAACGATTTTATCTGTGGCATAGAAATGTCATTTTTGAGGCAAATTTTAGCTGTCAAAATTGATGCGTGTTCCTCGACTAAAACATCGTAAAACCTATTAATTTACATATTTCTATTTTTCTGGGAATGTGTTTCAGTCAATAAAATATATGATATCTCAAAATTAATCCACAAAACATTCAATTCAAAATGGTGGTTTTTTAGGAAATTTCCGTATTTTTCCTGGAATTTGATGACCTTTGACAGGTTAACCAGTTACGTGCCAGGAACTCGAAAACACGGGCCTCATTTGCGCATGCGCGAGAAAATAATTCAAATATTTGAAATAAATTGTCTCTGAAAAACTTTTGGTCTGCGATTTTGACCCTTAT
Source organism: Limnephilus marmoratus (assembly GCA_917880885.1). Taxonomy (NCBI): domain Eukaryota; kingdom Metazoa; phylum Arthropoda; class Insecta; order Trichoptera; family Limnephilidae; genus Limnephilus; species Limnephilus marmoratus. The sequence goes on from OU862926.1 coordinate 34,900,182, forward strand.
ATGTACGAATTTGTATGGAAAACAGTGTCTAAATCGCTTGCGCCATCATTATTCTTGGTAGTCTTAAAGATTTCACTCGAATTGCCACACTGGATTATTTTTAAGACGATTTCTTCTATGATGATGCGCTGTCAGATTTTGGCGCGGAATTAACGGTCGCAATTACTGCGTGTATCGCGAATAAAACGTCGTAAAACCTATTAATTTACGTAATAAATGCAAGTAATGTGGTTTTAGTGGATAGTTTATTGTGTTGTGAACGTGTTGCAGTCAATAAAATATACCATAGCTTAAAATTTATCAACAAAACATTCAATTAAAAATTCAAAGTGGTGCTTTGTTAGGGCAAGGGGAAGGAAGGAGGCCCCTTCAGGCCCGGCTCGTCACAGGTTAAACGGTGTTTCTGTTCGGTGACCGCTAAACGGCATTTCTATAACATTACTAATAACATAATGAAGTTTTTATGTTGGCTGCATTGAACTTTACTAGAGTTGCACAAGCACGGTGGCTATGTTTTTTTCATTCATTCGCGGGAAAATTTCTTTTGTGACATGTGGGATTTTACAATTCTTGTAATGTTTTTTAACATGATTTCCGTTTAAACGATCAATTCACTGTTATATTAGTATAATTGAACATGATTATTATTATTTGCATTATTTTTGTCAATTTTACTTTCTTTTTTTTTTTGTCATGTTGTTACATTAATTTTGTTAACACAAAAATTTGAGATTATTTCTGATAAATTATTTTTTACCTGAGTTAAAACTTCCATAAAAGTGATGTTTTTTAATAACATAAAAGGCTTGTGCGTGTATAAATAAATACCAAAATCGATCTATCAATGTTTAAATTGTGAAAAAATGAAATCAAAATGTCCATGGTCGTTTATCAATAAAATAAAATTTTCATGACGTTTTTTAGTAAGGCTGAATATATTTTTTTGTAATATTTCACATATTTTATTATGAATGCAGTTAGGTGATGATATCCATTTTCCAAATTCGTCAACAATTATGTAACAATCGGTAAAAATCAAAATAGAACCATGACAAAACAGAAGTTAGGTTAGGTTTATTGTTTGTACATTTTTTCTTCACTTTCCTTCAGTTTTCGTCACTGCTCTATTTTGTCATAGAACCAGTAGCAATCAAAGTAAGTATTTAAAAAAATTGACGATGAGCAAACATGCAAACAAGGACACACAAGGACAGGATAGACACACACAGTCAGCAATGCATAATTATAAAGACCGGGCCACACCTGAAGACTTCTTAGATTTAGGCAGCCCGTTTCTTCGTGCCTTTCCCAGAGGCCCCGTCGCATTGTTAGTAGGGACTAGAGCCACGCCCTTAGACTCTGCGCAAACAAATCATTGGAAGAAGAAAGTTAGTCATTTAGGGAATCCGTAAATGATTAATGATTTATACATAATTATAATAAATATCGTCATTCGGCGTGCAATAACTCAAATGTGACATGAAGCTGAAGGGAAAAAAAACCATGACACATTTGTTTATTTTATTCATGTATATAATATTACAAAATTACAGGTAATATTATAACAATACCTAATTAGTTATAAGGGCCGTCAGATTCAACAGTTGCTAGCATAAAAGTAAGAGTAAAATAAATTGCTAAAGATAAATATCATAAAAATGCGTTTTTAACCCTTAATTTGATTTTGAAAAAAAAATTTAAAATACCGATTTTTTTTGTTAATTTTTATTTAGTTGTGAGTAAAAATATACGAAAAAAATAATTTAAAAAATATCATATGCTTACTTTCGCGAAAAAGCAATGTCCGTCACACCGGCCATTGCCAAATATGTAAAAACTGACTTACCGGTTTAACTGTCCGGTCTGACGGACATTATTAAATTAGGGCAAAATAACAAATACAATTATTTTAACATTTTATTAAGAAGAAAATCACTTATAATTTAAAAAAAACTGCATAAAAGATAATCTTATTTGGTATGGAAATCTAAAAAACAATTTCTCGCATTTTTTCCAGTCACAAAGCAAAGTCGCGTCTGACATTTTATGCAGTACACCACAGTTTTTTTATGGCAATACCTGCAACGCCCTTCCTCCATGGTCTGCGGAAAATGACCTAGATTGTCATACTTTACTGGACTGGAAGGGCGTGCCACATAGGGCTTGTTGACTTTTGGGGCTCCATTTTTGCTCCGTTTGGCACAACGGTTTTCAGAGATAAGATTCTCATAGACAGCATATCTGAAAGCTTTCAGTGCCATCTTCTTTTTACGATTGCCTTCATTCGCCTTTCTGTGAACCAACCAAGCATTGTTTAGACAAATGTCCAGTAATTGCCCAAAAATGCCCATGTACCAGCGTCGTGTTTTGAATGGCGTTTTGTACAGTGATATCAACATGTCGGCAAGGTCGACTCCGCCCATATGTCTGTTATACTGCCGAACAATTTGTGGACATTGTACATCTACTTTCTTCTTCTCGTCCTTGGAATATCGTAGGATCTTCTCCACAGGCTCACTAGCGACAAAAGAACTTATAAATGTCACAACCTTATTGTCATTCCAACGTACCACTGCCAAACGATTCTTATCGCATGTTACTTCAGCAAAATGTCCTCTCTTTTTCTTTTTGAATATTTTTTCATTTGGTAAAACTTTTTCTGCGCCTCTGATGCGATTATTTCGTATTGTGCCCAAAGCGAAAATACCATATCTCTCTCGTAGAATATAAAATAACTCTGGAGATGAAAAGAAATTATCGCAATAGATAATTGCTGGCTTCCGTTTGATACTCTGACACAAAGCAATTACTATTTGAGCGCCAAAACCAAGAGATTCTTCTTCTTCGGAAAAAGTATGGTTACGAAAGGTATCTTCACCACCATAAAGTATAAAGTCATAAATGATTCCCGAGACCCCAGCCCTTACATAATTTTTAAAACCCCATTTGTTTGGCTTATCCTTCATATATTGTTTTCGTTTTCCTGCTTTTGTTCCCTTATAGGGTATCATCATTTCATCTATACTAAATTGTGTTTCAGTTCCCTGCTGTTTCAAACAATTCTGCCTTACTTTTTCCAGAATAGGTCTAATTTTATAGTAGCGGTCTCCATCTTCCAGGTTGTTATTTGCGAAATGCAACCAACGCCGTATTTGCTGATAACGCCTCAGAGGCATTATGTCAGAAACTTTAGCATATTTGAATTTTTGCGACCAATAATCGAGGTATGAAGGCATCCCGACTATACCCATAATTAAATGAATTGCCAGAAAATCTTTCAACTCCTCCTCAGTCAATAGTATTGACTTGCCCACCTCTTGAACTGAATAGAAATTAGTCTGGTCAACAATATCTGTCAGTATATCCTTAGAAAAGAACATATAGAAGTAAGTCAAGGGGGATGAGGTAGCGTCTGGTAAATCGACAAAATCGCTTTCTGCATTATCTTCAATTGTCGCTCTGTGGCGAAACGATGCCAGTTTCCATTTGTAAGCCAGTTGAAACTTCTTTGGTTTTTTTGCTCTCTTTGCCACTGGTACTTTTGAAACATGTTTTGATCTTACAATCCGTTTCCATGACCTAATAGGATTTCCTGGTGTGGTAGGTGTAGAAGGAAGTGAAGGAATTGCAGATAATGACGGTAAGTTTTCGTAATTAGATTCTTGAAGGTCTTGCAGAATAGGAGTAAGATGCATTGAATCAGGTAAATCAGATGTTGCATTAATTTCAGGTTGTTCGTCTTCAGAAATACTTATATTCAAATTTTCAAGCCAAGATGGAATAGATGGAGCAGGAGAGGAATAGATGCTGTTAGTAGAAGCACATTCATCATGCATTTCAGATTCAGAGTCTGATTTTCCACTTGCGTCTGAAGGAGCATGTTCGTTAGGAACTAAGGCTAATATTCTTGAGGCACGTGTGTGCTGTTGACAAGCGGAAAACAAAAACAAAATTAGATAAACACCCATAACTGCAAATTAATCGAACTTTGGTGATGTCCGTCCCAGCGGACAAAGTCATTTAGGACGACATTTGTAGGTCTTTGGCAATGTACGCTGGGACGGACAAAGAGGTTAAGAAGCAAAAAAAACAATAGAACACACATGAAACGTTAGGAATTTAGATTAAACATAAGCACACATATATATTCTAATACCTAATGCAAAATACTTTTACTATTGTCACACAAAACAGTAAAATATCAATATTTTTACCTTGCTAAAAATAGATAACCGCCTCCTCGCCGACATTTTGTTTTCGAGTGACAGATACAGTGTTGCCACTCTAAGAATTTATTTTGCACAATCTTGTTTACGGATCAACAAATAATTGCCAGTAAAGAAAATATTTAAAAACCATTTACAAAACTGACAGGATATTTTTAAAAGTAATGTCCGTCCCAGCGGTCAACATCAAATTAAGGGTTAAACAATTTTACCGCCTGTTTCACATCACTTTTAACCTATTATTCGCCGACTAAGACGCGCGGACACGCGCATATTGTGCGCATGCGCGGGAAAAAAATTAAAAAAAATTCGAACAAAACATGTTTTTCTGCGATTTTGACCCTTCTATGTACAGAATTTGTATGAAGGACAAGGTCAGAATCGCTTGCGCCAACATTTCCCCATTAGATGGGTAAAAATTTCATTCACCTTGCAACCCCAGAATATTTTTAAATGATTTTATCTGTGGCATCAAAATGTCAAATTTGCCGCGATTCTTTCTGTCAAAGTCGATGCGTGTTACTTGACGAAAACCTCGTAAAACCTATCAATTTACCAAATTAACGCAAGTATTGTTGTTTTGATACATAGTTTATTGTTCTAGGAATGTGTTTCGGCAAATAAAATATACGATAGCTCAAAATTAATCCACAAAACATTCAATTCAAAGTGACGCTTTGCATAATTTCCTTGTTTCAGGGCAGGTTAAATAAGATTTGGAAAATTTGTTACATTCGCGGTATTGCATGCCGAATGATGACAAAATGTTAGTTTAAAATTGATATGTATACATAATGCCAAGCCAATGATTGATTGACTACTTTGTTAGAAAGAAATGAGTAAAAGAATGAATGGATTTTGAAACAAAATACTAAAGTATGTAATAGGACGGTCAAGGGGTAACTAAAGCAATCGCTACACCACTAGTTGTATTAATTGTATTACGGCATACGTATTAATTTTATTACGGCATACGTATTAAAATCAAATAAAAAATGTATTCTGCATACCTTCAGGAGACGTTACTTTCTGGATATATCTTCTCTTCGCAACTGTAGGTTCATTCTGTTGCTTTAAATTGTTGTTGATGTTTGTTCTCTGCCCCTCTATTTTCTCTTCTGCTATATCAAAAGTAATCTTTCGCTTTCTCGGCGTTTCAGTGACTTTACCGTTTGGTTTTTCTACGACTGCATCAACGATTTTATTCGCATCAGAAGAGTGGTGATTAAATTCGTTCTGAACAAGTTTTAAATCGACATTTGAAGCATCAAACTTCATATCCCCGCCAAGGATAATCTCCATGATATCTTGTTTTGTTGCGCGGCTCAACATATCGTCCATCTTGGAATAATATTCACTGCCATACTGATTAGAATTATCATAATTTCTAATGATAGAATCGTCGTTATCATAATTCAGCATCGGTTTTTCTTGAACTATGACTTGAACTGGGTCCGGTTTGATTTCGAAAACTTCCGGTTTCATTTCGAGGCTCTTTATGATCTTCCGTTGGGCGAGCTTTCTCTTCTTCAGCGGCAATCGCATGGCCTTCATCATTTCAGAATGCATACTATTTTTGATATCGCTCAGCTCGACATAGCACCGTGAACTTGACGGTAGCAAGTCTGAATTGGGAGAAAGGACAATGTTCTGCGGAGAAACTCTAGACTTTTCGACGTTCTGTTTCACGAACCCGTTTTTGCGTAAATTCACAGTCTTGATCATGTGATTCTTCCGACTGAGCCTGACAAACGCTTGCTCCAAGCTTTTATCACATCCAATCAGGTGAACGACGGAATCGAATCTGTGTTCTACTCCATTAACAGTGGCCAGGTAATTCTTAAGATGCTTTTTAACTTTCTCAAGATCGATTTGCAGTTTTTTTCTAGAATTGTCGTCAAATCCGAGGAAATCTGGTTCAAGATCTGAATCTTCCCTAGATTTCCTAATTTTAGGACTCTTCTTCGGAGTATCCGCAACACTCTTCGCGCAAGCGATATGCAATTCAGGACCTGAAACACCGGAGAATATTCTACTTTCATTTTTGGAGATGTTGTTTTGTTTCTCAATGAGTTCTTGAGCATCCTGCTTACGTTTGAGCTCCATCTTGTCCATATTCTTCCGGACCTTCATCAGCTTTCTGGCTTCAAAGATGTTTGAAGCGAATTTTGGTTTCTTTAGCTTGGGCACCATTTCTTCCACAATCGGCTCTGGGATTTTTTCCGGCTCGATTTTAACTGGACTTGGATTGAGCTGGCTATCAATGTGAATAACAGGTTTCTTGGTGACTGTCGCTTCCGGTGATCTGTGCAAGTTCATGAGAGGAATAACTGGTTTCTTGACGACAGGTTCAAACATGTTAAATTCGGATTTGATATATCCACCGGCAAGAATGTTCAGTTTGTCCTTAGCAGCCTTAGTGATGCTATCACTCTGTCCAGATGACACATTCCCATTGGAGCAATTGTCTTTGCTGGAACTGTTGGACTTCTCCTTGTTAGATGGATTAGCAGAAGTGGATGATTCTACAGAGTTAGAGCTGGAGCTCTTGTTGGAACCATTGTTCCCATCGTTGGAATCACGATCAGTCGATCTCCTGGTTCTATTGCCTCTACCGGAAGAGCTGTAGTGATCGTCTTTCTCCGATTTATCTTTGCTCTTCTTGTCATCTTTCTTTTCCCCTGAGGAAGACTTCCGATCCTTATCGTGATGGGAGTGCTTTGAGCTACTTTTATCCTTAGATCCGTGCAATGAAGACTTGCTCCTTTCGGTACTGGAGTGATCAGATCCTTTGTCTCTGTGTTTGGAAGGTTCCTTGCTCTCGGAACGCTTGGACGAATCCCTGTCCTTATCGCTTCTGTGAGAGTCTTGACGAGAAAGACTGTGTCTGTCGGACTTGTCCGAAGTGGAATGTCTCGACCTGTGAGACTCGTCTCGGTGTTTGGAGCTACTGTAGTGCTTGGAGCTGGATGAATGCCTGGAAGAAGAGCTCTTATGCCTGTCACTTGAAGACTCCTTCCTGGGTTCTCCATTGCTAGATTTTCCATACCTGTCCTTGTCACCAGACTCCTTGCTGCTTTTGGAGTGAGATCCTTCCTTCCTATCTTGAGAAGAGCTGTGCTTTCTATCGTGATGTCCACTGCTCTCTCTGTGCCTAGAATGAGAGCTCTTGTGATGGTCGTCCCTCTTGTCTCTATGATGGCTACTCGAGGATCGCCTCTCATCTTTAGAAGAACTCTTATGTCTCTCACTTCTGCCCAACTTATCCTTCTTAGCGTCTTCAATGGGAGACTTCATGCTAGCTTCCTCAGAGATGCTCAATCTGTTGATACCAGTGATGTTCTCTTCGGAGAACTGCACTGTCTCTTGCAAGTCAATTTTCAATCCATTACTGCTTGAATCATCATCCATACTGCCTTCATCCATAGATGTGATCTTATTAGTAAAGGTGTATGAATCCTTGACTATGTAGGATTCTGTCTTCACAGTGCTTGTGTAAATACTGTTTAACTCGGTAGAATCGAGGGAGCCATCGAACTTGTCCACAATTTTCAAACCTTCCGAGGAAGTTTTAGAATCGACACTGGATCTGTGGTGCTTGATGTGTTCAGCTGTTTCGCTGCTGCTCGTACTCTTGACAACTTCTTCTGTTTTCACTTCACTCTTAGTGAAACTTTTGTCGATGCTGCTATCGTCACATTCCATGGGTTCATCTTTGACCGGTTCGAAACATTGCCTAGCGTCGGAAGAGTTATCTTCGTGATTCGAGAACTTATAGCATCCGTCTGCAGGCTCTCGTTTAGCGGGAGAATTGATATTAGCATCGTCGCCACTGAAGGTACTATCGTACATGAGCGACTTTTTCCCCAGCTTGGAGACCTTGATTGAAACTTCGGAATCGTTTGAAGCTTGAGAAAGCTGTGATTCCAAAACTTTTTCATTTTTGGATTTCTTAACCTTTTCCGCAATTGAGTTAGAATCATTGGAGTCTCTCGAATTCAAGTCACTTAATCCAGACATCTGCGAGTTGTTTGGGCTCCCTTCTCTTTTGACCAGATCATCATCGAGAGGTTCAAAAGCGGGAGATTCAAACTCTTCGTCTTTAGAATCATCAGACTCTTCCGTATCAACACTGGGGTAGATCCTGTCCACCTTCACCTCCGTCTCTTCCTTTTTTTCTACCATGATTTGATCAGGCGGTAGTTCTATATTCTCAAACAAATTCTCTGCAGGTTTTTCGTGAGACTTGACAGAATCTGGGCTGACGGCTTCCAAGTCTTCTGGGAGCAAGTCCTCAGTGACGATCTTCAGTTCTGAGGTGGATACTCCGTTGGCGCAGTCTTGGTCAGATCTATCAGGCTTTTCTACCCCGAAACACTTGTAGACGACTTCTTCGACTTGCGGCAAGAAAACGGAAGCAATTTTGGGGTTGACGGCTTGGTCCACTATTCTCTCCACTCCTTGGTCCAGAAAATTGGAACTGCAACGAGAAAAAATAATTAGTATCACCAAATATGACATCTCACCGGGCTATTATGCTTTTGAATGGTATTGAAACGATAAGATAATATAATAATACGAGCCATTCGCCGCGTCCCAGAAACTTTCGAGACTCGCGATGAAAGCGCACTGGTCTATTCGCAGCTTCTGGAACCGCGTTCGGGCTACTCCACTAATGCGCCCAACCTTATAAAAACGTAGTGCAGCGCCGGCCAGTATAATCTAATTACTCGCTCCAGTCTAATACTCAACAACTCATCGCAACTTGCGACACTCACCCGGCCTAGTGAACCGTCCAGCCTCCGCCCGCATGATGTCGAAGGGTGAATACATGGTTTCGACCACACTCCACCACTGTGTACCTCCCCTGTTCATGGCGTTGAGTATCGGCCTGGAGGATTCGCCACTGTTCATATCCACCACCATGGTGTCGAGCATCGGCCTGGAGGAATTTTACTGGAGGACCAGGACCGTGATGTGACCTACGTGTCATGCATTCCATTGTGATACATACAAACAACTATCTGCATAATGCAGATACTGAGATACCCATCATCTTTCATATGAATTTATTACGAAAAACACCATAAAACAGCCCCCTGTCTGTGCTGTGTATAACCAAGCAAACTACATCATCACCTAGTTGGTTGAGCTACGTTGTGAGACAAGTTGAGGGAAGAAATAATTTGTTAAAATTAAAGAGGCGTGGAAGGATTAAATGATTGAGGAAAGACGGGTATTGGTAGAAGAGAAAAAAATCCTATCATAGTAGGAAAGCAATTGTTATTTCTGAATGAGTCGTCCAGAACAAATGACTCATAAGTGATATTTAGTGATGCATGCATTTAGTGACTTTAACATGTAACTTTAACCCTTTAGCGCACACCTAAACTTTTTTTTGAAATCACAATATTTTTAAGTGACTATGTATTCTGTAGTGTTATTTATAACAACGTGTATCGATACATTTTTCAAAAACGTGTTATTTTCCGAGAAAATCCAAAAAATGTACTGGCCAGTATACTGACCACTGACCGTTCTGCCCTAGTAACTATCCTTGTATAATCACTGGCCTGTAAACTGGACACCTATAAAACTCTGTTATTTTTGGTGTAATAAACATAATAAAATAAAACCATTGTGTATTCCGTAATCAGTATTTAATTAGTCTTAAAGTGTAACAAATTTATAGCATCAATTCAAACCAAATCATTGAACTTACTTCCGTAAATTCTATGATTTGAAACATAGCCTAAAAAATAAAAACAAACAAAATAAACAACGTTTCTTCTCTAATTATCATTGAATTATTATTTAATCAAAAAACAATTAAAGTGTTGGCAATAATTAAACTTTTTTCTTTTGTCCTGATCTGTGGAAGGGAACAAAACATTCAAGGCATAAGGCCACATCACACGAAACGCATTCATATTCACTGCGTTTGGGTTTTGGTGCAGTGCTACAATACCTACATCTACGTAATTTTTTTGATTTTATAAGCCTATGATCATCATCTTCTTGAACAGAATACAAAGTTTTGGGCTCGCCTATAAGCTCGTTGGCTAATTTACTCCTAAAAAGCAAATGTGTCATAGGTTTTGTTCCTCTTGGGCTGGCCTTTTTCCAGGTGTCCTTATAAATTATGAAGGAGTTGACTCGGTCGTCGGAATCGCCACCAATATCAGAATCGATAGCTTGGTCATCAGTAATGGCCATAATTTCTTCCCATTGGTCGTCATCCATCCCCTCCAGATCCTGATAACTGAATTTATTTCTAAAACAACAGAAAAACAACACTGAAAACCACATAAACTCGGGATTATTATAAGTTATAACTTTATAACTCCCGAACCCGTTTATGTGTGCTTATTTTGTTATTATTCCATAAAAATAGACTATGTATTTCGTATAAAATGATATAATTTATATGTATCAATCAAAATATGCACTTAGGAGAACATTGCAAACTCACATGTGTAATTTCTAACCCACCTTTTTTTCAACACACCGGTCGTTTTGAATTGCAGAAATAACATGTTTGTTTTACAGTACTCGATTATATTTCCACATAATAATAAAGTATATACTACAACATAATCGTTTTACTCACCTTTTATTCGAAGACATATTAAATTTAATGTAATCACTCGGAGAAATACCTAACGTCTGCTTGCGTTGACAGCAAATACTAGTGCGGGATGCACAGTGGCCAGTTGACAGGCCACGGCAAAAAAGGGCGCGAATTTTTGATTGCGCGGCACGTCCTGGAACGCTGACCAGTTAATAGGCCACTGTGCTTTATCGGCTATCATATATAATCATAAGGTTCGACATTGTTAGAAAAATCGTTGAATTATCGACTTTAAGGTGACTGTCCAGTTTACAGGCCACTTTGTATGGGCCGTCCTATAAAGGGTTAATGCATACATAAAATTAAAATGTATTGTTACTTGTGGGAGTTGTATGCGATTCAATAAATTATTCATCAGCATCGGTCTTTTGAGAGGATTGTTTTAAATTAATTCTTGTAATTTTCCCGTAAATTAATAAATAATTAGAAAGATAATACAATAAAATTATCTGTTCATATGATTCATCCTTTAGCATTGTAAACCTAATTGACTGCAATAAAATGAAGATAATATTGCGTATGTACATGAATTGAAAACGTGATGCATTTATCTGGGTTGGTTGATTGGAAGAAATTGCCATCAAGCAATAAGCCTATATTAATTATACCATGACACTGACGGCAAAGATGGCTGAAATGCTGGATACTTCGGAAAGAAAAGTGTTGAGAAGAATATGTGGACCCGTCAAAGAGGCGGAACAGTGGAGCATCCGGCACAACAAAGAACTGTATGACGTACTGGGTGTCCAAGAACGGTAGAGGGGTTTTTTTTTATTTGTGACTTCATAAAGGAGCGGTGCGCGGACGTGGGATGTCGACAGCATCGAGAACTACTTCGTGGAGATTAAGTAGCAATGAGGTCGTACACAGGGAAGCATGGTGCTTTTTGCATGCGAGCCTATTACCGAAACGGTGATTCTATAGTCAGCGCTGAGCGCATATCATTCTCGCAACGCACCAAGTGACGAGTGCATTAGAAAATGGATTCGGATGTTCGAAAATACCAGATTAGCTGCGCGAATTCAAAACACGTGTCACCTGCAGTCTATTAGGGGTGAAAAAACAATCGAAGAAGTAAGGGCTTCGGTTGGCAAAAATCCATCGTTATCCATTCGCAAACAAAGTCAAGCACTCAATATCAAAAATTCGTCTTTGCAGTTAATTTTGAAAAAGGACTCACATCTTAAAGCCTATAAAATCCAGGTGGTTTAAGAACTGAAGGACACCGATTACTTCTGTTTAGCGACGAAGCCAATTTTCATTTAAACGGGTACGTTAATAAGCAGAATTGTCGCTACTGGGCTGAGGAGAATCCAAAACAGAAACATCAGTGACCACTCTAAAGCCCAAAGGTCATGGTCTGGGCTGTAATGTCTGTTAAAGGCATCATCAGTCATCGGTCCATATTTCCACCGAGACTGACGTGAGCGGGCACTCACACCATTATTTTTTCAAAATAATTTGCACGTTTTTACTAATCTTCGCTCAAGGTTAGAGGAGTGCCAGCAGCGTGAGGGTCGTTATCTAGACACCATTATTTTTTCAAAATAATTTCCCATTCAGTGTCTGTAAATAAAACATAAACAACCTATTTGATTATTTATATTTTTTATTTTTTTCAACCATCAAATACCATATACCCTTTTTGGACACCTTGTATATCAGGCCCCTAGCATCTCGCCTATATGAGACCCCTCATGCTGAGATGGGCTGGGCATGTACAGAGAATGCCGGACAAACGCGTCCCAAAAATAATGACTGGACACCCCGGTGGAAAGGGAAAAGTGGGAAGACCCAGACTGAGGTGGGAAGACGAGGTAAGAGGGGATGTAGCACAGCTTCTCCAGGTAACAAACTGGAAGTCGGCCGCTGAGGACAGGAGTTGGAGGCAAATGTTGCAGAAGGCCAAAGCTCGATATGGGCTGCAGCGACATCGGAGAGAGAGAGAGAATTATACCATGAATATATACATGAGGTCTGTTCAAAAAGCATCTGACGTGAATGGGAAGGGAGTTGGGGGTGGAGACGGACGATTGAATCGATAATCAAGCGCTACTATGAAATTTTGACATGTGAACAGTCCACGTTAAATGCTGATTCTCGGCGTGTTACAATCAAATTTTGAACCGTTGTCAAGTATAACGGCCACATTGTTATGCTTGTCAGCCGATCACGATTTGATCAATAGCTAAAACGGGCCGAGAATCTTAAACGGAGACAATTCAAAATTGTCTCCGTTCATTGTCAAACTTAGCAAAGTTTGTAACAAATTTATGTCAAGTGAAATTGAAAATCATGACAAAGAGTTGTTTTTTTTTTTACATTAGCTCTCAACAAAGGTGGCCCTGAGGAAAATAATTTCCCTCGTGGCATATGTCATCTTAGGGGATGATGTGTGGAGTCTTTTTAAGGAAAGCGTGGAGAGTACTTCCTACATCTTCGTACCTCTTTCCTCAAAAGGAAAAAGATATAAGGGGTGGGTAGGAATCTGGGGGTCAATGTGTCCAGGAGTGACGGATGTATAGATGCTTTTAGTTTTCCCACGTTTACGGAACGGCGACAATACAAAAAAGGAATAAACATACATTCCTTTCCTTATCACAATAATGCTGCAGCTCTTTCTTACACATTAGTATCACCATTATTTAATGTGTAAAAGAGGGCTGCGGCATTGTTGCGATAAGGAAAGTAGTGTAAGAAGAATATATAAGACGCAAATGTGAATGGTAGAAGAAGTCGGGGACGCCCGAGGAAGACACGGCACGATCAAGTGAATCATGTCAAAAGTCAAAATAATAGAAGAGTATGTATGAGACAATGTTGATATGAAAGATGAGAATGTGAGTGAGGCAAAGAGTGAGTGTTAAGACTGAGCTGTTTGGCGGTCCGTCCTCTCTGCCTACCCCTGCGGTGAAACGGCGTGATGGTTAGTTAGTTAGGAATGTTTTTTTGTCCTGTCGCCATTCAGTAAACACTGGAATATTAAGAGCGACTTATCAAACCATCCCTCAAACTGCGGTGCAAGGGGAGGGGTCTCTCTCGATCTGGCCCGCCATGCAGAGGATGGGTAGGGCACCCTTGCTAAATAACCAAACGTGTTGAATATAATAACGGAATACTCACTCCAAGATGTGTTTCCTCAGCTTCTCGCGGAGCTGGTTCTTGTTGAGGTCCGGTTTCCACTTCTGATTGCTCAGGAAGCCAGCGACGGAGCCTTCCACCCGCTGCCGCAGGTTCTGGTAGGCCGGCTTGGTGTCTACATCGGCGATGCACTCCTTGCGGAACTAAGAAAAGTAAACACACCATATTCATTAAATTTCCATATTCATTAACCAGAGGCAGATCAAGGAAGAGGATTGCAGCAGGACGGGAAGGACTGAGGTCTGGAGGTCAATGGTGAAGTGATGAATATTTGTGGAGGCCGATTTGTTGCCCAGATAAAGGAAACATACAGATGACCTCAAAACTTATAAACGTATATCACCGTTGTATTCACAAAATATCCCATGTGAGGTTTATGGCCAAAATAAGTTATTTACACCATACCATTTGGATTTTTTTGACAAATTTTTAATGACCAATATTACGTAAATTAAAACTAAAATAGCACATCTTTCACAATAGATATTTGCTTTATCTCTATGATATGAAGAGGGATGGGGAGAAAGCGGGAAAAGTGGAGGGGGAACGCGGGAGGGAAAGGGGAGACAGAAGGAGAAAAGGGACACGCAGGGAGAAACAATATCTTTATTTAAGTGGAATTGCAACGCATGCCTGAGATGAATGGGAACTCGCTAGGATTAAATAAACAAAAAATAAGAATTTGTACAATAAAATATGCTGATATGTCGTTAAATTTAGTCGACTGAGTGATGTGATTCGTTACGCTGGTACAATTGCAAGAATATATAAAGAATGACTAAGTCAGAAAAATATACTATTTAATGAATAATATATCACTTTGTTTAAAAAAGAAAAATATACTATTTATTATATTACTATAACTACATATTTATGTAACTGCATTTCTCAGAAAAAAAATGATCATCTCCTGCGATATACAAAGTCTAGAAATGAGTCGTATAGTTCCTATCTACGATAAGTCCACTTTGGTGAAATGTTGGCAAATTAATTTTTTTTAATTGCGACTTTTTTAAAGTAAAATCTGGAGATTTATTTATTTAGTGGGCTTTGTTGTCGAACTACGGACGTATATGATAAACAAAAACAATTGTTTTCTTAATAGTTTAGGAGTAATTACATAAATAAAGATGGACTTACCGGAGTTTGAAACTAACTGTCAAAATAAAGGTATATAGGAACTCATCAGCCTGTGACTTATCGGTGTTTGTTTGTCAACACCGTTGACACGTCGAAGGCAAGTATAGGGTCAACAAAAAATATGATTTAAGTAAAACGAAAATGTTTAATGTTTTAAATTTCTTTTATTAAAAGTTTATTTCGTTTATTCAAAATTGTGCCGGAAAAATATTATAAAATGAAATTTAATAAAGAAAGAACATAATTTTTTTTTCTGTTTCATAAGAAAAAATACTTGGGATTAAAATAGGTGTAAGCATAGTATTAACAAAAAAAAATCGTAAAAATATATTTTTTTATCACAAACAATTTTTACATAAAATGAATATTTAAAAAAAATTATTTATTTATAATAATGAACAAAACATAATATTATTATGACGAAAAAGAAATGTAGGCGTTTATTATTACAAATTTTCTGTATTTATCACGATAAATTCAAAACACTTGTGCTAATACATAAACTAAAATAGATAATAAAACATAATAATATTGTTATTACAAGGAAATGCAGACATTATGATGATTACATTTTTTCGGTATTTATCACGATAAATTAAAAAACAATTGTGCCAATAAACGAAATTATAAAACAAAGTAAATACTATTATAAAAAAGGAAATTCAGATATTTTATGCTTACAATTTTTCTGTATTTAACACGAAAAATTCAAAACTATTGCGCTAATAAAACATATATATTTTACATAAAAATAGAGGATTTCCAATTGTTGGATCAAAACGATAGGTAATAAAAGTATTTAAAAAAAAACGTATGTTTATAATTTTATGAGAATAACTATCTCTTACACGACAAAAGTTGCCTCTTCCGCATGGCACTCATCGCATTCTTCCTGGTTTGAAGGCGTTTCAACGCAATTAGCGCTGAAATGTTCCACATCTACGTAGTACTTTAAGAGCTCTAATTCTTTCCACTTTTCGCCATAATGCTTTGTTAATAAATTTGTAACATCTTTTATTTTCTCCTTTTTGACGGGAACGCCACTAGGTATGATGCACGGTGTGATATTAGTAATACGTTTACCTTTTTTGGTGATTATTTTTTTTTGTACATTTCACTCCTGTAATTTTCTTCGCCTTGCACGGCTATGTTGTTATTTGTACGATAAAGAAAAAATCGCTTCGTAGGATTGAACTTAAAATGCCAACCAGATGGAGGCTTTATTGTGGTTTGTACCGCTTGCTTCCAATTGAATACCGGTACATCTTTTGAAAGATTCCAACACTTACCGTGTTCTTTCAATATGTTTAAATATTGGTCTGGATTGACGATAACCTCCTTTGTACGGAATTCTTTTTCTATGGTGGCAAATACCCGGTCAGGGGGTAAGAAAGAATGTCCGACAATGGGGAACACTATTTCAATTGCTTTCACACTAATGGGAGCATGTGATTCAAGCCATTTCATACACATGCCAATTAAAGTTGTGTTTTTATATTTTGGCCTCCACAATCGTCGGCGCACAAACGAATCCTTTTTTTCCCCTGCAAGTATTCATTTTTTAATACATGGAAAACCGCACTGGCAATTTCATTGGAACCTTTGTTGCTCTCCGCTTCGTTCCAATAAAAAATGTTAACATTTTCTTTAGTCAAGTGGGCCTTGGAACTTCCAATGACGACTGTGAAGTTATAAAAGTTGTACTGCCTACTGAAGTAGGCAGACTGGTCGGGTAACTTAGGCAGCATCATGTTTTTTTGACAATCAAATGAAATTGTCAGCAGGTCCTCTCTTTCTTCTTGTAATAATTTGTAAAAAGCTTTTGCTTTGCGACTATGGACTTGATAAAGTGTCATCAAATTTTGTTTTTCAGATCCTTCGGACGTTTTTATCTTCTCCTTATATTCGGTACATCGGGAACACACATCCACTCGAGGTTTTCCAAACCCGATATTGTACTTTGTATTGAAAATTGTTCGGAAGAACGATTGCTTCACTTTTAAGAATGGGTCTGTCTCGTTGACGTTGAACATTTTCCACATTTTTTTAATATTTAGCTCTGCATCCAAGTAAAGGCGTTGGTCTGACTTATGCCGACAATAGTGTGGTTCACTACCTTTAAATGACTCTATAAAATTTTGTACTGCTACCTTTTTGGGGCAAAAGGCGATAGATCGATGGTCACCTCCCCGGTTTTCCTTCGCCACTCCGCCATAGTCATTAAAGGACCTCTTGAGCACATTTGATATGCGATCATTTTTAATGCCTAAAATAGACATAAAAGCATTTTTGCAAATGGGAACCAGTTTTTTCGTCGTATTTTGCGGTAATGTATATTTGACACTAAAGTCTCTTGTTTTCTGCCCAACTGTTTTTCTAGGACGTCGACGCTTGCATTTATCAAGGCAACAATATTTTATTATGTAGTTGTCTTGATAAATTTTTTCCTTTTTCAAATAAAAATTCTTATGGATATCCATCAAATCTTCCATTTTCAGAGTTCCACATTTGAAGGTCTTTGTGTTATGCCTGCACATTGGGTAAACTGGCAGGTTTGTCGCAGAGTACCTAGAATAAATATAATATATAAATATTCAAATTAGAGAAAAAACGAAAAAAACTAATGAATAAAAATAAATAAATTTTACCTAAGTATTTTTAATTGAATTTAAAAAGCGGTTACGCATTAAAATTATTTTCTAGCAGAACTTGAAAAAATAATAAAATTGAACATGAAAACAGTAAATAAAAATGATTAAAACAACTGAGTAAAGGTTTGGGATCACCCAGTAATGGCTGACGTTTGATGAACGATTCCACTCAAAATGGGAGATTTTTAAGTACCTGTTACGACTATCCACGTGCTTTTTCCAAGATTCCTTGTTGATAACTCGCTTTCTCGATGTGTTTCCAGTCACTTGAACAACATTTACGGTTAGATCGGACATTATTTAGCTATAAAAACTTATAAAACTGCGGACACTTTTCAAAACAACACATCAGCGACAAGTACCGCGGCCATGTTGGGATTAGCGAAACGCTTCCCGCTCATTGGCTTGCCTGGATGAAATACTTCCCGCTCATTGGCTGCTTGCATGGCAATGGACTTATCGGCGTTTGGAACATACAGTATCATGATTTATCGTTGTTTGGAATTCATCGTAATTTTTAAACCCACTTTTCATTGAATTTTACGGCCGTTTGGAACTCATCGACATATTATTGGTTTGCTAAACAACCACTAGAGTAAAACTGCATCATTACTTTATTTTTGGATCATAGTGGACTTATCGTGGATAGGAACTATACGACTCAAATCAAGAATTTCAGAGACTGAGACCAGTTGTGGAGATGCAAAACCTGCTCTGAAAATTTTTGTAGTGCATTGTGTATTACTTTTAAAAATAAATCAATTAATTCTTTAGTCTAACTAACTAATCATCACGCCATTTCTCCACAGGGGTAGGCAAAGAAACAACTCGGTCTTGACACCCACTCGCCTCATTGATATTCATACATCGTCTCGTATGTTATTTATTTTGTTCATTCTCTTCTATTATTCTGACTCTTGATATGGCTCCATTCAGATATCTGATGCACTGTTTTTCTCAGGCGTCTCTGACTTCTTCTACCATTCATCATTTATTGGATAACCAACACTTCTGCCATAGGTAACCACCCCAAGTGGTTCGCTAAGTTTGATGACTTAAGGGGGTGCCCGGGTGAGGCTTGGCGGCGGATGTATCTGCCCACCTGTGAGGCCTTTTGACCTTTCCAGCCGGACTCCCTCAACCCATCGCCTTGCACCGCAGTTGGAGGGATGGAATCAAACGTCTGTAACTCCTGAACCCACTGACCCCCAGATTCCTACCCACCCCTCATACCTTTTTCCTTCCCGCGACTTCCTCTCCTTCCTTTCTCCTAAAAGACCCTCCACACAGCATCCCCAAAGATGACATAGGCCCTGGTTCGTGGAATTATTTTCTTCAGGGCCTCCTGTGTGGAGCTAATGTAAAAAAAAAAATATTTTTTATTTTAACTTTATGAGTAAAACCTCAAATTGTAATATTTAAATAAATGAAGACAATATAAGCGAAACTCAATCGAAAATCTGGAAACAGAAAAATCAGAAAAACGTATTGACACCTCTGGGACTCGAACCCAGGACCTCTTGCTTTCCGGGCAAACGCGCTAACCATTGCGCCACGGTGTCGATATGAAATTCTTTAGTTCTGAAGTTGAAGTTTCTTAGTTGAAGGTTCTTAGTTGAAGTATGGTACCTTCTTAGTGGAAGTATGGTACCTTCTTAGTTGAAGTATGGTGGAAGACGAAGTAAGAGGGGATGCAGCACAGCTTCTCCAGGTACCAAATTGGAAGTCAGCCGCTGAGGACAGGAGGAGTTGGAGGCGACTGTTGCAGGAGGCCAAAGCTCGATATGGGCTGTAGCGCCATCGAAGAAGAAGAAGTTGAAGTATGGTACAGTTAAACATGACCGAATTTCATATCGACACCGTGGCGCAGTGGTTAGCGCGTTTGCCCGGAAAGCAAGAGGTCCTGGGTTCGAGTCCCTGGGGTGCTAGCATGGTCGATCGATATAATCCTATATCAATACGATATCGTTATAATCCGTCATTTATGGTCATGTATCAATATGTGCTAGCACGCTCAACAATCGATAAGGGATATTCCGACCGACGATTGACAAAACCCCGCCAATTCGTATGCATTCTTGGCTGCGACCGTAGCACAGTCGATTGATAAAACCCCAATATTAATACGAAATGTAATAAATCCATTGTCTATGGTCAGTTAGCGATATTTGCGAGCACAGTGAACATACGATTCCGACAGTCGGTTGACAAAAGACGCCGTTTTTACCGTGGCTTCCGGAGTGACAGATAAGCTGTCAATGTACAGATTTTTTAAAATAATGTCGTTTGTTACGCTAAATAACTGGCTAATTAATGAGTAGAGGTGAACTAAAAAACTCTAAGAATTTAAAAAAAATCGTATACAAGACCCATAGACTCAGTTAATTCATCTAAAAGGCGATCAATTAATTGCTTTCTGTTTCGAGAAACGAAATTTGTTAAAATGTCGTTTAGTCTCAAACAGTATCTACATGCGAAACGCCAATATTTATTTGAGTTCGTATTTCAATTCGAAATTGTCAATTTATTGGTATTTTCCATTTTCACGTAGCACATTTCAAATTAAGAAACGAAAATTCATTCACAGATCCCCAGTGTTGCCATCGTGTGAGATCGTATGTCGATTCCTTATTTATGTCCCTTCGACGTCGGTCTGCCTATCGACGGTACAGGCGTTGCTAGGGCAATCGGTTCGTTATCGATACGAGATTGTAAATCACCCTTTCCTTTGTTTAACTGACGATATATCTACACAACTTTATTAATAATGACATTCTTTCTGCATAATTACTGGTTTATTAACGAACGGAGGCAGATTATCGAAGATTGCAGGATTGAATTAAATCGGAATTCAGACGTTTTCTTTGACAGTTTCGTACTTACAAATATATCTCGTATTGTGGCTAATGATCTCATTGTCCAATTAACTGATTTTTTATTGTAAAAAAATACATGCGGACTTCCAACGTATATTAAAGTGTGTGTATTTAATATTAATATGATATCTCAGCAAAGTCTCGATGTAAATGGATCTTTAAATGTTCAAAAGAGAAGATTATTAGTTAGTTGTCATATTATTACATTAATGGATTACGATGATTTTGACAGTTATTATAGACCGGGAGCCTGGCTACACAAACCACGTCATCGAGTACACAGATGAAACAACTTTGTAGTGATAATGGACATTTAGTAAGCCTGCCGGTGCACCTCTTGGCAGGTTCCACGCAGTCATAGAAATAGTGAGCGATTTTTGAAGTAAAACTTCTTTACGCACGCTCGACATGGGGGTAAGCTGGTGAATGCGTTATGAAAAAGGATATTATATACATTTTATGTGAACGGTGATCGGGTGAGGCGAACGGTCGGGCCTTTTTTTGGGGATGGGGATGGGGATGGGGATGGGTACCCGGCATGCGTTGCAAGGCCCCTGTAACCTCGCGGTCGACTAAACTGTAATGTTTCCATCTCAAGTCCCGGGAAACTACATTATAATGCAAGCGCTTGTACTATATAACATACAACGGGTACCCGGCACGCGTTGCAAAGAATACTGTAACCTCGGGGTCAACTAAACTGTAATGGTTCCATCCTATATAACATTATATACAACGGGTACCCGGCATAAGTTAGTGAAATTTTACTTCAGTCGTGTGGTCTAAAGCACACTCGTTTTTTTTTTCGAAAAAATTACGTCATCGGGTACACGAACGGGAATGGTTTCATGTATTATGATAAAGGTCGATTATTAGATGAGAAAATTAGCAGGTCTGCCAACCGGCAGCCTGGCACAGCCGGTGTTAATTTGGGATAGAAAATAGTCAATTTTACGTCATCGAGTACACGAATGAAACCAACGATTCTAAACCATCCCATTAAAGAATTTCACTAGTGGCACACCAGCTTTTTTAAGGCTTTCTAAGTGTCCATTATCACCACAAAGTAGTTTCATCCGTGTACTCATAAGGTTTGTGTACCGGCTCCCGGTCTATAACTCCGATACCATAGACATTGTGACAGCTACATAGAAAGTACCTCAAGTGTTGCCAGCGTATAACAATTTCTTTTTGATTACCTTACATTGCTATCAATATCGGTTCGGTACAAAATCGTCGGTTGTTATGCCATGCCGATTCGATATTGTAAAGATAACGATTTCAGTGTGCTAGGACCCCAGAGGTGTCAATATGTTTTTCTGGTTTTTCTGTTTCCAGATTTTCGATTGAGTTTCGCTTATATTGTCTTCATTTATGTAAAAAAAATCACATTTCAGTCATATACTCTCCTTACACACCTTTCTTCGTTCATTCACTATACAAAAATTGCCCAAATCTGAGGGTCCCTTTCTTAATCTTACTCATTACGCTTACATCAGCCTTGCATTCTTTGCGGACCTCCGCATTTCTCACACGACCATACATTGTTTATCCAAACACAAGCCTCAGGGATCTCACTTCTGCAGCATTCATTCTCCTTTCATCCTTCACACATCGGGAGGTACCATTGTGCTCTGGCGTCATGAAATTATTTCCTAAACTATTCATCCGATTGCGATGAATCTTTGGGGAGTTGTGAGCACGCCGCGAAGTTTTCTATACATACTGGTGAGCTCTGGGCATTATGATATCAGCTTAAAAAAATTGGTAGCTTCGCTTCTTTTAGACTTTGAGGGAAAGTTGCGATAGAGCGACCATAACCACGTGGAAAAATTGAACTCCAGACGAGATAAACATGGGGCGTATTTTCAGACAACGAAGCAAAATCTTTTATTTTTCAATAAATTTCCCTCCCTATTCCCTTCAGCCTAACCACTTATTTTGATTGGAGATGCTGTAGTCCCACTGACTCCAGATGGTAGGGAGCAGTTGGAACTCTTTTGCGGTACTCACATTAAAAAAATAATTAAAAAAAAAAAATATTTTATAAAAGACCGATATCTATATGAATATTTTTTTTTTTTTTTTTTAATCGGAGACGGTTTACATATTTATAGTTCCCGAGAGCACTTAGGCCATAGACCCATTGTACTATCTCCCATTTCACCTCATTCCTTTGACAGTAACCCAGTCCCTTTTATAAAGTTCACCAGGATTGTCGTTCGAAATGAAGCTATATCTTCTGGTCCGACAATGTGTCTTCCCAGGTCTCATTTCCCCTCTTCACTCCTCCTTGGTTCCCTGAAGGCCCCACGACGGAAGAGGGCTTCATCTCTCCTCTCCACTCCTTAGTTCCCCGAAGGCTCCACGACGGAGAGTCCACCTCCCCTTGGTTTCCTAAAGGCCCCACAAGGGAAGAGTCCACCTTGGTTCCCCGAGGGCCCCAGGAGGGAAGAGAACTTCATCTCTCCTCCTTGGTTCCTCTAAGGCCCCACAGAGGAAGAGTTCACCAAGATGGCCTCATTTCTCCTCTTCACTCCTACATGGTTCCTCGAAGGCCCCACATGGGAAGAGGACATTATCTCTCCACTTCACTCCTCCTTGGTTCCACAAAGGCCCCGCGCTGGAAGGGTGCCCTTCCCCTTGGTTCCTTGAAGGCCCCACAAGGGAAGAGTTCATGGAGGTGGCCTCAGCTCACTTCTCCACGGTTTCTCCTCTTGGTTCCTCTTACGGCCCCAGGAAGGATATCCACAGAGGTGGCCTCAGCATTCCTAGGTTCCCAAAAGGCCCCTAGTTTTCGAATGGTCCAATTTTTTTTGTCCCACGAGTTACCAGGGAAATAGAAGGTCCACTCCAGCAGAGCCCTGAGTGCTGGAGTGAGGTCTAAATACTCCGAGATGCGACCTTGTTTCTCGGAGGCACCGTTCGTGACGCTGTTCCCCGGGACATTCAGCCTGAGCACGGTAGCTCACACCTTGGCTTGGGATGGCTATTGCAGGTTTGTGTTTTCCACTCCCTGAGCGATGGGTTCGCCACACTCCCTACGCTATATATATGAATAAATATCAGTTGCCGAGTTGAGTAGTCAGACATCTCCGAATATCTAAATTTGAGTTTTAGTATGCAGTTAGATGTAAAAGTATGTTATAAAATTTTCTAAGTAAGAATAGTTATCATAATATATAAAAATGAATGTTTTTTTGTTTGTTTGTTTGCTGTACAACTCACCAAGGTTTTTATGTGTAATGGTGAGCCATGGCACTAATTTGCATAAAAAAATTTCAATAGGTGGCACGCTCGAATTGTTTATATTTAGAAAAATGGGAATATTTCATATATTTAGTGGCATGGAGAAGGCGCGGGGGGGGGGAATCCGGGAAGGGAGGGGGTAATGTGGGAAGGTACGCAGGAGCAGGGAAGAGGGAGAGGGGAAGAGGGAGGGAAA
Source organism: Limnephilus marmoratus (assembly GCA_917880885.1). Taxonomy (NCBI): domain Eukaryota; kingdom Metazoa; phylum Arthropoda; class Insecta; order Trichoptera; family Limnephilidae; genus Limnephilus; species Limnephilus marmoratus. The sequence goes on from OU862926.1 coordinate 34,924,292, forward strand.
GGCGGAAAAGGTGGAAGGGGAAGGTGAAAGGGGGAGAGAACGAGGTAGGGAAACAGTGGCAGGAACAGGAATGCATGGGAAAGGACATGCGTGGGATGAGTGGGGAACAAGCATGGGCTAGAAGGAGGGATTGCAAAGGAGACGTAGTAGTAGAAAAATTCATTCTTCTCACACGGAGAGGGAGGGAACACTTTCAAGCCAGGAGATAAATTTGAGTAGCATTACAACGCATGCCGGGTACTCACCAGTGGCAGCCAGCCCTAAGGTGCGGCGGTGCAACGCACTCCCAAAATTACCCGCTCGCGTAACACATTACAAAAGCAGAAAGTATTGTTCCTATATTCAGGCCGGTAGTGCGTTTGCCAAAGCGATCACAGAATCCAAGAGAATCCTTACACAATTATCCATGCGCCAAAATCGTAAGTAGGTATAATCCTTTGCAAATTTAAACAAACCGGGGACGGCGGTTCGAGAATTTCCACCATGTCAAAAAGACCAGTTTGTTCAGTAGCATCTTAATCGGGGACGCGGTCGTGTCATTTTGTTATTGACATTGTGTGTTTAAATTAAGATCTACTCCTTTTTAGTCAATGTTCGGCTCAGCATCGACCATCTCTTATCTCTACAGCATTCCAACCAAATACTTATTTGTACAGCGCCCTTGAGGTGATTTTTCACAAAAACGGCGCTATATAAATTAGCCAAATATCATTATTATTATTATTAACATAAACAATGAGACCCGTTGTGACAGGTCACAGGTCAATACGCCATTGTTATTAGTTTTTTTGGATGAGTCGGGAAGAGTAAAAAATGAGTTCCATTATTAATGTTCATTTTATAAAAAAATTTTGAAAAACGTTTAGAAATTAAAATAGTGGCCCACCACAGCCCATTTTAAATATTAAACAAGAATGCAAGTCAAAAACAAAAGAGATAACGGATAATCGACCTAATCTATAAATAGTTAGAATTTTTTTCATAATTAAATTCATTTTAATTAGAGTAGGTAAATGTACAAGATTCTTAGCGCACCACCGATTTCTATGAGCACCAGCCGCCACTGGTACTCACTAGTGTTTAACTAACTAACCATCACGCCGTTTCCCCGCAGGGGTAGGCAGAGAGGACGGACCGCCAAACAACTCGGTCTTGGCACACGCTCTTTGCCTCACTCACATTCATACATCGTCTCATACATTCTCTTCTATTATTCTGACTTTTCACATGGCCCGACTCAAGTATTTGATTCACTTGATCGTGCCACGTCTTCCTCGGGCGTCCCCGACTTCTTCTACCATTCACATTCGCGTCGTATATTCTTCTTACACTACTTTCTCCGTTCATTCGCTCTACATGCCCAAACCATCTGAGGGTCCCTTTCTTAATCTTACTCATTATGCTTACATCAGCCTTACATTCTTTGCAGGTATCCACATTGGCTTAATTTCGGTTTACGGAAGGTCTTCCAAAATAATAAAACTTTTTTTTTTTATACTAACTATTGGCTGGAGAATCCGAATCCGAAAGAATTTTTTTTCGGAAAGCAATATTAACAAAGTTACACGACTTTAAAATTTTCTATACGCATACATGAAAATCGACATATTGGAAGTATTATGACAGTTTAAAGTCATAGAAACAGCCACATAAAATTAAATGTTGCCATATCAATAACTAACTTAAGTAATTATTTTTTATAAATTTTACTCACTTTTGGCGTAAACGCTAAACTACTTGAAAACAGGGATATTTTTTTAAATTGACGCGAGCAGGCGGTATAAAGGGGCACAAACCATGTGACACAAACCTAGCGTAGCCGTTAAACTACTTGAAAACGTAGGCTGTTTTTTAAAATTGACGCGAGCAGGCGGTATAAAGGGGCACAAACCATGTTACACAAACCTAGCGTAGCCGCTAAACTACTTGAAAACAGGGATGTTTTTTGCCGTGACGCGAGCAGGCGGTATAAAGGGGCCCAAACCATGTTACACAAACCTAGCGTAGCCGCTAAACTACTTGAAAACAGGGATGTTTTTTTGCCGTGACGCGAGCAGGCGGTATAAAGGGGCACAAACCATGTTACACAAACCTAGCGTTAGGTTAGGTTAGGTTAGGTTAGGTTAGGTTAGGGACGCGAGCAGGCGGTATAAAGGGGCACAAACCATGTTACACAAACCTAGCGTTAGGTTAGGTTACGCATTTTTAAGACTACGAATTTTCATACTTCGTCGATTTATAAGGTATGTTTGATGATATTATTGCATGGTAACATTTAATTTTGTGTGGTAAAACATTTTTCTAGTTTATCTATGACTTTAAACTGTCATAATACTTCCAATATGTCGATTTTCATGTGTGCCTATAGAAAATTTTAAAGTCGTATAACTTTGTTAATATTGCTTTCCGAAAAAAAATTCTTTCAGTTTTGGATTTTCCGGCCCATAATTAGTATATAAAAAAAAAAAAAAAATATTTTGGAAGACCTTCCGTAAACCGAAATTATTCCATCCACATTTCTCACACGATCATACATTGTTTTACCACACTCTCAGTGTGGTAAAACAATGTCTCAGGGATCTCATTTCAACAGCATTCAGCTTACTTTCATCCTTCCTCTGCCAGTTCCATGCCTCACTGCCATACATCAGGGTAGGTACCAGGACTCCATTGTGGACTGCTAGCTTCGCTTCTTTTGACAGTTTTTTATTAGCGCCAACGGCATTCAGTCCACCATTAATGGAGTTACCGGCATTCACCCTTCTTTCAATATCTCTATCAGCCTTCCCATCTCTCGTAAACACACTACCCAGATACACAAACTCATCCACCTGCTCCAAGTATTCATCATTCACAACTATGTTGCATACTGTTTTCGTACTCTCTCTTTCAAACACCATGACTTTAGACTTACTTACATTCATCATTAACTCATTCTTCATACATACTTCATTCATCCTAGATACGAGAGACTGTAGGTCTTCCATAGTATTCCATAGTATTTAATATTATGTATTTAATTCCTAGTATTTAATTCCTAGTGTTTAATATTATGAAGAATGCCTTATTTTAAACCTTGTTTCTAGTTCCATTATGAATTATAAAAACATGCTCACGATTATCAATTTTATTAATCACAATATTGAATTTTTAACAATATTCAAATTTATAAAACCCACGAACATGGGATAAACTAATGCGGTGGATTCATTGATTTTAATCTTAGTGGACAGTTTATACATTTCCATATCAATATTCAAAGGTAAGGCGAATCTAAAATGGAACTTCCGGATGCCTCTGAGTCTAGGCACGCGGTAGACTGCTGAATTTGACATGTACGAAAGCCAGCAAATAACAGTTGATTTTGTGCTTCAACGATAATCAAAAATAACGGAAGATTATAGTAGTTGTCAGATAATCGAGCGGCGGATTACTGAATACTGCAATATATAAACCATTGACTTCAGAAGAGAAAGACTTGCCCTAGAATGAAATCCTGGCATCATTTTGACGAGCTGGAGCCAAACCATGTGACAATCATTTTGGAACCAGGAGAGTTCCAGCATGTCTTGATTAAACGATGACATCATCTGTACATTGACCGCCAGCGAGTGAACATTGAAATATCGAGACCTTCCGCAGAAAAGTAAAGTTCGCTAAAGTAAGGTAATGGTTTGCAGCACAATCAATTGTGGGACTTGAGTCCAGGTCTGAGTGTGCGTTTTCTAACTGAGCCCACTAATACTATCACATCGGGCCGCATACCGTGCGGTTGGTTACCGCCATAACAAACATGTTTTGTTATGTTGGTAAGTAAATTATGACTCATTTGTAAACAAGCTAAACAAGCGGAACTTTCGTGTGGGATTTGAATTTGCATTAACGTTTATTACTGCTGCTAGCAAATCGCGCGCTATTGTAAAAAGGGCTGGTAATTTGTAAGCAGATTTTATTTTCGAAGTCTTAATAGTGATGGGAGAATGCGAGTTGCCTGAAAACTGTCGGATTCATTTATTGACCAGTCATTGAAAGGGTTACGCCCACGTTACTTCCCCGCTCCTCGCAACATAGTATATTCTCTTCACCCTTATCTTCCTGTCAATTAGTTTCTCATGTCTATCTTGAAATACATTTCTGTGTAGAATTATGCTTGCAAACCGAGGTTCCACTGGCTCTTCGGGTGGTTGGGAGGGGATCACAAAATAGCTTTAAAGTTATCTTCATGCAAATTAATAAACAAATAAATTGAGAAAGCATATGGCCTTGATCAATATTTCAGAAAAGATAAGAACTAATCTGCACATTTTGACATAATTATTATTACATTATAATTAACTCAATAAATGTAATGGTTTCATGTTTTTTTAATTATCATTATTACCAACAAAAATAGAATTGAATCATTTGTCTCGCTAATAATTATGACTTTCGTGCCATTGTGGACTTTATACTACGCAAACCGTTTATTATGAATTAAAAACATTTTTCAAAACTCAATGTTGCTGTTACAATAGATTATTATAACCTAAGGGAACGTACCCATACTACGTGACCAACTTTTTGCAATTTTTAACCCCCCCCCCCCCCCCCCCCCCCCCCCCCGGTGACCAAAATCCTAAGCAACCCGCCGCTCATTTGTATGGAGCGTGACATTTTGAAGACCCCCCCCCCCTAAACGTGTCAGGTAGTATGGGTACGTTCCCTAACCTCTTATGGGCCGTTCTCACCCGGTGGCCGCGAGGTGGCGAACGAAATTAATCCATAAAACATTCGATTCAAATTCAAATTTTATTCAAATTTCCGTGTTGTTCCGGAAAAAGCCAAAGCCTGGCCCATAAGAGGTGAAAGGAAAATTGGCATGTCCATATTAATATATCACTAGTAGTTAAAAACCCGCTCCGCAGGTTTTTGGTTTCGCTTCGCCCATTTTGAATGTTGGTGACCATTTTAGAAATCCGATAGGAACTGATTCCAAAAATGGCCAGTTCCTCGGATCCACTGGGATCCAGTGACGGGACAAAGTAACCGCGACTGGCAATGTCGTCATATGTAATATATAGACGCATGGTGTTTTTATTCACATCTGCCAGTTGCAATAATAATCCGTGACGTGGAGAGATTCACGATATTACAAATCCAATAGTACTTCGCCTGCCAGCCGATGCTTCTCACGTTAGATATTATCGTAAGTGGCTCCATCTTTTGGCGTTGCTTTAATTCGGTTCTATTACAAAAGTAGACTTGTATACAAACTCAATGTACGAAATCGGTTTTGCATAAGGCTCGACGTCAGAGCTGTATAATTTAGTTACCTACTTAATAATTTTTAATTTTACTGTTGTAAAGGGGGCAATTCTTTCATTACGGTTAAGAAACACTGGTATCTTTACATAATATAAAGCAAAGTCGCTCCTGCTGTCTGTAAGCTTAGATCTTTTAAACTACGCAACGGATATTCGTGTGATTTTCACCAATAGATAGAGTGATTCATGAGAAAGGTTTAGGTAGTTATATAATTCATCAAGGTTTTGTGTAAATTGGTTGAAATATATAATATATGTAAAGAGAGCGGGCTGGCAAGCGGGCAGTGTGGATTTGATATGTATGCAAATTAACAGATGGCGTTGGTTTTAAAGGTTGGGGGGTGAAATGCAGATTCTGCCAAAGTTTGGAAATTTAATAAAAAGGCACTTTCTAGATGAGAAAAGTGTGGAGAAGCTGAATTAAAAAAAATTAAGGCGCGCTTGGCAAAATTGAGGGAGATACAGCCGTTTAAAGTATAAATAAAATTTCACTTCGTGAACCGATACTATGACACTTTGCCCGCCATTTTGACACTGTTATGTTGGTATCCCAGACCTACAAACAAGAGCCAGATACGATTGTAGCCGACTTCGTGGGATAAATAATAAGGCGCGTAATTATGAAAAACAGAATTAATAATATAAACGAACCCCTAAACAGGTACTGGAATGGAGACAAACCATTCAAATCCTGGGATGTTTTTTAAAATAAAGATAATATACACAAGCCCGCTACAAAAACCCTGCGTAGCCAAACAAACCATTCAAAAAAGTAGGCTGTTTTTTAAAGTAAAGATAACGGGGGATAAATGCAGATCCGGGCACAGTTTAGAAATTTAATAAAAAGGCACTTTCTAGATGAGAAAAGTGTGGAGAAGCTAAATAAAAAAAAATTAAGGCGCGCTCGGCAAAATTGAGGGAGATACAACCGTTTAAAGTATAAATAAAATTTCACTTCGTGAACCGATACTACGCCATTTTGTCACTGTTATGTTGATTCACCTTAATTACATTAAAAGGCAACTATTTGCATTGGGGGAAGTGGAAAATATTTCATTCTAAATTTCGATTACGTAAAATTAAAATTAGCTTGTCTTGTGAGATTGTACGCCAGAATCACAAACCATGTTACACAAACCTAGCGTAGCCGCTAAACTACTTGAAAACTGGGATGTTTTTCTTGCCTTGACGCGAGTAGGCGTTATAAAGGGGCACTTTCTTTTGAATCACAAACCATGTTACACAAACCTAGCGTAGCCGCTAAACTACTTGAAAACTGGGATGTTTTTCTTGCCTTGACGCGAGTAGGCGTTATAAAGGGGCACTTTCTTAGGTTAGTGACAAAATGGCGGGCAGACTGACAGTATCGGTTCGCGAAGTGTAATTTTATTTATACTTTGAATGGGTGTATCTCAATTTTTTTTTTATTCAGCTTCTCCACACTTTTCTCATCTAGAAATGCCTTTTTTATTAAATTTCCAGACATTGGCAGGATCGGTTGTCATAGTGTCGGTTCGCGAAGTGAAATTTTACTTAACGTAATTGAAAATTAGTTACTTATTCAAATTTTTTTTTTATTGCTTTCTGCACTTTTTTCACCTTCCAGATTAAAGTTCTCAACTTAAAACGCGGTGAAAACATGGTTTTTTGCCAAAAACAAGCTGGGCCCGGATCTGCATTCCTCCCAAGATAACTTACACAAGCCCGCTAGACAAATTTCATAATTACGCGCCTCATCAGTTATCCCACGAAGTCGGCTACAATCGTATTTAGCTCGTCTTTGTATCAGGGATACCAACAGTGATGAAATGCCCGCTGGCACCCGCCGGTCTGTCAGTGTCGGTTCGCAAAGTGAAATTTTATTTAACGCAATTGAAAATTAATTACTTATTCAAATTTTTTTTCTATTGCTTTCTGCACTTTTTTTCACCTTCCAGATTAAAGTTCTCAACTTAAAACGCGGTGAAAACATGGTTTTTGGCAAAAAAAAAACAAACTTTGGCAGAATCTGCATTCTTCCCAGGTTGGGTAATGGCGTTGTGTTTCATTAGCCACAGCAACATTTTCCGGGTCTGCTAGTATAATAATAAACCTAGAATATGTTTGTGTTACTAAGGGCAAGTACAACACAGAATTTGAACAATTTAATTTCAAAGTTAATTTTCAAGTTCTGTGAAAGTTCTATTATTATTTCAGTTATGTGAGGCAACTAACCCATAATGATATAACAGAATTTTAAGAGCATTTCAAACAGAACTTGAAAATTAACTTTAAAATTTGATGAACGGTTCAAATTCTGTAAAACAAACCGTCCTAAGATTTCATTTCACTTCCTGGTTAAATTATTCACATGGCAATGTAAAAAAAGTCAAATCCTTCCATACAATGTTATTCAAGGACGATTACGCATCAAAATATAGACACAATGCCTCACACACAATGTTGCGATAAAACGTTGGTAATCCATTGATAAACAAGACAGTCGGCAAATAATTATTGTAAATGTATACATACATCATGATGTAAGTAGATATTATGAATGAGTGAAGACGGAATTTAATCCATCAAGTATGGATCTTGAAGCAATTTGAAGCACATGAAAAGAGCAGCTAGGTTATTAGTTATGTTTTTAATTTGTTTATCACTAACCTGGTCGAATATTCCTTGAGATTTGAGCTCGCAAACAATATGATCGATCAAACGAGGGTCTCCAGGTAAGAGAGGTAAAGACTGCGCTATCTCCATTTAGTAGTCAAGAAACGCCGGCGATCAACTGTGCAATCGCATATGCAATCAACTTTAAACAATAATATCACAAAGATTGACGAATCAACGCGTATTTTCTACGAAAATCGGCGCAATTTATAACATTATGGAAAAATTTACTCCCTATTTGACAATGCTCACAATGTTTATAACTTTTGCAAGTTGGTTGACCTGTTTTCAGGAAACGGTGTGCTCTGCCGCCGCAAACCTGTCAGCTGTGGGTGGGTACTTTTATTTTTCTAATATGGCAGCATTTTAAAAATAAAATCCAATGCAGCATCTACATCAAAATAAATATATATGATGTTGTGAGAATAGTATAATTCAGGCGCTTTTTCGAAACAGTGAATTCTATTTTCTGTTCTTTGTTTTATTACAATATGTCATGTTATGCGTTTTGTATCGACAACAAAAGCGCACAACGATGTACAAACGATAAACGATACTATGATAGTGAAAAATGTGATGTACTTGGTTTTTTTTTTTTTTTACAGTGAATACCGCACAAGAATCTCAACTGCTCCCGTCTGGAGCCAGTGAGACTATGGCATCCCCAATTGGGGTATGTTGTGAGGCTGAAGGTAGTGAGGAGGGGAAGGATGTGGGGAAGAGGAAGGTTGGGAAGTACCTGGCTATTCAGATCTGGTCACCAAACACGGCTAAAGCCATTTTCAAGCAACGTTTCAATTCTGAATGGTGGTCTTACACCAGGGCGATACTGATAGTATCTTCCACTCTGGAACATGCCGCAAGCATACAATATATTATTTTAAATGAATTAATTGTGAAATAACACAAATTAATCAAATAAAATTTATTTGCGCATGCCGGGTTCGAACCCGCGACCTCCGGATTGTGAGTCAAGAGTCTTACCCACTGGACTACGGAGGTCGTCATTGGTTATTTTTCTATAATATTAAAATCTACAAATTGACAGTTTTATATTTCAAAATTATCGTGTTTTATTTTTGAGTTATTATGCAGTGGTGCGCTTCCTTTTTTGCCAAACTTTCAGACAGACTTGCAATGAATATATTGTACAGTGAATTCGAAAATATTTTCAGTAGATACCTAAGTAGGTACTTAGAGGAATCTAATCAGGAACTCTAAATATTACATGCTGTTCGTATTACAGCAATGACAGCAATAAGGAACTCCAGTGAAAAATATTATGGCTTTAAAAAAATATGTTCATATAGACCAATAAACGCTGATTCTGAATATATAACTTTTATTTCATAATATTAAACGCAGCGTTTTTAAAAAATTATTAAAAAGTGCATTTTTAAACCTCTCCTCGAAACACAGTGTCAAGTTGGCATTACTGAAATGGTGAATCGTGACGTCACGCGTCACACTCACCCACTGTCACCTGGTGATCGCGTGTATTGTATTGTCAGTATTATTGTATTGACATTTGAATATGCAATTCAACATTTCGTGTTTTTAGTTTATTTTCATACTGTTTATAGAGATTTAGATAAATAATAGTTATTGTGTTTGTTGAAACATAATTTAGGCCCTCAACAATTTACGAAAAGGGCTATATTTGCGGACAATCTGGAATAAATTTTGCCTATTTGAGGTTAAAGTCGACACAAAATACGATGACATGTCATGTATTTGCAATGAAAGAGATTATTTGTTTTTATATTGCACTTTGATTAAATACAATAACAGTAGCGGTGAAATGTGGACATTTTACCAATGTTTTTCTATATTAACAGCAGTTAATCTTGAATAAAAAACGAATTCTCACATCGAAATGTCATAGTATTCATTGGCCATCATTCCACCATTTTAAAACAGGGATGAACTGCCCAAAAAAAATATTTCCCTAGATTTTGAAGTGAAATTTCCCTAGAATTTCACATTTACGCAATTACCTACGTAGCCACCTTTTTGTGTAACACTAATCCTGTTATATGTTAATTAATATGATTGATTAATTGGAAAGATATCGGAACTTGGTAAATATACTAATAATACTGTGCTTTTCCAAATAAAACACTCTTTGCTACGTGAAGTAATAATTTAAAAGTACGAATACACTCACCACTGAATTAGAAACTGAATTCCAAATTAAAAAAAAACATTTTGCAAAATAAAAATCAACCGCAATCACCGAAAAAACGGAACTTAAAACATAAATAATTTTTTTTTTCAGAGGTCCCATTTATCTTTTTAGATACATAGGGAACGTACCCATACTACGTGACAAACTTTTTGCACTTTTTAACCCCCCCCCCCCCCACCGTGACCAAAAACCTAAGCAACCCACCGCTCATTTGTACCAAGCGTGGTATTTTGAAGATCCCCCCCCCCCGAACGTGTCACGTAGTATGGGTACGTTCTCTAATATCATTTTGAGTTGTCAGTGTTAAAAATAACATTGCATGTAAGTACATGAACAATAATTAAGATTCATAGGAATCCCAACAAATATATATACGTACCAGTAATATTGTCATATGTAATAAAAATTTTGCCAGAGTTCGAAATTTCCCTAGATTTTGTCCTGATTTCCCTTATCCCTAAAAAAATATTTTTCTCCCCTAGATCTAGGGAAATTTCCCTCGACATAACATCACTGATTCAATATGACAACTTGAAGGTAAATAAACTATCGGTGGGTGAAGACCATATCACCATATTAACAATCTACCATAGATATGGTGCTTTTCTGATGGTCTAGAAAAATTAAAACTTTGACAATTATTTTAACTATTAAAACTAACTATAAAAATAAAAATGCAGTTATTTAAGTTTGAAGGTCTTTATTCATTAAAAAAAATAAAAAATTGGACTGGAGTTCTTTATTAATAGATAAATTATTCCGTTGCCAATTTATTCGGAACATTGTCTTCGGACATTATTTTCTGGTCACGATCTAGGTACTATTAGACATATATATACGATTTGAGATTTTCATGGCCAAATATCATAATTATTTATTTATTTCGTACAACAATTTACATTTTACAACAGGATTTGATGATGTTGGCCTCACTGGGTGGTATTCCTGTACTGAGGCCCACTGACGCCCCCATTTTATAATAAAAAAATTTTACCAGAGCTCCACACAGGAGGCCCTGAGGAAAATAATTTTCCTCAGTGCCTATGTCATCTTTGGGGATGCTGTGTAGAGGGTTTTTTTAAGGAAGGGAAGGAGAGAATAGTTCTAGGAAGGAAGAGGGTATAAGGAGTGGGTAGGAATATGGGGATCAGTGTGTCCTGGTCATCCGCCTCCAAGACCTAGACAAACCACACCCCGTGAACCCGAGCACCCCTGCTAAATCACCGAACTAGCGAACCACTTGGGGTGAACTATGGCAGAAGTATTGGTTATTCAATAAAGGTCTCCAGGGCGGCGGTACCCTTTCCCGTCTCCCAAATTGTCAATAAGTCCCAAATCAATAATTTGAAGTAATAAATTTTAATAAAAATCGGGGACATCCGAGGAAGACATGAGCGATCACGTGAAACAATTCAATTTGGGAGGCGGGTGTGGATACCGCCGCCCCGGGAACCATTTATTGGAAAACCAATACCATTGCACTATATTCAGACCTATGTCACTCCTAGCGGTTCGTTACGTTTGGTGACTTGGATGCCGGTGATTAGGTGCTTGGGTTCATCGGGTAAGAAAATGTTCAGGTCTTGGCGGCGGGCCGGTTTGGAGAGGCTGACCCTCTGACCTCTCCAGCTGGAGGGATGGATTCATATGTCCGTAACTCCTAGTCACACTGACCCTAGATTCCTAACCATCCTTCATACATTTATCCTTCAGAGAAATTCCTCTCCTTCCTTTCCTTAAATAGACTCTCCACACGCACCCCAAATATAACATACAAAAAATAAGCTAAAATTAGGCGTTTGTGGAAGAACGAAAAGAAGACGTTGACGACCTCCGGGGAAGACATGGCGCGATCAAGTAAAACAAATACTAAAAAAAAATATTAACAACTAGCTGGTCCCCGGCACGCGTTGCAATGCCATTCAAAGAAATACATTGATTCTCCCTGCATGTCCTTTCCCGTGCGTCCCCGTTCCCTTCCACCTTCCTCGCCTATCCCGTCCCTCGTCTCTTCCCTCTCCGCGAACCCTACCTACCCCGTTCCCAGTGGCGTAGCTAGCATGGGTGGCACCCGGGGCGGATGTCACCCCCCGGGGCGTGGCGTAGTGTCACCCCCCCCCCCCCTATGAAAGTTGACTTGAGAAATTCAAAACGCTAATTTCGACTTCATAAAATTGGTCCATCCTGGGAGGGGGGGTGGCGAGAGAACTTTCAGAATATAGGCTATTCCGCCTTTAAAAGACCGGCCGACACAAAATTCGGGGCTCCACGAAACAAAACACAAAACTCCACGGGGAGCCAATAGAGTTACGAAAATATAAATAACAGACCGTACTCATGTGTGTGCAATATCTTGGTTACGTATATGCAATATCTTGGTCGAGTGGCACCCCCCTTCGGGTGGCACCCGGGTGGTCCGCCCCCCCCCCCCTCGCTACGCTACTGCCCGTTCCCACTACCTTTCCTCCCTGTAAATATATGAAATACACACATTTTCATATATACAAATTTCATAACGCCAGAGCTTACCATTATATATAGCCTACATGTTATTCTGAGGTATGAGCTATATCATTGTAAATTTTCATTAGAATCCATTCGGTAGTTTTTCGTGAAAGAGTAACAAATACAGCCATGCAAATTTCGCGTTTTCCTATAATTTATAATATTAGTAAGATAAGATTATTTCCACAACTACCTACTAAATCCATTTTCAGGTACCTACACCAGAATTAAAAACCTCAAAACTATTTTCTAAATCATGCATTACCCCGAGCAACCCTGGGTACCTACTGCTAACAACCTGGCAGCGGCTACATGGTGTCAGAGTTGCGCTCGGGGACTACGCCCCGTATAGGAACCAGAACCTCGCTGGTCCCGGGTGCCACCAGGAGGGCGGCACCACAGGGCGGGCTCCGACCTACCTTGCAGGCGGCTAGCTCGAACCAACGGCAAGCAGGGGAGACCCTCGTCATCAGGGTGGTGTGGTCGCCGGTAGGCTGTTTGGAATGTTTTACATGGGGGGAAATACTGGCCGTGATCACCCTCGAACAATCTCCTCAATAAAAGAACGGTATTTAGGTAAAACAAACAAAATGTATTGTGAGAAAACACAGAAATACAAGGTTAAAAGGCAGTTTCTGGCTAGAATGTCCCTACACGGTAAGTCTCTCAACCTGTCCTCTCTGGGGTCGTCATTGCTCAGGTAAAATCGCGAGGGCAAATAGAACACATTAATTTAAGGGGGCTTACTGCGATGGAGGCGGCAGGTCCAATCCTCGTCCGCAGCAGAGGGGATCTCGTTCCAACAGGAGTCTCCAGGTGAAACGTCCCACACACGTAAACATTGTCACTGTACTTTAAATTACGCCTCGGCCTTGTCTGCCGTAACATCTAGAACACGCATTTGCGTATTAAATTCCCGACGCCATATTGCGTCGCGGATGACTCGGGCCACAAAGGTGCCCTGCGGAGAGAATTTTTCCTTAACAAAACAATCGACTGTTTGCGGAGCGCTCTGCCTAGGAAGTGTGGAGAGTCGGTGGCTTCGCCGACCGTTGCTCGCATTTGGCTCCACTAGCGCGCGCGGCGCGCTTGCGGCGAAAGAGCGAAACTGTAGTCTGTGCAGTGGCGTGGGTGAATAATTGGTAGGGGCTTATTTGTGCATCGTAACACCTCCCCCCGCGCTCGGAAAAAAAGCGACGTGGCAATGGAGCAATAGGGCAAAAACCCTCTACTTTACCCACGGGAGTTGAAGGAGAGATTGTAGACCAGAGAGAGAGCTGACTAACAACTAAAAACTAGCTTATGCCATGGGCTAGGTACAATGTTGGTCAGGGTAGGGAGGGGGGTACATAAAATATGAGGAACAGGCAGTTATCACAAGGAGGGGTGAAACAACATACATATTTATGCAATTGAAAGAACAAAAACAAGGTTATGAAAATGTGAAACAAAGACAAAAATGTGAAAATGCGAAAACAAGGACAAAAATTATGAAAATGTGACTCTAGGGTTTCATTGGTCTGGAAGCTAAATTTGCGGTGCGTAGATTTGTTTTTTTGTTTCCATGGTTTGCGGAAAGTTTCGAAGAATTGCGAAGAAAACGAGGGTTCACAGACTCTAAAGATTACCTTATCACTGTAACCTGACCCATTTGAGATAACACTCAAGAGTACACTAGGGTCTTGTGAAAACACTTGTTTCGTTGAAGACGTCGAAGGTTGCGGAGTGGAGACTGTGGTTGCAGTGCGGAGGACTATGGTTACAGAGGTCAGGACTATTTTTTTTTAGTACGCACAAAAAGGTTGATATTATTTCGTTCGCACGAATCATGGTGAGTATTGTAACGTCTTCACGTTTGGTGCACAAATTATATAAGTACACAATTATAAACAAACAAGGCGGTTCTCATGTCAAATTTAATGACACACGACCAAAAGGGGCGGTACTCATGTCCAATTAAAGACACACGACCAACTCAATAACAAGAGCATAAGTGATTATAACGAACTTCTCGTATCATGGTGGATATTTTAAGGATCTCTCCTATGATGGTGGATATTGTGAGGATCTCTCCTGTGGTGGTGGGTGCATTTAAATATAACACAATAAATGATAACAGTATTTGTTTAAACACTGCTCTTAAAGATTTGTTAGATAGACTAACTCCGTAGCCCAAAAGGCGTACGATAGAATAACAGAGAAAATATACGATATAACGTTACTTCACATGTCAACAAGGTGCAGGGCGATGGCAGAGTAAAATTCTGCTTACACCAAGCAAAACAAGACAGACCTATAGTGGTTTTACATACTGCCGGAGGTAGCAATCTTCATTGAGAAGAACAAAAGGGACCAATTGAGGTTTTACATGCCTTCTGTATAGCTACAAGTGAACCGTGTGATTTGCGATTTTTGGGTCGCAAACACTTTGTTTAAGTGGCAGAACATTGGATGCCTGAAGTTGTAGAACGATGATCAGACCACACGTTGCTGATTTACGTAATGTTACAACTATTTGCGTTCGGGAACCAGGATGACCATGAGGTTTTATTAACCTGTCCCCTAGGACTGAAACGTGTAATACAAGACATACGTGACGTGTCAGTAAGGATTTCGCTAAGACACAAAAGACCGGATTGTTCGGTTTTACATACTTTGGTCGAAACGAGTAAGAATAGATTTGTTTATGCAAATCTACAGACCCTTTCTTGGTTTTTTTTTTAATATATGCAATTTCCAAAATGGATGTGTCAAAATCCAATTTCGGGTAAAACTGAGCACGGGTAGGACGCCATCAATTTTTTTAAAGAAAAAAGATTGAAAAACTATATGTACATTAGGGGTGACTGTGTAAGTGACCACACTTTTATACTTGAGACCAATGTTGGGTTTTACATACTCAAGATAAACCAAAAACAAGAAAACAGCAATATTTTACCAGGGTAGGTAGAATGGTAGGTTGCAGGAATAATTAACTGGTTCCGAGTCGGGATTTAACACTTTGGAATTTACAAAATCCGATTCCTAGGAACGACCGCCGAAGGGCAATTGTTAATTATTTTAACCTTTACGAGAAAAAATTGGAAACGGTAAAGAACAGGGGCAATAACAGGCTTGAGTTGGGGTTTTTACACTCTGGATTTACAAAACCCGAACAAACAGAAACCTACGTCGTTGACCGATGTTGATTGCCTTGCAATTATAACGAGAAGCGTGACATTGTTTCCATCACGACATGTTGATAACAAAACAAAAAAACAAAAAATTACATGGCATGAAAAGACGGAGCAAAACAGGCCTGCACATTGCGTAGTGTAGGGGATGAGAAACAACAGTTGGGCTCATGACTTCCCAAGCATTATGACTCGGAGGTGCCTCTGTTCAGAGGTGATCAGTCTCGGAACAGGTGAAAAAAGGAAAAAACAAAAACACAGCACAATGTCGTGAAAGAAAGAAAGTTAGAGCAAAAACAACATATGAAAATGCATTAAAAAAAGGTTTTTTTTTAAGAATATATATATATCGTTTTGTCAACGAAAGAGTGGACATGTAATTAACACTTTACACGTCTAATATATGCATATTTATTTATTTACAAACAATGTCAAGAGATCGCTCGGAAGCTGACTCGAGACCTGCCTCACGCTTGAGGACTTATGCCACAACTCCTCATCTCGGGGTGTAACTCTTGTAAGGTGCAGAAGGAGCAAATTTTTTTGTTGTCATATTCCGGTTTTAATCCCGAAGAACGACTTGGCACAGTTATGTTGGTTGAAGACGCTTGGGTATTCTTCCTGTCTTGGTAAGATTCTAGGAGTGTGCATACTTCGCTTAATTGAGCCAGTGACGTGATTTTCTGTGAGGTGATAATATTCTCGTATTTGTAGAGAAGACCATCAGTTATGACTGGTAGTAGTTCAGCTTCAGGGATCGGGAGAGAAAGTTTGATATTGATGGATTCGGCCCTTTCTATAAACGTTGCCACCGTTTCGTTTACTAACTGTTTAATATATAGTAAAGACAGTTTTATTCGGTGTTGTGCTTCAGTTTTGCCGAAACTAGAAATTAAAGCTGATCTGAGCTTATTCCAATCCTTGCATTTTAATTTTTGAATGCGGTGCCAAGGGATTAACTCCGGAGAAATGAGTTCTATGAAATTTTTTCGTAGAACGTCAAGCGGGATGCTCTTAATTGATGCTGTTTCTTCGATTCGATCAATGAAATCCATTACATTAGAAACACCGTTATATTTGATTTTCCAAGAGGAAAGATCGTGGACTTTTCCTTGTGCCGCGATGGGTACAATATCTTGTTTCATTTTGACAAGTAGCTCCGGCTCTTTATTTGTCACCGTGACTTCTGTATCCTTGGTGATGGTACATGGATTTTCTTCAATTGTTGATGCAAGGTTTATTTTCTTGACGAACTTTTTGTTGAACAAAAATGCATACGCTCTTAATGCAGATTTCGACTTGTTTTCCAACGAAAGACCTCTGTCTTTTAGAACAGATAGGAGGTTGGCTTTAGATAAACTGTGGACGTTGGGAATAATACCCAAGTCCGATGACATAACCGTTCGGCTGGCTTCCATTGTGGTGTTGTTTAAAACCGTGCTCCTTGGAGAAGAGAAGAAAGAAAAAAAAAATTTCAGAAATTTCCCAAGTCCAGGAATTTTCAAATTTTTTGGCCAGGGGTTCCCCTAGGGAAACAAGAAATTTAATTTTTGTAGTGCACTTTTGTTCACTTGTCACTAACTGCACTGAAAACTGGGAAAACTTCCAAAATAGCACTTCCCAATAAAATGAAAAAAGAACACTAATTTTCCGAGGAGAAAATCACTTAAATGCGGCTATTATTTGAGCACACCACTAGTTTATTTCATTTAGACAACACTTTTTTAATGAAGCACTGTTATTTGGCGTTTGATAATCACAACTGTCACTTTGACGTTTGATAATCACAACTGTCACCTTGACGTTTGATGATCACTTATTTTGTAGAAAAACAGAAAAAAGAACTTAATGTACCTGTATAAGCACTGAGAAAAAGGTAAGTTATTAATTAGACAGCATTATGGATTTATGAAAGAGGCAACTTGAAATTGCTTGGGCCAATTGAGTGATGTACTGGAAGGTTCCCGCTAGAGGCTACCTTTGTTATATAACATAGGAACTCCTTTTTGCTGCGTCAACGAATGATGTGTACAGACGATGTGCTTATAGAGGCACTATTGTTGTATTCCGTAATTATTTTAGTTGCGAAAACAGACAAAACAAGAATTTCCAAGCAATACATACGAGAATGTTTGATTCATATCTCTGCGTATCAGTGATTTACAAGTTCTACCGCAGGGCGGCAGTAACACACCAACTGCGCACGAATTCTGCGCACAGGGCAATTATGCTCCAAACGGCTAGCTTCCGCCGTGTGTAAAAAAACGTTGGAGATTTCGCGCGCACGCAATGCTTCTGGGATGTTCGAAAATGGCGGGCGGCGCAAATTATGATGCAATGTTGATACAATTTTCGACAGGGGTTTTTATGAATTTTGTAGCTTCCGCACGTAATAGGTACAATATTTTGAACCGTAATAGTTAGTATTACAGAATAACATAATTTACAATAATAGAATATCGATGGATATTCCGTAAGTACATGCTAGAAGCTACAAAATTTGCCATTAAAGAGATTTCTTATAGCTCGAGAATCTTGCTCGAGGTCATCACAGTGCCAGTTAGGGTAAAAATATCCAAAAAAAAGCCTCCACGTTATAGCGTCAGTGCTAACACAACGTGGGGGAAAAGATGGGGAGAAAAAAAATGCCCCAGAGTTGGCGCGCCAGTGCTAACAACCTGGCAGCGGCTACATGGTGTCAGAGTTGCGCTCGGGGACTACGCCCCGTATAGGAACCAGAACCTCGCTGGGCCCGGGTGCCACCAGGAGGGCGGCACCACAGGGCGGGCTCCGACCTACCTTGCAGGCGGCTAGCTCGAATCAACGGCAAGCAGGGGAGACCCTCGTCATCAGGGTGGTGTGGTCGCCGGTAGGCTGTTTGGAATGTTTTACATGGGGGGAAATACTGGCCGTGATCACCCTCGAACAATCTCCTCAATAAAAGAACGGTATTTAGGTAAAACAAACAAAATGTATTGTGAGAAAACACAGAAATACAAGGTTAAAAGGCAGTTTCTGGCTAGAATGTCCCTACACGGTAAGTCTCTCAACCTGTCCTCTCTGGGGTCGTCATTGCTCAGGTAAAATCGCGAGGGCAAATAGAACACATTAATTTAAGGGGGCTTACTGCGATGGAGGCGGCAGGTCCAATCCTCGTCCGCAGCAGAGGGGATCTCGTTCCAACAGGAGTCTCCAGGTGAAACGTCCCACACACGTAAACATTGTCACTGTACTTTAAATTACGCCTCGGCCTTGTCTGCCGTAACATCTAAAACACGCATTTGCGTATTAAATTCCCGACGCCATATTGCGTCGCGGATGACTCGGGCCACAAAGGTGCCCTGCGGAGAGAATTTCTCCTTAACAAAACAATCGACTGTTCGCGGAGCGCTCTGCCTAGGAAGTGTGGAGAGTCGGTGGCTTCGCCGACCGTTGCTCGCATTTGGCTCCACTAGCACGCGCGGCGCGCTTGCGGCGAAAGAGCGAAACTGTAGTCTGTGCAGTGGCGTGGGTGAATAATTAGTAGGGGCTTATTTGTGCTTCGTAACACCACACACCAGCTATTATTTTTTTGTATATTTTTCCAAGCACTTTATATTTTAATTTTTTTGTAAATTTATGTCATTAAGTAGGTACCTTAACAACAGTGCTTCCCCGATAAAATTTTTTTCAAGGAACAAAAAATGTATTTTTAAATGTGTATACGGTGTTTTGTATTTTCAGTGTGATTGCACTTAAAAATAATATTTGACAGGTAAATTTGGTGTTGCCAGCCTACACTCCATTTTTTATATTTTCTGCTCTTATTTGACAGACTCTGTGTTCTACCGGAAGTTTTATGGAATATATCGGTGTCCCATGGCAGATTTCGAAGTTTAAATTCCAATATACAGGCGAATACCCCGATACAGGCGAACCCTAGTGGGGTTAATAATTACATGCTAAAAATATATGTATATAAATTGTGAAGAAGCAATAAATAAAATAAATAAATAAAATATTAAATTTGTAAAACCGTTGCACGGGTGAGAGCGAAGGGGATATGGTTCTACGCGGCATCAGTCCACAGTCCACATCTTCTCAAAAATGCCCTCCGCAATAGCATCCCCAAAATTACAGGCCCTGCTATAATCATTTTGTATTATAATGTGTACCTATACGTTTCTTTATTCATGTTAAAATTTTACTAAGCCGGCGATTTTACCTACTATCCGAGCTTCCGAGCAGTTTCGATACGTTTGTTGCCAAGCAGTTATTTAAATTTCTGTTTTATACAAAACAAAATAATGCAGCACAAACCTTTGTAAATATTTATTCAAACAAGTGGGCACACAATATTTTTTTTTACTTGTAGAAAAAAACCGTACATTATAAACGATATATTTTCAGTAAACAATATTTTTTGTTAACATTTTTTCTTCTTCTCGATAATAAAGCACAGGCAGCATTCCTTCCTTTTGAAGTTCCCAGTCAAAGGATTCCTGCAGACACACCTTCTGTTAGGGGTTGCTGCTAGTGACTGACCGAAGGTTCGGCTTCGGTTTCGGCAAGTTTCGGCAAAAAAATCTAGTTTCGGCATCAGTTTCGGTTTCGGCAGAGAATCTGCCGAACCTTCGGCCGAACCGAAACTTTGCATTCATGAACCTGTCGCGCGTCGTTCGGCTGACTTCGGGGGTGTTCTTGGCTCGTGTGTCACCCGCCATCATCAGTGAGTTTGCCGGCCGGTCCGGCGCGATTGTGTTGTGAGTTTATGTGTTATTTCTTATTGATTTTTTATTTATTTTTTATGAATACCTCACAAGAGTCCCAACTACTCCTGTCTGAAGCCGGTGAGACTACGGTATCCCCAATAGGGGTATGTTGTGGGGCTGAAGGTAGTGGGGAGGGAAAGGAGATGGATAGGAGGAAGTACCTTGCTATTCAGATTTGGTCACCTTACTGGTTACTTTATCTCATACATTTTATTTGGCATTTATTGAGCATTGAAGTTCTTTCCGTTGAGTTATTCACTCGGATTTATAAATGATGAGAATTAAGTAAAATCCTACTAATATTATAAAGGCGAAAGTTTGTATGGATGTATGTTTGTTACTCTCTCACGCGAAAACTACTGAATGGATTTTAATGAAACTTTACAATAATATAGCTAATACATTAGAATAGGCTATAGGGTATATCTTAGAGCTCTGGCATTATGAAGTTTATATACAAAAATTGCACGCGAGCTGTTTGAAAAATGAATGTAACGGGTATGGAGCGGGGGTGAGGGGGTATAGGATGTGGTGGCAGGGCGGGGGGGGTAGGGCAGAGGGAGAGTGAGGGGTGAGGGGGGATTTGTGGGGGGGGTGGGGGTGAGAGCAGTGAGAGGGGGCGGGGGAAAGGAGGAGGGGGGGATAGGAAAGGTGGAGCAGGCGCTGTGGGTACCCCCCTAATACTATGCGAGCGAAGCCGGGGGCAAAAGCTAGTAAATAATAATGTTTTTTATTTCATTTAACACATACGTACATCAATTTGGGAGGCGGGAATGGGTACCGCCGCCAGGGAACCTTTATTGGATAACCAACACCTCTGCCATAGGTCACCCCAAGTGGTTCGCTACGTTTGGTGATTTAGCAGGGGTGCCCGGGTTCATGGGGTGAGGTTTGTCTAGGTTTTGGAGGCGGATGACCAGGACATACTGAACCCCAGATTCCTACCCACCCCTTAAACCCTTTTCCTTCCCAGAACTCTCCTCTCCTTCCTTTCCTTAAAAAAACCCTTCACACAGCATCCCCAAAGATGACATAGGCCCCGAGGGAAATTATTTTCCTCAGGGCCTCCTGTGTGGAGCTCATGTAAAAAAAAAAAAAAAGAATGTTGTGATTGTAAATGTAATTAAAATGAAAACACTCAATTAATGAGGTCCTTCTTTCATAATGTAAGTGTTGATTATTATTGACAATTTTTTGTTTGGTTTATAGCAGTAATATAAAAAATAATAATTTTTTTTTTTTTTACACAGGTACTTCAATTATTATTGCTTTTAATTTCATTTAACACGTGTTAACTGTCTGCGTAAAAAATAAACCAAATTTCAGTAAACAATAGATTTTTAACATTTAAGAGCGTTTAACCAGCCAGCGGACGAAAATCCACATTTCGTCGAAAGTTGTTCTTACGATCGTGCAGGGCGGTTACAATGAGAAAGATTAATTATTCTCAGTACCAGCTTTTTTAAATTATAACTCAATATCAAATTTATTTCAATTCAAATTAGCTTTAATTTATACCTTCATCCAAAAATGCTGAAAGGCGTGATGATAAAACTATTAAAATAATGTACTTTTTGTAGTTATTTTTTGATTATAAGTATTTATCATTTTTCAATAATGTCTAAATTTAATAAGATTGTTAAAATACCTGAAATATATTAGTTTGTTAGTGCGCAAATAAATACACAAACGGACCAATTTTCGCCAAGAAACACACGTATGTACATATTTTTTAATGATTTTATTGAAACTAAAATTAAAATTCTAAAACATACGTTTGCTAGATAATGTATTGATTTATTTTACTACATGATTTTATTATTTGAAATGGGTGTGGTGTAATACAAAAACTTTTTTGATAATTGAACAAATCTGCCAACGATCTATGGAATAACCTTATTATACTAAAAATTAAAAAAAATTCTCAAAATTTATTACATACGAATGCTAGATAAAAGAACAATCTTTCGAAATCCATTTAGAATTTTTTGTGGAAAAGAGTCAATACGTCTAAAAACTTTTTTGAAAATGACGTATTTCCGGTTTTCTCTGGTAATGCCCTCTTAAAAACAGATACCGAAGATTCGGTTTCGGTTTCGGTCGGACACCAGTTCCTGCGTTTTCTTTTTCTTGCGTCTTCGACAGCAGCCGTCACAAGGATCAGCCGCAGATGTGGACGGGATTACCTCTTCTTCACCATCGCCGTCGCTCTGCAATTCAAACCCCCAGTTACGATTATTTCCCTCTATTAGTATTCCGATAAATAAAAAATTTCGATAAATATCACTGAACGACTTAATCTTTTACTTCATCGTGAATTATTATAAAACGCTGAAAGCCACAATAAAATTTAAGAACGTCCTTTTACTCTAGAATTTGGAGGAAATTAATTATCACAGCCGGTGTGCACGAAATTAAAAAATCTATATATATAAAAATGAATCCCTGTTTCCCTTGGTCACGCCATAACTTACCGATTTCATTCATCTTTTTTTTAAAGTTTTCTAATATTTTGAAGAAGGTTCTTACGTTCTTACGGAAAGAAAATTGCGCAGATAATTGGATAGTTTCAGAAAACTTTACGACTATTTAACTTCGCACGTTTAACAGTTCGCGCGTTTAAGAGCGTTTAACCAGCCAGCGGACGAAAATCCACATTTCGTCGAAAGTTGTTCTTACGATCGTGCAGGGCGGTTACAATGAGAAAGATTAATTATTCTCCGTACCAGCTTTTTAAAATTATAACTCAATATCGAATTTATTTCAATCCAAATTAGCGTTAATTTATACCTTCATCCAAAAATGCTGAAAGGCGTGATGATAAAACTATTAAAATAATGTACTTTTTGTAATTATTTTTTGATTATAAGTATTTATCATTTTTCAATAATGTCTAAATTTAATAAGAATGTTAAAAAAATATGAAATATATTAGTTTGTAAGTGCGCAAATAAATACACAAATGGACCGATTTTCGTCAAGAAACACATGTACGTACATATTTTTTAATGATTTTATTGAAACTAAAATTAAAATTCTAAAACATGCGTTTGCTAGATAATGTATTGATTTTTTTACTGCATGATTATATTATTTGAAATGGGTGTGGTATAATACAAAATCTTTTTTGAAAATTTAATAAATCTCCCAACGACCTATGGAATAACCTTATTATACTAAAAATTAAAAAATTTTCTCAAAATTTATTATATGCGAATGCTAGATAAAAGAACAATCTTTCGAAATCCATTTATAATTTTTTTGTGGAAAAGAGTCAATACGTCTATTTGAAAATGACGTATTTCCGGTTTTCTCTGGTAATGCCCTCTTAACGTTCGTTCGTTTGGCATAGGCTTAGGTAAGAAAATCTTGTATAAATCTGCGAAAATACTTGTGTATGTTTTATTATTATTTTAATTGCTGGCGTAAAACAATTTTGTTTGTAAAAAATATTCTAGTTTACTAAAAAAAACCAGAGTGTGCAATTCACACGCGGTAGAAGTGAAACTTTCAGAAACTAAATTAGACATGAGTGGGAAGACCACGAAGAACTTTTTTTTATCAATGTGAAGAATGATTTGTTATGAATGTTTGTCGTCGAATTCCAGTGCACCTTTTCTTATACATTTGTTATGAATGTTTGTCGTCGAATTCCAGTGCACCTTTTCTTCTACATTTGTTATGAATGTTTGTTGTCGAATTCCAGTGCACCTTTTCTTATACATTTATTATGAATGTTTGTCGTCGAATTCCAGTACACCTTTTCTTATACATTTGTTATGAATGTTTGTCGTCGAATTCCAGTGCACCTTTTCTTATACATTTGTTATGAATGTTTGTTGTCGAATTCCAGTGCACCTTTTCTTATACATTTGTTATGAATGTTTGTCGTCGAATTCCAGTGCACCTTTTCTTATACATTTGTTATGAACATTTGTCGTCGAATTCCAGTGCGCCTTTTCTTATACATTTGGTAATCTTATTAGTATTTGTGGTTTCTTCTTCGGAGTAGCTAGATGTCGCTTTCTTTTGTGTGTTTCTGTTGCCTGTTTATTTTGGAGTGGTTTGAAGATTGGATATTGATTTTAAAAAATTAAAAATATTTCTTTTGGATTTCGTTGGATTCGATCTCTTATCGGCTGAATACACTAAAGGGGAAATGCATTTGAACGTGTCGAATTATATTGGAACCGAGTACCCGTGAATAAAATAAATATTTTATTTCTATCTCATTCTCTCGCAGGCTAAACCCTATAGATGTATGTGTTTTTCTTTTTAGTGTCGTTTCCGTTTCATCGAGTTTTGGGTTTCACAGATTGCTAAAGAAGTTTTCATTTAAAAAAATCTAATTGATCGCGTACTAACAAATAAGTTTTCTTCGCCTAGCAGATTACTGCCAACCATAAATCTGTGTATAATTTTGGGGAGCAAAATCGAGTTTTTAATTTTTAATACTTATATACCTAGTGAGAATGAGCGTGTTGAACTTGTAACAGATCAAGGGGGCATACATTAATTACGTGAGCTCAAAAGGGGGGGGGGGGGTCCAGCAAAATCTCATGTTCTCAAAAAATCCCGAAGTGGTGCCATGGTGACTGGATTTTTTAACTGTTAAAGACTTAGTGCATGCAAATCGGATATATAGTTTTTCTAATAAATTGTCAACCAGGTTGAAAAACATAGTTTCGAGGAAAACGCTTTCCAAGTTTTGCTAAGGATAATTCAACATACAAACTGTTTAAAACGCTCTATCTCCATCAATTTTACCAATTTCCTCAAATGGTGAGAGCATTATTAACAAACGCATCTTTCAGAAAATGAATTTAAAAAAATAACAAATTTTGTTATGCCTTGTAAGGATTTGATCAAGGGAACATGGAGGCTTTTGGAGGCCCCCCAGAGTCAGAGGCCCGTGTGAGCTGAATAAAAACACTTGTAAACTTACATCAACTTCACTAAGAGGGGGGGGGGGGGGGGGGGTTCATTCAACTTTGTCTCCCAGGGCTTCTGACGGGTTTAGTCCGCCACTGCACTTTACCCTTTTCTAACTTACAATTTTTTTTGTTTCTATAAGAACGTAATTTTATTCATAATTAAGGGAACGTACCCATACTACGTCCTACGTGACACGTTTAGGGGGGGGGGGGGCTTCAAAATATCACGGTTGGTACAAATGAGCGGCGGCGGGCCTAGTTTTTTGGTCACCGGGGGGGGGGGGGGGTTAAACATTGCAAAAAGTTGGTCACGTAGTATGGGTACGTTCCCTAATCTGTTCTTTTACTGAGTGCCTGAGGAAATTCACGAACATCTGGGTTGAGAGATGGCCTGTTCTTAGAGTCGCTGAGTAGCTGTAAAATAACTTAGGTACCAGGTGTATTTTGCTTCTGAATTCACGGACACTCTTCATTATTCCTTTACATTTACCGCTTGGATTTATTTTTTATGATTTTTGTGTTTTGTGTTTCTGTAATATGTTATTTCTTTTATTTTATTATATATTATAAGTTATATTTTATATTTTATATTTTACATTTGTGTTATGTTATTTTGTTCATTATATTTTCAAAAATGTATATAATTGCTTTGCGATTTGCTGTGTTTATATTTACTATACTAACTGTTAATTTATGCCGTGTTCCTAGTTTTGTTTTGTTTGTCTTTAACTATTTCAATGTTTTTTTAGATGAACTGAACTCCAAATTTTTATTTTTTTTCCCTATCCCCGTATAGGGGTGTGCTGGACCTCGTCCCTGCTTCATCTTTAGTTACATTATTAATTTTGCAGATCCTTCTCAAATCTATCTGCGCCTCCCCCAATGACATGTGCAGGCTTGAGGTTTGATCACACGACCTTGACTGTCCTTTGTCCTGCCTCTGACTACCCAACGCTGAATTTTCTTTTAGTCTTCGGGTATTTTACCCCAAATATTCAGTTAACATTCTTTGAGGCTTCACTGAGTGGTTGGCTAAGGGACACGGAAGCTAAGTGTAGTTTATGGTCAGACCGAAAGCCATTCACATTTTTTGTTGGTACTTGCCAATTGATTTGAGATATATTGTATTTCTTATGTTCTCTATTTTATGCAGGTGCTTGCAGGTTTTTTACAGATGCAATTCCGCGTCATGGAGTCTTATGAATGAGTTTTTCTTTTGCCCTGTTTAATTTATCTTTGTCTTACTAACCTATTTTTTGCATTTTGTTTATCCTGTTAAGCACTTGCATACTGCTTACTAACAACGTATGCATGGACACTGGAGGTCTAGATTCGTTCAAAATAAATAAATGTAGCTTCGTTTAACCAAAAAAATTAGAATCTTGCGAGAGCCTTGAAGGAGTAACCATCAGTTACTTATACCAGGGCGGGTAAGAGGTGGATTACCTCCACTGTTCTTTTACTACATTACGAAAGGTATGCCATCACCAATTCAATAAAAAACGAATACAATAAAAATAAAATACGATAACCCTTTATTGCACATAAAAGGACACATACACAGAAACAAAAATATATATTATTAAAAAAAACATTACAATGAGCCGTCTTGTCACTAAAGTGATCTCTTCCAGACAACTTTTCCCAAAGAATTTTAGCAAGCAGATAGGTAGTGCAAGTGCAAAGACTGCAAAGCAGATAGGTACTGCAGTGCAAGTGCAATAATACTGAAGCTTGTACAACATTTATATTTTAAAGATATAATCATCATTACATCATTATCATTACATAGTATAAAATGAAGTCGCTCAAAATGTATGTGCGCGTTAATCTTTTAAACTACGCATACGGTTTGCACCAATAAATAGAGTGATTAAAGAGAAATGTTTATGTATAATACATGTAAATTATATTAGAGAAAAGCCGAGAAATTTAAAGAAAACATATTTTTGTGTGATTTAAAACGGCTGGCGGGCCGTACTTAAGTCACTTTTGAAATTCGTTCTACGGAAGAAATTTGAAAATAGATGTCCTAGAGTAAATAGGTATTTGAATTGAATTATTTTATTTGATGAAGTCGCTCAAAATGTATGTGCGCATAGATCTTTTAAACAACGCAACGGATTTTCATGCGGTTTTCACCAATAGATAGAGTGATTCAAGGGGAAGGTTTATATGTATAATAAATGCTTATTACAGTAGAGAAAAGCAGAGAAATTCAAATATTCAATTCAGGCAGCAGGCAGCGGGTAGCTGGCAAGCGGGTGGTGTGGATTTTATAAAGGTTGGGTAATGGCGTTGTGTTTCGTTAGCCACAGCAACGTGTGGCTGGGTCTGCTAGTTAAAAATTAAAGCAAAAAATAAAACGAAACAAATGCCAATACAAACCACACACGGCACCTTCAATCACTTCAGATACTAAGTAATGTTGCAACAAATAGAAGGAACGACTATGTTTACAGATTTGTTTTAATTATAGACTTTTTATTTATTATTTGTGCATGATGTGAACATTAGCTATTTATTGGGTTATAATTTAATTTGGGAGGCGGGAATGGGTACCGCCGCCCCGGGAACCTTTATTGTATAACCAACACCTCTGCCATAGGTCACCCCAAGTGGTTCGCTACGTTTGGTGATTTTGCAGGGGTGCCCGGGTTCATGGGGTGAGGTTTGTCTAGGTCTTGGAGGCGGATGACCAGGACACACTGAACCCCCATCCTACCCACCCCTTAAACCCTTTTCCTTCCCAGAACTCTCCTCTCCTTCCTTTCCTTAAAAAACCCCTCCACACAGCATCCTCAAAGATGACATAGGCCCTGAGGGAAATTATTTTCCTCAGGGCCTCCTGTGTGGAGCTCATGTAAAAAAAAAAATAAAAAAATAACTTAATTATTATAATTTGTTGTTTTCTATAATGCGTGTACCTAATGTTATTAAGCTGTAAATATTCCTAATAAAAAATTAAAACATCTTGGAAGCTGACTTTTTCCGAAACTTCGTTGCTCAGTGATTGAAGCAAGTCATTTTTTCTCGGGACCCCTTGCCGATCATTTTTTCGCGGGGCCCCTAGCCGATGCGGGGCCCCTAGGCAGTTGCCTACTCTGCCTTAAGCCTCGATGACACACGGCGAGTTACAAGCTACTATCTACTAAGTTTTAAAAGCGGGTAAATCGGCGAGTGAGATTGTCATGATGACACACAAAACTGTCCACTCGCTCAGAAGCGTAGGAAAATGAGGCCGCTGCTAGCGCCAGTAACAAGAATAACGACGTCTGCGTGAACTAATTCTTCAGATGTTTGACAGCTGTTTATCGGAAGCCATGTTGGAAACATAAATAAACCAATCACGAGCAAGCGGAGCAAGCGTGTAGGCGAGTAAAGTTGACGACCTTTCAACTTTTTTTCGTATATTGTCAACAATCTGCTAGGCACTGGGCGAGTTTACTAACAGATAGTGAATTTCCCAGATAGTAGCTTGTAAACTCGCCGTGCGTCATCGGCGCTTTTAGTCCAGTCAGCCTGTGTCGTAGAACACCAGTTGAAGGAACTAAATAGTATAAAGCTAATTTTTCCACCATCGACTACTGCCATTTAGACAAGGGTTTAGCAAAAAGTCCCCGCCCCTACCCCCCTTGCTTCCCCCCCCTGTGCCCCCTTAAACATGAAAAGTGTAAGGGTTTCGTAAATCGCTTCTATCTCGATTATTAAACAACATTTTGGATTGCAATTTTTTTATTCTCTTTGTTGTAATATTGTCTACAATTAATGTTGAGTTAATTTTCGTCGCAACTTTTACCGTTTGTTTGTAATTCGTATGATAAGGTAAACATTTGTATATTTTTTGGCAAGTAATTTTACTTTTTGTCACATAACTTTTTACCCCGACATTTTATGAAAAAATATTTCCCACAAAAGTCGTAGCCCCTATTATTACCTTTAAAATGATATATTTTAATGTGTACTTTATGGCTAGTAAACGCAAGATATCAACCGTGAATGCTTTGTGCGCACCATCCCTGCGTCGCTCCGCGACACTGATGTCGGAACTTGTTCCCTCACAACCCGACTTATCCTAGCCTGTTCTGTGCCCTTTGTAGTACTAGTGGAAATCGTGAACGTGAAATAATAGTTATTCACTTTGCTGCTAGGCCCCGCGGGCGGCTTTTAGTTCAGCTTCGCCCGGTTTGAGTGTTTGTGACCATTTTGTAAATCCAACAGGAACCGGCTCCTAAAATAGCCAGTTTCTCGGATCTACTGTAATCCTGTGACTCCAAAAACAGCTGTGTTGAATGATGTCCGAGTTCCACGTGTCAAGACATGCGACTTTGAAGGTAAATTCAATGTCCAAGTTTTAATGTATACTAAAAAGGCGAAAAGTGGCTTAAAGTCCTCAACAATAGAAAACATTTCTGAAAATATGCCCACTCAATGCTTAGTCTCAGCTCGTAACATGCTTTGGTTATGTAGTTTTGCTTTTGTGCCAGTTTCACTACCTGGATGGTCTGGATACACGCGAAACTGTTACGATGGTAGACAAAACTTTGAACCGTCTTATGTACTGGCTTTGCCTTTTATATACATAGATCCAGGAAATCCGACTGCTATTTACTCTGCCCTTAGTTACGCTTCTAAAGAAAGCAAGTTATCTGGCCAGCCGTATATTGTGACATTTGACCAACCACTTTTCCTGAAAGCAGTAGACATTGTTGCAAGTTCTTCTACAGAAAGTGAAATATCTGGAGTAATCGTCAGACTAGGCGGATTCCATCTTCTAATGAGTTTCCTTGGTTGCTTAGGAAAGTTTATGGAAGGTAGTGGAATCGAAGAAATGTGGACCTCTGGTTATGGATAATCAACGATTCCTCACCCAGTCAGGACATACTTACGCAAGGTCTTATAGAGCTCATATGATGACCCAGGCAGCTTTGATATTACTGCTATTCGAGGAATGTTCATCTCTTAAAGAAATGATTACAAACGACTTTAAGGATATTCATAACCAAACAATAAACAAACAAACAACTGTTGAAGACGCCATGAGAGATTGTAAAACAAATGAAATAATGACAAGACTAGAAGAAGTGTATGAAGATTTGGTTAAAACTAGTAGAACTTCAAAACTATGGCTACAAGAGTTTATATTGGTGAATTTGTTTCTAGACTTTATTCTGGCAGAGAGAATCGGCGATTGGAATTTGGATTGGATCACAGTAATACAGTCAAGCAAATGATACCGTATTTCCATGCTGCTGGACATTTGCTCTACGCCAAATCCGCACAAATATACTTACAACAAATGGTGTACAAACGAAAATGTCAAATGAAGACTTCGAAAGGTTCGTCAATAAAGGTTTCTTTACAGTTCGGCGTACAGATGGATTTTTTACCGGTATCTGGATGGACATAACCACAGAGCAGACATTAATGCGGTCATCAAAATCCATAGGTGGGAGCTTGCGCTCCTGGATCCCTACAAATTTGTGAGGCTTTCGAGAAGTTCTCTGGCTGCTTGACTTAGTTTAACGAACAGCACACTGAACTAAGATGCAGTAGAAGAGAAAGGGACTTGCAAGATATTAGTAAATTTCTCGGATGGCTGCGTATTCATAATCCTTTCCGACAGAGCAAAGATTTAATGTCTTTATCCTCTGGTCTAGTAGTGACAAGTTCGGGTGTAAACTGCGATGAAGCGTATGATGTAGGAATGAACTGCTTGAAAGACATCGAAGGAAATAATTTTGCAGATGTTAAATTGAAAAGAAAAAATAAAGTTAAAACTATAGGCTCCGTAGTAAGTGGCATAAATGTGAGATCTGAAGAAGTGTCAATTAAGTTAAAATTAAAATCAGCTGTTTAATAGGGTTATTTGTATGTCTCAAGGAACAAATAATCTCAAACAATACTTCAACTATGAACTCAGCCCATACCCTTTGTCTTTATTTGAAAACAGTAAAATGATAAGAAAGGGAACTAAATCAAGTCTTATGAAAATATTTGAAAAGTGGACAGTTAGCAACGAAGTTTTTGAGAATTTGCCCCCAAAAATATATGTAGTAGATGGAGGGTATCTTTTGCACAGTGTTATTTGGCCTGGCAAAGTAACATATAGCAGCATCATAGAGAAATATGTTGACACTGTAATGAAACGGTATGGGAAAGATTGTCATGTTGTGTTCGATGGGTATCCTGACTATCCCACCACAAAAGGGGGTCGAACATATGCGGAGAAGTAAAAAAACATCTCTAGAAATGAAATTCAACGTTAATATAGAGTGCTCTATGAAGCAAAATGAATTTTTGGCAAATCCAAAAAACAAAAGCCAGCTTATTAAACAGCTCTCTCAAAAGCTTAATGAAGCAGACATTCCAACCATTGTGGCGGAGGAAGATGCAGATACTGAAGTAGTCGGAAGAGCAATAGATGTTTCCCAGATTCAAAGTGGGAGGCCTGTAGTTGTTGTCGGACAAGATACTGATCTTTTCGTTCTATTGTTAGGGCTACCACAGTGTCAAAATGTGCGACTATTCTTTCACAAACCCTCTGGCACATCATCAACGTATGACATCAGCAAGATTCGTGAAGAGATTTGTGATATGAAGGATGTGATATTATTTTTACATGCTATCACAGGATGTGATACCACGTCTTATTTATTCGGCAAAGGCAAAATTAACGCTTACAAATTGCTAAGTTCATCAAATGATCTCCGCACAAAAGTTTTACAGTTTTATGAAAAACAGGCAGACAAAAATATTCTCAAAGAGGTAGGAGAGGCTTTTGTCTTGAAACTATATGGATGCACAAGGTCTGCAAGTCTGAATGACAGTAGATATTCAATGTACCTTAAAGCTGTTGCAAAAATGTCATTAAAATCCAAATTTAACATGGCATCCCTCCCTCCAACATCTGGTGCTGCTGAACAACACGCCTATCGAACATACTATCAGATTCAAAAATGGATCGGAGATAAGGAAATCAGCGCTACGGACTGGGGATGGATTTTAACTGACAACATGCTGTACCCAGTGCACTCAAAAAAACCACCAGCACCTGAAGAAGTTATAAACTTAGTTTCCTGCAACTGCAAAAAGGCTTGCAAAAATAATTGTAGCAGCTTTAAAGCATCACTTAATTGCACAGAAATGTGCGGGAGCTGTGGCGGATCATGCAGCAATGAAACTTTGATTGAAGTCGAGAAAAATGAAGAACTTCTCATGGAAGTTTAGGATATCATAAAATTAAGATACCGCAATTATTTTGTTTCTAAAATAACATCTTTAAAAAATATTACATGCATTTTCAAACCAAAAACTTTTCGCTGAATACTTATTATTATTTGAAACAAATTTAAAAAATGAGGAATTTAGGTTTCACCGAGACTCGATTAGTTTTATTTATAGAAAAAGCAATAGTGTACCTTAAAGATAAAAAACACTCTCACTATACAACAATATTTGCATTACAACGCCGCGCCCGTCGGACTCACCTCGACCGAACCCGCCATGATAATCTCGCTGGATCTCCAACAAAGTAAGTACTATTTTATATCATTTTAAAGGTAATTATAGGGGCTACAACTTTTGTGGGAAGTATTTTTTCATAAAATGTCGGCGTACAAAGTTATGTGACAAAAAGTAAAATTACTTGCAAAAAAATATACAAATTTTTACCTTATCATACGAATTACAAACAAACGGTAAAAGTTACGACAAAAGTTAACTGGACATTAATTGTAGACAATGTTACAGCAAAGAGAATAAAAAAAATTGCAATCCGATATGTTGTTTAGTAATCGAGATAGAAGCGATTTACGAAACCCTTACACTTTTCATGTTTGGGGGGGCACAGGGGGGGAAGCAAGGGGGGTAGGGGCGGGGACTTTTTGCTAAACACTTGTCTAAATGGTAGTAGTCGATGGGGAAAAAATTAGCTTTATACTATTTAGTTCCGTCTAAAAACACAGGCTGACTGGACTATTTAGGGAGCACACATTAATTACGTGAGCTAAAAAGGGGGGGGGGGGGGGGTCCAGCAAAATCTCATGTTATTTGAAAAGAATGTATGAAGTGGCCCAAATTTTTCTCACCAAGGGGAAGGGGGGGGGGGGGTTATGGATTGGAAGAAAGAAAAAAGAAAAGTGTTCACGTATTTAAAGTATGCCCCCTAATGGGTGATCGATAAGGATTGATAGGATAACTTTTGGTAACTTCTAGTAACAGTTGATAGGATAACTTTTGGTAACAGTTGACGTAGAATATATTAAGAATACACTCATTGTGAACTGTTAGGTACTTATTCGTTAGCAATCGGCAATCATGCTAGGGAACGATGATAAGTTACCGAAAGTTATCATACCAATCCTTATCGATCGCCCGTGCTAGAACCACAGGTGTAACTTATTTGTACAATAGAGGCTCCCCTGCAATAAATTTTGGGGTTGCTACGAATACGTTATTTCCAATTTTTAAAACGTCACACCCGTTACCAGTATTAGCACAAGAAAAATTAAGGTAAGGAACAAATTGGTTATCCCAAAATTTCGAAATCCCCTCCAAAATATCCCGCGGGATATGTAGTTACAATTTTGGGCAACAGAGCGCTGTAGTAGAGCAAAAGTATAGCAAATTATTTTGGACATGTCAAAATTATTGGAACATTGTAGTCGGTCGCCTGCGCAAGTCCGTTTTATTTGTGAACATATTTACTTTTTATACCATACTATTTACGTAACGACACGTAAGTTCCAAAATTGACACTTTACTGTCATATTCTTAACGCCATCTTCGAAGTCGGACTTGCTAATCATTTATAAATAAGGTCTTCGATGAGATACCTTGATGGTACCGACCGGCGAAGCGCGAGTGACAGATAAATTTAGGATTTTGTGGTTATGATTCCTGCTGTAAAACCGCCGATTTATAGCGTTGTTTCGAGCTTTCTAGCTGATTTGTACTTGGCCAGATTGTAAACTAACGATTTTGTGTGAGTTTTATTTTAGAAATACGTAAAAATCTGTTATTGTTTACAAGATCGCACGCCTGGACCAGTGTGAAGTTTGTTCGGTTCGCACTTCAGACGAGCGCCAAAGGATTTCGTTCGCGACAAAAATACGTAAGTGGTCTTTAAATAATTCTATTTTGACTTGAAACTTTTATTAAATGCTCCCCTGACGATGTTTACTGTTGATAAAATCAATTATTTGCATCATACTTTCCTTTTTCATAGTCTAAAAATAAAACTACATAGCCGAAACGTAACCCCTAGCCAAGGTGACATTCAAATTTATTATAATTTTATTGCTATAATCTCTATTTACATATTGTTGTTACTTATTAAAGTCGTATATAATAACAAATTAATTTAAATATAAATATTTCAGTCAACTTGGTTATTGACATATTTATTTACAATAATATTTTTAAAAAAATGTTCTATACGGGGGAAGAGGTGATAGATATTAACTTGCGCGTTTTTAATTATATAGGTAAGTTGGGTAAGTACTAACTTATTGATAAGAAAGTAGGTACTTCTTTACGTAAAATTATATTGCACAATAATCAAGTAAGTACTATTTTTACTCGCTTAATTTTTTTTTTATATTCATGAGTGTTTAGTATCTACCTACAATTTATCTAAGTGGGTAAATATGAAAACACAATATTGCATCATTTTTCCAAATTTATTTCCAATTTGACCTTCGAAAATCGAATGTTGCCACCATAAATTTTATTTTTGGTAACTGTTTGAACTTAGATTTTTTAACGCTATTTATTCAGGTGTCCCAAGTATTGCCAATATTCCAGGAATTTTCAGTTTTTACCAGACCATGTGCGCAACGCTTTTTCCCTGTCGGATCTTTGACATTGTATGACCCCTCTAAGTACCTACGTACCAAATTTCAAAGATCTTTAAACCAGGGTTCGTAGTTAAAGAATATATTTTACGTTTTTATGTTTTATTTCTTTATTAAGACATACACAGTACATTAGCCGACCGGGTTCTGAGTTGGTTTCATTCTGAGTTGGAATGGAACTTTACATTATGATACATATACGTAGATTAATTTAATGTGTATTAATTTAAATTATTAAGTACGTGTATATATAGTACCTATTACGTAAATCCACAGAACACCAATGGGTCATATCGCCTGAGGTGTGAACGGTTCTTAATCCCTCGAGCCTTGGGCCTATTTAGTCGGAAGGTCAAAACATTTCCGCTTCGCAATAAAATCCAAATAAATGAAATATCTCTGAACGCATCCGGACACTAAAACCTTTTTTTTTGAAAGGTGATAAAATACGAATTAAAATTTTATCAATTGAAATAAACACATAATTTTTTATGTATACATTTTTTTAATGTAATCATAATGGCTCGCCGTACGATTTTTCTAAACGAATTCACACATTTTTTATTAGGCAAAAGTAGTGTAAACGTTATGATCAGCACACTTTTTTCGTCAATTCACGTAAAAACAAATTCCCAAAGTGTGAGTACCTATCATTTTTTTCAAATTGCGGTCGGAAACATTCGATTCATAAAGGTGTGAATTTTAATTATTTTTTAGATTTTAAAATAATGCGTGATGTTTTCTCTTTCTAATACCGTTTAGATCATATTGCTAACCACGATAATAAGGGAGATAACGATTTCTGTGAGACCTATATGAGTTGTTCCGTAAACCGAACAAATTAGCCTGAGGGATTAAAATTTAACTTATATATGAGTAATAATAATGAAAAGGAAAAAGTGTGTGGAGAGATACAGAAAAAAATTGAAAACAAGAATTATGTGCTCACGAATTATTGTAATTGATTGTTAATAAAAGTTTAATGAAAAATGAAGTGCCAGTAGTTTTAAAATAATTTATATTCGAGCAAAGAATTTTAATAAATTCGTTTTGCATGTTAGCAATAAATCATGAAAAATGTTGGGTAAATGTAGTAATTTTTCGTAGTGTGAATAAGTTGTGATTGCGCGAATAATAGGCCACTTGCATGGATATCATAACGACTTGGAAAAAATCATGTGGATAGATCTTTTTACTAAGATTACGAAAATGTTAGCAAAAATTGTTAGATATGTACAGTTTTTTTTTATTTTTAAATAAATAAATCCATTATTTGGACTCGTGACGTCACTACATGAAAATGTCCCGTCTCCGAAAATGTTCCTATTAATTTTGTAAAATTCCACACTGATTTATTTTTTTTATGGTATCACTTTGATTTCAGGCGAATTTTTGAATTCGTTCACTAGATATATTGTTTGTTCTCTGCGAACTTATCATTTGGTTCGACTTTTTGACGGATGTTCTGAAGAGAACCCCGTACATTTAATGATGTACGGGGTTCTCTTCAGAACGTGAAGATGATGTCGGTACGTGTTTTAGAGGTATAATGATTATGGTGCTGATTTTAACAAAATAAAATTTTATTATTATTATAATTTACAAGTACAAGAATATTACATTGAATTTAGTAATATAGACGCTGTACATTATAATGATTTATGATCAATAAGATGGATCAAGGAAAAAAAATATTTATGAGATGTAATATTTTTGGTATGCCTCGTTATTCGTGTGGAAAACGTTCTTTTTTTAAAAAATGATTTTCGGCTATGTAATTATCGTTTTTTCACACCTATAAAATTATGTCCCGTCTTTCCGGTTTATAAAAAATGGTCTGATTTTTCGGATTGAAATTTTCAAAAAATCCCCAGGGTTTCAAAAATACGATTAAAAAAAAAACAGAATGTCTTAGAATATTTGCCTGAACCGGAAAAAAAATTAAAAAAATGTTATGCAAGTGGCCTATTGGTGAATTATTTGCTGCATTGGTGTTATTGGCTTCTATATGAAGAAGCGAAGTATTGACAGATAGCAATTCGGAACCATCCACTTTATTATTTAGAATAAGGAACTCCACTGAAAAATATTATGGCTTTAAAAATATATGTTCATATAGAAATATAGACCAATAAACGCTGTTTCTGAATAAATAAGATTTATTTAATAATATTAAACGCGGAGTTTAAAAAAATTATTAAAAAGTCAATTTTTAATCGCGTCGTAAAAACGTGTGACGTCACTGTTCGATGTGTCGTGACGTCACCGTAAAGTCATTGTATGGGAATGTATGATATGATACAAGCCATCGTATTAATTTATTCGTTTATTTACAAACTGTTTATAGAGATTTAGTTGTTGTGTTTATTGAAACATTATTTATGTTTCAAAAATAAACGTATCTCTTATTAGTTTATCTCTATTATTGAAAATATTCGAAAACTACAGCACAAAAAAAATAGTAATGCTACTTCTAAGGAGAATACTTCGAACAACGGAATTCAAAATGGCGGCAGTTAATCAGCTCATTTCCCGATCCTATAGTATCTTTTTCAGGAGTGATGACGTCACACGATTCACCATACATACGATTTCGGGGGATCTTGAAAAATTAAAACTCTGACAATTATTTGAACTATTAAAACTAACTCTAAAAATAAAAATAAAAATGCAGTTATTTAGGTTAGAAGGTCATTATTCATTGAAAAAAAAATGGACTGGAGTTCTCTATTATATGCTAAAAATGTATTTAAATTGTGAAGAAGCAATACATATATAAATTGAATGATCAACGATTATTATTTTTTTTTTTTTTTTTTTTTTTTTTTTTTTTTTTTTTTTTTTTATTTGAATTTTATTTTAGTAATTTGTACATTAAAGTTTACAAATTTCTAATTGATTATAATATTTCATATTGCAGTTTTTTTTTTTTTTAATTATAATATTTTAAATTCATAAAATTTTTTGAAATCACAAAATTTTTTGTTTTTGTTTTATGTAGCTCCTACAATCCATCTTGAACTTTTCAATTGGTGAGGACTTAAGAGTTTCTGGTAGTGTGTTATACAACTTAATTCCTTTGTACAGCAGACTGTTTTGCGTATTCGTTTTGTCCTTTTTGTTTAATCTTATTTCCTTGCAAGTCCTTGTGTAATGTCTGTGAATGTCCTTATTGTATACGATTTTATTTGTGAAGTATTTTGGTAACATGTTGTTTAATATTTTGTGAATAAATATCAACGTGTTCAAGGTCAGTATTTGTTTCACTGTTAACCAATTAAGTTCCTTTAGCATTTTAATTATTTTTGAAAATCTATTTCTTCGGAGTATTATTCGCATTGCTCTGTTTTGGAGAATTTGAAATTTATTCTGTTCTCTTTCATTACAAAGGAAAAGGATACTTGAACAGTAGTTGAAGTGTGGAGCAATAATTGAATTGTAAATGGTGATGGCGGTTTTTCTGGAAATTTTAGGCCGAATTCTTCCCAAAAAAGATATCTTTTTGCCAATTTTCTTGTGGGTATATTCGGCATGTCTATTGAAGTTTAGTTTGGAATCTAATATGACTCCTAAGTATTTCATTTCAGAAACATTTTCAATAATTTCACCATCAATTTTAATTTTGCTTTCACTGGATGTCTTCTTATATCCAATCACCATACATTTTGTTTTTTTTGTATTTAATTTAAGCTTATTTATTTTTAGCCATCTTGATACATCATCTAGTTCATTATTTAAAATATTTATTAGTTCTTCATAGTTATCTCCAATTAAGTATATAAGTGTATCATCGGCAAAAAGTCGTACTTTGCATTTTGAAAATATTTTCACCATGTCATTAATATAGAGTATGAACAATAGGGGTCCAAGGACCGATCCCTGCGGTACTCCTAATTTATTTTCCATTGGTTTTGAGAATTGATTATTTATTTTTGTTACCTGTTTTCTGTCTTTCAAATACTCTTCTATTAATTTAATGGCTATAGATGAGAAATGATATCTACTATTATGAGGCAGTGTATGAATGTAAATGAAGCAAGAAATAATGTATGCCAAGACAGTTTTTTGGCGGTAGGTATATTATATCTGCCTACTCATGCGGAATCGGCGTGAAGGTGTGATAGATAAATAGAGGTGTATGGTATTTTGCCTATATCACGGAGCTCGTCAATTTAACTAAAGTTGAAATAGATTGTTCTAAATGCAAAAGCATTCTACGTGTGGGTACCTAATATTTTAAAAATTTTTATTTTAGGATATTTTATTTGTTTTATCGTGTTAACCCCTTTGATAGTTTTATAGCACTTTTATGGTCCATTAAACTTCGCAATCAATATCATAAAAATCTTTTTACGTGTGTTCCTAGACTTGTTTCGTTTGAAGGGCGAATTCTATGACCTTACTCTAAAAGTAGAATAAATTTGGTGAAATTTACTAGGAAATCGATTGTTACCTTGATACATTTTTGGGTAGAGATAGTAATTGCGATGGAATCATTGATAGCAAAAATACTTGGCCTTTTTTAAAACGTATTTTTGAAGTGAAAACTTATTTTACACCGTTGTGATGAAATGAGAAATAGCGACCCTAAAAAGATACAAACACATACTTCTATTAGGATTTAGCCTGCGAGAGAATGAGATAGTATAATCGGTCTCCTCTTTGTGCGGTGCTCCGTAGCCTCCCCACTCTTGCCTACTTTAGTTTTCTGAAGGTTTCTCTTATACCGCGTGTAAATTGCACACTCTGATTTTCTTGCATTAGCTCCATACATGAGGCCCTGAGAAAAAAATCTCCCAGGGCCTGTATCATCTTTGGGGATGCTGTGTGAAGGGTATTTTTAGAAAAAGGAGGGAGAGGAAGTTCTGGAGAGAGGACGGAAAGTGGTATGAGGGTTGGGTAGGAATCTGACCGTCAATGCGTCCAGGAGTGACCGATGTACGAATCCATCCTTCTCACTGCGGTGCAAGGCGATGGGTGGAGATAATTCCGCTGGAAAGTTCTAGGTTAGGACTCCATTAATCAGTATTTTCCGATCCGGAAATACTGGTTTTGCCGTGAAATTCGCCACCAAGACCTAAACGAACCTCACTCCATGTACCCGGGCACCTCTACTAAGTCACCAAACGTAACGAACCTTGGAGTGACCTATAATGTCAAGGGTTTTGGTCATCCAATAAATGGGGGCAATATCCATAGCTGCCTCCCAAATTGATGTTTTAAAACCACAATGATAAAATTTCACCACGTAGCCTCGCGTCGTACCGTAAACCGAAGTTACTTTGCATCTTACGAGGGAACTTTGCATCAAAACAAAAAAAAGTTTTGAATCCATCTGTGATCGTTACTATTAATTTAAAGGGGTGATTCCTTTATTATCCTGTAATGTCACCAACCGCTGTCCTTTAATACGAAGTTTGAACCATAATTCTATTTCTCTAGTAAGTTATGAAAGGTTGGGAGAGGACGCGCCGTTTTCATAAATTTTTTAGTGAAAATAATTTGTTTGCATCTTTGACTCGTTGAATCATTTTAAGGTTCGTTAAGTAGTTTGTTAAGTTAAATTTCATTGTAAAAATGAATCATCATTACATAGTATAAAATGAAGTCGCACAAAATGTATGTGCGCATAGATCTTTTAAACTACGCAACGGATTTTCATGCGGTTTTCACCAATAGATAGAGTGATTCAAGAGAAAGGTTTATATGTACAATACATGCTTATTATAGTAGAGAAAGCCAAGAATTTCAAATATTCAATTCAGGCAGCGGGCAGCTGGCAAGCGGATGGTATGGATTTTATAAAGGTTGGGTAATGGCGTTGTATTTCGTTAGCCACAGCAACGTGTGGCCGGGTCTGCTAGTATATTATAAATATGTTTTACCAATTGTAAAAATTATTTTTTTTACCATTTATTTCTTGATGCTGTCGCGTTTTCCAAAAATTTGGGGTTTTTTTTCCATGACGAGTAGTTAGTGTCAAGAAAATTGTCAAAAAAATCAATGTCCAATTGAAATTAAATTAAACAAAAATTAAACAGAATTAAAAATAAAATAAAAAAACTATGATTGGGCTGATATAATTGGTAGTATTAATCCTCCCCAGAGTATATCAAAGCGTTTATTGCGCACAATCCCAGAATTACAAAATATTGGTAGCGGAAACAATTAATTACAGTTTTGTTTTCGTGTTATTTTTTTGTTATGACTTTATTTTATTAGTTCAATTTTATGAGCAAATATCAAGCAAGTGGCAGATAGCTATTTTTTTCAAAAACTAAATTTTTCATTGAAATTCAAAATACCTATCTATTTTCATTATTAAACCATAAATTTTCTTTTGTGTTGATAATAATGCCTATTAAGGATCCCCACAATATTTTATGAAGTTAAATTGCATTAATACGCGATATCCAACGAGAAATTACGGAAATATAATTGTCATTCAAAATCGCTTCCTAATAGGACATATTTTGCGTCATTTTTTAAAAATGCATAGTTAGTTTATGAAATCGATAAGTATACTTAAAACCACAAAAAAAATATTATTTGCGATTCATATTACCTTGCCACTTAATTTCAATGATTGATTCAATCGTTCCCGTTAAAAGATATTTAATTTTTTGTGTAAGTGACCTAAACGTGAATAATAATAATAATAACATTATATTTATATAGCGCAGTTTTGTGACATTTCACTTCAAGTGCGCTTAACTATAATAAATTTAAAAATAATCCTACAGTGCTCCTTATAATATTGAGAAAATAATATACAGTATTTACAAAATAATGACAGAAGAACAAAATTAACTAAAGAATGTACAGTATTTACAAAACAATGACAGAAGAACAAAATTAACAAAGATAGTGCTGTTATAGCACACACGGGACAATAATAATAATAGACAATAGCGGTGCTATTGTAACACAGGACAAAACAAGAACTTTAAAACTAAAATATAATATACTAACTGAAAGGCAGTTTGCGTTTAGAAATAAGAGATATTCTGCCATAAATTCGGATACGAAAACATAAAATAAAAATACAATTATGAGGAAACCGAAACCAAACAATTACGGGAAGCTCGAGAACATGGCTTATTATAATTACGTATATTGAAAAGATGTTAGGATTCATTAATGGTATGAGTTTTTAAATAATTTTGTTTTTAAAGCCCGTTTAAATTCAGCCAAATTCTGTATATTAGTAAGAGTTGAGGGAAGTTTATTCCAAATGAGAGGGCCCGTTACATGAAAAGAGCGATTATAGTAAACAGCTCGATTTGACCTAGAAAGTTCTATTAGACGATTAGTAACATCTAGATCTGCTGACCTTAGAGTAAGCTGTCTCTCGCTTAAGTTTTGTCGGACACATAGTTCCGATATATAGGCTGGCGCCATTCCTTGCAATGCTTTGAAGGTCATTAAGCTGATCTTGAACTCTATTCTTTCAGGACATCGAAGCCAATGAAGACGATCCCTTAGAAGCGGGGTTATATGACAGTACTTAGATTCACCAAAAATCATTCTCGCCGCAGCATTGAAAACGGACTGTATTCTATTTAATTGTGTCTTAGGTAGGCCAGCATATGCGCTATTACAATAGTCCATTCGTGAGACAACGAACGAATTTATGAGGGACTTTGCTCCATCAGTGGGAAGGCATCTCCTGATTGCAAAGTTACCTCGGTTTACGGTATTTCGGAATTTTTATATTATATCCATAGGTAGGTACTGGCAGATGTCTATGGTATGTAAGCCGATCACGTGGTATTTATTTGCCTTGTGTTTGTGTTGGCTCTCTGTTACTCTGAGGGTGGCGTATGCGGCATGCGCGCCATAACGTTGTATTGTGTTCCGTTACGTTGGTATTGGTAAAGGCAAGTAAAGGGGCTCGACTCGTGACGTCATATGAACCTCTTCATTGATCGTGCCATAGGTGATATATTTCTCTTACAAAGAATCGCATTCATTGAGTTTATTTTACACATATCGTGTCTGTGAAATTAATTTACACGCATTTTAAATAATTTCTGTAATGATTTATGGTGGGTATGCCACATTCATAAAAAATATGATTAATTTCTTACTGAATTTGAAATAAATTCAAAATATCTTCATTCTTACGTTGTTCTGAAATTTTTAAGAAAAAAAACATTTTCGTTTATTATAAAGATTCCTTCAGTATCGCGTAGGACATACAACCTTTTGGTATTAAAATATTGCTTGGAATGTCTTCAGCTATGTTTAGTAACCAGATTTCAACAACACAACATGCAATAGTTTCACTGGTTCTGGGTAGTATGAACTCTTGTGCGACATCACCATCGCAATTCACCAGAATTTCACCAACGTATGGCGTTCTAACCTCGAATGATTAATTTCACCAACGTATGGCGTTCTAACCTCGAATGATTAATTTCACCAACGTATGGCGTTCTAACCTCGAATGATTAATTTCATCGTACTAAATGCAATTATTTATTTGCGTTTTCATCGCTTTCGCCCTAATTTCACCTTCATACCATCA
The DNA here is from genome assembly GCA_917880885.1 of Limnephilus marmoratus. NCBI lineage: Eukaryota > Metazoa > Arthropoda > Insecta > Trichoptera > Limnephilidae > Limnephilus > Limnephilus marmoratus. Next base: position 34,968,188 of record OU862926.1, read on the forward strand.
TCACGTCATGATGAATACAATATCACCAATTCACCGGAATTTCATCAACGTATCTCTTAAGAAAACACTATTGTATGGCATTCCATCCCGGTTGGTTAATTTCCTCATAATTGAAATAATTTTATTTGCATTTTCATCACTTTCGCCCTAATTTCACCTTCATACCATCATCACGTCATGATGAATACAATATCACCAATTCACCGGAATTTCATCAACGTATCTCTTAAGAAAACACTATTGTATGGCATTCCATCCCGGTTGGTTAATTTCCTCATAATTGAAATAATTTTATTTGCATTTTCATCACTTTCGCCCTAATTTCACCTTCATACCATCATCACGTCATGATGAATACAATATCACCAATTCACCGGAATTTCATCAACGTATCTCTTAAGAAAACACTATTGTATGGCATTCCATCCCGGTTGGTTAATTTCCTCATAATTGAAATAATTTTATTTGCATTTTCATCACTTTCGCCCTAATTTCACCTTCATACCATCATCACGTCATGATGAATACAATATCACCAATTCACCGGAATTTCATCAACGTATCTCTTAAGAAAACACTATTGTATGGCATTCCATCCCGGTTGGTTAATTTCCTCATAATTGAAATAATTTTATTTGCATTTTCATCACTTTCGCTCTAATATCGCCTTCGTACCATCGTCACGTCATGATGAATACAATATCAACCAATTCACAAGAATTTCACCAACGAATCTCTCAAGAGACCATTATTGTGTGGCCTTCTATCCTTGGTTGGTTAATTTCATCACAATTGCAATTTTGTGAATGCATTTTCATCATGTTTGCCCTAATTTCACCTTCATAACATCGTCATGGCATAATAATAATAATAACGTAGTATTTATATAGCGCAGTTTTGTGATATTTCACTTCAAGTGTGCTTAATTATGATAAACTTAAAATTAATCCTGTAGTGGTGTTCCTCACGAGTCCTTACAAAATTGATTAAATAATGTGAAACAAAGAATATTTATTTATTTATTTAAACGCCATAGCATGGCTTTTACATTGAAGTGAGTACATGATATTATAAGTATACAATTTTGTATATACAATTTGTATATACAGTATATACAAAGCAATTCCTAAAGAACAATATTAACAACAATAGTGAGTGCTGTTTTGACACAGGACAATATAATGATAAACCATAACGGTGTCATTCAACAAGAATCATTAAAACTAAATTATAATATAGAATAGGAGGCAGTTTACGTTTAGAAATAATACAAATTCAGAGTGCACATAAAACTATAGCAAGGAGGTAATCGAAACCAAACAATTATCAGAAACTTGAGGAACATGGCTTATTATAGTAGATTGAAAAGGAGTTAAAGTTCATGAAAGGTATGATTTTTTAAATAAGTTTGTTTTTAAAGCTCTTTTGAATTCAGCCAAGTTCTGGATATTAGTAAGAGCTGAGGAAAGTTTGTTCCAAATGAGCGGGCCAGTTACACGAAAATATCGATCTTAGTAAACGGCTCGATTTGACCTAGAAAGTTCGATTAAACGGCATGATGAATACAATTTCACCAATTCACCAGAATTTCACCAACTTTTTTCTTAAGAGAACAATAATGTGTGGCACTCCATCCTCGATTGGTTAAGTTCATCATAACTTAGATTTTAATTGCATTTTTATCACTTTCGTTCTAATTTCACCTTCGTACCATCATCGTGTCATGATGAATACAATATCACCAATAGTGTTCATTAGATTTTCTCCAAAGTACCTTTTATTTTCAGAATAATTATTCCTTTTAAAAATATTAACATTCCTCACATTAAAATAATCACGGAACATAAAATCTCTAGAAGTGTGCTTCTTTAGGCCCACCGACACGCCCATAATTATACTTATGTCGGTTTATTTCTTCGGTGCCCAGTTAATTGAACCGGAATTACAGACAGAGACACATTTTTTTTAATAAACTAGTGAGTTACCGACATGCGTTGCAATGTCACTTACATAAAGAAATTGTTTCTTCCTGAATGTCCTTTCTCATTCCTCCTCGTTCCCCTTCCTCGTCCTCTTCCCTTTCCGCCTTTTCTTTCCCTCCCGCGTCCCCCTTTCACCTTCCCCGCCTTCCCCCCGTCTTTCCCCTCCACCTCCCTCCCTGCCGCTAAACCTTACGAAATACACTCATTTTTCAAACAAATCGCGCGCCACATATTGCAAATTTTTTATACAAATTTCATAACGCTAGAGCTCACTTTAGAAACTTTCGCGGGCGGACGCACAATAACTCACCTAAGTTTCATCGCAATCGAATGAATATATAAAAAAAATTCATAACGCCAGAGCTCAAAATTATATATAGAAACCATCACGGGCATGCGCACATCAAATTCCCAAAGTTTCATCGCAATCGGATAAATGGTTTAGGAACGCATAAGGGACAAACAAAGAAACATTCACTTTTATATATTATTAAGATTGAACATTCATTATTTAAATATTGCTTATTTTTAAATTACCACACGAACACACCTCTCTATTAATCTTTTAAAAATAATGGTGTCTACGTGCAAATTGTCAACCGCACACATCATTACAAGATTAAATAAGCACCTCCACCCTTTACAAGAATACCGGTTGCAAATTACGTGTCGGACTTTACCAGACATTGTATTATATTCTGCGAACAATCTTAAAACTTACACACACACTAACATTGTAACGGACGTGTTGCTCTCCCTCATTGTTAAATTATAAAATGTCTAGCTATGTACAATGCCCCGGTGCAACCAATAAAGCTTGTGTGCCAAGTTTGCACCGGGAGCCATTCTAGCCTCCTATATTTCTCTATGTTATATGTTATACCCCTGAGAAGGGCCATTTTTTCCTGCTCCAAAGGATCAAAGGATCGTTTCCTGCTCCAAAGGATCGGTTCCTGCTCCAAAGGATCGGTTCCTGCTCCGAAGGATCGGTTCCTGCTCCAAAGGATCGGTTCCTGCTCCGAAGGATCGGTTCCTGCTCCAAAGGATGGGCCCTTTTGGCGGCCCTTTTTAGGGCCTTTTTCGTCCTGGCCACGAAGTTCAATAATACCGTGCCGCCAGCAACGATCATTTTCAAAACACATTTTACCATTTTTAAATGTTCTTTTTCTTAATACACAGATGCCCTGGTGACACAAGTAAAAACTTGGATACCAAGTTGCCACCAGGAGACATCCTAAACTTATTATTTTTTCGCCTTCAGGGCTATTTCTCCGGCTACAAAGCCAAAAAACCAGTTTGGGCGTCCCTATTAAGGGCCTTTATATTGGTCAAAAATACACCATATTTTAATATAACTTCGTTTAAACACCCCGTAGGACGCTGAAACTAAGACGTTTCAGTGCAGAGTCCTACGGGGCATCCATAGAGCCATAAATAAACATTGTAACTCTTAAACTGCCAGCGCTATCAGCACTTGAGCAGATTTTCGAGACTTTAGCATCATTTCACTTTTTCTCCATTTTAAAAATCCCAGGACCTCGTAAAGCGACGGAACCAAAAGGTTTCGATAGCCAAGCTTACGGGGGACCTGGGAAAAATATTAACTTCTTTGTAACTATTCAAACACTTTGTTAAAAAACAAATACCTACCGACAAAAAGTCAAACTTCCTTAAAATCAACCCAAACTCAGCAAACAAAAATTCTACGGATAGAGAATATCCGTAGAACCACTCTAGTTTTAAGGAAAACATTGTAAATACATTAACCTAACCTGTATAATTAATTTAAGAAACCAATTTTAGACGACCACTTTCAAGCAAGTGTTTGCCAAAATGGGTGGCCCACAGAAAGGCACACCTTATATAGGTAAAGGGCTAGGTAAAACCTCCCACCACAAAAATGTACCACGTGACAGGTTTTGTCACGGAAATCGGGTATATAAACCCGGCCATTTCCCATAATAAATCAGTTATTCTTCAACAGTCAACAAGTCTTATTATTTACTCTACAAGTGGTCCTTTCTACCTACCTCTGGGAGTCTGCGACCTGCTGCCAGCTGCTGCCTCCTGCCGAAGTTCTGCCTGACCGAAAACCCGGTGCCTACCGCTGCAGTCGGCCCTGACTCTGGGCACTGCAAGGCACCGCTCAGGCAGAAACGAGGCGCATCCAGGGCCATACCACTGGATGTAGGGAGGCCAGCCAGCCATAATCACCATCATCAGCGTGAGCTAGTGGAAGGCGTGCACAAGACCGGTGCCCCTTATTTTACAGTCTTGTAAAGACCTGATACGTCTGTTACAAGTGGTCCTTCGAGCCGGATCCGCTGCACGCCTGACACGCCACGCCTGATGCCACGTCACGCCTGAGATACCACGCCTGACGCCGCGCTGACGCTACGCCTGACGCCACGCCCGATGCCATGCCTCATGCCAGGACTGACGCCACGCCTCATGCCAGGACTGACGCCACGCCCCATGTCAGGGCTGATGCCACGCCTGATGCCATGGCCCATGTCAGGGCCGATGCCACGCCTGATGCCACATCACGCCTGATGCCACATCACGCCTGATGCCATGCATACACAAGCTCTTGACACGCCTAGCTCTACAAGGGAGATGGCGCGCTCAGCAGAAAAGAGCCACCACGAGCAAGCACTGCCCTCTACATCTACTGAGGACATGGTGCGAAAACTACGACGAGAGCTGCGCCGTCAGCAGCAACTTATTGACCTGCTGACGGAAACCCTGCAACCACAACAGCATGGAGCAAAAGGGCCGGCACAAAAAAGTGCGACGGGGCCCGCTCTACCTCATCCTACAGGACTGACGCAGCGTGGAGCAAAAGGGCCGGCACAAAAAAGTGCGACGGGGCCCGCTCTACCTCATCCTGCAGGACTGACACCGCGTGGAGCAAAAGGGCCGGCACAAAAAAGTGCGACAGGGCCCGCTCTACCGCATGCTGCTACAGGGTTGCCACAACATGACGCTTCAGGGTTGGCACGCGATAGCCAAGCCCCGCAGCCAAGCAGCCATGACTCAACATGGATGCAGCCTCGTCATGCTTCAGGGTTGGCACGTGATAGCCAAGCCCCGCAGCCAAGCAGCCATGGACAACCACCATGGATGCAGCCTCATCATGCTTCAGGGTTGGCACGTGATAGCCAAGCCCCGCAGCCAAGCAGCCATGGACAAACAACATGGATGCAGCCTCATCATGCTTCAGGGCCGGCACGACATAGCCGAGCCCCGCAGCCAAGCAGCCAAGGCAGTCCAAGATGGATGCCGCCTGGACCTTCCGGCCCCGTACCGCCCGCACCTCTGGTGGACCAGAGGCCGCGTACCGCCGTACGTGAGATGCCCGTTGGACCTGTGCCTCTGGTGGACCAGAGGTACGCCTTGCCGGCGCAGCTAGGGCCTGAAGACCCTCCGCCGCCGCCCCCTCACTACAAAGGGGATCCAACATGGATACAACCTGGTCCTGCCGGCCCCGTACCGCCCGCACCTCTGGTGGACCAGAGGCCGCGTACCGCCGTACGAGAGATGCCTGTCGGACCTGTGCCTCTGGTGAACCAGAGGTACGCCTCGCCGGCGCAGCTAGGACCTGAAGGCCCTCCGCCGCCCCCCCTCAACTATGGCAGCAGTCCCCGACGGATGCCGCCTGGACCTTCCGGCCCCGTACCGCCCGCACCTCTGGTGGACCAGAGGCCGCGTACCGCCGTACGTGAGATGCCCGTTGGACCGGTGCCTCTGGTAGACCAGAGGTACGCCTCGCTGACGCAGCCAGGGTCTGGAGCCCCCCTGCCGCAGCCCCTCAACTACTATGGCAGCAGTCCCCGATGGATGCCGCCTGGACCTTCCGGCCCCGTACCGCCCGCACCTCTGGTGGACCAGAGGCCGCGTACCGCCGTACGAGAGATGCCTGTCGGACCTGTGCCTCTGGTGGACCAGAGGTACGCCTCACCGGCGCATCCAGGGCCTGAGAGCCCTCCGCCGCCGCCCCCTCATCACAATGAGGGTCAAGGATGGATGCAGCATGGACCTTCCGGCCCCGTACCGCCCGCACCTCTAGTGGACCAGAGGCCGCGTACCGCCGTACGAGAGACGCCCGTTGGACCTGTACCTCTGGTGGACCAGAGGTACGCCTTGCCGGCGCAGCCAGGGCCTGGAGGCCCCCTGCCGCCGCCCCCTTACCACAACGTTGAGGGACCATCGTCATACGCCCAGTGGACACCACCTGGGCCATCGCAGCCAGTACCGCTGCATGAACAGCAGTACCGACTACCAGCAGCAGCAGCAGCTCCTGCCCAACCTGGTCCTGCCGGCCCCGTACCGCCCGTTCCTCCGCTCAATCAGAGGTACCGAGAAGCCGTACGTGAAGAGCCTGCCGAACCTGTACCTCTGGTGGACCAGAGGTATGCACCACCAGCAGCAGCAGAGCCTGCCCAAGCTGGTGCAGTCCTTGAGCCAACCGAACGCTCAGTTCCGGACCAAGGAGAACCTTGGCGACTCCAGGAAATTTGGATGCAGCCTGGACCATCCGGCCCCGTGCCGCCCGTACCTCTGCTCGACAAGAGGCAACGTGAAGCCGCACCGGAGAAGCCCGTTGGACCATATGCATCACTGGCGCAGCTAGGGCCTGAAGACCCTCCGCCGCCGCCCCCTTCCTACAACCCAGGAAGAGCCAGTTTTGCGGCCCCATTAAGGGCCAGTTTTGCGGCCCCAAGAAGGGCCAGTTTTGCGGCCCCGAGAAGGGCCAGTTTCGTGACACCGGACCCTGCCGGATCCGCACCACTGCCGGAGCAGTTGTACTCACTGCCGTCTGGACCTTCTGGCCCCGGACCGCCCCTACCCCTGCTTTATCAGAGGCAGCCAGCCGACCAGCAGAGAGCATCTGCCGGATCCGCACCGCTGCCAGAGCAGTGGGATTTGTTGCCACCTGGACCTTCTGGCCCCGGGCCGCCCTCACCCGGGCTCCACCGGACAGCCAGCTCTGCACAGTCAGCCGATCAGCAGAGAGCATCTGCTGGATCCGTACCTCTGCGCGAACAGAGATACCTAGCACTGGCCCAGATGGATGACCAACCACATTCCGCTGTCATAACAGTGGTTTTCCTCATCGGCGCAGCAAAGACGAGCCCGCCCTGCCCCAGCAGTATCACTACCACGTTCGTGATGCTTGTTATCGGCGCAGCGAAGACGAGCCCGTCCTGCCCCAGCAGTATCACTACCACGTCAGTGGTGCTCATCATTGCCGCAGCGAAGACGAGCCCGCCCTGCCCCAGCAGTATCACTACCACATTCGTGATACCTGTTATCGGCGCAGCGAAGACGAGCCCGCCCTGCCCCAGCAATGCCACCATCAAAGAAGTGGCGCTCTTCACACGGGGGGAGCCAATCAACCCCAGCAAAAGGAAAAATTTGCTGGCTGTCATGGACCCCGTGATGCTCCACATCAGCCGACCACACGGCCGAGTCCTGGACGACACCCCCGCCGCAGATGGCCGAGAGAGGACAGCCCGAATCCAGACGAGCCCCGCAGTCTACACCCGACCTGCCGTGAAGCCCGCTGGGATCCTGTCGTTCCCGCCTATGCAGCTTCACCTACTCATCGTTCGACACGTCCTGATGACTAGTGCAGACAAGCAGCACGGGGGGAGTGTAACGGACGTGTTGCTCTCCCTCATTGTTAAATTATAAAATGTCTAGCTATGTACAATGCCCCGGTGCAACCAATAAAGCTTGTGTGCCAAGTTTGCACCGGGAGCCATTCTAGCCTCCTATATTTCTCTATGTTATATGTTATACCCCTGAGAAGGGCCATTTTTTCCTGCTCCAAAGGATCAAAGGATCGTTTCCTGCTCCAAAGGATCGGTTCCTGCTCCAAAGGATCGGTTCCTGCTCCGAAGGATCGGTTCCTGCTCCAAAGGATCGGTTCCTGCTCCGAAGGATCGGTTCCTGCTCCAAAGGATGGGCCCTTTTGGCGGCCCTTTTTAGGGCCTTTTTCGTCCTGGCCACGAAGTTCAATAATACCGTGCCGCCAGCAACGATCATTTTCAAAACACATTTTACCATTTTTAAATGTTCTTTTTCTTAATACACAGATGCCCTGGTGACACAAGTAAAAACTTGGATACCAAGTTGCCACCAGGAGACATCCTAAACTTATTATTTTTTCGCCTTCAGGGCTATTTCTCCGGCTACAAAGCCAAAAAACCAGTTTGGGCGTCCCTATTAAGGGCCTTTATATTGGTCAAAAATACACCATATTTTAATATAACTTCGTTTAAACACCCCGTAGGACGCTGAAACTAAGACGTTTCAGTGCAGAGTCCTACGGGGCATCCATAGAGCCATAAATAAACATTGTAACTCTTAAACTGCCAGCGCTATCAGCACTTGAGCAGATTTTCGAGACTTTAGCATCATTTCACTTTTTCTCCATTTTAAAAATCCCAGGACCTCGTAAAGCGACGGAACCAAAAGGTTTCGATAGCCAAGCTTACGGGGGACCTGGGAAAAATATTAACTTCTTTGTAACTATTCAAACACTTTGTTAAAAAACAAATACCTACCGACAAAAAGTCAAACTTCCTTAAAATCAACCCAAACTCAGCAAACAAAAATTCTACGGATAGAGAATATCCGTAGAACCACTCTAGTTTTAAGGAAAACATTGTAAATACATTAACCTAACCTGTATAATTAATTTAAGAAACCAATTTTAGACGACCACTTTCAAGCAAGTGTTTGCCAAAATGGGTGGCCCACAGAAAGGCACACCTTATATAGGTAAAGGGCTAGGTAAAACCTCCCACCACAAAAATGTACCACGTGACAGGTTTTGTCACGGAAATCGGGTATATAAACCCGGCCATTTCCCATAATAAATCAGTTATTCTTCAACAGTCAACAAGTCTTATTATTTACTCTACAAGTGGTCCTTTCTACCTACCTCTGGGAGTCTGCGACCTGCTGCCAGCTGCTGCCTCCTGCCGAAGTTCTGCCTGACCGAAAACCCGGTGCCTACCGCTGCAGTCGGCCCTGACTCTGGGCACTGCAAGGCACCGCTCAGGCAGAAACGAGGCGCATCCAGGGCCATACCACTGGATGTAGGGAGGCCAGCCAGCCATAATCACCATCATCAGCGTGAGCTAGTGGAAGGCGTGCACAAGACCGGTGCCCCTTATTTTACAGTCTTGTAAAGACCTGATACGTCTGTTACAAACATGTAATGGCTTTTCTATTCTAAATTGAGTGTGTATTAGTAACTATTAACTAAATGGACTACGAACAAACAAAAATAGAAGAGAAAATTATGCGTAGGTACTTTTTACTAGAAATTCTTACTTCGAACAGCCTTCAAATTCCACACACACACTAATAAAGCATTCTAAATGCATATATTATTAAACAACGCACACCTACACATATAAAAACACAATACACATGAATACAGATGTGGCTTGATTTTCTTATTATTAATTTTGAATTTCTGTATAGTAGTATTCCACGTAAAATGGAACATCGACCCATTCCATACACATATAGAAATGTTTAACGATAATGTTCTCTAGAGAAAGACATATTAAGTCTCATTTTCCCATAAAATTGTCGTGTCGTATATAACCTTGTTATTCTGAAAGGTTTATACATTTGCCCGCCAAGCGACCTTTCAATGACTCCGCGAGGGGGCCCGTCTGTGACGTCACTCGCTTTACTACAGAATCGCCTCTGCGACCTCTGTCTACGCCCAAGGATATTTTTTACGCGTCATTCTGTATACGAAAACATCGATCTTAGGTGTGAGTATGGTTCACTATTTTTTTTAAATTCGAATCGATTTCAAATCTCATTGAAGAATTGCATCATAAATAGTGTTTCATACGACGCATGCTTCTTGTAAAAGAGGTGATATGTTTTTTTTACTCAGTAGTGAGGTAGGTATGTGTTGCTTATTAATTATTTATTATTAATTGAATGATAATTATTCAGTTCGTATATAGTCATGTTTGTCAGGAAATGGATTAGCTTTCATGGATTAAATTCCAACGCATTTGTTTCTGTCAATGACATGTTGAAATGTTTGTGGAAATGTTCCATTTATTGGAGATATTCGTCATCTTTGTCTATGGAGTCAAGTTTGAAGCACGGTCGTAACAATAAATATGGTTTATTTCCCCGTGCATACAACATCTCAACTATAAAAGTGAAGTAGAAAATCTCTCGAACGGTGAGCTGAGGCGTCACTGTGTCTAGAATTACTAGATCAACCCGACCATTCAAATTTGGGTATCGCCGCCCCGAGAACAGTTTATTGGATAAACCCCTGCCATAGGTCACTCCAAGTGGTTTACTATGTTTGGTGACTTTACAGGGGTGCCCGGGTTTATGGGGTGTGGGTTGTCTAGGTCTTTGCGGTGGATGCTTTTGCCTGGTTGAGAGAGACCTTTTAACCTCTCCAGCCGGACTATATCGACCCATCGCCTTGCACCGCAGTGGGAGGGGTGGATTCATAAGATCGCCACTTCTGAAAACATTGACCCCCGAATTCCTACCCACTCCTCATACCGTTTTTCTTCTAACTTCGTCTCCTTCATTTCCCTAAAAAGACCCTCCACACAGTACCCCCAAAAATGACATTGGTCCTGAGGGATTTTTTCCTCTAATGAAGATAATATAAAAAAATGTCCTCTCAAAAACCATGGTGCCGGTGCCATATTGTTTGTTACATATTTCTCAATAAGCAGAAATGATGAACCGCCGAACAACTCGGTCTTGGCACAAACCTCTTGTTTCATTCACATTCGTACATAGTCTCAAATAATTTTCTATTAGACCGACTCTTTATTATATATATCTCTATTTTTATTACGTTAGCTCCACACAGGAGGCTCTGAGGAAAATAATTTCCCTCAGGGCCTATGTCATCTTAGGAGATGCTGTGTGGAGGGTTGTTTTAAGAAAAGGAAGGAGAGGAAGTTCTGGGAAGGAAAAGGTATCTACGAGGGATGGGTAAGGAACTGGGGGTCAGTGAGTCCAGGAGTGACGGACATATGAATCCATCCTTCCAACTGTAGTGCAAGGCGATGAATCGGGAGATTCTGGCCTGGAGAGGATAAAAGACCTCCCTCAACCAGTCTCTCTCGATCCTGTCCACCACGCAGCAGGTGAGCAGACACATCGGCCGCGAAGACCTGGACAAACCTCACCCGCATGAACCCGGGAACCCCTGCTAAGTCTCCAAACGCAGCGAACCACTTGGGGGGACCTATGGCAAGGGTGTTGTTTATCCAATAAATGGTTCCCGGGGCGGCGGTACCCATACCCGCCTCCCAAATTAGCATGGCACGGCTAAAGTGTTTGATGCATCGACTTTCTTCCCACGAAACTCTGACGAAACCAGATAGTAACCACAAGTTATTCGTAATATATTATTAGACCTCGGACTTCAGCTCTAGATCATATTTTGTCAGTAGATCAGAATATTTCCGCTTTGCAAAAAAATCCAAATAAATGAAATATCCGAAAACTAAAAAAAATATTTTATTATTAACCTTTAAATTGTATATATTTTATTAGAAATAATTATGTTACTTTTTAATATAATTTTTTTAATTGCAAACTATCAAAAATTTTAAAATGGCTTTCCTTACATTTTTACTAAGTAAATTTACTAGTATCGAAAAAAACACACATTTTTTTATTAGACAAATTTATTATATACTTTGTAACCACCTCTCTTTTTGTCATTTCATGTAAATATTATTAATAAAAGAATCACAAAGTTTTATATTTTTTTTCAAATTGCGTTTGGAAACTTTATTTTCACAAACGTGAACATTTTAATTATTTCACGGTTAACTTTTAGATTTGAATATATGGAGTGGGGTTTTCTCTTTCCAATTCTTCGCAGATCATATTTCGCACTACGATAGTAAGGGAGACACGACGATAACAATGAGACCTATATTAGTTATTCCGAAATCGAACAAATTAGCACGAGGGGTTAAAAATATAATACCATAAAGAATAATTTTTATTGAAGAACAAGATAATAATAATCTAAACGTAAATATGAAAGAGAACAAGACACAGAAAAACAGAAAAAGATAATGGTCGAAAATGGGTATTACCTTTTAAAGTTATAAAAAGAGAGTTTGTCTTATAAAAAAATAAATAATTTGAATTATTTAAATTCTTAAATTTAATTTTATCCCTCATTCCAACTGAATAGATCGGGTTCTTCTTTATTTATGCTCGTAACGTTACTTTTAGTACAAAGTATTGCCAAAAACTCGAACCTTTCACCATTATTTCCGGTTATGGCGTCACAATACCCCACTTCACCAAAAATTCCCGCTATGACGTCACAGCAACCCACTTCTCTACCATTATCCCTTCCCAGGGGTGTCAAGTGACGCAATACTCCGCCTCGAAACGTAATGACGTCATACAGACGCGCCCCCCTGCACGTAGCCTTGTTGTGACCTCACTCTGAAGGTGGTACGAAATCTGCTGGCTTTATAATCAATGGTGAAATACCCTCGATGAAATTTAGCGAAAATTGTAAATTGCGATGAAATTTTAAGAATTTTCTTGAATCGATGAATTTCAGGTAAATGTAATGATTGCCATTAAATTTAAAGTTTTTTTTTTTGCTGTAATTCATAACCGATGGTGAAATACCCTAGATGAAATTTTGGAAAAATTATTTTTTTATTTTATTTTTTATTGTGTATTTTATTTAGATATAAAATTTGACATCTTATATCTAATGTTTTCTTTTCTATGACTACTACAATATTATTTACTACCTACTGACTAAAATTTGGACTTTACAACATTAAGACATAATCCACGAAAAACTGCAAGACTTTTAGCCTCCTTAACATTTACAGGGAGTTCATTGAACATTTTAAAACCTTTATAATAAATATTATTTTGTGTTCCCGATAAATTTGTTTTAGGAAGTCTAAAATCGTTGCAGTTTCTCGTAGGATAACAATGAACTGTACTGTTGATTCTAACATTATTCGACATATAATCAGGTAACATTTTATTTTTTAACTTATAAATAAAAACTAGGGTATTGAAAACTAATCTTTGCCACACACTTAAAATATTGAGTTGGCGTTGCGTGGATTTTATCCTGGTATACCTGCTACAGCACAATATAGATCTCATGCCTCTGTTCTGAATTATTTCCATTCTTTTAATTTGTGTTTTATTGCTCAGAAAGATAATTATTGACTTCGATGGAATTTTTAGAATTTTTATCTGTTACAATATTAACGTTTCGGTTTTATTTACAAGATTTAATGTCCCTGCGAAATCTGCTGAAATTCACCTCAATGAAATTTAGAAAAAACTTGTGATTGCAGTGAAATTTAATAATTTGTTTTAAATATTGTGATTTATATAAATGTAAAGTTTTTTCTTTCTTTCATAATCATATCAGTTACAGTATTGATATTTCGGTTTTATTTATCCCTGCGAAATCTGTTGAAATTTACAATCGATTGTTAAATACCCTCGATAAAATTTAGAAAAAACTTTTAGCGATGAAATTTCATAATTATTTTCTCTAAATCCCTCAGGCCTCGACCATATTTTGTCGGAGGGTCAAATTATTTTCATTTTGCAATAAAATTAAAATAAATTAAATATTTCTGAATGCATCCGAAAACTAAAAATTGTTTTGGAAAGGTGATGAAATAAGCTTTCAAATTTTATAAATAGACCATAAAATTTTTGAAATGTTAAAATTTTGCATGCAAACATAAAAAAGTTTTGAAAATGGCCCACCTTACTTTTTTCCAACTAACATTACTAATGAAAAAAAACACATACCTACATAATTTATTACGCAAATGTATTTTATAAACGTTATCGTCAACTCACTTTTTGTCGTTTCATTTAAAAATAATTAATAAAAAATTCTAAAATTTTCTCTTTTTTTCAAATTGCGGTCGGAAACTTTGGATTTGGAAAGAGGAATGGAGTGATGTAACCGATAAAAACAAAAAAATACTAACTAAAGTAGAAAAATGAAATAAAGGAAATCAATATTAATTTCGAAGAGCAATTGAGTGTACGACATCTTTTGTCAGTCCGTCTTTAGCCAACACCAATAAGCTCGATGGTTTGCCCACGCGAAAACATGATGCCGAATGAAATATCAAAATGACGCGATGCTTCTCGTGAATGTCTTGTGCATGTGTGGATGAAAGTTCGATGAGGCGGACGTAGCGCCATCTGTCATTCAACAACATAAATAATTTCTGTTTGAAATACGAACGACGGTTAAATTTGTTCATACCAAAATACTAAAACCACGATTAAAAAATGGGAGGGTGGGGGTAGGAGGGTTAAAATTTGGGGTTATAGGTATTTTTTGATGCCAAATAATAAAAAAAATACAATTTTTTTTTCTGGATAGGGACACCCTAATTACCTAGCGGTATGAAATATGCTTTAAAACCTGTTCTCATACCTACCAAATATAAATAAAAAAAAATCATAAAAATCGGTCGAGCCGTTTCGGAGGAGTGCGACAACAAACACAGTGACATGAGATTTTTGTATATAAGATTCTTCTTATTTTTACTCTATTTTATAAATTCCTATGTTTTTAATGTATGTACTTACACTCTATATATGGTGGGATTGCACTCACAAAGATATTTATAAAATATGGTTACAAGAAGAAAGAAAAAAAATACATATAAATAAAAAATAAAATAAAATAAAAAGTATTAGGCATCATTAGATAAAAGTTATTCATAAAAAATAAAAAAAACTTTAATTAGGCTCGTATTAGTACTTTGGGTCTGGGATTACGGGAGCCAGTGTCTTTCTCCAATGTTCTTCTAAGCTCGATCCTGAAATCAAACGGGATTCTATTTTGAGAATATTTCTGGAGTGGTTTATCCTTCCCCTCAGTCCTGCAATCCTGGTTCTTAATAGAGCTTTAAATCCTGGAACTCGCCCTTCTGTAAACATTAAGGAGGCACTACAGTGCCTGAGGAGTGCAAACATCAGACGGTAAGCATTGTTATATTGCACCTGAAGCCTTTCCATGGTTCTTTTTTGAAGGTTGCCCAAAGCTCGCATGTGTACAGGGTGGTGCAGAAGGCTAACTAGACCGACTTTTTTACCCGTGGACTGCTGCATAGCCGAAATCTTCTACTGAGCATGTTGCATTTTATGCTCAGTACGCGCCTCTGCCTGTCAATATCTTCGTCATCTATTAATTTATTGTTGATGATATGAAATACCATTATAATTATTATTATTGCGATTGCTGTGAAATTTCATGTTGCTATCTCTTTCATATTGTGTTTATTTTGGCTTTATTAACAAAATTTGACCGCCCTACGAAATCATCTATTGACAATCGATGATGAAATTTAAGGAGAACTTGTGAGAGCCGTGAAATTTCATTTTATTCTTCTTCGTAGTTTATTTCGGTCACAGCGCCGGGATTTTGGCTGTATTTACAAGATTTAACGGCCCTACGCAATGTGCTGAAATTCACAATCGATTCTGACTATCCTCGGCGATTGCAACATATTTCGTGGTGTATTTTGTTCGGTTCCATGACAGCTCTGAATCATTCAACTTCAACACCTCTTTGAAAAGTTATTAAAAGTGATGAAAAATGCCCCTTACATTACCTACTTACTTTCCCGGGTTACGAATAATCCGGCAATATTTGAAATTTTGACTATATTTAACTAACTAACCACCAAACCGTTTCCCCGCAGAGAGGAAGGACCGCCAAATAAGTCGATCTTGGCACACACTCCTTGCCTCGTTCACATTCATACGTCGTCTCATACATGCTCTTCTATTATAATTCGCATATCTAAACCTTTTCGCAATATTAAAACTCTGTATTCCCTTTACACCACGTATATCCGCCCCCACTTAGAATACTGCACACTAATTTGGGCACCGTTCTACCAATGCCATATTGACAGAATCGAAAGTGTACAAAATAAATTTTTTAAACACATAAATTATAAATTCAAATTACTCTTTACAAATAACACCGAATCCTTAAAATTTCACAACTTTACTCCACTTCAAACACGAAGATTAATATCTGATCAAATATTTTAATACAAAATTATGAATAACGGCCTGGACTCTCCTGAACTCGTAAATTATTTAAGAATTCACATACCTACAAGGCCAACCAGACTAAACCATTTTTTTAATTTGCCAGCGTGCAGAACCAACCTTAGAAAAAATACTCCAATCCCCCGTACATGCGCGCAATATAACACGCAATTTAACAATATCGATATTCTTAATAACACTCTTGTGAAATACCGAAACGAAATCAAACGTACGACCACAGATGTTAATTAAATTAATGCACAACTATAGAAAAGGTACAGCATGAGCATCTCCTGTCCCCATCCCACCTTCCTCTGCCTCTTGCCCTTTCCTCTTCCTTCTTCCTTCTAATATACTTATATTTATATTTTTTTTGTTGTTGTTATTTTCATTTTCATTTAATGGTTATTACCAATTACAATTGTATATTATATCATAATAACCAACATTAGCATAAGAAACTGTTTTGGCTTACCTCATGTTTAACCTCTTGTATAACTCATCCTGTATATAAATTGCTGTTTGTTTCTTACAATAAATAAATAAATAAATTATTCCAACTCGAGTATCTGATTCACTTGGCCGTGCATTGTCTTTCTCGGGCGTCCCCGACTTCTTCTACCATTCACATTCGCGTCTTATATTCTCCTTACACTCCTTTCCTCGTTCATTCGCTCTCCATGCCCAAACCATCTGAGCGTCCCTTTCTTAATCTTACTCATTACGCTTACATCAGCCTAGCATTTTTCGCGGATCTCCACATTTCTCACGTGATCGTACAAGGTTTTACTATATTGACTATATTTGGCTACAGAAATTTTGAATATATTGACAATATTAAGCGCAAAATGTTGCCTGTGCCATGATGGAGGACATAGCCAGCCGAGGAATCGAACAAGCGACGCCCGGGTGGGACCGAAATGCGATGCCAACTCAGCCACCGACCTAACCTGACGTAACCTAACCTTAACTATTTAATCATTTTTTCCATCACTTTTAATAAATTTTTGCCTTTTTAACTTAAATCTTCGATTTAATCTTATTATAATTCGCAATATTTTATCAGTAGATTTTGGTTGCTGATGTGGAGATCCGTTATTGCAATTTTCTGCAATATCTTAATATATAAAACAATTCGGGTTAGTTACACTATTTATAACTCGAGAACGGCTGGGCTGATTTTGATGATCTTTGATTTGTTGGATTTGTCTCCGCCCCGGATAGGATAATAACTATTAAAACATCACAAAAGTTAACGAAATAAATAGTTATAAAGAAAATTATTTTCCCCATACATTTTGTATGGAACGAATTCTCCTATTTTGAAAGAACTGCAGCAATATTGTAAGGGGTATAATATTGAACTGTGCGTGAATTCCCAACATTCAAAAACGTGAAATATCAATGCGTTGATAGTTGTGCATTTGTTTATAATCATATAATGCTGCCCTTCTTTCTTACACACTCAATGTCAATAGTCGAAAATGAGACAAATGGTGAACGTATGTCTGCACACCTCCAAAGGAAAAATACAATAATTATAATAAATCTCTGAAATGAAACGCATTTTTTTACATAAGCTCCACACAGAAGGCCCTGAGGAAAATAATTTCTCTCAGGACCTATGTCATCTTAGGGGATGCTGTGTGGAGGATCTTTTTAAGGAATGGGGAGGATAGAAAGTTCTGGGAAGGAAAAAGGTATGAGGGGTGGGTAGGAATCTGGGGGTCAGTGTGTCCGGGAGTGACGGACGTATGAATCCATCCCTCCAACTGTGGTGCAAGGCAATGGGTCGAGAGAGTCCGGCTGGAAAGGTCAAAAGGCCTCCCTCAATCAGTATCTCTCGATCCGGCCCGCCACGCAGCAGGTGGGCAGGCGCATCAACTGCCAAGACCCGGACATAAGTCACCTCATGAACCCGGACACCCCTGCTAAATCACCAAACGTATCGAACCACTTGGGGTGATCTATGCCAGAGGTGTTGGTTATTCAATAAATTGTTCCCGGGGCGGCGGCACCCGTATCCGCCTCCCGAATTCCCGTAAGTAATTGTAAATGTAAGAAAATCACAAAAATATAAATCCGTACACAACGCCATCTCTGATACTGACAAAAACAAAACACAGACAGTTGCGCATTGATAATTGCTTCATTGCGTAATTTTTAACTTAATAAAAAAACTGAATTTAATTCAACAGATTCTGAGGCGGTACGAAGTTCGTCGGGTCAGCTAGTAATGTTTATAAATATTATTAATCGACTGTTTCGAGTCAAAACGTAATAGAAAAGAGAGAAAATAGTTCTATGAATTTATGGAAAATTGGTAGATGTTTATAGACCTCTCGGGTTGCGAAAGGTCTTGATTTGGGTCAAAACTGTCACGAATGAAAGGTGAAAAGGCAAAGAGGATTTAACCTCTCAGGCCTCGACCATTTTTTTTTTATCAGAGTATCACAATTTTTCCGCTTTATAATAAAATTCAAATAAATTGAATATTTCCGAACGTATCCGAAAACTGACAACTGTTTTTGAAAGGTGATAGAATTCTCTTCAAAATTTTATAATTGGAAATAAACATATTATAATTTTTGAAATATAAAAAAAAAATTGTACGCAAACATAAAAAAGTTTTAAAAATGACTCACCTTGCATTTTTTTTTATCTAAAATTACTAATAACGAGAAAAAATTAAAACACAAATATTTTATTAGGCATAGGTACGTATTATAAAAGTTATCGTCAACTCACCTTTTTTGTCGTTTCATGTGAAAATCATTATCATTACATAGTATAAAATGAAGTCGCTCAAAATGTGTGTGCACATAGATCTTTTAAACTACGCAACGGATTTTCATGCGGTTTTCACCAAGAGATAGAGTGATTCAAGATAAAGGTTTATACGTATAATACATGCTTATTATAGTAGAGAAAAGCCGAGAAATTCAAAATATTCAATTCAGGCAGCGGACAGCGGGCAGCTGGCAAGAGGGTGGTGTAAATGTTATAAAGATTGGGTAATGGCGTTGTGTTTCGTTAACCACAGCAACATGTGGCCGGGTCTGCTAGTAATTAATAAAAAATTCTTAAAGTTTCATAATTTTCTTCAATTGCGGTCGGAATCTTTGGTTTCGTAAAGGTGTACATTTTAATTATTTTAGATTTAGGTTAACTTTTAGATTTGCGTATAAAGCGTGGGATTTTCTCTTTCTAACACCGTTTAGATTATATTTTTAATCACGATAGTAAGGGAGACACAAGGATTTCTATGAGACCTAAATAAATTGTTCCGAAAACCGAACAAATTAGCCCAATCGGGGGTTTCTTTATATTGGGGCTATGGCTACTGCAAATCGTATCTACGCCAAGCGGAGATCTCGCATTATTTCTACCTACAAACCAAACGCAATACTTTCATAGTCCGCTTTGATAGTCCGTGTAATTTGGCGAAAGGTGTCACGCTTCTATGTCACATCTCCGTTTGTTTCTATTATCTACGCTTTACTTGAAGTCCCCTCCCCCCTTACATTTAATAACACGTAATTACGATACGGTGATACGGCAGTAGCGTAACGTATTTTATGATCGGCCCCAACGTCAATATAGTAAATTTTGGCCAAATTTTTGCGTGTGGGCGTTTTAGGTGACATTGATAAGCAAATTGATCGGTTGGGTCTAATGTTATGTTTGTTCTGTAAGAGATACGGATAGCTTTCACGCAAATTTACATACATTATTAGGTTAGATAAAAGGGGAAATTAAATTTCACGTGTAATCGGAAATTTAACAAGAATACCGCGTACAAATAAAAAAAATAAACCGCTCCGCAGTTTTTTGCTGCTAGGCCTTGCGAGCGGCTTTTGGTTCACCTTCGTCAAGTTTGAGTGTTGGTAACCATTTTATGAATCCGATAGGAACTGGTTTCAAAAATAGCCAGTTCTTCGGATCCACTGGGTGACACACAGTAACAGCTACATATAAAGTAACCGCGACCGGCAATATATATATATACAGATGCATGATATTATTATTCACAACTGCCAGATACAAAAATAAACGCCTGCCAGGCGATGCTCCTTACGCTAGCTGTTGACGTAAGTGGCGCCATCTTTTGGCATCGCTCTAATTCGGTTCTATTCCAAAAGTAGATTTGTATACAAACTCCACGTACGAAAACGCGACGTCACAGTTGTATTCTTTTTGGATTCTTATATTTCAATCGTACAGTCGCTATGGTATTAATACTGTTTGATAATTAACCATCACGCCGTTTCCCGGAGGGTTAGGCAGAGAGGATCGACTATCGCACACACTTCTTTCTTCATTTACATCAGAGGTTCCCAAACTTTTTTTTCTCGTAGACCCCTTTCAAAATTTTACTGGTTTCGGTGGACCCCCTGCTGCTACATTTCTACCATATTCCCAAAACTCAACAAAAAATTTGAAGATTAGATCTACTGATGGAAATTTGCGTCGCGGCTGAGTCCTAAATCCGAAATCCTAAATTCAGAGTGGTAAAATAAAAAGAAAAATAGTATACTTACTTGTCTTCTATTTATTAAAATAATATGATTACAAACTTAATAGAATTAAAATTAAACATTAATAACGTACCGTAACTTCAACAATGCAAATCAACAAAAAAAAATAGTCATAATTTTAATGAGAGGGATGTACTTGATGGATTGACAACAAATTATCATTATTTGGCTTCAGTTTTGTAAGGAATAACCGCAAATCTCCCCGTTCTGGGATCAATCTGCTCCTTTTTTGTTAAAAGTTTTGTAACGACACTAAAACTTTTTTTGACGAGGTATGACAAAGGAAATGCTCTCAAAAGTTTTCTCGCAATTTCCCATAGCCCAGGATATTTTTCTGGTATTTCCGCCTGCAGCCAAAATGTTTGATAGCCCTTTTTAAACTTCACCTTCAGCTCCTCATTGGTGCTAAGCTCGAGTAGCTTCTCTTGTAATACCACATTCGCCACTTCCGTTTCATCATATGGATTTATGATCCGTGGTGGTATTTCCATCGTCAGTATATCTTCAAATCTATTTTTGAAGTTATCGTGGAGGGCATTTAAATGTTGAACGTATGTCTGAATATCCTCATCAAGAAATTCTGCCTGTGACAAGTTTGGAAACTGGGAGAATTCGCGCCGACTAATATTTTGCTTCATTTTCCAAGAAAGGCCGAAATGACACCCTTTGTTTTTTTATAAAATTTAGGCTGTCCCCTTGAAACTGCAAGTTAATGTCAGTAATTATTTTAACAAATCTGACAAAAGCTTACAATTTGATCGGGTTTTCTTTTATATCTGGATTTTTACTTTCCAGAAAAAAATGAGATATTATGTCCCAGAGGTGTCAATATGTTTTTCTGATTTTTCTGTTTCCAGATTTTCGATTGAGTTTCGCTTACATTGTCTTCATTTATTTAAATATTACAATTTGAGGTTTTACTCATAAAGTTAAAATAAAAAATAAAATATAAAAAAAATGAGTAAAATCTTGTTAAATATGTAGCATTCGACAACCATCGTACTTATGTAAGAGCAATCGTTGGAAGTCTTCATCATTTTCATCGCACAATTGTGCAAATAAGAAATAAACGGGTATTCAGCGCATTGCCACTCACTTTGTAAACTGCTTTAATCACAATTGATTTTTTTTTGCTCCCTTAATTTTTTTGAGTAGGTATTGCTAACAACCTGGCAGCGGCTACATGGTGTCAGAGTTGCGCTCGGGGACTACGCCCCGTATAGGAACCAGAACCTCGCTGGGCCCGGGTGCCACCAGGAGGGCGGCACCACAGGGCGGGCTCCGACCTACCTTGCAGGCGGCTAGCTCGAACCAACGGCAAGCAGGGGAGACCCTCGTCATCAGGGTGGTGTGGTCGCCGGTAGGCTGTTTGGAATGTTTTACATGGGGGGAAATACTGGCCGTGATCACCCTCGAACAATCTCCTCAATAAAGGAACGGTATTTAGGTAAAACAAACAAAATGTATTGTGAGAAAACACAGAAATACAAGGTTAAAAGGCAGTTCCTGGCTAGAATGTCCCTACACGGCAAGTCTCTCAACCTGTCCTCTCTGGGGTCGTCATTGCTCAGGTAAAATCGCGAGGGCAAATAGAACACATTAATTTAAGGGGGCTTACTGCGATGGAGGCGGCAGGTCCAATCCTCGTCCGCAGCAGAGGGGATCTCGTTCCAACAGGAGTCTCCAGGTGAAACGTCCCACACACGTAAACATTGTCACTGTACTTTAAATTACGCCTCGGCCTTGTCTGCCGTAGCATCTAGAACACGCATTTGCGTATTAAATTCCCGACGCCATATTGCGTCGCGGATGGCTCGGGCCACAAAGGTGCCCTGCGGAGAGAATTTCTCCTTAACAAAACAATCGACTGTTCGCGGAGCGCTCTACCTAGGAAGTGTCGAGAGTCGGCCGCTTCGCCGACCGTTGCTCGCATTTGGCTCCACTAGCGCGCGCGGCGCGCTTGCGGCGAAAGAGCGAAACTGTAGTCTGTGCAGTGGCGTGGGTGAATAATTAGTAGGGGCTTATTTGTGCATCGTAACAGTATTATATGCCTACATTGATGGGTAAAGCCAAGCCAACATTTTTGTTTTTTTTACTATAGAAACCAGATAAATTTTCGTGGACCCCCACTTACAACTTGTGGACCCCCATTTTTTTATCACGCCAATGTAGACCCCCGTCAAGTTTCTCTGGACCTGGACCACTTTGGGAAACACTGATTTACATGCATGCATTGTCTCATATAATATGTTCTTCTGTTATTCTTTGATTTTGACTCTCTTGATCGTGACATACCTTCCTCGGGCGTCCCCAACTTCTTCTACCATTCGCCTGAACTCATTTACCTAATCATATATTGAAACTTCATATTTGTGTTACGTGATTGTTGCATTAAAAACAGCTTACGAATTCCAGCTTCAGATGTAGGTACTTGTAATTAACTGTAAATACCAACATTGAAATGAAACGAAGTGGCTTTCGCTGGAATTGGGTGATAATATGTGTAGGAAAAACTAGGGATGCAAGGAAAAAGGATGTCCAATCACTTGCCACTGTATCTCTGCGAAGTAGCACACAATTCAATCTCGGTATAGTTGTATAGTTGCACCGCGATACGACGAGGTAATTATCACCACAACAAAACGTATGAATACAAACAGATGTTTTGGTCTTTCAAGATGATAAGAATCCTTCTTTTTACTTAAAAAACGAAATTGTGTACACGAAAAACACTATCAACTAGCTTCCTAGGTATTTCCAATCCTTCTTCTGTTTTCAAAACAAATGCACTCGCAGTTTCACTATTTTTCTTGCCATTGTTCCAAATTTTTAAATACTTTTCCAGCAAGGTGATGGTTAGGTAGTGGTAGGAACTGGATATACGACATCCCAGTAGGAACGAAGTATATTCTCATTTCAAATTCAAACAAAGGTGATACCTACATGTTTTTACTTGGTGACCGGGCAACTCGCAATCACGCAACTTCAACACCTCCTTTAAAGTCATCAATTAAAAGTGTTGAAAAAATTTGGTTAAATAGGTTTGGTTACACAGGGGGTAATGGGCGATTTTCCACATTATTTTTTCATAACTTTTAATGGTTTTTCAAAGGGAGTTGTCATTTTTGACTACACGCACGCCTCAGGGATCTGATTTCTACAGCATTTTTAGTAGATCATAATAATATTTTTGTCCTATTTATTTATAATGTGTACAGACCTACATAGCTAGGTTTGTCACTTAATTTGACAACACTTTAAGTGTAATATTTTATCTTTAATCTATATACATAATATTAGTGACCCTAATGGCCTACTATGGTGGATAATGTTTACTTTTTAGTTAGGTAACCACATGATGGATTTTGTAACAAGCTTCATGTAAAATATGTTTATCTCCGGTGTAACTTAAACCGTACACTCGAAAGTAAATCTGCCCACTTGAAAAGGATTTGGAAGTCAGGTTATAAGATAATAACAGATAAGTCAATTTAAGATCAAATCGTATTGGACGATTACAGGCAATCTAAATTAAAAATACCAAATATGGTAAAAAGTTAAGTCTTTATTGTTGTTCTTTTAAAAATATGTATATTTTAACTTTACGCTAGAGTCTCGAGTCTTTTAGTCTAAGTTCTTTTTAGGGATGCTATGTAGACCATTTTAAAGAGAAGAAGGAGTGAATCTTGAAAAGAACCATGTTAAAGGAGGGGGGAACTGAAAGGCAGAATTTCACACAGAGAGCAGAGAAATTACAATAATAATATCACCAAAATAAAACACTTGCACGTAACACACAAAACCAATATCAAACACATCATAAATAAACAAAAATTTTAACAAAACATAAAAACGACTTCAAAAATGCACTAAAAAGTAAAAAAATAATTTTGTATTCTTCTACAACTTCATAATCGACTTACTTTTTCTACTCATCAATATGTAGGTACGATTGTCATTTTTGGAATCGGTGTCAGTCATGGTAGGTTTGTAACTACATACATAGTTAGTTATAGGTGAAATGTGCTTGTGTCGCGCAAGCGACTTGACGAGGCGAGAGCAGGGCCGCGGCGTGAGGGGAGCTGTCAAGTAAACACGCCGCGCCGGGCCGGGTACCTTTGCTGACACCGACTCCAAAAATAACAATCGTACCTACATATTGATGAGTAGAAAAACTAAGTCGATTATGAAGTTGTAGAAGAATACGAAATTATTTTTTTACTTTTTAGTGCATTTTTGAAGTCGTTTTTTTGTTTTCTTAAAATTTTTGTTTATTTTTTGATTTTTAGTGAATCTGAAGTACACTAATTTGTCTGAATATGGGTAGATCTACTAAACGTGCTGCTCATATGAGACAGACATTATTTGACCATAACGACATTAGGGTCAAATTAAGAGATTCGGCCGAGTTTCGTTAATTTGCTCCTAAGAATTGAAGAGCTCCGTTACTTTGTCATGGATCCGATAATCAGAACCTAACCAAACTCTCATCAATCTATCCTTGAAGTACATCCTTTCCAATAAAAAAAGAATCATTGAAATCGGTTAGCGTGATATTGAGTTATTCGTCCATTTGTCGCGCACATACTTTATGCAAATTTAAGACTTATATGGTTTTCTCATGGATGCCATTGTCAGAACTAGACCAAATTAAAATGGGACTACATGGGAAGCACCAGCTTTCAAATAAAAAAAGAATCATCAATATCGGTTCGCCCAGTCGAAAGTTCTGAGGTAACAAAAAAAAAAAAAAAAAAAATACAGTCGAATTGAGAACCTCCTCCTTTTTGAAGTCGTTTAAAAAATACATTTTACCTTAATTATAAATTTTATTTTTAGTTTAATTTTAGCTTAATTTTTTTTATGCAGCATTATTTTTATATTATTTTTAATGTATTATGTATAAATTTTTGTTTTATAAAATGGAGGCTTTCAGCACAGGTGAGCTACCCAGTGAGACCGACATTGCTGAATTGTATTTAAAAATGTTAGATATTATATCAAATAAATTAAATAATGGTGTAGCTCTTCCAAAAGATGAGATACACAATGTACGTAGATCTGTTTCCTCCAAATGAAAAAAGTAATAATTTTCTTGCATCTCTCTCACACACCGCACCGTGAAGTCTCCTTTGAAACCTACAATACTACTAGCCGTGATGATAATTTTGAAAGTATGGAATATAGTTACAAAGATAATATTGAAGTGTGAGTGAATTCCATAAATTCAAAAACATCAAATGTCAATGCGCTGATGGTTTTGCTTTGGTTCTTAAACATATAATGCTGCAGTTCTTTCTTACACACTAAATATCAACAGTCGAAAATGAGACAAACAATGAACGTATGCCTACACCCCCCAAAAGGAAACGTACAATCATTATCATACATCTCCCTCATATGTATAAAGAAAATGAAACGCATTTCCGCGCGCCGTGGCTGGGCCGTAATAAGCTATATTTTACTAGCTGGTTCCCGACATGCGTTGCTATGCAATTCAAAGAAATAAATTGATTCGCCCTGCATGTCCTTTCCCGTGCGTCCCCACCTTCCTCTTCCTTTCACCTTCCCCGCCTTCCCCCTCTCGTCTCTTCTCTCTCCGCGAACCCTACCTTTCCCGTTCTCCTTCCCCCTGCCTTTCCTCCCTGCCGCTAAAATATATGAAATACACACATTTTCATTTATACAAATATCATAACGCCAGAGCTTACCATTATATAAAGCCTTCTAAACAAAAAATTCTGCCTCAATATATGTTCACCTAGTGAGTCAGACTATGCACAACTAAAAATATTGTATAATTATGCTACTTGTGTGTTATATTACTTTCTACTTGTTAATTTTTTTGTACGGATGTAATCTGATACGATTTTAGATTTTCACGGCCAAAAATATTTTTGTTATTGGTTTTTAGGGGTATTATGCTGTGTTGCGCTACCTCCTTCTTTAGCCAACATTTCGGACAGCGTTGCAGTGTCCATCGTCAGCAGTGTCCATGTCCGAAACGTTGGCTAAAGAAGGATGTAATCTACATTGAACATGTACTTTTTTGTTGTAATGTTGCCAATTTCATTGAATAAAGATATATTATTATTATTATATGTTATTCTGATGTATGAGCTATATTATCGTAAAGTTTCATTAAAATCCATTTAGTAGTTTTTGGGTGAAAGAGTAACAAACACACATACATGCATACAAACTTTCGCGTTTATAATATTAAGTAAGTTACCTGTTTCCTCCAAAGGAAAAAGTAGTACTATGGAGTAAACAGTCACACGTATTTGATGTGTCTCATATTTTGTCTAACCATTATTTAATGTGTAAGAAAGAGCTGCAGCATTATTGTGTTAGGAACGTATGTTTATTGCCTTTTTTGCCGTCACGGTACCGTAATCGTAGATAGTCATGGTAATACTGAAAGCGCCCATACGAAGAAGAACTATGTTGGAATAATTTTCTAGCGAAAGTTGAGCACTTTTTCGTAGTATTTTGTGTTCAAAGATCAAAATCAAAATCGAAATCATTTATTGTACAAACTTTTCATTTAATACAAAAGGTATAACTTATAGGTACCTATATCCTATTTCTTCATAAATATAAAAACAGTTGTACCTATGTGAGGTATTCACTTAATGTGTAATGAGACCTGTTCAGAAGGAATGTTTTTAGTGATGACTTAAATCTGAGTGTATCTTGTATTTGTTTAATATCATGTGGAAGGTTGTTGTATACTTTAATGGCCATGTAAAAGGGTCCTTTTTGGAAAATTGTTTTGTTTGCTTTTGGTATTAATAAATTTTCTGTAAACCTTGTAGCGTGTTTATGTGTAGAGTTTTTTTGTGGAAACTTTTCTGGAGATGATCGCATTAACGTGCATAACTCCATTATATATATATGTCGGTGACTGTAAGAATTTTCAAATTTTTAAATATAGGTCTACATGAATCCCGATTAGCAGAGTTTGTCATTTTTCTTATACATCTTTTTTGGATGATAAAAACATCTTTGGCGTTTACTGAGTTTCCCCAAAAGATAATTCCGTATTTTATTATTGAATATACATAACCATAGTATGCGGCCATTACCGATTCGATGTTTAATATATTTCTCAGTGTACCTAGAACAAAAGAAAAGCTACTGATTTTGGCTACTATTTTGGATACATGTTCTTTCCAGTTAACATTTGCATCATGTTGGTTTCCTCGTTGTGGTTTAGGTATCACGTATGACAAAACCGACGTGTACGCCCTTACTACGTGCATAACTGCATACTTTAGATTTAGTTGTGGCTATGCAATTTGGTTTTTTTAATGTCAAAACCAAATGCGTAATGTTCTACGTATATGTTCGTAATATTTAACACAGCAGCGGTTGTCAATCTTTTAGAGCCTAAGTACCCTTTGACTCTTACTAGAAATTTGTTGTACCCCGTACCCTGTATCTAGCTTATGTACACGTGTAATAAAGGCAAGTTTCATTTGTAATTTTTTAATACTCTCATTATTACGTAAATTTTACAATCAAGCCACACAAATAGATACAATTAAGGCAATTTTTTGCAGAGTGAATTTTTTGATATCAAAAAGTTTTGTAGATAAAAGTTTCTAATTTATCACTAGTTAAAATAAAAGCCCGATTTCCTGTTACAATGTGACCCTTAAGCTTGCTTTTCAGAGCAAAGTTTTACAATTTTTGACTCAATTTCACATAGAGTTTTAAAACCTACATTCGTGCCACGACATTGCGTACCCCCAATTTTCACTTTGCGTAATCCCAGGGGTACGCGTACTACAGGTTGAAAACCGCTGATCCATAGGTATGATTAACTTCATCACCGCATAAATATTCCCTGGAAACTCGAACTAAGCCCAAACCAAAATATTAATAATAAAAGTGAAGTCATTGGTAAATTAAATTACTAATAATTGTTACACATACAGTTAGTATTATAAAATTATTTATAGATAACTAACTAACTAACAAACCATCACGCCGTTTCCCCGCAGGGGTAGGCAGAGAGGACGGACCGCCAAACAACTCGGTCTTGGCACACACTCTTTGCCTCACTCGCATTCATACATCGTCTCATACATTCTCTTCTATTATTCTGACTTTTGACATGGCCCGACTCAAGTATTTGATTCACTTGATCGTGCCACGTCTTCCTCGGGCGTCCCCGACTTCTTTTACCATTCACATTAGCGTCGTATATTCTTCTTACACTACTATCTTCGTTCATTCGCTCTACATGTCCAAACCATCTGAGGGTCCCTTTCTTAATCTTACTCATTATGCTTATATCAGCCTTACATTCTTTGCGGATATCCACATTTCTCACACGATCATACATTGTTTTACCACACATACGTCTCAGGGATCTCATTTCAACAGCATTCAGCTTACTTTCATCCTTCCTCTGCCAGTTCCATGCCTCACTGCCATATATCAGGGTAGGTACCAGGACTCCATTGTGGACTGCCAGCTTCGCTTCTTTTGACAGTTTTTTTATTAGCGCCAACGGCATTCAGTCCACCATTAATGGAGTTACCGGCATTCACCCTTCTTTCAATATCTCTATCAGCCTTCCCATCTCTCGTAAACACACTACCCAGATGCACAAACTCATCCACCTGCTCCAAGTATTCATCATTCACAACTATGTTGCATACTGTTTTCGTACTCTCTCTTTCAAACACCATGACTTTAGACTTACTTATTTATAGATTTATGGGGAAATTTGTATTTTTGTTCGTTAATCGTGATATTGTGACACGTCTCTAATTCTTTAACTAATACATATCGCAGGTGCCCTTTGTGTTCAGTTTGGCAGCCATCTCTGGTCTGGAGCGCCAAAATATCAAATAATTCTCTTAACCCTATGCAGTAACCGGTGATGCGTATGATTCAGAGTTTGGAGCGTAGATATCAGATGGAATGCTGTACTTGTCACATCTATAAAGAAAAGTTTCCCTCTGTTGGTTTTGTTTTTTAAACAAATCTGCATTTTTATTCCTAGATTGTGAAATTTAGCTCGTTTGACTTTCAAAAAAGTAGAAAGGTCACTGTCTAAATATAATTCGAAAAACCACACTCTTTTCCCACCCTTAGCACAATGATTTGATTTTTAACAAACTTTTGATGGAAATAATCTGTTACTATGACTGCTTAAAAATGCAATCTGACCTTGATGCTATTGCAGAATGGTCAGTAAAAAACAAATTAGAATTTAATATAAAAAAATGTGTAACTATGACATATACCCGCTCCCAGAAGCCCATAGTTTTTGAATACAACATTAAAGGGAAAACATTATGCCGAGTCAATAGCTTTAAAGATCTCGGTATCGTCTTTGATCCCAAACTGACATTCTCGGATCATATATCACGGCTCACTCCAGCATGCTACAAACTCCTGGGTTTCATCATCAGAATATGTAAGCAATTTGATGACCCAGATGCAATGATAGCCATGTTTGATGGAGTCATAAGAAGTAAGCTGGAGTATGCCAGTGGTGTGTGGACTCCGCACCAAGCGAAATATATTAATATGCTGGAACAAATTCAGAAAAAGCTCCTTAGGTATGTCTATATGCGGATGCATGAAACGTACCCGAGATTCATGCACCATATGGAATTACTTGAGGCAACAAATAGATTTAGCTTGGAAACTAGACGTTATGCAAATCTTGCAATTATTTTAGTTTTAACATAATCCATAATCGTATTGACAGCCCATTCCTCTTGGAATGTTATGGCTTATACGTGCCTGAAAATTTCAGCCGTAGTCGTCGACACGACTTGTTCAAAATACCATACGGCAGAACAGATATTCTAGCACAGCATAGCATGATAAGAGGAATGGTGCTGTTGAACGAAATATCGGAAACACTAGATATATATAACTCTTCTTTAGATAGCCTTAAGATTTTTTTGTATAATAATCATCTTCCTAGGTGTTAAGACTGTCAAAATGAGAAAATTGTACAGTAATCTCCCATAAATCGGATAAAAATCTGTTGTACAATTTAAAAAAAAAATAAAAAAAAAATAAAAAAAAGTTGACATGATACGCTATGAATTTTGCGCATATGTCATTCAAAATAAGAGTAAAATTAATATCTACGTCTGATTTCTAGAAACTGTATGTAAACGCACCGCCGAGAACTTCAGCTAGTTTGTGAATATTAAATTTATGGATATTTACGGATGTTTATGGATAAGTTTTTAAAAATATTTATGGATAGTTAAGGCATATATATTTCACGGCCGGCATAGTCCAGCGGTAAGGCTCTTGACTCGCACACCGAAGGTCGCGGGATCGAATCCCGGCGTGGCAAATAAATTTTATTTGATTAATTTGTGTTATTTCACAATTTATTAATTTAAAAAAATATATAGTATATTTGCGGCACGTTCCAGAGTGGGAGATACTTTCAGTATCGCCCTGGTGTAAGACCATCATTCAGAATTGAAACGTTGCTTGAAATGGCATTAGCCGTGTTTGGTGACCAGATCTGATTAGCCAGGTACTTCCCCACCTTCCTCTTCCATATTTTCTTCCCCTCCCCACTACCGTCAGCCTCACAACATAGCCCAATTGGGGATGCCACAGTCTCACTGGCTTTAGACGGGAGCAGTTGGAACTCTTGTGCGGTATTCATATAAAAATAAAAAAAAGTTTGATTTCGAGAAACTCTGTAAACTTCAGCTAGTTTATTTTTTTTTTTAAAATTAAGAGGTAATAGCACCGGTGAGAAATCTCGACGGTAGGTATTTTAAAAAATTCTCGCTATCGCACCGCGCTCAAAAAATAACTAGCTATCGATGTGTTGGTGAGACCACGTGAGTGTTTGGCTTGTACACCCTCTCGCCCCCTTTGCGTCTCATGCCTACCGTCTTTCGCCTCATACCGCCATATCCAATATTCTGTTTAGATAAAGCATGTTTCGACTTATTTCGTCGCTAATGAAGTTTTTGAATCGGCCTTGCGGTGTGACAGAAAAAGGGCCCATTATTTTTAAACGCACGAGGTCTGCTATTGTCGGTTATTTATAAATATCGTCGATAGGTATTGTAACAATGTCTTCTGTTCACGCTTATTACCGACAAATTACGAATTATTTTACTAGAACTCTATGTAGGTTAGTAGTTTTAAAGTTTTCACTGTATTTGCGTTTATAAATATGCAGTCAAACCAACTACATCGAATTATTATATACATACATATGATTATTCTCTATGATACATTAGTTATTATTGAAAATTAGTATTAACCTCTCAGGCCTCGGGCCTGTTTTTCGAAAAGTCAAAATATTTCCGCTTTCCAATAAATTCCAAATAACTTTAATATTTGTGAACGCATCCGAAAACTAAAAACTTT
Organism: Limnephilus marmoratus; assembly: GCA_917880885.1. Lineage (NCBI taxonomy): Eukaryota > Metazoa > Arthropoda > Insecta > Trichoptera > Limnephilidae > Limnephilus > Limnephilus marmoratus. Next base: position 35,000,214 of record OU862926.1, read on the forward strand.
TTTTGAAAGATGATGAAATACGCTTTCAAATTTTATAATTCGAAATAAACATATAATTTTGTTTTTATTTTATTAATAACTAGCAGACCCGGCCGCACGTTGCTGTGGCTAACGAAACACAACGCCATTTACCCAACCTTTATAAAATCCACACCATCCGCTCGCCAGCTGCCCGCTGCGCGCTGCCCTTTGCCTAAATTGAATATTTGAATTTCTTGGCTTTTCTCTACTATAATAAGCATTTATTATACACATAAACCTTCCTCTTAAATCACTCTATCTATTGGTGAAAACCGCATGAAAATCTGTTGCGTAGTTTAAAAGATTTATGCGCACATACATTTTGAGCGACTTCATTTTATACTATGTAATGATGATGATACCACAAAACTTAAATTTCTACTCATATAATTTGGCACTTACCTATCTTATTAAAAAAAAAACTCAAAAATGCATATGCAACAAAAATGTATTTTTGACCGATTATCTCTATCTCTACATATTATAAAGTCCCCCGCGCCATCTGTCTGTCTATTCGCGATAAACTCGAAAACTACTGAACGGATTTTCCTGCGGTTTTCACCAATATACAGAGTATTTCGTGAGGAAGGTTTAAGTATGCAATTTGTCAATGATTTGTGTAAATTGGTTGAAACATAACGATAATTGTTAGAAGTGTCGGAAATAAGTCCAGCCGCCTGGTAGCTTTCATCGAAAACGCTGCACAATCCTTTTGGGATATAACCAGGGCTGGGCAAAATACATGCTTTGCTGTAATTGAAATACAAATTACAAAATACTTTTTCGCATGTATTTAAAATACGAAATACAAAATACTTTCAAGTCATGTATTTGAAATACAAAATACAAAATACAGTATTTTAACCATTTTTTTCTTTCAAATACAAAATACAAATTACAAAATACAAAATACATTTGGTTTTGGTAGAACCTTTGGTTGCAATAAATTGTCATAAATGCCCATATCTAAGGGTGCGTTTAAATAGAAGCAATGTTGAGCAGAGTGAAACAGAGACGTGCAAAAATTGACCAATCATATTGCTCAAAAGACACATCTCATCTCCGCTTCACTTGTAAAATTTGTGGTAAAGGACTCAGGTGTTAGGTAATATAATAATAATATATTATTATTATAACACGACATTTGTATAGCGCTATTTTGTTTTATTTCTAGTGACCGACCGAAGGTTCGGTTTCGGTTTCGTCAAGGTTCGGTAAAAAAATCTAGTTTCGGCATCAGTTTCGGTTTCGGCAGAAAATCTGCCGAACCTTCGGCCGCACCGAAACTCTGCATTTGTGAATTATCGCGTGCCGTTTGACTGACTTCCGGTGAGTTCGTGGCTCGTGTGTCATCCACCATCATCAACTGAGTTCGCTGGCCGGTCCGGCGTGCTTGTATTGTGAGTTTATGTAATTACAAACTTCAATTATTTTTATTTATTTCATTCTATATTTAATTTTATTTAACAAGTGTAAATAAAAATTAAAATCTAATCTCCTTCAACGGAAGCGATCTTCTGAATAGTCCCTCCTTTGATGTGCTTGGTGTAAGGCCCTCCGTTCATGGAGATACTTACAATCTTCGTAATTGTGACGAAACCACAAGTACCCTGTTGATATACATACTACTTTTTAATGCTAGTCTCCGTACACGGCGCTATCCGAAATATACTATATAGTCACATGAGAACGGGTCGTTTCTATGACTCATTCTTGAGTTCAACAGCTCGGCTGTGGAACCCGGCCTCTATGTTTCCTCCCTCCTTCCTCTCCCCAAAAAGACCCTCCATACAGCATCTTCAAAGATGACATACGCCCTGAGGGAAATTATTTTTCTCTGGGTCTCTCATGTGGAGTTAATGTAAAAAAATGTTGTGATTGTAAACGCAATTAAAATTATAGTACTCAATTTATGAGGTCCTTACTTTATAGTGAATAAAAGTGTAAAAAATAAGCCGAATTTCAGTAAACAATAGATTTTTAACATGTCTAAAAAAGTTTCGGTTTCGGTTTCGGCCGAAACTGAGAAAGATATCGAATATTCGGTTTCGTTTTCGGTAGAAAATCCTGTTTCGGTCGGACACTAGTTATTTCACTTCAAGTGCGCTCTACTGTAATTAACTTAAAAATAGTTTAGTATTCAGTCAAATTATTCCTATAGTGCTTGATCTAATACTATGACACAAAAATGTACAATACAAAGCAATGACAAGCATTACATAATATGATACAAATATGATAGAAAATGTACAATAACAGTGCTATTATAGCACAGGACGTGTTGCCAACTCTAAATATTAACACACATAACATATAGCTCTGGATTCTAGCGTTTTTAGTCTACGTATTATCTATGTCAGTTTATTTTTCATTATCATTATTAAGATCGCTAAATGTATTTGAAAATGTATTTTGAAGCCATAAGTATTTGAAATACAAATTACAAAATACCTCAGCCCCATGTAATTGAAATACCAATTACAAAATACATTTTTAGGAAGTAATTGAAATACAAATACAAAATACGTATTTGTATTTCAAATACGTATTTCAATTACAAGTATTTCAAATACTGCCCAGCCCTGGATATAACAAAACAATTAATGGTGGGATATTCCTCTTTTATAGATCTACAAAAAAGTCCGCGAAGGCATATATCTATCTTTTACGGATAGCTTACTATACACATTATATCTAAAATGCAATTGATAAGAATAATAAGATAAGAAGATAGAATGCGTATAGTAAAAGATAGATATATGCCATCGCGGACTTTTTTGTAGATCTATAAAAGAGGAATATCCCACCAAGCGTTGTTTTGTTATATCCCAAAAGGATTAGGCAGCGTTTTCGATGAAAGCTACCAGGCGGCTGGAATTTTTCCGACACTTCTAACAATTATCGTTATGTTTCAAACAATTTACACAAATCCTTGACAAATTACATACGTAAACCTTCCTCACGAAACACTCTATCTATTGGTGAAAACCGCATGAAAATCCGTTCAGTAGTTTTCGAGTTTATCGCGAACAGACAGACAGACAGACAGACAGACAGACAGACAGAAAGACGGCGCGGGGGACTTTACTTTATAATATGTAGAGATAAAAAAGGTTTAAAAATAGCCCACCTTAAGTTTTTTTCTAATTAAAATTACGATAACGAAAAAGATAAAAGCACTTACATATTTTATTAGACAATTAAATCTAAATGGATTTATTGTGTTGTGTGTATCATACGTGTGAGTTGACATGTTTGTAAATAATAATGTTTAAAATGTTAGATATATCGCTTGCTGAGGTTTGATTTGTACTCCTGTATTTTTGAGTTTCTTTAAGCAGTAAATACAAAAAAGGATGTGTTAGTTCGTTCAAAATTCAATAAAAAATGTTGGTCTTTTACCTATAGATAGATTTACCTACACATTTTTTTTAAATATTTATTACAGTCAGTTTGAAATAAAGGAAACAAATATATAATTTTTTTAAACTTCAAAACTTTTTATTTTTATTTTCAACTTTATAAAACCTTAAATTGTAATATTTAATTACATGAAGACAATATTAGCGAAACTTCAACCCAAGGCTTCAGGACCAACTTCATAGTACAAAAAAAAGTGCAAAAATCACTTACTTCGCAATTTTTGCAATAAAATAAAAGCACTTAGAAAAAAAACCAACAACGCTAAAGGCTTTGTACCAGTTCACATAAGGAAAAAGGTTGAAGCAAACGTTTTACGTATGAGAAAAGCTATAGTTTGAGCAGTAAATTACAGAAAAGAGCAAGAAAACACGGCACAAAGTGATAAAGTAAAAAATCTGAAAATGGACAAAAAAATGCCGCAAACCATGTTTTTGGTGATCATACAAAATGTTCGTCATACTATTGCAAGTCGGAGAAGTATACTAATGATCCAAATTTAGTAAGCGATCTTCAAGATTGTGGAACAGGACTGATATTCAACAATTATTGTCGTCTCTAATAGCAAATGCAGAAAGTCTTATTATTAACGTGACAAATAACACTGTGGAGCAATTCAACAACGTTATAGCCAAATTTATAGGCGGAAAAAGAGCAAATTTTACAAAAATGGGATAACTTCAGCAGTTGAGCTTCTTGAGCAGTAACTTCGTGGAATAGTGAAATGACAACCCATTCACGAATACAAAAAAAATCCAAGGCCACAGTCCTGGCAACTACACGAAGCATTTTATTGAAAGAAAACGACGTTCGAAGGAGACAATACAGAGGTGTCGAAAAATAAAACTAAGGTATTACGAAAACACGACAGAAAAGAGAAAAAAAGTTGCAGGGCCTGATGAAAATTATGGTCAATTGGAATTAGATCCAGATATGCCAGCTGAATTATTTGAAACGATAAAGAGGAATTTTTCAAAGAATTATCTCCATCGAATAAGGATGAACTCGAAAGGAATACGGTGGGCCAAAGCAATAATAATTTGTGGACAATTGAAAGGCGTAAGCGGCTTACAGCTTCTAACTTTGGACAAAAATATGTAAGCTACGGCCAAAAACTTCAGTTGCGAGAGTATTAAACTCGCTACTGTACTCGCCATTTAAAGGAAATATGGCCACAAATTATGGGAAAGAAAATGAAAACCAAGCAATTGAGCAATTTACAAAAGAAACAAAATTAGAGGTATTCGCCTGTGGACTATTTATCGATGAAAACAAAAACTTTTTAGCGGCAAGTCCGGATGGCCTTTTTGGCAAGGATTCTATAATTGAAGTGAAATGCCCATATAGTATAGTAAATATGTCACCAGAAGAAGGATTTGAACAAAAAAAATTGATAACTGTAAAATTGAAGACAATGCTTCAACATTAAAACGGAATCACAATTACTTCTACCAAGTACAAGGCCAGTTACACATTTTTTGTACAATAAAGTGTTTACAAACAAAAAATTTCAATTAATCACTGAAGGCAATGTAAGCGACTCTCAACTAAAAATTTGAAACAGATTTTATTTAAAAACATAAACCTCACATTGGAGGCACCGAGGAAAAATAATCGCTCAGGGACTTTGTTGGAGAAGTTGTTGGACATCATTGGAGAAGCTGTGTGGAGGGTATTTTTAGGATAAGGAAGGAAAGGAAGTTTTGGGTAGGGAAAAGGTAGGTAAAAGTATGAAATGATGGTGGAGAGTCCAGCTGTAGAGATCAAAAGATCTTCCTCTTCCAGTTTCTCCCAATCCGGCCCGCCACGCAGTAAGTGGACAAAATTATCCGCCACCAAAATCCATGCAGACCTCATCCGTGAACCCGGGAACCCAGGCTCTGTCACCAAACATAGAGGACCACTTGCGGTGACCAAGTGGCGGGGGTGTTGGTTATCCAATAAATGGTTCCCGGGGCGATGGTACCTAAAACGCCTCCCAAATTGAAAATTTATTATAGTACTTGACATAAAAAAATTTAATTTTGCACAATTTTAGTATGAAAGCTCGGTCAGTATTGGTATACCGCGATGAGTCACTAAACAGAAAAAAAACGAATAAAAAATATCGATTACTCGGGCAAGGACAACACTAGTCTACCGATAAAATTCTTTACATCACTACTTCGCATTATATGTATGTATTTGTCAAAACCCACGTTCCCCGGCCCCCCTCAGGAGAAATGAGCGAAAGGGACACCTGCACGTCGGGCCGAAAATACCTAAATAAAATCTTCGAAATCGATGTTTTGTATTCCCCATTTTTCTTCTCCAAAACTGGACGGATTTAAAAATTTTTTTTCACTAACTGTATTAAAAGAAAATATTCTATGTCGGTACGTTTTGCTTTTTTTCAAAATATATTGTTTAGTTTGTATACTGAACGTTTTTTGACGGCGTTTAAATTAGGCAATTTTATTCATTTTTGGAAGGTCGTAACTTCTATGAGAAGTAAATTATCAAAAAAAACAAAACGTACCGACACGCTAGTGGTCAATATCTATATTATGTAAAAAAAAATTTTGCTCTAGGGTCAAAATCCAGAGAGATAAACGGGGAATACGTTTGTATAGAAAAGCGCAGCTAGTATTTCCTCTTAACTCCACACAGTGCACAGGAGGCCTTGAGGAAAATAATTTCCCTCAGGGCCTATGTCATCTGGGATGCTGTGTGGAGGGTCTTTTTGAGGAGAGGAAGGAATGAACATAGGTCTTGAAGAGACCTATGTTCATTCAGAAGGAGGAGACACAGAGGCCGGCAAATCATTCCACAGCCTAGCTGTTGAACATAAGAACGAGTCGAAGAAACGACCCGTTCTCATATGACAAATGTCAACCGTGTACAAATGTTGGGCACGCGTTTGGCGTGTTTCCAGACTATGCACCGGTGCCGAAGGGATCAATGATGCTAGTTCCTCGGAGCATCTTCCATTGTAATACCGGTAGAACAAGGATAGCATTCCCACCCGACGCCTGTGCTCTAAAGATTGCAATCCGTCTGTTAAGATGGGAGAATCTATCAAACGGACCGCCCGTTTCTGCACAGAGTCGAGGGTATTTTTCAGGTATTTTGGAGCTCCAGACCAGAGGTGGCTGCCAAATTCAACCGTGGGGCGCACTGAATATCAAATGGATGTTTATGGAAATTTAAGGATATTTATGGAAGTTGGAAGATATTTATGATTATCTATTTGTATGTGTGGATATTATTTATTTATATCTATGGTTATTTATTTATAAATATATATATATTTATTATTTATCCGTATAGATATTTACGGGTATTTAAGGATATGTAATACTTAATAATACTTGGCTGATTAATATAATGCCGCTTTTGTGAAAAATCACCTCAAGGGCGCTGCCTATTTAAGGATATCTATTTAAGGATGTAATCATGATGTTTATGACTATTTATGGATTTAAATGGATATTTATAAACAACCTTCTATAAAAATATAACTTGCTCACACCAAAGGGACACGTTTTAGAGTTAAGAGTCTCCGTTTGTTTGGAATGACTAGTCTCTATTATTTTTTTTTTATTTAATGAGTAGAACCTTAAATTTGTAATATTTAATGAAATGAAGACAATATTAGCGAAATTTATTCGAAAAATTGGAGACAGAAATTTAATTAAATATTACGATTGCAGGTTTTACTCAAAACTTTTACTCGAAATAAAAATAAATATTCATCCTGGACCTGCAGAAAAGTCAATAGATGTCGCGAATTAAAAATAAAATGGATAAACATTTTACCCATACACTATCTAGAGAGCATTTAGTTTAGGTTTGAATCTTGCAATCATATATAAAGATAGCATCCAATAAAATACGCGTTAAGAAAATGAAGATAATGTTGGTAGTTTTTAGTCGAAGTATAATACAGTTTAAAATAACCGAATCGGATAGAGACTCAGTGGTCCCAGAGGTGCCAATATCTTTTTCTGTCTCCAGATTTTCGATTGAGTTTCGCTAATATTGCCTTACTTCATTTAATTAATTAAATATTACAGTTTGAGGTTTTATTCATAAAGTTAAAAATAAAAATAAATATTCATCCTAGACTTGCAGAAAAGTCAATAGATGTCGCACATTTAAAATAAAATGGATTAAAATTTTATCCAGAAACTATTTAGATAGCATTTAGTTCGGGTTTGAATCTTGCAATCATACATAAAGATAGCAGCCAATAAAATATGCCTTAAAAAATGAAGATAATGTTGGGAGTTCTTAGTCAAAATATGATACAGTTACAAATGACCGAATCGGATAGGGACACCTTGCCTCAGTCGTTATAGCTGTGGTCCGGAAAGCCGAAGGTCCTGGGTTCGAGTCCCAGAGGTGCCAATATATTTTTTTGATTTTTCTGTCTCCAGATTTTCAATTGAGCTTCGCTAATACCTATTATCTTCATTTAATTAAACACTATAATCTCTTTTCTTCAAATTTTGCAAATTCACTTTGTGGCACCATTTTATTAATGAAATAATTAAAAACACTTAGTTTTTACCACTATGTATAATCTTTATTTAAGTAGTTAGGTAGAAATGGAAGTAGTGGGGATTTCCATTGTAATTTTTGTCTTTGTTTTTCTAAGCACCCCCCTTTCCACCTCTCCCCCACCCTCCCTACCCCTTGTTGATCTTCTAAGCACCTCCCCTTTCCACCTCTCTCCTCCCCCACTACTTCCAATTCTATCCACGCTTGTCTTTCTATATTTCATCATTTAGTTTTAGTACATATAATGTCCTGATGAAGAGAACATCGTTATTGAAACATGTTGACTTTTTAAATAAAGATTATAGTGGTAAAAACAAAGTGTTTTTAATTATTTCATTAATAATCTCTTTTATATAGATAGCTCTTACGTCCCGTGTTTTATCCAGGGTTCCACGTATGCTAGGTATTACAGGTATCACAGGCCTTGCAAAGTCAGTATTCTTCTATATTCGGCTCGATCAATACATTCAATACAGCCTTTAATTAATTTAGGTTCACACTTGTCGAAGCATTCAACCGAACCATTCCTAGTTTTATCTTATCTTATACCTTTATGAATATAGGACCTTTTTTATGTCCTTATTACCTTTTTCCCTTGACAGTAACGCGGTATCACATAAAATAAAAATAAATTTTCCACCTAATCTCCCAAACTCGAAGGCTTCGGACATATCATTTTTTTTTTTTTTTTTACATTAACTTCGCACAGGAGGCCCTGAGGAAAATAATTTCCCTCAGGCCTATGTCATCTTTGAAGATGCTGTGTGGAGGCTCTTTTTGAGGAAAGGAAGGAGTGAACATGAGTCTTAAAGAGACCCATGTTGTAGGAGAGAGGAAACACAGAGGCCGGCAAATCGTTGCACAGCCGAGCCGTCGAACTCAAGAACGAGTCATATAAACGACCCATTCTCATGTGACTAATGTCAACCGTGTACAAATGTTGGGCGCGTGTTTGGCGTTTGGCGTGTTTCACGACTATGCACCGGTGCCGAGGGGATCAATGACGCTAGTTCCTCGGAGCATCTTCCATTGTAATACCGGTAGAACAAGTCAGCATTCCCACCTGACGCCTATGCTCTAAAGATTGCAATCCGTCTGTGAAGATGGGAGAATCTATCAAATGGGCCGCCCGTTTCTGCACAGAAACAAGGTTTTTTTTTTTCAGTTATTTTGGAGCTCCAGACCAGAGGTGGCTGCCAAATTCAACCGTGAGGCGCACTTGCTATTTGTACAGGGTTAGCAGTTGTGTACTATTTTAGTATCTGCGGGCCCTGTACAGTACGCTCAGTTTCTGAGAGGCTAACTTAAGAGGAAATACTAGCTGCGCTTTTCTATACAAACGTATTCCCCGTTTATCTCTCTGGATTTTGACCCTAGAGCAAAATTTTTTTTTACATAATATAGATATTGACCACTAGCGTGTCGGTACGTTTTGTTTTTTTTGATAATTTACTTCTCATAGAAGTTACGACCTTCCAAAAATGAATAAAATTGCCTAATTTAAACGCCGTCAAAAAACGTTCAGTATACAAACTAAACAATGTATTTTGAAAAAAAGCAAAACGTACCGACATAGAATATTTTCTTTTAATACAGTTAGTGAAAAAAAATTTTTAAATCCGTCCAGTTTTGGAGAAGAAAAATGGGGAATACAAAACATCGATTTCGAAGATTTTATTTAGGTATTTTCGGCCCGACGTGCAGGTGTCCCTTTCGCTCATTTCTCCTGAGGGGGGCCGGGGAACGTGGGTTTTGACAAATACATACATATAATGCGAAGTAGTGATGTAAAGAATTTTATCGGTAGACTAGTGTTGTCCTTGCCCGAGTAATCGATATTTTTTATTCGTTTTTTTTCTGTTTAGTGACTCATCGCGGTATACCAATACTGACCGAGCTTTCATACTAAAATTGTGCAAAATTAAATTTTTTTATGTCAAGTACTATAATAAATTTTCAATTTGGGAGGCGTTTTAGGTACCATCGCCCCGGGAACCATTTATTGGATAACCAACACCCCCGCCACTTGGTCACCGCAAGTGGTCCTCTATGTTTGGTGACAGAGCCTGGGTTCCCGGGTTCACGGATGAGGTCTGCATGGGTTTTGGTGGCGGATAATTTTGTCCACTTACTGCGTGGCGGGCCGGATTGGGAGAAACTGGAAGAGGAAGATCTTTTGATCTCTACAGCTGGACTCTCCACCATCATTTCATACTTTTACCTACCTTTTCCCTACCCAAAACTTCCTTTCCTTCCTTATCCTAAAAATACCCTCCACACAGCTTCTCCAATGATGTCCAACAACTTCTCCAACAAAGTCCCTGAGCGATTATTTTTCCTCGGTGCCTCCAATGTGAGGTTTATGTTTTTAAAAAAAATCTGTTTCAAATTTTTAGTTGAGAGTCGCTTACATTGCCTTCAGTGATTAATTGAAATTTTTTGTTTGTAAACACTTTATTGTACAAAATTTTTTACCACTATACAATGAATTTTAAACAATTTATGATTTAGATCTTTCTCTCGCCGGTAAATTTCTTGATATGCGACCGTCAATTGTTTCAGGTAAAAGGCATTGGTGGTAGAAGTTTTTCTAACAGTGGTTCAATTTTTTGCCAGATTGAATCGTCCCTTTCAATTTTTTCATACGGCAAACCTTTAGGACTCCACACGACAAAATAACAGTATTTACGACGAGTAATGTGTAACTGGCCTTGTACTTGGTAGAAGTAATTGTGATTCCGTTTTAATGTTGAAGCATTGTCTTCAATTTTACAGTTATCAATTTTTTTTGTTCAAATCCTTCTTCTGGTGACATATTTACTATACTATATGGGCATTTCACTTCAATTATAGAATCCTTGCCAAAAAGGACATCCGGACTTGCCGCTAAAAAGTTTTTGTTTTCATCGATAAATAGTCCACAGGCGAATACCTCTAATTTTGTTTCTTTTGTAAATTGCTCAATTGCTTGGTTTTCATTTTCTTTCCCATAATTTGTGGCCATATTTCCTTTAAATGGCGAGTACAGTAGCGAGTTTAATACTCTCGCAACTGAAGTTTTTGGCCGTAGCTTACATATTTTTGTCCAAAGTTAGAAGCTGTAAGCCGCTTACGCCTTTCAATTGTCCACAAATTATTATTGCTTTGGCCCACCGTATTCCTTTCGAGTTCATCCTTATTCGATGGAGATAATTCTTTGAAAAATTCCTCTTTATCGTTTCAAATAATTCAGCTGGCATATCTGGATCTAATTCCAATTGACCATAATTTTCATCAGGCCCTGTAACTTTTTTTCTCTTTTCTGTCGTGTTTTCGTAATACCTTAGTTTTATTTTTCGACACCTCTGTATTGTCTCCTTCGAACGTCGTTTTCTTTCAATAAAATGCTTCGTGTAGTTGCCAGGACTGTGGCCTTGGATTTTTTTTGTATTCGTGAATGGGTTGTCATTTCACTATTCCACGAAGTTACTGCTCAAGAAGCTCAACTGCTGAAGTTATCCCATTTTTGTAAAATTTGCTCTTTTTCCGCCTATAAATTTGGCTATAACGTTGTTGAATTGCTCCACAGTGTTATTTGTCACGTTAATAATAAGACTTTCTGCATTTGCTATTAGAGACGACAATAATTGTTGAATATCAGTCCTGTTCCACAATCTTGAAGATCGCTTACTAAATTTGGATCATTAGTATACTTCTCCGACTTGCAATAGTATGACGAACATTTTGTATGATCACCAAAAACATGGTTTGCGGCATTTTTTTGTCCATTTTCAGATTTTTTACTTTATCACTTTGTGCCGTGTTTTCTTGCTCTTTTCTGTAATTTACTGCTCAAACTATAGCTTTTCTCATACGTAAAACGTTTGCTTCAACCTTTTTCCTTATGTGAACTGGTACAAAGCCTTTAGCGTTGTTGGTTTTTTTTCTAAGTGCTTTTATTTTATTGCAAAAATTGCGAAGTAAGTGATTTTTGCACTTTTTTTTTGTACTATGAAGTTGGTCCTGAAGCCTTGGGTTGAAGTTTCGCTAATATTGTCTTCATGTAATTAAATATTACAATTTAAGGTTTTATAAAGTTGAAAATAAAAATAAAAAGTTTTGAAGTTTAAAAAAATTATATATTTGTTTCCTTTATTTCAAACTGACTGTAATAAATATTTAAAAAAAATGTGTAGGTAAATCTATCTATAGGTAAAAGACCAACATTTTTGATTGAATTTTGAACGAACTAACACATCCTTTTTTGTATTTACTGCTTAAAGAAACTCAAAAATACAGGAGTACAAATCAAACCTCAGCAAGCGATATATCTAACATTTTAAACATTATTATTTACAAACATGTCAACTCACACGTATGATACACACAACACAATAAATCCATTTAGATTTAATTGTCTAATCAAATATGTAAGTGCTTTTATCTTTTTCGTTATCGTAATTTTAATTAGAAAAAAACTTAAGGTGGGCTATTTTTAAACCTTTTTTATCTCTACATATTATAAAGTAAAGTCCCCCGCGCCGTCTTTCTGTCTGTCTGTCTGTCTGTCTGTCTGTTCGCGATAAACTCGAAAACTACTGAACGGATTTTCATGCGGTTTTCACCAATAGATAGAGTGTTTCGTGAGGAAGGTTTACGTATGTAATTTGTCAAGGATTTGTGTAAATTGGTTGAAACATAACGATAATTGTTAGAAGTGTCGGAAAAATTCCAGCCGCCTGGTAGCTTTCATCGAAAACGCTGCCTAATCCTTTTGGGATATAACAAAACAACGCTTGGTGGGATATTCCTCTTTTATAGATCTACAAAAAAGTCCGCGATGGCATATATCTATCTTTTACTATACGCATTCTATCTTCTTATCTTATTATTCTTATCAATTGCATTTTAGATATAATGTGTATAGTAAGCTATCCTTAAAAGATAGATATATGCCTTCGCGGACTTTTTTGTAGATCTATAAAAGAGGAATATCCCACCATTAATTGTTTTGTTATATCCCAAAAGGATTGTGCAGCGTTTTCGATGAAAGCTACCAGGCGGCTGGACTTATTTCCGACACTTCTAACAATTATCGTTATGTTTCAACCAATTTACACAAATCATTGACAAATTGCATACTTAAACCTTCCTCACGAAATACTCTGTATATTGGTGAAAACCGCAGGAAAATCCGTTCAGTAGTTTTCGAGTTTATCGCGAATAGACAGACAGACGGCGCGGGGGACTTTATAATATGTAGAGATAGAGATAATCGGTCAAAAATACATTTTTGTTGCATATGCATTTTTGAGTTTTTTTTTTAATAAGATAGGTAAGTGCCAAATTATATGAGTAGAAATTTAAGTTTTGTGGTATCATCATTACATAGTATAAAATGAAGTCGCTCAAAATGTATGTGCGCATAAATCTTTTAAACTACGCAACAGATTTTCATGCGGTTTTCACCAATAGATAGAGTGATTTAAGAGGAAGGTTTATGTGTATAATAAATGCTTATTATAGTAGAGAAAAGCCAAGAAATTCAAATATTCAATTTAGGCAAAGGGCAGCGCGCAGCGGGCAGCTGGCGAGCGGATGGTGTGGATTTTATAAAGGTTGGGTAAATGGCGTTGTGTTTCGTTAGCCACAGCAACGTGTGGCCGGGTCTGCTAGTTATTAATAAAATAAAAACAAAATTATATGTTTATTTCGAATTATAAAATTTGAAAGCGTATTTCATCATCTTTCAAAAACAGTTTTTAGTTTTCGGATGCGTTCACAAATATTAAAGTTATTTGGAATTTATTGGAAAGCGGAAATATTTTGACTTTTCGAAAAACAGGCCCGAGGCCTGAGAGGTTAATACTAATTTTCAATAATAACTAATGTATCATAGAGAATAATCATATGTATGTATATAATAATTCGATGTAGTTGGTTTGACTGCATATTTATAAACGCAAATACAGTGAAAACTTTAAAACTACTAACCTACATAGAGTTCTAGTAAAATAATTCGTAATTTGTCGGTAATAAGCGTGAACAGAAGACATTGTTACAATACCTATCGACGATATTTATAAATAACCGACAATAGCAGACCTCGTGCGTTTAAAAATAATGGGCCCTTTTTCTGTCACACCGCAAGGCCGATTCAAAAACTTCATTAGCGACGAAATAAGTCGAAACATGCTTTATCTAAACAGAATATTGGATATGGCGGTATGAGGCGAAAGACGGTAGGCATGAGACGCAGAGGGGGCGAGAGGGTGTACAAGCCAAACACTCACGTGGTCTCACCAACACATCGATAGCTAGTTCTTTTTTGAGCGCGGTGCGATAGCGAGAATTTTTTAAAATACCTACCGTCGAGATTTCTCACCGGTGCTATTACCTCTTAACTCTGGTTTCGATGGAGCCCCCGTACCTGAGCTGGTCGCGTAGGCACTAGAGGCTAGCCGCGTAGGCGGTCGACCGCGCGGCTAGCCGCATTTTTATTTTAGTATGAAATTTTTCGGCGGTTGAGTGCGTACGGATATGGGCGGTTGCATACTAAAATAAAAATGCGGCAGGCCGCGCGGTTTACCGCCTACGCGGCTAGCCGCTAGTGCGCACAAGGCCAAATTAGAGTTACATTTTCTAAATCACAAAGTACTTACAGAACTACTAGATACAGAAGCAACTTTGTACCGTGATGAAAAGAGGCAATAAATATGTACGTTTCTTATCGTTATAATGCTGCAGCTCTTTCTTACACATTAAATGTGTAATGGTGAGACAAAAGATGCGACACACAAAATACGTGTTACTGCTTCCTCCAAAATACTACTTTTTCCCTTTGGAGGAAACAGATAAATATATCTTATAGCTGGTACCCGGCATGCATTGCTATGCCATTCAAAGAAATAAATTGATTCTCCATGTCCTTTCCCGTAACTCCCCGTTCCCTTCCACCTTCCCCACCTTCCCCTCCCTCGTGTCTTCCTTCTCCGCAAACCCCACCTTCCCCCGCCTTTCCTCCCTGCGGCTAAAATATATGAAATACACTCATTTTCATTTATACAAATTTCATAACGCCAGAGCTTACCATTATATACAGCCTATGTTACTCGCTGATAATGAAGCTTTCTATTGGTGAAAGAATTTTTCAAATCGGTTCAGTAGTTTCGGATCCAATTCAATGCAAACAAACAATTAAATATTTTCTCTTTATACTCGTAGTATTAGTAGATTACGGCTCAGCTATAGCGACAGGAATTGCGTTTCATTTTCTCTATACAAGTGAGGGAGATGTATGATAATGATAATTTCGTAATAATAGTATTTTTCCTTATTCGTTTAATGGTATGTTTCCTTTAGGGGGTGCAGACATACGTTCACCCTTTATCTTAATTTCCATTTGTGTTATTTAGTGTGTAAGAAAAATTTGCAGCATTATATGTTTAAGAACAAAAGCAAAATCATCAGTGTTTTGACATTTGACGTTTTTTGCATTTTTGGAATGCACTCACTTCAATATTATTTATTATCCTTTTAACTATATTTATACTTTCATAAGTATTGTCACAGCTAGTTTTATTTTATTTTATTTTATTTTTTTATTTTTTTTTTATTTTTTTATTTCATATATTTTTTATTAGTAACAGATATTTGGTTTTTTTTTTGGCTACCACACTAGGCTAAGCCCGTGTTGTGGTAGTCGTACATTTAATATTTTAACATTTCAAAAAATATTAAGAAATACTTAAAACTAAAGAGAAAAAAAAGACCATATTTTAAAGAAAAGTAAAAATGAAAATTCAAATTCAAATTTTGAAATACAAAAATTAATAATAAAAATTAAATGTTAAGAACTCAAGTGTTCTGTATAAATTAAAACATATAATTATATAAATCAAAATTAAAAACATATATAAATTTAGTGAAAAACTAAGAGAAAAAAATAACAACATTTTAAAGTAAAATAGAAATACAAATGGAAATTAAAATTTTGAAATGCAAAAATTAATAATTAAAATGTAGTGTTAGAACTCATGAATTCTTTAAAGTGCGTTCGTCCCCTTTCAAAAATCCAATGTTGTACACGTGTTATAAAAAGAGAATTAGAATTACTTGACTTTATGTCAGTACTCAGAGCATTATATATTTTAGGAGCGATGAACCAGAATTGTCGTTGAGCGAATGAGGTGTTAGTTTTTGGGATCACGCAACCCAGGTTTGATGAAAAGCGGGTGTGTGCTTGATGTTGTGGAGCAATTAGTAGATTATTTTTTCGTATATAACAAATGCTTGTTTTAGTAAATAGCTGTCGAATATCTAAGACCCTGATTTTTGCAAAGAGTTCATTTGACGTATTAATATTGTAGGGGTCTACGGAGACGTCAAGGTGCGATGTGTGAGAGAGATGTAAGAAAATGATTACTTTTTTTCCTTTGGAGAAAACAGACCTACGTACGTTGTGTATCTCATCTTTTGAAGAGCTTCAACATTACTGTGATAAGGAACGTATGTTTATTGCCTTCTTATTGCCGTCACGGTACCGTAATCGTGAATCGTCACGGTGATAATAAAAGCGCTCAATGGCGGGTGATGTTGACGTTCATGACAATGCTAAAACTGGATTACATTAGCATCCCGCATCGTTTAATTTACACCTCGACGCCAAAATAGCTGCAGCTGTAAATTTTAAAATAGCACGCGCATATAAATTGCCTGACCTTAGGTATTTTAAAATGACCTTCAAAGTATAAACGATCGAATTGCGAAATGATTTTTTTTTGCCGATTCGATACGAAAGTACCATCCCAAACTAACTGGAGTACTCCTGTCCCGGTGCGACCGGTGCACCATAAGACTAATAAATGGGTTTGTTAAGACAGAACGCTTGGTCTTAGGATAAGAAGGATGATGGAGTTTAATGGGCCGAATACATGGCAACCTATTGCCAATATAGGAATGTAGAACACACATGGACAGAAATGTATTAAGCATCATTTTTAATCTCATTTTCTTGTTTTTTCTTTATTCTTCTTTTTTTATGTGAATACCTCACAAGAGTCTCAGCTGCTTTCCTCTAGAACCAGTGAAACTATGGCATCTCCAAGTGGGGTATTTTGCGAGGCTGTAAGTAGTGGAGGCGGGAAGGAGAAGGAGTGGGGAAGAGGAAGGTAAGGAAGTTCCTGGCTTTTCAGATCTGGTCACCAAACACAGCTAGAGCCATTTCAAGCAACGATTCGATTACCTCTTACACCATGGCGATAATGAGAGTATCTTCAATTTTTGTACGTGCCGCAAATATACTATATATTATTTTTTAATTAATTAATTGTGAAATAACACAAAAAATCAAATAAAATTTATTTGCCCACGCCGGGACTCAATCCCGCGACCTTCGGATTGAATCAACAGCCTTACCCCTAGACCATGCCGGTCGTCCTCTTGGCCGTTTCTGGCCCTTCCTGGCTCTTCTTGATTATTTTTCACTCTTCTTTTTTCAGTTTTCTTCTTTCTAACTCTTGTCTCTTTTTTTTGCTTTTTTGACTCCTCTTGTCTATTCGTTCAACGTGTTGCCTCCTCTTGCCACTTTTTTGCTCTTGTTGTCTCCTCTTGTCTCCTCTTGTCTCTTATTTGTTATTCCCGACTCATATTGATTCTTCTTGCCTGTTATTTGACCTTCTTGCCTCCTTTTATCTCTACTTTGATCTTATTGCCCTTTCTTTCCTCTTGTTTCCTTTTCTTGCTCGTCTAGCACCTTCTTGCTTCTTCTCTCTACTTCTAGGCAATTCTTGACATTCGACTCTTCAAGATAAGCATTTTCTTTTTTCGTCTCCTTTATTCTTGATTAATTAATTCCCCTCCAAAGAAACCCAGAACGACAAAACAAAATTAGCAATACTTGAAGGCCAAATACTTTGTAAGATACGCGATATGAAATGGATCACACAAATTAAAATCAGCTGTGAACTAATTGATTGTTAAACCGTTATTTGTGTATGTGGATCCAAAAGACTGAACTGGGCTAGTCGTGTACATAGAATGCCAGGTGACAGGATATCAAAAATCATTAACAAGTGGATTCCTCAGCGTAAGTTGTTAGAAGAAGATTTGAGCAGTATGAACAGGTCTGAGGACTGTAGAAGAATGACTAGGGACCAAAACCAAAGAGAAGCATTGGTAGAAGAGGTCAAGCCCTACCGTGGATACAGCTATGATTGGTAAACGTATTTTTATTCTTGTTTTTTGTAATGTGTTTTGTACCTTTTTTGTTTGATCAATACATTCAACAAATATTTGCAGACAGTAAAACAATAAAATCATTGATAAATGTGTTTTACAGTAGTCACCACATTTCACATTATAAAAATTCAATTATTTTCAGTAGCAAACTTTTCAGAAATAATGTTTCAATAACACGCGTCAGTTTTTCAGTAATAATGGCTTTGAATCATGTAATGTTTGAGTCATGACGTGCGAGACGCGCCTACATTTAAAAATACATTAAAAAGAAACACGTGTTTCCTTTTCGACACACCCACTCAAATAATTACTACCGACACCAATGCAGATGCGTCTGTTTGCTTTCTTAATGAAAAGCTTAAATTTTTCCTGGTGCTAAAATATTTCATGCCCGGATTTTGAATTATTGCCAAATGGCATCGGTTACTCTAGATTTTTATTTTATTTTAAGAAATAATGGTAGAAAAGTGAACTATCTAAATGTACATAGTTATTTAAAATTGCACTCGTACCAGTCGCTTAGATTAAGGAGAGCCATGATGTGTGTCTTCTTCTTCTAGCGCTTGGTTAATCTTGTGTTCATTGTTCCTACATAATCTCCTAAATAATAAAATGGATAGTCCCGAATTGCTTGCTACTCGTCGTTGGTTTAAATGTTCCTATGAGACACTACGCGTCTGCACATAGAAGCTAACAACACTAATGCAGCAAATAACTCACAAATTACTAGTGCGATCACAACATACACCTACTACGAAAAATTACTACGTTTTCACGATCTTTGCTAACACCTTTGGAAAGGAGATTGGGCCTCCCCTTTACATGGACCATTCATCAGACGACACCGTGAGGAGGCTTCATGAGCCTTTTTCCCGTTGGACACCAGGCCAGCAGATGATTTTTTTTTATTATTTTTTTTATTTTTTTATTTTTTTATTTTTTTGTTTATTTAGCACAATATTATACATTATTTATTAAATTTTGACTGCCCAACTAGGAGTATTATCCCGTTTTAGGACAGTAAAATAATTATGGGTATGAACATGTGGAGAATGATTTGTACAAAAAGGAAAGAAAATTGATGAAATAAAAAGAGGAAATAAAAAGAAGAGAAAGAGTATAAAATAAAATAATAAAAATGAAGTTTATTTTTCAATGATTTATTAGATTTATTAAAACAAAAATTAGGTGTAAAAGCTAGTAGATTAAAAAGATATAATTATACGTATAATAAAAGAAATAATAATAGATTATTTCAGAAAAATGAGAAAATATTTTATTCCAAACTTGACGATAAACAGAATATTATTTCGAATAATAATATTCCGTTGCCATCTGAATCAGATATGCGCGATTTTTGGACAAACATTTGGAGTAAAGATATAAAACATAATGAGGCAGGTAACTGGATAGAAAATGAAGAACTCAATTGTTCAGACATTGAACAAATGAGTTTTTCTGATATTTCGGTTGAATTGTTAGCCAAAATTATAAAAAATACTCATAATTGGAAAGCCACGGGTTGCGATTGGATACATAATTTTTGGTACAAACGTCTAACTACTTTACATCCTCTTTTTGCAAAAAATCTTTCAAAACTTGTCAGAGAACCTCAAAATTTTCCTAATTTTCTAACTAAGGGCATTACTTATATGTTGCCTAAAAGCGAACATATTAATAATCCCTCTCAATATAGACCCATTACATGTCTACCGACAATATACAAAATTTTAACCTCTTGCTTGACAGATTTAATATATACTCATTTGGAAAAAAAAAAAATTTTATCTGAACAACAAAAAGGTTGTCGCAGAAAACATATGGGATGTAAAGGACAGTTAGTTATTGATTATGTAATTTTAAAACAAATTCAAAATCAAAAGCGTAATTTACATACTTGTTATATAGATTATCAAAAAGCTTTTGATAGTGTCCCGCACTCGTGGCTAATCAAAATATTAAAAATATATAAAGTTAACCCAATTATAATTAGCTTTTTGAAAAATATTATGTCCTTTTGGAATACAGATTTGCTAGTTAATTTAAAAGGTAAGAAAATAGTAGTACCGGGCATTTCAATAAAAAGAGGGATTTTTCAAGGAGACTCATTGAGCCCTCTTTGGTTTTGCTTAGCATTGAATCCCCTTTCTAAAATGTTAATTAAAAGCAAGTTTGGAATAAAAATTAAGGGTAATACAAGAGAGAGTAGTATAGTTTCACATCTATTATATATGGATGATATAAAATTATTTTCAAATTCTGAATCAAATTTAGAGAAAATGATTAAGGTAGTTAAAATTTTTTCAGATGATATTAAAATGACTTTTGGTTTAGATAAATGTAAAACTATCCATATAGAGAAAGGCAAAATTGTAGATGGAGACGAGGGTATATTTAGAAATTTCAAAATTCAAAGTATGAAAGGGGATGAGGTTTATAAATATTTAGGATACCCGCAATCGAATAGATTAGATCACACTAGTATTAAAAATGATATTAGGATTAAATTTCAAACTAGGATCAGAAAAATTTTAAAATGCAATCTATCTGCTAAAAATTTAGTAAAAGCAATAAATACTTGGGCAATACCTCTACTAACGTACTCATTTGGCATAATTAAATGGTCCAATACAGATTTAGATAGTTTAGAACGATTAATTAGAACTACGTTAACAAAATTTAATTGCCATCATCCAAATTCAGCTATAGAACGAATTAATTTACCTAGAAATTTAGGAGGTAGAGGTGTAGTCAAAATAACATCTTTGAAACACAATCAGGTAGAAATGCTTAGAAATTTTTTCCATAGGAAAGCTAATAGCTCAGAAATGCACAAAATAATTTGCAAGGCAGATAGAAATATTACACCTTTAAATTTATATGACGAGAATGCCAACATTCTTATAAATACTAACCAGGAATTATTAGATTCCTGGTCAAATAAAATTATTCACGCAAAACACTTCAATTATCTCAACCAAACGTATGTTGACAAACTTTCGTCAAACAAATGGTTGAGTATTGGAGAGTTGAGCGCAGAAATAGAAGGATTTATGCTTGCCATTCAAGATAGAGTCATTAATACTAAAAATTATAGAAAGCATATAATCAAAGATATAAATCAAATTGATGATTTATGTAGAAAATGTTTGGCTTTTCCCGAAACTATAGAACATATTATATCGGGATGTTCTATATTAGCGCCTTCCGAGTATACATTTAGGCACAATCAGGTTTTAAAAATAATTCACCAAAGTTTGGTAATTAAACATAACTTGATTGATAAGGTGGGTCACGATTGTATGGGGGAAAAAAAAAACTTGTTTTGGTTTGTGTGTTAGTGATAAAAGGGTGTTAAATGAAGATGTAAAATCACGTAATTTTTTAAATAATATTTGGATATCATCTTCTTCCTCCGGATTGAGTTTGAAATTTCACAAAATAGAGAAAAACCCACCCTTGTTAAATCTCTAAAAAATATTAGATAAACAATTCAAAATGAACTTTTTTTCAATAAAACACAAATTAGAGAGAATATTCTGACTTATTTATTAAAAAAATATATCATTATAATTAACATTATCTCAAGACAGTGTATTCAAATACCAGCAAAATCCTTCTTACTCTCAAATTTCGGCATTATTTTGCGAGACTCAATCTTTGCCTTAATAAGACCTTCTCTTGCAGACTTCGTACATAAAGTAGTCGAGGCTTCAGTAACAGTCTTTACAGCTCATTCAAAAGCTTGAGTATGACCTGGCAGACGCAGAAGAGGCAATTTACCTTCTCCCCCCTGTGCTACAAATAATTGAAGATCTTCATCCGATATATTCTTCAGTATTGGGGGTTCGGTTACATTTTGCTGCCAATTAATAAGGTCGTAGTAATATGATGCATCGAGGTTTATGTTTGGAAGTTGGAACAGCCTTGTTTTACTTAGTTTCTTACTGCGTGCTTTTAGAACACGACGCGCAGCTAATTCCCGGATATGCTTGTGAGGGTCAGTTAACATTGCAAGTAGTAAATTTTCGGGGTGTGCGAAGTAACTGTTTCTTTATACGACTGGATCAATTATAGTTTTTAGTTCAGGGGATAAGTATCTAGACGCTGAAATTAGCTGCCATAGGTGACGTGCTCCATCTTTACAGGTGGGATGAGTTTTAATACTGAACCAAGTCGGAGCATAAACTTTAACAACGTACGTTGCTAAAATAATAAGATTCTCTGTAGGAGCTTCCGTTGCAACATAAAGACGAAGAATTCAGTTAGCACGCGTAAGCCATCTGGCATGAGACATTTTTCCAGGAGATTTGTGGCCTAAATCTTCGGATAATTCCCCCACCGTAACTGCAGGTACGATTTTATACAAACATAACTGATCTGTACTTAGGTCTTTAGTTAATAATTCAGGCAACTCTCCGTCAATTTTCTGAAAATGAACAATAGGCTTTTTTTCACAGTTTTCTAAAGCTAGTCCTATTGTCCCTGAATATGTTTGAGGTCCAGATGTCTTACCGTCAAGATGTGTGAACAAATGACAAAATGGTAACTCGTTCAAGTGAAGCAAGCAAATTATCCATTGCAATGGTTTATCCAAACGTTTTTCAAGCAAACGTATTATACCTCCTGATTTTTTCCCTGATAATTATTGTTTTATCTTTCCGGCCATCAAAATATAATGCGGGTATTTGTAAAACTATGTGTTGTGCCTTAATATTTTCCCTTGTTTTTTTTTCGTTCTCTGCGAAGTTTACTTTTGTCAATAACTGGAATATTAGACTTGATGTCATACAGAACTGCTGAGGCAATGGCTGCCGCTGCTCTATCCGAAACTCCATATCTATCACAAGTTTTCGACAGTGTAGAATAATCAATAGTGACTGCAGCCTGCTTCTGAGGCATTTGAGATACAACATTTGGTTTGAAAACATCATTGCAATCGGATTCATTTGATGAAGAAGACGTGGAAATATCGATTAGAGAGGTAGTTGGCTTACCTGTGCTTTCCTTTTTAGACGTACGCAAGGATTTTTGCTTCAGAAGTTTTCTTTTCAACGCAGTTTTCATTCGTTTTGTTGTAGCGGTATCCACATTTCCTATTATCATTTTTCGTGTAGTACGTTGGTCACTAATGAAATTCTGTTCATTTACAGGTATTTTTTTTATCTTTAGGACAGTCACATTTACTGAAATCTTTGCATTTGCAAGACGAAATATCAAACAGCACTTTACTTCTGCTACGGAATTCCTCCATTTTTTTCTCCGGTATTTTAGGATGTGACTTATGAAGGTTTTTGCATTTAAAATGATATGACCTCAACATGCGTGCTACTCGCGAGTGTGTAACGATGGGAATAGAAGCCTTTCTCCATATTTCTTCAATTCGTGCTGTCACAGTACACTCTATTTGCTAAAATTCGGGTTCTAGTTTGGTCTCTTGATTTAATTTTATTTGATGCCTGGTACACTCAAAAAACTTCAGAACATCACAATAAGTTGGTAAATCATTGTCTTTTACGTCGCAAATTTCCCCAAATATGAGCCGTAGCGATACTGACTCCAAACTCCGACGTCGGGTGCGCAGGTCGCTGCGCTTAGTGTAATCGGTGCTTCCCCCGCCCTCACCTCGAGCCACTAATACTCAAAACTCGGATTTTTTGTAAATGTAAAATAAATATTTGCCATAGAATATTACAAAAAATATAGTATAAAGGATTCGTAGTAACTTTTATACACACTAGAAAATACCTCTAAAAATGAAAATTTTCAAAACTTTGAAGTGAATCCGGAGGAAGAAGATCGTATCAGAAATTTAAAAAATTTTAAACACGTCGGTTTGAACCCATTTGGCACCCTTTTATCGCTAACAGAATCTAAAATTATCATTTTTTTTTAAATGACCCACCTTATTGATTGATTGCCGTAATGTAGTACCATATTATGAATATGAACCAAATTCATTTATTGAAAATGAATTTTATAAAATATATTATGATAAAACTATACTAACAGACAGAACAATTAGTCATAATAGACCTGATATAGTTTTACATGACAAAATTAAAAAAATAACTTATATCATTGATGTAGCTATTCCAAATTCCTGTAATATTCAAAAAACTGTTTCTGAAAAAATTAGAAAATACACAGATTTAGGAAATGAGATTAAAAGAATTTGGCATTCTCGGACTATAAAAATATTACCATTTGTTATTTCGGCCACTGGCATAATACCTAGGAATCTGATTCAAAATTTAAGCATATTAGATTTGTCAAAGAATTTGTATATAAAAATGCAAAAATCAGTAATTTTAAATACATGTAGGATTACAAAAGATTTTTTAAATATTTATATTGAGGGATCAGTAGGATTTATAGGTTCAATTAGAAATGCCACAGAGCCGAACCCTCTGATATGAAAATATCTGGAGTCGGTGAATTATATTCCCATTTGGTCTCTAGTGGGTTGACATGTTGTTCTTGTATTGTTTTGTATTTATAATACTTATATAGTGCAATTGCATAACGTGGATTCACTGGATGATCATTTGGGGAAGTGTATGAAAGGGTTTAGTTTTTCCTTCTTTTTTTTTTTTTTTTTTTTTTTTTTTTTTTTTTTTTTTTTTTTTTTTTTTTTTTTTTTTTTTTTTTTTTGGGGGAAAATTTAACCCGAACATTTAAATCTGGTGCGTAAAAATATAGTACCTAACTGTTATTTGTTTAGCATAGCAAAAGAAAAAAAAGAGAGAAGAGAAAGAATAAAATAAAAATGAAATAACCAATTAAAACATAAAATAGCCGTGGATGGTTTAGCATAGTTGTTGAAATGATAATAGTAATAAATAAAAATGTATTTACAGGCAAATGATTAAAATATAAGGTGGTAACTGGTGTTTGCATTTCATATTATAGTCCTACGTACACATTTTGCATAGTGAGAACTAGAAAGAGAACAAAAACAATAAAGTAAAATAAAATAAACAATTAATGTTTGATTATTACTGTAGTTTGCTAAGCATAGTTATTAAAATAATAATAAAATAACAGGTATATATTACTTATAGGTAACTGGTGTTTACATTGCATATTATAAGCCTACATACATATTTTGTATAAATATGAATAAAAAAGAGAAGAGATAGAATAAAATAAAATATGCAATTAAAACATAAGAATGACAGCTGATTTCTAATTTAAAAGTAAAAGGTAGGTACATACAGATAGGTATAGGTACAGATATCTACACATAATAATAAAGATTAGAAGGTAGGGATATCTTTTACTTAGTTCATTTTTTGTTGGAATTTTTGTTGTTTTTTTTGGTTTGTGTTTGATTTTATTTTTTGTGTAGTAAAAGTTCACTCTCCTTTCTCCCTAATTGTTGAAACCAAGTAGTGGTCAATTTACGAAGAACACCTGTGCTTTCCTTTTTCCAAGCATCAGGCATAAAGTTGTATAGTTTTGGACCTAAAAAAGTGAAGTGTCTTTGAGCGAGAGATGTTTTGTTTGTGAGTGTTACAATTGGATTTCTCCGTGAGTGTCGGGTGTTGTGAGAGTGGTTAATAGATGGGTAGAGGTGAGGTATGAGGTAATTTAGATAGCTAGTTTATTTAGAAATACCCATGGTCCCCGGGTGAGTGATTACCATTGTATTAATTTGTATGCTGAAGAAAGGTGTTCAATATATTGAATTTAGTCTTTAGACTACTTCCTTGTTTCAATGTTGAATCCATACAAACTTTTCAGAAGTGTCATGAATATAATGCCCACGCTCTTGTGGATGGAATCTCTGCTCTACTGCAAATTGACATACTTCGACTATTTAGTAGTGGTTTGGCGTCCTAATTTCCGTAGAGGAAACAAAGTTGATTTGGAGTACCTATTCATTAGTATATCAATGTGCCCCCCATATCGTGTAATTACAACTTACACAGCGTACGAGTTGTGTATGAAGCAAGCGTTTCTACCAAATAATTCCCACCTTAGCAGCCTCCTGGGATTTGTTTCCTTAAGTCCTCCTGTGTGGAGCTAATTAAAAAAATATATTTTCTGAAGATCTGAAAATCTGACGATCTCTTCTATCTGGCGGTCTGATAATGTTCTGATTCTTCTATTCCTTTATTTCCTGTGCTGGCAGAAATTCAACCAGCTTATTATTATTTCATATTTATTGCTTGCAATTAAACTTTTGTTTTTTAGTGTCTGCACCCGCTCCAGAATGTGTCTCGTCTTGGTCATATGATGCAACTAGCAAATAGACGTTCAATGTTGTTTTCCTCGTCACTCCGTCACATGCCCCACAGCCCAGAGCGAGGCCCGAGACTTGGCAAGCTCTCTATGGAATGCCAAAAAGAAGACTCGGCTCTATTATTAGAGCCGATTCTGGTTTACATTTTCTTTTATCTACCTTGTCCCGTGGTCTTCGGATGCGGTGTTGCTCGGGTCATGGAACTATGCGGATTTGAATGTTAGATTGGTTAACTCTGGAGCCAGAGGTCGCGGATTCAAAACCCGCCGTGGCGTAAACAAATTTTGATTGATGCGTGTAAGTTATTTCAAGAAATTTACTTAATTTGAATCGATAACGTAGTTTTTGGGAAACGGGTATGGGTACCGCTGCCCCGAGAACTATTTATTGGATAACCAACACCCTGCCACAGGTCGCCTCAAGTGGTTCGCTACATTTGGTGTCTTTAGCAGGGATGCCCGGATTCATGGGGTGAAGTGTGTCCGGATTTTGGCGGCGGGCCGGATCGCGGGAGACTGGTTGATGGAGATATTTTGACCTCTCCAGCAGGAGTCTCTTAAAACATTGCCTTGCACCAGTGGGCGCTATATAATGGCCCACTGACCCCCAGACTCCTACCCATCCCTCATATCTTTTTCCTTCCCATAACTTCCTCTCCCTAAAAATGCCCTCCGCACGATAACCCCAAAGATGACATAGGTCCTGAGTAGAATTATTTTCTTCAGGGTCTCCTGTGTGGAGGTAGTGTAAAAAAATTAACTAATACAATTAAAAAAAATCAATTCGGGAGGCGGGTATGGGTGCCGCCACCCCGGTAACCATTTATTGGATTACCAAAACCTCTGCCGTAGGTCACCCTAAGTGGTTCGCTATTTAGTGCCTTAGCAAGGGTGCCCGGATTCATGGGATAAAGTTTATCTAGGTCTTGGTGGCGAATTCATTTGCCCACCTACGGCGGGCCAAATCGGGGGACAGTGGTTCACAGAGTCATTTGACTCTCCAGTCGAACTCTATCAATCTTCTTGCACCACAGTGAGAGGGATAGATTTATACGTTCGTCACTCCTGGACACATTGACCCCCAGATTCCTACTACCTCACTTACCTTTCTCCTTCCCAAAACTACCTCTCCTTCCTTTCCCCAAAAATACCTTCCTCATCTCCAAAGACGACATAGGTCCTGAGGGGAATTATTTTATTCCTGTGGAGCTAATATAAAAAAAACATTAGCTCAGAAATAATTGCAAAAATTCGTTTTCTTCAATGGCCTATATTTTATAATTCAAAACACAAATAAATAAAATAGCTCATATCGGTACTAGATATTTGCTGTACCTTTTGGCTTAAAAAATTATTCGTATTTTGGCTTCAAATTCAAAAGTTTTGTATGAAATAGGCCGCGCCGCCGTTCCTCTTAAAAGCTCTGTCCTCACTGTTTTTAAATGTCTAATATATTTTGTCTGTTGTCCAGACACGAACATTAACCTTCCGACTTCTGACATTGAATTTGTACTGTGGGCGTCCGAAGTTATTTGTTTTGTTACTTTAACGAATAACATTCTTGTCACCAGAAGTTCAATACCGTTTTCTTATTAAACTGAAACTCCCATGAAGAATTTATATAGGGTTGACTTACCACCATTCACATCTGAAGCAAATGTTTTTTTTTACTTAGCTCCTTACAGAGGGAAAATATCCCTGGACCTACGACATCTTTGGGGATAATTGGGGTCATTTTATGGAAAGGAAGGATATAAAGTTCTGGGACGGAAAAGGTACGAGGGTTGGGTAAGAAGACTGTGATCAGTGCGTCCAGGGGTGATCGAAGTATAAATCCACCCCTTCCATTGCATTGCAAGGTGATAGATCCTGCTTGAGAGGTCAAATGATCTTCCTCTGTGCCACTGTGTGCCACCTCTGTGCCATCTTCATCAGTGCGTCCAGGGGTGATCGAAGTATAAATCCACCCTTTCTTCCCATTGCAAGGTGATAGATCCTGCTTAAGATGTCAAATGACCTTCCTCTGTGCCACGCCACGCAGAATGTGGGCAAATGCATCTGTCACCAAGACTTAGACAATCCTCACCCCTTGAACCCGCGTACCCCTACTAAGCCACCAAACTAACGAACCACTTGGTATAACCCATGTCTAGGGTGTTGGTTATTAATAAATGGTTCCCGAGCGGCAGTACCGACCTCCCCTTCCCAAATTGTAATATTTAGATAATACAGGGTGTCCGGGGGGTAAAGTGCATTAACTTCGGGAGGTGATTCTACAGGTGACCCGACAATTCGTCCTGCGACAATTCATCCGGCGACAGTTCATCCTGCGACAGTTCATCCGGCCGGCAGTTCATCCTGCCGACAGTTCATCCCGCCGACAATTCATCCGGCGACAATTCATCCTGCCTGATCATTTAGAAGATTTTTATTAAGTAGGTATGCAAAGAGGATATACGGTCGTGCAACCAAAATCGATATACTTATATCTGAAGGCATCTTGAGTGGAAATCCGCTGTAAAAATATTTTTACTAACAATAATTTCGACTCTCCGAAGAAGCATGCGTGAATAACAAAATACGACATACTTATACTTATAGGTTATACTTATAGGTTAGGTTAGGTTAGGTTGAATTGTCAGGATGAATTGTCGCCGGATGAATTGTCGGCGGGATGAACTGTCGGCAGGATGAACTGTCGGCAGGATGAACTGTCGGCCGGATGAACTGTCGCAGGATGAACTGTCATGGAACCCTTTTGTACTTGTAGAATCACCTCCCGATGCACGCTATCATTACCCCCGGACACCCTATCATGAATAATGACGAATTGGAATTTGTGATCTACTTTCGAAGACCTTTATTAACCCCTCAGGTTAATTTGTTCACTTTTCGGAACAACTTGTATAGGTCTCATAGAAATCGTTGTGTCTCCCTTGCTATCATAGTGAGAAATATGATATTAACGATATTGGAAAGAGAAAATACCACGCTGCATATTCAAATCTAAAAATTAACCAAAAAATGTGCACCTTGGTGAAAACCAAGATTTCCGGCCACAATTCAAAAAAATTTATTAAACTTTGTAATTTTTTTATAAATTATTTTTACATGAAACGAAAAAAAAGTGAGGTGATGAATTTTTGTTATTAGTTTTTGGGTTATTATGTCTTGTTGCGCTACCTCCTTCTTTATATTAAACACGGGTATTAAACACGGTATAATACCCCAAAAACTAATAACAAAAATATTTTTGGCCGTGAAAATCTAAAATCGTATCTGATGTGATGAAGTTTTTTTTATTTTTTTTCGCTACCAGTAATTTTAGTAAACGTAAGGTGGGCCATTCTTAAAACTTTTCAAAGATTGCATTCAAAATTTCTATATTAAAAAAATAATATGGTTATTTCTAATAATAAAATTTGAAAGCGTATTTCATCGCCTTTCAATAACAGTTTTTATTTTTCTGATATGTTCACAAATATTCAATTTATTTGCATTTTAATACAAAGCGAAAATATTCTGACCTACTGACTGAATATGGTCGATGCATGAGGGGTTAAAATTGGTAAATTCGTTCTCAGATTCTGGTTTATATTGAAGTACGGTTGACCTCAATTCTTCTTACTAAGCACAATATCTGCATAAGTAGCTGGTGGTCTAGTGTAGGTCATAATATTGTATATTACATGTATCCGCTAATTCAATTAGAACGGCCGTTTTATGTAGATAGGTACCGGTGGTGTCCGACGTGCGTGACCTTTTTCAGACTTGTTCTATTATTATCCTGGACGAAATGTATCGATTGGGGCAGGCTTACGACTTAAGACAGCTTTTACCAATTAAAATTAAGTGAACGCTCAGAAAGTAAAATTTATTCACAGCGGAATTTTTTTTCTTTTGCCTTGATTGCATGAAGTTGGTAATGCATATTATGCAGAGGAGTTTGATGTATTTAAACTTTCAATTATCGTGCGTATTTTGTCAGAAGGTAAAAATATTTGCGTTTTGCAATAAAATTACTACTGTTAGAAATAGCCATATAATTTTTTAAATACAATTTTTTTATGCAAACTTTAAAAAGTTTGAAAAATGCTTACCGTACGTTTTTTCTAACTAAAATTACTGATAATAAAAGAAAGACATCTAAAAAGTCACCCTAGGCCAAATTTCATAAATAATTTTTACTCCAAATAGTGTCAGGAATCACTGGTTAAAGCAAGTCAAGTACGTCACTTAAGATAACAATGTACCCTAAAATATGTTCAGAATCTTAATGACGTAAGTAAAGAAGCCGTGCATACAAATTGCGACTCGCGACCCGTGTATTGGTCGGACCTGCTGTCGAATTTGCCGTATCAAAGAAAATAAGAAGAAGAAAAATAATGTGGGAATCTTAACGACGTAAGTGAAGAAAGCGTGTAAACAAATTTACGCCGCGGCGCGGTGTATTGTATGAACGTACGGTTGAATTCACCCTAGCAGGCCTGGAGATTCGACCTTTCTGCCGCGTTCATTTTAATTAATTCCGAAGAACGTGTTACAAATATTTAAAATGTGTCTCCATGTTGTCCTCCCGAAGTTATTAATTCATCGTCTGGAAAAATAAAATCTGGTACTTACCGTTAACTTTATAGTTGAAAAATGGGTTATAAATTTTTAAAATCATTGTACGTACAATATATGAATGTCAAGGTACTGTTTTTATTAATCTAAAATATAAATAACTCGCATTCCTTTTGCGGCATGGAAATAAAAAAGTTATTATAGTTACGAATTCGCCGGAATAGATTAAAATGTGAGTTTTGAGCAAACAAAAATTATTTGGCTTGTGAACCCTGTATTAACTACATATTTTTAGGATTATTTTCCTGTGTATCGCAGAAACCAGAAACCGAAATGCTTCCAAACAAATGTCCGGAGCCAGTGGGATTTTGGCATTCCCAACCATGGTGTATGCGATGAGGTGAGGGGAATGGAGAGGTGAAAAAGTTGGGGCAGGGTAAGGTGGTGAAGTACCCGACTCTTCAGATCTAATCACCAAACATGGCAAAGCCATTTCAAATAAATAAATACATATTTTGAAATACAGAGATTGTAGGTACTTTACCTTACGGAGTGGTATAGATAACTAAAATACTGATAATACAGGTTAGGTACTTATACCTACACGGTGTCCGGAAACTAGTGGTATAAGCGGGAAACATGTGGAATTAACAGATCCCAAAAACATGTGTTTTTTCTTCATTTTTTTTTTTTTTTTTTTTTTTTTTTTTAATTTCAATAACAAGGTTTGTACATGTATGTATGATGTATATAATAAGTATGGATTCATTTTTTTTTCACAGACCTCCTCACTAGGATTTCCTGTTCTGAGGTGGCCTGTAGTTTTTTAAAATATTTGTATTTGGTTATGCATTGTCTTTATATCGTCTTCATGATGTTTGTAATTTTATTATCACTTTGATCTCTCAGCCATATTTTTACTTTTGGTTTAAATATATTCATTTCCTTTATATTTTTGATTTGATCTGGTAGAGCATTGTATAATTTTATAGCATGGAATTTATTATTTCTCAGTCCAAAAGATGTGTTCAAACTGGGAGTAACCAGGATGTTATTGCTTACTTACCTGGTTGAGTATTTATGTTGGGCAGTGGAGTATACATATATGTTTTTTTTCAGTTTAAATAAAATATTTTTTGAATAAAGTTTCTGTACATTGAAGACTTGAAAGTTATTAAATATTTCTTCCGTCGGAGTTCTAAGCGGAACTTTCAGTATTGTCTTAAGTACTCCTTTTTGGGCTATATTGAGTCGCTCTGTGTGAGTGCTCAAAGCAGACCCCCATCCAGTTATCCCGTATTCTATTTGTGATTGACATAAAGCGTAGTACACTTTCTTAATGTCGTTTATGTTGAGGATGTTACGGATGGCTCTAAAGAAGTAAATGTACCTGGTGAGTTTTTTTGTGATTACTTCAATGTGTGCGTTCCATCGGAGATTATCATCAATTTCAATACCAAGATATTTGATACTTTTGGAGTGTGCTATGGTAGGACAGTGACATGATAAGCCTTGATTTTGATTGTTTTCTTGGCATGTATGTAATTTGAGATTAAAGTCATCCTCTGGCTGTTATAGAAAATGTCAGATATTTTGTTTTATTGACATTAAGTGTAATGGAATTTCTCTTAAGCCAGTTTTGCAGTAGACCAAGTCCATGTTCCGCTTCTTTGTAGGTACTTCTCCAGTCTTTTTCGTTGAATACAATTACTGTATCGTCAGCAAAGCTTATGATTTTTCCTCTCGTTCCTAGGCTACCGATATCATTTATGTATATTAGAAATAATATCGGTCCTAGTACGCTTCCTTGCGGTACTCCATGGTTGATGAGGAGAGGTTTGCTTTTTTTCTTGTTAATTTGAACGCTCTGTGTACGCTCCATCATATAGCTTTTTAATAAGTTTAGAGTTCTATTTGACATACCAATTTTTGAAAGTTTTGCAAAAAGGATTTTGTGATCTATTGTATCAAATGCCTTTTGTAAGTCTATGAAGATTGCCAGTGTTTTTTCTCCTCTGTCTAAATTTTTTTTTATGATTTGATTTATTTTGATTTATGATTTTTACTTCTTGCCTTTTTTAGGAAAATTAAAGTGTTAAAACAAAAACTTTTGGAGTACAAGTGACTACTTTTTTCGAATTTGTCCTAAAAAGTTCCAATTTCGGACTCTAAACTGAATACTCGAAAACGAATGCAGAATACCTACCAATTTTCAATTTGGATGGCGTTTGTAGGTACTTTCGTCATTTATTGAATAACCAACATCTCTGCCGTAGGTTACCCCAAGTGTTTGCCTGGGTTCATAGGGGTAAGATTTGTCCGGGTCTTGGTGGCGGTTGCATCCGCTCACCAACAGCGTGGCATGCCGGATCGGGAGAAACTGTTAGATCTCTCCAGCAGGACTCTCCCGGTACTTCTCCTTGCACCGCAGTATGAGAGATGGATTCATACGTTCGTCACTCCTAAACAAATTGGCCTCTAAATTACTACCCACCTCTCATACTTTTTTCCTTCCCGGAACTTCCTGTCCTTCCTTTCCTAAAAAGACCCTCCGCACAGCGCTCCAAAGATAATACAGGCTGTGAGGGTAATTGTTATTTAGACTTTAGTATGTGTAGGCGTGTGATGTTTTTTTTTTTTTTTTTTAAGTTGCCGGTAACCCGGGCGTTTATTAACATCAATAGTTATTTACAGAAATGTGCGCTACCCGACTCACTAGACAATGTCTGTTCTGAGCCGGGTAGCAGTATATATCATTACATATATTCATAAAGATTGAGTTAAATAAAAATACAAAAGATAATAAATAAAAATACAGAGTACAAAAGAAAAACTTAAATAAAAATTCAAAATATGTGATCTTGTAGATCTTAAATGATAGACGCGTGGTCGAGATGAACATTTATTTTCACTATTCAAGTTATAAACTACGTGCTAGCTAACGGAGCTGTCTGTAGGTAAGGAGAGCGAGCAGGATCATTCATCACCTTTTATACTCTCATTCTGCCGTCTCGCCCTTGCATATTTAAAAAGGCAGGCGTGCCACTAAAACCATTCTCACAGTAATCATTTTTCTCTGCGCCTCTTGTGCGGAGCTAATTAATAACGATAATAATAATTTGATTATTTGTAGAGTGTCGTTTTTGTGAAAAATCACCTCACGGGTGCTGTAAAATTTATTACGAATTCTTAGGTTCTATCTAACTTTATTATTTACAAGTAGATACAGAAACACACTTTATTAGAAAGTTTATGCTTGTAGTAGATACGACTTTGTACGTGGAGGACATTCTATTAAAAATACTGGACATTGCATGATTTTAATAAAGAAAAAATTAAAAAAACTCAAATTCGTCCCGAAATGTTGATGTTGATCACCAGCTTCTCGCTTGTACCATTAGTTCCCGGACACCATGTATAATTAAATCGTCGGTAGTACATAATAAGATGCGTGAATCTCGATTAGAGACGTGTTCTTTTGTACATGGCATTATTAATAAAGTATTAATAAGTGTATGGAGATTTATTATTGTATTTTCATCCCAAGTACTTTTCCATCAGTCACAGTTTTAACATTCTGATGCTAATTTTCTATTCATCAATAGTGTAGCCTGTTTTAAATGATAATATATATAATATAATGTACATCTATTATTTCTTAGTTATGCATTGCATGGGGCGGCCCGTGACTTTATTGTTGATAAGCCGGTCAGTGGCTGAGTTGGCATCACGTTTGGGTCAGTGGTTCTTAACCTGGGTTCGATCGAACCCCAGTGGTTCGGTGAGTCAGTCTCGTGGGTTCGGTGGAGGTCAAGGCACGCAGTAAATATTCATTATAATGTTTTTGTTTTTGCGTAAAAATCATGTTTTAATGGATTAATTATTGCGTTTTGTTCTTAAAAGAGGGCATTACCAGAGAAAGCCGGAAATACGTCATTTTCAAAAAAGTTTTTAGACGTATTGACTCTTTTCCACAAAAAATTAAAAATGGATTTCGAAAGATTGTTCTTTTATCTAGCATTCGTATGTAATAAATTTTTAGAATTTTTTTTAATTTTTAGTATAATAAGGTTATTCCATAGGTCGTTGTCAGATTTGTTAAATTTTCTTAAAAGTTTTTGTATTATACCACACCCATTTCAAATAATGTAATCATGCAGTAAAATAAATCAATACATTATCTAGCAGAGTTATGTATTAGAATTTTAATTTTAGTTTCAATAAAAATCGTACGTACATGTGTTTCTTGACGAAAATTGGTCCATTTGTGTATTTATTTGCGCACTTACAAACTAATATATTTCAGATTTTTTTAACATTCTTATTAAATTTAGACATTATTGAAAAATGATAAATACTTATAATAAAAAAATAACTACAAAAAGTACACTATTTTAATAGTTTTATCATCACGCCTTTCAGAATTTTTGGATGAAGGTATAAATTTAAGCTAATTTGGATTGAAATAAATTCGATATTGAGTTATAATTTTAAAAAGCTGGTACGGAGAATAATTAATCTTTCTCATTGTAACCGCCCTGCACGATCGGAAGAACAACTTTCGACGAAATGTGGATTTTCGTCCGCTGGCTGGTTAAACGCTCTTAATGATTTTGTTAATTTCTCAAATTCAAAACAATTTTTTTTCCAATTAAGAAGGGTTCGGTGAATGCTACGAAATTGGTGGGGGTCAGTACCTCCAATAACGTTAAGAACCACTGGGCTAATTCCTCAATCTCGACACAAACTAATTTTTCCTCTTTCTTTAAAAAAAAATTATATCTTACAATTCATTTGTCAGAGCCGTCTGTTTCAAAGCTTGCTAAAGTAAAAGTAAGAGTAAAAGAAATAGCTAATGTTAAATTTCACCAAAATGCGTTTTACATCAATTTAACCGCCTGTTTTACGTAATTTAACATTCTTTTTTTTTACATGAGCTCCACACAGGAGGTCCTGGGGAAAATAGTTTCCCTCAGGGCCTATGTCATCTTTGGGGGTGCTGTGTGGAAGGTTTTTTTAGGATAGGAAGGAGAGTAGAGTTCTGGGAAGGAAAAGGGTTTTAGTGGTGGTTAGATCTGGGGTTAAGTGTGTCCTGGTCATCCGCCTCCAAGACCTAGACAAACCTCACCCCATAAACACGGGCACCCCTGCTAAATCACCAAACGTGGCGAACCACTTGGGGTGACCTATGGCAGAGGTGTTGGTTATCCAATAAAGGTTCCCGGGGCGGCGGTACTTTAACTGACTAATTTAACTGACGGTTAAAATTAAAATTTCGCTCACGATTATTTAACTTTCTGTTTAAAACAGACAGCCCTTATTCATATTAACCATTGATAAGTTATGGTTAGTCGTCTAAAGCTATCAGTTCGTATACTGCTGTGTCGCGGGTTTAACAGTGTGTTGTCACACTGAAGAGAAGGAGATAAGAAAATGAAGTTGGAGGAATACCTAGTAAACATAACGAAAGCCATTTCAAGCAACGATTTCGATTCTAAATGTTGGTCTTACACCGGGATTTTCCCACACTGAGATAAATTAATGTTTCTTTGGTGAGTTTATCTTCTCGTGCAAATAGCAGGCAACTCATTTGCCCTGAAAAAATAACGAATTTTATCGTATGCCTGTATTCGAGTCAAGTTTCGAGTGCCTAGACTTCATAATAGCATATTTACTTACGTTGGCGAAGGTTGTTAGTAATAGGATATTGGTAGGGATTAGATTGTAACCAGACAGTAAACAAGCAACTTTGCTTTTTCGTCATTAACAGGTACAACCTAAATGTAATAGAAACGAGGAAGATAATACGGTAGATATGGAAGGGAAGTAGGTATGGAAGACACGTATTGTATTATAAAATATATTATGTTTAAAAAAATCGAGTGCGGTTCAAACGCGGTAGAAGCGAAACTTTACCAAAAACAATCTCAACCAATATGAACCTTTAAAAGTGTAGTCAGAATCGAGCGGCCAATGAGCGCAGACCTAACGTCATTTCCGTTTCATATCTCAACCAATATGATCAAAGCGGTCAATGAGCGCAGTTTGATGCTGCCAGCTTCGCAGATGCTGTG
Source organism: Limnephilus marmoratus (assembly GCA_917880885.1). Lineage (NCBI taxonomy): Eukaryota > Metazoa > Arthropoda > Insecta > Trichoptera > Limnephilidae > Limnephilus > Limnephilus marmoratus. The sequence continues at coordinate 35,037,302 of OU862926.1, forward strand.
TTGCGTCATTTCCGTTTCATCCGAATTCCAAATCACAACGAGGCGAAAGAAGTTTCACTTCAAAAATATTTGCCTTGTCAAAATATTATAGTGTGAAAATCCAGTAAGGAAATTGGGGAATATGTTTGTTTACATGAAAATTTTCCTTCTCACACGTCTTGTATGAAAACAAAAAAGACAGAAGATACTATAACGATGCATCACTTATGTCCTCTCTCTGGGGCTACTACACTACCAGTCTTCCATTAGAAACAGGAACTCCAGTGAAAAATATTCTGGCTTTAAAAAAATATGTTCATCTCTCTCTCGGGTTTCAATCCTGGGATTGGTTTGCAGCAATTTCCTTTAGTTTCCTCTTCCATTCTTCCCTGTCTTGTGCGGCTCTTTTGAGGTCTGCATATGATAAGCAGCGCACGTCCACCAGCAGGTCCTCCAGGTACTCTCGGCGTGGGCGTCCCCTAGAGTTTGTCCCCTCGGTCATACCCTCCATTATGCTACGGGCACACATGCTCATTTGAAGCCAAAGAGCATGCTACCTAGTAGCAATTGCTACCTTGTAGCATGTGTGTCAGTGACGTTGCTAGTAATGAGCATGCTCATTTCAAGCCGAATGAGCATGCTCACAAATCAACAGCCATTTGATTAATGAGCATGCTCATTGGATTATCGGGTGGAAGGGGAAGCCTCTAAGCATGTGTGTACAGACTAGCTTATGAGCATGCTCACGTCAATCCGATCTCAGTTTGCGCCTGCGCATTCTTAACAAAAATGTCAAAATGTGTCAAAATAACCCGCTGGGGAGACGAAAAAACCTCGTTTTCCGTGATTTATTATGGGAATCACGCATTGACCTAGTGATCACGAATATATTTGGAACACAAGGTCACTAAAATACCCACAATAGATTTCCAAATTCCCCAAAAGCTCCTTTACCTCCAAAATGAAACCACATTCTATTGAAATTAGCATTCATTTTTTAATATTTAGTCATTTTCGGATTTGTTGACAACTTGGAACCCAATCAAAGTCTTATTTTTTTACGTCAAAAGATTCTTAAATAATTGCATTACAATCAGTAATATTATTTTGTTTAGTTCTGAGCGAATGAAACCGACTCTATTTGACATTTATTCAGTGATGGTATGTCTAGGGAAATTTCCCTAGATCTAGGGGAGAAAAATGTTTTTTAGGGAAAAGGGAAATCAGCACATAATCTAGAGAAATTTCGAACTCTGGCAAAATTTTTATTACAAATGACAATATTACTAGTATTATATATATATATTTTTGGGATTCCCATGAATCTTAAATATTGTTGATGTAAGTACATGCAATGTTATCAATCAATGTTATTTTTAACACTGACAATTCAAAATTAAATTATGTATCTAAAAAGATAAATGGAGACTTCTGAAAAAAAAAATTAAATTTAAGTTTTAAGTTCCGTTTTTTCGGTGATTGCGGTTGATTTTTATTTTTCAAAGTGTTTTTTTTTTTATTTGGAATTCCGTTTGAAATTGAGTGTTCCGGCGCGAAATTGAGTAATCTGAAAGTATGTTGCCTGTTGTATGCTGATGATGCGGTGCTGATATCTAACAGTATGGAAGATCTAGTCTCTCGTGTCAAGATGAACGAAGTATGTATGAAGAATGAGTTAATATAAAGTCAAAAAGTCATGGTGTTTGAAAGAGAGAATACGAAAACAGTATGCAATATAGTTGTGAACGATGAATACTTGGAGCAGGTGGAAGAGTTTTTTTTTATTTAGGAAGTATGTTTACGAGAGATGGGAAGGCTGATAGAGACATTGAAAGAAGGGTGAACGCTGGTAACTCTATTAATGGAGGACTGAACGGCGTTAGCACCAACAAAAAACTGTCCAAAGACGCGAAACTAGCCGTCCATAATAGAGCACTGGTACCTACCCTGATGTATGGCAGTGAGGCATGGAACTGGCAGAGGAAGGATGAAAGTTGACTGAATGCTATATAAATGAGATCTCTGAGGCGTATGTGTGGTAAAACCATGTATGATCGTGTGAGAAATGTGGAAATACGCAAAGAAAGCAAGGCTGATGTAAGCGTAATGAGTAAGATCAAGAAAGGAACGCTCCGATGGTTTGGGCATGTAGAGCGAATGAACGAGAAAAGGAGTGTAAGGAGAATATATGACGAAGATGTGAATGTTAAAAGAAATCGGGGACGCCCGAGAAAGACATGGCACGACCAAGTGAATCAGATACTTGAGTCGGGCCATGTCAAGAGAATAATAGAAGAGCATGTATGAATGTGAACGAGGCAAGAAGTGTGTGCCAAGACCGAGTTGTTTGACGGTCCGTCCTCTCTGCCTACCCCTGCGGGGAAACGGCGTGATGGTTAGTTAGTTAGTTAGTTAGGAATTCCGTTTCTAATTAAGTGGTGAGTGTATACATACTTTAAAATTATTATTTCCCTTAACAAAAAGTGTTTTATTTGAAAAAGCACAGTATTATAAGAACATCGTGCAAGTTTGAAATCTTTCCAATTAATTAATCATATTAATTAACATATAACAGGATTAGTGTTACACAATCAGGTAGCTACGTAGGTAATTGCGTAAATGTGATTATTATGTATTTTGTTTTGAAAAGTTTTATTTTCTATGCACATTGGTTACTTAAATTTTATTAACTTTTTTAAATAAAAAAAATTCAGTAAGTAACTTAAATAAAATAAAATAAAACTTTTAAACCAAAATGTCTACAATTTTTTTTACATCCTCGTCATGGAAGCCCGCCTCAGTCCATCATCCAGTATTGATGCACACTGGAGAAAAATATTGGCTCCTTACGTGCTCACAGAATCCTGAAAGCTTAATATTATTATTTCTTTTGTTTTCCATTTACTACTATTAGCTTATTATCCTTTTTTGTTTCGTGTACATTCATATCCAACTTCTTTTTCTTTTTTTCCTTTCAAATACTTTGTACATGTATGTTTATATTATACCCTTATGGAATGTGTTTGCACTCTCCTCCCCACATACTGGAATAAACACTTATTTATTTATTTATTTTTATTATTTATTTTACAGTTAATGCCCAAGAAATATAAAAAAAATTATTATACATATATGAAAGGAATATCACTTTCCAAGTCCTTTATTTCAAAGTCCCACAACCCCCCGCCGACTCGAGTTTTGATTTGCCAAGTGTACCCCTAGTCTAGTGCAATCAAGGGAAATTTCACCTCGAAATCTAGGGAAATATTTTTTTTGGGCAGAACATCCCTGCATTTATTTATTTGACAGGTAGATTTGACATGAGCATGCTCATTAAATAGCATGTGTGTTCAAATGTTGGCTTTGAGCACGCTCATTCACGAGAAAGCTCAAACCAAGCCTGCTCATTGTTGAGCAAATGTGTACAGTTGACTATTTTTGACAGGAGCGTACTCATTAATGAGCATGCTCATAAGCCGGTTTCTGTGAGCATGTGTGTCAGTACCTTTATGGAATGCAAGAGGCCTTCTTGTCGTTTACAGCGTTTATTGGTCCATGTTCATATGGACCAATAAACGCTGATTCTGAATATATAAGTTTTATTTAATAATATTAAACGCAGAGTTTTAAAAAAAAAATTTAAAAAGTGCATTTTTAATCGGGTTGTAAAAACACGCCGTTAAGTTGGCATTATTGAAATTTTATTGGTGACGTCACTGTTCGACGTGTCGTGACGTCACCGTAAAGTCATTGTATGGGAATGTATGATATGACACAATATATTCGTTATTTATTTATTCGTTTATTTACATACTATTTATAGAGATTTAGTTGTTTTGTTTATTGAAACATTATTTAGGCCTGAATAATGTTTCAAAAATAAAGGTATCTCTTATTAATTTATCTGTAGTATTGAAAATATTAAAAAACTACTGCACAAAAAATAGTAATGCTATTTCTAGGGAGAATACTTCGAACAACGGAATTCAAAATGGCGGCAGTTGATCAGATAATTGACCGATCCTATACTAATTTTTCAGGAGTGATGACGTTACACGATTCATTATACAACGGTGGTTTTCGGGGGGTTGAAAAATTAAAACTTTGACAATTATTTTAACTATTAAAACTAACTGTAAAAATAAAAATAAAAATGCTGTTATTTAAGTTAGAAGGTCATTATTCATCAAAAAAAATGGACTAGAGTTCTCTATTATGAATTATACTTGTGTTACGTATTACGTAACACAAGTATAATTCATAACGCCAGAGCTCACCATTATATATATGTGGAAACCTAGATTCATCGCAATTTCATGAATGGTAATGGAACACGTACGGGACAAACAATGAAACATTCATTTTTATATATTACGATAACATTGAATAGATTTTCAGAATACTTAACATTTTATTTTTTTATTATTTAATAACAGTGTTTAACTTATATAGAAGCACGTGCAATCGAATCGTGACACATTTTTTCTGAACTTTCCGATAAACGAAGAATATACGATAAAAAAAATATTTGATTTGGACATCATCAATATGATCTTTATCTTTAGAGTACAAATGTTGATAACATCAGGTCTTTGGCGTCATTGCGATTCACAAGAAGTCGGTAATATATACTATACCAGCTGGTACCCGGCATGCGTTGCAATATCATTAAAATAAAAATAAAATAAAAATTCTCCCTTCATTTCCTTTCCCATGCATCCTCGTTCCCCGCCCGTGTCCCCTTCCTCTCCCGCGTTTCCCTTCCACCTATCCCCGATCCCCTCCCCCTCCTTCATTTCCTCCCTTCCGAAAAAATATATGAAATACGCACGTTTTCATTTACACAAATTTCATAACGCCAGAGCTTTTCCATTATGTATAGAAACGTTTGCGGGCTTGCGCACAACAAATTACCAAAGTTTCATGGCGATCGGATGAACGGTATGGCAGAGCATAAAATACGAATATAAGACAAATATTGACTTTTAAGTGTAAGCGTTCAAAAAGAAGTAGGAAATGTTTTTCTTATTTTTAAATTTTATTCCAGAAAAAATAAATTTTAAATTTTCAGTTTTTTTTATTTATTTATTTTATACATTTTACAAATATAAAAGACAAAAAGTCCCGATAAACTTCTTTTTAGCAGTTTGTCTAACGGGTTCTTTACATTAAAGATCTTATTATAGAGATTTAATAGTTACATTTTTACAGTTAAAGATATTAAATTCAATTAAATTTTTTTACAGTAATATACTTAGATACATTTTTACAATTATAGATATAAGATAAAATTAAATTTTTTACAGAAATATACTTAGATAAAAAAAAATTATGAAAACATGAATAACAATTTTAAAGTCTTTAGAATAAGTAAAATGTTATTGTAAGCTAATACAAATGAATTCTTTCCGTAAGCCAAGTCTTCAGTAAGTTCACCAATTGTTTGTTTTGGGTACAGTTTTTAATTTCAGCTGGAAGCATATTTAAACAACTGGGAATCATGTAATTTAACGTTCTTTGTCCATATTTATTTGTATGTTTAGGTACAATTAGTCCTTCATTAAAGTTAAAACGAGTATTATGGTTGTGTTCCAGCCTGTTTATATATAAAGGGTTATTTATGTGCTGAAATATAATTTTGTACCACATAATTGCTCTCACTGAAAGAATTTTGAGACTTTGATAAAAGTATGGAATATTATGCCTTTCTTTGTATAAATTTTTTCAGCTAATAATTTAACCAATGAATTGTGCACTGATTGAACATGGTCTATATTTGTTTTACAAGAAAATCCCCAAGCTGTTATTCCATACCTTGTAACAGATTCAGCTAGAGATAAATAAATTATTCGAAGTGTGCAGAGAGGAACAAAAAATTTTAGTTTATACAATCTGTTTACAATTGATCTTAATCGTGCACAAACTTTGTTTATTTGTATATCCCACTTGAAAAAGCAATCAATAATAACACCTAAATAAACATACTAGTTCCATATCTTCACTTGTACACGTTGCTGGAATACCATTGTGTAAGCAATCTGATGTATGTGTCTTTATTTCAGGTGTAATACATACCTTAACATTAGGGGATCTTATGTGTAACAATTTAGTTTTTTTGGCATTTATAATTAAGCCAGAGTCGTGAGACCATTTTAAGAGTTCAAGATCTTTTTATAAAAGATCTATACAAGTTTGCAAATCACTGCTAGAAATAACTAAAGCAGTATCATCCGAGTATACAAAGTACTTTACATGTCTAAAAATGAATTTAATAAAAGATACATATATAATATACAGGATTGGACCTAATATGGAACCTTGAGGAACGCCGGCAAAAAACTTCTTTTTTTACTTAAAGATTTTAAGAGTTTTAATTTCATGCATCGGTTGTTTAAGTAATTTTCAAAAAGTTTTAGTAGTTTTCCTCTTATTCCTATAATTTCTAGTATTTTAAATAATTTACCATGATCAATAGTATCAAAAGCTTTCGAATAATCTATAAATAAGACTAATGTATGTTTTTTACAGTTTAATTCATTATTTATCATGTTGGCAAATTTTTGAAGCAGCAATTCGGTACTCTTTTTTTTTGGAAACCGTATTGATTAGTATCTATTATAGAAATTTAATTTGGTAGGCGGGTATGGGTACCGCCGCCCTGGAACCATTTATTGGATGACCAACACCTCTCGCCACAGGTCACCCCAAGTGGTTCGCTACGTTTGGTGACTTAGCAGGGGTGCCCGGGTTTCATGGGGAAATGTTTGTTAATTTGGTAGGCGGGTATGGGTACCGCCGCCCTGGGAACCATTTATTGAATGACCAACACCTCTCGCCACAGGTCACCCCAAATGGTTCGCTACGTTTGGTGACTTAGCAGGGGTGCCCGGGTTTCATGGGGAAATGTTTGTCCAAGTCTTGATGGCGGGTGCGTCGGCCCACCTTCTGCGTGGCGGGCCGGATTGGGAGATGCTGGTTGAGGGAGACCCTTTACAACCGGTTACCGCTGTCCGGGCCGCTCGGTAGTACAGGGGCCCGACCCTCAGGCTCACGACTGAGGTTGGGCTGCCCCATCAACGAGTGTTAAAACCCCGCCGCTGCTGTTGTGCCGGTTCGTGACCGGAGGGGACCCAGCAGTAGCGTTTGAGGCGCATCGGGTGACCTCTCCAGCCGGACTCTCCCTGCCCATCGCCTTGCACCGCAGTGGATGGATTGGATTCATTCGTTCATCACTCTTGGACACTCTGATCCCCAGCTTCCTACCCACCCCTCATACCTTTTCCTTCCCAGACCTCCCTCCCCCCACACCCTACCATAAAAATATTAAAAAAATTCATGGCAACACAAACAACAAAAATTAACTGCATTACAGCGGCGAGTAGTAGGAGACCCCGGCGCAGGCCAAAAATGTTGGTGAATTACACCAACATTCGCGGCCTGCATACCAATTTAAACTCCGTCCACCACCACCTTTTTACTCAACGCCCCAACCTACTATTCCTGTCTGAAACGCAGATAGCCGAGCCTGTAGACGCCTCCTATCTGGACTGCCCGGGCTTCACCCTCGCAAGCAAGTTCAGACCTAAAGGAGGTGTCTGTCTCTATAGTCGAGCTGACGTCAACTGTGTGCGACTGTTGAATCTGGAAAACTCCAGATTCGACGTAATGTGGGTACGCGTCAATCTTGCCAGTACGGTAAGATTCTACGCGTGTTTATACCGCTCACCGAACCTTAGCGAATCAGACACGTCCGAGCTCTTCAAACATTTAAGCGACACTATTGATGACCTCTTGCCCCGCTACCCTATGGCAGAGTTTGTGGTCCTGGGGGACTTCAATGTTCATAACGAACCTTGGTTGAAGTTCTCAGGATCAACAGACTCGGCTGGACGCCAAGCGGAATCCTTTGCCCTTTGCTACGGATTGGAGCAAATGGTTCAGGAGCCTACAAGGGTTCCTGATGTCCAGACTCACCGTTCCAATCTGTTAGACCTATTTTTAACTACTGTGCCACACGGTTACAGGATTGAAGTCACAGCGCCTTTAGGATCGTCCGACCACTGCCTGGTGACGACACCAATCCCTGTAAACTTCAGACCACCAAACGAGAGGCTGAAGAGAAAAGTGTGGCACTATAGGTCAGCAGATTGGTTCGGTCTGCGGGCACATTTTAATGCTTTTCCGTAGTCAGCTGTCTGTTTTCGGACTTCGGATCCCTCAAGATGTGCCCAGGAAATTGGTGAAGTCATCACATCCGCGATGGATGGCTTCATCCAATCTACTGTTAAAGAAACTGGTGTAGGCTCAAAGCCGTGGTTCAGTCGACAATGCGCTGAAGCAGTGCGACGAAAAAACGCGGCTTACCGAGCCTACAACATATCTAGAACATCCGAAGACAGAACAGCTTACAACAAAATGGCAAAGGAAACCAAGAGAATCATAAATAGGTCAAAATTCGAGCACGACCAGCAGATCAGCAGAAAGCTGACTGCATGCCCGCATGGCAGCAGGCAATTCTGGTCGCTTGCGGGCTCAATAGGTTGCAATTTCTGCAAATCCAGTCTGCCACCTCTTACCAGACCTGACGGCTCACTAGCAAACACCGCCACCGAAAAGGCTAACTTACTAGGTAAAATGTTTGCGGATAACTCAACCCTCGATGACCAAGGTGCTGTCCCGACGTCGGTTCCTCACTGCGGTTTTCGTATGAAAAAGCTGAGGATCCGGCATCGGGAAGTACTCCATGTTTTACGAGGGCTTGATGTTAATAAAGCTAGTGGGCCTGACGGAATACCTGTCCTGGTACTGCAAAGGTGCGCTGCAGAAATAGCTCCAATTTTGACGAAGCTTTTTAAACTGTCCCTGAAGACTGGCTCTGTGCCCTCTGGTTGGAAAAAAGCGGTTATCCATCCTATTCCAAAGAAGGGTGACCGCTCCAACCCGGCCAACTACCGCCCCATAGCGATCACATCAGTTCTGTCTAAGGTGATGGAACGTGTGATCAACGACAAACTGCTCACATACCTCGAGAAGAACAAAATTATTAACGACCGTCAATACGGATTCCGGCGGAACCGCTCGTGCGGTGATCTTCTCGCGTATGTGACGCATGTTTGGGGGCGATGCCTGGAAGGTTTCGGTGAGACCCAAACGGTTGCACTGGACATCTCCAAGGCCTTTGACCGGGTTTGGCACCGAGGACTTGTCAACAAACTGCATTCTTACGGACTTCCCGCATCCTTGTGTACGTGGATTGCCGACTTCTTGAGGGAGAGGTCGATTCAGACGGTAGTCGATGGTTTCACCTCTTCCTCACACTCGATAAATGCTGGCGTCCCGCAGGGATCGGTTCTATCTCCGACTTTGTTTTTGTTGCACATCAACGACCTTTTGTCATGTGCACCAATTCATTGTTACGCGGATGACAGTACAGTTCATGATAGTTTTTTTGTTGACAAGCCCCCAAAGGGCTCACAAACTCCAACAGCTCGTAAGGCTTTGAAGCAAAGAATGGACGGTTACCTCGAGAGTGTTTTCTCTTGGGGTAAAAATAATCTCGTTGAATTTAATGTTTCAAAGACCCAATCTTGTCTGATTACGTCTAAAAGGGATCGAAATGAAAATCTAGTCTCCTTCAACGGAAGCAATCTTCCGAACAGGCCCTCCATTGATATGCTTGATGTAACCCTAAGTGACCAGCTCAGGTATGGGGGCTCCATCGAAGCCAGAGTAAAGTTAGCCTCCCAAAAACTGGGCGTACTGTACAGGGCACGCAGATACTTTAATAGTACACAACTGCTAACCCTGTACAATTCGCAAGTGCGCCCCACGGTTGAATTTGGCAGCCACCTCTGGTCTGGATCTCCAAAATACCTGAAAAATACCCTCGACTCTGTGCAGAAACGGGCGGTCCGTTTGATAGATTCTCCCATCTTAACAGACGGATTGCAATCTTTAGAGCACAGGCGTCGGGTGGGAATGCTATCCTTGTTCTACCGGTATTACAATGGAAGATGCTCCGAGGAACTAGCATCATTGATCCCTTCGGCACCGGTGCATATTCGGGAAACACGCCAAACGCGTGCCCAACATTTGTACACAGTTGACATTTGTCACATGAGAACGGGTCGTTTCTTCGACTCGTTCTTGTGTTCGACAGCTCGGCTGTGGAATGATTTGCCGGCCTCTGTGTTTCCTCCTTCCTACAACATGGGTCTCTTCAAGACCAATGTTCATTCCTTCCTCTCCTCAAAAAGACCCTCCACACAGCATCCCAGATGACATAGACCCTGAGGGAAATTATTTTCCTCAGGGCCTCCTGTGTGGAGTTAATGTAAAAAAAAAAAAGAAAAATCTTCTAAATATTTTATTAATTTTATTTGAATATATTTTTCGAGAATTTTTTCTAGAGATGGCAAGATACTTAAATGCATTTGACATTTCGTTTTACGTAAATGCACTATTACATTACAATATTTTTCACTTTCATTATTTTGTTGATTGACCAGATCTGAATAGACCTGAATAGCCAAGAACTTTCCAAACTTTCTCTTCTCTTCTCCTTCCCTTCCACTAATTGGGAATGCTGTAGCTCTCACTTGCTCCGGACAGTTAGAGCAGTTGTATCACTTGTGCAATATTCACATTAAAATAAATTCTCATAAAAAAAGAATAGTTGAAATCGCCAATTATAGTTAATTTATGTACCAAGTTAATTTTTTTTATTTTTATTATTCCCCGCCTTCTTCGGACAAAGGGAGAGTTTTCCTCGGAAAGACATTCCTATCACAATCTAAACGTTCGTTGCTTGAAATGACAGGAGCCACAACATATACCAATTGAGGATGCCATGGTCACGCTGGTTTCGAACTCTTGAACGCTTTCACATAAAAAAATTACATGCCTAATACGCTAAACTTAGTTACTTTTTATGATAGCGCCACGCAGTAGGCTCTGAAGAAAATAATTCCCCTCGGGGCCTGCGTCATCTTTGAGGATGCTCTGTGAAGGGTATTTTTAGGAAAGGAAGGAGTGAATGTTCTGGGAAGGAAAAAGGCATGAGGGGTGGGTCGGAATCTATGGGTCAACTTGCCGGGATCTGGCCTGCCACGCAGACGCTGTTGGGCAGACGCATCCGCTGCCAAGACCCAGACAAGCCTCACCCAATGTACCCTGCTAAGTCATCAAACGTGGCGAACCACTTGGAGTGACCTATGTCAGAGGTGTTGGTTATCCAATAAATGGTTTCCGGGACGGCGGCACCCATACCCTCCTCCCAAATTAAAATGTTTTTAAATATTATAAGACAATTTCAAAGATACACAAATTATCATAGATATAAAACATGTAAAGAATAATTTGATTTTTTTTTTCTTGAAGCATTTCCAATACCACAAATCCTATCGTTATGAATTAAAGTACGAATCTACCCACTCTCTCCATTTCGGCGTCGGCGTCGATTTAGAATACTACGTCCCGACGTCCTACAACGCGCGACGCTCGTTTTCGCTTCGAGCTTCAAGCTACGTCCCTCGACTCGTACGCCGTACGCCTCAGTATGTTACGCGACGTTCAATAGAGCAGTAGTCTCTCGTGCTTCGTCTTTCGTCTCACGATACACCGAGTTCAACTTACGCAATAAGTACGCGCTACTGGAATACGTATTTCCTTTTTAAAAAGTAAAATATATATATTTTTTAACATTATTGCAATCGTATATTTGAAGTGTAACTTTTTTAGTATTTAAAAATATTTTTATTATTATTATTGTTGTTGTAGCATTGCAAACAATGCATATTTGAAGTGTAACTTTTTAATAATATGTGTACTAGTTGTGTTGTTTTATAGGTTTTTTATCTGATTCCATTTTCATCGGGGCTTAATATTGTTAACTAAACTTTTTGTAAATTAGTACTTTTAATGGATAATTTTAAAAAGTATTGTAAATGTATATTTGATGTGTAATTTTTTTAGTAATATTTTTAGCGTAGTTTCATTGTTTTAGAAGTTTTGCTGTAATTAAAGCTTTATCAGGTTAACTAAAATCTTTGGAAATTAGTTATTTTAATATCATTAAAAATATTTAAAATAATGTGTATTTGAAATGTAATTTTTTAATGATAAATATGATAGTTGCGTTACTTTGGAGATATCGCTATGATTCCAGCTTCATCGGGATATATAATATTAACTCTTTGTTAATAATAGTGTTAATAGAAAATATTAAAAGGATTGCAAATGTATATTTGGGTAAATTTATACACAGCCGGGACCAGCTCATTTTGGACAAAAATAAATAAATATATACCCCAGTAGATAGGTAATAATTAGATGTAATTAATTCCGTGAGCGGAAATTGAAAATAATGTATATTATCGTCAATTTCTTAAATTTAAAAATACGAAAATGTCATTTTTCAATGACCTCCATGTTGTTATCTTTACTTTAAAAAACAGCCTACGTTTTTAAATGGTTTGTCTGGCTACGCAGGGTTTGTATAGCGGGCTTGTGAATATTATCTTAACTTTAAAAAACAGCCTACGTTTTTAAATAGTTTGTCTGGCTACGCAGGGTTTGTCTAGCGGGCTTGTGTGACAGATCGCCATGTCAGTTTCGAAGGCGCGAAGTGAATTTTGATTTTACGCAATTGAAATTTAAAATGCATCATTTTCCGCCTCCCCCAATGCAAAAAGTTTCCGAAATACGTAATTCTAACAATTATTCAACTTCTGCAAAGTGTTTTTTCGTGAAAAAGTGCATATTACCGCTTTTGCACTTTGAAAAATAACATTTTCGTATTTTTAAATTTAAGAAATTAACGATAGTGTACATTTTTTTCAATTTCCGCTCACGGAATTAATTACATCTAATTATTACCTATCTACTGGCGTAAAAATTTTTTTTTTAGTGTAAAATGAGCTGGTCCCGGTTTTGTATAAAATTAATTATATTTGAAGTGTAACTTTTTCAGAAATATTTTTAGCGTAGTTAAATTGTTTCAGAGGTGTAATGTTTTAACAACATCTGGGCGTTACATCAACACGTTACCTTCATCAGGGCTTAATGATGTTATCTAAACTTTTTAGCTATTTAACGAAATTACTACTTTAAATAGATGCTATCAAAGTATTGCAAATGTATATTTGACGTATAACTTTTTAATAATATATAACGTACTTGCTTGTTATTTTCGAGGTTTTGCTCTGATGCCGGCCCCACTAAAGTTTAATATTATTAACTAAAATTAATGCTTTTAATGTTATCAGAAGTATGTGTTGCAAATGTCACTTTCTTAATAATATGAATCGTATTTACATTAAGCTCTCGCTGCGATTAAAGCTTCATCAGAGATTAATTTTAACTAAATTCTTTTAATACTAGTACTTTTACAAACAATAATACTTAATTAACTGCTGTAACTTTGCATTCAACACATTAGGTATATACAATTCGCCGATATTTAGTTTCGTGGGTAACCCGTGCGTTGTTATAAAAACAAATTGTATAATAGTAAACAAAATAATAGCACTTTGCGAGATTGCGAAACCGGGCAGCGTGCTGCTTTTAAAACAATATTAAATTAAGCTTAAATCAAAGCGAAAGCGGTTGGCATAAATAAATAGTGCTGTAAAAACGAGTTACCGCGTTTTATTGCGTTTTACACCGCGGTCTTTATTAATAAAGTTACACGAAAAAATATAAGGTCACAGTTGAATATTCAATCTTAATTAATATACTACAACAAGTATTAGTATTTGTTGTAGTGTTATATTATGTAATTTTCAATATTATTGGAATGTTCAACTGTGAATTTATATATTTAAATGTAATTTTATTAATAAAGGCCGCGGTGATAAAACAGAATAAAAAGCGGTAACTCGTTTTTACAGCACTATTAATTTATGCCAACCGCTTTCGATTTGACCTAAAGCTTAATGCAATATTGCGAATATGGACAGGTTCATATATATAGATTTATAGAACGTATTTTTTTATGAAATCCAATATTAGATCGGACCTAAATCGTTACGTTTGTTTGTTCGTAGAAATTTAAACCGAATATTTATCAAAAATAATAACGAATAGTGGCGTTAAAAAGTTCGTGTTTATTAATATAAATATTTTTTTTATATTTTTATACCACATCATTGACGTTGTGTAAAGTGAATTTTTTTTTAAGTTTTCGAGCTGTTTGTGATTTTTGTTGTTATTGGTTGTTGCAGAGTCTTGAAGAAGGGATTATACGATGGGGGAAACAACGCAGCACATGTTGTCGGTGGGTCAGAAACCCTCCGGAAAGTCGAAACAGATCACCCAGTACCTGGCCGCAGTTGCAGGTAAGAAATTACTCTTTTTATTTATTTACTAACGCCCAAATGCGCTTTTACATAATATATTATATATTTAATATTAGATTACATATTACTTTGTTAATACACATATTAAGAACGATTCCATGACAGTTAATCTCTCGGCATACTTATGTACAATATGCAGTCGGTTTAGGAAAATACGGTATACCTACGTACACAAAATATAACTAAGTGTACCGCCGAATAACAAAATTCTTCTCAAATAAAAAAATCTTTAAATTAGAGCTGGATTTAAGTTAATTTTAGTTCGGGTTTTTAAAGTAAAGTTGTTGTGATCTCTCTAAGTAAATCTCTTTAGGTAGTTTGTTACTTACTAGCTATAAATATTATTCGGCTGATTTATAAAGCGCTTTTTTCGTAAAATATCACCTCAAGGGCGTCATCTGTCTATAAATGTCTCTGGGTTTGTTTTTTATACTATCTACAGTTTTATTCCGAGATTAATGCAATTTGGCATACTTGACCTTCAAAACAAGAGGAGGTCACGGTCTGTATGAGATTTTCCACCAAACCACCACTATCACATTTTCCCACCCTCTAAATATCAGAATAAAGCCCGGGTTACGCTGAATTCAGATAATTTATAAATCGTATAATACGTGAAAGTTTCAATCTCTAGAGTTATAAATACCCTTTGTATTTACTAAATTGGGTTGTTGGGAGGCCGAAGGAAATGGGTAAGGGAAGTATGAAGGCTGGGAAGTACTTAGCTATTCAGATCTGGTCCCCAAGCACGGCTATAACCATTTCAAGCAACTTAAAGAAAAAACTACTTTAAAGAATTCATGAGTTCTAACACTACATTTTAATTATTAATTTTTGCATTTCAAAATTTTAATTTCCATTTGTATTTCTATTTTACTTTAAAATGTTGTTATTTTTTTCTCTTAGTTTTTCACTAAATTTATATATGTTTTTAATTTTGATTTATATAATTATATGTTTTAATTTATACAGAACACTTGAGTTCTTAACATTTAATTTTTATTATTAATTTTTGTATTTCAAAATTTGAATTTGAATTTTCATTTTTACTTTTCTTTAAAATATGGTCTTTTTTTTCTCTTTAGTTTTAAGTATTTCTTAATATTTTTTGAAATGTTAAAATATTAAATGTACGACTACCACAACACGGGCTTAGCCTAGTGTGGTAGCCAAAAAAAAACCAAATATCTGTTACTAATAAAAAATATATGAAATAAAAAAAATAAAAAATAAAATAAGCAACGTTTTCTATCTTGAAGTGGTCTAACCAAGGCGATACTTGGTGTGCTTAGTGAATTGTATCGCACGGTTCCTTGATAACGCAACAAGGTGGCATTTCAACACCATTTGAAAATTCATTAAAATTGAAGTTTTTTTTTTTAAATAACTTTTAACCTAACCTAACATAACCTACTTAACCAAGTTGTTTTTTTTTTCATCACTTTTAATGACTTCTCAAAAGAGTGATGAAGTTGTACATGGTTGAGTCACCGTGTCGTACATTTTTTTTACATTAGCTCCACACATGAGTCCCTGAGACAATTTCCCTCGGGGCCTGTCATCTTTGGGGATGCTGTGTAGAGGGTCTTTTTAGGGAAAGGAAAGAGATGAAGATATAAAGGGTAGAGGAAGGAAAAAGGTATGAGAGGTGGGTAGGAATCTGGGGGTCAGCGTGCCCAGGAGACATATGAATCTATTCCTCCCACTGCGGTACAAGTGCGGCTGGGGAAGTCAAAAGGTCTCAACCAGTCTCCCGATCCGTCCCGCCACGCTGGGTGAGCAAAAGCATCCGCCACCTAGACCTACACAAACCTCACCCCATGATCTCGGGCACCCCTGCTAAGTCACCAAACGTAGCGAACTACTTAGGGTGACCTATGGCAGAGGTGTTGGTTATCCAATAAATGGTTCCCGGAGCGGCGGTACCCATACCCGCCTTCCAAAAATGCTTGGGTTGTAATATCAAATAATCACGTTAATGATAGTTATAATTTGATAACATACAGATTGATAGTGTCAGTGACAGTCTTTTGGTCTTGACGAAAAAAAACCTTCTGACTACTGTAGTTTTTTTCTGTGAGGTTTTTGTTGTTGGTTAGATAACCCTATCTTTTTTTAAATGACATAACTAATAAGATGTCTGTATTCTGCGTCCGTTTCAGCACTTAGCGACAGTTTCAATAACAATGCCAGATGTTTTGATCAACAAATAAACATAACAATTGTTAATAATTGTGGCCCGTTAGTTGTATCAGACACCCGAATCAACATCTGCTAGTCTAGTTTATTGATTCTCGAAGCAGCGGAATTGACAGGCCAATAATTCATCCACAAGTCCCAATAATTTATTAGTGGGTCACCCGAAACAAAAAAAAAACTTCTTTATAATTCTAAGAGCATACATACTAAAATATGTATTTACACAACTCTTTAGAAGTTGTTATGATCTGTGGAGTTTTTCGTTGGTTGCACAATTATAGCTGGTGCTAATAAGTCATAAAATCAAAAACCTTTCACCTTCACTGTAAATATCTTTTCATAAAAATTATCCAGCCCTAAAAAGTCCCAATTCTCCATTCTTTCAAAATAAATATCAACTCTTTTGCCTCTAATCTTCTCATAAGTGTAATACTAACAGTGATGGGGGTAGCAAATGTAAAATCATGCAATGTCCAGTGTTTTAATATTATGTCCTCCGCGTGCAAAGCCGTAACTTTTCCAAGCATAAACCTTCTAATTACAGTCAGCCTTACTAAAAAAATTATTGCAATAACATAAATAAACCCCGTATACACTAAAACACGATAACATTACTAATAAGATTTGATCTTAAAATGTATTTTAAGTCTGGCAACAATGCAATTTTTCATACTGTAACAGCCTTAATAAATAAAAAAACCAAAGCGCGACCGATTAACTGTGTTATTGCAATAACATAAATAAACCCCGTATACACTAAAACACGTTTCATTACCAATAAGCTTTCTGATAAATAAAGATCTGACAACGTCGTATATGGTTATAATTTACTAGGAAAAAATGTTGTTTTAATTATTCTCCGCCAGGGGCATTATTGGAGCGCGTGTGCATCAACGGCCCGCGATGAAAACACAGCTTGGTGTGTTTATGGCGTGATCAGGCGGGATGTCGAAAATTTTGTTAGATGTTGTGATTTTACTTAATAATTTCTATTGTAGTGACGAAATTACTGTTCTATTCATATAATTGATATATTTACCGTGTTATTTATGTGGTTTACATCAGTTTAATCAAGTTATTGTACAAACGCCGTACTTTCAAAGTTGAACTGTCAGAATATTGTTTTATAGGTTACATAAAAGATAAAATTTACATTTTAAGATCTTTATTTTAAAACAATTTCTTAAATGTGATAATTTTTTATAATATTAATATCTAATACATGTGTTCGTAAACGTATCAAAGAAATTAACGTCTTTAGAGATGCAAGAAATCTGTTTTAAATGTCGGTATTTTTCTAAGTTATTTTTTTGGCAATAAAAAAAAACTTTGAAATTTTTTATTATTTTTTTATTGTATGCACGACGAAAAAGTGAGGTGATAGTTTCCTTCCAAATTTATTACATAAAAGGACTGTGTTTTTGAAATTTTGATTTTTTTTTAAATTTCTCTACATTTTGGTCAAAAATGTTTTGGGAGGAAATTTTTTTCCTTTTTTTCCATTTTTTTCCGAGTTTGAATCTTAAAATATGGCAGTTTTTGAAAACTAAAGTGTATTTCAAATACACAAACCTAAAAGGTAATTTAATCTAGTTTTCATAAATGGTATTTGTTTTTACGACACCTTCAAAAATAAGAAATATATAGAACGTTCAAAATACTTTGGTAAAATTACAAATACGTTCGGACATCAATCGTTAAAACAGAGATAAACTACCCTCTCAGGCCGTGTAAACTATGTGTATTTCTTTCAATGAACAATTTTTTAATAAGTAATGTTTTCACATCCGCGGCCGTTGGTCAATTTAATAAAATTTTCACTGGGTTTTTTAGTAAGGCTGTTATTTTATCACGCGTTTACACAAGATAGATAGAGGTACGGTGTACAACAAATTTGTAGAAAGAGCCAATGAGTACAAAAAGGTTGACAACCGCTGATCTAGGGAATAATGTACTATAACATTATTGGATTGTGGTTAATGCGAAATTTAATACTCCTGTTTGAACTCTGGTTAACGGTATTAATTCTATGTTTCTCAAATATAACTTATCCTCATACGACGACTAACTCGACTGCAATAGATTTATAACCATGGTCTCAATGTCTAGAGGTAGACCACCTCGACTTGCTCACGGAAGTCAAGGGTTCAACTCTCGTAAACTTTAAGCACATACCGCCTTAGTGGTTTGTCAAGAAAACCAACCGGTTCGGTTCCCGTTGCATTGCGAATTAGTGGTGTGTGAATCGATTCATTCGATTGAACGAATAGACACAATTGCTCTCGGAAAATAAAGACTATGCAATTTTGGATTCGATTTGGTCCTAAATAAAAAAATTCTAACTTTATTTTTTAAATCTGGCAACATCGCAATTTGCATGCCACGCATGCGCAATTTTATTATTTTTTTCCGCTGTGTTCGCTATAAGCATTGTACCATTATTTAGGGTGACTGTGTTGTAAATGTCGCCCTAAATCGTATTTTTGTTCGTAGACTAGTCAATTTACTATTATATTCAATTTATTTACAACTTATTTGTGTTATTTTTCATCAGTTTCAGTCAAGTAATCATACAATAATTGCATGTTTTCATGTGTACTTTGATTGGAGGCGTCTACTAATGTCTACAGGAATTCCAAAAACTGAAAAAATCGAACTAATATCTATGAGGACTCCAGTTACTAATATCTACAGCCTGTATGTCTGACGAATATCTACAGCTCATATGTTGAACTAATATCTACGAACTTCAGAGTGTTGATTAATATCTACATAGCGTAGGTTGAACTAATATGTACAGAGCTTAGGTTGGACTAATCAGCTAAATGTGTCCAATAGTCCGATATTATGGATTTTTACATACATACATACATAAATTAAGTTTTGTAAACTACATACGCAATATTAAGTTATTCCAATATGCTATACATAATTGCAAATCCAACCTCTGCCAGTGCTGTAGATATTCGTCAACACTTTGGTTCCCATAGATATTAGTCAGCAGTTTGAGCTGTAGATATTCGTCAACACTTTGGTTCTCATAGATATTAATACGATTTTTTCAGTTTTTGGAATTCCTGTAGATATTAGTAGACGCCTCCTCTATGAGAACCAAAGTGTTGACGAATATCTACAGCTCAAACTGTTGACTAATATCTATGAGAATCAAAGTTTTGACGAATATCTACAGCTCAAACTACTGACTAATATCTATGAGAACCAAAGTGTTGACGAATATCTACAGCACTAGCAGAGGTTGGATTTGCAAATAATTATAGCATATTGGAATAACGTAATATTGCGTATGCAGTTTAAAAAACTTAATTTATGTAAGTATGTATGTAAAAATCCCTAATATCGGACTATTGGACACATTTAGCTGATTAGTCCAACCTACGCTCTGTAGATATTAGTTCAACCTACGCTCTGTAGATATTAGTCAACACTGGGACCGTCATAGATATTCGTCCTACATTAGCTCTGCAGATATTAGTCAACACTCTGAAGTTCGTAGATATTAGTTCAACATATGAGCTGTAGATATTAGTATCTGGAGTCCTTTGATTTATGTCTTTATACGGTTAAACCAATATTAAAATTGAGTTTTATTTTCTTAATTTTATAAGGATTTCTTGAAAGTTATATTTTTTTATAACATAAGTAACGTATGTTGGTAAACATCGATCAAAGAAATAACCGTTTTAAGATGTGCAAGCGATGCGTTCTACATGTTAGTTCTTTATATGTTATTTTTTGGTTTTAAAATTCGATGACAGGAAGTCACGAAAAATATATTTTGAACTTGATGTATTGAGGCTCTGCAACCGGGCCCGAAAAAAAGAAGATGGAGAGATACGAAATTACGAATGTTAGAGGAGAGTGCTAACATTTACAGCGACAAAATCGATGCGAAAATTGCGAAAATGTTTAATAAAACACGACTCGTTTAAAATAGAGCAAAAATCTCACGGGCATTATCTTAAACAGCATTTAAAGAAACACTGTGAATTTTTTCATACATATAACTTGTAAAATAACTGAAGCAAACGTGTTAATAATAATTTTTGGAGCATACTCTGCGATTTTTTTCTATCGAGGGAATCTATCTATCTATCTATCTTCTTCTTCTATTTTCTATATAAATCTATATCTATCTATCTATCTTTTCTTTATATAAATAAAAATGAATCACCGAAATGTATGTACGCGCATAACTTCCGAACGACTGCACCAAATTGGATAATTCTTTTTTTTGTGTGTTCGTTATTGTCAGGACAAGGTTTGTATACAACTACTGGTGAGCTCTGGCATTATTAAATTGAATACAACAATTGCAGTAGATAGCATGCGAGCTGTTTGAAAACTGAATGTACCGGGACTGAATGGAATGCGAGAGGGGGAGGGGAACTCGGGTAGGGGGTTCGCGGGAGGAGGAGGGGGAGAGGAACCCGGGAGGGGGAGGGGAAATGGGGAGGGGGGGTTCGCAGGACGAGGAAAGAGGGGGAGAGAGAAGGTGGAGGAATCCGAGTGGGAACGTGAGAGGGGAAGGGGACGCAGAAGGGGAACGGGACGAATGGGAAAGGACACGCAGGGAGAATCAATTTATTTATTAAATGGCATAGCAACGCATGCCGGGGACCAGCTAGTTTTATATAATTTACGTTTCGGCGCGGCCAAAGTCTAGATATTATCTTCAAGAATAACATATATTTTTAAGAGCTTTAAAACTTACCGTGTTTAAGGGAAATATGTGATAAATCGGTACAAATCCGGGTTGCGGACCCTTAAGGTATCGATTATCAATGATCTATTTAATTGATTCACTCGAATATGACTAGTGTTAATATTCGTTGTCTTGATTGTACTGTTTATCCTATATTATATCCGTCTTATACTATATATAAAAATATAAATATTATGTCTCATTGGTAACACGTTCGCATTATTCTGTCATCGCCGACATTTTTCTATAAATGATTCAATTCCAGCCGAGGTATGCATTATTAATTAAATATTCCTATTAATTATGCATTAGTTGCAATATTATTGCAAAACGTTGATTTGCTATGATTAGGTTTTGCAAATCCCACACCTTTTTCGAATGCCGCGGGATTGCGGGATAGAATCTATAATGTCAACAGTATATTATAAAAAAAGACATTGAATATGTAAAATGGTACGTAATGTAAGAGGAAGTTTCATATCAATCATCTTTGGTGCTAGAAACATTATAAAGAAGATATTAAAAAACTTAACGTTATGCGTATTTTAAAAAGACTACATAAAAGCTTAAAAAACTTAGTTACTGACTTTTGGGAACTTTGGTTCTCGCTTATCATGTGATTCACAACTCTCATAAAACAGCATATTTTTGGTGAAAATTTACTTACTATTTTTTCAATCCCGCAATCCCGCAAATCCCGCACTTGAAAATACAACAATTGCGCGGGATCACATATTTCTGACAACCTGTGGGATTGCGGGTTGAGGGATTGTGGGATTGCAGGATTGCGGGATTGCGGGATTGCAGGATGCGGGATTGCAGGATTGAGGGATTGCCCTATGATAATGGAGAATTCTTCCACACATAGTTCTAGTGTAGAATTTTATTGTGGGGAAAAAATAATATCCTAGTCTAATACTAATATGATTTATTATTATTTCTGATCTAATAACAAATGTATTTTTTATATTGTTTGTTATTATGTTTATATCACTTATTAATGTTTATATTACAATTATTGATGATTATGTGCTCTCGTATGTCGCACTATCTGGGTTAGATGATAGCAGGATCCGGAGTCTGCCTTTTTGTTTTCAATAACATAACCTATTTTGCATAGAAACAAATAATTTTAAATGATATTATATTATTTATAATATTAAAGCTGATCGGTTTAAATCTTGGTTTTACTGCATTCACTTCACTACTTATATATTTTTCCTACTTACGTTCTAACTAAGATTGTGATCGTATGGTAATTTTCCTGGGAAATGTGCTCTAAGGGAAATTACAAATAAAATTCGTGATAATATCGCGAAATTGTGAATTTTCTGATTATCTGATAGAGAAATATGGTACGTTAAAATTTGTTCATCAATCTAAAAATATTACACGAGTTTATGCTTTTTGCATTTTTTAATGCAGTGAGAAATTACTTTTAAAATAATTTTGTGTTAACTAACTTTAATTAAATTAATTACGCATTGTCGGCTGTATTTACATCACATTTTACTCCAAATAGTGTCAGGAATCACTGGATAAAAACTAAGCAAAGCATGTCCCTTAACACCATGTACACAATTTTATTTTATAATTTTTTTTTTACATTAACTCCACACAGGAGGCCCTGAGGAAAATAATTTCCCTCAGGGCCTGTCATCTGGGATGCTGTGTGGAGGGTCTTTTTGAGGAGAGGAAGGAATGAAAATTGGTCTTGAAGAGACCAATGTTGTAGGAAGGAGGAAACACAGAGGCCGGCAAATCATTCCACAGCCGAGCTGTTGAACACAAGAACGAGTCGAAGAAACGACCCGTTCTCATGTGACAAATGTCAACCGTGTACAAATGTTGGGCACGCGTTTGGCGTGTTTCCCGACTATGCACCGGTGCCGAAGGGATCAATGATGCTAGTTCCTCGGAGCATCTTCCATTGTAATACCGGTAGAACAGGGATAGCATTCCCACCCGACGCCTGTGCTCTAAAGATTGCAATCCGTCTGTTAAGATGGGAGAATCTATCAAACGGGCCGCACGTTTCTGCACAGAGTCGAGGGTATTTTTCAGGTATTTTGGAGCTCCAGACCAGAGATGGCTGCCAAATTCAACCGTGGGGCGTACTTGTGATTTGTACAAGGTTAGCAGTTGTGTACTATTAAAGTATCTGCGGGCCCTGTACAGTACGCCCAGTTTTTGGGAGGCTAACTTTACTCTGGCTTCTGAGCTGGTCACTTAGGGTTACACCAAGCATATCAACGGAGGGCCTGTTCGGAAGATTGCTTCCGTTGAAAGAGACTAGATTTTCATTACGATCCCTTTTAGACGTAATCAGACAAAAATGGGTCTTTGAAACATTAAATTCAACGAGATTATTTTTACCCCAAGAGAAAACACTCTCGAGGTAACCGTCCATTCTTTGCTTCAAAGCCCTACGAGCTGTTGGAGTTTGTGAAATATTGAAATAACTCTTTAATTTTTTTTATAAATTTTGATAGTTATTCCCAACAATGTAATAAATTGAGAAGAAGATAATTACTAATAAAATAAAGATCGACAAAAATCATGTGAGACAAAGATCCTGGTTTCGTTTCCCAGTTGTGACCGTTACGTTTTAAATATCTGTGTCTTGTTGTCTTTCATATTTCATTTAGATTTAAAAGTATTATCTTTTTCTACATTGGTTAAAAAGATACGTTACCTGTGGGTACATTTTTTAACAATTTTTTAGACTTGTATATTATTCATAGACGCATCTTTATGCATGGTACAAAATTAATTTAAATAAATGAACTTTGCCATCTTCTATACATCATTTGGTTGACAATAAATTATTTACACAGTGATTTCAACGGACGATACTGCTGACACTTTGACCTTCTTGTATGAAGATATCTTCATTATTTTTATTGTCTGATGCCGTTATAATATATACCTATAATATAATACGTACTATGTTCTGCTTGTTCCGTGCCCGGCGTTGACAGGGATTCAAAATTGTAGTTACAATTTTTTTTAATGTTTTTATATCAATACCGCACAAGAGTCCTAACTGCTCCCGCCTGGAGCCAGTGAGACTATGGCTTCCCCAATTTTGGGGTATGTTGTGAGGCTGAAAGTAGTGGGGAGAGGAAGGAGATAGGGAAGAGGAATATGGGGAAGTACCTGGCTATTCAGATTTGGTCACCAAACACGGCTAAAGCCAATTCAAGCAACGTTTCAATTCTGAATGGTGGTCTTACACCAGGGCGATTCTGAGAGTATCTTCCACTCTGGAACGTGCCGCAAATATACTATATATTATTTTAAATGAATAAATTGTGAAATAACACAAATTAATAAAATAAAATTTATTTGCCATGCCGGGATTCTTTCCCGTGACCTCGGAATGCCATTTCAAGCAACGTTTCAATTATGAATGGTTGTCTTACGCCAGGGCAATACTGGGAGAATCTTCCACTCTGGAACCTGCAAATACATTAAAAATATAGAAGTACAATGTTATTGTTTAAATATTTATTATTATTATTATTATTGTATCAATATTAACCCCTTTTGACCTTTTTTTATATAAAACAACTTGCGCATAGTAACAGTAAATATATGATTTAGTATAAATTAATAATTCAATTAATATAATTATGGATTTTGTTTTGAAAACTTTACCGATAATAAATTATGTAACCAAATAAATATTTTTATTTCGGTGTGTAATCCTTGAAGCTAATTATAATCTGTATCTAATGAAGGTTAAATTTAAATAAACCGCAGGTCAACGGTTAGGTTTTTTTTAACCTCTGCATTGTGGTTAACTTTAATTAATAATAATAAAAATGTATTTCTTGGGTTTTAACTATGAAAGAAACTCTAAACTTTTAGTGAAAACTTCTTTAGCGCCGTTGTGATTTGAAACTCGATGAAACGAAAAATAGCGACAATAAAAAGAGACAAACACATACATCTACAGGATTTAGCCTGCGAGAGAATGACACGGTATAATCGGTCTCCTCTTTTGCGGTGCTTCGTAGCCTCCCCACTGTCATCTACTTTAGTTTTATGAAGGTTTCACTTCTACGAAAAATAGCAATAAAAAGAAACAAACACATACATCTATAGTCTGCCAGAGAATAAGACAGTATAACCTGTCTCCTCTTTGTGATAAAATCGAATATTTATTTTTTGGTTCTCTATCTAGTGTAGATTTGCCAGTTTCCCTATTGTACAACGGGTTTCCGAACACCGTATATAAGCGCAAGATGGATTGGTATTGCCAGCTGAAAATAGATACATTTTCTTAGAAATTTGAAGATTGGACGTTCTTAGAAAATTAAACATGATGCTCGATCTGACAGTTTTTGGTGCTTCAGAAAACATCTGAATTTCCCTTAAAAGTTAATAAAATAAATCATAACCCAGCAATTTAAAGTTAGACCCAAGACAACGATTTAAATCTATGAATCATGGAACAACCGGACCTAATACAATCAAAGTGTGATTTAATCAGATACATAAATTTTGTGGAAGGGTTTTTCTTTTTTTCGATTGTATTATATATCTATAAGATAATTTTACACGTAATAGATAAATGATATTAAAGATACGTAACAGATGTGTCGTGATCACGTAAAAAAAATCAGTGAGAGAGGTTTTAGGGTGGCACACCTGTTTCCGGCCATACAAGAGCGAGACAGGTGATCCCGCATATAAAAGGAGATGCAGGCCTCTCCTCACTCTCTTTTTCCAACCGCCAACACGTTAGTTAGGACGTATTTATAGCCATTACTTATAATAAATATCCATATCGCCAATACGCGCATTATTTATAAATAACCTCGCCTACACTCGAGTCTGTATTTAACAGTGGCGCAGCCTACGGTACACGATTCTGCACAATACGGCAGAAATATCGCGAAAAGAATCGACGCGCAAAAAAATTTGGCACAAAAATTTGGCAAAAATACGCGGTAACATTATTATTTCGGGTCGGTAAGAAAGGCCGGACCGAAATTATTCCAACACTTCACTGCAAGGAGTGAAGTGCAAGAAGACACTGGAGCCAGCCAGCTTTTCGGAAGGGGGAAGCACGGGAGGTCCAGCGTCAATCGACATCTCTGAGGGTCAAGGATCGGAGATCCAGGTCGCAGGAGTGATCTGGGGTAGCCATCGGTGTTACTGTGTGACGGGTCTGGAAGGAGCCATCAATTCACAGGGTCAAGGAGCAGTTTCCGGAGCAGGGTCCAGGGAGCAGACGGCAGAAGAAGAAGCCTCATTGGGAAGTTTTTGTTTTTTCTGTTTTCTTTCTCTCTATTTGGGTACCTTCTGGGCATTGGGAACATGGAGTCTCGAGGATTGGAGTCCTTCAGTTTGCGTGACGGGAACTGGGAGAACTTCAAGGTCCGCCTCGGACAATTTCTCCTCGTGAATGATGAAAAGTTTGCATCGGATGATAAAAAAAGGGCTATTTTCCTGAATGCATTGAAAGATGATTGTTTTTCCTTATTGGTTAATTTGTGCATTCCTAAAAAGGTAACAGATATTAAGTTAGAAGATTTGATATCTAAACTTGATGAGTATTGTTGTTCAACGAAATGTTTTTTTGAAGAGAGATCTAAGTTTTACAGTGCTAAACAAAGAAATGACGAATCAATCCGTGAGTTTGCAGTGCGGTTAAAGTCTCTTTCTACTAATTGCAAATTTGGGAATAGTTTATCAGTAAATTTAAGGGATTTCTTTGTTTTGGGTTGTAAACCAGGAAAGGTAAGGGAAAAATTATTTCTCGAGGGTGAATTACACTCGTTCGAAAAATGTTTACAAGTCGCCGAGTGCATTGACCTCGTAGCTTCAACTCAAGCGCAGTCCCGAGTTGATAATACGGTTTACGCTAATGTACAGCTCAAGGCCGGTCGACTCTCTTTTAATAATTCGCGTGTGAAAGACAGAGACGTGAAGCGTTTCGGGCATAGCAACAGGGCACGGTCACAGTCGCCAGCGAACGCTGTGAAACAAAATTGTACCGTTTGTGGTCACAATAATCACATCGCGACGGAATGTAGATATAAAAATTATTTATGTAAAATTTGCAGTACGAAGGGTCATCTCGCAAAACAGTGCAAGCGTTCCTCAACACGTAAGAGTGTGAATACCTTGTTGTCGGACACAAAGTTGGGTGAAGTTAATAGTGTCGAACCATTTTTTATTGAAGTTTCACTAGACGGGATCAAGAGTAAATTCATGGTAGATTCTGGAGCATCTTGTTGCGTAATTTCCAAGGAGTGTTATTTCAGTAAATTCAGTAGAATCAAGCTAGTGCACGAAGACATTAGTCTACGGGGTTTTGACAATACGCTCGTGAAAGTGGTAGGTACAATTACGCCACAAGTGGAATTTAACGGTCAGTGTCACAATTTGAAATTTGTTGTTGTCACAAGTGCTTCGTTATCGATAGTGGGGCGTGATTTTATGAATCTTTTTAACGTCGGGATTAACGGAATCGTAAACAGTATAAAACAGAATACTTTGAAGCAGCGATTAGTAAAAAAATTCCCGGAAGTTTTTACGGATAAACTAGGAAAATTTAATAAGTACGAAGTGAATTTAACTTTAAAAGAGACCGCTATTCCGATATTTCGTAATCACAGAGTTATGCCGTTCGCTTTGAAAGAAAAAGTCGAAAGGGAGTTAGATAGTTTACTGTCAGACGGTATTATAGAACAAGTCCAGTTTAGTGAGTTTGCAAGTCCAATTGTTCCAGTAATTAAGAAAAACGGTAGTATTAGATTATGTGGTGATTATAAATCGACAGTGAATAATCAGTTATTAGTTGACAAATATCCATTACCTAGGATAGAGGAGCTATTAACGAAAGTAAATGGTGGGAAAGTTTTTGCAAAAATCGATCTTAAATCGGCGTATAGTCAATTTGTTTTAAAAAAGGAGTGTAGGCGTTTTACAACAATCAATACCCATTTAGGATTGTTTCAGTATAAGCGGTTAGTGTACGGGTTATCTCCCGCGCCAGCTATATTTGCAAAGGCAATGGCAAATTGTTTGTCAGGATTACAGAACATGACGTTTTATTTGGATGATATTATCGTGATAGGGGAAGACGAAGACGATTTAGAGAAAAACGTATGTGTCGTGTTAGAAAGGTTGAAACATTGTAATCTAACAGTGAATAGTGACAAGTGTGAATTCAATTTAAAAGTTATTGAGTTTTTAGGTTATAAAATAAGTGAACAAGGGATTCAACCGTGTGAACGGAATAAAGAAGCCATTTTAAATGCACCAGCACCTAGTGATTTAAATAATTTAAGAAGTTTATTAGGTATGATTAGTTATTATCGTAATTTTATTCCAAATATGGCAAATATATTGTCACCATTATACGAATTACTTAAAAAAGATGTTAAGTTTCAATGGGGTACGGAACAAGAAAATAGTTTTGCGATAATTAAAAGAATATTAACTTCGGATAGGATTTTAACGCATTTTGACGAAAATATACCTGTGAAACTTGTCACAGATGGTAGTTTTAATGGGGTAGCAGCAACATTACTTCATAGGTTTCAAAATGGCGTAGAAAGACCGATTGGGTTCGCAAGCAGAACTTTAACTAAAGCGGAAAAGAATTATTCTATTCTAGATATTGAAGCAACAGCAATTATTTTTGGAATTAAAAAGTTTTATCAATATTTGTACGGCAGAGAATTTATTTTAGCTGTGGATAATCAGCCGTTAGTGAGAATTTTAGGTGAAAATAAAGAAGTACCTAAGATTGCCGCGTCAAGGTTACAGAGATATGCTATTATGTTAGGTTCGTTTAATTTTAAAATTGAATATGTAAAATCGAAAAATAATTGTTCAGACTTTCTGAGCAGGTGTCCGATTGAAAAGGTTAGCTGTGAAGATGAGATAGAGTCTGATTACATTAATTATTTCGAGAATAATGGGTTTAATTTGTCTTTAGACGTGATAAAAAGCGAAACCGAAAAGGATGATGTGTTAGGTCAAGTAAAAAATTTTCTTATCGAAGGTTGGCCAGCATCAGTAAAAAAGGCACAAAGTGGTAACTTTACTAGAATTTTTTGGGAAAAAAGGTTAGAATTGTCTTTGATAAATGGGTGTGTTTTATATCAACATAGGGTTGTTGTACCTGAGTCTTTAAGACAAGAGGTTTTAAAGATGTTACATAGATCTCATTTAGGGGTTTTTAAGACTAAAGGTATTGCAAAAAGCTTTGTCTGGTGGCCAAAAATTAATCAAGATTTGGAGAAAATAACGGAAAATTGTAGAGATTGTTTAGAAATTAAACCAGAATCACAAAAGAGTTCTTTAGCAGTGTGGCCATATGAACCTGAAGTATGGTTCAGGGTACATATTGATCATGGTAGTT
The DNA here is from genome assembly GCA_917880885.1 of Limnephilus marmoratus. Classification (NCBI taxonomy): domain Eukaryota; kingdom Metazoa; phylum Arthropoda; class Insecta; order Trichoptera; family Limnephilidae; genus Limnephilus; species Limnephilus marmoratus. Next base: position 35,066,946 of record OU862926.1, read on the forward strand.
TGTATAACAAAAATTTTTTAGTGGTGGTAGACTCTTCTTCAAAGTGGATTGAGTGTCTGGAAGTAAACAGTCTGTCTTCAAAAGAAAATATCGAAATACTTCATAGATTATTTTCGCAATTTGGTTTTCCTGCAACTTTAGTTAGTGATAATGGTACGTGTTTTTGTTCTGAGGATTTTGAAAATTTTTGTAAGAAAAATGGGATAGAACATATCACTAGTCCAGTCAATCACCCTAGTAGCAACGGGCAAGCTGAAGCTACAGTAAAGACTTGTAAAAATTTCCTTAAAAAAATTTGTAAACATAATGGATTTCCTTCAGATTATAAAGAAAAGTTAGGTAACTTTTTAGCAGACTATAGGAATACAGTTCACGCAACAACAGGATGTGAGCCATCTGTATTATTAATGGGTAGAAAAATTAGAACAGTATTTGACTCTCTGATTCCAAGGAAAATTGAGGATAGAACGGGTAGTTCAGGTTCTACTCGACGAAACAAAGTAATAAAAAAGGTTACTCAGAGCCAAAACAATCAGAAAAGACAATATAAGGGTAGAGTTAAATCAGGTTTTAATATAGGTCAGAAAGTAATGACTAGAGATTTCAGATCTCAGGGTAATAGGTTATGGGTCCCTGGGGTTATTGTGGATAAAAAAGGTAGTAAAATATATTTCATAAAAATTAACAAGTCTAATATGGTGTGGAAAAGACATTTAGACCAGCTAAAGGAATTACATGTTTCATGGCAGGAGGAAGATAACCAGGAATTCGCGTCTGACACGTTGGAATTGTCGACGGACGAATTAGATCTCTCCGGTATGTTACGTAATAGAAGTGTCTCTAATTCTGTTTCTCCATGTTTCAGGTCTAACCCATGGCAAGGAAGGCTTCGGCCCAGGTGACAGCACTTCGCAGTCGAAATGGACAGAAATGGACAGAAGGGAAACAGAAAGAACAAAAACAAATGTTTTGTTAATTTTAAATGTAATGTGTTAATTTTAAATGTGAAATATGAAATATAAAATATATTGTATGAAATATGTAGCTATAGGTATCACTTATGTAGCCAGGATTCTCCCGTTTAAGTAGGGGAGGATGTGAGAGAGGTTTTAGGGTGGCACACCTGTTTCCGGCCATACAAGAGCGAGACAGGTGATCCCGCATATAAAAGGAGATGCAGGCCTCTCCTCACTCTCTTTTTCCAACCGCCAACACGTTAGTTAGGACGTATTTATAGCCATTACTTATAATAAATATCCATATCGCCAATACGCGCATTATTTATAAATAACCTCGCCTACACTCGAGTCTGTATTTAACACTGCTCTATGTAAGATTAAAAATATATATATCTGCGTCACTGTATAACGTTGCTACTTAAGATATTTGGCGTGAATTACATTGTAATTAGACAGAATCTTCGGATATCGATCTTAAAATGACTATCTAACTTTTGACATTGAATTGTCTCTCCTTATACCGTAAACAAATCTTATATAGTTGCTATGTACACCAAGTTGTGATGATATTAATTTTGATTATGTTCGTATATGGTTTTTCAATATTCGGTAATTCTGGGAAATTTTATGATGGTTAAAGATTTACCGGTAAAAATTTACTTGGAATTTCAATTTTGTTTTGCGTCAGATGTAGCTTTTTGTGGTTAAGCCTCGATGACACACGGCGAGTTACAAGCCACTATCTACTAAGTTTTAAAAGCGAGTAAATCGGCGAGTGAGATTGTCATGATGACACACAAAGCTGTCCACCAGCTCAGAAGCGTAGGAAACTGAGGCCGCTGCTAGCGCCAGTAACAAGAATAATGACGCCTGCGTGAACTAATTCTTCATATATTTGACAGTCGAAATCAGCTGTTTATCGGAAGCCATGTTGGAAACATAAATAAACCAATCACGAGCAAGCGGAGCAAGCGTGTAGGCGAGTAAAGTTGACGACCTTTCAACGTTTTTTCGTAGATTGTCAACAATCTGCTAGTCGCTGCTAGTTAGCTAGTGACACGATGACACTGGGCGAGTTTACTAACAGATATATAGTGAATTTCTCAGATAGTAGCTTGTAAACTAGCCGTGTGTCATCGAGGCTTTACCGTAAATCGTTTTTTTTTTTTATGTGAATATCGCACGACATTCCCAGCTGCTAACATCCGTCGTCCGCTGCCAGTGAGACTATGGCATCTCCAATTAGATGTTGCTGATGATGGTAGTTAGTTCGAAGAGGAAGGAGATTTGGAAGAGGAAGTTGGGGAAGTGCTTACCTGGCAAAATCTGGTCAACAAACACTAAAGCCATTTCAAGTAACTTTTCAATTCTGAATGGTGGTATTGCACCAGTTTGATACTGATCTTCTTCTTAGTGTTAGGTTAGGAATTCCAAATTAAAATTTTTACAGCTATTTACTCATGTGTTTGTGTTTCGAAAATTATAATTCATTTGTTTTTTCCTTAATTGTTTTTTTCCTTTGCGTCACTTAGTTTACAAAATGGAAAAATTTGAAATATCGCGTTATTTACGAGTACGAGTTCCACCGTGGCACCAGTGCTGCAGAAACAGCTCGAAGGATTAATGATGTGTATGGCGACGGTGCCGCAAAAGAAAACACAGTGCGTTATTGGTTCCAACGTTTTCGTTCTGGAAATTTCGACCTGCAGAACAAGCCCCGTGGACGGCCGGAGACCAAAGTTGATAATGAAGAATTAAAGGCTATTGTGGAAGCGGATCCATTGCAAACCATGTCCGAGTTAGCTGCAGGCTGCGGTGTTAGTGATAAAACTGTTTTAATCCACTTGAAGCAGATTGGGAAGGTGAAAAAGGTTGAAAGGTGGGTACCTCACGAATTGAGTGAAGCAAAACAACAAACGCGCGTTAGAACGCTAGACCACACACTGCACAACAGACGGCTACCATATTAGAGGAGCTTCAATTGGAATGTCTAAGACATCCACCGTACTCTCCGGACTTTGCCCCAACAGATTACCATTTTTTTCGAAATTTGGATAACTTCTTGCAAGGGAAACAATTGAACTCCGATGGGGCAGTCCAAACCGTCTTCAAAGATTTTATTGATTCCCGTCCGAATGGTTTTTTTAGTAAAGGGATCGATGAACTACATATGAGATGGCAAAAGTGCATAGATAGCAATGGTACATACTTTGATTAAATAAATATATTATATTTAAAAAAATCGACTTTATGTTCCTCCCATACAAAACGCCAATTTCATATGTAAGGACCTTAGATTAAACAAAAAATAATTATGTTTTTGCGTAGTTCTCAAACTTCTTTTAATAATGCTAGCAAGGGTACCCGGCTTCTCTCAGGGACTTGATATAAGATAGAACAGACGTTTTGAACCCACAACGGATCTTGCTTTATATATCTATGCTTGCCCTACCAATAATGGGTAACCCCACCCACACAAAAAAGGCTTCGAATGGTCCACAATGTTCCAGAACATTCGAGAGTGTTCTGGAATGTTCCACAATGAATTGGGGATGTTCTCGAACTTTCCAGACTATTCCAGAATATTCTACAACATTCGGGAATGTTTCGGAATGTTCTGGAATGTTGTGAAATGCTATCGAATACTCTCGAATGTTCAGGTAAAAACGGGAACGAACTTCATGGACAGAGGGTTACCACACCATATAACTTCCTTGATCGTACCGGGACTCGTGTTGAGTTTTAGCGGCACTCACGTTATAGTACTTTCTTTTAAAATATATAATGATTACTTTATTTTGTCATCTGAAAATCAGCAGACATGTTGATATTATGTAATTATATAACAAAAATGGACATTTTGGATTACCATCATGTTAAATAATTGATATATTACGAGTATTTTGATTAAGTCCTCAAGCAATCAATAATAATTAAAAATAATGAATTGGTTTTAGCTCAAGAATAGATCAGTCAAACTTCGAATGATTTCAAGTGATAGATATTTTGATAAACGTTGATTGTACATTATTTACCGTGCAATATGTCTTCAATCATGTCAATTAAATTGATTGTATTGTCATGAATAATACAAAATCTCTGGTCCATTTGATAATCTGCAGACTTGTAGACTCGCCTGTATTTTGGAAACGTCTGGACTACGTTCGTACTGGATGAGTTTCCGATAATTTTTTATGTAACGAAAGATTATATTTGTTATTAAATTGTGTAACAATATATACCTGAATATCTTACAAAATCATAAAGGTGCAATACGAGGGTTGTCCAAGAATTAAAGACCTTTATTGTTTAAATACTCGTGAGCTCACTTTGTGAGCCGTGGCACAAGGTCCTTTATTCCCTTGTACAACTCCGCCGCCAAAAATGTTCTCACCACTTCCTCCGTGTACTCGTCGGTCTCCAAACGTTTTCCGGCCAAATGTTGCTTTAGGTGAAGATTAAGATGGAAAACATATCATTGATTGCCTTTTCGATTCCGGTGTTAGGTGGTGAACCCATGTTTCAACCGATAAAAGCCTCGGCTTAGTTGGAAAAATGGTTCAAAAAGACCCGATTGCTTTCCATACGGTTTTGCTCATCACAATTTGGGCACCCAACGAGCACGCACTTTGCATACGCCAACTTTTTCCTCGAATCGATTGGATGGTGAACTTACTGAAGTCACGAACTTCAACAGGGCGGACTCCCTCCTGGTTAAGAAAGCGAATAATTGAACACACCTCGCAGGCGGCGGAATTCGACAGAGGAACGTCCGTCTCGAACGGACGCAAAGGTCGCACTGAAGCAGTTACCAAGCCGAATCACAGATTCTTTTCTTGAAGAAAGTCTGAGCTATACGCCATATTTAATTTAAAATTAGTAAAGGTCTTAAATTCTTGGACAGCCCTCATATAGTGATAAATATCTGAACTAACACTTTTTTACACTTTTATCATTGATTATACAGATAAAAGTGTAAAAAATTTCACCTACATAGAAACACGATTTTCCGATAACTGTATTATTGGGGAACGTTTCTGGTGAACTTATCATTTGCTTGTTACGTGATATATAAATGCAGCTTCATATTTGGGAATTAACTCAGTGATTAGAGCAGAGCCCGGACAAGGCTTAAGGTCATGTCATAACAAACTCTTAGATACGACCAAATCCTTTTCTGATTTTCTGTTTAAAATTTTCGTTTGAGAATTGCTAATATATATTGTCTTTAATGATTACTTTTCTTGTTTAGGCGTTTTTGTCTCCAAAATATAATTTTCCAGTTGTTACTTAGTATTTATGCAATGCCCTCTAGCATGCAATGGTAGAGTTGCGAAATTTTGTGCGTAATCAAATTTTTTGATATTTAGAAATATGCAGTTTTGTGAAGTTTGCTCCAACGCTTTAAATTACGAGTATAATCACGATGAAACAGAAAGACAGGGCAAATGTCAATTCTTGTCTTTGTTGGCAACACAGATTTTTCTATTATCAACCATTTGAATCCGTTAATTTGTATTCTGTCTTTGTTAATTTGTATTCTGTCTTCTCATTATTATTTTGGTTTGAATTGATCGTCTTTTCAAAATATCGTTTCTAGTTTTATTGAAGTTACAGAAAGTTTTCTTTACTGGATGCTTTCGCCAGAAAACTATAATATAAATAATTATCTGTTGTAGGTCCCATACGGTTTGCTTCGGAATTAATTTTAAAAAAATCAAACCATGACAGAAAACTACTGCACTCGTTGAACAAAACGAACGTTCGAATTGCGAACCGACCTTGCTCTATGCCTACAATACACGACATCTTCTTTCAGTCTGATTCCAATTAGATACCAAAGTCAACATTTTTCGCTTTACGCTATCGCTATTTTCATCTCTATTTTCATATCTAAGATTTCATTGTCATCACTGTAAACAACACATGAACCATGCTGTTTGCTGTGATGCCAACTGAAATCATAGATATGAAAATAGCGATTGCGTAAAGCGAAAAATGTTGATTTTGGTCCCTAATTGAAATCGGACTGAAAAAAGATGTCGTGTATTGTAGGCGTTACTTTCTTGCGCGATGTGATCATGTAACAATTTGGGAAACCGTTATGACGGATACTGTCACCCCGGGCACTATTTATTGGATAATCAAAACACCTAGGTCACCCTAAATGGTTCGCTTCGTTTGATGACTTAGCAGGGGTGTCCGGTTTCATGGGGAGAGGTCTGTATTGGTCTTGGCGGAGAAAGCGTTTGCCCATTTACAGGGTGGCGAATCGAATCGGGAGAGACTGGTTGAGGGAGATCTGATCTAAACCTCTCCAGTCGGACTCTCTCAACCCGTCGTCTTGCACCGCAAGTGAAGGGATCCATCATTCCTGGACATATTGACCCCAGATTCCTACTCATCCTAACCTTTTTCCTTTCCAGAATTTTTGCCTACACATAAATGTACACAACAAAGGCACATTGATTAAGTGCCAAGGCTAAATAATTGACCTGTAGGGGTAACCTCGAACCAAATTTCTTCTTTTAAATTTATAATGCGTAGCTATCAACAGAATGAACTGTTGAACGAGTTTTAAATTCACCCTATTGTTTTCCACTTGCTTTCAGAATAATAAGAATTTAAAAGTGTTTAAGCCAATTGAAAAGGTCCACGATTAATCAACGCCGTCCAATATAGGACAATTGAAAATTGGTCTCGAACTTGTGTCACTTTTGGTAAGATTGATATAAGAAATAATACTTTCAGAGGATGCTGCTCAACTACGAGTATGGCGATATACAGATGTTAACCAGTGGAGCGACAGCGCAATTTAAATTTTTTTTCTCCGATTGCTCGAGATTTTCCGCCCATATTAAAAAAAAATCATTCCTCCGAATAATTATATATAGCCAATGAATTCACCTATTTTTTGTCGATTATCACATATTCGTAGGATTTATATAAAAAATATTATAAAATCGTAAACTTTCACTTAATTACTTACAAATTACAAATAAGGGAAAATTTGCCGAAATTGGCATCTAAGCAATCCGGTGTATTTTAAATAGTGCCATTTTGTGGCAAGAAGCGCTTCAGTGGTTAAGGGACGCACTTTACTTACTTTATTTAACCAATGAAATAAAAAAATAGACCTAAGGGAGTAGAATATATGGCAGAGTTTACGAAGTTTTTTTACTGTGTCACCGATGTGAGCTTCCCAACGTAGTTGGTTGTCTATGATTATTCCCAAATATTTAACTATTTTTGATGATTTTAGGGTCGAACACGTACAATTAATATTAGATGTGGTTTCCGGATTGTCTAAATTGAGTGGACACGAGTGGATGATTGGTTTAGGGCAGTTGTTGGGTATATCGTATTTGCGTATGGAAAATGTCATATATTGTGTTTTGTCGATGTTAAGTGTGAGGAGGTTTGTGTCAAGCCAATGCTTTACTTTTATTAGAGCATTATTAGTTTTGTTAATAACTGATTGCCATGTTTCATCTTCGAATATTAAGACCGTGTCATCAGCAAATGATAATATTTTTCCACCAATATTCATGGCACATAGTGAGTTGATGTATATAAGAAATAGAATTGGTCCTAGTATGCTACCTTGGGGTACACCACAGGACACAGATAGTTTATTGCTTATATGTATTTTGTCAGATTGGATGAGAGTTTGTTGTGTTCGGTTTGATAGATAGTTTTCAAACCATGTGTAGGCTACTTCAGTTATTCCAATTTGCTGCAGTTTTTTTAGCAGTAATGAATGTGAGACCGTATCAAATGCTTTTGCGAGATCGAGAAAAACAGCAACCTATTTTAAATTTTATTTTTTGAATTTTATTTAACAAAAACCTTAGGTCTATCTTAGATTTACAGACTCTAAGAAGCGTATACTTTGCCCTTTTCCAATCCATAGCAATATACGGTATAGTGGGATGGGGTGGTTGTGCTGAATCCATTATTAGACCAATTATTTTAGTTCAAAAACTAATTCTGAGAATTATATTTAAATGTCAACCTACCCATCCGTCAAATGAACTCTTTGCAAAAATCAGGGTCTTAGATATTCGACAGCTATTTACTAAAACAAGCATTTGTTATATACGAAAAAATAATCTACTAATTGCTCCACAACATCAAGCACACACCCGCTTTTCATCAAACCTGGGTTGCGTGGTCCCAAAAACTAACACCTCATTCGCTCAACGACAATTCTGGTTCATCGCTCCTAAAATATATAATGCTCTGAGTACTGACATAAAGTCAAGTAATTCTAATTCTCTTTTTATAACACGTGTACAACATTGGATTTTTGAAAGGGGACGAACGCACTTTAAAGAATTCATGAGTTCTAACACTACATTTTAATTATTAATTTTTGCATTTCAAAATTTTAATTTCCATTTGTATTTCTATTTTACTTTAAAATGTTGTTATTTTTTTCTCTTAGTTTTTCACTAAATTTATATATGTTTTTAATTTTGATTTATATAATTATATGTTTTAATTTATACAGAACACTTGAGTTCTTAACATTTAATTTTTATTATTAATTTTTGTATTTCAAAATTTGAATTTGAATTTTCATTTTTACTTTTCTTTAAAATATGATCTTTTTTTTTTCTCTTTAGTTTTAAGTATTTCTTAATATTTTTTGAAATGTTAAAATATTAAATGTACGACTACCACAACACGGGCTTAGCCTAGTGTGGTAGCCAAAAAAAAACCCAAATATCTGTTACTAATAAAAAATATATGAAATTAAAAAAAAAAAAAAAAAAAAAAAAAAAAATGATTCCAAACATTATTTGGAGTAAAAAATGGAAATTAAATTTTGATCTCCGGTGACATTTTTGATTATTGTTTTTTCTACAAAAACATTAAAAAAATAGTAGATGTTGGACAGTTGGGGGCGGGGTAAGAGGTTGGGCGGCTGCTTGACTGAGTGACCAGTGATGACTTGCGACACATGCCACGAGCCCGGATTCATGGGATGACGTTTGTCAAGGTCTTGGCGGCCGGTGTACTCACCAGTTGCGTGGCGGACCGGATCGAGAGAGACTGGTTGACCTTTTTTTGACCTCCTCAGTCAGAATCCCACGACCCATCGTCTTACACCGCAGTTGAAAGGATGAATACACTGACTTCCCAGAACTTCCTCTTCTTCCTTTCCTTAAAAAAACCCTTCTCACAGCGTCCCCTAAGAGGACACATTCCCTGTGGGCAATTATATTCCTCACGGCCTTCTGTGTAGAGCTAATGTAAAAAAATAATAAATAACTACAGTTTTCATTTTCGTTATACCAAACAAGATACAAAATCTTTTTCTCGTGGTCTAATTTTCTGATTACAGTGATTAGTATAGATCTCCAGCCATTTTCGTTATGAAGAAGCCGACTGACTCTTCCAAGAAGATCATTCTTTCAATTCGTATGCAAAGTTCATCGCCCAATAACAAAGTCATGACTCTAAATGACGTCACAGTCGGGAGGGAGACATCCTTTTTATCTTCGAAGCGTTTAACAAGTACTTAAATATAGTACCTACGTGCTACGTCCAACGTAACGAACGATCGTCATCACCACTTTGTAATAATTTAATAATTTCCTGTGGCTGATTTGAAAGTTTCCCACTTGCAATTTATTGACGTCTGCTCACGTAAGCCATGTGCTTGATTTCTGATAGCTGAATAAGGAAAGATATTTAATTCTCCGAAATAAAATTTCGTACCGATTTCCTATTAAATCATTTCGTACGTGTATTTTTCAAGTAGATTATTTCTTGCTCGTAAAATAATGTTTTAAAATTAGCAATGTTTATGTTTATATATAAAAATTATCGTTTCTTTGTTTGTTTCATATGCGTTCCTATACCATTAATCCGATTGCGATGAAACTTTGATGATTTGTTGTGCGTAAGCCTGCAAAGGTTTCTACTCAGGGCCTATGTCATCTTTGGGGATGTTGTGTGGAAGGTCTTTTTGAAGAGAGAAAGGATTGAACACGTTGTAGGAGGGAGTAAAAACAGAGGCCAAGAAATCCGATACTACGCATTCTCATGTAAGGGGTCGTCCATTAATCACGTGATGTTTTTTTAGCAGATTTTTAACCCAACCCCCCCTGGTCATATGTGGTGAGGTTTTAGACTAACCACCCCCCCCCCCCCCCAAAATCACGTGTATTTTTTTTTGTACAAAGTATTTTGAAATTTTCGGTCTATTATCACGAAAAATAAATACACGTGATATCTCATACCCCCCCCCCCCCCTTTCGAGCCTCACGTGATTAATGGACGACCCTAACCAAATTTAATTGTCAACCGTGAAGAAATGTTGGGGGCGCGTTTGTTTTGAGTTTTCCCAACTATTCACCGGTGCCGAAGGAATCAATGATGCTAGTACCCCGTAGCCTATTCCATTGAAATACCGATAAAACAAGGATAACATTCTCACCTACCTACCGCATTTGCTCTAAAGATTGCAATCCGTTTGTTGAGATATGAAATCTACCAAATGTATCTACAGCCCGTTTCTGCACGGAGTCAAGTGTTTTGGGACTCCAGATCAGAGGTGGCTGTCAAATTCAATAGTGAGTCGTACTTGCGATTCGTAAGGGGTCTGCAGTTACTTTTTTATGATTACTGCAGAGTCCCCAATTGCTCCCGTCTGGAGCCAGTGCGACTATGGCATCCCCAATTGGGGTATGTTGTGAGGCTGAAGGTAGTGGGGAGGGGAAAGAGATGGGGAAGAGAAAGGTGGGGAAGTACTTGGCTCAGATCTGGTCACCAAACACGGCGAAAACGTTTTTTATTTCAAGCAACGTTTCAATTCTGAATGGTGATCTTACACCAAGGTGATACTGAGAGTATCTTCCATTCTGGAACGTGCCGCAAATGTACTATTTATTATTTTTAATTAATTAATTGAGAAATACCACAAATTAATCAAATAAAATTTATTTTCCCACGCCGGGTTCGAACCCGCGACCTTCGAATTGTGAGTCGAGAGTCTTACTTCGGGACTACGGCACTCTCGGTTTCCGAAAGGCTAACTTGCTAACTTCGATGATTTTTTAATACGTTTTCCATACAAGAGGTGTGTTTCTCTGCATACCCTTTAAAATAATAGACACATCATAAAGGTAGTTATTATATTATTGTATTAATGTATATTCATTAAAGCGATGACATGTTATTACATCTAACAAATCACTGCCTATTGACGACCACTTTGTCAGACTTATTAGTGCAGTCTGCAATGGTTGCAACGGCAAGCGGTGTGATTTGTAGTTACTTTGCATCGGTGTCAATGGTCGCAGTCGCGAGGCATAACGCAGCCATTCCTTTAAATTAAATAATAATTATTTAATAATTTTTGCCCTTTGCACTCACCCTCCACTTATTAAAATCATGTCAGATGCATTAGATCTTCTGAGAAATGTGCAGAAAAATATACTGGTTGAAATTGATTGAGAAAATAAATTCCTAGTGCGACCATGCGCCTGGCATTTTTCAAGCAGGAGTCCTAGGTCTAATAAAAATAAAATCAATCTGATTTCAAAAAAATATTACATAAATGTGATAAATTTATAGGAATGGTTTTTTTTCTTTTTTTTATATGAATTGTAAAATCCGAAACATGGAAAGCAGAAAACTTCATTTTGGACCGCAAAAAATCTTCAATTGGGCCGCAGTTTGGGCATGCCTGCTTTAAATGCTACTTAGCTCTGGTTTAGAGAGCTTTTGCTTTTGCAAAAAAGGCGTGTATTATTAAATATTTTCGCGACATTCATTTACAGCCGCTCTTTTTGATTTTTTCGATTTTTTTTAACAAAGCATTGTCAAAAGTATCTTCTTTTAACTAATTTCTTTGAAATTGAAAAAAAGTCAAAGTAAAACGACATAATACGGCAATTTGCAAAAATGACCGGGTCACGCCCACCTCGTCTGACAGCTGACAGTTCGCGTCCGGTGCGGATTGAATCTAACGTCACCCGATAATGTTATTACTTATTACACTCAAGTAGATTGGTAGATCGTTGCGGGGATTGCTGGATGGGTTGCTGATCTGATTGAGATTGCTTGTTGCCTGTGAGTTGGTGCACAGTGTTGAATGCAAACAAACGCGCCCTCTTTGTACAAGAAAAATACCGAATCAAAGAAGCAACTAGTTCTTCCAAAACCTAGTTATTAAATACGGTAATAAAAATGCATATACATATCTACATTTACCTACGTATTATGCGCGAATGGCACATCATTCAATAGAAATCCATAATTTTAATATGAGATTCGAAAATCACGAGTCGTGAAATCATCAGGAAAATATAACCGTATCACATTTCGTGGAATCATTACTTTGGTTTTTGTTTGGAAAAGCTTCTAACTTCACTTTACTTTGTTCTGAGTTACGAGGAGTCAAATTTTGCAAAAACGATTTCTTGTAATAATTTTAACATATTTTTTATGAAAGTATTAAAATTATTAATTACCGTTTTAGAATGTACCTAAACGTGCAGATAGAACCATGTGAAACCAACTAGGACATGATAATTCATTGAATTAGGTTCTGTCTACACTGCCCTAATACTATTCCAAGATAAGCCACGTTCCAATGAAATATTTTCCTTTCAAATATGTTAAACTAAAATTGTTTCCACAAGATTGAAATATCAAAATCCAAAATCAAATGTCCATAAATAGATTATTATCGAAGCCAGAGTAAAGTTAGCCTCCCAAAAACTGGGCGTGCTGTACAGGGCCCGCAGATACTTTAATTTTACACAACTGCTAATTCTGTACAAATCACAAGTGCGCCCCACGGTTGAATTTGGCAGCCACCTCTGGGCTGGAGCTCCTAAATACCTGAAAAATAGCCTCGACTCCGTGCAAAAACGGGCGGTCCGTTTGATAGATTCTCCCATCTTAACAGACGGATTGCAATTTTTAGAGCACAGGCGTCGGGTGGGAATGCTATCCTTATGTTCTACCGGTATTACAATGGAAGATGCTCCGAGGAACTAGCGTCATTGATCCCCTCGGCACCGGTGCATAGTCGGGAAACACGCCAAACTCGTGCCCAACATTTGTACACGGTTGACATATGTCACATGAGAACGGGTCGCTTCTTCGACTCGTTCTTGTGTTCAACGGCTCGTCTGTGAAACGATTTTCCGGCCTCTGTGTTTCCTCCTTCCTACAACATGGGTATCTTCAAGACCAATGTTCAATCCTTCCTCTCCTCAACAAGACTCTCCACGTCTCCACACAGCATCTCAGATGACATAGGCCCAGAGGGAAATTATTTTCCTTAGGGCCTCCTGTGTGAAGATAATTTAAAAAAAATATATATATGAAAGAAATAAATAAAATAAATCGTCTTTTCAAACTTGACACCTCAGAACGCTGTAAGGTGAAGTTAGAACGCTAACCAAGTGACGAACTACGCTGCACTTCTTAAAAACGCTCAACTGTAAGATACAAACAAAACGCCAATTGTAAATGGTTCAAAACCATGATAGAACCTTGTAAAATAAATGAAAGCTTTAAACATTTGATGTTAGAACTTCGTCATGCAAGTATCTACGGAAATACATCACAGATGGCTATGAATGTTATTTTGGGTATAGAAATAAGCAAAAGAAATGGTTTGGATTTCATTTTATAAAAAAAAATTACACAACCTTATTAAAATAAGGTGACGAAATAACGATGTTACTCTGTGATGGTATTGAAGAATTGGCTAATCCGCCTTACATCGTATTCGTACAAAAAAATAAAATGTAAATATTAATTGTCCATTAATGTGATTTTCTTAAGTTTTTTTACATACTTTTGTATAAAGCAAACCCCAAGCGTACGAGTATTTTAATTAATGGTATAAATATTTTAACCCAAAAAACCCAATTAACCTCACTTATGATGTTAACACATTATAACAATTAAATTTTAGTCATCCAACAAAGCGGGTTGATGACTCTTAGTTAGGTCAGACCAGTGTTAATTTAACATCTGATTTTCGACGTAATAAACATAATTCGTTTAAACAACAACATAACCTTACTAATAGACAACCGTTAACCCATAGGGTAAGTGGTTGTTTATCAGTTGTGTAAAACTTAAGACACTTTTATTAGTAAAGGGGAATGTATTTATATTACTATTTTTCGCACTGTCAACACTGTCCTAATTTTTAATCGTAATTGACAAAATACAAATAATTTTCTAGTTTATGTTTATATTGCGTCGTACAATAACTATTCGTCAGTAATTAGAAATAACCATAGATAAAATAGAAATAGGGGAGATTGCTCATTAGTCATATTGCCGCCAAGATTGTTCACCAATACTAAACCCTGCCTTCGCTTCCACCGACACACAAAACTTGTAATTTTCATTGGATATCCGCTTTTATGTTTCATACAGTTTGTTGTAACTCGGCGACAGACAGCACAATTTTATGCCATATCTCTTCTTGTGTCTTTTAATTTTTTTTTTGCTTCACTATTTTACAATTTGGGAGGCAGGCATGGGCTCTGCCGCCCCCAGAACCATTTATTAGATAACCAACACCCCTGCCACGGCTCACACCGGGTGGTTCGCTACGTTTGATGACTTAGCAAAGGTGCCTGGGTTCATGAGGTGAGGTTTGACTAGATCTTGGCGGCGGATGAGTTTGCCCACCTAGTGCGTGGCGGGACGAGTAAGGAGGGGACTGGGTGAGGGCGACTTCTCGACCTCTCCAGCCGAACTTTCTCAACCCGTCGTCTTGCACCGCAGTGGGAGAGATGGATTCATACGTCCGTCACTCCTAGACACGCTGACCCCCATATTATTACCCACCCCTCATACTTTTTTTCTTGTCAGAACTTCCTCTCATTTCTTTACTTAAAAAGACCCTCCACGCAGCATTCCAGGAGTGAAATTGTTTTTCCCAGGGCCTTCTGTGTGGAGATGATATAAAAAATCGTGCAACTATTTTGTTTACGTAAATAACATTCGTAACACGATTAAACTTGTTCAATTACTCTTTGTCTTAGCAGATTTTGAAGGTTAATTGCAGATGAACACGAGAAAATAACACTCAGCTAATTGCGTATGCTAATTGTTTGCGTTTTCTCGCTACATTTTCTAGCATAGGCAATAATCAGCTGAAGATTTTTTTTATAACGCTCTTCTGCATTTACCTTGGGACCGCACGTGTTTTTGCTACAAATATAAATAAATTATTTTAATATAAAAATAATCTTTCCAAATAACTTAGAAAGCGTAATTTGGTTCATTTCTGCGTCAATGCCAAATAATAGTAAAATCGATTTATGAAATACCGTTTCTTGTAATGCTGAAAACTTTGTAATTAATGTATTGCGTATTTTGGAAATAATAAATATCGTGTGTCTTAACCGCTTTTCGTATAAAAAATATGCGCTATGGGTATCAAATTACGCGTATCAACCTACACAAACCGAATGGCAGAGTGAAAAATTGTGCTGTAAGCTCCTAGGCTGTTATATTTTTATTGTTATATTTAGAAAAAGAACAAGAATTAATTTCAATTTTAACGCAAATAAAACTGACACCAAGAAAGATTTCAATTTTAACGCAAATAAAACTGACACCAAGAAAGACATGGATATTTTTCCAGTTCCAACAATAAATCGACGTGCAAAATGTTTTAGAAATATTTTAAAATTTTTCAACCTAATATTTATCCAAAATGAGCCTAAACCAATGGCTTGATCACAATTCAAAGAGACAGAAATTAATTAAACTAAAAGAAACTTCCCTTAATCGCCATCAGACCCTCCGCCTTAACTACCCTCGGATACAATCGACCCATTCTGCCCTGTTCAATGAACCCGGAAATCCAAGAATCAGTGAGTACTGAGAACCCCCTCTTAGCTATTCTCGTCAAAATGCATTGCAACTATTACTGGCATGCACCTATTCACAGCCAGGTGCTTTAAACTGGAAAACGATATATTCTTTCAACCAGTGATAGTTTTTTTGATACGAAAGGCTCTGGAGTCGTCTTTGTAGATGTGGATGATCTTTTTAAGAAAAGGAAAGAGAGGAAGTTCTGTTAAAGAAAAATGTATGAGGGATTGGTAGGTATACAAATGGGGGAGAGGAGTGTCTGACGTATGAATCCTTCCCTGCGGTGAAAGGAGATGGATCGAAAGAGTTCAGCTGAAGAGGCCAAGCAGTCTCCCTCAACCGGCGTTGCTCGGTTTGGCCCGCCACGCAGCTGGCCAAGGGTAATGCACGTTTTCATCCCGGGACAAAATATCCCCGACAAAATATCCTACGGACAAAACAACTCCCAACAAAATATCTACTAAAACTTAACCTAATCTAACCTAACAAAAAATGGGACAAAAATAATAAAGACATCCTGTACATACGATAAATTATTGTTCAAAAATAATAAAATGGCACAATAATAATAGAGATAACAATAACAGATTGAAAAATGGAACAATAATAATACAGATAACAGGTTAGGTTAGGTTAGGTTTTTGGTAGATATTTTGTTGGGGGATGTTTTTTGTCCGTGTGATATTTTGTCCGAGGATATTTAATCGGGGATATTTTGTCGCGGAATCCTGGCCAAGATCTGGACAAACCTCACTCCATTAACAGAACCACTTGGGGTGACCCATGGCAGAGGTGTTGGCTATCCAGGGAATAGATCCCAGGGCGGCACTACCTACCCATACCGCTTCCCAAATTGATGCATTGGCGTTTTATATGCATTATACGTAAATACGAGTACAAATCCAATTATAAATCTAAAGGCGTCAAAATTTTGTGTGATTCCCCCAATATGTTTGTAAAATTCCATTAAGCACAATTTCCTCAACTGGGCTGCAGTTACAAATATTTTCCCATCATTCATACTATCAATAAATTGCTAATGTATGCCAATGTGTAATTGACCTTTAAAACGTCGGCGCCCTTTGACTACTGATGAGTTGAATTGTACTCGATTTGCAATTAAGTACACTTTACTTATTGACAGATCCATCATCGAGAATCTTCATGTCAATGGAAGTATATTAAAGTCAATCCGGGCTATCATTGAACTTTGAATAAATACGACTGTTGTTAAATGTGTTTGATCTTCCAGTGCATCACTGGTCTGGTGTGATGCAATTAGTCTTATAATGCAAATTCATGTAATTTTACTTTCGAATTCTTTGAAAGCATCCTTGTTAGTATATACGTTTTATTCACACATTTTTTTTAGTCCTACAGACTTAACTATCTCGGTGGTATTTTCGTTGTTTGTTTTATGGCTCTTTTTGTCTGCAATATTTTGCTTCCACGCCATCTGGAATGTCTGTAAGCATTACGAGTTGATCTTCAAACTTTTTTTATTTACACTAAGATGCTTTAAAAATACAATACAGTCGTGTCATATTATTTTATATAGAAGATGTTTACTTTTTAGCACACGTTTTTCAATTGAAATCAGCAAATATAAACCAGAAAAAACTAATTCTTGCAAAAATTTCGCACTTGTCAAAATATGTGTCAAGAGGCAGTGACATTATTTGCGTTGGCATTGGCCTCTATGTAAACTCTACTATTATCAATAAACGCACAGCACAAAGTAAGTGCATTGTTATTTCACTTATATTGCAAATAGTCTCTTGTATTCAATGCTTTTGTACACACGGTAATGCTGATTTAGATAATTCATGAGGTAAATAATACGGCATTGATAAAACCGTTTTGTTTGTTCAAATACGCGTATTGTACGTAAGCAGAAATTTATCAGGGTTTAAAACTGTAACAAACATGCTAAAACCTCGGGATCCCACAGGGATCCCACTTGAGGCCTGATTTAAATTTCCTTTTACGACGACCATAATGATAAGCAACAATCATTTCCAAGCACTTGCAGGGATTACGCCACATTTCCAGAAGTCGGTGCTGGGTTTAGTGACTAAATTAGTAAAGTATGTATTTATACTTTCAGCAATCAACCTGATGAAATTACCAGATCAGAACAGGGAGGTCTTCCAACATTCCTATATCCTCTCTTCTTGACTTCCTTGATTTTCTTCCACCTTACAAAAGTTAAGCTCTATAATATTATGGCTGCCATCGTACCGTCCTCGTATAGTCGGAACTCTTGCCTATTACTTGTTACATTTTGTATAATGTTGGCAGTATCACTAATACTTCAGCTTATTTGTTACTAGTGTTTGTTGTTTGTGAATGCGTCAGTCAAGCGATGATATTATGTTCCTTGAATAATAATGTTCAGTATCATAATAAGTTGACTTCAGGTTACCGTTTATCCAATAGAGATATTTCAAATCATATCAATAAACCTCTATTAATATACAAATAATAAACGTGCAATCCAACAATTTTTTTTCTGAATCTTTGACTTTCCTCGATTTATTTCCCGCAGCATGTCATTCCTTGCATTCGATTAATTATTATCAATCGTAGTTTTATGTTTCACGAACGTAGACCTGCATTCCATGCCTAAATATTTTCTGAAATTATTCTAACTGCATGTGCTGGTAGTGTACAGGAAGCAAATTCCTGATAAGTGAACGGCTGATTGGATAACTGTTTGAATGCTGAATTTAAAGTTGCTCCCACACAGACCACTTACTTCTAGGCTAGACTGAGAAGTGGGCAAAGCGTTTGACTTGTTAAAATAAAGCCAACGCGCGCTTTTGGAATGATAGTCCGTGTTACATTGCATTACTGTAAATTGCAGTCAGCGACAACTACTGTCTGGTACCTGAATTAGAGTTTAGTAATGTCATTTTAATAACTCTTTGTAGTCCGCTGGGTCTAACTAGAAAATTCTCACTGATTGCAGGTCAAATTATAGTTATCAAGTGGTTAGTTTATATTGCGGGCCTTTTTATTCACAATTAATTGCCTTCCAAACCGACGACGACCTCCGTAGTCCAGTGGGTAAGACTCTTGACTCACAATCCGGAGGTCGCGGGTTCGAACCCGGCATGCGCAAATAAATTTTATTTGATTAGTTTGTGTTATTTCACAATTAACTCATTTAAAATAATATATAGTATATTTGCGACATGTTCCAGAGTGGAAGATACTATCAGTATCGCCCTGGTGTAAGACCACCATTCAGAATTGAAACGTTGCTTGAAAATGGCTTTAGCCGTGTTTATTGACCAGATCTGAATAGCCAGGTACTTCCCAACCTTCCTCTTCCCCACCTCCTTCCCCTCCCCACTTCCTTCAGCCTCACAACATACCCCAGTTGGGGATGCTATAGTCTCTCTGGCTCCAGACGGGAGCAGTTGAGATTCTTGTGCGGTATTAAAACTGTATGGATTTACTTTGAAAATATTATTTGGAAACCTCTCCCATCTTGAAATTAATGGATACAATATTTTCAAAATAAAGCCACCCAGGGTGCCTCAAATGGATGAGGATTTTCAATTACATCGATATTTGTCAGTTCCCGTATATACCAAAGCAATATATTAAAGTCTTGCGGAATTCTTCTAAGCGAAGATTCCTACCAGCGTCGATTCTCGAAGACCAATCCGCAATTTCGTATGTAAAATTTTCTCATCGTCGATAACCAAAGCACCAATCCAATATTATTAAATTTTATGCTAACCATCAGAATATCCGTGGTACAAATGAACGCAAAAACATATTTATTTTAATTTTTAGAATAACTTAACGAGTAAAATCTCTGAGTGTAATATATATTCTTGCTCTGGGCAAATCTTGGTCTTGGCTGAGGTCCTCGATTCAATTCTTTTTCTATTTCACATTTTTCTTTTGAGTCGTTGATATTGTCTTCAATGATTAAACAGTAAAAACATCTATTTTGTGAATGGTTAAAGTCTAAACTAAGTATAATTCTTCGCGGCTTACGACAATTGCCAAATTTGCATACATTGCAAATGTTGACTTTGTGAATATATTTATTATTTCACAGCCGATCGAATCTGTTTCGTCGTTGTACTCTGTCTGCAGCGGTTCTCATGAATAATGTATTCCGCTTAAATTACGTGATGTTGGAGCACCGATTGTTGTTTTTAAAGCCAAAGGTTATTTCACCAGTTTATATGTCAGCAGTATCGATGTATCAAAGCAAGGACAGCATAAATATTATTTGAATGTACCAAATCCTTTCGATCCGGCTATTCAGGATTTGGATTAACCTTTGAAAAATACTACTTTTACTTGGTACAAAGATTTATTGTATTTATCTATATAATAGTTTAAATACATGTGATTTTTTCAATGCCTGTCTCACTAGGTTATACTGTGTAGATACAGACATAGTGGTATATAAATGCGTACAAAGTTACATGAATATTAAGGTTAAATACATTTTAATTTCTGTGCAATCAAAAAGAAAGGAGAGAATGACCGAGCATCAAGCACCTAAGTCTCTGGTGAACAGACCGTTAGGGCGAAGGAGCGTGGGGAGGCCATGATTAAGATGCAGCGACAATATCCTCAAAGCCATTTATACTCTTATATTATAGTCTCACATTTATAGTCTCATATTCTCTGACATGCCAATGAAAACTCTAATAATTGAACATTTTAAATCATCGCCCATTATCAGTTGACTCTTCCTAAAAAATCTCCATGTATTTTAAAATTTTGATCAAACCGTCGAATAACTCTTTTGGTTTTCAATATAAATCAAAATAATTATGACGTGCTGTCTTATTTTTGGCCTGTATGTTTCAAAGATGAATGGCTCATGGTAGAAATTGCTTTTCAAGTTGTCAATAAATTCCAGACAGAAAAGCTGTTAAATTTGTCAGTCGGCGGAGCTCCCCGCGTCAACAAGTAGCTGAGGTTAATGATTTTACAACTTTAAATGCAGTTTTAAGTCACGTTGGCGACACCAAAAATTTGCGTTTAAGCCATATCTTTAACTTAGAGATCATTTAGTGTGATATTTTCATGTGTATTAGTCAATCATTGAGAGAAATTCAAAATATTAACAAGTATATAATAACAAGGAATTCAAATATTACAAGCAAGGGAACCCAAATCCTAGATTCTTGATCTCTGCCCCCAATTAAACCATTTCTGATCGTCGGTTCGTATACAATGAACCCTTCAAAATCACAAATCATGGGGCCCCTGCATTAAAAAATAATTGAAATTAATGTCCCTTTAATTTTAATGTCATTTTAATAAAGGTCCTTTAAATTATCTAATCTGAACCAATAAAATTACAAGTGTCGAATTAGAAAGGTCCGATTGGTGACCCTTGTGTAATTCTCTTAACGGCCGAAAAATACGTTTAATTGACTGGAATTCTTGGCATTTGTGAGTGATGTGTTATAGGAGCAATTGATTAACCATTTGACAGCGTTTATATTAATTTACAGATTTTCGAGTGGTGAACTATTTTAACATTTCTGCTTTTTAGCTTTTTTTATTCATGAAACTCCGCCGTTAACTTATGATGTCATTAGCTGATATCTGAAAATAACTTTTTCCTATTTATTTATTGATATGAGACACGACCTATAAAGCTCCCTTAAGCAATTAATTCATTTTGCTATTTCCCATGTTTCATTCTCCATGGCAATCCTTCAACAGTAGACCATTGGTTTATCATTGTTTGGTCTTATCTTCCACAGCGTGGGAATCATCTCCTCGGATATCTGAGTCTTCTTCCCGTCAAAACTAGACTTTGTCGTACCTTTTTGAATTAGTTGCTTTTTCATCCTTTAACTTTTTCTACAGCTATTGGTATTTTTCACTCACATGGCATGTTTCTCCTGAATGACAGTGTCTTATCAATATTCCTAATAGAGCTCCCTCGGCGAGTTTCAATCCATATTGAATAGTTGTTTGGTTTATTTGGATTCGTTCGTAATTTCATAAATTTACGCAATCTCAATATTGTACAAAGATCTCAATAAAGGTGATCCACTAGTCCTTGAAAATTTCGAAATCGGAATCCCCGCCTTTTTTGGGAGGGATTTAAAAGTACTGAGAAGACTTTTTTAGAAAGGTTGGAAAGAGATGGTATTTTACGGTTGTTTTTTACAGGTTGATTTCGTAAAAGTCTGTAAAAAACATTAACGCTTATTCATTGTTTATTAAATAACAAGGAAATTTAAAATAGATTTCACGGAACCAAGCGACGAAGAGTCTAGGAATGTCCGTTCGGCACCGTAATGGGCTTGTAATGGGGCATGATATAATACACATTGTCTTTATGCCTTGCCGCATAAGTTTTAAGTCTCAATTAGAAATTCGTTAAACGCCGACCATTTTGATTCATGCCGAAAATTCCAATGTTTTGTTTTATTTTGTTAAATGCTTTGCACAAATATTAAAATGCTCTCCGACCACTTTCTACAGAACTTAATTTGCCACATTACACAATAAAACTTTATCTGAAAAGGAGTTCATTAGTAAGAGATTTTCCAATTGAAATTATTTTTTATAGGCCCGATATTTTATTTTTTTCCAGACATACAAAAAGACATGTTAAAAAAATACTCGAATATTTTCCAAGGGTAAGAAGTGTTCTACTCGCAGTATTTAATTAAAGCATCTGTAATATCTAGCATTAAAAACACATGATTTTGTATGATTTTGCATTAATTCGCATGGCTTCATCTTACTTATCTTGCGTTGTGTTTGTTACATTACATAAATAGTATATCTGCAGGTAATTGAAAACTGAAAGTAGATCTAAATATTGTTTTAATGTCCTAGTCTCAGACGAGAACGTTGAACCGTTCATAATATATCAAAGAATCACACAAAGTGTATAAATTTACAGCGCGTTGTGGTTTACTGCGCATTGTCCGCATCGTTGGAGCAGTCATAATAATAATATTAAATTCCAGATAGCTAATGTTGCGGATTTTAAAGGGATGTTACCAAATATCGATTTAAATCGCTGATTAGTGATTAGTGATTACCTAATAAACTGAGCGATGTGACAACTCTAGGGGTGCTAGAGATATCTGGAAAGTAGAAAAAATTGCAAATGCTTTAACAAAAATTTATGCAGAAATAATCAATTTCTCCATTAGTATAAAATGTTTTACAGCTGTTTCGCCTTCGCAAGGCTAGAAACTGGATTGATACGCGCTACTCACATTGCTTAAAAAGCACTTTTTGCAGGACTGCTTGCAGGGTCTCTGCAAATCGGACGGTTTTCAGGCAAAATCGCCAGCCGAGTTATTATTATTCCATTATTATAGAAAGCATTCTCTTTGTGGTTTGACATATTAATAAATAAAATATATATATTTTGTGTTAAACCACGTTTTTTAATTCTTTTAATTTACGACCGGTTTCGCTTTGCTCAAGCATCATCAGGGTCAAATTATATATAACCCTTTTATTTTGTACCGATGTAAATGTATCCGTACTATTTGTTATATTTTTATCTGGTTGTCTCCCTCTGTATTTATATATAAGCGCAAACTATGTATTACTTGTTTAGTATTAATCTGTACCCTGATGATGCTTGAGCAAAGCGAAACTGGTGGGTAAATTAATTTATTAAATGTGGTTTGACCCAAAATAAGCGTTTTATTTTTATTATTATTACTTCCTTTGTCGGGCTGTCAGGATAATAATAATGCAATTGGGGTCCTGCAATCTGCATGTCATGCAAGCAGTGATGTAAATCGGATGGTGAGTAGCGCGTTTTAAAAATCGTATTGAAAATAATAGTAAAAAAATGACAATTTCTTTTTGTATCTATGTAAAATGACATGTTTTTCGCCTTTTATATCAAAAACAGTCACATTTACGTTAAAAAACGTATTAAAAAAATCCATTTATTTAATTTGATTTTTTTAATAATTTATTCATATTTTACCTACTTCCGGACACGAATGTCATAGGTTATTTCATTTTCCACCCTAAAAACACATTTTTCTATCGATATGTTATTTCGTCAGCAATATCGATCGCAATCGCATCACCATCCCTACACATAACACCGCTGACGATAACGGATGAAATAATTTCACGGTAGAGGTGTGCGCGGCGAGCCTCCCGTGCGCGGCAGCCTACTGGCCGGCGTATGTGACGTCACAAGGCTGAACAAGGTCGCATTGTTAATTCCGCCACGTTCTTTCTTTATTTAATTTTTTATAGATATAAATTATATTTTATTCCTCCGAGATAACAAAAAAAATATTCCAGTCTTACTTCCTGTTATAGTTATCCATACCTGTCTGAAATACAATCTTACAGTGGAAGTACGTACTTGGTCTTTGAACTAACATATTTATTTACTCTAACAAACTGGTTCGTTATTTTTTTTAACACTTTATTTTCGTATATAATATTTTTAATGTTGGTATTTGAAAGTGATATTATATATATATATTTTTTTTTTTTTTTTTTTTTTTTTTTTTTTTTTTTTTTTTTTTTTACATTAACTCCGCACAGGAGGCCCTGAGGAAAATAATTTCCCTCAGGGCCTATGTCATCTGGGATGCTGTGTGGAGGGTCTTTTTGAGGAGAGGAAGGAATGAACATTGGTCTTGAAGAGACCCATGTTGTAGGAAGGAGGAAACACAGAGGCCGGCAAATCATTCCACAGCCGAGCTGTTGAACACAAGAACGAGTCGAAGAAACGACCCGTTCTCATGTGACAAATGTCAACCGTGTACAAATGTTGGGCACGCGTTTGGCGTGTTTCCCGACTATGCACCGGTGCCGAAGGGATCAATGATGCTAGTTCCTCGGAGCATCTTCCATTGTAATACCGGTAGAACAAGGATAGCATTCCCACCCGACGCCTGTGCTCTAAAGATTGCAATCCGTCTGTTAAGATGGGAGAATCTATCAAACGGACCGCCCGTTTCTGCACAGAGTCGAGGGTATTTTTCAGGTATTTTGGAGCTCCAGACCAGAGATGGCTGCCAAATTCAACCGTGGGGCGTACTTGTGATTTGTACAAGGTTAGCAGTTGTGTACTATTAAAGTATCTGCGGGCCCTGTACAGTACGCCCAGTTTTTGGGAGGCTAGCTTTACTCTGGCTTCAATGGAGCCCCCATACCTGAGCTGGTCACTTAGGGTTACACCAAGCATATCAATGGAGGGCCTGTTCGGAAGATTGCTTCCGTTGAAAGAGACTAGATTTTCATTTCGATCTCTTTTGGACGTAATCAGACAAGATTGGGTCTTTGAAACATTAAATTCAACGAGATTATTTTTACCCCAAGAGAAAACACTTTCGAGGTAGCCGTCCATTCTTTGCTTCAAAGCCCTACGAGCTGTTGGAGTTTGTGAGCCCTTTGGGGGCTTGTCAAACAAAAAGCTATCATGAACTGTACTGTCATCCGCATAACAGTGAATTGGTGCACATGACAAAAGGTCGTTGATGTGCAACAAAAACAAAGTTGGAGACAGAACCGATCCCTGCGGGACGCCAGCATTTATCGAGTGTGAGGAAGAGGTGAAACCATCGACTACCGTCTGAATCGACCTCCCCCTCAAGAAGTCGGCAATCCACGTACACAAGGATGCGGGAAGTCCGTAAGAAAGCAGTTTGTTGACAAGTCCTCGGTGCCAAACCCGGTCAAAGGCCTTGGAGATGTCCAGTGCAACCGTTTGGGTCTCACCGAAACGTTCCAGGCATCGCCCCCAAACATGCGTCACATACGCGAGAAGATCACCGCACGAGCGGTTCCGCCGGAATCCGTATTGACGGTCGTTGATAATTTTGTTCTTCTCGAGGTATGTGAGCAGTTTGTCGTTGATCACACGTTCCATCACCTTAGACAGAACTGATGTGATCGCTATGGGGCGGTAGTTGGCCGGGTTGGAGCGGTCACCCTTCTTTGGAATAGGATGGATAACCGCTTTTTTCCAACCAGAGGGCACAGAGCCAGTCTTCAGGGACAGTTTAAAAAGCTTCGTCAAAATTGGAGCTAATTCTGCAGCGCACCTCTGCAATACCAGGGCAGGTATTCCGTCGGGCCCACTAGCTTTATTAACATCAAGCCCTCGTAAAACATGGAGTACTTCCCGATGCCGGATCCTCAGCTTTTTCATATGAAAACCGCAGTGAGGAACCGACGTCGGGACAGCACCTTGGTCATCGAGGGTTGAGTTATCCGCAAACATTTTACCTAGTAAGTTAGCCTTTTCGGTGGCGGTGTTTGCTAGTGAGCCGTCAGGTCTGGTAAGAGGTGGCAGACTGGATTTGCAGAAATTGCGACCTATTGAGCCCGCAAGTGACCAGAATTGCCTGCTGCCATGCGGGCATGCAGTCAGCTTTCTGCTGATCTGCTGGTCGTGCTCGAATTTTGACCTATTTATGATTCTCTTGGTTTCCTTTGCCATTTTGTTGTAAGCTGTTCTGTCTTCGGATGTTCTAGATGTGTTGTAGGCTCGGTAAGCCGCGTTTTTTCGTCGCACTGCTTCAGCGCATTGTCGACTGAACCACGGCTTTGAGCCTACACCAGTTTCCTTAACAGTAGATTTGATGAAGCCATCCATCGCGGATGTGATGACTTCACCAATTTCCTGGGCACATCTTGAGGGATCCGAAGTCCGAAAACAGACAGCTGACCACGGAAAAGCATTGAAATGTGCCCGCAGACCGAACCAATCTGCTGACCTATAGTGCCACACTTTTCTCTTCAGCCTCTCGTTTGGTGGTCTGAAGTTTACAGGGATTGATGTCGTCACCAGGCAGTGGTCGGACGATCCTAAAGGCGCTGTGACTTCAATCCTGTAACCGTGTGGCACAGTAGTTAAAAATAGGTCTAACAGATTGGAACGGTGAGTCTGGACATCAGGAACCCTTGTAGGCTCCTGAACCATTTGCTCCAATCCGTAGCAAAGGGCAAAGGATTCCGCTTGGCGTCCAGCCGAGTCTGTTGATCCTGAGAACTTCAACCAAGGTTCGTTATGAACATTGAAGTCCCCCAGGACCACAAACTCTGCCGTAGGGTAGCGGGGCAAGAGGTCATCAATAGTGTCGCTTAAGTGTTTGAAGAGCTCGGAGGTGTCTGATTCGCTCAGGTTCGGTGAGCGGTATAAACACGCGTAGAATCTTACCGTACTGGCAAGATTGACGCGTACCCACATTACGTCGAATCTGGAGTTTTCCAGATTCAACAGTCGCACACAGTTGACGTCAGCTCGACTATAGAGACAGACACCTCCTTTAGGTCTGAACTTGCCTGCGAGGGTGAAGCCCGGGCAGTCCAGATAGGAGGTGTCTACAGGCTCAGCTATCTGAGTTTCAGACAGGAAGAGAAGGTTTGGGCGTTGAGAAAAAAGGTGGTGGTGGACAGAGTATAAATTGGTGTGCAGGCCGCGAATGTTGGTGTAATTCACCAACAGTTTTGGCCCGCACCGGGGACGCCTACGTCTCGCCGCTGTAATGACGTTAATTATTGTAGGTTGCAAGTTCATGATTTTAATTTTTGGTTTTTTTGTTTTTTTGATATGAGAGGAAGGAAGGTCTGGGAGGGAAAAGGTATAAGGGGTGGGTAGGATGCTGGGGTTCAGAGTTTCCAGGAGTGACGGACGTATGTATCCAACCCACCCACTGCGGTGCAAGGCGATGGGCAGGGAGAGTCCGGCTGGAGAGGTCGCCCAATGCGCCCCAAACGCTACTGCTGGGTCCCCTCCGGTCACGAACCGGCACAACAGCAGCGGCGGGGTTTTTGCACTCGTTGATGGGGCAGCCCACCCTCAGTCGTGAGCCTGAGGGTCGGGCCCCTGTACTACCGAGCGGCCCGGACAGCGGTAACCGGTTGTAAAGGGTCTCCCTCAACCAGCATCTCCCAATCCGGCCCGCCACGCAGAAGGTGGGCCGACGCACCCGCCATCAAGACCTGGACAAACATTACCCCAAGAACCCGGGCTATATATATATATTCAAGGCTTCAGTTTCATCTGTCAAAAACACCAAGACGGAAATGAACATTGCATTAATGTTTAACGCTAATATATTAGAATTCTGTTATATTGTATTTTTGGTTATCGAACTCTGTAATTTTCGTAACAAAAAAACAGCAGTACTACCTACTAAATTTCGTGGAACTATTTTGGAATAATTTGTTGAATATATGGAAAGTCTTTGAATTCACGCACTTTCGATGGATACACGCAATAGAGAACTCCAGTCCAATTTTTTTTAATTTTTTTTTAATGAATAATGACCTTATAACTTAAATAACTGCATTTTTATTTTTATTTTTAGAGTTAGTTTTAATATTTAAAATAATTGTCAAAGTTTTAATTTTTCACGACCCCCAAAAACCACCGTACGTATGGTGAATCGTGTGATGTCATCACCCCTGAAAAATTGCTATAGGATCGGGCAATCAGCTGATCTACTGCCGCAGTTTTGAATTCCGTTATTCGAAGTATTCTCTCTCTAAATAGCATTACTATTATTTTCAATAATAGAGATAAACTAATAAGAGATGCCTTTATTTTTTAACAATAATTAAGGCCTAAATAATGTTTCAATAAACACAACAACTAAATCTCTATAAACAGCATGTAAATAAACGAATAAATTAATACGATGGCTTGTGTCATATCATACATTCCCATACAATGACTTTACGGTGACGTCACGACACGTCGAACAGTGACGCCACCTTGACGGCGTGTTTTTACGACCCGATTAAAAATGGATTTATAATAATTTTTTAAAAACTTTGTTTTTAATATTATTAAAGAAAACTTATATATTCAGAATCAGCGTTTATTGGTCTATTTAAACATATTTTTTTAAAGTCAGAATATTTTTCACTGGAGTTCCTTATAATCTGTACAATCGGGGTTGCTTCACAGAACTGAAGTACTAACAGAACTTGAACTAACAGTTAAAAGCCCGCTCCTACTATCTAAGTAAACTATCATCTGCATCCAGACTGGAGAGATTAATGAAAATGCAAATCCAATAATACTTACGCCTTCCAGCCGATGTTCCTCATGCTAGCTGTTAACGTAAGCGGCGCCATCTTTTGTAATTATTAGCTACTTGCTTTAATTCGGTTATATCACGGTAGTAGCTAAGTCACAAACTTAACGTTTGCAGATGGTTTCATATGGCGCGGCGTCAGAGTTGTACTCTGAACTCTGAGTCGGATTCTTAAATTTTAACCGTACAGTCGCTAGGGTATTAATAATATCAGACAGAACTTTCGCTCTGTGACACCACTGATCACCGTAAAGTCATTGTATGGGAATGTAGGTATGACACAAGCCATCTTATTAACAACGTTTCTTCTTATTCGTTTATTTCCATACTGTTTATAGAGATTTAGTTATTGTTTTTATTGAAACACTAGCTGGTTCCCGCCATGCGTTGCTATGCCATTTGCCTGCGTGTCCTTTCCCATTCGTCCCGTTCCCCTTCCGCCTCCCCTTCCTCTCCCGCGTCCCCTTCCCCCCCTCTTGCGTTCCCACACCGCCTTCCCTCTCCCCGCTCCCCTTCTCCACCCTCCCGCATTCCATTCATTCAGTCCCGGTACATTCAGTTTTCAAACAGCTCGCGTGCCACCTATTGTAATTTTTTATCCAAATTTCGTAATGCCAGAGCTCACCAGTAGTTTTATACAAACCTTGTCCTGACCATAACGAACACAACAAAAAGAGAATTATCCAATTTGGTGCAGTCGTTCGGAAGTTATGCGCGTACATACATTTCGGCGATTCATTTTTATTTATATAATATAGATAGATAGATAGATTATTTAGGCCTAAATAATTCAGTTTCTAAAATAAAGGTATCTCTTATTAGTTTATCTCTATTATTGAAAATATTCAAAAACTACTGCACAAAAAAAAATAGTAAAGCTACTCTAGGGAGAATACTCCGAACTCCGAATTTCAAAATGGCGCCAGTTGAACAGCTGATTGCTCGATCTTATAGTAGGGGAGCCCAAGTGGCTAAATTGGCTCTTCTTCTTAAATTCTTACTTTTAAATGTGATGAATTAATGAGAGAGGAATTAAAAGAGGCGTAGTAGCGGTAGGGGATAGCAGGGGATTTATTTATTTATTTGAAAATTACATACCTCTAACACGGACAAATGTGTGTGACCTACTCACGCGTCGGAAAACCTCCTGATTTATTCGTGTACGCACCATACGGAAAAACAAAAAATATTGTTGTAGACATTACAACGTATTAAATAAAATTTTAATACAACTTTTTTTTCCAGTAAACTATAAAAAGACAAACAAAAAACCTTTAGGTACTCATAATCACGAGAACAGTAATTGAATTTTTTTGTTTGTTTGTTTTAGAAACAAAAACCGTCAATCATTCAAAAGTGTTGGTATTTGTACTTCGAACCCAATCGAATTGGCAATTTTGGGTTTATATACAAATTATTTGTAGTTATCAAAAAATGTACTTATACAGAATTTGCCTAGTCAGTGAAGAAATGTCGTCATCAAGTCAATTTAAATCGAATGTGAAGATAACAAACTTGGACTCTCAACTAAAAAATGCAGCTGGGATAATCCTGCATTAAGTGACGATAATTTTAATGTTTACTTATGTAAATTCTCGAATTTCTTGAAGAGAAGATAGGATGGAAGCAGATTAACAAATGGTATACTTTGGAACGGACGTTAAGTCCAGTTTGTTATTCATTGTAAATATGATACATTAATAAATAAGACTCGTAATCTCGATGAACCGAAGTATCATTGAAAACTCCCGATCATCAGAATTGCACCGCTTTTTTTATTGAAGGTAAAATCTCGTTAAACCGCAATTAAGCATTTTGTCAACAGAATGTAAATCTTCATTTAAATTTAAACATACAAATTTAAATTAAATTTAAACATACCAACATAATATTATTACAACTATACAGATTGTCAGAATTAGCATACATTACTTGGTATAAAGTATTTCTACTTAGTAACAATGTTTTCAGCATATATCTCAATCTATTTGGAGAATCGCAATTTTTTATTTATATATCTTGGGAACGTTATATTCCAGGGTTCGCTGTCCGTAGTTATTGTGACACGTACCTTTCTCAGTTAGCAGAGAAATTCCGTTTGCATGAGCTCTCATCATCATCTCAGGGTCCTGCGTGGGATAAAAAGAAAGCTACTATCTGATGTAAATAAAAGAACTCACATTAAACGAAATGTACTTGTTATTATTGACAAGCAAAAACACAATCTACATAAATACCTTTGTAAACTCAAAAAAATGTAGAGAGAGAGAGAGATAATTCAGTTATTTTAGTAGAATCCACTCCAAATGATCATTCGTAGCTTGCCATAGTTAAAATGGCGCACCTCTTCTAACCTCAACGACAAGGGCTCCAGATAGCTGGAGAAGAGCCCCAGAGCTGCCGCTTCGCAAGCCCATGACACCGTGAAGCATGCAAGATTCCAGTCCATCCACAAAGGCCCGCTGATCACAATGCGTCCAATGGCCATCTTTGAGCATAGAAAGGATAGTTCTAGATTGTTGATGTCATTTTAGAAGCGCCTGCAATCTTCATCAAAGTTGTCCTCGGTGATATTGGATTGTACGTGGCTGTAAACACGCCCGACCAAAACATCAATGTATCAAGCTGTGATCAGTAAATCCCAATGGCTATTTATCGGTGGGTTGTTTGCCGCGAAATTACGAGCGTCAAGCAATATTTCTTCATAGCACTAATTTGAAGGTGTAGTCGAATAATATTGCAAATTTACACAATCATTTAGGAGTATTAAAACTCCTTACAAATCAAACTTCCGACCAGTCCATTGTTATGTCATCACGTCACCCTTACAACCGTTTTTTCTTTTCCAAAAACAATCGAGCAACGTCCAGGCAATTTGAATAAGTTATCAGTCGTTCCACGGCACGCCGAAATTAATAATACTCATTTTGAGCAAGAACCGACTGAATAACTACCATGAAAATAATTACGTTACAATTGTTATATTTTGGAACGAGCATTCTTCATTCTTTGTGAACCTAGTTCTTATGTTCATGTTCCACTTTCCTCTTACATTCAGAGTCAGATATATGCTGAATCAATGTTTTGTACCATAATAAGGCCTGCACGGTAAGATAGTTAAATTCCTATACAAAAATAATGTGTTTCGTCTCTGTGAAAAATATATTTTTGAACTACCAATTTAATCATAGAATTTAGAACTGATTGTGGGCTAAATTAGTTTTAAAAGGGTTTCCCCAAGTGGTTATTCCATACCGTAAAGTTGATTCCGCGAGTGATAAGTAAATATTTTTTTAAATATTGAACATTTCAGTTTGTACAGCTTACCCATTGTCGCCCTCAGTCTAATCAGAAGAATTAACAATAACCTAATAATATACAAAACATTGAATTAATTTTTAAATTGTCTTAGCGTTACGCTCTGAATCTTAAACATTTCTCCAGTAGGTGAAGGTAGCCTCCTACGTTTTATCTTTTACACTTACGTTTTTCCAGCCTACTTCTCGTTTTAATTACAATTTTCATAAGGTATAAAGACTGGAATCCAGTCGTCTTCTGTTTGCAAAGAAAGACAAACAATGGGCGTACATAATGCAAACATGCTTGGTCACAGTAAAGGTCTTGTTCAAACATTGCACCAATTTTCTTCGTTCATATCATAATCGTTGGTGTGGGCTCCTTCGTGAATCAACAATACGTTTGATTATTACCTACCTTGTATAGCCATTCACATTTACAATCAAATTTAAAAAATATTGTAATCCAAATCAAATTTTGTAATTTAGCACAAAATTTAAGCTATAAATTGTTTAATAATCGACAATCAACATTTTTCTATCTTTTTCTTCTTTTATATTCTTTTTAGCTTCTAGATTTTGGCTCCTGGCTCCCCTCGTCTTTGTTTGGATCCACTTATCTCTGCAGGCATCTACCGCATCTTCATCTTGACTTTTCTTGCCTTGCCGTGTTGTTTCTTGTCTCTTCTTGTACATTCTTGCTTCTTCTAGTAATTACCAAACCTTTAATCTGGTAACTACTCTTTATTTTTTTGCATTAGCTCCATACATGAGGACCTGAGGAAAAAAATCCTCGAGGCCTATGTCTTCTTTGGGGATTCTGTGTTCAGGGCCTTTGTTTGTGAAAGGAAATTCTGGAATAGAAAAAAGGTTGGAGTGGTCATAGTGTAACGGACGAATGAATCCATCCCTCTGCGGTACATTACGATAGGTCAAGATAGTCCGGCTGGAGAAGTTAAGAGGTCTCCATCAACTAGTCTTTTCCGCTCCGGCTCTTCACGCAGTAGGTAGGCAAACGCATTTGCGGCCAAGACCTAGACAAACCTCACCTCGTCAACCCGGGCACACCTGCTAAGTCGCCAAACTTATCGAACCACTTGGGGTGACCTGTGATAGGGATGTTACCATTCCGCCTCCTAAATTGTGTACATTATGTAAATTCTGCAATATTTTGAGGATGACTTTGAGGATATGCCTGCTGCAAGCATTCGGCATTTGGTAAGAAGTACCTACAATAAAATACAACATAAATATGGAAGAATCAACAATTTTTATTTTATCGTATTAATTTTTACAATGAAATTCCCGTCACATTTTCTGTGCAAAGTTTAAAGATCGCGACCTCTTTTACAATCAACGACATCGTAAAGATTAGACTAAAAAATTATAATCTTTATGATGTTATTTGACCCCCCCAAAGTTCTTAAAATAAATTGCTTTCTGGTTATTTTTGGAATTTCATGTTGGTACTAAACAGATAATCTCTTTATCTTCCTGGCGGAGTGCTAAAATCTTTGGCTCAGAGTCCGAATGTCGCGATTTATGTTAATCCCGACACAGGGGTTTTTTGGTAAATGATATTTTTTTATTTTATTTTAACTTTATGAGTAAAACCTCAAATTTTAATATTTAAATAAATGAAGACAATATAAGCGAAACTCAATCGAAAATCTGGAAACAGAAAAATCAGAAAAACATATTGACACATATTGGGACTCGAACCCAGGACTCTTGTTCGAGTCCCAGAGGTGTCAATATGTTTTTCTGATTTTTCTGTTTCCAGATTTTCGATTGAGTTTCGCTTATATTGTCTTCATTTATTTAGATAATTTTTTACACTGAATTAAAATTTGGTATTTTTAACTCGCCCCGGAATGAAAATAAGTAATAATCGAAACTTTTATTAAGATGGTTATTGCCATGTTTAGAAGGCCAGGCCTGAATAATCGTTCCCAATCTTCCTCTTACCTACCTCCTTTATTCCCCAATGCATCAGCCTTATAACCATGGAACTATGATTCCCATACTCTTAGCTTACAACCATTTACGGCCATTGTTTCCAATCCTACTGATCAACAGTAGAGCCGAAATTTTGGCTCAACACTCCTCAAATGCTTCAATACGCTCGTCCCAAAGTAACTCTCCGACCAACATAAGAATCGAGCATTACTAAACAAATCACTTAGCCGATAGAAGACTCAAATTAATCAATCAAAAAGTTGGGAACAACGGCTGTTAATGTCGTGTAATTTGAAACCCAGCAGAAATAGATTAAAAATACAAGAAAAGTTTCTTAGTGTCATAAAACAATATTTTACTTGCTAAAGGTCTGTTTCCAGCATTAAAAATCATTATTTATTCATCGAACGCTCCCTACAATTATTTTCCCATTTCGATTCATAACCCAAGTGGGGTATAATTACTGCCACTTTCGTTGAAATTTGCTTTTCTAACGCCGAAAGCTTGCACATGGTGTAATTATTTTAAGTATATTGATGATATAGTCACAGTTTTCATCAATAAAAATAATTAAGTCATCTTATGGGTGCAGCGTTTCAACGTTTCCTACAATTTTCCTATTTTTATTCATATCCCAAGTGGGGAATAATTATTCCTACTTTCCTTGAAATTTTCTTGTCGAACGTCGAAAGCATGCACGTATTGTAATTGTTTGAAGTTTATTTATGAAGTCACCGGTTGTGGAAAGTCGTTTTCCAGTAACAAAAACCAGTAAGTCATCATATGGGTGCAGCATTTCAACGTTTCCTACAATTTTCCTAAGAGGGGCCTAACTGCTCCTGCTTTCGTTGAAGCTTGTTTGTCCAACGTCCAAAGTCTGCAGTAGTGTAATTTTACGACTGGAAGGTGTATTGATGAAGTAGTTAGTCTCTGAGTGTTGTTTGTTTAGCACTTGGCCAGTTATGATCGCTAATTGCAGGGCCTGTGTTCAGTATTTAGTATACATTGTTTTCCGTCACACACGTGGATCTATACTTTTACAACGAGGTATTTACCGTATTTTTCCAATATTTTTCCGTGCCGAAAGATAATGGTCCGTTTTAACTGTTGATGACGACATTAGCTCCTACAGTTAGTAAATAAATAGAACAATGGAAAACAAAAGTGATGAATAATCACAAGGTACGTAGACACCTTTAATACTAATGACAATGTTTTCTGCAGACCCTAGTTTTTCCTCTAATTTTAGTGTTTACTTTTTCACTGACTGCATGGAATATTTTTAAACTTCTCGCAAGTTTTTACACCTTTAATACAAATGACAATGTTTTCTGCAGACCCTAGTTTTTCCTCTAATTTTAGTGTTTACTTTTGCACTGACTGCATGGAATATTTTTAAACTTCTCGCAAGTTTTACACCTTTAATACAAATGAGAATGTTTTCTGCAGACCCTAGTTTTTCCTCTAATTTTAGTGTTTACTTTTGCACTGACTGCATGGAATATTTTTAAACTTCTCACAAGTTTTTCCGTAGTGATTTAATTTATGCTAAATATTAAGACAATTTTCGCTAGCAGTATTGAAAAAACGTAATCAAAATACATTTCTTTTAGGCCAAATGAGTCCTGTTTTAACTCGACCGTTTTGCATTTGGTCTGTGTACCTATATCAGTTTGTACGTTCCGTTTCCGTTTCAAGATGGTGGCCGTATTGGATTTTTTTAAATGTGAATACCGCTAACTGCTTCTGTCTGGAGCCAGTGAGTCTATGGCATCCCCGATTGGGGTTATGAGGTTGAAGGTTATGGGGAAAGGTAGGAGATGGGGTCCTTCCTCTTGGAAGGTGGGGAATTACCTGTATCTTCAGATCTGGTCACAAAATACGGCTAAAGCCATTTCAAGCAACGTTTCAGTTGTGGCGGTAACCAGAGCATCATTTACTCTGGAACGTGTCGCAAATATACAATATATTTATTTAATTTAATTCATTGTGAAATAAGAAAAAAATAACCAAATATAATTTTTATCTCTATGAGTAAAACGTCAAATTGTAATATTTTATTAAATTAAGACAATATTAGCGAAACTCAATCGAAAATCTGGAAACAGGAAAACTAGAAAACTTTTACCTTATTGGAATCTATCTATCCCAGAGGTGCCAATATCTTTTTCTGATTTTTCTGTTTCCAGATTTTCGATTGAGTTTCGTTAATATTGTTTTCATATATTACAGTTTGAGGTTTTAAATTTACAATACCTCTGACGTGCGAGTTGTTTGAGAAAATGTGTGTACTTCATACAGTTTAGCGGTAGGGATTAGGGATGGAGTAAAGATGTATTGTGTGTCCTAAAGCACTTCAATAAATGGAATTAAAACACAAATACTTTCTTTGAATGGCATTGCAACGCTTGCAGGGTACTCTCTACTATTGTTATAGTTATAAACGTTGATCGTGGAGGTGGAGTCACAATAAAATATCACCTATGTCGTCTTATTAGAAATAAAATAATACTTGCGAGTAAAGTTGTTCAGAGAACCTGCATACGTAGCCACGCGCACTCTCTGGCCTAGTAAAGAGACACTCACATCTGTCCAAACAACTTACTGACGCAACACGTAGTTTTTATTGCCGCTGCTTGCGTATTTCACATTAAAAATTCAACAACACACGATGTTTGAACTTATATATATGGCATTAAACATAATATAAAAAAACAGAGTGTGCAATTTACACGCTGTAGAAGTGAAACGTTCAAAAAACCAAAGTGAAGGCTACGAAGCACCGCACAAAGAAGAGACCGATTATACTAACACATTCTCGAAGGCTAAATCCTATAGATGAATGTGTTTGTCTCTTTTTAGTATCGCTATTTTCGTTTAATCGAGTTTCAAGTCACAACGGTAATAAAGAGTGTTCGCTTCAAAAAAAGAATTTTAAAATTGAAAGATTTGCTAAATTCGGTCTGGGTGAATTATCTTATTTGCATTAAAATTTTAATATTTTGATTATAGGTTTGTGCTTATAAATCAACATTAGGTACGTTTACCTTTTTTAGATTGTAAAATTATGTTTAAAAGCATTTTGAAAATTACCTCGAAATTTTTATAGTATTTACAATCTTCAGAGTGGAAGATACTCGCTAGTGGAAGTATCGCCCTGGTGTAAGACCACCATTCAGAATTAAAACGTTGTTAAATAGCCAAGTACTTCCCCACCTTCCTCTTCCTCATCTCCTTCCCCTTCCCAACTACATTCAGCCTCACAATATACCCCAATTGGGGATGCTGTTATTATTATTATTATTATGGTATCCCTGGCTCCATGCGGTTACAAGAAGTTGGGACACTTGTGCGGTATTCATTTCACAAAAAAATTCAGTTAAATTGAGGGAGGCTTGTTTTACAGAATTTGTATAATTCATCATGTTTCAAAGTCAATTTTCAAGTTCTGTTATTATTATGACGTTATGGGAAATAATAACAGAATTAAAAAATTTACTTTGAAATTTGACAAATTGTTAAAATTTTGTGAAACAACTGGCCTAAATAATAATCAGGCACACTCTCAAGCGACCACAAGGACCAGTCCTTAACTAGGAGCTGTCCACCTCCAAATTTCTCCAAAAAAATGGCCATCAGCCAATCACCATAAAAAAGAGTGGTAATCGCCCATCCACTACAAATAACACTGAACACCCATTATTGGTGACAATTCAAAACACCCCGCGCCTTTTTTATTTAAAAACCACTTAGGATTTAAATTATTATTAATGATTCTTAAAACATCTTGATGAGTGACTAATTCCAAAAACAGCCAGCCCAGAAGCTGTCAGTGGAGGAAGTGTCATAGACAAAAAAAACGAATTTAACTTGCAAAAAAAATTGCCAGTCTCCAAAAAAAAAACAGACAAAAAAACAAAATAAGGCAAGAACTGCACCAGTTACATAATTATTTATGTGACATTAAGTATCTCTTATAAATTATATTTCCGCACTGTGAAATTAATAATTACTTAAGTATATATTTTTGAGTTAATAATCACATAATTATCTATATATTTAAGACTCGCTAGTATCATGGGAATTAAAAGTGGTTATTTATTTTTTTATTATATAGAAATATGTTTACTAGGCGCAGTTATAATTATATCGGTATGTCTGTACTTAAAAAATATCAATAAAAAATACTGTAACAATATGATTAGAGCAAATAACCTGTTATTATATCTAATATTTTGCTTGACCTCATTCTACTTGTAGACACAACACACAAGCTTACTTAAAATTCACACCCATCAATCATCATTATACTACATCTGCTATTATAATTATTATCATAAAAATTGTATCGTAATAATGTTTCGCAACACCCTGTACGGGAGTACCTCGCTAAGCCAATGGCTAGACGCTACGTCACGACACACCCATAGTCTCGACCAATCAGCGAGCAGTACCGGAAAGACAAATAATTCTTATCACATCGAAAGAATGCAAATAAAATTTTAACGAATTAGCAAAAAGGTGCGGTTTTATATTAAAGCTCGTCGTAAAATCTATGAAGCGAAGAAATCTTTTTATAAAGTGTCTGTTTTACACGTTGAACCGGTTTATTTGAGTATCTTATCAAGGATTAAAATGTGTCTAACTAAAAATGCGAGCAGTGGTTGTTGCACTTTATCAAAAGGTCTTTCTTTAAGTATTGCAGATATTTTGAAAGCTTTGCGTGTTACATGCTTTTTTGCTAGAAAGCGTATTTTGTTTACTTATGTTGACCCGAAATAATGATCAATAAAACGTATGTTTGCATAACTGGATTTGGGCGGTTGTTGGGAGAAATTCCACAATCCTTTTGTTGATAATTTAACATGCTCTGAATTTCTTTTCGTGTGGTGTTTTCAGCAAGATTTCTTATTGAAATTTAAAGCTCTTGTGGAATTTAACTGAAGTGCGCAGTGAAATTTTGCAGTTTCTCCTTGCGAGATAAAAATACTAATGGGAGAATTTTAAGTACAATAAAGATTGCCGACATTAACATGTGGCACGACTGGTGACGACCGTTACATTTCTAATATCATCGTGTGGTGTCTTTTGCTCGTAAAACGACACAGATGAGACGGGTATAGATTGTGTCAGATACGGTCTGCGTAGCTGCAAAGCTTCGGTAATTAAAAAAAATGTTTGCAGTTTACGCGCGATGAAAAAAAACTGAAGTAGGTCGGCTATAAAGCACCGCACAAAAAGGAGACCGGTAGGCTTCGAAGCACCGCACAGAGAGGAGACCGATTTATTCATTCTCATTCTCTCGCAGGCCAAATGTGAGATTTTCAAAAATGAGATAAGTCACTGTCAATGAGTGATTTTCAAAATCCACCCTGCCCACTTTTCCCACCCCTTAAAGCAGAACAAGGCCCGGGCAACGCCGGGTTATGCAACTAGTTCTGTATAATAAAAAAAGAAAAACCAACAAAGCGCTGGATTATGA
Source organism: Limnephilus marmoratus (assembly GCA_917880885.1). Lineage (NCBI taxonomy): Eukaryota > Metazoa > Arthropoda > Insecta > Trichoptera > Limnephilidae > Limnephilus > Limnephilus marmoratus. The sequence continues at coordinate 35,106,562 of OU862926.1, forward strand.
AAACACTTGCGGAATATTCTTCTATTTCGACATAAGCGTGTAGGTTTCGTACGCATATTATCTCGGTAATAAAAATTACAGTCTAGCGCACCCGTGTGTACTTATTTGATTATAAACCCGCGAGTGGAACAGATTCTAATGTACATAGACTTACATATTATAGGTACTTAAATTTTAATAAACAATGTAATACGTTAAGCACACAAAGCATACTCAGTTAGTTCATACTTCCGACACACCTTCGTCATTTTTTTTTCCCGATAAAAAATAAAGATAAAACAATGATTTGACTTCGCTGATTTTTTTTAACCACATTAGCAAGAAATTGGATAACCAATATTTATTGGATAACCAACATTTATTGGATTACCAAGATTTATTTGATAACCAACATTTATTGGATAATTAACATCTATTGGATAACCAACATTGGATAACCAACATTTATTGGATAACCAACATTTATTGGGTAATTAACATCTATTGGATAACCAACATTGGATAACCAACATTTATTGGATAACCAAGATTTTTTGGATAACCAACATTTATTGGATAATTAACATCTATTGGATAACCAACATTGGATAACCAACATTTATTGGATAACTAAGATTTACTGGATAACCAACATTTATTGGATAATTAACATCTATTGGATAACCAGCATTGGATAACCAACATTTATTGGATAACCAACATTTATTGTATAACAACATATATTGGATATTCAACATTTATTGAATTACCAACATTATTGGATAACCAACATTTATTGGATAACCAACATTTATTGGATAACCAACATTTTTTGAATGACCCGCATATGTTGGATAACCAACAGTTATTGGATAACCAACATTTTATTGGATAACCAACATTTATTGAATGACCCGCATATGTTGGATAACCAACATTTATTGGATAACCAACCTTTATTGGATAACCAACATTTATTGGCTAATCAACATTTATTGGATAACCAACCTTTATTGGATAACCAACATTTATTGGCTAATCAACATTTATTGGATAACCAACATTTATTGAATGACCCGCATATGTTGGATAACCAACATTTATTGGGAAACTAACCTTGGAAAACCAACATTTATTGGATAACCAATTTTATTGGATTACCATACCATAGCTCACCCCAAGTGGTTAGCTACGTTTGGTGACTTAGCAAGAGTACCCGGGTTCATGGGGTGAGGATTATCTGGGTCTTTGCGGTGTTTGCATCTGTTGAGGGAAACCTTTTGATCTCTCCAGCAAGTCACTCTCGGAACATCGCCTTTTATCGAATTAGGAGGGATTAACTAGAGAATTTAAAAAAAAATTGGATGAAAAAATATTTCAATAATTTTTACTGCAGTAAACTCACCTTTCTCAAATGGATTAAATGAAAGATTAAATCAAACGCTGGTCAATAAAATTAGATGCAAAATCAACGAAAATGACTCGAACGTGGCTTGGACAACTATAGCGCGTAATTGTGTAAAAAACTATAATTAAAACTATAATTCATACGTCCTTCACTCCTGGAGGCACTGACACCCAGATTCCTACCCACCCATGTTTTCATCCAAGTACCAACTTATCGTACTGCATCGATCGTCCGGTTTATTAGTGAGACATCTCCGAAAAATCGAAATTTTAGTTGAGTGTGTAGTTATATATAAAAGTGTACCCTCTGTTTGACGTAATACTCAGATTACTCATAAAGACCTCAAAATCAATTATGATGTTTTCTGGGTCATTAGTAGGATATTTCAAAATTTCATACTAATGTACCGGACCGTTACGCTTCCCGGTGTTATTTTATATCAAATTAATATGGAAAACACATACACGTGTAAAAAATATTTGATTTATGGTGAGTACTCGAACATTGCATTCTGATTATCTCAAAAAGTAGTATTTGGAGATGTTTGACTAACCAACTAGACGATCGGTGTATTCTACTGCGAAGTTCTGTTTCTGTTTCAGTGCCGGCAACCCGGGCGTTTATTTAGTTTCATGGTTATTTACATTGTTTTCTTTTCTTTTACCCGCCTCACTAGACAAAGTCTGTTCCGAGGCGAGTAAATCACATATTATGTTTGTTCCAAAAGAAATGTGTGTATTTAAACAAATATATATATGTATGTAAAAAGATAAAAAAGATAAATTATATATTGGTATATTAAATATTTACATACATACTTTGTTTTTTAGATAAAAGTAAATTAAAATTTTGTGACAGTTGAATATAGCGGTTACATAATAGAAGTAATAATTAATAATTAATCATAATAATTAATATTGCAAAATTGCAGTTTCTCGTATTTGTTTTATTTGAATATTATATAATTTCGTGAGAACTTGTATGAAATGTTATTTATTTAGAATATTTTGAATGTCTGTTCTTTCCTTTTCATTCAACCATATTACAAATCTTTTGAAAAGCCAATTCAAATTATTTGGGGTGACGTAAGTTTTTGTTTGTGTTAGGAAGGTATTGAAAATGTGTGGTGCTAGGTAAGATTCGTGTTTTTTTGCAAAAGTTGATTTGATATGGGGAACTTGAAAGTGCTTATTAATTTTTGCTCTTGTGTTTTGCGAGTGAGGTATGTGGAGATGTGAAGTTTTGATACAGTTTTTGTAAATGATCTTCCTTATGAATAGTTTATTTACGTCTAGTAGTTTGTTTTTGATCATTAGCTGTTCCGTCGGATGTTGGTAAGGTTTATAAAACATAATTCTAATTATTGTTTTGTGATTTATTTTAAGAGAATTGAGGTAAGTATCTGCTGCTCCTCCCCAAACTGAAATTCCATATGTTAAAATACTTTGACAGAGTGCGAAATATATATTTTTTAGTTGATTTAATGACATGATGTTTCGTATTGTTTTGAAGATGTATGATAATTTTCGTATTTTTTTTGATAATATATTAATATGGAGATCCCATTTTAGTTTATGGTCAACAGTTAAACCTAGATATTTAATATTGTCTAAATAAAGTATTGTTAATTTTATTACGGAATCAATTCAAATTATTACATCCTACTTCCCTAAAGCGTTCTACGACCTTCCTCTAACCTTCAATAGCCAAAACAAGAACCACATTGAATTTCTCTAATCTAGCACTCCTACGCATTACCATTTAATTTTTAATTGCCTTCGAATTGGGCTGAATAGCTTCTCCCAATTATTGATGACACACAAAATATAATTTTTTACGACTTATCTATAGTTGCTATGTTAGCCTCTTACCAATAAACCATTTTATAAACTAGTCATTTCTACCCGACTTCGCCCGAGTTTTAACACTTTTTTGAAGTGAAAACTTCTATAATACCGTTGATTTCATAGTGCTTTCACACAAACGAAGTATTGAAATCCGTAATTCTAAACTTAAACTTTAGGTCGTACAGTACGTACCCGTCGTACGTACCCGAACAGCGTGGGTGTAAACTGTACGACCTAAAGTTTAAGAGGAATATAAACGCTAGAAATATGTCGAATCTCATGCCTGCAAAATTTTAAAATCGAGCGTCTTTTTGCACGAGGCTAGTAAGCGAAAAAGTGGTTTTTATTTATTTTGTGCATAATTATATAAGAACGAAAAAAAGTTAGAACATAGATAAAGTCAAAAATAGTCTTAGCCGTAAAGGGGTATTTTTAAGAAATTGTTACTTACATTACTTCATAGTTAAGTCATGAGAAAACATTTTTTTTAGTGGTTTACCCTTATATTTTTTGTTACGTAAATAATAATTTTATTGTAATTCCAATACATGGATAAAGTAGTTAAAGCTTCAATTTATCCGTAGCATATTTTTTGATGTTCATACTGTAAGCCGATTCGTCGTAAAGATTAATCAAAATAGTATCTAAATAGGATTTCACGTATATATTCATCTTAAGGGTTTCCTACGGAGCGTCGGACCATCCCGACGCGCAACGTTGTGATTTGAAACTCGATGAAACTAAAAATAGCGACACTAAAAAGAGACAAACACATGCCTTTAATTTGTATAACTTATAATTTTATTTAACAACCATAACATGTATGGGATGAGGTTTGTCTCGGTCTTGGAGTTGGATGACCAGGACACACTGAACCCCAGATTCCTACCCACCCTTTAAACCATTTTCCTTCCCAGAACTCTCCTCTCCTTCCTTTCCCTAAAAAACCCTTCACTTGGAAGTGAAGGGTTGACTCTCTTGCGCAGTAATGAGAGGGACGGAATCACACGTCCGTCGCTCCTAGACACACTGACCCCCAGATTACTACCCTCCCATCATACCCTTTTCCTTCTCAGAACTTCCTTTCCTTCTTTTCCTTAAAATAATCTTCCACACAGCATCCAAATACGAGAGTGGCTTTGAGGGAAATTATTTTCGTCGGGACCTCCAGTGCGGATTTATGTAAAGATAAAAAAACAGGCAAGTTGCAGACAATTTTTTTTTTAAATTGGCATAGAATACAAATTGACCTATGTTAAAATCTTCATAGACTTAAATATGACATTATCAATTATTGTTCCGAGCCTTCGTGAATAGAGAACTCCGGTCCAATTTTTTTAATAAATAATATCCCTCTAACTTAAATAACTGCATTTTTATTTTTATTTTTAGAGTTAGTTTTAATAGTTAAAATAATTGTCAAAGTTTTAATTTTTCAAGATCCCCCGAAAACCACCGTATGTATTGTGAATTGTGTGACGTCACACTCCTGAAAAATTAGTATAGAATCGGGCAATCAGCTGATCAACTGCCACCATTTTGAATTCCGTTGTTCGAAGTATTCTCCCTTGAAGTAGCATTACTATTTTTTTTGTGCAGTATTTTTTGAATATTTTCAATAATAGAGATAAACTAATAAGAGATACCTTATTTTTTAAACATTATCTAGGCCTAAATAATGTTTCAATAAACACAACAACTAAATCTCTATAAACAGTATGTAAATAAACGAATAAATTAATACGATGGCTTGTGTCATATCATACAATCCCATACAATGACTTTACGGTGACGTCAAGACACGTAGAATAGTGACGCCACCACTAAAATTTGTTTTTACGACCCGATTAAAAATGGACTTTTTAATAATTTTTTAAAAACTCTGCGTTTAATATTATTAAATAAAACTTATATATTCAGAATCAGCGTTTATTGGTCTGTAGGGACATATTTTTTAAAGCCATAATATTTTTCACTGGAGTTCCTTATTACGATTCGAATTTCGAAGGGTCAAAGTTCGAACTGGGGAAATAAATTGAATGCGCGCGCAGGCTAATATTATTATTTGTTCTCCCTCCCTCGATGTTTTCTCTCTCCTTCCCACGACACGACCTTGATGACCTTTAAGGCTCTAAGGGCAAGTGAGACGTAGTATTTTGCTACGTTATCTGGGATTTGAAGGGCATTTCAAGGATTCACGGCGAGAGAATGAATGGTTTAACAGTTAAACGTTTTTCAAATAACAAACTATATTTGAGTTTGAATGCTACCAAATTTAAAGAAATAACTTGGAGCAGGTGGATGAGTCTGTGTATCCGAGTAGTATGTTTACGAGAGATGGGGAGGCTGATAGAGATAATGAAAGAAGGTTAAATGCAGGTAACTCCATTAATGGAGGACTGAATGCCGTTGACGCTAATAAAGAAGCGAAGCTAGCAGTCCACAATGGACGGCTTGTAACTACCCTGATATATGGCAGTGAGACTGGAACTGGCAGAGGTAGGATAAAGGAAACTGAATCTTGTTGATATGAGATCCCTGAGGCGTATGTGTAGTAAAACCGTGTACGATCGTGTGAAAAATGTTGAGATCCGCAAATAATGCAAGGCTGATGTAATGAGTAAGATTAAGAAAGTAACTGAGGGTTCGATGTAGAGCGAATGAACGAAGAAAATAGTGTATAAAATGAATGGTATAAGTAGTCGAGGACGCCCGAAGAAGACATGACACGATCAAGTGAATCAGATACTTGAATTGGGCCATGTCAAAAGTCAGAATAATAAAATAGTTTGAATGCGACGATGTAATGTGAGTGAGGCAAAGAGTGTGTGCCAAGACCGAGTTGTTTGGCGATCCGTCCTCTCTGCCCACCCCGCGGAGAAACAGCGTGATGGTTGGTTAGTTTGTTAATTAATTTTTTTGAATAAGTTTTGTAATATTTTTGAGTCATGTTATTCACTCCTATTAACAAATCACTTATCACCGGTTATAAACTTATAATATTTACCTTATTTAATGAAATTACTATGAATTCCACGTGACGCAAAATGTAGTAAATTTCATTCTGGGATTTTTATCTGAAAAAAAAAACAGGAAGCGAAATCTTATCTCGTATAAAAATGATTAGGTATTAAAACAAACATTTCGTCATTTTTTTTTCTTAAATTAAATGTAATTTTAATATAAATAATTCAACATTTTAATTTAAATAACAATAATTTCCAAGGTTAGAAACAAAGCAATAGAAAGCAAATGGTACCGCCGCCTCGGGAACCATTTATTGGAAAAACAATACCTCTGCCATAGGTCACCCCAAGTGGTTCGCTACGTTTGGTAACTTAGCAGAGGTGCCCGGATTCATGGGGTGAGGTTTATCCGGGTCTTGGCGGCGGATGCGTCTGCTCACCAGCTGCATGACAGGTCGGATCGGGAGGGGCTGGTTGAGGGAGATCTTGTTACCTCAAGCGAACTCTTTTGGAACATCGCCTTGCACCGCAATTGGAGGGATGGATTCATACGTCCGTCACTCTTGGACCCCACTGACCCCCAGATTCCTACCCACCCCTCGTATCTCATCCTTCTCAGAACTATCTCTCCTTCCTTTCCTTTAAAAGACCCTCGAAGACAGCATCCCCGTGAGGAAAAATAATTTCCTCAGAGCCTCCTGTGCGGGCTATTGTAAAAAAAAATCAATTAGAAATCAAATGGTTCGTAAAAATGTAACTTACGCTATTAATATGTGTCGAGTTTTGAAAAAAAACGCTGCGGTGGGGTGGTTCTCTATATTTTGTGTTATCTTTTGCGTTAAGTCAGCAATACGAGACAATTAAGACAAAAAGGCAAAATCCGTATGCGTTATTGGCTGTCAAATATCTTTGATTTTCTATGGCTTTCAATGGCTTGTCTATCTATGCCTGTCGTGAGTTGATGTCAGTTGGTGTGGATTAATTACCTACTTAAAAACACAAATAACTATTTATTAGTTACAATAACTATTTACATATAAGCCTAATAGGCGTTCACAAATGACTATCCATTTGTCGTATTATTTGACGTTTGAACGCGATGACGTACGATTCGCAAATATCTATCTCTTAACAAGGATTACGCGACAAACGCGTCCTCATCTCTGGCGTTAGGGTAAGATACTTACAAGATACTCGATCCTCGTGTGCGTATCATACGCGCCGATCGTAAGTACCCCCCCGTACGATTTTGCTGATGCCCGTTTACGACGCTACGTGATGGCTGTCGGTTTCCATTGTTTCCAATCAGTATCACGATACCGACAGTGCTGATCGCACGCGACGCGTCGCGTCATTTGTGTCTGATACTTATTCGTTTGACGTTTGACAGAAATGACGTCGGAACATGAAAGTAATGTTACATTTGTTCTGGGAGTGGAAAAAGTGCATGTTTATATAACTATACTTCACCAGAATACGTAAGGAAGGATTTAGTGGAGAAGGCATGGATTGATGTTGGAAAAAAGTCATATGACATCGCCCGACTGCGTGTTAACTCCACGGTTGCACGTGAAAAATGATCCAAGTTCAGTATATTTCGGGTAGCGCCGTGTACTGAGACTAGCATTAAAAAGTAGTAAATCAGCAGGGAACTTGTAGTTTCGTCCCAATTACGTAGATTGTAAGTATCTCCATGAACGGAGGGCCTAACTGCTTTTAAGAGTTGCTGTCTTAACACACGCGCAGTATTTATCCGTCAGCGTGATATGGAAAACCGCATTTAAGAAAACTGTCAAAAAGTGCCGTATACGGCTGATTTGACGCGCGTTACGCTGACGCAAAAGTTACGGATTCACCCTTCAGGTCGCTACTGTCTCCGGAGAGTCTGGAGCAGTTGGGACTCTTGTGCGGCATTCACATTAAGAAAAATAATAATACTACTTCGATGAGTAGAGCTAATAGAGTCTTAAACCATGCCAGATTATTTTACAATGACGTATCAGATTTATATTTACCTACGATTTTTTCTTAGCGTGCTTCTTCTATTAGTTTTTATTATACATGACACACCTCCAAGTATTGAAGTTCAACACAACGTAATTACGTACGTATGAGGATTATGTTTTCAACCATTAAATTAATGTTTTAAATTTAATGCCGTGAATGTCTTATTTGGCGAGGGCCTTGCCTTGCGTGCTTTATTCATATCTTACGTCAGATTTTGACGCAGTCCATTGCATCTTGCACGTAATTCAGTTTGCATTTATGTAGTTATGTTTGTTTGTAAATATTCATATTTTCTTGCAAAAATAATGCAATTCACTGTTTTACTAAATACACAGCCACAACATTTATCGGTAGAGGTACGCAGTGAGGATGTACATAACCAAATATAACTATATTAATTTACTGAATTGAAAAACAAGATAAAACTTATAATATAATTTATTTGAATACATTACAAGAGTCCCCAGCTGCTCCCGTCTGGAGCCCGTGAGACTATGGCATCCCCAATTGGGGTACGTTGTGAGGCTGAAGGTAGTGAGGAGGGGAAGGAGATGGGGCATAAGAAGGTGGGGAAGAACCTGGCTATTCAGATCTGGTCACCAAACACGGTTAAAGCCATTTCAAGCATCTTTCAATTCGGAATGGTGATTTCCACCAGGGAAATACTAGGAGTGTCTTCCACTCTGGAACGGCCGCAAATGTACTGCATCATATTATTTTTAATAAATTAATAGTAAAATTACAATAAAATGTATTTGCTCACGCCGGGATTCGATCCCGCGACCTTCGGTTTGCAAGTCAAGAGCCTTGCCCCTCGACCACGGAGAAAAAAAATGATAATATGAAAAAGAAAAATAAAAAGGTAACAGTCGCAACTGGGACTCGAATTCTGTGATATGGTCTCGTTGGCTGCAGACAGGAGGAATTGGGATTCTTGCGCAGTATTCACATACATATTTTTGTTAACAATCCGTAAGTGTTATCTGTGAGATCTTAACCGGAACCTCACGACTTCTGTTGACACTCTACAGGGACAATATTGACTTGACGATAACCAACCACAAACAGAAGAGAACACCGGAAGACGAACGTCAATGCTTCGAAACTTATCGCCGTGGGAATTGCCAACCTTCTTTATAGGAATGGGCACCGGAAGAAAACATACCATGTAGGCCGCGACCCTTATTTGAAAAACCCTGATTTAATTAATCTAAATGCCCATATAATCGAAGCATACAAGAGGTATTCATAATAATTTACATCAGTACTTTACATAACCGTAAAGGCAATACGTGTTTTTTTCTCCATTTTCTTGAGTTGTCGGGAGTTAATTCCATCAAGCGTATTTTTAAATAATTAAAATATTATTTTATTGATTGTAGCTGTAACTTTGTGGTTATTCAATACAATTGATTGGTGATTTTTCACCGTTTCTTAATGGTTATCTACTACAATTGATTGGTAATTTTTCATGGTTATTAATTACAATTGGTTGGTGATTTTTCACCATTTCTTAATGGTTATCTACTACAATTGATTGGTAATTTTCATGGTTATTAATTACAATTGGTTGGTGATTTTTCACCATTTCTTAATGGTTATCTACTACAATTGATTGGTAATTTTTCATGGTTATTAATTACAATTGGTTGGTGATTTTTCACCATTTCTTAATGGTTATCTACTACAATTGATTGGTAATTTTTCGTGGTTATTAATTAAAATTGATTGGTGATTTTTCACCATTTCTTAATAGTTATCTACTACAATTGATTGGTAATTTTTCGTGGTTATTAATTAAAATTGATTGTGGTGATTTTTCACCGTTTCTTAATGGTTTTCTACTACAATTGATTGGTAATTTTTCATGGTTATTAATTACAATTGATTGGTGATTTTCACCATTTCTTAATGGTTATCTACTACAATTGATTGGTAATTTTTCATGGTTATTAATTACAATTGATTGGTGATTTTTCACCATTTCTTACTGGTTATCTACTACAATTGCTTGGTAATTTTTCATGGTTGTTAATTACAATTGATTGGTGATTTTTCACCATTTCTTAATGGTTATCTACTACAATTGATTGGTAATATTTCATGGTTATTAATTACAATTGATTGGTGATTTTTCACCATTTCTTAATGGTTATCTACTACAATTGATTGGTAATTTTTCGTGGTTATTAATTAAAATTGATTGTGGTGATTTTTCACGGTTTCTTAATGGTTATCTACTACAATTGATTGGTAATTTTTCGTGGTTACTAATTACAATTGATTGGTGATTTTTCACCATTTCTTAATGGTTATCTACTACAATTGATTGGTAATTTTTCATGGTTATTAATTATAATTGATTGGTGATTTTTCACCGTTTCTTAATGGTTATCTACTACAATTGATTGGTAATTTTTCAACGTTTCTTCATGGTTATCCATCACAATTGATTGTGATTTTTCATGTTTATCCATTACAATAGATGTGAGTGATTTTTCACCGTTTCTTCGTTGTTGTCCATTACAATTGACAGATGATTTTTCACATAAACGGCGCTCTACAAATTAGCGAATTATTATTACTTTGTTTAAACCGACCGTTTCGTGACAACCGTTCCTTCCTCAGGGAAAAATATATGCTAACTTAATATTTCAAAATTATGGGTGAACATATATATTAGGTGTTGAAGTGGGAGTGGAGGCGTGACGAGGTATTGGTGAAGAATGGCGGAAAGAGATAGAATGGTCCGTGAATGAGATAAATAATATAAAAAGGGGTTCCATGACAACTTAGAATTATGCAACACCGCTTTGAAAAGTCATTAAAAGTTATGAAGAAAAAAAAATGAAAAGTAGCTTATAACCTAACCTAACCTAACCTATTTAACCTTTGATTTTTTTGACACTTATAATGATTTTTCAAAGGAGATGTTAAAGTTACATGATACTGAGATGTCCGGTCACCATAAACAATATTGTGGTTTAAACAAAGTAATATTGTTTATAAGTAAAAAAAGTTTTTTATTACCTACGAATATTGATCATTGCATCATTTAGTTAATACGATGACTCTTGTTTGTCATATCAGATATTTTTAAGATTTTATCTTTAAATCGTTTTTTGATTTAATCTAGATATAAAAAATATATATTTTTATCTATTTCAAGATTTTAAAACACGTGAAGTAGATTTACATCACTAAATTTACGTCACTTGATTTGAAGATAAAATATTTGATCGTTCAGAATGTTTTAAATTTTGAGGAGTGTCAAAATTGGATTGTCAAGAGTTCAATCTAAACTTCATAAATTTACATTCCTATATAAATATGGCGACCTCTGTGATCAGATCTTCTTCGACTACGAATTCAGAGGTCGCTGGTTCTATCCCGATTTTGTTTCATTGGTACGTTATTTCACGTATAATTAATATACTTAAAGCATATTTGGTACCTACGTTCCATGGAGAGAAAGATACTCTCATTATCGCCACGGCAATAACCGTATTTGGAGGAAAAGTTTGATAAGCCAGGTACTTCTCAGCCTTCCTCTTACCCATTTCCTTTCCCGCCCACTTGCTTTAGTCTCACAACACCCAATTGCAATTTTTAATGCGAATACCGTACAAGACTCCCAACGGAGGCGTCTACTAATATCTACAGGAATTCCAAAAACTGAAAAAATCGAACTAATATCTATGAGAACCAAAGTGTTGACGAATATCTACAGCACAAACTGTTGACTAATATCTATGAGAATCAAAGTGTTGACGAATATCTACAGCACTGGCAGAGGTTGGATTTGCAATTATGTGTAGCATATTGGAATAATGTAGTATTGCGTATGCAGTTTAAAAAACTTAATTTATGTAAGTGTGTATGTAAAAATCCGTAATATCGGACTATTGGACACATTTAGCTGATTAGTCCAACCTACGCTCTGTAGATATTAGTTCAACCTACGCTCTGTAGATATTAGTCAACACTCTGAAGTTCGTAGATATTAGTTCAACATATGAGCTGTAGATATTCGTCAGACATACAGGCTGTAGATATTAGTATCTGGAGTCATCCCAACTCTTTCCAACTACCTTACGCCCGTGAGTCTATGGCATCCCTAATTGGAGTATGTTGTGAGGCTGAAGGTAGTGAAAGAGGAAGGAGTTGGGGTAAAGTAAGTGCCTGGCTATTCAGATCTGGTCACCAAACACGAATAAAATCATTTCAAGCTATATTCGAATTCTGAATGGTGGTTTTACATTAGAGCGATGATGAGAGTATCTTGCACTCTGGGACTTGCTGAAAATATACATGATATTATTTTAAATTATTAAATTATGAAATCACACAAATTAATCAAATAAAATTTATTGACGCACGCCGGGATTTGAACTCCTAGACAACGTCTAGTCACCAAACACTGCCAAATTCATTATAATATCGATATAATTGCACCTAATTCCAAAATCCGGCGTTGTAGATATTTACCTAGTAAAAAATCATTTTTCTGAAGTTGTCAATTTGTCCTGAAATGGATTTAGACTAGATCTGAACAATTTTAAACTATTTATTGAATAATATATATAGAGTTGCGGTTATCCTTGTTCGTAAGCACGCACAATCAATGCATCCTATGCTGTAATAAATTAATCTTATAATTTATGAGGTCGGATGTAAAAATTTACATTTGCCGGAAACGATAAGGCTAAAATAGCGATAGTCTCATAAACAATTCCGGTACTTCCTGAAAGAATAATTAATAATTAATTAATTAATCTATGCTACTTGAAGGCTAAATAAAAATACATTTTTAATTTATGATTAGTTAAAATATTACCTGATTTTCCGCCCCGGTGTTCAATTATAAATATAAGAATCAATTATGAATCTGATAATGTAAAAGCAATTTATTCACGTGTGATCGTGGTTTTTTTATTACTATGAAGCCATTATAAAACAGAAACTTGAATGTTTTAAGCAGCAGAAACTCTCGAACCGTGAGCTACAACGCCAATAAATTTATACAGCGTTTTCTGCCTAAAATTTCTAAGCCAATACAACTGATTTCAGCATCCTACGTCAATAAAAAATAAGGCAAGACGCCGTTTTGTTTTATTTTTTCTTTTTTTCTTCTTCTTTTTACCCTCTTGGCCATTTATTATCAGGAAAATCTTCACTTTTGAAAAAGTTCAATTTTTAAGTACGTCTTTGAATTTCACTTTTGTTTTCAATTGAATGAAATTGAATCTTGTGAGTGAAAATTAAACCAATGGCCGACATCCGATTGAGCTGAAATTCAGCAGATAGACTGATTATCGATGAAAATGCATTCTATCAACTTTTGAAAAAAATCTGCACTGGCTCAAGTGCCCCGAGAGAATCCAGTTTAAGCTCTGCTGGATGGTATTCAAGTCCCTTAACAGAATGGCTCCGACTTACTTATCGGAAATGTGTATTCCAGAAAACTCCAATTCTCGACAATCAACCCTCAGGTCAGCAACAACATCAGCGATCGGAAGGTTGAAGGAACCAAAGCGCACACCAGATACTAAATTCGGTGAGCGTGCTTTCGGAGTGGCAGGACCTAAAGCCTGGAATGGACTGCCACACGAGTTAAGAATGATCACAGATTCAACGGAATTTAGAGCCAAACTTAAAACTCATCTTTTCAGACAGTCGTATCCATAAGTTTAAAAATAAAGCAAATTCTTAAAATTCTCCAGACTTTCAAAATAAATATTGACTCAACTCTGGCATTAATCTTCTAATAAATATAAATGTAAAACCAACAGTGATGAGGGTAGCAAAGGTAAAGTCATGCATCGTCCAATGTTCTAAATACTTATAATGTTCTCCACGACACTCCACGTGCAAAGTCGTATCTTCCCCAAGCATAAACTTTCTAATAAAGTGTGTTTTATCAGAAGTGTCCTGCAGGTAAGTATGTTTCTGTATCTATTTGTAAATAATAAAATTACATAGAGCCTAAGATTTGTAATAAATTGTAAAGCGCCCTTGAGGTGATTTTTCACAAAAACGGCGCTCTACAAATTATCCAATTATTATTATTATTATTATTTTGGTGGCTACCACGCACACACAAGCGGACATATATGAAATATACGCATTACTCTGAAATTCGATATTAACATTACAACAGTTGTTAATACATAATATACGTCGGTGGTCTCATCCGATCGGAATTTAGCTCAGTTGGTAGCGTGATTGACCCCAGTTCCCGAGTAGCCAGGTTACAATTCGTAGTACTTATACCTGCCAGGAACACGTCCTCGTGCGATATGCTAATGCAAGTGGCGCCACCCTTTGACGAATTCTTGAATTCGAAAATGAATTTCAACGGTAGCTTCATTTGAAACTTCACGTACACAGTTGTTTATGTGGCGCGGCCGGCGTCAGACATGCACTCAGACGGGTTCGTAAATTTCAACTACTATTAATACTGTTTGATTTATGATTATGATTCAAATCACATGAAGAAATTCTAGTAAGTATATTTTATTAAAATACTACTTTCCATAACATGTTTTAATAAATTTTACGACATTTTTCTGCTTGCTCGACCTTTACTTTTAGCCAGCTGTTTACATTTTCAGCCAGCAATATCCATCGTACAGCTACCAGTCTAATTATAATACTGATGCCAAAACAGTTCAGTAAAACGAGTTACTGGTTATTACATAATACATTTACTAATATCTAGGCGAGGCTACCATCGTTTAAAATACACCAAACAAAATTTGCCCCAAATTGTTCACTCATCTCAGCTGGTACTAAAAGTTGCATAACTTATGACTTATGACAATGGTATTAGTAAAATGCTCATAAATCTTTCAATGGAGAATCTCTAACGGTTTGTTATTACGTCAAACATTCTCATGTAAAAATTAATTATCAACTGAAACGTTTTTTTATTTATTTTTTTTTTATTTCATTTCAAACCGTTTTTTTGCAGTTTTTATGCAAATATTTACGTACGACTAGCGCCAGCATTTTTTTGTGTTACGGGTATGATTTTTTTAAATTTATTTATAAACGAACTTAATCGCCATTTAAAAATATAACAGGTCATTATGCTTGACGATCTCCACGCTAGCGACTAAATTCTTGAAAGAGTTCTAATTTAGCAACAAATTGAAATTGCAGCTCTATTAACCTAATCAAAAATACTAATTTCGTTTGTCTTTGCGTTGGTTTTACTTGAATCTGGACAAAATTGGAACTGATTATGTGAATAAAGCGATGAAGTAGGTACCTAGCTATAATATGATAATTTTAACAGAAAATTATTTTGATTGTAATTTAAAATTGCAACTGATTTATCAACATTTATTTAACTTTAGATTTATTAACTTCAAGTTACACATACCTATTCAACACATTAACTACACATCTTTACTAAATACACTTAAATTGCATTCCTTAGAAAACAGAAGAAAAATAAACGACCTAACTTTTTTGTTTAAAATTATTCACTCCGAATTAGATTGTTGCGAACTCCTGCATCTCATCGACTTTAAGGTACCAACTCGAGCGACAAGGCAAAACATATTATTCTGCAACAATAATTCTCTAACCAACTATCACACACACGCATCAATTTCTCGACTTCACACACTAGGGAACAAATACACCTCAAATATCGATGTATTTAATACAAGTTTACCGTTATTCAAGAAATATCTGAACAATATTTTTATGTAGAATATTTTGATATCTAAGGAGCATCACGTAGGGTCTATTGCATATATTTGTGTATTTCTATCTCTCTGTAAAAACTTGTTAACGTTTTCTTTTTATGTATCTTGCATTTTGTCGTGTATTATTTATGACATTTAATCAGTCACCTGTAAATTTTGTAATTACTAACATAAATACTAATTTATTTTCTATGCCATTCACAACATAGAAACTTTCTCTTTTATTGTAATGCATTATCTTTTCTTAAATTTATCTGTATGCCTACCTTTCACATGATGTTTACTTGTTATGTTTTTATAGTTTATCTTTTTTATAAAAAAAAAACTGTCTCTGTATCATAAACTTGTCTTGTAAATGCCCATTAGGGCGTTGAAAATTAATAAAAAAAAAATAAAAAAACTATCCCGTGATTTTTCTCGGATCTGCGCTTATACAATCTGAAATATATTTGTCTGTCGATTTTAGTGTTTTTTTCTTAATTGCAATTTCTAAATGTCTTACGATGAACTTTGAATATCTTAGCCTACTAAAATGGGTTAATATTTAGTTCTTACATTGATTCCTTACAGAGGCCCCTACGGCAAAATAGTTCCTCTCAGAGCCTACGTCACCTGGAAGGTGTTTTTGAGGAAAGGAAGAAAATATGTAAGAGGGGTGTGTAGGAATCACGGGGTCACGGACTTAATAATCCATCCTTCCCACTGGGGAAGCCAAAGTGTCTCCCTCAACCGGACTCTCCCGATCCGACCCGTCGCCTTAGCTGTTGGGTTGTTGGGTAGACGTATCCGCCGCCAAAACCTGAACAAACCTCATCCCAATAAACCCGGGCAACCCTGCTAAGTCGCCAAAAGTAGCGAACCACTTAGGGTTTCTTTATTTTGTTTATACACTACATATTGTATTTTAAATAATCGTGTTCTAAGGCTAATTTACTATTTTTGGTTAACCGTGTACCATTTTACTTAAAATTGTTTTGGAATTTTCAATAAAATTTCATTTAATTAACAAAATTGTTTCCTCGATATAATAAAATCAATTAACTAATGGTCAAAATACACTTTCGAATTTTATCAAGGTTTTAGTGGTATCGTAAATTCTCTCGTTTCTGTAGGAATTTCCTATTTGGATCTCAACCAAGCAATATTTTATATCCGTTTCTAAAATCAACGCTAATCTGCCAATGTTATTCAACAATATATTTCCGTGTGCGCACGAGTGTGACATTTCAAAATTGAAACCGATGTGTTAATATTATAATAATCTTTTCAAATTCAAATAAGCGATAAAGTACCTGCCTTTCTTGCAATATACATCATGCCTCGAAACTAGTGGTTTAAAAAACAATAAACAGCTGCTGGTAACCCCTAACGACCGATTTTTTCAAAAAATTGATCTAGAAAATTCCAACTTCGGATTAGATTTAGGTCCTCGAAAACGAATGCTAAAATCCAAAATAGTTATGTGACAAAATCGAACTCCGAATGTGATGTAGATTCACAAGTTTCTCGCTTATACCGATAGTTTCCAGAAAACATGTATTTTACGAACTGTTTTTTTTTCTACATTTAAAATGTGGTTCTGTAGGAACAAAATTTTTAAGTTTTAATTTTTTCGAGTCCAGTAACATCCCATGATATGTCACGGATAACAATAATTAGTTATAAGGTCTTACTTAGGTAGATACTTATTGTTATAATGCGGCTTCACGCCATCTTAGGAAAGGTACTTATTCATAATTCAGCTTCACGCCATCTCAAAGTAAAGGTAATTATTGTTATACTTCGGCTTCACGCAATCTCAAAGGAAAGGTAGATACTTATTGTTATAATTCGGCATCATGCCATCTCAAAAGAAATGAACTTATTGTTATAATTCGGCTTCACGCCATCTCAAAGGAAAGGTAGATCCTTTTTTTTATAATTCGGTTTCACGCATCTCAAAGGAAAGGTACATGTTATTATTCGGCTTCACGCCATCTCAAAGGAAAGGAACTTATTGTTATAATTCGGCTTCACGCAATCTCTAAGGAAAGGTACTTATTGTTATAATTCGGCTTCAAGCCAACTCAAAGGAAATGTAGAAGACGAGTAATTCGGCTTCACGTCATCTCAAGGGAAAGGTTAATTATTTGTATAATTCGGCATTATGCTATCGCAAAGGACTCACCTATATCTCAAGGATCTATATCACATTATTTTAATAACCCATTTATAATTATTAAGAACGTAATTGGAAATTAATCCCACTAATAGCTTGATAACTTATCAAGTATTTTGTTTTAATTTATATCAAGTCAAGTGTAAGATTTGGCAATTTGTGCGTACTAATAATTGAGATTTGTATTTAAGGATAGATCAGTTTAATTGATATTAATTATTGTTATTGCTAAAACTAATAAGTAGGTACTTCAAAATTAAGTATGTTTGATAACATGTTTTCAATTAGTCATGACCGAAAATCTAGATTTTTTATTACAATACTTTTTTGATAGGCAGAACAATTGAGGAATGATAATAATCGATCTCGATCGATCGATGATTTAATTGTATTTTGTACTTAGAACAAAATCAGCGATCAACCGATTGGGTTATTGCGTATTGTAACAAACCATCTAATTGTTATGCAGATTTCCGAGCGTATATTGATTAGTTCTTTGTTGTCGAATTCTTTCGCATTCCGCATCACTTCGTCTATTACTAATTAGGGCAAGGGATGCTATAAATGGTTAGTTTCACCCCGCCGCGATTATAATAAAAACAGCCTTTTTATTAGCAACAGCAGGATACCCCACCATAGAAAACAATTATGTGTCGGTATTAAAGGAAAAATATTGTTACTGGAGGTCTCTGACGGCAGAGTTGGAAACTGGGATTTCTAATGGATAATCAAACTAATTAAGTATGATGAACATACAATAGATGTCACTAATTGTATGATTCATTGAAGTTTTAACGGAGAGCAAGGTCTGCAACCGGGCTCGAAAAGAAGAAGATGGAGAGATACGAAATTACGAATGTTAGAGGAAAGCGCTAACATTTACGGCGACAAAATCGATGCGAAAATTGCGAAAATGTTTAATAAATAAATTTTAAAATAGAGCAAAAATCTCGTTGGCATTATCTTAAACAGCATTTAAAGAAACACTGTGATTTTTTTCATACTTATAACTTGTAAAATAACTGAAACAAAAGTGTTTATACTAATTTTTGGAGCATACTTTGCGATTTTTTTCTATCGAGGGAATTTTATATAATTTGTGTTTCGGCGCGGGCAAAATCTAGATATTATCTTCAAGAATAACATATATTTTTTAAGAGCTTTAAAGCTTACCGTGTTTAAGGGAAATATGTAATAAATCGGTAGAAATCCGGGTTGCGGGCCCTTAACGCGCATCTTCATGTGAAACTCTGGCAGGACTGAACCAAGAGACGCATTATAAAGCGTTGGTTTCGGAGTTCAGCTAACGTAGAGTAAATATACTCGTTGAAACCCTTTTTGGTAAAACAAACGGTTAAGGTAAGAATCAAGTTTACTTTAGGAGTTAACCCTTAAAGTTGAAATGGCTTTAGTAGTATGGTGGTATTTAATTATTACGTTACGGTATCCTTTATACGTGAATCCTAGAAAACTTTGTTTTATCATGTAAGTAATTGTTGATTACAATAGTAGATTTCAACTCTCAGTATCGCCCCGGTGAGAAACCACCATTCAGATTTGAAACGTTGCTTGAAATGAATTAGCAGTTTTTGGTGACCAGGTCTGAATAGCTGAGTACTTTAAAAGCTTCATCTCCTACATCTACTCTCCTCCCAATTCCCTTCAGCCTCCCAACATTTCTCAATTGGGGATGCCATAGTTCCACTGGCTCGAGTCAGTTGGGACTCTGAATATTGGAAGGAGGAAGAATATAGGGAAGAGGAAGATGGGAAGTACCTGGCAATTCAGATCTGATCACCAATCACGGCTAAAGACATTTCATGCTACCTTTCAATTCTGAGTGCTGGTCTTACACCAGGGCGATACTGAGAATATTATCTCCCACTCTGGAACGTGCCGCAAATATACTACATATAATTTTTAATTAATTAATTGTGAAAAAAAAAACAAATTAATCAAATCAAATTTGGAATTTGAACCCACGATCCTCGGATTGCTAGTCGACGGCCTTTCCCCTCGACCATGGAGGCCGTCAATTCACAGAATTAGTAGTTCTAAGGTGAATACATGTTGAATATTACAACAGAGCTCTTGGCAGTATGCCTAGCCTATATGTAATAAATATTACGATACATTGTGGTGGAAATTGTTCAACATTCTAAAGTCCCCCGGGTGTATACGTTATATTACGTCCTTACACGTGCGTCTTTATCTCAATTGGCATCATTTTGATTAAATTGTCCAATCTGAGTTCTGAGCTCACACTAAAGCCGCGACCAATGACCGGCTGAGAATATCTGTGCTATATATATATGGGACCTGATCGCATTATTGGGCAAGTGATTTTATAGCTGGTGATTCAATCAAAATATATAATGATTATATTTTTGTAATGTATTTATATTTTGGAAGGCGGGTGTTGGATAACCAACAACCCTGCGATAGGTCACCGAAATGGTTCGCTACGTTTGGTGACTTCTCAGGTGTTTGTCCACCTACTTCGTGGCGGGCCGGATCAGGAGGGACTCTCAACTCATCGCCTTGCACCGCATACGTCCGTCACTCTTGGACACATTGAACCTCAGGTTCCTACCCACCCACATGCATTTTTCCTTCCCAAAACTTTCTTTCCTAAAATGACCCTCCACACAGCATCCCCAAAGATGACATTGGACCTGAGGGGATTTTTTTCCTCAGGGCCTCCTGTGTGGAACTAATATAAATTCATACATAGTCTCATTCATACTCTTCTATTATTCTGACTCTTGACATGGCCCGTCTCAAGTATCTGACTCACTTGATCGTGCCATGTCTTCCTCGGGTTTCCCCGACTTATTCTACCATTCACATTTGCGTCACATGGATCCTTTCTTCGTTTACTCGCTCTGCATGCCCAAACCATCGGAGGATCCTTTAATCTTACTCATTATGCTTACATCAACCGTGCATTCTTTGCGGATCTCCACATTTCTCACACGATCATACATGGTTATACCACACATACGCCTCAGGGCTATGACGTTATATACTATTAGACGAGGGGTAGAAATCTCAAAGTGGGAAGACAAGAACAAGACAATTGCACCGATCTCGATATCTAGTACTTTAGTACTAAACTGCTACGCGTCGAGTAAGGTTGCGTCTTACCAGCACTTACCAGTAAGTAAATTGCATTTTAAAAAGTGCCAAAATGCCCTCCTGTGTGATGAGAAAATGTTTCAATTACACGGCAAATAATAGTAAAGGCGAATGAATAACATTTCATTTATAAGTACACGCAAATTACTTAATATTATCGATTATTATAAATATTACAATTAATTTTCACGTTTCCCGCTCGCGGTTTTACACGTCATTAGAGAAAATTCACGTCCTACTAAAGTAAAGGGTCTGGACGCGCAACAGCCAAATTTCTGTTGCTAAGTAAACTTCACTGTTTTAAAGTAGACTAATCAGCCTAAACACTCTGTTTATTTGTTTGCTTGTGGTAAAACAACACATAAATCGGTAGTTCTAACAAGTATTGATGACAATCGCCACCATTTGAAAACTGTCGTTGCCCTATTGTATTTATTGTATAGCTTGACATATCAAAATCCGACAAGGCAGCCGGACCTTTTATTCTAGTGGGCCTCAAGAAAAGGAGACAGCGAACGTTCCATCAAAAAGTGACAAGCAATACGCCTCCCGCTCATATATCCATGTCATTCATACACACACATTATTTGATTGTCTATCTTTATCGCACAGAAATAAACTTTTGAATTAAGAAATTATGCTGAAAATCGCTGAAAACAAAAGAGTGTTCCTTACTTTCCACATTATATTGTGAGTATATGAGACTATGGCGAGTCTATTTATTTATATAACGTCATTGCCTCAGTGTTCACATTTCAACAGCATTCAGTGACGACCTCCGTAGTCCAGTGGCTAAGACTCTTGACTCACATTCCGGAGGTCGCGGGTTCGAACCCGGCATGCGCAAATAAATTTTATTTGATTAATTTGTGTTATTTCACAATTAATTCATTTAAAATGATATATAGTATATTTGCGGCATGTTCCAGAGTGGAAGATACTATTAGTATCGCCCTGGTGTAAGACCACCATTCAGAATTGAAACGTTGCTTGAAAATGGCTTTAGCCGTGTTTAGTGACCAGATCTGAATAGCCAGGTACTTCCCGACCTTCCTCTTCCCCACCTCCTTCCCCTCCCCACTACCTTCAGCCTCACAACATACCCCAATTGGGGATGCCATAGTCTCACTGGCTCCAGACGGGAGCAGTTGAGATTCTTGTGCGGTATTCACTGTAAAAAAAAAAGTCTACTTTCATCCTTTCTTTGCCAGTTCCATACAAAATGCCAATTTATAAAAATTCAACATTATTCTAAATTTAAATAAACATCTCGAAGCGCTATTCGTTAGTTTATTTTAGTTTGTTAAAACGTGTTGCTATCGAAAATATTATTGCATAGAAAATTATCTTTAGATGTTATTATTTTAGTGACGTAAATTTCTCTGAAACCGGTGTGTTTATTTATTATTTGATATGAGTATCGTCAATAACGGTTCATTTAGTTCAGGGGTCTCCAAATTTTTTAACCTAAGATTATTTATTATTTAAAGCCAAGTTCATAATATAATTTAATCAATATTGTAGCAGTATCTTAATATATAAAACAAAGTCGGGTTAGTTATACTATTTATAACTCGAGATCGGCTGGACCGATTTTGATGATCTTTGATTTGTTGGATTTGTCTCCGCTCCGGATAACAGAATAACTATTAAAATATTGCAAAAATTAACTAAAAAGAAAGTTATGAAGAAAACTAAATTTTTCATACATTTTATATGGAACGAATTCTCATATTTTGAAAGAACTGCAGCATTATTGTGATAGGTATTTTCCAAAAATTCAAAAACGTCAAATGTCAAAGCGCTAATTGTTTCGCTTTTGTTCTTAATCATATAATGCTGCCTCTCTTTCTTACACACTAAATATCAATAGTCGAAAACGAGACAAACGGTGAACGTATGTCTTTGCACCTCTCCAAAGGAAAAATACAATAATAATAAATTTCTGAAATGAAACGCATTTTTACGTAAGCTCCACTCAGGACCTATGTCATCTTAGGAGATGCTGTATGGAGGGTCTTTTTAAGGAAGGGTAGGATGTTCTGGAAAGGAAAAAGGCATGAGGAGTGGTTAGGAATCTGGAGGTCAGTGTATCCGGGAGTGAATCCATCCCTCCAACTGCGGTGCAAGGCCATTGCCTTGACCTGAATTGACCTTTTACCTTAACCTTTCCAGCCGGACTCTTTCGACCCATTGGTCGAGAGAATCCGGCTGGAAAGGTCAAAAGGTCAAAAGGGAGTTCCCAGTCTCTCTCGATCCGGCCCGTCACGCAGCAAGTGGGCAGACGCATCCGCCGCCAAGACCCGTACAAAAGTCACCCCATGAATCCGAACCCCAGGCAACCCTGCTAAATCACCAAACATAGAAAACCACTTGGGGTGACCTATGGCTGAGGTGTTGGTTATCCAATAAATGGTTCCCGGGGCGGCGGCCCCCGTACCCGCTTCCTTTCAAAAATTCCCGTAAGTGTGGAAAAGTAAGAAAATCACAAAAAATATAAATCCGTACACAACGCCATCTCTGATACTAACAAAAACAAAACACGGACAGTTGGGAATTGATAATTGCTTAATTGTGTAATTTTTAACTTAATAAAAAAACTTTATTTAATTCAACAGTTATTGATTCTAAGGCGGTACGAAGTTCGTCGGGTCAGCTAGTAATTAAATAAAATGCACATTTATTTTATAGTAAATACAATTAGTCTTTATTTGGAGTTTACAAGTATGACACAGTTCAATAATAGTAAAACAGTAAAAAAAAACTATAACTTAATAATAAACACCAAAAAGGAAACTTAATTGTTCCCTCAACCGCTCGTTAAATCTTCTATGAGTATTCACTCTGGGTAGCTGAAAGTATTTCAGTCCTGCCAGATATTTTTCTTGAAGATGCGCGGGTAAGACCTGGAGGCAACTTAACTTTCTAGAGTTAAAACATGAGCTTATATCGTCAGATCACCTGTGACATCTAACCAATAGCATACCTCGCCCCTTATTGGTAAAGGACGACGCGATGTGGGAAAGAGAAAGCATTCGAGATTGAATAACTCTCAATTTATGCTCGAAAATAATTAGATTTGTTACAATCGAACGTTATTAATGGGGTAACGTCTTCGCGGTTGAATTTTAGAACTCGGCTTCGAGCGCATGTCTGACGCCACGCCGGCGTACGTGAACATCTGTGTACATGAAATTTCATACAAAGCTACCATTGTCATTCGGTTTCGAATTCAAGAATTCGTCAAAAGATGTCGCCACTTCCGTCAGCGGTGGGGGACGTGCCCCCCCCCCCCCCTAGGTATAAGTACTACGAATTTGTGAATTTGGGTATCTTTTCGGATACGGAAATTGACGGTAATACTTAGTTGTGAATTACGGTATCAAGCGGCTATACATTACATAGGTATAACGTCCATTGTAGACTGTAGACATCCACGATTGTAGCCTGTCCATTTAGCAAAATTCATAGATTTTTACAAAACCTCCTAATTTCCTTTTTTATTTAAGAACACGCTGTATAACCGTACTTACAAAGTGTAAATGTTGTAAACATATTTAGGTAGGTTTATGATCTTCACAAGTCAAATTTATGTAAATTGTTTATATTATTTTTTGATAATAATTTTTAACTGTGTTACATAATTTGACGGCCGAAATTAGGCCTGAAATTCAAAATTAAAAGATTTCTTTGTTTTAACCACTTTTAATGTGTATAAAACCGACATGTTTCGAGAGCGATGCTCTCTTCCTCAGAAAACTTCCTTTTAGTAAACCCTGAGGAAGAGAGCTTCGCTCTCGAAACATGTCAGTTTATATAGACATTAAAAGTCTTTAAACAAAGAAATCTTTTAATTTTGATTTAAAATGGTACCACAAAATAAATTTGCTGTATTTGAAGTAGGCCTATAACAATTGGATCATGAAACACGTCATCAAGGCACTTCTTGACTGTTTACGTCTGATTTAGAAAAAAAACCTCTGTCTAAATTCCAAAAATATGAAGCATGTTAGTCAATTATTTACTGAAACTACATTTTTTAACCCCCGAAGCAAGGAGCGGTGTTATTAGTTTGATAAATTCAACAATTCAACTTTGTCTGAACCACTTATATAATGAGTAAATCCGACCGGTTTCAGAACAAACGTTCCTTCTTCAGGGCAAGCGTATACTAATTTGACAGTTTCGAAATATGGATGGGAACAATGTTTTATTATGGTAGGGGTGGAACCGTTGCTAGTTATTAATGTAGAGTGGGTGGGTAGGGGAACAAATCCATGATTGGACTATAAGACAATATTTTTTGTTTGTTGATAATAGATTCATTATTTTTAAGGGATTTTTTAATTACCAAGGCTTCTAAGTTATCTAAAAGTTTTCCTTCATGATTAATATGAAGAATATTATTTATCCCTGTATTTTTTCAAAACTATGGTTATTTTCAATGATATGGTTAGCGAACTCAGAAAAATTATTATTATTAGGACACCTTAAATGTTCTTTGATTCTGATTTCAAAATTACGAGTTGTTTTTCCAATATAAAATGAGGGACAATCATTGCATTTGAGTTTATATATTCCGGAATTAGTCAATTAATAAGTTTGACTTTACGTGTGTCCGTCTGTCTGTCTGTGGCATCGTAGCTCCTAAACAAATAGACCGATTACGATGTGATCGAGACGGTTTTTAGCTACAATTCATGAAAATCTGTTCGAGCGTTTCAAGGTCATCAGCTCTTTTTTGTATCGGGGGTTGCTTAAAATTTTGAAAATTTTTGCTGATATCAAAAGCAGATTCCAGATACTAATATCTACAGCCTGTATGTTTGACGAATATCTACAGCTCATATGTTGAACTAATATCTACGAACTTCAGAGTGTTGACTAATATCTACAGAGCATAGGTTGAACTAATATCTACAGAGCGTAGGTTGGACTAATCAGCTAAATGTGTCCAATAGTCCGACATTAGGGATTTTTACATACATACTTACATATGTAAATTAAGTTTTTTAAACTGCATACGCAATATTACGTTATTCCAATATGCTATACATAATTGCAAATCCAACCTCTGACAGTACTGTAGATATTCATCAACACTTTGGTTCTCATAGATATTAATCAACAGTTTGAGCTGTAGATATTCGTCAACACTTTGATTCCCATAGATATTAGTTCGATTTTTTCAGTTTTTGGAATTCCTGTAGATATTAGTAGACGCCTCCTAGAGAGAATATACGAGTAGGTAGTATTATTACGCCGCGTATTATTCGCCCAAGGTAACAAACAAAGCGAAAAATCGTCGAAAAGCAAATATGCTCCAATTAATCGTACTAAAAGTGGGTGTTGAAGAAATTACGAAAAATACCGGTCTGTTATTAGCGCAATTTTTGGGCAGCGGTTTCACTGGGCCTTGAATACTAATGAATTAATAATACTTTAAAAGAATTTTTATTACAATTTATGCTATGTTCACTGTGCGGTGCCCACTATTTGAGTGGGGCACATAGACGAATTTAGTAAAAAAAGAATAAGTACAAACCGCGCAAGAATACCGACTGCTCCTAACCGCCTGGAGCCAGTGAGACCATTTGAGTTACGTAGGGAGGCTCAAGGTAGAGTGGATGGAAGGAGATGGGGAAGAGGAAGGTGGGGAAGTATCTGGCTATTCAGATCTATTCACTAAATATGGCTAAAGCCATTTCCAGCAACGTTTCAATTCTGTATGGTGGTCTTACACCAGGGCGATATTGAAAATACCTTCCACCCTGGAACGTGCCTTAAATACACCATATATCATGTTTAAATAATTTAATTGTGAAATAACACAATACAATCAAATACAATTTTAGGGATTTGAAACCGCGACCTCTGAATCGCTAGTAGAGAGCCTTAACCCTCGACCAGGGAGGCCGTCAAAAGGTGTGTGTTGTGTATCTAAAAGCTTCCGGCTTTTAGACATAGATGGCGGTGACAAGAACTGTCAGTAGATTCCGCTAGATGGCAGGTAGCTTAGTAACTAAGTTGTCCGATAGGGTGTGTGGGGGGGGGGGGGGGCTGAGAGTGGGTGTTTTGTGTAAACACTCGTTAGAACCATTTTAGCTAGCTCCTAGTTAGGTAGACTACCGAGGTCCATCTTGTATACGCGTAGTATAAATAACACCTAAAAAACAGTTAAAAATTAATTAAATTAAATTAACACATTTACTATATCTTTCTGATCGTTCAATTTCCGTTTTACAATAATTTACAACACGAGTTTCTAAACACCATTTAATATACATGGGGGGGGTGGATTTGCTAACCCATTTGGCACTTTGGCAATGACAGTCATTCAATTCTTGTCCACCGAACAAATGCGACTGTGTCGGTCTGTAAATAAATGTGATTTATTAAAATAGTTTGTCCTTGGAAGAACCCCCTTGTATACGAATAACGACATCCATTTGTTTTGTTTCAAAACAATTTCATTGAATCGCCTTTTTCATATCGGGAGTAAAAGACTCCCAGCGTCTTTTTCTGGCCAATATCTCCGTCCAGACATAGCGAAGCACGACCTAGAAGAGTACGAACAAGTATCAAGCAATAGCAAAGATCCGAAAAATTATTACGGTTAAAATTGATAAAAAAATTTACTGCTTTTTTTTGGTAGGGAACTGGTGTTTGTAAATTTTAAACAGTGCTATTTAGACAACATTTACGATAATTTTTTTTAACCTCTCAGGCTTCGGGCCTATTTTGTCGGAAACAAAATGTTTCCGCTTTGGAATAATACCCAAATAAATGGAATTTTTCCGAACACATCCGCAAACTAAAAATTGTTTTTGAAAAAATAATGAAATACTTTTTCAAATTTTATAATTCGAAATAAAAATATAATTTTTTTTATAATTTAATGCAAACATAAAAAAAATTAAAATGGCTCACTTACGTTTTTCTAACTAAAATTACAGATTACAAAAAAAATAAAAAATAATACTATCTACATAATTTATTAGGCAAAATATATTATAAATGTTATCTTTAACTCATTTTTTGTCACTTCATGTAAAAATAATTAATACATTTTTAAAGTTTCTTTTTTTTTCAAATTGCGGTCGGAAACTTTGGATTAATAAAGTTGTACATTTTAATGATTTTGCGTTTAACTTTCAGATTTGAATATAAAGCGTGTTGTCTTCTCATCTAACACCGTTTAGATCATATTTCTAACCGTGGTAGTAAGGGAGACACAACGATTCCTTTGAGAACTATACGAGTTATTCCGAAAGCCGAACAAATTATAGTCTCAAATAACAGTAGAAAATATAAAAACTGGAACTACTAATTTTGTAGACTGGCAACACCAATGTCAATTTTTTTTTGAAGTACAATGACATTGAATGTATAGAACACAGTAAACCACATTTTAAAAAACATTTTTTCTTCATGACATAAATTTGATTAAAAGGTGTTTTATAAAGCGATTTGCTTTAATTTAATTAGATAGAATTGAAGAATCACTAATGGTGAGTTTAGTTACACTACTTTTAGATCTGAATGAGTTAAATATATTCAGATCTAAAATTAGAGACACCATCTAAAGCTCAGGCAACGCTAGGTACTTAATCTAGTATTAAATAAATGTGAGCAATTTCTAAACTGTGCTTTATATTTTATTACATTATAATTTTCTTCATTATGTTAACACAAAATTGCAAAGGTTTAATAATAATATACCTATATGCAATTCTAATTTGGAGACCGGCGGGTATCTATACTGCAATGAAAAAATATTTTTTCCACTATTATATTATGCCTTTTTAATTTTTTATAAAAATGTAGGTTACACAGCTTTACTTTAACACCATGAATTATATGTTTAGTATTGCCATTTGATCAACAGTGGCGCCCTCCTATATTTTCTACTCTTATTTGACAAACTGTAGCTAATATTATATAGGTACCTACAGATTATCATAATTTAAATTTAAAACAAAATAAAAGAATCATGTCAAGTGACAGAGCGAAATAGTTTGACATTTTTTACCAGTTTTTAACCATTTGACATTCTAAAGAGTCTCTGTGCTTTTAACAATTTAACAAATCAATGAGGTTAATAATTAAACATTCATACAAAAAAACTGTATTTGCCTGTTGTACCGGTAACTAACTTACAAATTATGTTATCATTACCAAAGACATTTAAACTTTAGTTAGTAGTTAGTAGCATAGTTGAAAAGTGCGTCTAGTTTCCACCAAGGCTTGGCGTCGTTGGTTTAATTCTTCTCTTGGCTACGTCCTCCATCATTGCACAAGCATTTTTTCTGTTGATAATGATGGTAGTAGGAGTTTTTCAAATATTGTCAGGTTATTCATAACCCGAGAATGATGAATTATCGTATTTTTTCGAAAAAGAGAAATTAAAAAAGGAGAGATTTTAACTACTTGGACCTTAAAATTACTAATTGTTTACCTATGGGTGTTTTGTGAATCTTGTGTAGGATTTTCTTGATTTCTAATGCTTACATTTAAGTGCGCTTAAATTTAATGTTTTCAAATTATTAAGCGCTTAAATTTATTATATTTTCAAGTTATGAGGTTCTCAATTTTTATGTGTTTTTTTAATCAAGGGCTTAAATTTTATGTATTTTCAAATTATTAAGCGCTTAAATTTAATACATTTTCAAATAATCAAGCATATAATTTTAATATATTTTTTAGTTAATTCAATTTATTATGTTTTCAACCAATTAAGTGCTTAAATTTAATGTATTTTCAAATTGTTATGTGCTTAAATTTAATGTGTTTTCAAGTTATTAAATGCTTAAATTGAATATATTTTCAAATTATTAAATGCTTAAATTTATTTTGTTTTCAACCAATATGTAAATTTAATATGTTTTCAAATTGACAGGTACATTATATTCAAGTTATTAAATGTTTGTTTTCTTCTTTTCCTCAGCCGGTCTTGGAGCTGTGACAGCAGGAACTATTCTGGCTTGGACCTCTCCTGTTCTGCCACAAATTCAGAATGCCAACTCCTCCACCCTGTACGTTACTGAAGAAGAAGGTACGTCCATCTGATATTTCTTTACGTAAATACAAATCAAGGGAACAAGGAGCAACCACGTGACTAAGCTTGTACAATATTTGACAGTGTAATTCAAACACCCATTTATGGCATTGACTCCAGATACTAATATCTACAGCCTGTATGTCGGATGAATATCTACAGCTCATATGTTGGACTAATATCTATGAACTTCAGAGTGTGGACTAATATCTACAGAGCTAAAGTCGGACGAATATCTATGACGGTCCCAGTGGTTACTTATATCTATGGAGCTTAGGTTGGACTAATATCTTCAGAGGGCAGCTGAGCAAGAGGTTATACGGAAAAGCATAAATTACTTCAATTACGTAATTACTAATTACGTTTAAAGTAGGTGCATGAAGTTTTTGCATAATATTACATATTTTGTTGTTTACGAGGACAATAATTTATTGAACAAACAACAAAGATATTTATTTATTTCGAAATACACGGCACCACAACCTAACCTAACCTAACCTAACTGACATAGAAATGGTCATGGTAACAGACCAAATAATTTAGAATCACTCGAAATAAAGAAAGCTGTTAAAACAAAATCCAAATCCTTAATAATCAGCTAAATGTGTCCAATAGTCCGATATTAGGGATTTTTACATACATACATACATAAATTAAGTTTTTTAAACTGCATATGCATTATTACGTTATTCCAATATGCTATACATAATTGCAAATCCAACCTCTGCCAGTGCTGTAGATATTCGTCCACACTTTGGTTCTCATAGACATTAGTCAGCAGTTTGAGCTGTAGATATTCATACGCACTTTGGTTCTCATAGATATTAGTCTGATTTGTTCGGTTTTTGGAATTCCTGTAGATATTAATAGAGGCCTCCATTAAAAACACCTAAAAATTTGTTAGGTCATCACAGTCGATCAATAAAGGGTTTATCGATAATGTTGAAAACTTGTCAGCGTTCCCGAGTATTAACGTACAAACAACAGTTCACGTCGATTTAAAGAACATTTATTCGTTGTGAACTGTTGTTCATTCGTTGGCAATCTGCAATGTCATGCTCAGGAACGATGACATTATCGATAAAACCAGTCGACCATGCTCTAGTTACCACTTGCAAATACATATTTGATGATATATTGTGTAGTATGCTTATTTGTATCAACAAATTCATCGTTATACACCAATGTGGTCTATTTCGCTAAACCTATAAGTGACTACTGCAGACTCGTGAAAAATCATGAGATTTTCTGAAATCTTGACAAATTAGTTTCAATTTTGAAAATGATAATTAAAATAATAATTTTCTTTTTAAAATATTATATTAAACTAGGAAATTAGTGCAAATTTTTGCAAATTTTATTACGAAGTCGGTAAAAAGTTAGAACGCACTAACAAAGCAATATAAAGGTAGTCTGAAAATTTTCTTGTCCTTTATTCCAATGCAAAAGTGGAAATTTTTATTCTGGAAAGTAAACAAGTCCCACCATTTAGAAAAGATATTTACAAAATAATTTGGCAAAAAGAGGAAACTAAAAACCAAGCTTTTTGACAGCCAAATACCTACTAAAACAAATAAACATCCAAACGTTTTATGTTAGTCACAAATTCTTGTACACTAAAATAATTTTCAAGAGATTCTTGCTTGTGCAGTAGTGTACTGTATCATAGGACTGCTGGGGGGAAGAGGGGAATTAGAATCACTATCAAGTGTCAAGTGTGTAAGGTCAATCCTGCTACAGGTACGGAAAGAAGCCATCTTCAAAAGTAATCCATCCATCCATCCAAAAAGAAGCCATCTTGAAAAGTACATTCTGAGAAAAATGTTTGGGATGAAATGGGATTCCTCCATTATTTGAACCAGCAGAGAAGGTTGATTCCGTATCGTATACAACACATTTTGACAGTTTTGTTAAGTACAGCATTCCGTGTCACGCTAACGAGCTGAGTAATGCTCTTATTTGTTTTTTTTTTAAGAACGGAGACGGTTTACATATACATAGTTCCCGTTAGCACTTAGGCCATAGACCCATTGTGCTATCTCCTATTTTACCTCATTCCTTTGACAGTAACCCAGTCCCTTTTATAAAGTTCACTAGGATTGTCATTGTAAATGAAGCTATGTCTTCTGGTGTGACAATGTGTCTTCCCAGGTCTCATTTCCCCTCTGCACCTTGGTTTTCTGAAGGCCCCACGAGGGAAGAGGGCTTTATCTCTCCTCTCCATTCCTTAGTTCCCCGAAGACTCCACGATGGAGAGTTCACCTCCCCTTGGTTCCCTAAAGGCCCCACAAGGGAAGAGTCCACTCCACCTTGTTTCCCCGAGGGCCCCAAGAGGGAAGAGGACTTCATCTCTTCTCTTCACTCCTCCTTGGTTCCCTAAAGGCCCCACAGGGGAAGAGTTCACAGAGATGGCCTCATTTCTCCTCTTGGTTCCCTGAAGGCCCCACATGGGAAGAGGACATCATCTCTCCACTTCACTCCTTGGTTTCACAAAGGCCCCGCGCTGGAAGAGTGCCCTTCCCCTTGGTTCCCTGAAGGCCCCACAAGGGTAGAGTTCTTGTGTTAAAACACCAACTCTTAAAAGTAGTTACCCTAATGCCGGAGATGATGCCGTGTTATGCCGCGTAATTCTCGTTAAGAGTTGTCAGTCGTTGGAAAATTTGCGCATCATCACGTACAAACATCAAAATAATACGATAAACGGATAGTCATTTATGAACACCTAGTAAGCTTATGTGTAAGCAGTTTTAATAACTTGTAGTTTTTGTTTTTTAAGTAGGTAATTAATACATTTAAAACATGACAGCCATAGACAATCATAGAAATTTTGCAGTCGATAATGCACGACGAACGCTTCGATTTCTGATAGATTTTACCTTTTGTCTTAATTGTCTAATAAAAGATACAGAATTACCCTTCAGAAGCGTTCAAGAGCTGATATCCATTACTAGAAGATATCCAAATAAGACTTCTTCTGACATCAAAAAATTGTCGATAAATGTTAGTTTCTCAGATTTTGAGATGTTTGGAAGACAGTTGAGACTGATTTGTGGAAGTTAAACCATTCTCTTCTAATTTTAATCAACATAATTTTGTCCTCATTCCAGGATCCTGGATCAGCTCTATCCTGGCCATCGGAGCCCTGCTCCTCGCTATTCCGGTGGGCATGCTGGCGGAGGCTGTAGGCCGCAAGATCGCCATCCTGGCGCTGGTCATCCCCTTCCTGCTTAACTGGCTGCTGATTGTGTTCGCCACTAATGTCGGCATGATGTACGCCGCCAGATTCTTCGCTGGAGTTGCTACAGGTAAAGTAAACTTTATATAATAATGATAAACGTTAAAACGGTGAAAACACTCTAAAACTCAAAATTTAAAATATATCCGCTTGCGCGTACCGCCGTGTTCGAATGTCTGATACAACTTCTAATGTTTTTAAGTAATTTTGTAAGTTTTGTATGAAAATTATTCAGGACTGGAAGAAATAAACGACACATGTGTGAAAATGATTATTCGTGGAACGAGCGGTCTGAATTTAACCGTACACGAAAAACATTCTGATCAAAGGACAGAGACTCTTTCGGTTAGCTGTCACACACAACACACTTAGTAACTTGACTGGAAAACGACTTGAGAAGTGCTCATCTCATACTGACCCCACTCAGAGACAACCTGGATTCTTTCACTGCTTTGTAAATTCTGGTCCTCCGTCAATAGGATAAGGTGCTCCCATAGCCATTGTAACCACATGATGCATAGGTGGAGCCTTAAAGAGTCGGCAACATATATTGGGTCATGCCAAGTGTTGGGGAATTGGCATAACAGAAGAGTATGTGGTGTCTGAAAGAAAGAAATGTGTGCAAGGACAGAGTTACTTGGTTCTTATCCTTTCTGCCTACCCCTACGAAGAAATGGTTTGAAAATCATTATGAAAATTATAATCAATCTTTGATAATTTTTCAATTTGTCACATTTGTGTTAATTTTGTCACTCATTTTGCTGATTTTGTGTTGTTTGCTAAAGCATTCTCATTGTTTTGCCAACTTCTTTGTTTTTGTAAAAAACATGCAAAATTTCTGGCAAACTTCCAAATCTATTATTATCATCTATAAGCTCAGAAACAGAGTCATTCTGTATTATCAATAATTATTGTATCTTCCCATATTTAATATTTAATTTTTTATATTTCTTTTTATGTCTTCTGATCAATGATTTTAGCCTATCATTCTTTGAATTCCTGTGTTAATGAAATCATTTCTATTTCCAGGTGGTATTTGTGTCACGGCTCCCATGTACATTGGTGAGATTGCCGAGCCCGCCATCCGTGGTGCTCTCGGATCCTTCTTCCAACTCTTCCTGACTGTCGGCATCCTCTTCACATACGTCGTGGGCGGCTTCACAGATTGGAGAACCCTCTCCATCATTTCCGCTGTGGTCCCCATTGTCTTCGGACTCGCCTTCTTCTTTGTACCGGAAACCCCGCAATATCTCCTGAAGAAGAACAAGCTGAAAGAAGCTGAACGCTCTTTGGCTTGGCTGCGTGGACCTAACTACGATATCTCTCACGAAATCGAGGAGATCCAGAAGGAAGTTGACGCGGCTTCACAAAACAAAGCTTCTCTGATGGATTTGGTTACCGTCCCGGCAAACAGGAAAGCTTTGATCTGCAGTCTCGGCCTCATGTTCTTCCAACAGTTCAGTGGTATCAATGCGGTTATTTTCTACACGATGCCCATCTTCAAGTCTGCCGGTTCGGACATCGACCCAACAATTGCTACAATCATCGTCGGTATCGTCCAGACTGTCTTCACTGTGATTTCATCTTTGTTGATTGACAAGGCTGGAAGGAGACCCCTGCTTCTGCAGAGTTGCATCATGATGGGCGCTTGCTTGACCGCTCTCGGTGTGTACTTTAAGCTGCAGGTCGACGGAAATGACGTGTCTAATATCGGATGGTTGCCGCTCGCCGCTATGGTTATCTTCATCATCACATTCTCGCTCGGATTCGGCCCCATCCCATGGATGATGATGGGAGAACTCTTCTCTTCCGAATGCAAGGGAGTTGCCAGCGGTATTGCGGTCATGCTGAATTGGTGCCTCGTCTTCTTGGTCACCAAAGTATTCCCGACGATGGTGTCGAGCATCGGCATGCACAACACGTTCTGGGTGTTTGCCGGATTCATGGTGGCTTCCACGATCTTCGTGTTCTTCGTTATTCCAGAAACTAAAGGCAAGACGGCCGCTCAGATTCAAGCCGAACTCGCCGGAAGAAAATGAACGAGAAAACCTGGACTGTAACTAATTTATTTATTCGTCTACTGTAGTTGTATCACTTGTAGAAAAATATTTTATATTATGAGTTTCGATGGTTCAATTTTGATAGTAATGCTCAGTTTGTGTATTTTTTATGTTTAATATTACGTGTACCATTTAGTGTTGTTGTCTCATATCAAGTGTCGCTAAGCTTCGAAAGTGAAGCCTGGAAAAGCATACTATATGTCTGAACGTTGTTTTAATAGAGAGCTTACAATCAATGTCTTGACACCTTTTTGAATGATATTTTTAGATGAATTTAGTCTTAGAATCTAGTGTAATAATTTTTATTAGCAATAACGTTTTATTTTAGTTTTTTATATTAGTTTTAATCGGCTGCTAGTAATGTTAAATGTAATTGATGTTCAGCCTACAAACCTACTATAGATTGTGTCATGTTCCTTTTTGAAAACCATGAGTTATCTATGAAAAAATGCTTTATGTGATATGAACGGAGGAATGTTTTGGCTAGCTGTATACTTTTTAGCCTATGTACGGTTAATATTAATTTTGAAATTAGTTGTAATATTAATTTTAATGATCTATGTTTAACCAATGAGCACTGGCTATTTTAAACGGCTTGGGTTATGCGTGTAATGTTAAAAGGAGATAAGCCTGAATTTTTTTACAATACGTGACTCTAATTTTGACATTCTTTAAATTTTCATATTTTATAGAGATAGTCAATTTTTTATTTTATTTTTGAAAGCGAATAATTTGTTTATTTGATTTTGTATCGAATCAAGAGGTTATATAATTAAATATTAGTGTAACTTTTGTAATCTTTACGTATAATCCATCAAAGAGCATGCAAGTACAACCAAAATGCTTGTCAAACAATCTTTAGTCAATAATTTAATATAACAAAAGATTGACACCATTCTCACGAAGAGCATTTTAAATTACTCAATTTCTGTCTGATGTCGATTTATTTAAGTAAGTAATTTAGACTTATGGTTCCATCTATTGACAAAATACGTAATTATTCTTCCACTTGTGGTTCGAAACTTTGCTAACTTGCAAAAATTTACAATGGTTGGAAAGAACTGAGTTTTCATGCAAAATGTACATAAAAGATTGTGTTATAAAGGTTACACTGTGTTTTTAAATTGAATTCCTGCATTTCGACAGCATAACTGTAAAAATTAAATGAACAAATCTAGTCTGAAAATAATCTGAAATATATAAGCCATGTACAATACTTGTCAAACGATTTTTAGAAATAGTCAACTAATTTACATTTGTAATTTTTAGTGTCTTTTATCCATTCAAGTGGTTCGAACTTAGTAATTTTGTATTACCGACAACGACAGAATAATTTTAAATTATTTATAACTTTAAAAGCGAGTACTGTTCAATGTTTTCATAAACTATAAGAAACATAGTTTTTTTTTGTCTCTCCTCTTCGAATAACCCTCCCATATTGAAGGATTGCTTTCATTTAATTAATTGTTGGAATATCTTGACAGAACTGCTCTTGGATCAGTCAATTTAAATTCTATTTGCGACTTTCATCTTCCTCTGTAAAATCATCTCCCTATAAATCTTTATCAGATCATCCGAGCGATTCTACATCTTTTGTGTAATCGAGATAGATAACGGATGAGATCTCCTGTCAGATTTGTGTGATTTTCTAAGGCTGTTATTTGCTTTTTCTATGGGCAGATGTCAGATTATTCGCGATCTAAACTAAAATATGAAAACAAAAATCGGTTGAATTTGGCTGGTCAGGAGCTCTGATCTGGAGCTCCAAAATACCTGAAAAATACCCTCGACTCTGCAAAAACGGGCGGTCCATTTGATAGATTTTCCCATCATAACAGACGGATTGCAATCTTTAGAGCACAGGTGTCGGGTGGGAATGCTATCCTTGTTCTACCGGTATTACAATGGGAGATGCCCCAAGGAAATAGGGTCATTGATCCCTTCGGCACAGGTGCATAGTCTGGAAACACGCCAAACGCGAACCTAACACATGAGAACAGGTCGCGTCTGAGACTCGTTCTTGTATTCAAAAGCTCGGCTGTTGAACGATTTGCCGGCATCTGTGTTTCCTCCTTCCTACAACATAGGTTACTTCAAGACCAATGTTCATTCCTTCCTCTCCTCAAAAAGACCCTCCACACACACATCTCAGATAACATGGGCTCTGAGGGAAATTATTTTCCTCAGGGCCTCCTGTGTGGAGTTAATGTAAAAAAAATGTGACAGTTCACAGTTAAAATCTGACATCGGCCCGTAGAAAATCACACAAATGTGACAGGAGATCTCGTCCGTTATCTAAGTATCTCGATCCCACAAAAGACGTAGAATCGCTCGGCAGTGGCTTGATATTGTATTTTCCCTTTTCTTCTGTTAGCGGTAGACAGAGAGGATATTCAATCACAACTCTGTCCTTGCAG
This sequence comes from Limnephilus marmoratus, assembly GCA_917880885.1. Lineage (NCBI taxonomy): Eukaryota > Metazoa > Arthropoda > Insecta > Trichoptera > Limnephilidae > Limnephilus > Limnephilus marmoratus. Next base: position 35,144,553 of record OU862926.1, read on the forward strand.
TTATTCCAACTCCGTAAAACATGATTCAGGCATTTCAATTGATCTATCGTGCCATGTATTCCTGTTCCATTTGATTGTCATGATATTACGTAAAATTCTCCTGACATTCATTTCTCCGTCCATCCACTCAGCCCTGCATCTTTGACATTTTCAAACCGGGGCAGAAACTTGATAGTGGCACCCCCTAAAACTGCCGCCTGGGGCAGACACCCCAGTTTGCCCCCTCTAGATCCAGGACTGCACCCACTGTACATGTACAAAACATCTCGCGCATATTTGCCTAAATATCGTCCATTGAAATACATCAACCTTGCATTCGTCCATTGTCAGATTTAAATGTTTAAATCTTTCAATAATGTTATGTCTGCAAAATTTTAAAGGTTATGTTTTGTGAAAATGTTTATCAGTGTCTTTTAAATGAAAGGTTAAATATATATTTTTTAAAATGTCATAGAAATTCTTTCATCCATGTCACTTGGCCATTTATAATTATTTTTCATGTACGACAATTATTGCAATAGGATCTGTAAGAATAATGAATAGTAATATTATTTTTTGTGAAATTTGTAATGCTAAGAACAAAATAATAATGCAATGTTGTTGTTTTTTTTTTTAATAAATTATTTTTTTATAATTATTTATTTTGTTTTTACCCACCCTTTTACTGTTTAATTTATTTTTATGTGAGTTAAACACGAGTCCTTTCTGATCCTAAGCTCTGGAGCCAGTGAGACTATGGCTTACTTGATTGGGGTTTATTGTGTGGTTGAACGTAGCAATGAGGGGAAAGGAATGGGGAAGAGGAAAGTGGGTAAAAAGTAAGTGGTTAATCAGATCTGGTCACCAAACATGGCTAAAGTCATTTCAAGGAACGTTTCAATTCTGAATTGTGGTCTTAAGCCAGGCGGTACTTTTGTTCACATAGTCTCCAAACAGGAGACCCTCAGGAAACTAATGCCCTCAGGGCCTGTGTCATCCTTGGGGATGCTGTGTGGAGGGTCTTTTTAGGAGAGGAAGTTCTGGGACAGAAAAAGGTATGAGGGGTGCGTAGGAATCTGGGGGTCAGTGTGTCCAGGAGTGATGGACGTAAAAATCCATGCGGTGCAAGGCTATGTTCCGAGAAAGCCTTGTTGGAGAGATCAAAAGGTTTCCCTCAACCAGTCTCTCCCAATCCGTCCGGCCACGCAGATGCAACTACCACCAAGGCTCAGATAAACCTCACCCCTTGAGCCCGGGCACCCCAGCTAAGTCACCAAAGGTAGCGAACCATTTGGCGGAGGGGGTGGTTGTCCAACATATGGTTCCACAGACGGCGTGCCACAAATATACTATGTTCATATTATCTTTATCTTTACTAAGTATAAAATGAAGTCGCTTACGCTGTATGTGCGCTTAGATCTTTTAAACTACGTAACGGATTTTCATGCGGTTTTCACCAATAGATAGAGTGATTCATGAGGAAGGTTTTTAGGTACATAATTTGTCAAGGTTTTGTGTAAATTGGTTGAAATATGTAATATCTGGCCAAGCGGCAGCAGGCAGCATAGTGTGGATTTGATTTAATAGATGGCGTTCGTTACAAAGGTTTCGTAAGCCACAGTAACGTGTGGCCGGGTCTGCTAGTTTTAAATAAATAAATTGTGAAATAATACAAATTAATCAAATAAGATTTATTTGCGCATGCCAGGATTGGAACCAGTGACCTCCAGATTGCTAACCCCTAGACCACGGGGGCCTACAATGGTCAATTTTATGCCTGGGAATCGCAACCACTACCCCCAACGTAAATGCTATTGCCTAAACCTAGACCAGTAGACTATAAAGGTTTTCACCATGGGTGGAATGGCAGGGGTGGAACTGGACTCCAAAACATAATGGTCATCAAATTATTGTTTCCTTGACTTAAACTTTAAGGCGGGAACACATTATTAAAACCCGACGCGACGCAACGTGTCAACACCCGATATGCACCGTGCACATTACCAACACGCGACGCCACGACATACTAGCAATTTCTGAATACAGTTAGCTAACAGCAGTGGAAGTGTACGGTTATGTACATGGAACTATGATTCGATTCGTATCCATACTCTTAGGTTATGTACTATGGATTTAATAAATAACGAGTCAGACTTTGAAGAAGATAAATTTTGGGTACATATATGATACTTAAACGACTCAAGAAAAGGAGAATAACTAGGTGTTACTGGGTACATGAAATAAATCAAAAGAGAAGTATGTGTGGTGAATATCATACTCTGTATCCAGACTTACTTCAAGATAATGAAGGATTTCATATGTATTTTTGGGTTACTAAAACCCATTATTTTTATTTATTCTTCCCATGCATTATTTCTCACAATATGAATCCTGTATATACCTAAACTCGTGTCATATAAACAGGATATCGTTTTACCAACTCAATTAATTGTTCGTCAGACATTTCGCTAAATAAATGCAAAAAATAATATTATTTTGGCATAAATTCCGAATATGCTCTGTGACAGTTCTCGAACGACTGACGCGTGGCGTCGGGTGTTGTCTAGAAACATACCGCGCGCGCCGCGTCGGATGGCGTGTTTACCCCCACCATGGGCAACACACCGACCTGGCACGTCTGGATCGGGTGGCGTGTGCGCGCATGGCGTCGCGTCGGGTGTTCATAGTGTGATTCTGGTCTATAGAAAACAATACATTTGATTCGACTCAACACGCATCGCGTTTCGTCGGGTCGCGTCGGGTTTTAATAATGTGTTTCTGCCATTATACTGATTATGGTCATACGCGTATGATCCCCGTTCTAACACCGTTGCGTGCCATGCACAGAGCAGACCGGCACCTGCAAAATATTGTCATCGAGAATTCGCCATCAGTCCGGTCATGGTACGCGACGGTGTTGGTCGGTGACGGGACGGGCTAGTGGGCAGCGTTTCATACTGATCGATACAAAGAATATTTTTTTGCATGCTCCGCTACGATTACGGTCATGGTATGGAACGGTGTAGTGGACAGAGACCTTTAGAGTAATTATACAGGATTATTTATCTAAAGTCTGAGTTTACTATTCGGCGCTTGAACTTAAGAATAATACAGGATAATTTAGCCGAGTTTTTTACCAGTTGTGAGTATTTATTTGTTTATTTATTAATGTTCGTTATGTGTATGGATAAGCTATGAGGAGGATAGTGAAATACCCCTTTAATTAATTTGTACTTACTGTTTCTATTATTTTATATCATTGTAATTGGATTTATTTATTTAATACAAACGGCATAAGTATGCCATAAACACTAATTACATGTCACAAATTCATATTCAAAATATTAGTAATGGTAAAACAGTGTTTGTATAACAGTTAGTTGTGACGATACATTGGGAAGTGACAACAGAGATACAAACATGCAAAAATCTATTGTTATAGATTGAAATTAGTATTGATAACAGTTAAGATGTGAAATGAATAACAATGTATGATGGATTATCAGTGAAATGTGACAAATAATAAATGAATGTAGCTAAGATAAATGAGAAAGCATTAGATATAATATTGTATAAGTAGTTAAATTATTAGAGTTAGGCAATTTGGTAGGCAGGTGTGGGTACCACCACCACGGGAAGCATTTATTAGTTTGGCGACTTAGCAGGGGTGTCCGGGTTCATGATTTGTCCAGGTCTTGACTGAGGATGCCTCTGCCAACTCTCCATTGCCTTGCACCACAGTGGGATGGATGAATTCAGACATTAGTCACTCTTGGACACATTGACCCCCAGATTCATAACTACAAAAAATATATTTTACGTTTATGTACTCTCTTCCTTTCCTCCAGCATTTGTCCAAAATACCTCAATTATTATTATGAAATTCTAAATCTTGAAGTACCTATACATATATCATGTTCTTCTAATAGGGATTTAAGCGATGTTTTAGAGTAAAATAAAATATTATATTTATAAAACTTGTGTTCTTAGATATTATCAAAGTTTATGAATATTATTATCTTTTTCTATCTGTTCACAGAGAAAAAATCGTTATTTATAAAAATACCCTCTGTAGCATGGTATTCTGTGCATTTGATTCTCTCTCTCTGGTTTCAATCCTGGGATTGTTTTGCAGCAATTTTTTTTATTTTTTATTTTTTTTTTTTTATTTTTTTTTTATCGTACGACAGACAGGTAAGTCCAATTATGGTACAATTTTCTTACAACTAACAATACATGTGTATAGTTTTTTTAGAACATGGTATGGTATATCAAACACATCTATATCCGCTGGTAGGGCATTAAGCAATGTCATACCTCTTGTCATGCTATGTTGAGCCATGACATCTGTCCGACCCTGCGGTATGTAGAATAGGGCGTGGCTACGAGTTCGACAGTATTTGTCAGGAGCGAATAAGCCACAGCATGACAGGAGATATGGACAATCAATAAGGTTTTTTATTAACTTTAATTCGAATACCATGAGTCCGGCATTACGCCTGGTCTCCAGGCTTTGATAATTTGTCTCCTTTAGCAGTTCCACGTGATGCATGAATTTCGGATATATTCCGTACGATCGCATGTAAACATACCTTAGGAATTTTTTTTTTAATTTGTTCAATCATATTTATGTATTTAAGTTAATATGGTATCCAGACAGTACTAGCGTACTCCAGCTTGCTTCTGACCACTCCGCTGAACATGGCGGTCATTGCTTTTATGTTACTCTATTTAATTTCCTCTATTCTTCTCCACCATTCTTCCCTGTCTTGTGCGGGTCTTTTGAAGTCTGCATATTATGAGCAGCGCACATCCACCAGCAGGTCCTCCAGGTACTCTCGGCGTGGGCGTCTCCTAGAGTTTGTCCCCTCGGCCATACCCTCCATTATGGCATGCAAGAGGCCTTCTTGTCGTATTACATGGCCGATCCATCTTGCACGCCTTTCAGACAAGGTCCTGAGCAGGTGTCTTCCTCCTTCGATTCTTTGGAGAACCTCCTCATTTGTAATGTGGTCTCTCCAGGAAATTCCTAATAGTCTTCTATCGGACCACATCTCAAAAGCCTCTAGTCTCCGTTTATCTCTTTCGGATAGGCACCATGTTTCGCAGCCGTACATCAAGATACTCCATACATAGGTCTTGATGAGGAGTATTCTCAGTTTTAGGTCTGTATTATTCGATTCTATTATATTCGACCTTTTATTGAATGTATTTCAGGACGTTTTGAATTCTCTTACTGGGGTGATGAAAACTCAGTCTATTATGTATTGAAATTGTAAAATGTTTGTATTAAAATTAAATTTTTTCTTGTACATGAGAATGTCAGACCATGGTGATAATTGAATTTTCAGACTTTACTGGTATTGCAATGCCGAACTATGCTGGAAATGAATTCTCTGATTTGACTGGTATTGGAATGACGTGCTTTATGTTCGCGATGAATTCTCAGACTTTACTGGTACCTATTGGAATGTCAGACTATGACGGTGTTGAATTCTCAGACTTTACTTTAAATGCCAAACTCTATTTTGATAATGAATTCTCAGAATTTACTGGGATATATTAGAATGCCAGTCTAGGCCGGTAATGAATTCTCAGACTTTACTCATATATATTGGAATGCCAATCTAGGCCGGTAATGAATGCTCAGACTTTACTGGTATTGGAATGTCAGACTATAACTGTATTGAATTCTCAGACTTTACTGGGAATGCCAGACTGTAATGTTGTTGAATTCTCAGACTCTACTAGTATTGGAATACCAGACTATGATGATGTTGTATGCTCAGACTCTACTGGTAATGGGATGCCAGACTATGATGGTGTTGAATTCTCAGACTTTACTGGTATTGGAACGCCAGACAATGCTGGTAATTATTTCTCAGACTTTACTGGTATTGCAAATTGCAATGCCAGACTGTGATTGTGTTGAATTCACAAGATTTACCAGTATTGGAATGCTGGACTCTAAGCGTGTAACGAATCTCAGATGTTACAGGTATTAATTTCCAATGAAATTTGAATGAATTTTTTTTTCTGTTGCATTGAAGAGAAAAACATATACCTACATAATATTAGGAATAACTAAATGTATAGTTAGATTGCATTGCTTGTCATAAGAATGGGATTTTTGAAGAAATTTCCTACGGGAAGCAAGGTGTTCATGAATTTAAAAAATATGTATATTTATTTATTTGTAATAATAAATATCTATATCTGGGGTAAAGTACACTAACTTTAGGAGGAGATTCTATATGCTGGTAGAAGAAAAAAGGTAAATAACTCTTTTTAAATTCCATTTTTTTCCCTGCTGGATACGCGCCATAAAATATATTTAAATACATTTGGGCATTAGTCTCATTTAAATTAATAATTTATGCCATGGGACCATGGGGGCGCCATCTATGGTGGTTGTATTATATTGAATTCTATGTGACATTGAAATTCAGTATATTCATGCATTTTCTTACCTCTGTGGGGCAGGCAATTACTTTCGACGTGAGTGTTGTTTAAAGCCAAGAGATGTCAGTCCTAATCAAAATTAATCCATAATTGAAGTATTGTTGTGAGGTTTTGGCACGTACGATTAATGTGCAAAATTCATATTCTTTGTGTGAGCTTTCTTCCTGTGATAAACATCTGTTGAGATTGTATACCAAATACCGCCTTGGCAAATTCAATATTTGAAAGAAACTAGTGTCGTTTGTCTGAACATTGTGTGGAGAGCTGCATTCTCTGAGTGAGTATTGTTTTGTTTTCACTGAGGATTTTGGAATTGCTGTATGATCTGTTTTGTGTCACATAGGAAAGAGTTTATCTTTCATTAATTTACATAGGGTAGTATCTCCCTCGTGTCTGGGGCTATTTACACGCCCCTACACCTGCACTCACAAAAAAATTAAATAATTCAACTTTTTACCTAAAAACTACTATAAAGTAGGTTTTTACTAGTTCTATTGTGTAGAATCACCTCCCGAAGTTAGCGCACTTAATCCCCGGAAACCTTGTGTAAGATAATACATTACACCATTCATCGTTATTTACTGATGATGAGACTTATAAAATATAATGATGAACATCTAATCATATGAAAATATTTTTTATTAAATTAATATATTAGTTAATGAATCAATGTTTATAAATATTGCAATAAAATAAGTGGAAGCATTTAATTATTTGCAGTTTTATTTATTTATCAAAAGCCTTGAGATAAAGCCGTAAAATAAAGAAAGAAGAAATTAAATCCCCCTTCCTTCCCACCGTCCTTTACCCTCCCCGCTGCCACCCTCCCTTCACCCAGGGCTGGGCAAAATACATGCTTTGCTGTAATTAAAACACACATTACAAAATGCTTTATCGCATGTATTTAAAATACGAAATACAAAATACTTTCAAGTTGTGTATTTGAAATACACAATTAACACCCTGAAAAAATTTCTGAGGAATCGCTTAGGTTCCTGCTCACGCACTCTACAGCTACTTTTGGACCATTCATTGACAGGACTACAAGGTAACTCATGACATAATGTCATGTAGCCAGCCATGTAAACTTGCACGAATATTCAGAGGCAGATTTTCACACAACTCCAGAGATAGTTCCCGAAAACTAGCGATTCAAGCGGGAAACTGATAAAGCGTAAACCCAGCTCCTACACTTTTTGAATCTTTTAGTTGCCGAAAAATAAATAGTTGATTAATCAGTTTCCCACTTATAACACTAGTTCAAGTCCCAGTGTATAACAATTTTTTTGTATTATTAGCCGAACTTCAGAATGCAAAATTTTCTTGCCCCCGTCTGGCAACCTTTAATTTCTTTCAAAAACTTTATTCATAATAATACGCAGAATGACGTTTGTCTGGGTCTTGGTGGCAAATGCGTCTCCCACCAGCTGCATGGCAGGTCGGATCGGGAGAGAATGGTCGGGGAAGTCCCTCGCGGAACATCGTCTTGTACCGCAGGGGGAGGGATGGATTCATACGTATGTCACTCCTGGACACACTGCCTTCCAGAATCCTCATATCCTTTTCCTTCCCAGTACTTTCTTTCCTTCCTTTCCTAAAAAAACCCTCCATCAATATCCCCAAAGATGACATAGGCCCTGAGGGGAATTATTTATTTTCCTCACGGCTTCATGTATGGAGCTAATGTAAACAAAAAAAAAAACATCTTCAGTATTTTCTTTGTATATTATTTGACTTTTATAACCAACTAGCTGACCCGGGAACTTAGTACCCCCTCAGAATCAATAACTGTTGTGTTAATTTATTAGCCGAATTAAATTCAGTTTTTTCATTAAGTTAAAAATTACACAATGAAGCAATTATCTATCCGCAACTGTCCGTGTTTTGTTTTTGTCAGTATCAGAGTTAAAAAAAAATTGTCTTAGCCATAAAGGGGTATTTTTTAAAAATGGTTTCTTGTTTTACTTCACAGTTAAGTCATGAAAAAACTTTTTTTTTGGTGGTTTACGCTTATATTTTTTGTTACGTAAATAACAATTTTATTGTAATTCCAATACCTAGAAAAGCTAGTAAAAGCTTCAATTTATCAGTAGCATATTTTTTGATGTTCATATTGAAGGCCGTAAAGTCGTAAAGATTAATCAAAATAGTATCTAAATAGGATTTCACGTATAACTTCATCTTAACCGTTTGTCTCATTTTCGACTGTTGACATTTAGTGTGTAAGAAAGACAGGCAGCATTACATATTAAAGAACGACAGCGAAACAATCAGCGCATTGACATTTGACGTTTTTGAATTTTTGGAATTCACGCAAACTTCAACTATCACAATATTGCTACAGCTTTTTCAAAAGATGAAAATTCGTTCCTTACAAAATGTATGAGGAAATGAATTTTCTTCATAACTTTCTTTTTCGTGAATTTTTGCGATATTTTAATACTTATTCTGTTATACGAGGCGAAGACAAATCCAACCAATCAAAGATCATCAAAATCGGTCCAGCCGATCTCGAGTTATAAATAGTGTAACTAACCCGACTTTGTTATTAAGATTAAGATAATAATTAATCATAACAAACTTAACATCAATATTATTACGATATTTACATCAAACCAACGTTATATGCAATGAAAACTAATAATCGTTCAACTACGGTAAAAACCCAGACACACGAAACATACGTGAGTAGTCGCGTAGTGAGCAATTTCCCACCAAACGCGACACATCGACCACAACTGTTGGCTCCTGCGGTTAGCCGTGCACCATTTTTTTTTCTAATTTCTAAAATAAGGAGGTGAGGTATGGGGGTCAGCCACTACGAAGCTTGACCTTGACAAAAAAACACGATTTTTTCCGCGGGCGGCAAAATGCTCATAGCGCGTGCACTCTAGGGTTAATCGTAGTAAAATAAACATTGTCAATATTCTAGAAGCCTACGCATATTTGCAATAAGGACAAGATATGTCTATGCATACAATAGAATCCCTGCCTTTCTTTAAAAACTTCTGTAAATATGAAACATAAACTGAAGGCTATAAATGAATATATCGCTTGTCAAACAAGCAGAATGTTATAAATACTGGTCTGTTGATATTACTGTTCACATTTCTCTAGTGATTAATTTCTCAGACAAAGCATTGCGGAGGATTGAAAATGTATTCTAAAACGTGTGTATTTTTTATAATATTGGTGAGTTACATTTTTTAAATATCTACGCTTATTTTTTGTTTTACAGAACCCCTTTTCATTATTAAACGCCGTTTATAAAGTTCCAAGCTAGGTATCGTTTATGGCTGTATCGCCTTCCAATAGATTTTTCAAATACAAATGTAGTTAAATAAACAAAAATTTTAACAAAACAAAAAAAACGTCTTCAAAAAATGCACTAAAAAGTAAAAAAATAGTTTCGTATTCTTCTACAACTTCATAATCAACTTACTTTTTCTACTCATCAATATGTAGGTACGATTGTTATTTTTGAAGTCGGTGTCAGTCAAGGTAGGTTTGTAACTACATACATAGTTATAGGTGAGATGTGCTTGTGTTGCACGAGCGACTTGACGAGGCGGGAGGCGAGAGCGGGGCCGCGGCGTGAGGGGAGCTGTCAAGTGAACACGCCGGGCCGAGTACCTTTGCTGACACCGACTCCAAAAATAACAATCGTACCTACATATTGATGAGTAGAAAAAGTAAGTTGATTATGAAGTTGTAGAAGAAAACGAAATTATTTTTTTACTTTTTAGTGCATTTTTTAAGTCGTTTTTAGTTTTGTTAAAATTTTTGTTTATTTTTTGATTTTTAGTGAATCTGAAGTTCACTAACTAATTTGTTTGAATATGGGTAAATATGGGTAGACCTATTAAACTGTCTGATAATTTGACCATAACGACGTTAGGGTCAAATTAAGAGATTCGGCCTTGTATCGTTAATTTGCTCCTAAGAATTGAAGAGTTCCGTTACTTTGTCATGGATCCCATAATCAAAACCTAACCAAACTCTCATCAAACTACCCTTAAAGTACATCCTTTCCAATAAAAAAGAATCCTCGAAATCGGTTGGCGTGATATTGAGTTATTCGTCCATTTGTCGCGCACATACTTGTTGCAAATTCAAGTTTTATATGGTTTTCGTATGGATGCCATTGTCGGAACTGGACCAAATTAAAATGGGACCACACGGGAAGTACCAGCTTTCAAATAAAAAAAAGAATAATCAATATCGGTTCACTCAGTCGACAGTTCTGAGGTAACAAACAACAAAAATAAAAAAATACAGTCGAATTGAGAACCTCCTCCTTTTTGAAGTCGTTTAAAAATGAAAATGATCTAGTATTATAACTTTAAAATTAGTATTTGATTTTAAAATTTTCTATCTCACTTTAGGAAATAAAATGTGTGTTGTTAATCAAATGTAGAATGTTTTTGGTGGTACAATCCTAGACCTCTTCAAACCCAGAGTTTCGAAATTTTCAATATTCGTTCAAAGAAAGTTTTTTCCCTAATTCTGATACTCTTGGTGGTTTTCAATAGTGCCCATACAAAATCTGTACACGCAGGTGTGATTTTCTTGAAATATCCTAATGAACAAGTGTGTTTTATTTTCAGGCCACTATATGGAAAAATGCACATTCTATCGTCGACTGCAACAAACAAAATTTCCTTTGTAATTCAACTACGACATTCTATGATTGTATTGATGATGGGATCAATAACACTGTTACTGATCCGACAGACCCATCATTTACCCTAAACACGTGTTCTTCTGGAACCATTTGTGATAAAAATCGGCTGTTTCCGTGCGCTAGTTTTACCCTCTTGCCAACGACTGTCGAAGTTACTACTATTAAAACAACCTTCAAACCAACCACCAAAACAACCATTAAGACAACTATTAAGCAATCTACTAATAATGCGAATCACGCTAATACTAACGACGACATTGTAACCGAACCCACTACAAACACGACTGTCAAACCCGTCGTAACTGGATGGAATTTCAATTGCAAGATTACTGGTCGATTTCTAAGTACTCGCCGCATTGATTGTAAAGAATATGTTATATGCTCTTTAAATTCATCCGGAAACCTTATCGCTACCTATTACCAATGTCCAGCTACGACAATATTCAACCCATCATTGCTGAAGTGTACCCTAGCGTCTCTGGCAACATGCACTCCAATAACCACTACAACACCCAGGGTAACTCTTCACCCACCCATCTGCAAAGGAAACGGAAGATGCCGCAATCCATTTATAGCTGATTGCAAAGGGTATGTTGTTTCAACAACGGATTCAAAGAGGAAGCATATCGAAGCGTACTACTTGTGTCCTGCCACGTCAATATTCAACCCGTCGACACTGAAATGTACGATACCTCCGTTTTACATCTGCCCCTCAAAGGTAACAACAGTCAAGCCAACAACGCGAAGAGTCACAATCAAGCCGACAACCCGAAGAGTCACAGTCAAGATAACAACTACAACGAAATGCTCTACTCGGTGTACAGCAGTAGGCAAAAAAAGTGATCCTTCGTTAGCAAATTGCAAAGGCTATATCATGTGTTCTCGTGATGTTTCTGGAAATTTTGTAGAAGCTAAGTTCATTTGTCCGTTGTCTTCTGTTTTTGATCCTGTTAACAATATTTGCTCCATTTTCTATCGGTGTACCCCGCCTTGTACTAAAGCTGGCAGGTTTGCGGATCCATCTGTTACTGGCTGTAAGGGATTTACTCTTTGCAGTCAAATCTTGTTTGTATTCATCCAAACCAAATATACATGTGCAAGCATAACCGTGTTCAGTCCTGTGACGAAGCTTTGTACTCTTCCAAGCGTTTACATTTGTCCCAATTAATAAGGAACTCCAGTGAAAAATATTATGGCTTTAAAAAATATGTTCATATAGTCCAATAAACGCTGATTCTGAATATATAAGTTTTATTTAATAATATTAAACGCAGAGTTATGAAAAAACTATTATAAAGCCCATTTTTGATCGGGTCGTAAAAATACGCCGTCAAGTTGGCATTATTGAAATTTATTGGTAACGTCACTGTTCGACGTGTCGTGACGTCACCGTAAAGTCATTATATGGGAATTTATATGACACAAGCCATCGTATTAATTTTTTCGATTATTTATATACTGTTTATAGAGATTTAAAAAAAAATTAAAAGAAAGACAAACATTCCCGGGTTACGAATAACCCAACAATGTTTGAAAATCTCCTACTACCACCACAGAAAGTCGAAAATGTTGCTTGAGTTGTGATGGAGGACTTAGCCAGCCGAGGAATCGAACACGGGACGCCTAGGTAGGACCCAAATGCGATGCCCACTCAACCACTGACCGGTCGTTTAGTTGTTGTGTTTATTGAAATTATTATTTGTGATTTGGTTGTTGTGTTTATTGAAACATTATAAAACATAAAGGTATCTGTTATTAGTTTATCTCTATAATTGAAAATATTCAAAAACTACAGCACAAAAAAAATAGTAATGCCTTTCTATGGAGAATACTTCGAACAACGGAATTCAAAATGGCGGCAGTTGATCAGCTGATTTCCCGATCCCATAGAATTTTTCAGGAGTGATGACGTCACACGATTCACCATACATACGGTGGTCTTCGGGGGATCTTGAAAAATTAAAACTTTGACAATTGTTTTAACTATTAAAACTAACTCTAAAAATAAAAGTGCAGTTATTTAAGTTATAAGGTTATAATTCATTAATCATAAAAAAATAAAAAAATGGACTGGAGTTTTCCATTGTATTCATCATTTTGAATTGGTCCAGTTTGATCAATTTATGTAGTTCCATGTAATGCATTTTAATTAATGGGCACTGCTGAAAACCAGCTGCATCCTTAATGTATGACATTTTTGTCAATAGAATCCATGACTACTAAACAAAATGTTTAAAACTGTATAAATCTATTGATAAATGAATGTTTTTATTATTATTATATCGCATACAAATAAATAATTCGAACTTAAATTAGTCTATTCTTATTTTATTTGACAGTGATAAGTCGAAGAGTCGAATTATTTTTTTTAAATGACAACTCAAAATGTTTTAACATCACACATATAAAACAAGGTCGGGTTTGTTAGATCATTTATAACTCGAGAACGGCTGGACCGATTTTTATGATCTGTGCTTTGTTAGATTTGTGTCCGCCCCGAATAGCAGAATAGTTATTAAAATATTGGAAAAAATCACGAAAAAAATTATGAAGAAATTTATTTTCCTCGTACATTTTGTATGGGACGAATTCTAATCTTTTGAAAGAGCTGCAGGTATATTGTGATAAAATGAGTATAATATTTAGTAGTGAGTAAATTCCATAAATTAAATAAACAAAAAAATTTACAAAAAAAAAACCGACTTAAAAAAAACAAAATAATATGCACTAAAAAGTAAAAAAAAAATAATTCCGTATTCTTCTACAACTTAATAATCAATTTATTTTTTCTACTCATAAATACGTAGGTACGATTGTTATTTTTGGAGTCGGTGTCAGCCAAGGTAAGTTTGTAACTACATACATAGTTATATTGTTATGACGAGGCGAGGAGGGGAGCTGTCATGTGAACACGCCGGGCACGCTTTAAGTCGCGCTTGCGACACAAGCACATCTTACCTAATTTGAAGTCGTTTTTCCGTTTTGTTAAAATTTTTGTTTATTTTTAGTGAATCTGAAGTACACTAACTAATTTGTCTGAACATGGGTAGACCTACTACACGTGCTGTTCATATGAGATAGACATAACTTGACCATAACGACGTTACGGTAGGTGACTCAAAGATCCGGATAGCCTATAAAAGATTCAGCCGAGATCGTTAATTTGCTCCTAAGAATTGAAGAGTTCCGTTACTTTGTCACGGATCCCATAATCAGAACCTAACCAAACTATCATCAAACTAACCTTGAAGTACATCCTTTCCAATAAAAAAGAATCATCGAAATCAGTTGGCGTGATATTGAGTTATTCGTCCATTTGTCGCTCACATACTTTATACAAATTTAAGACTTATATAGTTTTCTTATGGATTCCACTGACGGAACTGAACCAAATTGAAATGGAACCACACGGTAAGCACCAGCTTTCAAATAATAAAAAAATCTTCAATATCGGTTCACCCAGTCGAAAGTTCTGAGGTAACAAACATTAAAAAATACATCGACTTGAGAACCTCTTCCTTTTTTGAAGTCGTTTAAAAACGTGAAATGTCAATGCGCTGATTGTTTTGATTTTGTTCTTAAACATATAATGCTGCCCCTCTTTCTTACACACTAAATGTCAACAGTCGAAAATGGGAAAAACGGCGAACGTCTGTCTGCACCCCTCCAAAGGTAAAAATACAATCTATCATCTATATGAATAAAAATTAATTGCCTAAATTTATGTACCCGCATAACTTCCGAACGACTTTACCTATTTCATTCAAACTTTAGGGATTTGATGTGTGCATGCCCGCGAAGGTCTATATATACTGGTGAGCTCTGGCATTATGAAATTTGTATAAAAAAATTGCAATAGGTGGCACGCGAGCTGTTTGAAAACTGAATGTACCGGGACTGAATGAATGGAATGCGAGAAGGGAGGGGGGAGGGAACTCGGGAGAGGGTATAGTGGGACGGGGGAAGCGGACGAAGGGAGGGGGGAGAGGGAAGGCGGAGTCCTCTTCCCCTCTCGCGTTCCCGAGAGAGGAAGAGGACGCGCAGGGACAAACAATTTATTTATTAAGTGGCATAGCAACGCGTACCGGGAAATCGCTATAATAATATAAATGGAGCGACGGATCGATTTGATTTATATGCCAATTGACAATGAATGAAGGCAGGCGCGTAGCTACCTAGGGGCTACGCGGGGCAGTGCCCCGGTGCCCTCAAGCTCAGGGGGCCCTCGAATCCTTACCAGAAATCTCGATCGAACTGAACTTTTGGAAATTTCTCCCATTTTCAAAATAAATATGACAGGTTGCAACCCCACTTTAATCATGACAACTCAGTTGAGAGAAATTCAAAAGTTATGCCTAGGGAATTCCCCTAAATTCTTTCTGTAGGTTTGCAGTGTTGTCAATTTGACGGATAGTGATATGTGACACTTGTAGCGTATCAGTGTGTTTCTCTTTCTTTTATTTTACTTTTAACGTCGTCAGTGAACAGTGAGTACCTACCTACTCGAGCACAATCTAATATTGTATTGTTTTAATAAATTAGATAACTAAAATTATGGATAAAAAGAAGAAACCCAGTGGTGCATTTAAACGCAAACAACGCCAAGAAAGAGAAGATATTAAACAAAAATTGCCCAAAATTGACAAGTTTTTTAGTCAGCCTTCTGCAAGTACATCTGGTAACTGCAGTGTTCGTTGAGAAGCCTACTGAAGAAGATTCGACAATTATTGCAGTTGGAGATACCTCCACCGCCGATCATGTGAACGTGGATGATGTTTGCATGACACACATAAGAGTGGAGGGTTTGGAGGAACCACAGACCTCTACATTTTTCGAAAATGTGTACGACAAATCTTCTTATGACTTGGGAAACTTCACGAACAAAATATTAAGTGATAACGAAAAACGTCAAATCCTTGATATGGGGCCTTTATAGCCTTCAGGACCTTTTCCAACAGACATCAACCAGAACAATAGGTTTTTTTCAAAATCGTACTACGTTTCGTGTTCTAAATATGGGCCAGTTAATCGTTTTTGGTTGTGTTATTCCAAAATACTAGACGCTGCCTATTGTCAACCCTGCTGGTTATTTGCTTCACAAAGGAATAATGTTTGTAGGAATAATAATGTAATCAGTTTACATAGCAGTGGGGCCCCATTTTTTAATTCGCCCCAGGGCCCTTGGTTACCTAGCTACGCCACTGAATGTAGGGTAACCATCCAGTAGGTGGCGTTGTGTTTCTTTAGCCACAGCAACGCGTGGCTAGTATTATAATAGAACAAATATAAAACTTATACAGCTAGTATTATAATAGAACAAATATAAAACTTATTTTCACTTTAATTTGTTGACCGTAACCGGTTTCAACTCGTTAAAGCCATTTTCAGACTGGTACAAATTATTCTTTTACCACAAAAAATTTATTCAAAATTTTTCCCTAGAAAAGGCCCGAAGGTATCGACCTACAGATTGGTTTATTTAAGTGTTATCCTACAGGGCATGTCGAGAATTGAAGGTAACAAAAAATAATGTATTATTATAATATTCGAAGCGTTGAACTAAAACTGAACACAAATTAATGCAACTGAATTACGAGAAAATATCTTCCATATTTTATTTATTATAACATAGAAACGTTTTATCTTTTGTTTGTGAAACGCATTTATAAATACAATGTTTATATTTAAAAAAAAAAATCAAGAATATGCAGTTCACACACGGCAGAAGTGAGACCTTCAGAAAAATAGAGTAGACAAGAGTGGGGAAGCTACGAAGCACCACACACAGAGGAGGCCAACAGACAAAGAGGAGCACCGAGGAGAACGAAGCACCGCACAAATAGGAGACCGATTAGTCGCAATATCTCGCGGGCTAAATCTTCGTTGGAGCCTTGATTGTAAAACAAAATTTGAAAGCGTATTTCATCACTTGTTGAAAACGGGTTTTAGTTTTCAGATACGTTCACAAATATTCCATTAATTTTAAATATTTGCAAAACGGAAATATTTTTACCTAATTACAAAATATGCCCGATTTTTGAAGGATTATAAAAATATAAATTAAAATTATTAAAAAAATTATTACATTATTACATACGGGCGAGTGCATTCACTGCAATATGTCACGTAATCGTTAAATTTTATAATAAATAAGTCATTTGACCTTTTATTCCTCTTGCGTGCAACCGACCTAGTATTATCAATAACGACATTATAACAGGATAAGCTAAACGACAAGCTAAATGGCAAAAAGATAAAACAATTGTGTCATTACTTGAACTTTTATGAATCGGGTGGGCAAAATAATCCACAACTTTCTTTTACTAAAACACATGTTGTTTTCTGTTAAGTGTCACATATATCTTTGTTGATTGCGACGAATATGTCAAAACGAAAATAAATTGTTCAAATAGACAGTAATTAAGTCAATGAAATCAATACGCCAAGCAAATATTTACGAGAAATCATAACATATTTTGGAGCTAATAAAACGATCTTGCTAAAACACAACCAAAGATATCTTTTCAAATAATATAGAGAGATATACGTGGGTTGTCCGTAAAATAGGGTCTCCAAGGTGCTGCGGTCGCGAGGAACAATTTTATGCGAGATCCGGGAAAACTAGCGTGTAGCCTGGCTCCCCTACGCCAAATCACTACAACGCTGCACTCTCTGCGACACTTAGTTCCGGCGTGGCAGCCGTTCGCGATGAAGCTTCCGCTCGCCGCACCCGACAGGTGTGAATTACGCTCTATAATTAGTTTTTTTTAACAAAACCCCGGTAGGAATTCATTCTCAGCTCCTCGAAATGTACAGAAAACAGCGTACGAGTGCGGAAACGTGCGCAAATGGTGCAGAGAATTTAAAAGCGTGCCGGACGGTCATCGGTTTCAGATGAAAAAATTGCCAAAGTGGAAAAAACAATGATTGCAAATCGACGGGTGACGGTTCGGGAGCTCTGTGATATGATCCCTGATGTCAGTAAGACCACTATTGAAAAGATTTTGACAACAAATTTGAGAGACCGCAAAGTTTGCCCAAGGTGGGTCCCAAAATGCTCACCGAAGATCACAAACAACAACGGGTTGAAGCAGCCCGCGAATTCCTTAAGTGCTACGTCATCAATGGCGAAGAATCTTTGAACTCAATTGTGACTGGGGATGAGACCTGGATACACTTCCCGACCCCACAGGCAAAGAAACAATCCCAGTGGCATAATTCAGATTCGCCGAAGCAAAGCTTAAAAACGAATTAAAGAGCGTAACTCACACCTGGCGGTTGCGGCGAGTGGAATTTCCATCGCGAATGGTTGCCACGCCGAGACTAAGTGTTACAGAGGGTTCAACGTGGTAGGGATTTGACAAGGGGAAACCAGGCTACACGTCAGTGTTGCAGGACTGCGCGTAAAATCATAGTATCTCCTTGATTTCTGTACCTAAAAAAACAGTAATAATTTTATTTTACATTTAAAACACTTTAATTTTTATCTCATTTTAATATGTATATACATATCTAAGTAAAAAAAAAAATAATTGCTGTTTCTTTAGTGTTAAAGGGCTGGTATTGTTTTCATTTTCATAATTTCCTAGAAATTCCATGTAAACGGTGTCGTGTAAACCAGCTGAAGCCCCCGGCGATGCCCGGACTTGGAGGCCACTGTCTACATTCTACACACTGTGTACAGTGGCCTTCCTCTAGTTTTTAAGGTCACATGTGCAAAATTTCATCAACTTCGTCATAAAACTGTAGATTTTCATACCGAGCGCTTGCCAACCCGCTCGTCCCAACACATACAGACATTCTCCTTTATATTTCAACAAATTTACACAAAACCTTGACAAATAATATACCTATACCTTCCTCATGAATCACTCTATCTATTGGTAAAAACCGCATGAAAATCCGTTCAGTAGTTTTTGGGTTTATCGCGCACAGACAGACGCGGTGGAGGTCTTTAATTTATAATATTGTGTAGAGATAATTATTATTATCTCTGTATGTATGGGTGTATTGGGCTGCCCCGCCATGCCAGCCGGCCGCTGCCAAATTTTATATTATTGGTTTAGTGCATGTGCATATACAGGTGTCCGAGGGTAAAGTGCATTAACTTCGGGATGTGATTCTTCATGATATTATAAATAAAAAAGATTAATAACTTTTTTCGAAATTCCAACTTTTAGGGGTTGTTTTGTGGTAAAAAGATAAAAATAGACCAGCGTGTGCCGCCAGCTTTATTATTTTCCGTTATTACGATACGGGCAAGTCACAACCATGCAATGTTGACACAATCGTGCCCGGCGGGCGCTCAGCAAGTAAGATCGTACCCCACACTAAGGACTTTTAGTAGGTGCGTCTTTTTGTATGGGCAAAGAAAAGGTTGGAATTTCGGAAAAAGTTATTAATCTTTTTTACTCCTACCATCATGTAGAATCACCTCCTGAAGTTAATGCACTTTACCCCGGACACCCTGTATATTACCTGTAAGCAAGTTCTATAAATGCCCATTTTATGCCTCAAATAAACGAAAAAATCAATATCAAGATTAGTTTTTTTGAATTTTTTTATTTTCCATTACGACGCGACGCGACGTCTGCGGGATCAAACATAAACACTCTTCCTAGAATTAAATTTGTTTCACTTGATTGTGCCATGTCTTCATCGGACATACTTGACTCTTTCCATTTACACTTACACCCAATTCAGTCAGATACCCCTATTTCCCATTAAAATTTGGGAGGCGGGTACGGGAACCGCTGCCCCGGGAACCATTTATTGGATAAATGTAATATCCTTGACACTTACGATTACTTTAATAAAAATAGGTTTCGTTTATACGAGGAATTATTTATTGTAAGTCAATTGAGAAAGATGTACACTGTTTGCTCTAATAAGCTAAACGAAGGAATGAAGCGCGGGGCCGTTACAGCCGGCGCCTCTCGCCTGCCCCTCCACTACCTCTGTGTGGGTGGGATCGGGAACCTTCGGCTACGTTCGGCCATCTTCGGCAACCGGTCCCCTCCCGCGGAGATAATGTACCTCGGACACTACAATAACCAACACCTCTGCCATAGGACACCCCAAGTGGTTCGCTACGTTTGGTAACTTCGCCCGGGTTCATGGGGTAAGATTTTTCCGGGTCTTGGCGGTGGATGCATCTGCCCACCAGCTGCGTGGCAGGCCGGATCGGAAGAGACTGGTTTACTTTTGACCCTTACAGCAGGACTCCATCGCCTTGCACCGCAGTGGGAGGGATGGATTCATATGTCCGTTAGTCCTGGAGACCTCCAGATTTCTACCCACCCATCATAACTTTTTCCTCCCTAGAACTTCATCTCCTTCCTTTCCACACATTGACCCACCACACAGTGTCTTAAAAGATGAAATAGGCCCTGAAGGGAATTATTTTTCTCAGGGCTTCCTTTGGAGCCAATATAAAAAAATACATTATTTTTAAATATTTTCTTTATTACACAATTTAACATAACCGAAGTTATTTCTTACCTCCCAGTACAAAAAAAGCTTTGTTATTAATTTAGTCATAATGCTGTGAACAACGAGGAAAACCTATGTCCTACCTACGCTACTTAACCTTTAACTATGGACGTGAAAAAAAAATCACACTCGCATGGACGTCGGGTCACACAGACCCCTTCATAAAATTCTTCTAATTTTCAAACCTGGACCAATCTGACTTTAGCAAGGAGTTTATATGTATAAAGTATTTATAAATAAAAGATCGAGTAATAAAAATAATCAACTTTTATTCATATTTTAATAATTATCTCCAAATTTAACAAACCTAGTCAGTTTTCAGTCTTAATTGACTTGAGATCATATTAAGGCTCCTTAATTATAGTAGGTATTACAAAAATCAAAACCAATAATTTTTCCTAGCTAATAAAAGAAACAGTAACAAAAAGTCATAAAAAAAACTTCTGAAAGAAATAAAATAAAAGTAGTAAAAAAATAAAATAAAAATAAAATAATAGTCAACGGGTCTCCCAGGCCCTGATCAAATTTTAAATGATTATTACTCACGTAATAAGTGCCGGATGACGCGACCTTCTCCCTCCTTGGTCATCATAACACAACTAAAACTGAAGCTACTGAGACGCGCGGGGATGGCACGCGCGGGGAAGTTGTTTATTCAGAGAAATTGAAGAAGGGGTTGGGCCTCTGAGACCCGACGTCCATAGTTAAAGGTTAAGCACTCTTTCTGCGATATATATAATTTTGGTGAAACATTGTATCCAGTCCATTACCACGGTCACCACAATAAGTTGCCAACAAAGTTAACAAAGTCCTAGCAATATCTTTCGTTCAAAAGTGCCAATATTTTTTGCTCTTATAAGTTTTTACGATACATAGTGCATCGTAAAGGAGGTTGAAATAAGTGAACATAATTAATTATAAGACAATAAAACTTTACAATAATCTCATTAATTATATAATTTTAACGTTTCCATAACACGTGTTTTAAAATAATCGTAACCTTGGTATAATTTATATTAAATTATTTAATTTTTTCAAAATTTACATAAAATATAACTACTTTAATTAGATACTAATAGTACAGACAGCATTGAAAAGCAAAATCCATTCGACTTCTAAGCTAAAAGCTCTTACTGCTTCTGAGATATTCGAATATCTACTGAGAAACACTTTTAACACAGTTAAGCGAAGAATAATTCAATAAAAAATACTAAAATTGGTGAAAATCACAGTGACTTTAAAGTTACAATGCGTTATTTAGTGATGTTATCGTGTTTATTGCTGATTTTTCAAAGCCAAATAGACATCACTCACAGTGTCATTGGAAAACTTCCCAAAATAACTTGTGCCCTTGGTTGGATAAGAGTTGGTCGATCTTGCAGATTTGTTATAAAAGATGGGATTCAGTTATTTATCAGTAGAGAAAAAACTCGTGCGACGCCCGGTCCCCTAAGCCCGTCGAAACTCGGCACACTTCTTCATAAGTAAAGGTAATGTTTAAGAAACTGATACATTTCATAAAAATTATATTTGCTATTAATTTTTTAAACTTTATGAGTAAAATCTCAATTTTTTTAAATATTTAATTCAATTAGGTTCCGTAGCTCAATCGGTAGAGCTGTTGCCATGTAAGCAAAGGGTCCTGGGTTCGAGTCCCAGCGGAGCCAATTTCTTTTCTGATTTTTCTGTCTCCAGATTTCGATTGAGTTTCGCTAATATTGTCTTCATTTAATTAAATATTAATTATATTTGCTTTTGAATTTTATTTGTGGAAATACTTACCGTATCCCGTATAGCGAAAGTATTAAAATAATGGTTGGTTGAAAAGGTTTTAGCAGTCTTAAGAAACCAAATCTGGAAGGTCAGGTACCTCCCAACCGTCTCTTTTTTCTGTCTTAAAATGACTTTAATTGTTTTAAAACTGCATTACGTATATCGACGGCCTCCGTGGTCGAGGAAGTCGTGGGTTCAAATCCCGTTAGTGAAATTAATTTGAATAATATATAAAACAATATGTGTATATTTGCGGAATGTTCCAGAGTGGACGATACTCTCAGTTTCGCCCTGTAGACAATATTAGCGAAATTCAATCGAAAATCTGGAACAGAAAAATATACGGTCACATCTGGGACTCGAACCCAGGACCTTTGGCTTATCGGGCCGCAACTCTACCACCTAAGCTAACGTCTTACTATCCGATTCGGTCATTTTTAACTGAATAATACTTCGACTAAGAACTACCAACATTATATTCATTTTATTAAAGCATATTTTTATTGGCTGCTATCTTTATATACGATTGCGAGATTCAACCAGTACTGCTATCCGGATAGTGTCTTGGATAAATTTATACATTTTAGATGGCAGCCAATAAAAATATTCGTTAAGAAAATGAAGATAATGTTGGTAGTTCTAAGTCGCTGTATGATACATTTAGAAATGACCGAATCGGACAGGACACATTAGCTCACTGGCCGCCCGGAAAGCCGAAGGTCCTGGGTTCGAGTCCCAGATGTGACCTTTCTTTTTCTGATTTTTCTGTTTCAGATTTTACATTCAGTGTCGCTAATATTTTCTTCATTAATTAATGTTTTATTTTTTATTGTAATACTAGCAGACCCGGACACACGTTGTTGTGGCTAACGAAACACAACGCCATTACCCAATCTTTATAAAATCCACACCATCCGCTTGCCAGCTGCCCGCTGCCCGCTGCCTGAAACGAATATTTGAATTGATCGGCTTTTCTCTACTATAATAAGCATGTATTATACATATAAACTAATTAACTCGCCACTAATTATACAATGCTTGCAATGCAACACTGGATATTTGAAAAGGGAAAATCAAATACCTACTTACTCTAGGACATCTATTTTCCAATTTCTTCCGTAGAACGAATTTCAAAAGTGACTATATATAGTACGGCCCGCCAGCCGTGTTAAATCGCACAAAACAATGTTTTCTTTGAATTTCTCGGCTTTTCTCTAATATAATTTACATGTATTATACATATAAACAATCCTCTTCAATCACTCTATCTATTGGTGAAAACCGTATGAAAATCTGCTGCGTAGTTTAAAAGATTAACGCGCACATACATTATGAACGACTTCATTTTATACTATGTAATGATAATGATGATGATGATAATGATATAAAAAAATATGAGTTGCATATATATCTACATATATATATTTTACAAAATATTATATTAAAAGTTGTTTTTGGTCATGTATTCCTTATCATAACAGAAAAGCTCTTGTGCCTGATAAGGGAGCCACGATTCTTACTTAAGTTGTAAGGATTGTTTTGTAAAAAATATTTACTTTTTACAGTAAGTTTTTTTGAAAACTTGCTTAATTTTATTTATTTGCTCTGATTGGTTGATGACACAGCATAATTCAGAAGGGAGGTTATTATAGTTTTTTATGGCTTGGAAACTATAATGATTTTGCATTTAAGTTGTATTACATCTAATAATATTACATTTGTTTTTAATTGCAGGGTATCTCTTCAGAGATTTAGTGAGGGTTCATCATTTGACAAGAGCTGATTCTGACTATTCTAAATTCTTCCCTCTTCTTGAGTCGTTCTCCCATTGCTGAGGGTCGTGGCCCCCACTCCAATCGCCCTGATGAACCAAGCCCTCGAGGAACTGCGCTGCATGAGAGCCGAAGATACCGCAGTTCCGGACACCTATGTCACCTGATCATTCCAATGCATCGGTGATCTTCCTATACTTCTCCGGCCAAACACTTTGCCAGTGACCTTGGATTTCAGGCTCAATTACTTAACCAAGCTTAAAACATTTTTTTTTGTCAAAAGATTTTTTTTTTATAATAATAATAATTATATACGAATATGTGCCACTTCATTTACTCGTATGTGTGTTTAAAGGAGGCGTCGACTAATATCTACAGGAATTCCAAAAACTGAAAAAATCGAACTAATATCTATGAGAAGGAAAGTGTTGACGAATATCTACAGCTCAAACTGTTAACGAATATCTATGAGAACCAAAGTGTTGACGAATATCTACAGCACTGGCAGAGGTTGGATTTGCAATTATGTATAGCGTATTGAAATAATGACGTAATATTTCGTATGCAGTTTAAAAATCTTAATTTATGTAAGTATGTATGTAAAAATCCCTAATATCGGACTATTGGGCACATTTAGCTGATTAATCCAACCTACGCTCTGCAGATATTAGTCAACACTCTGAAGTTCGTTCAACATATGAGCTGTAGATATTCGTCCGACATACAGGCTGTAGATATTAGTATCTGGAGTCTGTTTAAATTATAAAATATGGGCCATTAAATGATTTAATTTTTCAGGATTTCAAAGGAAAATTTAACAATTTTTTGAGAGTTAATGGAAATTGCTAAAAAAATATCCAGGGCCGACACGCTCTCCAAATACATGTATAATGATATATAAAATAAAAAAATATATATTATAAAAGCACCGTTTTTTAGCCAAAATTTTAAATTAATATAAGATGACTTTGTGTTCCAATTTTAAATTTAAGAACATCAATACGCTTTTTCTTTATTTGTTTTGGGGTGTTACGCCGTGTTGTGCTACCTCCTTTTTAATTTCCGGTCGGATCTGCCGGGCCTGTCCTGTTGATGGACATTAAAGTACCCACCACTGTCCCACCCTGGTATAGGCAACTTATGGTCGCCCCTTCGGAGTTCTCGCAAGAATCTAATTTTTTTGAATAAACGGCTCTACATTTAATGTAACGAATCTAGACCTTCAATGTCCCCTCATACTGTGTTAGGTGGCGGTATGCGGGCGCGCCTACAGGACTGTACTGTAATGGTCAATCTCTACAATTCTAAAGCCCATGGAGGTGTCAATGCAAAAGCAGTGAGCCTCATGGACAGTCAAACAAGTTGTTAGTAACATCAACAAAAAATAAAAAAATAAAGTAATCCAAAATGACAGCAGCCGTCATGAGTAATCAGCTCATGACAGCAGGAGACATGACCATACATAATCCGGCGGGCGGCACCGAGCACTGTACGTAAAAGAAGAAGGAAACAAAAGTAAAATAACATATATACAGATAAGAACCGGTGTCACCGCAACCTGGCTGCCGGCAGTCCCCGAAACAGTGAAGGAGGCTGATTGTCCGGCCTCCCCACAACCGGCAGCGTCATCCTTAAGCCAGCTAGCCGGTGGTGCCTAGACGACAGTAAGTGGAAAACATGAAGAAGACCCTAGGGAGAGAAGCGTCGGGTCGCCGGAGGCGGGACGGACAGCTTTCGGATGTCGTTCAGCCTTCTCCCCAGCCTCTTCATGTCACGGGGTGTGGCGCGGCAAACAGGTGCAGCTCCACCAGTTCTAGAAGACCGGCCATGGTACGTAGGCGGGGACACGGTCCAGGGTCCAACCCCTTATATGGGGAGAAGGACGGTACAAAAACGAACAACTGAGTTCAGTTCTCGTAGTACAGCATAACTGAAAAGAAATGTATATAAGCGTAGAAAACCGCAAAACATTAAAAAATAAACTAGAGCGTGTGGGAGTCATCGCTGGGCGTTTAATTGCACCAAATAACGAAAAATAAATCATAAGACTGTAAAGTAAAGAAAACATAAAATAAACATGAGCGTTGAATAACGCAGGGCCTGTGTAAACAAGAAAAAATAAACATAAAAGTGTAAAAGCATAAAAAAAATAAAATGTAAAATGCAAACAATAAACATAAAAATTAAAAAAATATATATATATAAAACTGTTGATGGACACTGCAGGAGGTAGCACAACACGGCATAACACCTCAAAAACGAATTACGAAAATACTTGGCCGTGAAAATCTAAAACGAACCATCAATATGCTTTTCAGAATAGGTAATTTATAATTCTGTATTAGGTAGGGTAAAATTATTTTTTTAAATAATTATCGGTAAGTCAGAAATTGTTGCCAAATTTGCTTTTAAAATAGAAATTATAAATAGAAATCATAAATAAATAAAATACATATTTGCTATACCTTAACAAATAATTATCCAGTTTAGTCACACATGGGCTTCAAATCCCAATTGTCTTAGGTGGAAAAATCCGAATTTCCAAATTGAAATTTTCAATATGCAGAAGAAATAAGAAAAAGCAATTATATAAAAACACAATAAAAACATTCTAATAATTATTACAAGCAATAATTACACAGGTTTTTGGGTGTGCTGAATCCGAAAATGACTTCCATTTTGTCCATTTCCATTTCATATAAAAATAAATTTATTTATAATTGCTTAATAAAACTTTTTTTTATCTAAACTACATTAATTAGTAAGCACTAAACACTTTTCTTTTTCCCAATGTTACTCCTTTTGATACATTTTCGCTTGTAAGAAGCATCTGGAAGGACTCTCTGAAGTGTCTAACAGTAGTCTGCAATCATTGAGATGCTCCATCTTCCCTGGTATCTTTTTTCCATCTCCTTAATATCTTGGTGAAATCGTTCATTTTGCTCTTCACTCACATATCCTAAATTTTCTGGAAAGTAGTCGAGGTGGGAATGAAGAAAATGTTCTTTTAAACTCATCACGCAGCCCGAAGCTTAAAATGCTTTTAACGATTTGTTTGTAGTTAGGGTATTTGTTATTGCCTAAAAATTCAAGTTAAACCTCCCCGATCCATATTTCCCCTTCCCCCTCCCTCGAACCCCCTATCCGAGTTCCCTTCCCTCCTCCCGCATTCCATACATTCAGTCCCAGTACATTCAGTCTTCACAGTTCACGTGCCACCTATTGCAAATTTTTTTATACAAATTTCGTAATGCCAGAGCTCACCAGTTGTTTTATACAAACCTTGTCTTGGCAATAACGAATACAAAAAAAAAGAATTATCCAATTTGGTTCAGTCGTTCAAAAGTTATGCGCGTACATACATTTTTGAGATTCATTTTTATTTAATTAATAATTAATTTTTCATAATTTCATGATGCCAGAGCTCACTTTTGTATACAGATACCATCGCGGGCATGCACACATCAAATCCCCAAAGTTTCATCGCAATTGGATGAGCGGTTTAGCAATGAAACACACATCTACATTGAAAAAATCTACCGAGAAAAGATGCATGTCAATATGTTACATGTAATTCTTTTAAGTCTGAAGAAATTTTAGTTTCCACAAATCGCTTTAAGCAAATTCTAACACATACATACTTATGAAGTCAAACTCCTAGAATTACGGATGTGGTTTTCTTTCCTTCTGTTTTGAAAAATATTTCTTATCCTTATTCTAAAAATACAAATCGAGATAAACATTACAAGACAGTAAAATAAAATAAATAAATTAGCAGGAAAAAGACTGAATATTTGTATTTGCCATTTGAAGACACAAATGCTGTAACTCCTTTGATGCAACTGGATGGAGTAACATTAGCCAACTGTGATTCATTTAAGTATCTGGGCTCACTAATCCACAGAGACGGAGGATGTGCAGCGGATGTCATCCATAGAATAGGTGTGGGATGGATTAAATTCAGATCCGTAACAGGAATATTGTGTGACTCCAAAATGCCTATAAAACTTAACGGAAAGATATACCAGACTATTGTAAGACCCGCAATAATGTATGGCTCCGAATGCTGGACTATGTACAACTCCTACTCTAGGGAACTCGAAACAGCAGAAATGCGAATGCTTAGATGGTCGGCAGGAGTATCACTTAAAGATAAGATCAAAAGTTCACGCATTCGTGGTAGCCTGGAGCCTGGGTGTCACAGATATAAATAGTAAGCTGGAGGAACGACAGTTGAGATGGTATGGACACATAAGACGGAGACCATCGGACCACACAGTGAGGCAGGCAATGTCTATGGAGCTTCATCGACAGTCATCCAGAGGAAGACCGAAGAACTCCTGGGTGACTCAATGCGCCAAAATTCTTCAGAAAAACGGCCTGGATGAGGGCGATACCCAGAACAGGAGAAATTAAAACCTGAGAACGAGAAGAGCCGATCCCAACAGCCTACGTAGGCAATGAGTTGGAACAGCGCAAGGAAGAAGAGTTAAAGGTCATCGTGAATAGTTTGCTTGAGGTTTGGAATAATTTTACCAAGACCAATTTATATGAAATGTTTTTTTTATTACTAGCTAGTAAGTAGTATCCGTAGGTGTAACTATAGCAGAAAATGTAATTTATTCACCCTCTTAAATAAATCAGTTGCTGCCATCTGCGTATTTTTCATTATGGGATAATTGATTTTGGTCATAAATTATAATTAATGAGGATACTCACAAAGATGAAATAAAAATATTTTTGGACGAAACTTTATTTCGCAAAGAACGCACAAATTTGGATACATCAGCAATATTAATTGAAAGGGTAAATAAACAAAAAGACAAGTATTCACTTAAAACACAGATGCCTCAGAAGATGGTTAGTCGGTGGTGAAGTTGGAGTGGAATTGATACACCCTCCCTTCAGAACCTTGTAAGTTGGATAAGTGAATGTATTTTTGGAGCACACCCTCAGCTAGTTTCCTCGCGCTGCTGCTGGGTATTGTGTCCACAGCTCAGATGTGTACAGGGCCGACAATACATCTTAAAAATTAGTTTCCTGACAGTGGTAGAACTGCCTTTAGAGCATTCCAGCAAAATGCGATTATGATTTTTTTCTGGTTCTGGTTTCTACGTGGTGTTGACCGATTAATTTTGAATCTTGCATTTGTTTTGTGATAGAATTCTCTTGAATTTCAGGTTTCAATCCTTTTTGGTTTCAATTCATTTTGGTTTCAATCTTTCTTAATTCTTATGATAGTGATTGTTTTTACTCTGACCGCTTTAATAAATGAATGTCCTTCGTATCGTTTATTTGGCTTTGTTCCGGATATATCCAGTGGCTAATATTTTTGCTGTTGTTCAATTATTGGCCCCCAAATCCTCCCGACCCTTACGAACCCAGGTTGACAGCGTTGGAAAGAATAGAGTGGAGGTGGCCAGGGCCGGATTAACCATGTCGGGGCCCCTAGGCAATGCTCGTCTCGGGGCCCCCCTACCAATGGCGGATTAACGGGGTGGGGTTGAAGGGGCCTCAAAACGCCCCCTTGTTCCCTTGATCAAATCCTTAACCAGGCTTTACGGGGGGGGGGGGGGGGGTAAAACTTTAAAAAAATCTGAATGTAAAACATGTCAGTATGTTGAGTATTGTGTCAAAATTTCAAGTAAATCGGCTCATGCTCGATTCAAGTACCTATATTTTGAGTATAAAAAATTTTAAATCGGTTTTCTAGCAAACAACATTTCTGAAGTTCGTGAAAATCATAACTCAAAATCTTAACTTGACTCGACCGAAGCTTTTGAAATTTTGTACACTATATCTACACATAAATCAACAGGTAGTCAGAGGGAGTTTTTTAACCATTTTATTATAATAAATCCACCGAATTTTTTTAGCAAAAATCGCGTTTTTCACTTCAAAATGCTGCCAAAAATAAAAAAAAATTAGAAAAAAACTCCCTCTGGAAAACATATTACCTTTAAACGCATTTCGATTTTTTTTGTTTCAAATGATCCGGTGACGAGTTATGGAGCATTACAACTTTTTTTCGAGGCGCTTCCGGAGATTCGCTCTCTCGAACTTATTTATTGATATTTTTAATTGAAATTTTTTTCAAAGATACTTCCGATGTTATATTATAAAGTGTGTATGAAATAAATAAAACTAAGATTATTCATATCCCAAAAACTCATGACAATATGCCATTATTTCGCTTTTAAAACCTTGCCCCCCCTTAAGGCACCAGGGCACTGTAAAAAATACTTTTGTAATTTTTTTAATTTATTTCATTTTCTGAAAGATGCATTTGTTTTAAAGAAATTCGAAAAATTCACAGAGATACAACTTTTAATGTGAAACCATTGGAAACAGTTTGTATGTTGAATTATCCTTCAGCAAAACTTTAAATGCGTTATTCTCGAAACTTTTTGACACGTTTTTCATCCTGATTGATAACATATTAAAAAAACTATACATTCGATTTGCATGCACTAAGTCTTAATCTGTTCGAAAATCTACTGTCCTGGCATAGGGGAATTTTGATATCTAAAAAAAAAAAATGGCGGACCAGCGAATTTTAGTTTCGATTTTTTATGGAAAATTTTCATTGTTCATAAAAAATAGACCTTCATAAAAAAATCCCGAAGTGGTGCCATAGTGACTGGATTTTCTAACTGTTAAAGACTTAGTGTACATAGCTATCGGATACATAGTTTTTCTAATATGTTATTAACCAGGTTGAAAAACCTAGTTTTGGGAAAAACGCTTTCGAAGTTTTGCTGAGGATAGTTCAACATAAAAACTGTTTAAAACGGTTTCATATAAAATGCCGTGTCTCCATCAATTTTACCAATTTCCTCAAATGGTGAGAGCATTATTGACAAACGCATCTTTCAGAAAATGAATTAAAAATAACAATTTTTTGCAGTGTCCTTAAAGCCTTGTTTAGGATTTGGTCAAGGGAACATGGAGGCCCCCCAGAGTCAGAGGCCCGTGTGAACTGGATAAAAAACTTGTAAAATTACATCCACTTTGCCGCCCCGGACTTCTGACGGGGCTTAATCCGCCACTGCACTTTACCCTTTTCTAATTTCAAATTTTTTTTTTCTAACAGAACGTAATTATATTCTTAATTAATCTGTTCTTTTACTACATTACGAAAGGTATAGGTAGGTAGGGCCAATACCCCATTCAATAAAAAAAACTAATACAATAATATATAATAACCCTTTATTGCACAAAAAAGGACACGTACGTAGAAACAAAAATATATATTATTAAAAAAAAACATTACAATGAGCCGTCTTGTCACTAAAGTGATCTCTTCCAGACAACCTTTCCCAAAGAATTTTAGCAAGCAGATAGATAGTGCATGCTAAAGCTTGTACAACATTTATATTTTAAACATATAATTAGAAATAAAACAAAACAAATGCCAATATATCCCATACACGGCACCTTCAAACACTTCAGATACTAAGTAATGTTGCAACAAATAAAAGGAAAGAAAAGTAAAATACGAATATGTTTATATATTTGTTTAAATTGTAGACTTTTTATTTATTATTTGTGCATGATGTGAACATTCATTATTTATTGGGTTATAACATAATTATTATAATTTGTTGATTTCTGTAATGCGTGTACCTAATATTATTAACCTGTTAATAGTAAAAAAAAATAAAACATCTTGAAAGCTGACTTTTTCCGAAACTTCGTTGCTCACTAATTGAAGCAAGTCATTTTTTCTCGGGACGCGGGGCCCCTAGCTGATGCGGGGCCCCTAGGCAGTAGTTGCCTACTCTGCCTTAGGGATGATCCGGTACTGGAGGTGGCGATAGCCGATAGCCCATTCATATTTTAATTATCAACGGCTGGACCAATTTTGATGAAATTTTGTGTGCTTATCTGGTAGGTCTGAGAATCGACCAACATCTATTTTTCATACCCCTACAAGTAAAGGGTGTTCCACTCCGAAGAAAATTATTTTCCCCATACATTTTGTATGGAACGAATTCTCCTATTTTGAAAGAACTGCAGCAAGGGGTATGTCAGTACCTGTAATAAGGGACCTCGGAATAACCTTCGACACTAAACTACTATTTATCAACCACATTGATATCATTACTAATAAAGCTATGAAAATGCTGGGCTTCATTCTAAGACTATGCAAAGATTTCAAAAACATTCATACATTTAAATTACTATAAACAACTCTGGTTAGGAGTCATTTGGAATATAATTCCCCCATATGGAACCCTTTCTACAAAAGCCACGCAAACACCATTGAAAAAATCCAACGCAAATTTCTCAGATCAATTATTAATTTTAAATTAGGAATTCCCGCGGATGACATTAACTATGATTCTCTATTACAAAAAATGCGACTCTTATTGTTAAAAGACAGAAGAATACTCAATGATCTCATTTTTTTATTTAAAATAAATAATAACTGGTTTGACTCCCCTGAATTGGTTTCGTTAATAAATTATCATGTACCTAGTAGAACAACTCGACTCAAAACACCTTGTTATTGCAACAACACTCTCAGTAATGCAGAACAAAATTCACTAATACATCGTTTACACACTTTAGGTAATGAATTTGCTCATATCGATCATGCCGAAAGTCTGTCATCATACAAAAGATGTATTGGACAAAATTTATCTGCTAGTACTACCACGTAATCATAATAAATATAATCATGTAACCATAATATTATGTCCTACCAGTATGAACTCTAATATCTATGGATTAGAAACATATCATAGGTAGGTACCTACTTTTCATATCGCTTTGTATACTCCGTAATACCTTCCTTTTATTTATTATATATATTTTTAAAATTTTTAGTTATCTTCAATACTTGGCTCCTAAGAGCATTTCTTACTGTTTACTTGTCATACTTTTTTATATTTATAAATTTTGTACTTTATATTATTTACAAAGGTAACTTATAGTCTATATTATTTCCTGCCTTTCAACTTTTTATCTTAACTTTTTACTTTTACATTATAATTTATATTTTATAGTTTACACTTTTACTTTATACTTTCATTTTATACATCATAATTCTATTTACTACTCATTACCTTAACTCCTTTTTTTACCTTTTGTTTTTATATTTAACTTTACATTTATATGTCACTTTCTTATGTTATTGTATTATAATATATATAAACATAATTATGTCAATGGCACATGTTGTGCCGTATGTTTTGAAATAAATAAATAATATTGAACTGTGAACCGGGGGAGGGGGGAGGGGGTAAAGGAACTCAGGAAGGGGGGTTAGCGGGACAGGGGAAGGGGAGAAGTGGAGTGGGGAGAGGGAGGGGGAACGCGAGAGGGGAAAGGATACGCAGGGAGAAACAATTTAGATCAAGGTATGGTATACGCAGGGAGAAACAATTTAGATCAATTCAGCTAATAAGTTGACAACAGTTTTTGATTCTGAGGCGGTACGAAGTTCGCCGGATCAGCTAGTCTCTCTATATTATTTGAAAAGATATCTTTGGTTGTGAGTGTTTTAGCAAGATCGTTTTATTAGCTCCAAATATGTTATGATTTCTCGTAAATATTTGCTTGGCGTATTGATTTCATTGACTTAATTACTGTCTATTTGAACAATTTATTTTCGTTTTGACATATTCGTCGCAATCAACAAAGATATATGTGCATCGAACAATTAATTCAATCATTAGACACTTAACAGAAAACAACATGCGTTTTAGTAAAAGAAAGTTGCGGTTATTTTGCCCACCCGATTCATAAAAGTTCAAGTAATGACACAATTGTTTTATCTTTTTGCCATTTTGTCGTTTAGCTTATCTTGTTATAATGTCATTATTGATAATACTAGGTCGGTTGCACGCAAGAGGAATAAAAGGTCAAATGACTTATTTATTATAAAATTTAATGATCACGTGACATACTGCAGTGAATGCACTCGCCCGTATGTAATAATTTATATTTTTTTAATAATTTTAATTAATATTTTTATAACCCTTCAAAAATCGGGCGTATTTTGTAATTAGGTAAAAATATTTCCGTTTTGCAATAAATTCAAAATTAATGGAATATTTGTGAACGTATCTGAAAACTAAAACCCGTTTTCAAAAGGTGATGAAATCTTAATCCTATATGTGTTTGTCTCTTTTTAGTGCTTTTTCGTTTCATCGAGTTTCAAACCACAACGCAGCTAAAGAAGTTTTCACTTCTTTATTTCTCTCATTCTCTTCGGAGAGTACCTACAACTATTGACCCACAATCCACAAGGTCCAGTCAGTGGGGGATAAAAAAGGCCTTTAGCTTGCAATTTTCATGACACAGGACGCCACGAGCAAAACGCAAAAGATTTGCAGTGACAGAGACATATAGCCCAGTCAGTGGGGAGTTTTACCTTGCAAAAGGTCGTGTAGTAGCGATTTTGATATATGTTGTTCAAATTGGGACTCTAAAAAATAAAAAAAACTTTTCGACCTTGGGGGGGTCGAGCTCGAGCCGCCATCTTGGGTTGAAGGTGCCAAAATTTAGTTTTTTTCAAAATAATTCCTCAACGGTTGATTTTACAACAAAAATGTCTACAGCAAATTTGAAGAAGACTAAATTACGTACATTTTTGGTTTGATTTTTTTTTATAAATCTAATATATAATGACTTACAGCGGTAGAAAGAAGAAAATTTTGACAAACAATCGTAAAACTCAAGTTTTCGTGATAAATTTCGTAAGAAAATATCATATCACATTATTTTTTTTTTATTTATTAATTTTTAGCATATAAATAATAAATAAATAAATAAGCGTTTATTCCAGTATGTGGGGAGGAGAGTGCAATCCCACACATTCCATAAGGGTATAATATAAACATACATGTACAAAGTATAAAGTATTTGAAAGGAAAAAAAAGAAAAAGAAGGTGGATATGAATGTACACGAAACAAAAAAAAAAGATAATAAGCTAATAGTAGTAAAAGGAAAACAAAAGAAATAATAATATTAAGCTTTCAGGATTCTGTGAGCACGTAAGGAGCCAGTATTTTTCTCCAGTGTGCATCAATACTGGATGATGGACTGAGGCGGGCTTCCATGACGAGGATGTTTCCAGAGCTGGTTATCCTTTCCCTCATTCCTGCCACCCTGGATCTAATAAGGGCTGCAAAGCCAGGAACTCGCCCCTCCGTGAGCATCCGGGAAGCGCTGCAATATCTGGGGAGACCAAACATTATGCGGAAGGCGTTGTTATACTGAACCCGAAGTCTTTCTATACTACTCTTCTTGTAGTTTGCCCAGAGTTCAGACGTATACAGTGTTGCGCAGAAGGAAAGGAAGAGCGTCCTTTTTACAGCAGTACTGCAAAGGCGGAATCTTTTACTGAGCATGTTTGCTTTTACACTGAGAGCTCTTCTTTGCCTATCGATGTCGTCATCATCCATCAGATTACTGGTGATTATGTGTCCAAGGTATTTAGTTCCTTCAGTCACCTGCAGGTTCACACCATTCAGGGTAGCTGGAGGAATATTTTTTGGTCCTTGTCCATATCTTACGACCAGTAGAGCCGTTTTAGTGGGGTTGTATTGCATGTTTGTTTCTTCAGCAAACTCTTCGCAGATCTTTAAAAGAATACGTAGGCCCCTTATAGATGGTGCCATCAATACCATGTCGTCCGCATAACTGATATTGTTCAGAAACTGTCCTCCAATTTGGCAGCCTACCCCTGCATTGTTTAGCCTATCGGTGAGTTCGTCCATGTACAGGTTGAACAATATCGGGGACATGCATCCTCCCTGTCTAACGCCGCTCTTCAGGAGGAAAGGTTCGGAGAGTCCATCTTTCCACCTTACTAAGTTCTCCTGCTGTCTATGCCACAAGTCGAGGATATGTATCACCGCCGGTGATATGCCTCTTTCCCTGAGTTTATCCCATAGTAGAGGGTGAGAAACCCTGTCGAAGGCCTTGCTCAGATCTAGAAAACATGCATACGTGGTGGTCTTTTTATTCCTGTAGTATTCCAGGGTTCTTTTCACAGTAAATATAGCAGTATCGGTAGACATTTGCTGTTTGAAGCCCATTTGGTTATCCTTAGTTTCCAAGCTGGGACCGATCTGGTTTAGTAGTAGACGTTCGAATAATCGTGCGATGGTGGTGGCAATTGAAATCGGTCTGTAGCTACCCTGGGAGGTAGAGTCCAACGATTTTGATTTGAGAATGGGAGTTATTATTGTTCTTGTCATGTCAGTTGGTAGGTATCCATTCTTTAAGATGTCGGTAAACAGACTCGCCAGCAGTTGAAGAA
This sequence comes from Limnephilus marmoratus, assembly GCA_917880885.1. Lineage (NCBI taxonomy): Eukaryota > Metazoa > Arthropoda > Insecta > Trichoptera > Limnephilidae > Limnephilus > Limnephilus marmoratus. Next base: position 35,180,990 of record OU862926.1, read on the forward strand.
TTGGTCCTCCAGCGTGTTTGATGTGTTCGGTGCTCAATCCGTCGTGACCTGCTGATTTTCCAGCTTTCATGTATCTCAGGGCGGTGTTGACCATGTCTGCTGTGATCAAGAGGTCACTGTCTTCATTTGGGATAGGACTAGGTGGTGGTTTGCTTGCAGAGTTCGGTGAGGTCGGAGTAGAGATGGAGAAGTGATCTGCAAAAATGTTAGCAATTGCTTTAGTGTTTGTTTCTCCATTTATGTTGCACGGAATTTTACATTTCACGTTGCAGTGTTTATTTGTCTTCAGCCAAAACTGTTTGAAATCACGACTGTGTAAATCTCCTGCTATTTTGTCCATTTGAATTTGCTCGCAGTCGTTTTGGCATTTTTTCAGTGCTAGTTTGAACGCAGCACGCTTTAATTTTCGTTCATCCGCAATTGAGCCCTCATGAGGCCTACCATTTTCAATCCATATCATCATTGCACGTCTTGATTCTATGTATTTTTGTGCGACAAAATCATTCCATCCACAGATTTGTTTACGTCGTTGCAGTCTTCGTTTGCGATTGTTAAATACTGCAATCGCGGCGCTTCGCAGGGCCTCTATAATACGTGTATACAGTGTCTTGATGTTAGCTCGAGCAGGGTTGTCACTTCTCTCGTACCGCGAAAGATCTTGTTTAATATAATGTACATTTAGATGATGTATTAATTTGCTTACGTGCTATATTCAAATATGTTATACCACTCTTCCATGGAAGCGTTAGCTTGTGTCTGGAAGAGTAGTGTACATTTTTTAATGCTATATTTAAGTTCTTAAATTACAATGTGAATGTAAAAAACAATAAGTTGTAAGTTCGGTGATATGTAATTATAAGTATGTATCTACTATCAAAACAATTTTACTGTTTGGATAATGTATCTAGAATTATTGTAATTAGTTGCTAAAAACAATACAAAATTTAACTTATTTGAAGAACGGAGTATCACTTGGAAACTGAGTTATAAGTAGTTTTTCTTGAGATTAGATTAGCCGGAAACTTTTTTTTTTGTATCTTTAAAATATTTTTTAACAGTGTTTATTAATTGGATTTTATCATTAATTTTTCTAATTTCATCCGGTAATCGGTTGAAAATAAGTCTTCCTTGATAAGTATAATAATTTTGTGCGAAGGAAGTGTTTAATTTTGGGCATGAAAAAATATATTTATGTCTAGTACGGTTTTCAGTTATAAATTGATACTTTTCTTTTTCTTTTATAATTTGAATCAATGCATTTCTATTGTATAGATCTTTGAAAGATGGTTACTTGGAATTCCTTAAATAATTGATCCGTTGGATAGTCAGAAGGTTTTTTTAATATGATGTTAATTATTAGCCTCTGCACAACTTCAATTGGGGAAAGATTAGTTTGTATGCGGATCCCCAGCTAATGATAGCATATTGTAAAGTTGATTGAACCAAAGCGTAATATATTAGATATAAGTTTTTTACAGATAAAAAATTTCTGATTCTTAAAAATATATAAATCAATTTTCTAATTTTTTTTACAACTTGACAAATTTGTTCCTTCCATTTCAAATTTTTATCGATAATGACTCCTAAATATTTGATTGTGTTTGTTGTTTTTAAGATTGTGCAGTTTTGGATACAATAATTTTTACTATGTGTTTTGGAATTATCATGGATGATGATGTCAATGTTTTTAGGGGTATCATTTTTGTGTATTGCAAATGGAATTACAAATGTTTTATCACCATTTAGTGATCGTAAATTTACGTCGAAAAAATTCTTTAAAATATTTATATCTTCGGTGGCTTTAAATGTTACTTTTTCCCAAGTTTTATCGCTAATTATTAGTACCGTATCATCGGCATATGAAGTAATTTGGCCATGTAGTAGTTGAAAAAAAATGTCATTAACATATATGGTGAAAAGGATTGGTCCGATTACTGTACCTTGAGGGATTCCAAAGTCTGATATTTCTTTATCGCTATAAATCTGATTTATTTTTACGACTTGCGGTCGATATTTTAGGTAGTTCGAAATCCATTTAATTGCATTGTCTTTTATAACTATATTGTTTAGTTTTTTTAGTAGAATCTCATGGGATATACTATCAAAGGCTTTTCTGAGATCAATAAATATACCGGCACATTTTTCACCTTTATCCAATGATTCGTTGATGTATGAGGTTACATTAGCAATAGCATCCTGTGTGCTGAGTGACTTTATAAAACCAAATTGGTTTTTGTGAAGAATTTTATTACTTTCTAGGAAACCGACCAATTGGTTTTTCACAATTTTTTCAAAAATCTTTCCAATGTTTGAGATTAGACAAATTGGGCGATAGTTAGTTACTTGTTGAGGATCTCCAGATTTATAAATAGGTGAAATAATTGTATTTTTATAGTTTGTCGGAAATATTCCCTCTGTTAAACTTAAGTTTATCAAATGAGTAATTGGTTTTACCAAATGAATTTTCATGGATTTTAGAAAATGTACTGTAATAAGGTCAAATCCGGGAGACGAACCTCCTTTCATGCCTTCTATTATTTTTAAAACTTCACTTTCTGAGGTTGTTTCAAATTTTGATAAATTATTTTGATTTTGTACATTTTCAATCGTTTGTTTTTTCGGGTTAAAAGATTTATTGATATTTTTCGCAAGATTTTTTCCTACATTAGCAAAAAAAGAATTAAAGATGTTTGCACATTGTTTAGGTTGAATATTAGCATCTATTATTTTATTTTCATGTTCAATGTATTTTATTTTTTGTGTTTTTTTAGTGTTATCCATGGCTAAGTTGACTGTTTTCCATATTTGTTTATTGTTATTGTCTGTAGAAAGTATTTTATTTTTGAAATAGTCTTCTTTATTTTTTTTGATACAGTTTGTTAATTTATTTTTAAATTTTTTGTAAAAAGTGTATGCTTTTTCATTTAGAGGATTTTTCAATGCTGTTTTATAAAGTTTTTCTTTGTTTCTAATTGATATTATAAGTCCTTGTGTTATCCAAGGCTTTAAAATTCTTAGTTTAGATTTAATGCGGACTGTAGTTTCAGTAGTTGAATTTTTTATGTGTTGAGACAATATATTTTCAAAGTTTTTTGAGCAAGTCTCGGTATCATAACTATTTAACACGTTGTTCCATTGTTCATTTCTTAGTTTTTTAGATAAAATAGTCATATTTGTGTAGGATTTTGTCTTTGTTAGATTAAATTTTTTTATGTTTAATTTTGTTATCATAGAGAAGAATGCATGCATGGTGGTCAGTTATATTCGTTTTCCAAACAATTGATTTGATTTTGTCGATATCTTTAATATTTATGTTAGTCCATATATGGTCTAAACAAGATGGAGTGTGATTTTTTATCTCTCTCGTATTTTTATTAATGCACGATATGAAGTTAAATTCAGTCATATAATTAATATATTCATTTTTGAAATTATTTTCTACGTTTTCATTAATGTTTAAATTGAAGTCTCCTGCAATAAAGCAAAGTTTGTTACTAAATTTTAACAGTATGTGTTTAAATTCATTTATAAATGACGAGAAATTCGAACCGTGTGTTCTGTAAACAGCTATTATGTGGTAGTTTGTTTTGTCGAGTTTTAATTGTATTTCAATACAGTTTACTAGATGTATAGGATGTTCAGTTATTTTGACAATACTAAATTTATCGTGAATGAATATGACGAGACCACTATTTTTATTGATGTTTATTTTGGTTGTAACATAATTATATTCTGGTAAATGATAGGTGGGTGATTCGTCATTAGTAAAAGTTTCTGATAGTATTATGATGTCAGGTTTTTTATTTAGATTGTTTAATTTTAAGCGGGGTCCAAACGCTTGGCGAGCCTCGGCAAGCGTCCACAAGTCCCAACGTCTGGAGCGCGCGTTTGCGTAGGCTTGCAAGAGTTTGCCACCGATCCGGCGAGGTCGGATAATTTGGCCACAAGCAGCAAGCGCTCGGTCGCACTTAGTGATGGTATGTCTAGGGAAATTTCCCTAGATCTAGGGGAGAAAAATATTTTTTAGGGAAAAGGGAAATCAGCACAAAATCTAGGGAAATTTCGAATTCTGGCAAATTTTTCATTACATATGACAATATTACTGGTATTACATACATTCGAGCTTATATTTTTTGGGAATCTTAAATATTGTTGATGTACTTAAATGCAATGTTATCATTGTTATCGAGCAATGTTATTTTTAACAGTGACAACTTAAAATTATATTGTGTAGATGAATGGGGACCTCCGAAAAAAAATTTAATTTAAGTTTTAAGTTTCGTTTTTTCGGTGATTGCGGTTGATTTTTATTTCGCCAGGTGTTTTTTTATTATTTAGAATTCCGTTTCTAATTCAGTTGAAAGTGTATACATACTTTTAAATTATTATTTCATTTAGCAAAAAGTGTTTTATTTGGAAAAGCACAGTATTATAAGTACATCTACCAAGTTCCGATAATGTTTATAAATTTTAAAAAAATTAAGTAACCAATAAACAAACAGTATAAAACTTTTTAAAACAAAAAGTCTAGAAAATTTTACAGGTAATGTTCACGAAATACAAAAAAGCTTATTATATATTAAAGGAATACCCTTTAGGTCCTTTATTTCAACGTCCCGACAACCCCCCCCCCCCCCCTCCCGACGCGAGTTTTGATTTGCCAAGGTGGTACCCCTTGAAATCTCACCTCGAAATCTAGGGAAATAATTTTTTCGGGCAGAACATCCCTGGTCGCACTCAGTGGAACTTCCGAGCTGGCGGTGAATGCACGCCGTTTTTGCTCCGTGCGGTCTATGATAATATTTAATATTACGAGACATATGAATGGCGTATGAGGCGAGCCTGACTTATTAAAATGTATAAGTACATAAATTTAATGCACTTACGTAATTTATTGCGACTGGACTTACCTAAAAAGTCAAAATAAATAAATATATATATATATTTTTTTTTATTAGTAATGGAAGGTACATAAATTACAAATAAATTTTATACAGTAATAAATTAATTACATAGTAGAATATTTGATATACCCCCATAATTAAGCAAGGCTTGTGTGTATGGGGGGGTGTTATTGTATTGCTTTTTTTATATCATTCAGTTTAAGTTTTCAGTATAATTTTTAAGGTGAGTTTTAAAATTTTTTATATTGGTATTCATGTTTCTAATTTTTTCTGGTAATGAATTAAAAAATTTTGCCAATGACTCAATTGTCCAATTTTTTTTTTACATTTTGGAGTGGGAAGTATTGATGTTTGTCTAAGACTTCTGTTATTTTTAAAGGGTGCAACTTGATTTTTAATATTATCTTTATAAATTTGTAATGTTGCATGATAAAAGTATAATGCACTTAATTTTCTGACCTTAAATTGTTTGAATAAAAGTTCTGACGAATATGAGTAGGGTTTTTTTTAAATTGTTTTTATTATTAGTTTTTGTGATATGTAAATTGTTTGTGTTTGATTTTTATATATAGAGTATTTTCAAAGTAGAGTGTGACATAGAGTTAGGAATACAAATACAGATTTTATAATGTGTAGATTGTTGAAGAATGTTTCCGTTTTTTATTGATCATATATTGATTGATCACATCTTTATCATTACTATCATAATCATTTACAATATTTAAATGCATATCTCGTATAATAATATTATTTATATTTCTAAAATTCAATAAAACGTTTTTTGATTCTACTATAAATTGTTGTACTGTAGACTTATGTGTAGGATAAATAGCAATATAATGCGATAATTTATTTACGTCTTTAAATTTTAACATCGTAATCATTAATTACTTCATTAATATTGAGAACATTATACTGGTTGGAAATAGATATTCCAATATCAGAGTTTTTGTGTATTCTTATTATTGTTACCTGGTACCCTGGACGTAATTTTAACGTATTTCCACAACACATTTTGCTATCAAAATCTATTTCAAATTACAGTAATTTTTCGTGTTACACAGAGGAGAGAAAGAGACGGCATCATACTGCGTGCCTGCAGTCCTGACTGCAGCGTTGCCACCTCAGCGCCTATATTGCTACAGGCTAGCATCCCACTATGACAAACTCGATGTCATCGAGTGCATGGATAAAACTACTTTGTAGTGATAATGAACGTTTGGTAAGCCTTAAAAAAGCTGGTCTGCCAGTGCGTCTTCATTGAGTATACGAATGAAAACAACATGATGCAAAACCAGAAGACAGAGCAGATGAAGGAAAACGCTTTCTTGTTGCTTTGTACGGGGGTGACATGGATGAGGAAACCTTGGAAGTAGTTCACTACCAACGTTTCGCAAAGTCTACAATGAAAAGCAAATTCAGTCTTGCGCCTTTGCCACTAACGAATGGCGCTGCACGCTACCATGCATTTAGTTCAAAAGTGGTATGGAATCCAAAAAAATCCAGTAAACTGTGGCTGGAAAGTGGCACCAATGGGCTTGTTCCAGTAAGAATGACAAAGAAATCAGCACCCGAGACTTTATTAAAATTTATTTCTTGCAATTGAATATGAAGAGGAAGCCCAGCATCTCAGTACCACAGGCAATGAGTTAGATCATGACATTGATGACAAAGACTATTATTAAGATGTCAATATCAACCAACCGGGATCAACAAAAAAATATTATTAAGCAATAGCGAATATGTAACATAATTAAGAATACTAGTCGAACTTTGTGCGGCTCGCCATACCATCGCTGGAATATCTGTGGAATAGACAGGGCTGGGCAAATACATGCTTAGCTGTAATTAAAATACAAATTACAAAACACTTTTTCGCATGTATTTAAAATACGAAATACTTTCACGTCGTGTATTTGAAATACAAAATACACTATTTTAACCATTTTTTAATTTCAAATACAAAATACAAAATACATTTGGTTTTGGTAGAACTTTCGGTTGCAATAAATTGTCGTAAGTGCCCTTATCTAAGGGTGCGTTTCCATAGAAGCAAAGCTGAGCAGAGTGAAACAGAGACGTGCAAAAATTGACCAATCATATTGCTCAGAAGAAACATCTCGTCTCCTCTCCACTTGTAAAGTTTTTGTGGTATAGGACTTAGGGGTCGTCCATTAATCACGTGATGTTTTTTAGGAACTTTCTAACCTCCTCCCCCTCCCCTGGTCATATGTGGTGAGGTTTTAGACTCCCCCCCCCCAATACTTAAAATCACATGTATTTTTTAGAACAAAGTATATAGAAATGTTCAGAATATTATCGTGCGTTCAATGAAAAATATCTCATTATATCCCCCCCCCCCCTCGTGATATTTCGTGATTTTTTTTCGAATCCCCCCCCCCCCCTTTCGAGCCTCACGTGATTAATGGACGATCCCTTAGGTGTTAGATAATAATAATTATTACTATTATAACACTAGCTGGTTCCCGTTATGCGTTGCAATGCCATATTCAAAGAAATAAGTTGTTTCTCCCTGCATGTCCTTTCCAGTGCGTCCCCGTTCTCCTCCCGCATCCCCTTCCCCTCCCGCGTTTCCCTTCCACCTTCCCCGCCTACCCTCTTCCGCTCCCCCGTCCCGCCAACCCCCCTCACGCGTTCCATATATTCAGTCCCAGTACATGCAGTTTTCAAATAACTCGCGTGCCAGCTATTACAATTTTTTTTATTCAAATTTTAATTTTTCACATATCACAAATATTCATTTTCGTATATTATAAGAACAATCAATCAAATCTGGTACCTAACATAGGAACATATTTAAAATATCTATAATTTAAAAATCCATAGACAATTCAATTTCATCAAACTGTCAAACGTGCGGAGTTAAAATATTCGTTAAGTTTTCTGAAATTATCCAGTCGTTCTGAAGTTATGGCGTTACCAAGGGAAACAAGGATCCATTTTTATATACATACTAGCTGATTCCCAGTATGCGTTGCCATGCCATTTAATAAAGAAATTGTTTCTTCCTGCGTGTCCTTTCCTATTCGGCCCTCTCCCCTTCCGCCTCCCTTCCTTTCCCGCGTCCCCTTCCCCTCTCGCGTTCCCACTCCGCCTCCTTCACCTTCCTCTCCCCTCTCCATTCTCCCTTTCCCCCGTCCCACAAACCCCCCTCCCGAGTTCCCCTCCCCCCTCCCGTAAAACCCCATACCCAAGTTCCCCTTCCCCCTCCCCCCTTAAAAAATTCAGTCCCGGTACATTCAGTTTTCAAACAGCTCGTGTGCCACCTATTGCAACTCTTTTATACAAATTTCATAATGCCAGAGCTCACCAGTAGTTTTGTACAAACCTTGTCCTGACAATAACGAACACAAAAAAAAAGAATTATCCAATTTGGTGCAGTCGTTCGGAGGTTATGCGCGTACATACATTTCAGCGATTCATTTTTATTTATATAGATAGATATGACATTTGTATAGCGCTGTTTTGTGATATTTCACTTCAAGTGCGGTCTACAGTAATTAACTTAAAAACTCATTAACTCCGAGGACGGAGGGCGGTGGAGGCTTATGTTGAAGGAGGCCAAGGCTCGAAATGGGTTGAAATGCCATTGAAGAGGAAGAAGATCTACTGGGGATACCACAATAAAAAAAATGCACAATTTTCTCAACCTCATGGTGGTGTGGAAATGAGTTTACAAAATTATAATTATGTAATGAATAGCCCGAAAAAAAACAAAAATTGGGAATTTCACCATATTTTAGAAAAATATTCACATCTCCGCCATTGTAACTCGTTACCTATTAGACTATTAGACGAAATTTTATCTTTTTTAAGTTTGTATTTTGCAATTTGGTCGAAAGATCAACAATTGCAAAATTATTTAAAAAAATAAAAAAAAAATTTGGCACCTTCAATTTAAGATGGCGGCTCGAGCTCGACCCCCCCAAGGTAGAAAACTTAAATCTTAACAACATGTATCAAAATCGCTACTACACGACCTTTTGCAAGGTAAAACTCCCCACTGACCGGGCTATATGTCTCTGTCACTGCAAATCTTTTACGTTTTGCTCGTGGCGTCCTGTGTCATGAAAATTCTTCTTTTCACTTCGGGGAGGGGGGAGAAAGGATATATATTTATCTGTATAAAATAACCAATGATAACAGATGTCTGCCAATGCGGCCAAATACTTCAATGCATTGCTGACATTGATAGCTCAAAATTTCTCTTGGCAATCGACCAAGGAAACTTATGACATAATGTCATGTGGTTATTATTTGCACGAATATTCAGAGGCGGATTTTTACACTCAGAGATAGTGCCCGGAAACTAGCGACACAAGCGGGAAACTGCTGTAGCGTAGGCCTAGCTCCAACAGTTTTTGTTATTTATTTATTAATTAATTAATTTAGTTATTTATTTATTAATCTTTGTGTGTGCTAATATTTTATAAAGATATAAACATTTACATTTGTTGGCAAACATAATCATTCTTTAAATATTACACATAAATAAAGACATTAATAATTGAGGTAGACAGACTTTCGTAATTCTTTTTTAAACTTATTTATATTTTCTATCTCAGTAATTTCATTCGGGATGTTGTTATACAGTTGGACGGCCTGGTACATCAGAGATTTCTGGGTGCTTGATTTTTTTCTTGTCGGCAGTCTAATTTGCTTTGAATTTCTTGTCCCGTGTCCGTGTGTTTCGTTATTATAATGTATTTTTATTTTTTGTTCCTTAGACATCATTCCCATGTTAATTTTATATTAAAAAAATAAGTACATTCAAATACACAGTTTGCTTCACCGTCAACATATTTAGCTCTTTTAGCATGTCTCGTATTCGTGTGTATATGTTGCGCTTAAGTATTAATCGCATTGCTTTATTTTGCAGTATTTGCATTTTTTTTTCATTTTCTCTTCATTGCAGAGAAAAAGAATACTAGTTGTTATAATACTAATGGTTGCCGAAAAAAGTTTTAAAATAATCAAAATGCTAGTATCAAAAAACGGATAGTTGATTCATTAGTTTTCCGCTTCAAACACTAGTTCAGGTCACCCTCCCCGCATTCCCCTTCCACCTTCCCGCCGTCTCGCGAACCCCTTACAAACCGCGTTCCCTTTCCACCTTCCCTCGTTCCCTGAACGACCTTCGCCTCTCTCTTCCTGCTACTAAACAATATGAAATACTCATACTTTTCGAATAATTCGTGCGCCACCTCCTGTAAATTTACTAATTTCAATTTAAATAATATACAAATTTCATAACGCCAGAGCTCACTAATTACTAATTTTTCCAAATTATTTCCTGCTATCCCCTACCGCTACCCCCTCCTGCGTTTCCCTTCTACTTTTCCCGACTTCCCCCCTCCCGGAATACCCTCCCCCTCCCCCCTCCCCACTGCCCCCACCCCCTCCCATCCCCCTCACCACACCCCGCTCCCTCCTTCCCTCCCTGCCGTTAAACCACATGAAACAATTAAATTCTCCAAACATCTCGAGCAAAACCTATTTTAACTCCACTGGAGAGATTTTGGTCGAAAAATGGACCACTTTTATTTTTCGGTGGTTGATCGCGGTCCAAAAACGGATCACATTTTCCTACCATTCGTAAAACATTTATTGTAATTATATAAAATATTTCCTTGACCAGCCATTTATTTTAAAATGAAGCTATTGAAATGCTTTATCTATTGTGACTATGGATGTCGCAAATCCGAACTTCCTAGACCATTTTAGAACGATGTTAAAAATATTTTTTCCCGTTGAATTTTTGATCAGCTGTTTATGGATAAAATTAGGTTCTTTTTCTATAGATATTCATTCACCTTTCGTTATCAAGTATAATGCAGACAACACACAGAAATCGAAAATATTCTATGTTGACTTGAATAAATGAACAAGTATCCCTCATGGCAGTTTCAAGTAAAAAACACGCAGGATTCGAGCGATTATAAATTTAACGATTTTTTTTATTTTTTTTTATAAATCCCACAAGCATGAAATAAAGAGAAAAATACAGGTTAATTCATTGGCTACATAGCATTATGATAATTTTTTATGTCTCCGTGTTAAAATTCGAAGGTATGATTTTTTTAATGTTGGCGAAAAATTTTAAAAAATGACCTTCCGGGAAATCTCGAGCAATCGAGACAAATTTATTTATTTTGCGTGATCGCTGCAGTGGATTTAAAAGAATTGTAAATTAATTTTTTTATATAAAGATTAGTAGATATTATTGTGATTTATTTTGGGTCGTTATCCCGTGTTGCGCCAGCTCCTTCTTTAGTTAATGTTTCGGATTTTATTACAGTGTCCATCATCGGGGCAGATGTGATTAATGTGGCAAATATAAATGAACTTTTGGACTCCGGTGACATTTTTGATGATTTTTTTTCCCAAATTTTTTTTATCAAAATCAATCAAAATATAATCTTCCTCAAGTCGTCACTGGTCACTAAGCCAAGTAATCACCCAAACCCTGACCCCACCCCTAACTGTCCAAAACCTAATGATTTTTTTATGATCTTAGTTGAATAAAAAAAAAAACAGGAAAAATGTCACTGGAGACCGAAATTTCATTTACAATTTCTTCTCCAAATAATGTCAGGAATCACTGGTTAAAAGTAAGTCAAATGCGTCTAAGGCGTAATTCGCACGGGACTTTAAAAAACGCTGCGTTAAAACTCGGCGTTGGCCACGGACATATGAATATATCTGGACCTGCCCTAAGTGATAAAAACGTATTATTTCCCCCTCCACATGGCGCCGGCTGTAGCTCCTCCTTGGAACCGGCTCGCTCCATGGGGAGGGGATATAGCCTCGCTTGAATCTAAAATGTGTTACGTCATCATTCTTGCCGTGAACAGCGAGAAGCTGACATCCATACATTTAACGAAATAACGGCAGCTTGTGCTATACAATATATCTACGTATCAATATGCACATAGCAAATGTGGGCGGTACTCCAATGTGCTCGTCGCTGGTTACAGGGGTAAGTAAATTATGAAACATTTGTAAAAGTGTTTTAACTAAACACGGCAAGAAAATATTGATATGTGTATTGGCGCGAGTCTTTTTGGAGCGAGCATTTGGCCTTAGCAAATAAGTTTTGAACGTGGCAAGAAATTCGCGCTCCCATGTAAAAAGGTCTATTCATTCAAAGCAGATTTTGCTTTTAAGAACTAAATGGTGATATTGTAATGCGAGATGCCTATATACTGTCAGATTGATTGTTCAACGAATGACAGTCATCTTTCCCCTCTTGCTCTCCATAGTTTGGTTTTACCCCTCATCTGTAACTGCTTGTCTATCCATTTGGATGTCTATGGCGTTGGCGCTTTTATAACGTTTTCGATATGATTTTTCATACGAACGCTTAAAAATCACTCTTGTTTCGTTTCTCGCTTCAGTAAGACGTGGAAATGATTTCTGCAAAATTAATAGCAATAGCGATTTGTATTGCTAGAAGACGAAAAAGAAAACAAAAGGCATTCTGGGTTCATCCTCTGAATGAACTGAGATACTTAAAAGAAAGGGTAGTTTGTGACACTGTACGAAGGCAAAAATAAAGGCAATACCCTGATAATTTTTTTAGTTATTTTTTAATGTCTATTACAACATTTGACGAACTGTTGATGATAGTGGGGCCTCGAATGATAATTCAAGATACCATGCGTTTGGCGACACCACCTGTACAACGACTAGTTTTATAATTACAAAATAATTTATATTTATTAAAAATTTTGGTATTAAATTTAACAATCATCTGGAGATAAGTAAAATTCTTCTGGTGAACTTATATAAGTCAATGGGTTCTGAACAGTTATTGAACTTGATTCGTCAGTGTTGGATGGATATGGGCAAATATTTGGGTTGAAAGTGGTAAAAAAGCTTTGTGCGGAGTGTGGCCTAGAACTTGGTGCAGGTGAATTAGCGGGGCGATATCGACGATTCTCTAGAATCCTAACTACTTTTGATGGAAGTACAGGATTAACGGATAAAGATTGATGCACCGGCGCTGTTTTACCGCTCGTGTGAATAATAATACGAACTTTCATAATATATGATCTATTCCCTTTAACGCCCAACGCCCAGCGCTCAAAATGCAACACTGCTCGATAAAAAAGCGTCGCGTTTTAAAAGCACTGACGTATGAATGTATACTTGGAAATGCATTTGTTCTATTTGAACGCTTTTTTAACGGACGTTAAAAAGGCTCCCGTGAGAATGAGGCCTTAGTCTCATAAAACGTAATTTCCTCCCTGAATCACATTAATGTAAGTATTTTTTAATATAACATAGATATCGATCGAGAGATTATCGATAAAAGTTACTTCTTATAAGAGTTAGGACCGTCCAAAATCGTTGAAATTGCCTGGTTTGAACGCCATCAACAGATGTTTAGTATACAATTTAGACAACCTATTTTTACAAAAAGTCAAATATACAGACATAAAATATTTTCTTCTAAAACAGTTGGTAAAAAAAACTTTAAAATCGGTCCAGTTTTGTAGGAGAAAAATGGTAAATACAAAACAACGATTTTGACAATTTTAATAATTATCATCCTGAGGTGCAGTTGTCCCTTTCAGTATTTGGAGATGTGAAAGCAAAAGTGTGTCACATTATCACAATATTTTCTAGAATAAAAAAAAACCAATGTAATGTGGCACTGTTTCACGATTAACTCATTCTTCGCACGTGGACATTCTTTTATTGGTCACTGAATTAAAATAAGATCATTGTATAAATTAGTACTTCCGCTGTCTTGTGGCGACTCGACGTGATTATCTCCGTTTTCTGTGGAGTTGTGTATGTCATCATACATACACACCACACATATACACCACACAATACACACCACACACTACACACCAGCTCCCCGCCAGTATGTCTCCGCAGCGGCAGCCAGAGACAGATCAGCGCACATAATGACGGCCAAAGTTAATTACTGCGACAAAAATAGGTAAAAGTACCAATTGTCTTGAAACTGATCACAAATACCTTCAAAAGCCAGTTCCTGAGTTACTGAGTACCTACGAATTAGGGAATGCAATCCCGATCTTGCGGGATCTCGATCTCGCGGATAACGAGCGGGACAGATAATATAAAACTCTGTCGAGAGAGTGAGAAAGAGATACTTGCGTGCGTGCAGGCAGCCATTTGTTTGTTTTAGTTGTGCAGTTATGGTCATTACTTTTTCTTAAATTATGCAGTTTTTATTGTTTATGTGAGTTAAATAAACATAATTTTTGGATTCTTACGTTGTTAGGTAATACCTTAAAATGTCGAAAAATAATCCAGATCAAGTTTCCAATCCAGGACATTAGATGCTGTTTAGCAGATAGCACCCTTAATACACTGCGTTTTTTAAGAATTTACTTTCGAAATCACCCGTAATTACTTTCTAATCTCCTTAAGCTATATTTTTTCTTTTGATTATTTTAATTTAAAAAAAACTGTTAATTATTTAGTAACTAATATTAAAGAATAAAGGTTTTTATTTTCTTTCAAATAATATTTTCTTTTAATTAACGAGATCCTGAAAATTCCGAGATTGCAGTTACTTGTACACGGTGTCCAGAAACTCGTAATAAAAGCGGGAATCTGGTGACGATAGTTTTGGAATTTTTTCAGGTGTTTTGAGGTTCCAGGTCAGAGACGATTACCAAATTTGACAGCGGGGCACACTTGCAATTTATTCAACATTGATTCTAAAATTCGAATGATTTAATTTTTTTTAATTTCGTAGGACAAAAATGCTTTATGTATTTATTTCTATGTATTACAGTATTTACCTATTAATTAACATTTTTACATAATAGATAAATTTTGAAAACATTTTTACATAATATATTTTGCAATTTTATTATGTTGGGTGTAAGGTAGGTTTGTGAAGGTGAAACTGTGGATAGGTATTGTTGTATGTTTCGTGAACACCTCACTAGGAGAACCTGTGCTGAGGTGTTTACGTGTTTATTTATGATTATGTGTGACAGGTATTTATGAGTTGTAATAGAAAGTTTTATATTTATTTATTTTTTTAAATAGTAATTGTACATTGGTTATTTTGAAGAGAAAAAATGTACATATTTATATTAGGGAAATATAAAAAAAATATATGTAAACACACACATACATACACATCCATATACATACTTGCACATGCACATATACATTTAAAAGGTTTTGGCCATTTGTTTTTTCATAGTTGAAAATCAGTTTTTTGTCGCCAAAACATACAATTAGTTACCTATATACGTTATGTTGAGAGAATTTAATTGAAAGTGCTTTATTACAGAAATTGAATGACACTTTTAATTATTGCGAGGTCAAAACGTAATGATATAAGATCCATTTACAATATTTGTCTACGCGGAAGTTTGTTACTGAACTATCTATTGATATTTCATACTGGAATCATATGGAAAGGTCTGACACGAGTCACACCTCTGTTATAGTCGCCATTTGCACCCGAATGCGTTTCCCGCGCAAATGCAAATACCCTTTGAAAATAGAACGGATATTTCACGGCAGCCATTACGGTGCCAACATTTAAATTAAACATCAATGTTTTTTTTTAATAAATTGTTAGTGCGGTTTTACGTAATTGGTGCAGCTATTATAAAATGACGATTGATAACCTCCTTGGACGGGCTGTGCGCAAATCAAATAAATTTTATTAATATTTGTTATTATGATATTTACTTAAAATAAAATACTATAACCGTGGTGTATTGGATATATTTGTAGTTTCAACTTCCTTCCACAGATGTCGTTAGTATAGGTGGCTATGTGTGGTTTTGGGGTGTCTCAACAGATTTCAGTTAAGAGAAGCGTGGGACTGTCGTCGTTCGTGGCTAATGCAAGAACGGTTACGGAAACAGCCAATGATATACGATCGACAGCCCCATCAGTATCGAGTTCAGAGAAGGGCATCTTCAATGCTAGAAGACATAATCTGAGTATATACGCGCCTATATGTGTATTCTTTTCACTCACCCTCCACTTATTAAGATCAGGTCAGTTGAATTCAATCTTCCGAGAAATGTGCGGAAAAAAAAATGCTGGTTGGAATGATTGCGAAAATAAATTCTTAGTGCCATTTCCACGCCTGGCACTTTTCAAGCAAAAAAAACCTATCGAGAGTATTAGGTCTAATAATAAGAAGGTTCTAATTTCAAATCTAAATAAATAAAAATGAATCGCCGAAATGTATGTACGCGAATAACTTCCGAACGACGGCACCAAATTGGATAATTCTTTTTTTTGTGTGTTCGTTATTGTCAGGACAAGGTTTGTATAAAACTACTGGTAAGCTCTGGCGTTATGAAATTTATATAAAAAAAATTGCAATAGGTGGCACGTGAGCTGTTTGAAAACTGAATTTACCGGGAATTAATGTATGGAATGCATGAGGTTGGAAGGGGGGAGAGTAACTCGGGTAGGGGGTTCATGGGAGGGGGGGAGGGGAACCCGGGAGTGGGGAAACCTGGGAGGGGGGAGGGGAACTCGGGAGGGGGTTCGCGGAACGGGGAAAGGGGGGGAGTGGAGTGTGGAGAGGGAAGTTGGAGGAGGCGGAGTGGGAACGCGAGTAAAGAAGGGGAAACGCAGGGGGACGCAGGAGAGGAAGGGGAGGCGGAAGAGGAACGGGACGAATGGGAAAGGACACGCAGGGAGAAACAATTTCTTTATTAAATGGCGTAGCAACGCATGCCGGGTACCAGCTATTAATATAATAAAAATGTGATAAATTTGCGAGAACGATTTTTCTTTTTTGAACGAATACCAAAATCCACAACATAGAAAGCTGAAAAATTAATTTTGGGACTCAAAAATTCGTCAATTAGGTCGCATGAGACCCGTGGGTCGCAGGTTGGGCATCCCTGACTTAGAGCTAATGGGACGGACGTTTGGTCTAGTTAAACCTCACGAAAACGTAACTAAACAAACTTGTAATCTCGACGAACCTTGACCTTTATTGGAGATTCCAAACACACATCAAGTAATCTCAACCAATGGGATTGAAGGACAATACAATATGGAACACCAGTCCAATTAAAAAAATAAAAATTAATGAATAATGAACTTCTAACTTAAATAACAGCATATATATTTTTATTTTTAGAGTTAGTTTTAATAGTTAAAATAATTGTCAAAGTTTTAATTTTTCAAGATCCCCAAAAACCACCGTATGTGTACTGAATCGTGTGACGTCATCACTCCCGAAAATTTACAATAAGATCAGGCATCAGCTGTTCAACTGGCGCCATTTTGAAATGCAGAGTTCGAAGTATTCTCCCTAGAGTAGCATTACTATTTTTTTTGTGCAGTAGTTTTTGAATATTTTCAATAATAGAGATAAAGTAATAATAGATACCTTTATTTTTTAAACTGAATTATTTAGGCCTAAATAATGTTTCAATAAACACAACAACTAAATCTCTGTAAACAGTATGTAAATAAACGAATAAGATGAAACGTTGTTAATACGATGGCTTGTGTCATACCTGCATTCCCATACAATGACTTTACGGTGACCAGTGACGTCACCACTGAACATTTCAATAATACCAACTTGACGGCATGTTTCTATGACCAGATTAAAAATGGACTTTTTAATTTTTTTTTTAAAACTGCGTTTAATATTATTAAATAAAACTTATATATTCAGAATCAGCGTCTATCAATCTATATTAACGTATTTTTTGAAAGCCATAATATTTTTCACTGGAGTTCCCTATTACGCAATATATTGCAGAGTACCAGGTGCTCTCATTATCGCCTTGGAGAAATAAAAATATAAATATTGCTTGAAATTGCATTAGCCGTGTTTGCTGATCAGATCGGAATAGCCAGGTGCTTTCTAACCTTCTTCTTCAACAAATTCAACCCCTCATCACAACATCCAAATGAGATTGCCATAATCCCACTGGCTCTGGACAGTTGGGAGCAGTTAATACTCGCTTGAAAAAACTTGTACAACTCCTAATGTGGCATGAATTCTGTGTGTTAAGATAACGCCTAATTCCAGGCAATCGTCTGAGCATCTGATATAAAAATGAGTGGCGAATCAAATTATTAAGAGGCTTGACTTTGCACCAAACGCGGAACGTTTAGGTATTTCATCATAATCCACTCTGTCCTGCTCAAAACAAGCTCACCCGTAAAACGTGCGAACGGGACAACTGCCGTAAACTCTCTAATAAAAAATAAAAAAAAAATCTACAGAAAAGCTCGAAAACTTTCACGAAATTGTAAAAAAACAAAAATATGTTCTCGAAAGAAGAAGCTATGTCGGTATGTTTTTATTCTTCTTTTTCTAGTGCCCTGTCCGTTCAACGACGGACGTTTGATATCATGTTGGCTATGCGGACTTTGTTTACTGCGGCCCGCAACAGCTCCACGGTAGACTGGTCAAACCACTGTCTCAGGTTTTTCAGGCATGAGATTCTCCTTCTTCCAGGGCCCCGTCTTCCGGCAATCTTTCCCTGCATTATGAGATGCAGGATCTCATACTTCTCTGGATGTCTTTATAGTTTCCATAACTTATTTTTCTTTATTCATCCGAACCATAACACCTTCATTTGTAACCCTGTCCATCCAGCTTATTTTAAGTATTCTTCTGTAGATCCACATCTCGAATGCCTTAAGTCGCCTAATTTGTTCTTCCGTAAGGGTCCATGTTTCCATTCCATAAAATAATATCGAAAACACGTAACATCTGACCATTCGCATTCGTAATCCAAGGTTGAGATTTTTTTTTCATGCGGATAAAGGTTGCACGAGCTTACTCAATGTGGCATTTGATTTCAACTGAAGGATCCCATCTATCATTTACATTGCAGCCCAAGTATACAATACTCTGTACCTTCTCTAGTTTTGTTCCAGCAATATAAAGATTTTCATCCAATGCGTTATTTTTGCTTATGAGCATGTATTTTGTTTTATGTATATTCAGTTCTAGCCCAAAATTCTCACAAGTCTACTTGATTCAGCAAAAAATGTAAATCCTCAATGTTACTTGCGTTTTTATAATTTTGTAATTCTTTATGAGATTTTATTAGCAGCACTTTTTCCTTGGAAATATTTACCGATAAATTATACATGTTTGACAGTGAATGCTTACGTTAATACGAAACGCATCGAAAATTTTAAAACACACCGACATAGCTTTTACCTTTGATTTTCGATGTACAAAGGTGTATTTTACCGGACGTCCTTTTTGTATGGACCGAAAAGCGAAGTCTATCATCTTAATAACGGTGGTCGAGGGGTAAGGCTCTCGACTAGCGATCAGGAGGTAGTGGGTTCAAACCCCGGCGCAAATAAATTTTATTTGATTGATTTGTATTATTTCACAAGTTAATCGTTAAAAAATAATATAAGGGATATTTGCGGCACTTTCCAGAGTGCTGGTCGATATCTGGTGAAATACCACCATTTAGATGTGAAACGTGGCTTGAACTGGCTTTAGGCGTTCTCGGTGACTAGATCTGAATAGCCAGTTACTTTCCTATTACCCATCTCCTTCCCCTTCCCACTACGTCCAACCTCACAACATATCCGATTGGGGTATTTTCGCAAACAATGTGTGGAAGATTTATATTATTCTGATTCTGATAATTTTAATAAAATGTGTAATTTTAATATTTTCATTCTTCTTCTTCTTCTTTCGTATGGTGGGGGGTCAGAGGGGGACATCTAGGTCTGCGAGCCAGTCTAGGGCCTCAGGCGTTGCCCTGTGGACCTCATCAATCCCGCCGGGGAATGAATGGAGCGGGCATTCGTTGACCCCATGTTCGGTGGTCTGCACCGCACCGCATTCACACGTCGCCGACTCTTTAAGGCCCCATCTGTGCATCATGTGAGCACAACGGCTATGGGAGCACCTTATCCTATTGATGGCAGTCCAGAGTTTGCGAGGCAATGAGAACCCAGGGTGTCTCTCAGTGGGGTCTTGCACGAGATCGGCGTTTTTGACGTTGGCTGATTGCCACTCAAGCTTCCACCTATCTTCTGGGGTAAGAGGTGTTCGAAGGAGTCTTTCTCCTTCCGTCCAGAAGGGTTTTCGAGACTTTAAGCGGCATGCCGGGTGAGAAACGACATCATCGTGCAAGGGTATTTCTTTATTGCAGCGCCTTCTTGTATTCCCTCAGTGTTGCAATCTCTCGCCTGATATTTGGCGGGGTTATATTTGCAAGTACGGGGAGCCAAGGAAAAGGAGTCGATTTTAAGGTTCCGCTGATGGTTCGCATTGTGGCATTAAGCTGAACGTCGACCATGGAAGTGTGGGCGCTTCTGGCCCATACTGGAGCACAGTATTCAGCTGCTGAGAAAACCAGGGCCAAGGAATGCCGTTCTGAGCGTGTTGGCGTCGCATCCCCAGCTAGTACCAGCCAGCTTATTGACTAAGTTTAGTCTTGTCCTGGTTTTTTTGCCCACTGTTTCCATGTGTTTCCGGTAATTCAGGCTCCTGTCCAAAGTTACTCCAAGATAGCGGGGATGGGGGATTTTCATTCATAATTATTGATTTGAAAAACCGCACACTCCGAAACGGATCCATATGACGTTGTACAACGTCATTATGACTTACAAACCGCAAACCTGCCTGGAAAGACGGCTATCACCACAATGTTGCCCGGCGTGACGTTAATGCCGCCGAATTCAAAAATAAAACGATCTCATTCGTCAACATACAAATTCAATGAAAATACCTTTTTAGGTAAAATATTTTATTTCGAGAAAAAAAATCTGTGAGAATACCCTCTATCTGGGGTGCCATAGTCTCGCTGATGCCAGGTGCGGTATAAACACAAAAAAAACATTAGTTAATATTCAGTAGTTACTACCCGGCTTTGCCAGAGTAACAGCATTTTTTCTTATTGATAAAATGAAAATTATGGAAAAAAATATCCCAACAAATAGTATACCAGATCCATAACTCCCGATTTAAGTGATATGGCGATGCAAAAATAGTTGAGTTGATTTTTGAAATTCCAGACGGAAAATTCCACGTAAACGTCACGATACCAAAAATCATCAATAAAGAGCTACATTTGTTGCTACAAATATCGTGAGTAGCAATGCATCGTCTAATAGGTCTTTGGTACATTTCAAAATAAACCTGGTTTATAATTTAAGTATTATTATAAAACTAGAATAATAAACTCCGTTGGTATACGAGGGCAGAGCTATTATTTCAAAAGACGTATTGTAAATATACCTTGACAAAAAGCTACAAACATTTCAACTGGATTCCTGAAAATCCACAAACGATTGTGTATTTTGGGTGGTTGAGTTGAAATGTTACAGGTATTCTTCTTGCCATTTTGTGAATTGTAAGGACGTTTAATGATTAGACCTTCATTAAACTTAAAACGAGTATTACAAATTTTCTTGAGCCTTTATGAAATGAATATCTTTTGTGTCAACGTCACTTACATATTGTTATCTAATAGTTTCGCATAGTTCATGTTTAAGGGTGTGATTATGGTTTCGAAGTACTTATGAAACTACAATCTACAAGAAATGAATGTCAAGAAAATCAGAACCACGATAAGGTGTGGGGAAACCGGGGTGGAACGAGGAACCGACACAGGACGGCACTGGGGCTCAACGGACGTCAGAAACACGTGACCTTCGCACCCAACGTTCAGTTCAATATACTGTGGTATATGCAGTTGCTGCTGTTATTGTGAGATGGCGCTTAGTTTGGACTTTACTGCAGGTTTGAAAAAAGGTTGCAAATTCAAATTTTTGCTCTGCGACTCCAAGGTAAACGCACTATAAACTTTTCTTTTGTGAGAATGGTTTTGGTGGTACTCCTGCATTTTAGATATGCAAAAGCGAGATGGCAGAAACAGGGTGTAATAATAATAATAACGTAGTATTTATATAGCGCAGTTTTGTGATATTTCATTTCAAGTGCGCTTGATTATAATTAACTTAAAATTAACCTATAGTGTTCCTTACGAGTCCTTAAAAAATTAATTAAATAATGTGAAATAACGAATATACAAAATATACAAAGCAATTCCTAAAGAACAATATTAACAACAATAGTGAGTGCTGTTTGGCACAGGACAATATATAATGATAAACCATCACGGTGCCATTCAACAAGAATCATTTAAAATAAATTATATAGAATAGGAGGCAGTTAACATTTAGAAATAATACAAAATCAGAGTGCACATAAAACTATAGTAAGGAGGTAATCGAAACCAAACAATTACCAGAAACTTGAGGAACATGACTTATTAGTGGATTGAAAAGGAGTTAAAATTCATGAAAGGTATGATTTTTTAAATAAGTTTGTTTTTAAAGCTCTTTTGAATTCAGCCAAGTTCTGGATATTAGTAAGAGCTGAGGGAAGTTTGTTCCAAGTGAGCGGGCCAGTTACACGAAAAGATCGATCATAGTAAACGGCTCGATTTGACCTAGAAAGTTCGATTAAACGATTAATAACATCTCGATCTGCTGACCTTAGAGTAAGCTGCCTATCGCTTAAGTTTTGTCGGACACATAGTTCCGATATATAGGCTGGCGCCATTCCTTGCAATGCTTTGAAGGTCATTAAGCAGATCTTGAACTCTATTCTTTCAGGGCATCGAAGCCAATGAAGCTCCCTTAGAAGCGGGGTTATACGGCAATACTTAGATTCACCAAAAATCATTCTCGCCGCAGCATTAAAAACGGACTGAATTCTATTCAATTGTTTTTTAGGCAAGCCAGCATACGCACTATTACAATAGTCCATACGTGAGACAACGAACGAATTTATGAGTGACTTTGCTCCATCAGAGGGAAGGCAACGCCTTGTGATGTAAAAGGTGATAGGTGTTTCTACTCGCTCTCCTTAATCTCAGACACCTCTATTAGCTAGTACGCAGCTTTACCTAACCTAATACGCTATCATATTTTATTTCTTTTAGATTTTTATTTAAAATATATTGTACTATAGTTTATGTAATATGGCAGACTGGGATTGCACTACCCTCCCAGCCCTGCTGGAATAAAAACTTAAATAAAACAAAATAAAAAAAATTACAACACAGACGTATAATATTGTTCAAATAAATAACTAACTCGTCCACGCGTGTTTCATTAAGATCATCAGATCTCATCTCACGCCTACATCAACAATCTAAATAACATCTTTAATCGCAAAAATTAACATTGCATGTTTTATTCAGCGTACACGGCATATTACTCGTGTTTTAAAGAGCGGTCAAAAGCGTGAGTGGGTCACAACGGGGTGCACCCCGTTCCGCATTGAATTTGAAGAAATTATTAAAAAGACACAAAATATCAAGAAATTAAGAGAGGAAAACGTGAAACACAAACTGACGTTTAAAGGTAAAGAAAACAAAAACATATAATGAAAACTAAGCCAAAGAAACAAACAAAAAGTCGTAATGATGAAGAAAACGCGGCTTGCTTACATTGCCGTGATTTATACTCAAAATCCAGTGAAGGCTTTTTAATTTTTTAATGTGGATACCACACAAGAGTCCCAATTGCTCCCAACCGCCCGGAGCCAGACCAAGGAATCCTCAACATTTTTTTTACATGAGCTCCACACAGGAGGGCCATGAGGAAAATAATTTCCCTCAGGGCCTATGTCATCTTTGAGGATGCTGTGTGGAGGGTTTTTTCAAGGAAAGGAAGGAGAGGAGAGTACTGGGAAGGAAAAGGGTTTAAGGGGTAGGTAGGAATCTGGGGTTCAGTGTGTCCTGGTCATCCGCCTCGAAGATCTAGACAAACCTCACCCCATGAACCCTGGCGCCCCTGCTAAATCACCAAACATAGCGAACCACTTGGGGTGACTTATGGCAGAGGTAAGTTGTAAGACTGAAGATAGCGGGGAGGGGAAGGAGATGGGAAAGAGTCGTATGAATTCAGATATGGTCTGGAACAGAAAGTATCTTCTAATCTGGAATATATATTGAAATTTTTTCTTGAATTGGTTTTTACTTGCTGTATTTGGTGACCAGATCTAAACAGCCAGCTACTTCCAACACTTCCAACTTCCTCTTCCCAATCTCTTCCCTCTCTTCATTACTTTTCCTCCCCTCTACCTTCAGCCTCACAACATACCCCAATTGGGGAAGCCATAGTTTCGCTGGCTCCAGGCGGCTGGGAGCAGTTAGGACTCTTGTGCGGTATTCACATAAAAAAAAGCTTCCACGTTTCGCCCCGGGTTCCCCTACTTATAACCACAATCTGCCAGAAATGAATGCCAAGGGTATCAGAACCACGATAAGATGTACCTACTCATATTATCCCGGTTAAAGCACTTCGCAGAAAAACTTATTATTATATTGTTAATAATTAATAGTACATACACTATTTTACCACGACATTTTCTCAACTCGTTCTTATTATCTTTACAGAAATTCTTGCATTGATTATATTATTAAAGGTAAATATAATCAGACAAGTCACCCTATATACCCTTTTTCAAAAATACAGTACGAAATTTGACAAATATCTTTAGCTAAGAATGACCTCCTTCGCTTTCTGTCATCTATTAATCAATACGGTATCATATGATGGGGCGGCAGTTTTTAGAGGGAATAACCAGACAAAACTGAAAATATTTTATTTTTAAATGACTCTTTTCCACAAAAAAGTATAAATGGATTTTGAAAGTTTGTTCCTTTATCTAGTAAAGCTATGTGTTTAATTTTGAGAAAATGTGTTTATTTTTAGTACAATAAGGTTTCACCGTAGGTCGTTGGCAGATTTGTTAAATTTTCAAAAAAAAATTTGTATTATACCACACATTTCAAATCATATAACGCAGTAAAATAAATCAATAAATTATCTGGCAAAGCTATGTTTCAGAATTTTAATTTTAGTTTAAATAAAATCATTTACGAGTAAAAGATACGCACACGTGTTTTGTGACGAAAATACTTCAGTTTGTTTATTTATTTACGGTCTTACAAACTAATTTATCAAGATTTTCTTACACTCTTATTTTGCTTAGAAATTATTGAAAAATTATAAATACTTATGATAAAAAAATAATTACAAAAATACATAATTTTAATAGTTCATCACGCCTTTCAGAATTTTTAAATGCAGGTATAAATTAAAGCAAATTTAGAATGAAATGTGTAAGATTGATATTGAGTTATTATTTAAATAAGCTGGTATGGAGAATAATTAATCTTTCTCATTGGAACCGCCCTGTATGATCGTAAGAACATCTTTCGACGAAATATGAATTCTCGGCCGTTGGCTGGTTAATGGGACTCCAGATACTAACATCTACAGCCTGTATGTCGGACGAATATCTACAGCTCATATGTTGAACTAATATCTACGAACTTCAGAGTGTTGACTAATATCTACAGAGCATAGGTTGAACTAATATCTACAGAGCGTAGGTTGGACTAATCAGCTAAATGTGTCCAATAGTCCGATATTAGGGATTTTTACATACACATTTACAAAAATTAAGTTTTTTAAACTGCATACGCAATATTACATTATTCCAATATTCTACACATAATTGCAAATCCAACCTCTGCCAGTGCTGTAGATATTCGTCGACACTTTGGTTCTCATAGATATTAGTCAACAGTTTGAGCTGTAGATATTAGTCAACACTTTGATTCTCATAGATATTAGTCAACAGTTTGAGCTGTAGATATTCGTCAACACTTTGATTCTCATAGATATTAGTCAGCAGTTTGAGCTGTAGATATTCGTCAACACTTTGGTTCTCATAGATATTAGTCAACAGTTTGAGCTGTAGATATTCGTCGACACTTTGATTCTCATAGATATTAGTTCGATTTTTTCAGTTTTTGGAATTCCTGTAGATATTAGTAGACGCCTCCGGTTAATGGCCCTTAAAACCGAAGCACAATCTTTTCACTTCGCACAAAAACTATTAATTAAGCAATCAATTTTTGTACCCTTCAGAACATATTTTTAAATCGTTTGTGATCAGAAAATAAAATAATCTATTCCTATACCAATTAACTTTATTAATGTGTAAAGAATATGATTTTAATGAAGCCGTACCATTCAGAAACACAAGAAACCTCAGGCAATGCGGTAGGTTAAATCTAGTCTCTTTTGACGGAAGCAATCTTCCGAATAGGACCTCCATCGATATGCTTGGTGTAACTCTAAGTGACCAGCTCAGGTAAGGGGGCTCCATCGAAACCAGAGTTAAGAGCGTTTAACCAGCCAGCGGACGAAAATCCACATTTCGTCTAAAGTTGTTCTTCCGATCGTGCAGGGCGGTTACAATGAGAAAAATTAATTATTCTCCGTACCAGCTTTTTAAAATTATAACTCAATATCGAATTTATTTCAATCCAAATTAGCTTTAATTTATACCTTCATCCAAAAATGCTGAAAGGCATGATGATAAAACTATTAAAATAGTGAACTTTTTGTAGTTATTTTTTGATTATAAGTATTTATCATTTTTCAATAATGTCTAAATATAATAAGAATGTTAAAAAAATCTGAAATAAATTTGTTTGTAAGTGCGCAAATAAATACACAAATGGACCAATTTTCGTCAAGAAACACATATACGTACATATTTTTTAATAATTTTATTGAATCTAAAATTAAAATTCTAATACATAACTTTGCTAGATAATGTATTGATTTATTTTACTGCATGATACATTATTTGAAATGGGTGTGGTATAATACAAAAACTTTTTTGAAAATTTAACAAATCTGCCAACGACCTATGGAATAACCTTATTATACTAAAAATTTAAAAAAATCTAAAAATTTATTACATACGAATGCTAGATAAAAGAACAATCTTTCGAAATCCATTTATAATTTTTTGTGGGAAAGCGTCAATACGTCTAAAAACTTTTTTGAAAATGACGTATTTCCGGCTTTCTCTGGTAATGCCCTCTTAAGTTAGCCTCTCAGAAACTGGGCGTACTGTACAGGGCTCGCAGATACTTTAATAGTACACAACTGCTAACCCTGTACAAATTGCCCCAAAGTGCCCCACGGTTAAATTTGGCAGCCACCTCTGGTCTGGAGCTCCAAAATACCTAAAAAAAAAAAAAAAACCTTTGACTCCGTGCAGAAATGGGCTGTCCGTTTGATAGATTCTCCCATCTTAACAGACGGACTGCAATCTTTAGAGCATAGGCGTCAGGTGGGATTGCTGCTCTTGTTCTACCGGCATAACAATGGAAGATGCTCCGTGGAACTAGTGTCATTGATCCCCTCGGCAACGGTGCATAGTCGGGAAACACGCCAAACATGCGCCCAATATTTGTACACGGTTGACATTAGTCACATGAGAACGGGTCGTTTCTATGACTCGTTTTTGAGTTCAACTGCTCGGCTGTGGAACGATTTGCCGGCCTCTGTGTTTCCTCCCTCCTACAACATGGGTCTCTTCAAGACCCATGTTCACTCCTTCCTTTCCTTAAAAAGTCCCTCCACACAGCATCTTCAAAGATGACATAGGTCCTGAGGGAAATTATTTTCCTCAGGGCCTCCTGTATGGAGTTAAAAAAAGAAAAAGGTCCGGCTGGAGAGCTCAAAAGGTTTCCCTCAACCAGTCTCTCCCAATCCGGACCGCCGTGCAGGAGGTGGGAAAAAGCTCCGCCTCTAAGACTAAGACAAACCTCACCCCATGAGCCTGGGCACCCCTGCTAAGTCACCAAAACTAGCGAACCACTTAGGGTGACCTACGGCAGGGGTGTTGGTAAAAAAAATGATTCTCGAGGTGGCGGTACCCATAACCGCCTCCCAAATTGCTACATTGCAATCTCGGAAATATTATGATATTAGAATGAGGAATGAACCTTTGTTAATTAACAATTTATTTCAGCATTGGTAGCACAACTCCATTGTGCTTTATAAACATTTAAATAAAAAAATATAATTCTGTGAAACTACTCACGTCATTACTTAATGACGTGATACTATTCCAGAAATATATTTAAAATCTGAAAACTTCAACTATATTCCATACAAACCACGGCGCCGTATAAAGTAACACGAAGTACCAATCGAAATAGATAAGTTAGAAATGAAGTGTGAATCAATAGGAAAGTTATTTCAGAAATTTACACGGTTGCATCCAAAACTGATTACAAATTACTGCTTCAGATGTACTTGAAAATGGATTGTAAATACTAACCAAATGGTTTTTGCTGCAATTGGGTGATAGTATGTGTAGGGAAAAAACAAGATATGCAAGGAAAAAGGACTGATTTATTTATTTATTTATTTACGGACAAATAGTCCAATTAACAATATAACAATAACACGAATAGAAAAAAAAGAAAGATCACAATGAAAGGAGATTATATATAGATGAAGAGCATTGACAAAATACAAATAATATAAAAGTATATAGAGAAGATAACTATAAATAGCTTGAAGATGGATTTAAAAAGACTTTAAAAAACCACATCGCGTAACGACTGCCGAAAGTCATTTAGGCTTACACCAAAAAATTCAATGCTTTGATTTGCGTTGACAAGTCTCGATATTCTGGATAAAGGAGAATGATATCCATAATTAGTGGAATGTTGATTGAGGAACAGCAATTCATTATTTTGGAGTCTACGGGAAGGAATGTTGAACTGGATGAGTTGTAACAAATCAGGTGTGTCAGTAATACTGTTGATAATTTTGAAAATGTATATTAGATCAGAGTCCTTTCTACGTTTTTCTAAAGAGGAAATGTTTAAAGTTTGTTCAATTTCATCATACGAGTATTCTCCTCTTTCAAGTCCTAACCTCCAAGCAATTCCTCGTAGGAAGCGATGTTCTACAGATTCGATGTTACAAATGTGGATAGCCTAAAAAGGAGACCAAATGACACTAGCATATTCAAGGTGAGGGCGGACCAGCGAACAGTAAAGAGTTTTAAGTGTATTTATTTGTTTAAAGTCGTTTTTAAGTGATTTGTTTACGATGTTATTAATGTGATCCCGGAAAGAAAGTTTACAATCCAGAGTGACCCCAAGGTCCTTGATAGATGTGACAGTAGAGAGACAAACATTATTTAGTTTATAAACAAACTGAATAGGTTTTTTGGTTCTATAAAAGGACAAAATTTTGCATTTATCAACATTAAGTTCATCAATCACTTACCACTATATCTCTGCGAAGGAGCACACACCACCCACCACAATAAAGTTATATAGTACCACGGCGATACCTCGAGGTAATTATCGCCACAACACAAACAATGAGCGCTTTTATAATTTCCGTGACGATTCACGGTTACGGTACAGTAACGGCAAAAAGGCAATAAACGTTAGTTCTTTATCGCTAAAATTCTGTCTGCTTCTGTACCTACTACTTATTCCTTGTATCATTTTCGACCGTTGTGTGTAAGAAAGAACTACAGCATTTAATATTTAAGAACAAAAGCAAAACTATCAGCGCATTGACAATTGACTTTTTTTTTAATTTTTGGTATTCACTGACACTTCAATATTATCCTCGTCACCATATTTCATACTTCCAAAGTTATCGTCACAGCTACTAGTATCGTTGTGGTCTACGGGGGCGGTACGGTGCGGTGGTTGAGAGAGATGCAAGACAATGATCACTTTTTCCTTTGGAGGAAACAGACCAACGTATTATTCATTGTGTATCTCATCTTTTGAGAGAGCTGCAGCATTAAGGAACGAGCGATAAGGAACGTAAGTTTATTGTCTTTTTGCCATCACGGTACCGTAACCGTTAATCGTCACGGTAATAATAATAAGGCGTTTAATGAGTACAAAATGATGTTACGTACTTTCGAGATGGTCAAACTCCTTCTTTTTACTTGTTGGTGTACACAAAAAACACCAACAACTTGCTTCCAAGATCGTCCCAAATCTTTAAACTGTTTCAAAACAAATGCACTGGAATTTTCATTATTTTTCTTGCCATTGATCCAAATGTCAAATACTTTTCCAGCAAGGTTGTGGTTAGGAAGAGGTAAGATTTGGATAATTTACATCCTGGTGGGAACTTAGCATATTCTCATTTTAAAATCAAACAAATGCAAAATATTAAAATCTGTATTCGCTTTGAAACAAGGTGGGTAAATAATTGCGAGATGTTTTTAAAGGATCAAACTATATACAAGTATAAATGGTCAAAGTACGACTAAATACATAGGGGTCAGTGTGTCCAGGTATGACAGACGTACGAATGTATCCCTCCCCCTGCGGTACAAGGCAATGTACTGAGAGAGTCCTGCTGGAGAGGTCAAAAGGTCTCCCTCAACCAACCAGCCTCTCCCGATTCTGCCCGCCATGCAGTAAGTATGCTGGCGCATCCACCGCCGAGATGCGGACAATCGGCAAGTCAGTAAAATCTCATCAAAATTCAGCCGTGAGGGGAACGGGGTAGTTTTTTCTCCTCCTGCTTTGAACGTCAAGTGTGTAAAATGTCATCAATATCAGAACAAAATTGAAGATTTGTAGAAAAATCAAAGGAGGAAAGACGAGGGGAATCCGGGAGGGAGGAAGGCGGGGAAGGTTGAAGGAGAACGAAAGGGAACGTGAAAGAAGCAGGAAGGAGGAAGGCGGGGAAGATTGAAGGAGAACGAAAGGGAACGTGAAAGAAGCGGGAAGGAGGAAGGCGGGGAAGGTTGAAGGAGAACGAAGGGGAACGTGAAAGAAGCGGGAGGGAGGAAGGCGGGGAAGGTTGAAGGAGAACGAAAGGGAACGTGAAAGAAGCGGAAGGGAGGAAGGCGGGGAAGGTGGAAGGGAAAGGAGGAAATTGAGGCCGGAACGGGGACGCATGGGAAAGGATATGCTGGGAGAAACAATTTATTTATTTATGTGGCATTGATATCGGGAACTCGCTACTTCTGAATATAAATGAATATTTAATCTTTTGTAAAATAATGGTAAAATGATGATGTACGAATTATAATGTGTAGTAGGTTCAGGTACTCGTAGATGAGTGTAATAAATAAATCTTGCTGAATCTAACTACTTCTGCTAAGTAAATACTCGGTAAGTGCATTTATAAAGGCAAAAATTCTTCTCGACAAGTGTTTGCCTTATCTCTTGATAATCTCGAAGGTATTTATTTATCTACGAGGTAGATGTCATAAACTCCTCTGCTTCAAGGCCATCATTACTGCATAAGAAGATTATATATGTTGGAGATCATCTCTCTTCTGCGTGGTTTATAGTAAATTTAATATAATTAAAACTTTAAAAGAAAATAAAATATTTATTATTTATTTCCATATTTCCATAAACACGGCACAACATATGCCATTAACAAAATTAAATTAACATATGAATATTCCAACAACGTAAATAATGTATTTATTTATTTGAGACACAAACAGGATATTTATAAAACATTTTTGTGGGCATTATAAAATAAATTAAAATACAAATATAAATATCCATAGACTAATGTGTCTGCAGTAAACACATTTGCAATGTCACAGTATAAATAAAAAGTAAGTATACGTAAAAAGTCATCATCACAAAATTATCATCACTCTTGGCTCTACAACCCCTGGTGGGTCTTGGCTTCCTCAAGAGTCTTCCTCCACTCATCTCGGTTTTGTGCCAGCTCTCTCCAGTTTGGAAGCTCCAAAAAGTAATAAGTAAGAGGTAAAAGTACCTAATTAGTCAATATATTAGGTAAGAAATATAAAGCAGAAGTATAAATAAAAAAAGAAGAAAGAAATTACAAGTAAGATATCCGTTTACTTACTGAAATTCGACGTTACCATACTGTAACCTGTTAGGACTCTTGGAATCGGGTTGTTTCACAGAATTTGAACTTTTCATCAAATTTCTAAGTTAAAATTCTAGTTCTATCAAATTTATGTTATTATTCAAGTACCGTGAAGCAACTGGCCCATGATGAAATAATAACAGAACTGGAAGAGAATTTTCACAGATCTTGAATTTGGACTATAAAATTTGTTGAATTACTATCAATCCAAAGGTCGCAGGTTCAAGTCCCGGAGTGCGTGTGGAAATTTTATTGATTAATTTGTGTTACCACAACCTAAAAATTATACGGTGTACTTACGACACATTTCCAGAGTGGAATGTGCTGCACATTCAGAGTAGTATCACCCAGATGTGAAACCACCATTAAGACGTGATACGTTGCTTTAAATGGCTTTTTAGCCTTGTTTGGTGACCAGATCTGAATAGCCAGGTACTTCTCCACCTTCCTCTTCCTCATCTCCTTCCTCTCACCACTTCTTCTTTTGTGGTCTCTTGATTAGCAATCCGAAGGTCGCCGGAACGAATCCCGGTGTGGGCAAAAAAAAATTATTTGATTAATTTGTGTTATTTCACAACTAATTAATTAAAAAAATAACATTTAGTATATTTGCGGCACGTTCCAAAGTGGAAGAAATTCTTAGCATAGCCCTAGTGTAAGACCACCATTCAGATTTGAAACGTTGCTTAAATGGCTTTGGCCGTGTTTAGTGACCAGATCTGAATAGCCAGTTACCTCCCCACCATCCTCTTCCTAATCTTCTTCCTCACAACACACCCCAATTGAGGATACCATAGTCTAACTGGACCCAGACGGTTGGGAGCAGTTTGGACTCTTGTGTGGCATTCACATAAAAAAATCATGATTTTGCATTACTTAGCATTACCAACAAAAATATGTAACAATAAATAATCATTCTATTGTTATAAATAAAAAATAAATAAAATCATAGATACGAGCTATCATCCTTATCGTCAACACATTATAATATATTTGTTTATTACGTCGATAAATTAATAAAGTTACCGGTTACAGGTAGATATAGATATCCTATTTATTGATAATCATTTATTGACCTTCACATCCTTTTGTTTTGTTATTCAAGATCATCAAAAATCATTGTTCTTATTATGTAATTTCCGAATGATTTTCTCTTTGTATTTTTATACTTCTGGATAAGATAATGTGGGCATTTGTCGTTGTTAGTCATGGTAGGTGAGTAGATCTGAATATGTACGTAATTCCCAATCCTTTTCTGTCTTCCCTTCTCCTTGTTGAGGCGTTGCGTTGGGTCACCAACCCGATGGAAAAAAATCTTAAATTTAGAAATGATATCCCTTAGCCGTATGTGTAGGAAAACCATGTACGATCATTTGAGAAATTTGGAGATCCACAAAGGATGCAACGCCGATGTCGAGACAGGCGTACAAGCATATAAATGAATATCGTAGTTACAAAGGTAATTAAGGTAAAATAATATTAATTTGAATCGAAATTAAAACAGAGAGGTGATTGGAAGGGTGGCAAAATCTTTTAAAGCGAGTTTTCTTATAATTGTTGGGGGAGATGAAGTAAAGAAGTAAATTCTGTTTAATCTATTTATGAAGTTAAATTTGATAGGATTCTATTATTTTCATTTATTTTATATGGGTTACGTCGTATGAGAATAGTGATTTTTGTCTATGTATGTTTTATTTTACAGATGTTTGTAATAATGAGTCGTCCAACACTTATGATCAATTTTTTTATATCTTGTTTGAATTTTGTCAAGGAATCAGTTTGTCTGATCATATCTGGTAGTGTATTGTGCAGTTTGCAAGCTATGTATTTAGAGTGTCTTTGTCCAAAGGAGGTTTTGGAAAAAGGAGTTTGGAGAAGTTATTTCTTAATGGCTCGGGTATTGTATAGGTATTGTTTGTGTAGCTTTGTATAGCGTTTTGTTGTTTTTGTGTAAATTAACTAAGATGGACCTTGAGTAGAGCTGATGTCCATAACATTGAAGGTATTGAAGATCGTATCAGTGCTGGTAGTAAGCGGCAGTTTGAGAATTATTTTTATGATTAGTTTTTGTGCTTTAATGATGGGGTCAAGGGCACTGGAATATACATTACCCCAAGCTAAAATTCCGTATTCGATGTGAGATTGGCATAGTGAGTAATATGCTGTTTTTAAGGACAGTGTCATCGGCGAAACTGACAATAGTGGCATCGATATCTAGGTTACATAACTCGTTAATATATATTAGGAAGAGCGTTGGACCTAAAACACTGCCTTGAGGGATCCCGAAACTAATGGGCAAGTTCTGACTCTTTGTTGTACTGTATTTAACGCATTGGGATCTGTCAGATAAGAAGCTGGAGAGGAGGCCTAATTCTTTGTTCCTAATACCTATACTGAACATTTTGCATTTTAATTTGATGTGTGAGATTGTGTCAAATGCTTTGCAAAGGTCGAGAAATACCGATAGACATTTTGAGCCCTTATCCATGAATGTAAGGAGATTATGTATGATAGAAGAAGTAGAAGAATTTGGAAGTATGCAATTTGGGAGGCGGAAATGGGTACCGCCGCCCCGGGAACTTTTATTGGATAACCAACACCTCTGCCATAGGTCACCCCAAGTGGTTCGCTACGTTTGGTGATTTAGCAGGGGTGCTCGGGTTCATGGGGTGAGGTTTATCTAGATCTTGGAGGCGGTTGATCAGAAACACACTGAACCCCAGATTCCTACCCACCCCTTAAACCCTTTTCCCCCCCAGAACTCTCCTCTCCTTCCTTTCCTTAAAAAACCCTCCACACAGCATCCTCAAAGAACCTCCTGTGTTCCAAGCTCATGTAAAAAAAAAACGTAAAAAAAGGACGCCCAAGGGAGACTGAAAAAGCGAATCAAATACTTCCTTTCATACTAATACGTCATCTCTGCCTATCCTTGCGAGAAAACCGCACTCAATCTCCGTGACAATGTCATCATAAGTTTTGTATACCTAAATTATTAATTAAATTTTTATGCTTTAAAGCATGTTTACACTGTTTACAGCCTAAGGTTTGAATCCTCGTGAAAATACTGGATAAAACATGGCGATTTAATAATAATCAACTAAAAATATGATAGGCACTGCTGAAAACCAGCTCTAGAAGAAATCCTGAATTGTAGCTGAGCAGTGATCTTTCCGTCGATAGAAACAATGATAAAAGAACAAAATATGTAATAAGTATTTTAAAAAAATCTATTGATGAATAAACGTTTTTTTTTATGACTTTACGTCCGGGTTAAATCTTCCTCGCAGGAAAAACTAAACCCTTCCACACACTTTCCACAAATTATCATCAAGTCAATCCACGCTATGCAAGTGCACTATATAAGTATAATAAATACAAAATAATACAAGAACAACATGTCAACCTACCAGAGATCAAATGGGAAAATAATTCACCGACTCCAGATATTTTCATATCAGAGGGTTTGGCTCAGTGGAACTCCTAGCTGGACCGATAAATCCTACTGATCCCTCAATATAAATATTTAAAAAATCTTGTGTAATCCTACATGTATTTAAAATGATTGATTTTTGCATTTTTATATATAAATTCTTTGACAAATCTAATAAGCCTAAATTTTGAATGAGAGACCTAGTTATGATGCCAGTAGACGAAATAACAAATGGTAATATTTTTATAGTCTGAGAATGCCAAATTCTTTTAATCTCATTTCGTAAATCTGTGTATTTTCTAATTTTTTCAGAAACAGATTTTGAATATTACAGGAATTTGAAATTATTATTATTTTAAGATCGCGAACAAAGTCTATAACTTTTAATATGAGTCTGATTAGTAATACTTTCAAGGTTTACCTACAATATTACTGTACATGTTAGGTTGTTCAATATTTATGCAAATAGAGGATAGAAGCATAGTTTGCTTTAGTAGGATTGTACACTTATCTTTTCCGCGTAAAGCACTCGAGTAGTTTTCCCTTGATAAAGTGCAAGGAAACACAAACCGTTGAATCTTCAATTTACTAATGCGATTACTAATTGCGATATTGGTGAGCCTCGTGACGTATGGTGACTCAGCTGGGGTGCCCGGGTTCATGGAGTGAGGTTTGTGTAGGTCTTGACGACCAATGCGTTTGCGGACCTACAGATAGGAGATATTGGTTGAGGAAGACCTTACCTTGACCCCTCCAGCTGGACTCTCAATCCATCGCCTTGCACCACAGGGATTCATACGTTCGTCACTCCTAGACATATTGACACCCAGATTCCAACCCACCCTTCATAACTTTTTCCATCCCAGAACTTCCTCCGTTTTTCCAAACAGTATCCCCAAAGATGTGTGTGTGGAGCTAACGTAAAAAAAAAACTATCCTGGTCACCAGATGAAGCATATAACGATGAATCGATATAAAACGACAACCGTGTGATCGTGATTTATTTTTGGGTTATTAAGCCTTATTGCACTCCTACTTTATCCAACGTTTGACCGTATTACAGTGTGCATCATCAGGGGCAGATGTGTAATTATTACACAACAGTATTGACACCTATGCCCTGATTACGGAAACCGTAATGCTGTCCGAAACGTTGTCTAAGGAAGGAGGTAGACGACATAATAACCCAATAATAAAGCACGATAATACTTTTGGCCGTGAAAATATCAAAACATCTCTGTTATTCGTGTTTTAAAAAATGCATAGCAATAGTAGTAAAAAATAATTGTGATTTTATGACAGTTTTTATTTTACTTCAAATTTCTTTGTAAACCCAACTTATTTTAGCAACTAACGTTTTTTTACATGAGCTGTGAATAGGCTGTGAGCCTGTGAGCTTATGATAGGCTGTGAAATTTTCAATTTTTTTTTTAATAATACAGTACGCCATATTTGTAAATTCCGTTAAATAAAAAAATAACTCTAATTACCTTTGTTTTATTCTGCTTTGTAAAATTATGATACGTACCTAACTAATAAAAAAACATTAACTTGGAATTAAAGATTTCGGGTGATAAACATATTTATAAAAAACAGTTTCCTATGGTGAGCATACAAGTTTTGAGTTGACTCTGTTGATAAAAAAGTAAGTTACTGGTTGGTGACTGGTGACGTCACATGACTCCTTATGACGTCTCGTGCCTCAAATAGCGAATTAATATAAATTATTGTGCACGCATGGAATCCAAAACGTATTTTTTTGGTTATTCTCTAGGAATAACTATGATTCTTTTATTGTATAAACGTGACAATTAACTGATATTTTCTCGGTTCCCTGAACAAAAGGAAAATGTTTTAAAAATTTTGTGTTCTCTACAATTTCATTTTCTCTTCAACTTGTTTCATGTTTGAAATTAAAATACGTACTCCAATTTAAAATATTAATGTTTTCAGATCCAAAAACAAAAATGTAATTTTTAATGACAATTTATTTTTTATCCCTCAGGCTAATTTTTTCGGTTTTCGGAACAACTCATATAGGTCTCACAGAAATCGATGTTTCTCCCTTACTATCGTGATCTAAACGGTGTCAGATAAAAAAGACACCGTGCTCTATATTCAAATCTAAAAGATAACCACATAATTTTTATTTTGCTATGGAAAGCGGGAGGGAGGGAGAAATGGGGGAGGGGAACCAGGGAGGGGGAGGGGGCGGAGAGTAGAGTGGGGAGAGGGATGGTGGAGGTGATGGAGTGGAAAATTGAGAAAAAAAGGGGAGGCGGAAAGGGAACGGGACGAATGGGAAAAGACACTCAGGGAGAAACAATTTCTTTATTAAATGGCATAGCAGAGCATGCCGGGACCAGCTTGTACATTATAAAAATTACATAAAATTTGAAAGCGTATTTAATCAGCTTTCAAAAACAAGTTTTTAGTTTTCGGATGCGTTGAGAAATACTCCATTTATTTGGCTTTTATTGCAAAGCCGAAATATTTTGAACTTCCAACGAAATGGACCTGATGCCTGAGTGATTAATAATAAAACTATACTAAACTCAAGTACTGCCACTATTTAATATAAAGATAAGTTGAAGTTTATCTTCGTACGATGCCTATGACGCGGCTTTGAAGGCTATTTTATTAAATAATATTGATAACTTTCCATGTAAATTGTTCTGACTGAATTACTACTGAGTAGGGTGAGTTGTCTCCTGAATAGATAATAATTTATCGGTTAACCGTGAAGTGACTTAAGGGGTTAAATTAACTTCATTTATTATATACTAGTTTTGCCCCCGGCTTCGCTCGCATAGTGTTAGGGGGGTAACCACAGCACTTCCTCCACCTTCCATATCCCCACTCTAATCCCCTCCTCCTCCTCTCCCTCCCCCCCCCCCCCTCTCACCCCTCCCCCCGCCCAATCCCCCCTCACTCCTCCACCTCCACCCTCCACCCCTCCGCCCTGCCCCCACATCCTATCCCCCCTCACCCCTCCTCCATACCCGTTACATTCATTTTTCGAACAGCTCGCGTGCCACCTATTGCAATTTTGTATATAAATTTCATAATGCCAGAGCTCTAAGCTATAGCTTATAGCCTATTCTGATGTATTAGCAATATTATTGTAAAGTTTCATTAAAATCCATTCAGTAGTTTTCGCGTGAAAGAGTAACAAACATACAAACTTTCACAACTATAATATTAGTAGGACTAGCGAGTTCCAGGCACGCGTTTCAATGGCATTTAATAAATAAGTTGTGTCTCCCTGCGTGTCCTTTCCCATTTGTACCTCACCTACTCCCGCGTTCCCTTACCCTCTCTCGCGTAGGGTTCCAGGAGTAAAAAATCAAAATCCCGGAGAAAATTCGTGACATTTGATAAAAATTCCGGACTTTCTTGTAAATATAATATGAATGTCGTTATGCATCATGGCATGTCGAAACCCGTGTCGGGGGGGGGGGGTGGACTTTGAAATAAAGATTTGGAAAGTGGTAGGTATTCCTTTTATGTTAATAGAAATGGAGGTTAATAAAAAAGACAATATTATTCCATCAATACACTTTCTTATTGGAAAAGGGGTAAAATTGGATGATAGCAAATTGTTTGATGAAATCAAAGTTTTGAATAGTATAATGAAACAATGAAGTCAAGATTTTTTTAGATTAATGTCAATAACCAATGGACCATTATTCTAAAAGCAGCTGGACCAGGAAATGTTACGGAATTAACAAAGATGTGCTCTTATATATTTGCGATGCAGGCACAAAATGCCAATGCTGAAAGGGTCTTTAATAAAATAATTTGGTTTGCTTCTTTTTTTATATCATACCAATCTCCTCTTAATTATAGAAATCCCGGACTGTTTAGAATTCCCCCCGCATTCCGGACAAAGAGAAAATTCCGAACGTATAGCAACCCTACTCCCGCGTTCCATACATTTATACATTCAGTTTCAAACAACTCGCGTGCCACCTATTGTATTTATTTATACAAATTGTCATTTTTCATTTGTAATAAAAAAAAGTTTTCAGATGTTTTGTCATGTGGTTGTAATAATCCAGAAACATTCGCGGGGATGAAAAGAAGGAATTTTTAAAGTTTCAAACATTTCCTATTATTAATATTATAAATATGAAAGTTTGTATGGATGTATGCATGAATGAATGTATGTATGGATGTATGTTTGTTACTCTTTCACGCAAAAACTACTGAATGTACTTTAAAAATCCTTTCACTAATAGAAAGCTACATTATTTGCGAGTAATATAGGCTGTATATATTGGTAAGCTCTGGCGTTATGAATAAGCTGTGGCGTTATGAAATTATTTATCATACATTTTCTGTCCCTAACAAAATCGAGTTATTGCAAACGACAGAAGAAAAGCAAAACAAACGGTGTCCATGGAAACGATGTTGGCGTCGTAGTTAATATCTATTTCTAAAAACAATCGCCAAAATGAAGCGAAGCCGCGGGAAAAGCTAGTGCTTAATATAGCAATATATAGACAACCCACTTATATACAAAAATAAATAAATAAAAAAATGTTTACAAGATTTAGGCAGGACAGAAGTCAGAAATATTATTAAAAAAATGTTATTTGATAATTATGTATTACGAGCACCTTATATATTGCTTTTGTTTCCAAAATTTTTCTTTTCTTTTATTTTTCTTTTGCTTACTGTTTTTCGAATACATTTTTTCTTGTTAATTAATTGATTCTAGAACGTATTACTCCACTGTATAATTTGTAAATACAAATTGTGAAGCTTAACTTTACTTAATACTTTATGAATGATAATGTACCTACCAATCTAAGGGAACGTACCCATACTACGTGACCTGTTCAGGGGGAGGGTCATCAAAATACTACGCTTGGTCACAACGGGGGGGGGGGCTTAGGTTTTTATCACGTAGTCAATCTAGAAATCTCGCGTTTTTTTTCGAGCTACGAGGGGAGGTTTTTAATTTCGCGGAATGGGAAGGTAAGTGATTAATGGGGGTACCGCTGAATTAGGTACTTATTGAACAACTCATTTTTAGGATAAACACTGGGTTTTATCGTAATTAGGGCATTAGTCTTTGAGCTATTGTCGACCAAACACTTCAATCGGGAAGAAATTGTGAAATGTGGAGAAAATTGAGTTCCGCGCTGTTATAAAGTTCCTTTAAGTTAATTTAAAGATCGGAAAAATGTATTAGGGTAGTAGGTGAATATGTTGAAAAGGAAAAATAATTTTGGTTTTTATTTCCACTCCTTACCCAATCCGCAAACTTAAAAACCCACCTTCGTACATTCAAATAAGTGAAAAAGTTCAGGGAACGTGTTTGTTGAATATGATTGAGATGAAAAATGTTTATAAAAATAACAAGACTTTCGTTTCCATAAATTACGTTCCGGTTTCAATTTATTTTGACATAAGTTTTATCTTGATAATATTTTTTCCACTTGTAATGCATGCACTCTTGTTGTCACGCAGCAAGCGCCGTATTAATAAAGACAAATATAAGCCAAATAATGCATTTTTTATTTTTTGTTAGCAAAAAATGATTCGAAACCATATTTATGAAATACTACGTGAAAACTGTAGGGGGGGGGTCTTGGAATATACTACACGTGGTCACCGGGGGGGGGGGGGGGGGGGGGGGTGTAAAAATTGCAAAAAGTGTGTCACGTAGTATGGGTACGTTCCCTAATTTGAATATGTCAATTTGACTGTCCTAGAACAGGAGACCTTCCTAGTTGGACCGTCAAAGCTTCCTTATACTGAATGTATTTTATAACAAATAAAATAAATAAATAAAAATAAATAAATAAATAAAATGCATAT
Source organism: Limnephilus marmoratus (assembly GCA_917880885.1). Classification (NCBI taxonomy): domain Eukaryota; kingdom Metazoa; phylum Arthropoda; class Insecta; order Trichoptera; family Limnephilidae; genus Limnephilus; species Limnephilus marmoratus. The sequence continues at coordinate 35,221,892 of OU862926.1, forward strand.
TTGTAAGCAAGCGCATTTAGATTTTTATATATACAGATAATCATAACTTTCCATGTAAATTGTTCTGACTACATTTACCGCGGAGTAGAGTGAGTTGTCTCCTAGGTAGATAACAACTTGCCAGTTAACCGTGGAGTGACTTGAGGGGTTAAGTTAACTTCATTTATCGCTAGATATGATGAGAGAAAAGTATTATCGTGATTTATGTTTGAGTTATTATGCCGTGTTGCACACCTTCTCCTTTAGCCAACGTTTCGGAAATCATTACAGTTTATAAACTCCATCTTTCTCAAGAGAAAACTTGGTTCGGTATTTTTGTCAGTTCCAACTCAGAATTTACTCAACCCAAAACCCCTTTGAAAAGTCGTTAAAAGTTATGAAAAAAAATGGTTTAAAAATAGCCCGTAACCTAACTTAACGTAACCTATTTAACCAATTTTTAATTACTGTTCTGAGTTGTTATGAAGACTTGATGCTTTATTTTCTCAGTATTGCACCTCTGCTATTGATGTGACAAGGTTTACACGGGTCGGATAGCACGGACCATCTCCAAAAGGATATCAGAATAATTTCAAGCATGTAAACTCGATCATCACGAAAAATCGACAATTTCGGAGCGTTTGATCGATATCGACCAAAGCTTTGGATTTTTTCCTGAAGTCCTGGGAAGACCCAAAACGTACGTCATGCCTGATTACGGAGGCAATTGAAATTTAAAAAATTATATTAATAAAGGCGACGGGGCAATGTTCTTTGTGTCGCAATTGTTCTTTGTACCACAAAAGTAAATACAGAAAGCCATTTTAAACTGTACTGTAACACCAGCTCTTAGAAAGTTGAAGCTGTCATTTGTACGCTGGGCTGGTAAAAGTCCCATGGGTGTAAAAAAGAGCATATATGTAAATAAATTAAATAGTTATGAATATATAAAAAAAGACGGTTTCGCATCTAATTTCGCAAACACAGACTTCACTACAATATTCGATCTGCCTTAATAACGGATACTGTATTGCTGTCCGAAACTTTGGCTAAAGAACACACAAATGAATCACGATAATTAATTTAACATATAATACTAGCTGGCCCGACGAACGTTGTTCTGCCATATAAATTATTTCTAGTGAATATTTTCATTGTTAAATAAAAAATAACGAATGTATCGTATGTGTGTGGGGATGGGATCTATGACAGAAAGAGGAATGGAGCGCTGTAGACAATGACCGCCGATAAAAACAAAAAAACACCAACCATTCATTTTCTCAATTCAATGTATTTCATTAAAGTAACGGACATCGTTTGATCTCTTAAAAGTTAAATATAAAGTGAAAAAAGTAGTACGATATTTTTTGTCAGTCCGTCTTTAGCCAACACAAATAAGCTCAATGGTTTGCCCACGCGAGAACATGATGCCGAATGATATATCCAAATGTCCCGACGCTTCTCGTGAATGTCTTGCGCATGTGTGGATGAAAGTTCGATAAGGCAAACGTAGCGCGATTTGTCATTTCAACCTCATAAATAATTTCGTTCTGTTTGAAATACGATTAAAAAATGGGAGGGCGTGGGTTGAAATTTGGGGTTATAGGTATTTTTTGATGCCAAATAAACAAAAACAAAACAACAAAAAATTGTCAAAAAAATAGAATTTTTTTCTGAAAAGGGACACCCTAATCACCTAGCGGTGAAATTTACTTTAAAACCTATTCTCATACCAACCAAATATACATTAAAAAAATTCATAAAAATCGGTCACACCGTTTCGGAGGAGTGCGACCACAAATACCCTGACATACATAGAAGATTTTTATACATAGAAGATAGATAAATGAAAGTGAACAAAAGTGTACGTCCCGCTAAAACTTAGAAACGAGCCCCGGTAAAATCAAGAGATATGGTGTCGTAGCCCTCTATCCCCATCCATGAAGAAGATTGCCGTTTTTTTTACCTGAAGGGCGTGCTTTTGAAGATATAAGGCCTGAAAGTTTGGCCTTCTATAAATATCTTGAACAGTCCAGAACATTCGAGAGTATTCGAGAGCATTCCACAACGTTCCAGAACATCCCGGATCGTTCTTGAATATTGTGGAATGTTCGGAAATAGGGAATCGAGAACATCATTGTGGAATATTCCAGAATACTCTCGAAGGTTGTCCTGAGCGAAGCCGGATTACGCCAGCTAGTTGACAAACATAAAACCGATGTATTGGAAACTATTTAAGTATGCAGAAACATTAATCTGATTCATCATTCTGGTTAGACCTTTCTTACATCTGAGTCGTCACAAAGTTGGGAATTCCTTTGTTAAAAAATTGATACCATATTTCACATCACTTGATCAACAAGAATGTATGTAGTAATATCGATTGTGAGATTCGAGATACTATTGCGAGAATCGTCCTAATCTTATCCAACTCGATTCAATCGCTCGTTTTGGTAAATTTTAGACTTCCGCCCCCCTCCAAATATTATCTCAAAAAAATGTGACGATAAAATGACGTCAAAACTATATCGTGATGACAATTTACATTATTTTATTAATTACCTTTGACATGTGGATATCAAGGTTATGTTCTGACACTCTTTACGGAATTACACGTTTGAAAAGTCGATTCGATTAGAATATTTTGACTTTTTCAACAACACTTGCAGTATTTTCGTTATTTGTTTTTGGGGTGTTATGCCGTGTTGCGCTACCTCCTTCTTTAGCCAACGTTTCGGACATCGTTGCAGTGTCCATCATCAGGGCAGATCCGGCAGATCCGGTAGATGTGTCACATGCTTTTGGCCGTGAAAATCTTAAAACTTATCACACTTGCAGTAATTTAAAAAAAGTGTTTGTTTTCCCCGTATGTAGAAGACCTTAAAGTCTTTTAAGTTCTCTCCAGAGATATTCATAATTTACCCATTGATATATATATAAATAGATGAGACAATAAGCGAATAAATTGGTTCGACGGATTTGAAGGTAGTACCTCCAATTCTCTATTTCACGCATTTAGTGGACCAAAAACCATCGTGACCGGTTTGAATGCAATATTTTCCATCGATTTTTTTTCTTTTATAGTAATTAAGGTGAATATAAAGATTTTTCTAAAAAATATTTGTATTAAGCGTAACCAGTGATTTCGAAAATTTACCAAAAATAGGCACTTCAACAGTAAAAAATAACTAAGTTGATTAATATAATTGGTGAACTTTGATGTCGTTGTATGCGGCCCTCTACTTGAAAGTCTGTAAACCCCTGCTTTGCAATCGCATTCGTGCCCTTCGGACCACATGTTTCAGTTCGGTAGATAACGGAAAGTGTCGAACTACCCCTCCCGTATGCCTCCGCAAGCCTGAGATGAACACGAATCTCGAAAATATTTGTAAGGCATGGCGCCTCTATTGTATATCTCTATGAATTTACCATGTACTGGGAGCTGTATTCTTCATTACTACAGGATGCCTATTGAAAAGACTTAGGTCACAAACAGTCACTGAGTTAAAACACATTGACTGCTTATGGTCGTATCGTAATTTATAATAATACTTCTGAGGACAAACGTCCTTCCAGGCTGAAAGCTTGGTTTGATCCTGCACCATAAATAATATACCAAACTCTACACATCTGCGGACGTCTGCTGAGCAGCTGAATTCAAATTACTCTGTACGTTTACCTTCGGTCTCATTCGGTACAACTCGGCAACGAGTTCCGAAGAGCTCATAGACAACTACAGTAATGTAGCCATGTAGGAACTAAATCATAGACAAATATTCACTATATTAGTCTCCGGTTTAGTTTACATATATGGTTGTTTACGGGTTATTTAGGTCACATGGTTTCACAAGTTTTTTTTTTTTTAATTTTTGTTTGTTGGTTTTTTTATTGTTAAGGAGAAAATACAGATACAGATTTCTATTAACAAGAATATACAAATAACAACTAGAGAACTCATCTGCATCCAAACTATTTCTCACAAATTGACTTACAGCAGATAAAAACATATACAAATATTAATAAAGGAATATACATAAGAATATTATTTTACAAATATATAGAGATGAGAATAATGGAGAATGGCGTATCAGACACAACCAGGAGCTATACGATCTTTACGAGGACCCTAATATCTCAAAGGAAATCAAAACTGGAAGACTCAGGTGGGCTGGACATATCCAGAGAATGAGCGAAGGAGATATCTCAAATCGAATTATGGATGGTGCACCTGGGGGTCGGAGAAGAGTTGGAAGACCAAAGCTTCGATGGCTGGATGGAGTGGTGAAGGATGCAAACACCATCGGCATCCGAAACTGGCGCAACGCAGCACAACACCGACAGTCATGGAGGCAGGCTCTGCTGGAGGCCAAGACCCGACCTGGGTTGTAGAGCCACAGATGATGATGATGATGATGATGATGATGATAGAGATGAGAAAAATGCGCAATATCCTTATAAAAGTTTACAAATTATTTTTGGAAAAATTTATATGGTAAGAGAAATAAATACATATAATAAAACATAATGTTATACGGAAAATAAGAAAAAAGAAGAGTACTTAAAATTATAAACGAAGTGTGTGTCTGAGTTGTTATACGTTATAGGAAAACAGCCTTCAATTTTAGTACTAAAAGTACTGCGTGTGTTAAAAAATAAGTCAGAATCCTTGAGATTTTGATTAAACGATTCGCACATTCTTCTGATAGGATCCCTGACACCAATATTTGTACGCGTCCAGATAATGAGGAATAAATCGTTAAGCCTTGTCACTCTGAGTGGTATTTTGAAGTTTATTAGTTTCGGTAGGTCAGGACAGTCAATAACGTTGTTGCAGATTTTATATAGAGTCGTGCCTATAAGTTGTGCCGAAGATGACCGAAGTGGTCATTACGGTCATACGTGGTCATTAGAGTTCAGCTGTTCCGTAGATCAAACCTAGCTTTCAGCTCTCATTCCGACTCTCCCCTTGCATATCAGGGCTCTTACATATTTCTCTTATCTATTTCTTCTTTCTAAGAATTAAAATTTTCATAAACTATCTGTTTCTAATTTTGACTAATTTAAATAGTTCAACCATGATTTTAAATATACATTTACAGTTTATCAACTAAATTAATTATTTCATTCCTTAATATGTTACAAGTTGTACACTTCATGACTTCAACCTAAATATTTCATTCACATGCACATTAAAATATTTCATTTCACTAAACCAACATTTCACCAAGATACCCACCAACGAAACTTCCATGAATGGATATCATGAATTGTTGTCTTTACTGGAAGTGGATGCAACTTCTCGTCTTGGACGAAGTCTTCCTCACCAAGAACATGGTTGTGCGGTTGTTGCCTCCTGGTGTGCTCCCTCTGCAAACTGAAATCAGGAGAAAACTCGGTCAGACCTTGCAACAACTCTGACGTCACTCCTGAGAATCGCTCCTCAACGTCCATATTCATTAAGAAAAGTTATCCACACTGAACAGACAAATCGATAGATAGAAATTCTTCAAACTTTTTCAAATACCGAAATAATTCCTTGAAAAAAATCAAATATTCATTTCTGCTTGTATTATTTACGTATGAATAAAATTACTGACGCTTCCATGCTTAATATGCGCAATTCAATCTTTAAATTGATAATTTTTTTTATTGAGAATGATTGAATCTATTTGATAAATATCGCTTTTAATTAAAAAATATACAAAATATCTGATGTAATAAACATTTAAAATAATTTTTAATAAATGCCGAAAAGAAAAAAAATACCCAACGGCCAAAAAGAATACAAAAATTTAAATTTGCGTACAATAAACACGTTTTTTTACACGATCTCCACACATGAGACGAGAAGGAGAGGAGAGTTCTGGGAAGAAAAAGGGTTTAAGGGGTGGGTAGGAAGCTGTGTCCTGGTCATCCACTTCCAATACCGAGACAAACATCATCCCATGAACCCGGGCACCCCTGCTAAATCACCAAACGTAGCGAACCACTTGGGGTGACCTATGGCAGAGGTGTTGGTTATCCAATAAAGGTTCCCGGGGCGGCGGTACCCATTCCCGCCTCCCAAATTTTTTCAAAGCTAAGGAAAAATTTTTACAAAATCAGTAAAAAAACGTGTATAATTAATTTCACGTCAACGCATCATTTTCCTTTGTCAAAATGGCCTACAACAGAAGCGTAAAATACCAATTCAATGAGAAAAAATATAAATCTTTTGAATTTATGGAATTTTATGAAACCTGAATAAATTATTTTAAAAATGGAAAGATTGATGTTAAAATTTAAGATCATTACAGCAAGAACAAAACAATAATTTTTGCAGGCATACCACAAGGATCGATACTAGACCCTACGTGGTACGCATATTATAAATGTTACTTCAAAGAAGTTAGCTACATAGAGTAGTATAGAGTAGTAGAGCTACATTTTAACATATTTACTTTTTATTAGTTTATAAGAATTTAATTGAAATATTTAAATAATCAGGAGGGAGGTTCAAAGTGTGATCGCGGGTGCAACGAATTTGGCCCACCCTTTCCAGATCATAAGACAAAAACACGAAAGTCTGTTAATTGTGATACACTTATTATGTTATGCCTTGATATTTCGTAAGGCGTTAAATTAATCAACTAAAAAAATAAACAAATATATAGAAAACAAAAACAAGCAATGCATTATTAGCTTTTGAAACAATCGCGGGTGCAACATTAAATTATCGCGGGTGCAACTCGTCTAGTTTAAGTGAATATAAACATCAATAAACCCTGATAGAGGAACGAAATAAGAAATCCAATAATGCGTATTACTAATCAGTACACTTCTTTGTCATTTACGTTAATTATTTCTTTTCGGTTACGTCAAAATTTGCTGAAAATTCTATGAATTTTAAATTATAATTAAAAAATCTAAAATTATATTACATCCATCCATCATTCTTTTCAAAAACAATTTTTTTTTTATTCTTATTTTGTAGAATTCCTTTTTATATTTTTGATTTGTAATAGGTTCCAGATTGTTATCATCCCAATCACTGTCTGTTTCAGTGGTGGTTTTCGGAGATTTCAAAACCAATGTGTATTGGAGACGAGACAGTGAGGTTCGTGCCACGGAAATGCTATCGCCGTCTTCAGATTAAAAGAAATGTTTTGATTGAATGCCTGATTTATTTTTCAGCCCTTCCTATTTATCATCCAACGTGACCATCTTTTTTATCACCTTTTTTTAATACAAATAAGATGTTTCAGAGAGACTGCTTGCCAAATCATAGAATTTAATAATATAAATTCACATATTAAATATAAATTACTAGTAATACACAGCATATATTATTATTGAAGGCATAAAAAACAATAAAATATATGATAAATCACACAATAAGGGTAGTTGTAAAAGAGTTGCACCCGCGATTCTAACAACACAATCGCGGGTGTAACCAATTTGAGTCAACGTTTATTTCAATTCAGCTAACATTACACTCTTAAAAACGATCGATTTAAGTTTGCCTTTGATTTCTTCTTTCTTTTACAAAGTTTCAAAACGTTAGTACTTTATTTCTGTGAACAACACAAACTTTTATATCTTTTGGTATCGCGTGTGCAACAAGCTAACAGTGTAACAAAAATAGCAACAAGTACTTACATCTTTCGGCACACGAGAATAAATTAATATTGTCACTACACGTTTAGCAGTAAAATATAACTTCAAACTATCGGTAACAGCTGTTTCGCGCCAGTGTTGCACGGTGTGATTTTGCAGTTTATATAGTGATTCTTCGAATGATAATGTTTCCAAGCGCTCCAAAAATTTCAATATGAAGTAAAATCCATTTTTTTTTATTATTATTAAATATTGACCTTCTTCTTTGCACTGATTTCAAAAAAGTAACAGATACTGCGATTTAAAAATTACTGTCGAGTGTCGTCTATAGCGGAAACGCTCTTCTCTTATATTTATGCCGATGATACAGCATTATTTATATTACAAGGAGATATAACAGCGGCTAATATTTTGTCATCAAACATAGCCAATCTCTGGGGGTGACCTATGGAGAAGGTGTTGGTTATACAATAAATGGTTCGTACCATACCCCCCTCAAAAATTGTTATTAAAAACCCCTTGACAAACACCTATCTAGCAGTTTAACGTGGCTTCATTATAATTATGTAACTTTAATATATTAAATAAAAAAAGTGATCCAGGAGACTTTCAAATTTGCCAGTATAGTAAAGCTAAGATTGCTAGTAAGAAGAATATATTTATTATATTATTTATTTATTTATTTATTTATTTATTTATTACACGCCCTGATGGGCTTTTACATTATAATTTATAAGTTGAGTAACAAACAATGAAGAAAATATAATACCATGAGAAAAGAAAATTCACAAAACAGTGTAACAACAAAACAAATAATAAAATTAAAATACATATTATGTAAAAATGATAAGAAGTGTCAAATTCAATATAAACAAAAATTGAAGAAATTATGTAAATCTATTTGTGCCTAGAAGAATAAAAGTGATAGAATATACAACGTTTATACTGATTAGTTTTAAGATGAAATATATCACCTAGATTAGAATATTTATTTCCGAGACTGTGAAGTCTCGGAAACGGAGAATTTTGATAAGCTAGTGTCCTGGTGTTATTGAAGTAGAAGAGTAATAAATGTCGACATAATTTTTGGGGAACATGGATATTGATAAATTGAAGTAATTCAGAACAGTCAATTTTGTAATGCAGTATTTTATGTAATAGTATTAAATCTGTGCTTATTCTTCTTTCTGAAAGTTTCAATAGAGACATTTTATCCTTGTAATCAATGTTTAGTATAGGAATATGCAATTTATAGTTTATAAACCTTAGAAACTTCCGTTGAATCTTTTCAATGTATATGTAATAGATATGATAAATCAAATTTGAAATGAAATTGGTTTCTACTCAGATTTACCGTATAGTCTGCTTTTTGAAAATTTTCCAATAAAAATAATGCATTAAGTTATTTTCTTATACGTTTCTTGTTCATTTCTGTTTAAGAGCGTTTAACCAGCCAGCGGACGAAAATCCACATTTCGTCGAAAGTTGTTCTTCCGATCGTGCAGGGCGGTTACAATGGGAAAGATTGATTATTCTCCGTACCAGCTTTTTTAAATTATAACTCAATATCGAATTTATTTCAATCCAAATTTGCTGTAATTTATACCTTCATCCAAAAATGCTGAAAGGCGTGATGATAAAACTATTAAAATAGTGTACTTTTTGTAGTTATTTTTTGATTGTAAGTATTTATTATTTTTCAATAATGTCTAAATTTAATAAGAATGTTAAAAAAATCTGAAATATATTAGTTTGTAAGTGCGCAAATAAATACACAAATGGACCAATTTTCGTCAAGAAACACATGTACGTACATATTTTTTAATGATTTTTATTGAAACTAAAATTAAAATTCTAATACATAACTTTGCTAGATAATGTATTGATTTATTTTACTGCATGATTACATTATTTGAAATGGGTGTGGTATAATACAAAAACTTTTTTGAAAATTGAACAAATCTGCCAACGACCTATGGAATAACCTTATTATACTAAAAATTAAAAAAAATTCTAAAAATTTATTACATAACTATGCTAGATAAAAGAACAATCTTTCGAAATCCATTTATAATTTTTTGCGGAAAAGAGCCAATACGTCTAAAAACTTTTTTGAAAATGAAGTATTTCCGGCTTTCTCTGGTAATGCCCTCTTAACTCAAATGCAGTGTAAATATTTCCGTTCAAATTTGCTTACAAAGAAAGCATTACATTTGTAATATAATTAAAATCGTACTTTTTTAAATTTGCTTAAAAAGACAGCGTATCATTCATAATAAAATTAATTAATCTTTCTTTATTAAAATTTGCTTACAAAGAAAGCGAAACATTTATAATACAATTAAACTCATTCGTAATTTAAATTTGCTCAGAAAGAAAGCGTAACATCCATAATATAATTAAAATCATTCTTTATTCAAATTTGCTTACAAAGAAAGCTTAACATTCATAATATAATTAAAAACATTCCTAATTTGAATTTGCTTAGGGGGCATAAATTAATATTTATATATTACGTGAGCTCAAAAGAGGAGGAGGGGGTCCAGCAAAATCTCATGTTACTTGAAAAGAATATACGAAGTGGCCCAAATTTATCTCACCAAGGGGGGGGGGGTCTAGATTGGAAGAAAAACTGCTCACGTAATTAATGTATGCCCCCATACAAAAAAGGGTGGCACTCATAACTCAAATAAAATCATTCCACATTCAAATTTGCTTTCAAAGAAAGCGTAACATTCTTCATAATATAATTAAAATCATTCTTAATTCAAATTTATTTACAAAGAAAGCGTAACATTTATAATATAATTCTTAGTTTAAATTTGCTTACCAAGAAAGAAAAACAAATTCATTCAAATCTTTCCCATTTCAATGAAGAATGACCCTTCGTTTACTACTTACCTTCACGAAAGCGCTGTAAACAAACAAACACACCTAGATTTTACCTGTTTATTATTACAACAACGAACAACCTTCTTTTTACATGTATAATAATTTATTAAAGAATACTAGATATTCCGATCTCAGCAGGGTTAAACATAATATTATAATATAATATTAAAATCAATAATAATTATGCCATACCACTTGTATCGGAGTACCCAACTGAGGTTATGTGATAAGATAATCCTATCTGCATAATAATTTTTCAATGCAATTCAAATGTTTTATAACGCCTGCATTGATTTGCAGCCATTTAATAGCAATCGTAAATCAGTGTGAGAAAGTTCATCGGTTGATACACTTTTGATTGATTATACACAATCATTATTAATTAGTTCAGTTTCCAAGCTTTTAAAACGTAAGTTTTAATTTTTTTTTTCGAACAAAGTGTTTATTATGTTTTTGATGGTTCATTGAAAAGCTTAGATTAAGATTGAAAACTTTTTGGTGCGGTTGAATGTTGTTGAAGATGACAATTTACACATTGAAAAATTTAAATCGGTAGAAGTTAAAACATTGGTAATTTATGAAATTTGCCTTAAATGAGTAGCGAGATATTTTTTTAATGTTTTTTTGCTTAACCTAACTTACGGAGATATTTTTTAATGTTTTGCTGCCTAACCTAACTTACGGAGATATTTTTTAATATTTTGCTGCCTAACCTAACTTAGGTACGGAGATATTTTTTAATGTTTTGCTGCCTAACCTAACTTACGGAGATATTTTTTAATATTTTGCTGCCTAACCTAACTTAGGTACGGAGATATTTTTTTAATGTTTTGCTGCCTAACCTAACTTGCGGAGATATTTTTTTAATGTTTTTTGGCCTAACCTGCCTAACCCAACTAACGAGAGTATATTTATATGTTTTATTGCCTAACCTAGCTTACGGAGATATATTTTAATATTTTCTGCCTAACATATCTAACGGAGTTCCTTTTTTATTTATCGTGTCTTTCCTTTTTTAACGTTTTTAAAAGGGTCTTAGCAATAAAATCAAAATGTTAATAATTTTAAATATATTATTGACGGCCGGCGTAGTGCAGCGGTAAAGCACTTGACTCGCACTCCGAAGGTCGCGGGATCGAATCCCGGCGTGGCAAATAAATTTTATTTGTTTAATTTGTGTTATTCACAATTTATTCATTTAAAATAATATATAGTATGTTTGCGGCACGTTCCAGAGTGGAAGATACTCTCAGTATCGCCCTGGTGTAAGATCACCATTCAAAATTGAAACGTTGCTTGAAATGGCTTTAGCCGTGTTTGCTGACCAGATCTGAACAGCCAGGTACTTCCCCACCTTCCTCTTCCCTATCTCCTTCCCCTCCCCACTACCTTCAGCCTCACAACATACCCCAATTGGGGATGCCATAGTCCCACTGGCTCCAGACGGGAGCAGTTGAGACTCTTGTGCGGTATTCATATAAAAAAAATTATTAAAGAAATCACATTTTCATTAGTTCATCATCAGGGCAGATGTGTAATGGAAAATTGTAGTGAAGTGGGTGATTATGAATACCGTTTTGTGGGCTAAGATCCTCAAAGGGCTGGCATTTCAATAGATATAATTAATAAATTTTAAATGGTTTTCGGGGTTTAGTTTTGGTGTAGCTACCAATTACCGGATACCAAGAATTATTAAGCTTAACCACGCCATCTTAATTAATTTTAACAGACTTTTGTAGATTTTAATTGCCACCATAATTAAACGCGCTTAATGCGTTTTTGGTCTTCCCAGGATTTCAGGAACAAATCGAAAATATTGGTCGGCTTCAATTAAATGCTCGGCAATTTACGAATTGTCAGGATAGCTGAGTTTGCTCGAAAGTATTCTGAAACATTGGTTAAAAAGGGAGGTAGCGCAACACGGCATAATACCCCAAAAATATAAAATCTCAAATCAAATGTAATTTATGAATATTTATTTCCAACCTTTGTCATTTTTCGACAAAGAATTTTTCCTCAAGAGTTCCTTAAACTTGTTTTCCGCTGGTTTCCGTTTTGTTAACGGTTTGTTCTAATACTAATACTTGTTATATTTACAAGTATAACAATTTCAATACCAACTTGTCATTCGATATTATTATTGAAATTGTTATCAAAATATCGTGTTGTTTTTCTAGGAAATACTTTGTATTTCTGATTCTTGTAGAAAGTAGAATACATTTCCTCATTCAGTAATTAAAAAAAATATTATTTATCAGGATATTATGCTTATTTAAAAAGATAGATAAAAAACAGCATTTAAATGTTGAAAAAACGTTGCATACATATTTTCATACAGTTCTGAAAGTATTATTTTTACATTCGCTTGCTACGCAAATTGCCTGACAATAGGCGTTTGTTTATTTGACATCGTTCTTCATAAAAAGTCGGTGATTATTTAAAATGAATAATGAAAAAGTTATAAATATCGATGTGTTCGGAAAATGAGTGGGTGGTTTCTTCACAGCATCCTTGGGGTCGTAATTTTGTGCAATACAGATTCAGAGAAAAGGCTTCAAACCCGTAAGCTTTGCCGAAATATCGGTATGACATTGAAAGCTTCTTGAGTGCGGCGCGCTTTCTGATATATGTAGTATGAGCTGGGCTACGGAAAACGCCTAAAAATAATAATAAAAAATAAAATATCAGACATGCCCAATATTATTACATTATTTTTTCCATGGATTATTGTAGTGGGTGTAAAAATGTATGTAGTTCCAAAGTCTCTCAATAGAAGTCATTAAGTTGTACTACGAGTGTATGAGAGAGAACCGTAGTCCGTTCGGATCTACCACCGTCTAATTACGAAGAAAGCCGATCATATCCGATCTACAAATGGGCAGCTTCAGTGACCATTTCCCCGGCTCCATATTAACACAGAGCATCCTTTATAAACGGCCGATTGACGATTATTGACGGCCGGCGTAGTTCAGCGGTAAGGCTCTTCACTCGCACACCAAAGGTCGCAGGATCGAATCCCGGCGTGGCAAATAATATTTTTTTTGATTAATTTGTGTTATTTCACAATTTATTCATTTAAAATAATACATAGCATTTTTGCGGCACGTTCAAGAGTGGAATATACTCTCAGTATCGCCCTGGTGTAAGACCACCATTCAGAATTGAAACGATCTGAATAGCCAGGTACTTCCCCACCTTCCTCTCCCTATCTCCTTCCCCTCCCCACTATCTTCAGCCTCATAACATACCCCAATTGGGGATGCCGTACTCACTGGCTTCAGACGGGAGTAGTTGGAACTCTTGTGCGGTATTCATATAAAAAAAAAATAACGGACATTAAGTCCAGTTAAACATTGCTTTGAAATAAGACGATAATAAACGAGACTCTTATTGACGAACTTAAGTATTTTTGAAACTCCCTATCATCAGAGTTGTTTTGTTCATCAGAGGAAATAACAGAATACCACAATTATTGACACTATGAAAAAAAACAAATAACGCACCTAAAGGGTTAATATCAAGATCTTGAAAAGAAAACCCGCTGAACTCTCAAATCAGTAATAATTTTTTTTTCAAAAATATCACATTTATTAACATGCTTTTTTGCTTTATCGATCTTAATGGCTTATTTGAAAATGTTTAAAAGAAATCACACATGTTTCCCAAGAATGTTTAAAATATGTATACGGTGACCGGACAAATCAGAAACATGCAACTTCAACGCCTCTATTGAAAAGTTATTAAAAGTGATGAAAAAATTGGTTAGGTTATTAGGTTACATTAGGTTAGGACGGTTAGCTTATGGACTATTTAAAAAAATAACTTTTAATAACTTTTCAAAGCGGTGTTAAAATGCCACTTTGTTGAGTTGGCAAGGAACCGTTTTAGCCAGTTGGATCTAAATTTAATAAAAAATCATTTATATGTACGAGTAGGTATATTGTTTTAAATACCAGCCGATTAAACTCTCGTTATTTTCTTAAAACCCATTTTATTTATATGAACGTATTCATAATAATTATCAATAATATCAATACAAACATTCATTTTCAAAACACTGCCAATAGATTTTTGCAAACCATTCACAATATAATATTAATATATTCCAATGTTATTAGAAAAGCCAATATTTGTCGACATCAATAATATTATTAATTGTTGACTTATTGCCATCAAATAGGGCTTGTTTATATTGCGTGGGTTTTGCGTAGGAATAATTTATTCATTTAACTACAATTTATACTACAAAATATAGGTATACATGCAATACTTATGTATACAGGAAGTGACTAACCTAAATGAAGACAGTGACTCCTGGATTTATTTTGAATAAAAATGCACACTGCATTTCGCATACTGGTGATTTTTTAAATCACACAAAATATTTTTATCTATCGCTGGTATTAACATAAAACCATCCCACTAACTTTAGTTGTAATGCTGCGGGAACGGGATGGGCCGCTTAAGAAAACCCGCAACCCGGATTTCTACCGATTTAATTCATATTTCCCTTAAACACGGTAAGTTTTAAAGCTCTTAAAAAATATATGTTATTCTTGAAGATAATATCTAGACTTTGCCCGCGCCGAAACGCAAATTATATAAAATTCCCTCGATAGAAAAAAAGTTCGCTTTTCGAAATAAATCCTACACGTCTCATAGAAATCGTTGTTTCTCTCTTACTATCGTAGTGCAAAATATGATCTAAACGGTATTGGAAAGAAAAAATAATGCCCTATATATTCTATATAACAATTAACCACAAAATAATACGAATGTACACTTTTATGGAACCAAAGTTTCTGATCGAATTTGAAAAAAAATTTTGAAACATTGTAAATTTTTTTACGAATTATTTTTATATGAAACGACAAAAAAGTGAGGTGACAGAAACGTTTATAATGTATTTGTCTAACAAAATAAGTGTGTGTTTTTATTTTTTTTTTGTTACCAGTAATTTTAGTTAGAATAAACGCAAGGAGAGCCCTTTTTTTAAACTTTTAAAAGTTTACATTAAAAATTATTCTATTTAAAAAATTACGTGGTTATTTCTAATAATAAATTTTGGAAGCATATTTCATCACCTTTCCAAAACAGTTTTTAGTTTTTGAGTTTTTGGATACGTTAATAAATATTCCATTTATTTCGACGACTTCCAAATGAATTCCAATGCGCGCAGCAACTACGCTCGACGACTTCGTAGGGAGAATGTCGAGTGAACTCTTCTTTCGAAGGAACCGTCTGAACACGCGGTGAAACGAGAATGGAACATTTCATCGAGTAAACCTTCATCCGAGTGAACCGTGTGACTTCAGCCTAATGACTCACGGACCTCTTCTAGCCTCTCGCGGACCACTAGTGGTCCGCGGACCACTGGTTGGGAAACCCTGCTTTAAATGCTGTTTAAGATAATGCCCGCGAGATTTTTGCTCTATTTTAAACGAGTCGTGTTTTATTAAACATTTTCGCAATTTTCGCACCGATTTTGTCGCTGTAGATGTTAGCGCTCTCCTCTAACATTCGTAATTTTGTATCTCTCCATCTTTTTCTTTTCGAGCCCGATTGCAGAGCCTTAAGTCGGGTTTTCAAAACAAAAACATTAGGCCGGGGCCACAGTGTTTTTTTTCGGTCAGCCACGGAAAACAAAAATATTGTTGCCCTGTCCCAGTGTTTTATTTTTATTTTCGTCGGATGTTTTGAAAACATTTTGATGCAGGAGACACGTCATTAACAAAAGGTGCAGTAAGTAAGCAATCAGTGGCGCCGTGTGGTAGATTTTTTTTTATTTTTCTTTAAATTTTTACAGCAAATATATTATGAAGCATTTAGTTGGGAACATCTTGTTAGACAAACTAAACATGTAAATGGCATTTTGGCCTCCGAAGACATTTTCGTGTTTTTTAAATGACCAGTGACGACATCTGAAATGTTATTTGCTTTTGTTTGGACTTTTTGACAATATTGTGTCACCGTAAACCAAAGTTGCATTCATAAATATTACTCCAAATAATGCCAGGAATCACTGGAAGAATGTGGGGTACTAATAATTAATTGTTAAATTACTTTAACCGTCAATTCCAGGGGTTTTTTGGAGTAAAAAAAACGACTTTTTGGTTTTTAGTGACATTTCTTTCTACAAAAATCATTTTAAAAATCAGTAAGTATTGAATACTTAAGGCTCGGATGGGGGTTCCAACAATAACTCGGCAGAGGAACAGTATTGACCTGTGAAAGAAAATTTATTTGATGTAAAAAAAAAAAACAAAAAAAATGTTTCCGGAGACCCAAATTTAATTCACATTTTTTCTCCAAATAATGTCAAAAATCACTGGTCAAAATAAGTCACGGAAGTCTATAAACATTCTCCATAATATATGTTTATTTCCTATGTCCTCAGACCTCACGTGTTTTAGTAGTATTTTTTATTTGATTCCGTATTCTGCTGGCACCAAAGATTTTTTTTTGTTTTAATTGAGATATTTTTTGGACTTTTTCAAAACTCATACGATAAATAAATTTCCGTTATGAATCAGTTTCGTTTTTTTTTTAATTACTTCAATTGATTTTATAGTAATCGATTTAATTGTCCCTTATCTGAATTACAATGACTACTGAGGTGGCCACTCATTTCTACTTTAAATAGAATAATATTATCATCGATCTTTTAATAAGAAGTACCAATATTTTATATTACATTGATAAGTGGTGATTTACCCACCTATGGAAATTTTCTAACATTAAATTACTGTTTTTCTTTATCATTGAAGATAATGTTTTCAAGCACCTGCTTAGGTATGCATAAGAAAAAACAATTCTCTCCACAGATATATAAATCAAATCAGTTACGTATCCTTCTTCTTTGATGGCGCTACAGCCCATATCGAGCTTTGGCCTCCTGCAACAGTCGCCTCCAACTCCTTCTGTCCTCAGCGGCTGACTTCCAATTTGGTACCTGGAGAAGCTGTGCTGCATCCCCTCTTACTTCGTCTTCCCACCTCAGTCTGGGTCTTCCCACTTTTCTCTTTCCACCTGGGTGTCCAGTCAAAATTCTTTTTGGGACGCGTGTATCCGGCATTCTCTGTACAAGCCGAGCACATCTCAGCCTGAGGAGTCTCATATGTGTTGAGATGCTAGGTGCCTTATATATATCATACAATTCTGTATTGTGCCGGATGCGCCACTGTTCACCCTCTTTCACGGGTCCACATATTCTTCTCAGCACTTTTCTTTCCAAAGTATCCAGCATTTCAGCCATCTTTACTGTCAGTGTCAGCGCCTCACATCCATATGTCAATACAGTTCTAACAATGGTCTTATATATGGTTAATTTGGTTTTTCTGTGGACACTACGTGACTTAAACACTGGCAGCAAAGAGAAGTATCTTTTGTTGGCTGCTGTGATTCTCCTTCTGATTTCTGCTGGATCCTCATTATTCTCTGTCAGACTGGAGCCCAGGTAGGTGAATTGGTCGACCACTTCGTATGAGTAGTTGTCTTTGAATTGTGAACTACTTCTGATTCTGTGTGAAGGGTTCCTGCTCTGTATCATCATTGTCGTTTTGTTGACATTAACCTGCAGTCCTACTTCCCGTGCTGCTGTTTCTAAAGGATTGAAGACCTCCTTAATGGCTGAAATTGATCTACCGACAATGTTAATGTCCAGTTACGTTTTAATTATTGTAAAATAATTCAATGATTTTTATGCACCCCGCCTACTGTAAATATCTTGTCAGCAATAAATTAATTGTAAATCAATATTATTATACAATAAAACAATAAGTAATCATAAAAATCACACAAGAATATAAAAATATGCATATTCTGATCTATGGTACAAGAGTTGATGAATCATATAAAAACGGAAAACACTTGGAAAGTTTTGACGTAGTGATAACAGGCTCCAATATAATAAGGGAATCCAAGAAGGCGCTGCAAAAAAGCGCAATGCCTTTGCACGATGATATCGTTTCTCACCCGGCATGCCGCTTAAAGTCTCGAAAACCCTTCTGGACAAAAGGAGATCACCTCTCACCCCAGAAAATAGGTGGAAGCTTAAGTGGCATTGGAGGTTATCCACCACTTACCCGCCCTGGTATAAGTAACAGATGGTTACTCCTTCAAGGCTCTCGCAAGGACTCTAATTTTTTTGAAAGAACGAAGCTACATTTAGTTTAGAACGAATTTATTTATTTATTTATTTATTTATTAACGCCCTCTTTCGGGGCTTTTACCACCAATATCCAATATCCCTGCATACGTTGTTAGCAAGCAGTATGTAAGTGCTTAGATGGACATACATGATACAATATTATGTGTTAGTATGACAGAATATAGACAAGACAATGGGACAGGTTGGTGAAAGTCCACGAGGTGGTAAGCGCTGGGTGAGTGTATCCATCATATTCTACAAGCGCCTGTTTGGGAGGAAGACATAGTACATAAATAATAAGGGCATGGCAAACGGTTTGGAGTCCTCTCCAATCGATTGGCAGTCCCAGCAAGAATACGCATGACGTTCGGTCTAGCCGTGAACCACACTCAGCTTCCGCGCCCCTTAGCCGGTTCCTCGGTGATGCCTCAAAGAAAAGTAAATGGGAGATTGGGGTAAAATGCCCGACGACCCTACGGAATTCAGCGTCGAGTAGCCGGAGGCCAGGCGAAGGAGAGCCGAGGTCGCCTCCCAGCTTGAGTGGCAATCGGCCAACGTCAAAAACGCCCATCAACACCCCACTGAGAGACAGCCTGGGTTCTCATTGCCTCGCAAACTCTGGACCGCCATCAATAGAATAAGGTGCTCCCATAGCCGTTGGGCTCATGATGCATAGATGGTGTGTGAATGCGGTGCTGTGCAGACCACCGAACATGTGGTCAATTCGCTCCATTCATTCCCCGGGGGGATTGATGAGGTCCACATGGCAACGCTGGCTCGCAGACCTAGATGTCCCCCTCTGACCCGCCCACCATACGAAAGAAGAAGAATATAATAATAAAAAAATATTTAAATTATTTATCAGTTTAAACCAGTATGTAATATATATCAAACATTTAAAAGTTAACCTAAGCTTTAAATATCAGGGAAGGGGTGCCCAGGTCCATAGGGTGAGGTTTTTCCATGTCTTGGCAGCGGACGCGTTTGCCCATCTACTGTGTGGCGAGCCGTATCAGGAGAGACTGGTTGATGGTGACCTTTTGAACTCTCTTGACGAACTATCTTGTTCCATTGCCTCGCACCATAGTGGGAAGAATGGATTCACACGTGCTTCACTCCTGGACACACTGACCCCTAGATTCCTACCCACCCCTCAAACTTCGCAGAACTCTTTTCTTCGCAGAACTTCATTCATTCGTTTTCCTAAAAAGACCCTCTACAAGATTCCAAAGATGACTTAGGCCCTGAGGGATTTATTTTTCCAGTAACTAACTAAAACCATCAGGCTGTTTCCGGCATGGGTACGCAGAAAGGTTAGACCGCCATAAAAATACGTCTTAGTACAAATCCCTTGCTCATTCACACTCAAGAATCATTGCAGGCATCAACTCTTCTGTTTTTCTGTAAATGTGTGATTCACTTAAGGCGCCGCATCCCTGCTCAAAAAGGAGAAGATGGAGAGATATGTAATTACGAATGTTAGATTGAGCTCACTAATATTTTAAATGGTAAAATTGAAGCAAAAATTGTGAAAATGTTTAATAAAACACGATTTCTTTAAAATAGAGCAAACATCTCGTGGAAGGCGTCTTATATATATCATTTAAAGAAACATTGTGATTTTTTTTTATAACTGTAACTTGAAAAAATAAGTTTAATGAACGTGTTTATAATAATTTTTTCTATCGAGGGAATTTCATATAATTTGCGTTTCGGCGTGGAACGCGCCTAAATATTAACTTAAAAAATAACATATATTTTTTAAGAGCTTAAAAACTTCAAATATTTAAGCGAAATGTGTAAGAAATCGGTAGAAATTCGGATAGCGGCGCCTTAATCGTGCCATCTCTACCTAGGGCGTCCCCGACTTCTTGCATCTTCCGCGTTATATAATATGCTCCTTTCACTCCTTTCTGTGATACATGTCCAGACCATCTAAGATTTCCCTTTTTTAATCTTATCTAATAGGCTTTTAACTAATAATATGTATGTTTTTCTTTTTACAGTTGAAATCCTGAGAAATGCAGCATTAAAAGGCTTTATTCCAAAAATTTGTATAAAAATTCACAACTGTGCAACTGTCAAAATTGACGTTTGCATAAAGCGCGCCAAAAACCAAACCGCGCGAAAATTTCGCGCATTTTCCGTCACCGGTGACGTTTAACGCTCTGCTTTTCGGGCTCGGCCGATAGGCGGCTAATGGCAGCTGGGCTGGCTCTGGAAGATAGGGCGGCACAGACCACTCTGTATCAGCCCGTGCTCCAAGCAGAACGGAGGTACAACATGGAAGCCGGACAGAAATGGCGCCAATACATGGCAGCCGGGGCAGGTACGTCACATTCTCATTTAAATACAACTGTCAGATTTGACAGCTGTCAAAAAGTGATGCATTTGAAAAGTGTTCTTATTGTTGATGTTTAAAAATTTAATAATATCGAGCAGGTACTTGCATACGACAGATTTAAATTTATTTAAAACAGTCAGATTAAGACGGAATGAGTTCGAAAAGTGATACATTTGAAAAGTGTTCTTATTGTAGATGTTTAAAAATTTAATAATATCGGGTAGGTACTTGTATACGACAGATTTAAATTTATTTAAAACAGTCAGATTAAGACGGAATGAGTTCGAAAAGTGATACATTTGAAAAGTGTTCTTATTGTAAATTTATTTAAAACAGTCTGATTTAGACGGAATGAGTTCGAAAAATGAAACATTTGAAAAGTGTTCTTATTGTAGATGTTTAAAATGTTTAATAATATCAGGTAGGTAGGTACTTTTATAGGTCAGATTTAAATTTATTTAAAACACTCGGATTTAAACGGGATGAGTTCGAAAAGTGATGTATTTGAAAAGTGTTCTTATTTGGTTCTCTCTTATATGATAAATAAAAAATAGTAATTTCGGTTGTCTGTGCATCATCCATCATGCATGACTCTGGTTCAATGAACTCGAATTTGCTGTTAATTTAAGTGTCATTTTCAAAATTGGAACTGATTCTGTGAAGAAATCAGGGAAACAATAAAGTACCTACCCATTGATAGACTATCCCGGCTGATTTTTCACGGGTCTGCTCTATTACTTTACTAAACAACATTAGACAACTGCTGTTAAAAAACTTATTATTGAGTTATAAAAGTGTTAGTATTAAAAGATTCCGAAATAAGCGTTCTATACATATGTTTTCGGAATATATTTTAACTTAACAATGTTAGACAACAGCTGTTAAAAAAATTATTCTTGAGTTATAAAGTGTTCGTATTAATAGATTCCGAAATGAGTGTTCTTAATATAATATCGGAATACATACAGATTCAACTAAACTAGACAACAGCTGTTATAAAATGTTATTATTGAGTGTTGAGTATTCGTATTAAAATATACCGAAATGAGTGTTCTTAATATAATATCGGAATATACATATTTAAGTAAACAAAGTTAGATAACAGCTGTTTATAAATTATTATTGAGTTTAATTATAAACTTTTCGTGATGTTAAAATATATAGTGAAATTAAATGTTCTTATTATTAAATGTCGGGTTAATTTTAAAGCAAACAGTTACTTCTTATAATGTTACAGGTGAACGGTGTTACTTTCATTGCTAAATCATTTTTTTATCAACGATAACAAAACACGTGTTACTAAAAAAATATATTTCTGTGAAATTGGAAATTGTTGTCAAAAAAGTGTATTTGATTGATAAGGTGTTCTGATATGAAAATATCTCAAAGAAAACAGTTGCTCGTGGCTGATGATTGTTTCTTTATTTATTAATAATATTTATTAACGAATTCTTTAAGTAGATATTGAAACATTTACAAAAAAGTTTATTTTTATTTGATTGATTGGTGTTCCTTTAGTAAATTTAATAATAGTTATTGGCGAGAACATCTTTTTAAGCCGGAATAATTTTTAATTTTTAGTTGTACCTATTATACTTCGACTAAGAATTACCAATATAATCTTTATTTTCTTAATGCATTTAGAGGCTGCTGTTGACCTGACAGTTGATCCGCCGAGAGTTGGTCCCCCTAAAATAATAATATTTATTATAAAATTATAATTTTTTTTGCATTAATTATCAATTTCAAAAGTTAAATCGATTTTAAAAATACCCTTCATAATAAGTTGGTATGAATATCAAACGAATTTATTTATATACAGTGTCGATTTTTGTACTTATGCGCTGGTATACACAAACACAAGAGTCCCAACTGTTCCCAACTGCAGCCAGTGAGACTATGGCATCCCCAATTTTGGTATGGTGCGATGCTGAAGGTAGTGGGGAAGAGAAGTAGATGTGGAAAATGTACCTGGCTATTCATATATAGTCATCAAACACGGCTAAAGTCATTTCAAGTAACGTTACAATTCTGAATGAATACTGACGAATTTTGGGGATGCCATAGTCTCACTGGCTCGAGACGGTTGGGAGCAGTTGGGACTCTTGTGTTATATTCAGATATAAAAGTTATATTATATGCAAGTAGGAATCTTTAGCTTTTTTTTGCTAAACCGACTGCACGTATAAGTATGTCGTATTTTGTGATTTTTCGGAGAGTCGAAATTATTAGTAAAAATATTTTTACAGCACATTTTCACTTAAGATACCTTCAGATATAAGTATATCGACTTTGGTTGTACGGCCGTATATCCTTTTTGTATACTTACTTGAAGAAAACATCTTCTTTTGAACAAAAAAAAAACTTTCGGCCGGACCAATTGTCGCCGGACCAAATGTCGGCCGGACGAACTGTCGGCCGGATCAACTGTCGCCGGACCGATCATCGGGTCACCACACAGTATACCGAGAATATTAGATACAAAGAATATAGATTTATACTAGATGCATTTGAATGAAAAAATGTTTTACACTATGTTATTCGGCGGTACATCCTCTCTGCACATCCCTACGGGGTCACTTAGTTATATTTTATGAAATTAGGTATGCCCATAGACATCCAAATTTAATAGATGAGAACATACAGATGAAGGGAAAAATCAACTATGGCGGTACGAAGAGGGGGGAGATGACTGTGATTCGTTAAAAAATCAATCTGACAGTATATAGGCATTTCGCATTATAATATCACCATTTAGTTCTTAAAAGTAAAATCTGCTTTTGAATGAATAGACCTTTTTACGTGGGAGCGCGAATTCGCAAGTAAAGTTCGCATCTTTTCACTAACGAATATTTTGTTGCCGTATTTAGCTAAGACACTTTTACAAATGTTTCTTAATTTACTTACCCCCTGTAACCAGCGACGAGCACACTGGAGAACCGCCCACATTCGTTATGATCGACATATTTTAGGGTGTAATGTATAGCACAAGCTAGCATTTTTGCCGTGTTATTTCGTAAAATGTACGATGCGAGCTCGACGCTGGTCTGGACAAGAATGATGACGTCACATTTTTTCCCTGTATATATTCATATGTCTATGGGTATACCGTATTTTCCTTAAACCGGCTGCATATTGTACATAACTGTCGGCGAACGAACTGCCTTGGAACCGTGGCTGCTACCATATGTATGAATCTTCCCAAACTAAATGCAATCTAGGTGGTGTCTTGGATAAATATACAGATTTTTATTTTATTGTGCAAGGACGGGGGTAGGGTCGAATTAGCGCATTGATTAGAGCAGAGCCCCAGCAAGGCTAAGGCCCTGTGTTCAATTTCTAGATGCGATCTTATCTTTTTCTGATTTTTCTTTTTGGAATTTTCATTTTAGAGTCGCTTATATTGTCTTCAATGATTACACATATCTTTTAAAGTGTGAATATAGTTCGTAAATACGTCGCCACTTCATCAAGTGTACTAAGAAATATGAATCATGTAATAAATAGTCTCATGTCAAAACAATTCAAAAAAGGACAGTTATTTTCTTCTTTGACAATAATTGCCTAGTGTGTTCGGATAATTATTGCACGTGTGATACAGTACACTTTCTTATGTTATCAGTTATCAGCGTTGCGATTTGAAATGAATTAATGCATATCTGGGTATTTAAAATCGATTAATCGGATCAATTTTTCAGTTAATCCAATGGATTTAAATTATTTTCAGAAAAGGAAGAGGTGCAACGTATTATTTGAATTAATTCGTTCATTTTCTTTAGTTTATTCATAAAAAACTTGAAACTGATGATTTTTATGGACCTTTGGGCAAATTAGGGTATAGTTTAAATATTTTATCCAGGTCTGACAACTTACAGATCTTGCCCACGTCTGTAAACCGGATGCGTGTGGCGGAGGTATTTAAATAACCACTCTTGATTTAACGCGATTCAAAATATATTTACATCGGAAACTTTTATGTTACAATAATTTGTACAAGTTTAATATTATTTTGGCTTAGAGGTAAAGCAGGTAGAGAGGGCGAACACTAGAACCGGAATGAATTTGCAAATGAAATGCGTTGTCACGCACCTAGCTCGAGAGTGGTTACCGGTGATACCACAGTGCAAAATTGGACAAAAATAATATTTTATGGTTGTTCGCTGCCTCTACAGACCTTTTTTTTAAACAACCTTATTTCTAATTCCGTCGAAATTATTGAAATATCACTTCGATTTAACTAAATTGGTAAAAATAAACAATTATTTGCGTTGGGGGAGATAGAGAAACTTGCACAAAATAGGTTATTAGGTTCTTAGTTTGGGTTATTTAAATAGTTTGGACATATTGAGATTGGATTAACCATCATACTAACAAAATTAAACTTGGCAAAAATATCAATGACTTGTGATGCAAATTTTAAACTTGAACAAACTTTTTTTTAATATAATACAACTAGTTTTTTTATAATACTTACAGTAAAAAAGTTTCGACTTTAAGCTACGGTCTTACGCATCGAACGGCACGACCTATTAATGGACAAGCTAGTAGCCAATTTCAGAGAAATGCTTAAGTGTGCACGTGAGTGCCACCAAAAAGTTCATAGAATGCATTGTCATCGATAACGAATATATCTGCCGAGTTTCAGCTTGATCAGATGTCGGGAAGTAGTTAATTTTCATTTCCAAAATTTGTATTCGTTCAAGAAAACAAAACGGAAAATCAAAAAAAAGTGTTTAAAAATGGAATTCTGAAGAATCTTTTACCATTTCCCCAGAAGTTTGTTTCTTATAGTTACAACAACAATATCTTGTTTTTCTTGTTTCTTGTTGAAACAAATTGGTATAATAATTTCTGAACTAAGTAAGCGGAGTACGAACATTTTAACAGAATTATTCTGCTATTGTTTTTGTTCCGAATTTAAGTATCATTTTGTTTTGCAAGACAAATTTAAAATTAAAAATAATTTATTTCTTTATGAGTTGAATCTTTTGTGACAAAAATAACTACTTTGGAATCATTTACGTAGCCAAGTTTTAAACCATTATAGATGTGTTTTCGTAAAAATGCAATGATGTTGTAGTAATTCTTTGTTATTTTGTTCGTGGATAAAAGTTTTTTACGATGTGTTTTTATACAGTTTTGTTGATTATTGACTTCATTTTAATATTTGCACTGTTTTTATACATTTCAAACCTCCGTAGTTCATTTTGAAGTTGACAATACAAACAGAAAATATATTTTTTTATAATACGTATTTGTATAATAAATCAATTACTTTATTAAATACTAGCTGGTTCCCGGCATGCGTTGCAATGCCATATTCAACGAAATACATTGTTTCTCCCTGAATCACTTTTCCCGTGCGTGGGGATATATATGTTATTCTGATGTATGAGCTATATTATTGTAAAGTTTCATTAAAATCCATTCAGTAGTTTTTGCGTGAAAGTATAACAAACACACGTACATCCATACAAACTTTCGCGTTTATAATATTAGTAAGAGTTTTCAGATTAATTCTAAAACTCCTTTTATTTAAAAAAATATATTAAATTTAAATACGTAATTACAGAATGGTCTAACCACAGTTAGAAAATAACCTTTTAATCCGAAACAGCTGTCACAATAATAAAAAAGCGAAAATACTTGCAGAACTAAATCTAACTATAGCATTATTAAATTAAATTTAAAAAAAAACTTTACTATTTTTATAACCATGAAATGTAATTAATTTATTACGATAGAACGGTTTCGCTTAACACAAGCATCATCAGGGTAAAAAATTAAACTAATTTAAAAAAATGCATTGCGTGTGACAAATTTAGAGGTACATAATATAAAGAAAGTTGTTAAAATAAAAGCCATATCAAACTAGAAAATGACTGCTTTCAACCAAAACGAAATAATTAAATTGATATGGTTATTTATAGAGCCTAGAAACGTAGGTAGCTACATTTTTTGTAATGGTTTTACAAAGCACGAGGTCATAGGCGGATTTAGGGAAGGGGTACGGGGGCACGTGCCCCCCCCCCCCCCCCCAGACGGTATTTTTGGATACTGTGGAGATTCCATCACAGTACATACAAGCAGAAACTGTCTTTATTAAACATTTAATTTTTCTATTGTTTTGACACTTTCATAAATCTTCCTATATATATACTTGAACTTGTAACCGTCCGCCCCTTGTGCCCCCCCCCCTAGAAACAAATCCTGGATCCGCCCTTGCACGAGGTAAATTCATAAATCATTTTTTTATAACCAAAGTTACCGATTTCTATCAATTTACCAACTTATAAACCGACAATAAAATTGTATTGGACACTGTTTATATTATTATTTTACAATTCTTTTGTATTACACTTAACCAATAATTCATGGTCACTAAACCAACGAATTAAAATATTCGTTTAGATCTTTTTCGTACTAATTTTAACCTTCGTTAAAAAAATTGAAGATTAATCTTGAAATAATATAAAAATGTTAGTATATTTCGCATACGTATTTTAGTGACAGTTTTCGGTGTTTGATGTTGCATATTTTTTATCAAATTGATTTTCAATTAAATGTTTAAATTTTTTTTTGTATATCACAGAGATTTCGGTTAGGTTAGGTTAGGATTAATTTAGTATCGTCAATAATAGAATATTCATAATTTCAGCTTGTACATTCCTCTTATCTTACTTGTCGAGTAGTTAGTTACTCAGAGGTTGTGAAATACCCTTATTTCTAGCTATGTAAGAAAATTTTGTAGAAACAAATAAATTTAATAACAGTTATTTCGTTCTTTAGTTTTTCGGCTGCTAGCACGGTTCCTGTTCACAGAAAATATGCATTTGTATATATTTTCTACGAATCTTGGGCTGCTAGTATTTGTGGATATTTTGTTGTTTATTTTAGAGCATTATTGAATTTTGGCAAAGCTTTCTAGATCCAAATACACAATTGGAATGGTACCTACGTGCGGAATTTAAATTTAATTCCCGTATTTATAATTAACCGTTTTATTTGTGCTTTTTCGTCCTAATATTTGGGGTTAATGAATTGGACAGTTTCTTCAACAACTCTATTTTGAATCTTGTTATTATATATAGTATGTCTGGCAACTGGCCTGGACGTATCTGGCATCTTGTTGTTTGTTGTTATTGTTGGAGATTTTTTATGCCTATCTCGGAATTGTGCATTTACTTAAAAAAATAGTAAAAGGTACACACGTGCAGATTTCCTTAACAGAGTTTTCAATTACATTCTTTATTTAACCATTGGACAGTTTCTTCAAAAACTCTTTTCTTTATTTTGTTATGTTCTGACAACCGGCTGGAAACTTTTTGGCATCATGCGGTTTGTTTATTGTTATATATAAAATTACGTTACCGTCTTCTTCTTCTTTTCTTGCGCCTTACGACAAGTAATTGGTCAGCGAATTGGCTTATTTTCTTCAACATTGTTATTCTCATTGTTCATTTGGCAGCTACCTCTGGTCTGGAGCCCAAAAATACCTAAAAAAAACCTCGACGCTATGGAGAAACGGGCGGTCCGTTTTATTGATTCTCCCGTCTTAACAAATTGATTGCAATCTTTAGAGAACAGGCGTCGGGTGAGAATGCTGTCCTTGTTCTACCGGTATATCAATGGACGATGCTCCGAGGAACTAGCGTCATTGATCCCCTCGGCACCGGTGCATAGACGGGAAACACGCCAAACGCGCGCTCAACATGTGAACCTACACAGTTGATATTTGTCATACGCGAACGGGTCGCTTCTACTACTCGTTCTTAAGGACGACATCTCGGCTGTGGAACGATTTGCCGGCCTCTATATTTCATTCTGCCGACAAAATGGGTCTCTTCATGTTCACTACTTCCTCTCCTCAAAAATAGCCTCCACACACCATCTTTAAAGATGACATAGGCCCTGAGAGAAATTATTTTCCTCAGGGCCTCCTGTGTGGAGTTAATCGATCTTCTGTCAGAAATTGATCTTCTGTCTTACTGCAGTGATTAGACGATTTAGTAGTGCCGAAATAATTATTTGACGAAAAATCTCCACGACGAAATTTAAAAATAATGTTGTCATAATACGATAATGCATTGAAAGCATTCATAAGATTTTATTGTTTTTAAGAATAGTAATAAAATTATTTAGATTTTTCCTCAATCAGAAATTAAATGCTTTATCAATATAATAAGTATCATTTCAGTCGGTTTCAACCAGTTTTTAAAGCATTGAGTTTAGATTTTAATTAAAACTAATATTAATTCAATTTTGCTTGACAATTTGATGTTCAATTAATTTACTAAAAATAGTAATAAAACTTGGCTACTTATTTTTATTGCCTAATCCTTTAAAATAACACCTCAGGGTCTTCAAGGACGTATGGGGCGAGGTTGGGTGAAGTAATGTAAGATATTTTCAGAGGGAATCTCTAAGTACCAATCAATACAATTTTATTAGAATCCCTTCAAAATTGGCCAATTTCCAAGAAAATCAGTAGTTTCCAGATAAAATCTATGAATTTTCGTGAGTACGATTCAATAAGTCAAATGGTTTATTATCTATAAATATTTTACTTCTTATCGTTTTGCGTTAATTTTCGAATTAAATACCTATGTACATCAATATTTTAATCCATTTTAATTCTTTAAGTCTAATGGGACCGTGTTATGCAGAAACCATTTAACCCAAATATGCAAAAATGAATTTTTGATCAATCCTTCATCCTTTATTAATAACTAGCTGGTCCCGGCATGCGTTGGTATGCCATTTAATAAAGAAATTGTTTCTCACTGAGTGTCCTTTCCCATTCGTCTCGTTCCCCTTCCGCCTCCCCTTCTTCTCCTGCGTCCTCTTCCCCTCTCTCGTTCCCATTCCGTCACCTCCACCTTCCCTCTCCCCACTCCACTCCCCCTCCTCTTCCCCCGTACCGTGAACCCCCCTCCCGAATTCCCCTCCCCATCTCTCCCTCCCTCCCGCTTTTCCCCTCCCCCCTCCCCCCCTCCCATTCCCCCTTCCCCACACCTCCCCCACTCACCCCTCCACCCTCCCCCCCTCCCCCCCATTCTCCCTTTTCCCCCCTCACTCATCTCTCCCTCCCTCCCGCTTTCCATACATTCAGTTTTCAAACCTCGCGTGCCAACAATAGCATTTTTTTATACAAATTTTATAATGCCAGAGCTCACCGGAAGTTTTATAAAAACCTTGTCCTGACAATAACGAACACACAAAAAAAAGAATTTTCCAATTTGGTTCAGTCGTTCGAAAGTTATGCGCTTAGCAACACATTCAGCGATTCATTTTTATATATAAAGAAGATGATATTTTCATTTACTGAAGACAATCAACATAAATGTACAACATTAGGAATATTCCAGCTTTCATTAAATCTTCAATCAATTTTACATTAAAAAATATCGATCGTCCAGTTGATTAGTCAGACATTTCCTAATGTTAAGTTTTGTAAGTCTGTGTTTTACATATTAAATATGCTATAAAATAACACCAGGAAGCATAACGGTCTGGTACATTAATAAAGATATTGTCATATATATAGATAGCAGCCAATAATGCGTGCGTTAAAAAAATGAAGATAATGTTGGTAGTTCTTAATCGAAGTACGATACAGTTGAAAAGTGACCAAATTGGATAAATACATCTTAGCTCAGTTGGTAGAGCATTTGCCATGTAAGCAGAGGTTCTTGGGTTCGAGTCCCAGAGGTGCCAATATATTTTTCTGTCTCTAGATTTTCGATTGATCTTCGCGTATATTGCCTTCATTTAATTAAATATTACAATTTCTGATTTTACTCATAAAGTTAAAAATAAAAATAAATATTCACTCTAGACTTGCACAAAAGTCAATAGATGTCGCATATTAAAAATAAAGAGGATAAAAATTTATCCAGACACTATCTAGATTGCATTTAGTTCAGATTTACATCTTGCAATCATATATAAAGATGGCAGCCAATAATATGTGCTTTAAAAAAATGAAGATAATGTTGATAGTCGAAGTGTGATACAGTTGAAAAGTGACCGAATTGGATATAGACACCTTAGCTCAGTTGGTAGAGCATTTTCCATGTAAGCCGAGCGTCCTGGGTTCGAGTCCGATTTTTCTGTCTCTAAATTTTCGATTGAGCTTCGCTAATAATGTCTTCATTTAATTTTTTTTTTTAATTCCGCAAATATTCAAATGCGATTATCTCTGCTTGCCATTATATTGTTGGTTAGATAGTTTCAGCATAACGTTGTTCATTTGATTAATTTGATTAATTTATAACTCTTTTGAATATTCTTATGAAGTATAATTTATGACCAAAAAAATCTTATTAAAACTTCGATCAGCGTTGTCTTATTTTTTTTTATCTCATTGTGTCTTATTAATAATATAGAAAAAAAATCTTATCCTTAGATAAGATTTTTTCATTATTATCGTTTGATAAAGTAGTCATTGGACAATAATCGGATACTCTAAAAATTTCCAACAAATACAAAACACTCACACGGCCCTTGACATTCTAAAAATGATGATAATAAATGGCAATAAATAAATAAATAAAATAATTAATGGCATACTTATTTTTTTACTATTTTCTAGTTTAATTTGTAAAACTCTATTGTATTTTAAACTTGCAACCGGCATGCGTTGCAATGCCACTCAAAGAAAGAAAGGGTTTGACTTTTAATTCTGTTTATTGAGGTAGTTTTGGATATTCAATATTTTTTTGTTTTTTCTATGCGTGAGCAGGCCACATACAGCTGTCCGTGTGAGAAGCATGGATTTTCCAAATTTAACCCTGCTATCCCCTACCGCTACTTTTTTTTTTTTACGTTAACTCCACGCAGGAGGCCCTGAGGAAAATAATTTCCCTCAGGGTCTATGTCATCTGGGATGCTGTGTGGAGGGTTTTTTTGAGGAGAGGAAGGAATGAACATTGGTCTTGAAGAGACCCATGTTGTAGGAAGGAGGAAACACAGAGGCCGGTAAATCATTCCACAGCCGAGCTGTTGAACACAAGAACGAGTCGAAGAAACGACCCGTTCTCATGTGGCAAATGTCAACCGTGTACAAATGTTGGGCCTATGTCGCTTTTGTATTCCCTATCTCTCCCTCACCCCCACCCCTCCCTGCTGCTAAACTATATGAAAAACACATTTTTCTTCGCGCGCCACCTGTAGTAAATTTTGTATATCTACAAATTTCATAGCGTCAGAGCTCAACATTATCAAATCACCAAAGTTTCATCGCAATCGGATGAATGGTTTGAGAACGCGTTAGGGACATACAAAGAAACATTAATTTTTATATATTGGGAAGATTAGCGAATACCCGGCATGCGTTGCAATGCCATTCAAAGAAAGAAATAGTTTCTCCGCCTGCGACCCTCTCCCGCGTACC
This sequence comes from Limnephilus marmoratus, assembly GCA_917880885.1. Taxonomy (NCBI): domain Eukaryota; kingdom Metazoa; phylum Arthropoda; class Insecta; order Trichoptera; family Limnephilidae; genus Limnephilus; species Limnephilus marmoratus. The sequence goes on from OU862926.1 coordinate 35,254,247, forward strand.
CCTTCCTCCTTCCCCGCCTTCCCTCCTCCCTCGACCACCCTCATTATTTTCCGTCCCCATCCAGATTTCCCTCCCTATCCCTCCTTCACTTCCCGCCGCCAAATTATATGAAATACACACAATTTTCAAACAACTCGAGCCAAATATATCAATATCTTTAAATTGAGCGCAACCTATTGTAATTTTTTTATGCAAATTTCATAATGCCAGAGCTCACCATCATATACAGATACCTTCGCGGGAGCCAAAGTTTCATTGCAATCGGATGAATAATGTAATCATTTTTTTCCAAAATGGCTTAAACTTTCATTTTTATATAAATACTAGCTGACCCGGAAAACGTTGTTCTATCGTATAAATTATTTCTAGTGAATATTTGGTTGTTAAATAAAAAAATAACGAATGTATTGTAAGTGTGTGGAGATAGGATTTACGACAGAAAGAGGAATGGAGCGCTGTAGACGATGACCGCCGATAAAAACAAAAAAAAACCCCAACCATTCATTTTCTTAATTCAATGTATTTCATTAAAGTAACGGACACATTCATTGTTTGATCTCTTAAAAGTTAAATGTAAAGTGAAGTATATTTTTCATCCTAAAGTTGGAAAATGAAATAAAGAAAATCAATATTAATTTCGAAGAGCAACTGAGTGTACGATATTTTTTGTCACTCCGTCTTTAGCCAACACAAATAAGCTCGATGGTTTGCCCACGCGAGCCGATGAGGCCGACGTAGCGCCATCTGTCATTCAACAACATAAATAATTTCGTTCTGTTCTAAATACGATCGACGGTTAAATTTGCTCATACAAAAATACTAAAATCGCGATCAAAAAATGGGAGGGTGGGGATAGAAGGGTGAAAATTTGAGGTATTTTTAAGCCAAATAAAGAAAAAAATACGTAAAACATTTTTTGTGAAAAAAAATAATTAATTTTTTTCTGGATAAGGACACCCTAATCACCTAGCGCTTTGAAAAATACTTTACAACGTATTCTCATACCTACCAAATATACATAAAAATCGGTCTAGCCTTTTCGGAAAAGTGCGACCACAAACACCATGCCACGAGATTTATATATATATTGATAAAAACTGAGTTAGCAGATTTTTTTTTTTAAAAACCCCTCAGAAAATCGCCAATTTGCACTTTAAATGTCTTAAACGAAATGACATTTTACGAAAACTTTGTGTTATTACCGTTTCACAATTAATGCTCTATAAATGAAACATTTCTGAACGTAGCCGAATAGTAATAACTGTTTTAGACAGATTACAAAATAAGCTTTCGAATTATTATATTATAAATAAATATTAATATTTGTAAATATTAAAATTTAGAATGCAAACATTAAAAAAAATGTCAAAATGACTCACGTGATGTATTTATGTAAAAACGGTACTAAAATCACAGATTATGTAAACAACAATACTTATTCTATTGTATAAATGTGTAATAAACATTTTTGTCACCTCACTTTTCAATCATTTCATATAAAAATGTTTAATAAAAATTAACAATGTCGGGAGCGGGCGACCCGCCCGTGGGAAATTTGGCGGGATAAATCATCTGTCAGACTGCGCGTCTGACAGAATGTTCTTTTTAGGTATTTCTATGGACAACTTGAATAGAGATGTGCAGCATGATTCACTATCGACCTTTCACTTTTTATTTTACGGATGTAACTAAAACAATAACGGAGTTATAACGGTTTCTATGGAGACACACGCGTTGACGAGTAAACACGCTTATTGTACTTGACTGCTATCGTTATTTTAACGTGTATACTTGCTTACGTTGCTGAGGGGTTTTAAATCGTTCATTTAACTACCTATATATAAGTAAACCGTTTTTACATGAAATAATAAAGGCAAATTATAATTCTGCATTTTCAAGGACAGTTTGTAATAAAACAGAAACAAGAAAATTTCTATACTACACATCAATTTGTTCCAATCATACCTATCTATTCCAATTCTATTATCCGTAATTTAATAACAACGTATTGTCTAATAATTATTGATTACATAATCAGTGATCACCGCCAATAATGTTTGTAGTTTTAGTATTAAATTGTTTGTCGATAAATATTTACGCCTATTGTTCATTGTATGATAACTTAAATTGCAACGTGTACCTACGTATTTAATAATACGTATTTTATTTTTAATCGCGTAAATACTTTGAGAGTTCTTCTATTATGTTTGCTACGATATTTTTTCGATTTTTTTTAACTTTAGCTTCACACAGGAGACCCTGAGGAAAATAATTTAATTTCCCTCAGGGCCTATGTCATATGCTGTGTGGAAGGTCTTTTAGAGGAGAGGAAGGAATGAACATTGATCTTGAAGAGACCCATGTTGTAGGAAGGAGGAAACACAAAGGCCGGCAAATCGTTCCACTGCCGAGCTGTTGAACACAAGAACGAGTCGAAGAAGCGACCCGTTCTCATGTAACAAATGTTACCATGTACATATGTTGGGCAAGCGTTTTGCGTGTTTCCTGACTATCGATGCCGAAGGGATCAATGACGCTAGTTCCTCGGAGCATCTTCCATTTAATACCGGTAGGACAAGGATAGCATTCTCACCAGACGCCTGTACTCTAAAGATTGCAATCTATCTGTTAAGGTGGGAGAATTTCTGCACAGAGTCGAGAGTATTTTTCAGGTATTTTGGAGCTCCACACCAGAGATGGCTGCCAAATTCAACCGTTGGGCGCACTTGTGATTTGTACAGGGTCCCAGTTTTTGAGGGTCTGTTCGGAAGATTGCTTCCGTTGAAGGAGACTAGATTTTCATTTCGATGATTTTAGACGTAATCAGACATGATTGGGTCTTTGATACATTAAATTCAAGGAGATTATTTTTATCCCAAGAGAAAACTCTCTCTATGTAACCGATAATTCTTTGCTTCAATGCCCTCCGAGCCGTTGGAGTTTGTGAGTTCCATACTATAATATTATAATTATAATATCCACGGTACAAATATACCATTAACAATGATTCCTTAAGATAGTTGAAATCTGAAAATATTGGATATAAATTTTAAAGGAAATTTTAAATACAAATTATAATGAATAGACTTAGATTAAATTACTATTGATTAAAAAGATTTGACAGCATTGCCTTCTCGTATCTACCTTTCAAGTAGTTAAATAGATCCGCCACACGTATCTATTATGAATCCAGATACTAATATCTACAGCCTGTATGTCGGACGAATATCTACAGCTCATATGTTGAACTAATATCTACGAACTTCAGAGTGTTGACTAATATCTACAGAGCGTAGATTGTATTAATGAATGTAACGTCTTTGGGATTAATCAGCTAAATGTGTCCAATAGTCCGATATTAGGGATTTTTACATACATACTTACATAAATTAAGTTTTTTAAACTGCATACGAAATATTGCGTTATTCCAATATGCTATACATAATTGCAAATCCAACCTCTGCCAGTGCTGTAGATATTCGTCAACACTTTGGTTCTCATAGATATTAATCAACAGTTTGAGCTGTAGATATTCGTCAACACTTTGATTCTCATAGATATTAGTTCGATTTTTTCAGTTTTTGGAATTCCTGTAGATATTAGTAGACGCCTCCTCTATTATTAACTTCATATAAACTAGGTACAAGCGAGTGTTTGAAATACTCAGTCCTAGGAATGTTACAATTAAATAGGATTTTGGAAGCTTACTATTATTATGTCACTGACTGCTGGGTATTTGAGTATCTTGTAATGCTCAAATTTAGGCTATAATATCTTGCAACTTTTATTTTTTAAATTCCCATCCAATTTTGAAGCAAAGATAAAATCAGTAGAGAAGGGAATCCGACACGCATCCTTCAAATTCAATGTAAAGTGTCGTGGCCACTTCACTGTGCAAAAATACATTGTAACAGAAGAATCGGAACCATTCAATAATCAATGTCAGTAATTCTGTAAGGATACGTGACAAAACCTTAATGGTCAACGATAAACACTTGTTAACAATGTGATGTGCATGTTAATATTGTGCAGGAAATTTCTGGAGCAATTTATAAACTTTACGCAGGGTCGCGCAACATGGCAAGCGCCCTCGTACAATATTCTCTTTTTTTTATACAGGGTGTTAAGGGACGTACTTGACTTACTTTAACCAGTGATTCCTGACATTATTTGGAGTTAAAAATGTAAATGAAATTTTGGTCTCCGGTGACATTTTTTATGTTTTTTTTTTTTTTTTTTTTCTACAAAAACATTAAAAAAATGGTAGTTGTTGAACAGTTGGAGGCAGGGTAAGAGGTTGGTCGGACACCCGGCTGAGTGACCAGTGATGACATGCGGAAGAAAATTTGTTTTGTTTGATTTTGAAGAAAAAATTTTTGAAAAAACAAAAAAATTTCGTCAAAAAAAGTCACCGGAGACCAAAATTTCATTTACATTTTTTACTCCAAATAATGTCAGGAATCACTGGTTAAAGTTAGTCAAGTACGTCCCTTAACACCCGTGTATGTGGGTGTCTTTCACGTAGGACTGGCAGAGGGGGTCGGAGAAGGACATCTATGTCTGCGAGTCAGTTACATGAAGTCCAGACAGGAGGCCCTGAGGAAAAAAAATTCCCTGAGGGCCTATGTCATCTTTGGGGATGCTGTGTGGAGGGTTTTTTTAGGGAAAGGAAGGAGAGGAGAGTTCTGGGAAGGAAAAGGGTGTAAGGGGTGGGTAGGAATCTGGGGTTTAGTGTGTCCTGGTCATCAGACCTAGACAAACCTCATCCCATGAACCCGGGCACCCCTGCTAAATCACCAAACGTAGCGAACCACTTGGGGTGACCTATGGCAGAGGTGTTGGTTATCCAATAAAGGTTCCCGGGGCGGCGGTACCCATTCCCGCCTCCCAAATTGTAAAGTAGTTTAGGGCAGATTTAGGTTAGGTGGTTTAGATGGACCCCTGATTTCGAATTGCTGGGGGTCCACGTCAAAAAAAAGGAAGGTCCGCGAGATTTAAATGGGGGTATATTTGAGTGAATCCCCAATTACACCGAGTCATCAACATTCAGGCGTTACGTAAATGACATCTTAATACACCTATCACACATTGTGAATAACTTATTAAATAGTGAAAGTTATACCCATCATTGTAAAACATCGTTGAAAACACAGTGTGCAATTCACACGCGGTAGAAGTGGAAACTTCAGAAAACTAAAGTAGACAAGAGTGGGGAGGCTACGAAGCACCGCACTAATAGGAGACCGATAAGCTACGAAGTACTGCACAACGAGGAGACTGATTATACCATCTCATTCTCTCGCAGGCTAAATCTTGTGTATGTTGTCTCTTTTTTCGTTTCATCAAGTTTCAAATCACAACGGTGTTAAAGAAGTTTTCACTTCAATAAATTTAAGCGAAACGGGAAATAGAACAAGACACAGAATAATAAAAATAGAAGAGGAATCCAGGATCACTTGTCTTACCGGGGAAGCACCTTTTGGTAACACAAGAGATCTTGGGTTCGATCGTTAACTTTTTATTTATCTGTGCTTTGTTCTGTTTCATGTTTTCTTTAGATTATCTCTTCTTCAATAATATTTTAGTTTTTTTTATTGTTTTCCTATGTGTCTGGCTTTCACCCATCCAGAATGTTCTTGACTATCTTTTCAATGGATAGAAAAATGGGATGAGAATTTATTCAGGTATTTATTTATAGTAATTAAACGAAATTCAATATTGGAGTCGAGTTCAGACTTAGAAGAAAAGGAAAGTTTAATGGATGTGAGGCAACTTTAGGTAAGGCTCTTAAGAAAGGAGGACATTTGTATATTGTATATTGTAGAGGGTTAAATAATATAAATTTTGAAACTTTGCCGAATTGTGAACAAAACAATTATTGTGGGTCTATAAACAGTGCAGCCCTGTGGGGTCATTATCGACGGCTAATAAATTGACAAAGAAGAGGAAGTCACCAAATTGTAGATAGGTACACAGAGAAATGAAAGTCTACGAGGAAGAGCTAATTAGCTTTATTGGGTTGATTGACTTTGTTAAACGACTCGTATAGGCGGTAAGGCAACATCTATGTGCAGCTTTTTCCAAAGATGTAATTCTTGCTCTTTAATCCCTCAGACCTCGAGCACATTCTGTCAGATGGTCAGATAATTTCCGCTTTGCAATAACATCCATATAAATGGAATATTTGTGAACCTATCCGAAAACTAAAAACTGTTATTGAAAGGTGTTGAAATACGCTTTCAAATTTTATTATTAGAAATAAACTTTTAATTTTTTATATATAAAATTTTTGAACACAAACCTAACGTTTTTCCTAACTAAAATTTAAATTGAAACGAAAAAGAAAAAAAAAACACATTTTATTAGACAAATGTACGTCGTTATTGTGAAGACCTCAATTTGTTGTCGTTTCATGTAAAAATAATTCATTAAAAATTGATAAATTTTCTTTTTTTTTAAATTGCGGTCGGAAACTTTGGTTTCATATAGTTGTACAATTTATTTTTTCTTTGGTTGAATATGAAATGTCATGTTTTCTCTTTCTTTTCATTTAGAGTTTACATCGTTATTTCGCCACGACAGTAAGGATTCAATTTAGGAGGCGGGAATGGGTACCGCCGCCCCGGGAACCCTTATTGGATGACCAACATCTCTGCCATACGTCACCCCAAGTGGTTTGCTACTTTTGATGATTTGGCAGGGGTGCCCGGGTTCATGGGGTAAGGTTCAATTTGGGAGGCGGGAATGGGTACCGCCGCCCCGGGAACCTTTATTGGATGACCAACATCTCTGCCATAGGTCACCCCAAGTGGTTTGCTACGTTTGGTGATTTGGCAGGGGTGCCCGAGTTCATGGGGTGAGGTTTGTCTAGTTATTGGAGGCAGATGACCAGGACACACTGAACCCCAGATTCCTACCCACTCCATAAACCCTTTTCCTTCCGAAAACTCTCCTCTCCTTCCTTTCCTTAAAAAAACCTCCACACAGCATCCCCAAAGATGACATAGGCCCTGAGGAAAATAATTTCCCTCAGGGCCTCCTGTGTGGAGCTCATTTATAAAAAAAGAAACAACGATTTCCGTGCGACCTATGTAATAGCTTAGAGAACGTACCCATACTACGTGACCAACTTTTTGCAGTTTTTAACGTCACTTCATGTCGTCACTTGTCACTCAGTCGAGTAAGCAACTAAACCCTCACACCGCCCTTGGCTGTCGTATACAAAGATGTTGAAATACAAGTAGTATACGTACTGATGTTTCATGTTTTAAGTTGAAAAAAACATCTTAAAACAATAACGTAGAATAAAAGAACTGTGAAATAGCATGACTTTGAAATCTAATAAAGTAATATAGAGAAAAAAAAAAGATAAAGTGTCTGCTTTCTACCAAAAAAGGGGAAAAATGCACATTTTACTTGCGCACGTCGGAATTTAAACTCGCAATCTCCATTCCGATAGTATCGAAAACACTCAACCATGGAGACTGTAGAGTCTTAGTTCGTAGTAGATTTCAAATAAGGCTTCACCTCGAGCTGCAGACTTCCTTTAGGTTTGCGGAAGAAACTTGAGGAAACCTTCAATCAATTCATCCTTATTGTAATACCTTCTAGAATCTAAATTTAATTATATGTAATTTGTATTCTAATCGTCGCCAATATAACGAAGGATTATTGTGCCAACTATTGTAAGAATAATATTGTATAAGCAATTTCTGAAAACTTAATAATGTCGATCCTAAATAGTACAATCGAATGTCAATTCGTTCAAAGCAATTCATATTTAATTCAAAGCAGGTTCACTGTCAATGACATTATGCAATCTCAATTGGTCTCAAAAAGGAAACAGCAATTTTGCAGACCTAAAACTAACCTAATCTTTTAACCATCAATTAGTACTAGTAACTCGTAATAACAATATTTTTTGAAGTGAAACTTCTTTAGCCCCGGTTTTGATTGGAAACTCGATGAAACGGAAACGACACTAAAAAGAGACACACACAAACTCTCGCAATTAATCCACACCGCTTGCTTGCCATCCACTCGTCCATCACATACAGATTATATATTTCATCCAATTTACACAAAATCTTGACAAATTGTTTTAACCTAAATCTTTCTATAGTATAGTATTTTTTTTATTTTAGTAATTTGTACATTTATTTTTTTGTATTTCTTGGGCACTGATTATGTAACAATTTCTAGACATTTTTGTTTTGAAAAGTTTTATTTTTCGATGTACATTTGTTACTTTAATTTAAAATTTTTTTGCGACCGGTTTCGACACGTCCGTATCATTAACGAGTTAGTTTTAAGTTTGATTGATTAGTTAGTTCTAAGTTTGCTAGTTAATGATACGGACGTGTCGAAACCGGTCGCGAACAAATTTAAAATTAAAGTAACAAATGTACATCGAAAAATAAAACTTTTCAAAACAAAATTGTACATTTAAGTTTACAAATTTCTAATTAATTATAATATTTCATATTCACTATATTTTTTCTAGTTTTATGTAGCTCCTACAATATATCTTGAACTTTCCAATTGGTGTAGACTTTAAAGTTTCTGGTAGTGTGTTATATAACTTCGTTCCCTTGTACGGTAAACTATTCTGCGTATTCGCTTTGTCCTTTTTTGTAGCCTAATTTCCTTGCATGTTATATATGTGAATGTCCTTGCTGTATACAATTTTATTTGAGAAGTATTTTGGTAACATGTTGTTCAATATTTTGTGGATAAATACCATCGTGTTCAAGGTCAGCATCTGTTTCACGGTTAACAAATTTAGTTCCTTTAACATGTTAATTATTTTTGAAAATCTATTTCGTCGAAGTAGTAATCTCATTGCCCTGTTTTGTAACTTATTTTGTTATCTTTCGTTACATAGGAAAAGTACACTTGAGCAGTAGTTGAAGAGTGGAGCAATAATTGAATTGTAAATGGTGATTGCAGTTTATCTAGAAATTTTTGGCCGAATCCTCATCTCATGAATCACTCTATCTATTGGTTAAAACCGCAAGAAAAACCGTTCAGTAGTTTTTGAGTTTATCGCGAACAGACAGACAGACGCGGCGGAGGACTTTAATTTATAACGTGTAGAGATCCCATGATTTTTCACGGATCTGCGCTAGTCATAAATAAATATTTATGTGATATCTAGTTGTTAAGTAATAATTATCTCTATTGGCATTTTAATTGTTTTTAAATGCTGATAAAACTTCATATTATATATGTTTATTACCAGTTGGATGAAAACAATATATTTGACCCTGATAACGAAATAATTCCAGATATTTTATCTTATTCAAAATACACTTTTTTCAATATGTATACATGAGACTCATCGTTATTATGATATTTTTCATTTCTGTCGAGTGACGTTTTTAGATTAATTTTGACAGCGTAATTTTTTTAAAGCATTTCAACAAAAAACATTGACATTATTTTAAAATTGTAAATAAATCATTGTTGACGTTATATTTATATCATTTTTTTTATAATGATTTACCTGCGTTGGGGTTAACTCGTCACATCAATGTCAGAAACAAATAGGTATTACACAAGAATGGGTTGATAGTAGAATTTGATTCATTCAATTTCAAAGTTAATTTTCAAGTTCTATTCAAGTTGGCCCATGTAATTGAAAGGTGAAGAAATACGCTTTCAAACTTTATTATTAGAAATAAACTTTTAATTTTTTATATATAAAATTTTTGAACACAGACATAAAAAGTATTAAAAATGGCTCACCTAACGTTTTTCCTAGCAAAAATTTTATTAGACAAAAACACATTTTATTAGACAAATGTACGTCGTTATTGTGAAGACCTCATTTATTGTCGTTTCATGTAAAAATAATTCATTAAAAATTGATAAAGTTTCTTTTTTTTTAAATTGCGGTTGGAAACTTTGGTTAGTTGTATAATTTATTTTTTCTTTGGTTGAATATGAAATGTGATGTTTTCTCTTTCTTTTCGTTTAGAGTTTACGTCGTTATAATAAAACTTTTCAAAAAAAAAATGTACATTTAAGTTTACAAACTTCTAATTAATTATAATATTTCATATTCACTATATTTTTTCTAGTTTTATGTAGCTCCTACAATACATCTTGAACTTTCCAATTGGTGTAGACTTTAAAGTTTCTGGTAGTGTGTTATATAACTTCATTCCCTTGTACGGTAAACTGTTCTGCGTATTCGCTTTGTCCTTTTTTGTAGCCTAATTTCCTTGCATGTTATAACGTAGAATTTGATTCATTAAATTTCAGAGTTAATTTTCAAGTTCTATTCAAGTTGGCCCATGTTGAAATAATAACAGAACTTTCACAGATTAACTATGAAATTTGATGAATTGTTCAAATTTTGCGAAACAACTGGTGAATGGGGTATTCGACTTTACTGAAGAACCAGCACAGACCCGCGAAAAATCACGATTATTTTTTTACGTGAGCTCCACACAGGAGGCCCTGAGGAAAATAATTTCCCTCAGGGCCTATGTCATCTTTGGGGATGCTGCGTGGAGATTTTTTTTAAGGAAAGGAAGGAGAGGAGAGTTCTGGGAAGGAAAAGGGTTTTAGGTGTGGGTAGGAATTTGGTGCTCAGTGTGTCCTGGTCATCCGCCTCCAAGGCCTAGACAAACCTCAAAGTAGTAAAGTATTAGTAGTACTTGTAGCTTGTCTGAATTCTTCACAAAGTTAGTTTCAATTTTGAAAAAGTCATTTGTAATTAAAACAAATTTGAGTTAATTGAACCAGATTTCACGCAGTACTAACTAATGCACAGCATAGACAACCTTGGTTAAAATTGGTATGTTTGATGATAATTCAGCGAATTGTAAAAATCGCACAATTTTGTGTAACTACTAAAGATTTTCGTTCGTGTTGTTTTTCGACCTAATTTATACATCCATAATATGTAAAATAGAGTGTCTGTAAGTGGCTTTGTTTTTTATACAAATCTAAATTTTTATTCCGAGATTATATTTTGCACATATGACTTTCAAAACACGATATCACTGACTACGTGAGATTTTTGCAGACTTGACTTTCAAAATAAAAAGTTACTGTCTTCGTCTGATTTCGAAAAACTTTGTGTAAAGCCCGGGTAACGCTCGAGACAGCAACTGTAATAAATAGCGAATAACAAAAGCAACACGCTGTTAAAATTTTCTGATGTTCAACAACTAATTACAAATATGATAATAATAATGTTTATTCCAGGATGTTGAGAAGATAGTGCAATCCCACACGTCCCATAAAGTTGTACATATTTACACAACAGATAAAGTAAAAAAGTAAATAGAAAAGAAAAGAAAAAAAAAAATAAAAAGCATAAGCGATAATAGAAATAAAATAAATAATCAATTATAATGTAGGACGTGGTCTGGAGTGAGCTCGGGCCCAGCGCTCGCTCAGGAGTGGCGCTTGGTGCTGGAAGGCTGCGATCACCACTGTGTTATCGGAAGCCATTATCAGACCGGCGAATCCGTGTAGTCCTAGCTCCGTAAACATTGAAGATGCGCTGCTGTATCTTCTGTATCCAAATATAATTCTGCAAGCATCATTATATTGGATCCGGAGTCGTTCTATTGAGCTGGTTCGGTAGTGACACCATGTTTCACATGTATATAGGCTAGTGCATTGAACAATGTTTTTTTAACATTGTTACTGCATTTGAAAAATCTTCGGGCAATCATATTAGATAGTATACTGATACTTCTCCGCTGTCGTTCAATATCACTGTCATCCGAGAGGTCTTCGGTAATAAATGCATGCACTTGTCCCTTTCTCGCTATCTATAATGAGCAAGCATAAAACTGTGTTGACAAACGGCTGTTTCTCAGTGCCTTTTCGCTAAGACATTACTGCCGAAAATGAATACATAAAATGCACCTTACAAATACGTAATAAATGTTTGTATTGTTTGGGTCAACTCAATTTGGCGATCGTTTTTCATTGTTACGTGGACATTTATTTCGGTATGAATTTCAGCCAACCATTTACTAAAAAAGACCAGTTGATTCGGTAAACTTTAGTGTGCATGTTTTACAAGAAGTTTAGACAAATAAAAAAGATTACACCTAATAACTTCCTGGACGTGAGATCATGAAATTTGCATGTTCCAAATTATTTTTGGCAACGACGACCATTAAATTAGACAAATTTAGGCCCGTTTAAACGGTGGTGAAGCTTTTAAGAGGCGGAAAACTTTATTAAATTATTAATAATGGCAGAAACGTGTATCCTTTGACATTTTTTTGTGTGAATACTGCATAAGAGTCACAACCGTCTGGCGCCGGTGGGACTATGGCATCCACGGGCTTCATTGTTTAGGAGAATGGGGAAGGAAGGAAGATGTGTAAGAGGATGGTGAAGAGGAAACCAAAGGTATGCCCCGGGAACCATTTATTGGATAACCAACAGCCCTGCCAGAGGTCACCCCAAGTGGATTGTTACGTTTGATGACTTAAAAGGAAACCGAGCGGCGTTTTGTTAATACAAACTTGTTCCCAAATTTCCTATCTGGATTTTGGCACTAGTATAAATATTTTTTAATCTTATATATAAAAATCATGTATCACGGTGTTTGTGGTCGCACTCCTTCGAAACGGCTTGACCGATTTTAATGAAATTTTTTATGTAAATTTGTTAGGTATGAGAATAGGTTTTAAAGTATATTTTATACCGCTAGGTGATTAGGGTCCATTTCCAGAAAAAAAATCTTTTTTTTGACATTTTTTAATTTTATTTTGCATCAAAAAATACCTATAACCCAAAATTTTAACCCTTCTACCCCCACCCTCTTATTTAACCCTCTTTCGTATTTCAAACAGAACGAAATTATTTATGTTGTTGAATGACAGATGGCGCTACGTTCGCCTCATTGAAATTTCAGCGATATTTTGATATTTCATTCGGCATCATGTTCTCGCGTGGGCAAACCATCGAGCTCAATATTTGTGTTGGCTAAAGACGGACTGACAAAAAATATCGTACACTCAATTGCTCTTCGAAATTCATATTGATATTCTTTATTTCATTTTCCTACTTTAGTTGGTGTTTTTTTTTTATTTTATCGGCGGTCATCGTCTACAGCGCTCCATTCCTCTTTTAGACTTAGATCCCCACGCCACACACTTGCAATACATTCGTTATTTTTTATTTAACAACCAAAATAGCTATATTAGCGAAACTAAAAACGACAAAAATAATTATTGTGTGTGCATACATCCCCCCCCAAGCTAGTGTTGATGTGTATTGTAAACATTGTGATGAAATTGAATCATTGAAAATGAAATATCCTGATGCAAAATTGATAATTTTTGGGGATTTTAATCTTCCAAATGTAAACTGGGCACAACCCACTGAATCTTCAAATCCCATTTCTGCCAAAGCCCAATTAATCATTGATACCATTAACTTTATCAATCTTAAACAATTAAATCATGTTAAAAATATAAATGATAGAATTCTTGATCTTGTCATATCAAACATTAATAATAGTAATGTCAGCGAATCGCAAGAATCAATAGTATCCATTGACTCTCATCATCCCCCATTACAAGCGATCATTTATTTGGCCCCCATTGAACTTACCCCCCAATCTCCTATTCACGCACGAAACTACAAGAAAGCTGATTATAAACAAGTGCGATTATATCTGTCTTCACTCAATTGGTCCCCCATTTTTATGTCAACAAACGTAGAAGAAGCAACAAATGTGTTTAATTCAATCCTTTATAATACCATTGAAAATTGCATACCAACATCTATTGTAAAACGAAACGATTGTTACCCAAAATGGGTTAGTACTGAACTAAAAAAACTCATTCAATGTAAAAAAATTGCTCACATTAACTATAAATCCAATAACTCTATTGACTGCTATAAAATTTTTTCTGATTTACGAAATAAATGTAAAAGTCTATCTAAAAAATGCTATTCAGATTATATTACAGATGTAGAGCAGACTATCAAGTCAAATCCAAAACATTTTTGGAATTATGTGAAGTCTCTTAAAGACAATAACGGCTGTCCTAGATCAATGTATTCAGGGCGCAAACATGCTGACAATGATCAAGAAATAGTTGATCTCTTTGCTGATTATTTCTCAAGTGTTTATGAACACAATAATGATAATGTGTCTTTACCTGAATTTAAATACACCAATGTAACTGATATATCAACATGCCACATTTCCCTGGATGATGTTAATAAAAAGATCAGATCTCTAGATTGTAAGAAGGGGTCAGGTTCTGACAAAATTCCTCCGGTATTCATAAAGGAATGCGCTCAGTTTATAGCAGCTCCTCTTCAACACATATTTAATCTCTCACTCCGAACTGGAATATTTCCTGGTCCTTGGAAACTTAATCACTTGACACCTGTATTTAAATCAGGTGATAAAAATTGTGTTTTAAATTATAGACCAATTTGCATACTGTCTACCATCCCGAAAATGTTTGAAAGTATTGTCTTAGATAAGATTGCTGATAAGTTTAGGCATATTATTACTCCAGAACAGCATGGTTTTGTTACCGGACGGTCAACCACAACCAATCTTCTATTATATGAACACTATATCTGTGAAGCTTTCACGTCTCATGCACAAGTAGATTCAATATATACTGACTTTTCAAAAGCCTTTGATAAAGTAAATATTAATATCCTTCTCGCGAAACTGCAAGCCCTTGGTATACATGGATCATTCCTAAAATGGTTGAATAGTTACCTCTGTAACCGTGAACTCATGGTAAAATTAAATAATAAATTTTCGTATAAATTTAAAGTAACTTCGGGAGTTCCTCAAGGCTCTCATCTGGGCCCACTTCTCTTCATTTTATTTATAAATGATCTATCTTTATGTTTCGATAATGTCAAATTCATTCTATTCGCAGATGACCTAAAGCTTTTTAAGATTATAAAATGTTTAAATGATGCACTTATCCTTCAGCAAAATTTAGATAGACTTGCTAGCTGGTGTGAAATAAATAAATTATTCCTAAACGTAAAAAAATGTTTCCACATGTGTTTTTACCGTTCACGGATTCCAATATCTACATCGTATTTAATTAACAATAATGAAATTGTATTAGTACCATTTATCAAAGACCTTGGTGTTATTTTTGACCGGAAACTTGCATTTGATCGTCACTGTGAAACAATTTCCAATAAGGCCATGCAAATTCTAGGTTTTGTAATACGTAACACAAGGACTTTTCAAAACATTGAGTCAATTAAGCTACTTTACTGCTCTCTTGTAAGATCGCAGCTGGAATATGCATCTCCTGTATGGTCTCCGATTTATACCTATAACTTACACCGTTTGGAGAGAGTTCAAAGAAAATTTCTTCGATACGTTCAATTCAAATTGAGACAGCCTGTAATTGAAATCCGCTACAATGCATTAATGTCTGATCTAAACCTACCACTACTTTCTACCCGGCGTACTATTAATGACATTCTTATACTTTTTAAATTACTGAACAATCTCATAGACTGCCCTCAAATGTTAAGTGTTATAAATATTCGTGTCCCTGTTAAACCAACTCGACTCCACCACCTTTTCCACAGTGACAATCATAGCACTAACTATTCCTATCATTCACCGCTAGTGCGTTTTCACCGAACTGCCAATACGTATACAGACCTTTTCGATATTTTCAAAACCTCACCGTCTTGCATCAAAGCAAAAATAACTAGTTATTTATGTAACTGATATGTTTGTAAAATGATAAATATTTGTTGTACTAATATGCATCGTATGTATGTACTGTATGTTATTCTATATATATATGTATAATGTTTGTAAATGTTCAATACACCTGTATTATGTATGTAATAGCCCTATGTACGGGCGTTTAAATAATAAATAAATAAATAAATAAAATATTCTCTAGAAATAATTTATATGCCAGAACAAAGTTTGTCGGGTCAGTTAGTATAATATAGATATCAACCACTAGCGTTTCGGTACGTTTTGATTTTTTTGATAAGTTAATCCTTATAGAAGTTAGGACCCTTCAAAAATCGTTAAAATTGCCTGGTTTGAACGCCATCAATAGGCGTTCATTTTACAAACTAGACAAAGTATTTAAAAAAAATCAAAACGTACAGGCATAAAATATTTTCTTCTAATACAGTTGGTAAAAAAATCTCAAAAATCTATCCTATTTTGGAGGAGAAAAATGGAGAACGCAAAATCTCGATTTTTATTTAGGTATCGTTAGCCTAAAGTGTGGTTTTCGCTCAGTATTCAGGTGGCAACAGCGACAGTGACAGCAACACTATGGTAGAATAACTATTATTCAAATAATAATTAACATTCTAATGTAAATGTTTAAGTCCTTTCGATTCCCAAGCCTCGGATTCTTTTTTTAAAGTTAGCTCCACACAGAAGGCCACGAGGAAAATAAATTCCCTTAGGGCCTACGTCATCTTAGGGGATGTTGTGTAGAGAATTTTTAAAGGGTAAATAGGGTTTTAAGGAGCAATAGGTATGAGGGTAGGCAGGAATCAAGGGGTCTGTGTGTCCAGGAGTGACGTACGTAAGTATTCATCCCTTCAACTGCAGTGCAAGGCGATGGCTCGAAGTATTCTGGCCGGAGAGGTCAAAAGACCTCCTCAGCCAGTCTCTCTCGATCCGGCTCACCACGCAGCAGGTGGGCAAACACCGGTGCCCCCAAGACCTTGACAAATCTCATTCCATGAACCCGGGTATGCTTGCTAAGTCACCAAACGTAGCGAGCAACTTGGGGTGATCTACGGCAGAGGTGTTCGTTATCCAATAAATGGTTCGCGGGGCGACGGTACCCATATGGTAAGGCAAATACGCAAGGATTAATCAAATGAGAGAGGAGCTAAATTGGATTCCAATAAAAAAGAGACTACTATTTAATGTGTTAATTTTTGTGCATAAAATTATGAAAAACCAAATGCCAAAATACTTTAAGGATGAAATTATTTTTAATAGAGACATTCATAATTACGAAACAAGAAATATAAACAGAGTTCGATTGCCTCAAATGAAGAAATCAAAATCACAGAACTGCCTAATGTACAGAGGACTAAAGATGAATGATGAAATGCCTGAAAGTATGAAGAATGCAGAAAGAATGAATGAAATGTTATGCTTACTGTAAAAATATTTAAATTTATCAAATGAAATGTTACATTGTGCGTATTAGTTTATATTCATGTACTATAAACTAACTCAATAAATAAATAAAATTAAAATTAAAAAAATACCCGCCTCCCAAAATCCATATTCGACAATGAAATTGATTATCATCTATCTAGAGCAGTGGCTCCCAACCTTTTTCTGACCCGGGACCACTTGTACGTTTGTATTTTCGGCAGGGACCACAAGCAGTAGGGGGCGCGGCCCAAGACCGCTATTATCTAGCTACCCCCCCTACCCCCCCCCCCCCCCCCCCCCCCCCCCCCCCCCCCCCCAGGACGGATAAATTTTTTGTGAAGTCGAAATTTGTGTTTTATCAACTTTAATAGGGGGGGGGAGGTGACACCAAAAAGTTATCCGTCCCAGGTGCAACCCATGCTAGCCTAAAAGCTCCACTACACTACTCGCGAAGTTAATCGAATACGATAGTGTAGACACGAACTTCACTTCGCTTCTTTCAACTTCGCCTGACTTCCGATAATTGTCGGTATTTGGCCAGAGTCAAAGGACTCGAAGTGCTCCGAAGTTCGAAGCGAGTAGTGTAGACACGCGCTTCGAACTTCGGCTAACTTCGTCGAGGACTTCGTCGAAGCGTCGAAGCGAGTAGTGTAGTGGACGTTTAAGCCTCTAAGGACGGATGGCACAACGGGAGGAGCGTAATGGGATAGGGTAGGACGGGTTCTAACAGAATATTTACCACAACGGAGGGGGCGGAATAGGATAGGGTGGGACGGGTTCTAGCAGAATATTTACCACAACGGAAGGGGTAGGATGGGGTGGGGCGAAACGGAATACCATAATGGCCACTGACCACTGACCACAAGGAACAATAATGATAAACTGAATTTTTTTATTCAGACTTCTCGACCAGGGACCGCCCGCGCGCTAATGCGTTTATTGACCGGTGCACCATCGCGTACCATCTTCAATGGTTCGCGGACCACTAGTGGTCCGCGGACCACTGGTTGGGAAACCCTGATCTAGAGAGAGAATTTCGATATTTGAAAATGTTTGATAAATTTTATCTGAAGTAAGGGAAATATGAGCTTACTTTGGGTACACGAACACACCCGTCGGTTTATCTATTCGGGGTTAGTTATATCTATATAGATAAGAAAATTGTGGGTCATCCATCAATTCATCGTCACATAATAATAAAATCATATGTTAATGTTATCAATCACCTTGTTTATCAATACGTTAGAGAGTTTATCCTAATTTTAATAAAGGTCTTTGAACGTAAGCCGTGCACACTTATTTAGAAATATGGAAAAATGGTATATTTATTATTTTTATATCTTTTAATATATAAAACAAAATCGGGTGAGTTACACCGTTTATAAGTCAACTAGCAGACCCGGCGACACGTTGCTATGGCTAACGAAACACAACGCCATTACCCAACCTTTATAAAATCCACACCACCCGCTTGCCAGCTGCCCGCTGCCTGAATTGAATTTTTGAATTTCTCGACTTTTCTCTACTATAATAAGCATGTTTTATACATATAAACCTTCCTCTTGAATCGCTCTATCTATTGGTGAAAACCGCACTAAAATCCGTTGCGTAGTTTAAAAGATCTATGCGCACATACATTTTGAGCGACTTCATCAAATAAAATAATTCCAATTTCTTCCGTAGAACGAATTTCAAAAGTGACTTTTTTTTTACTGTGAATACCGCACAAGAATCTCAACTGCTCCCGTCTGGAGCCAGTGAGACTATGGCATCCCCAATTGGGGTATGTTGTGAGGCTGAAGGTAGTGGGGAGGGGAAGGAGGTGGGGAAGAGGAAGGTGGGAAGTTCCTGGCTATTCAGATCTGGTCACTAAACATGGCTAAAGCCATTTTCAAGCAACGTTTCAATTCTGAATGGTGGTCTTACACCAGGGCGATACTGATAGTATTTTCCACTCTGGAAAATGCCGCAAATATACTATATATTATTTTAATTGAATTAATTGTGTAATAACACAAATTATTGAAAATAAAATTTATTTGCGCATGCCGGGTTCGAACCCGCGACCTCCGGATTGTGAGTCAAGAGTCTTACCCACTGGACTACGGAGGTCGTCGAAACTACTTGACTTATGTATTTAATTTACATGTATCATACATATAAACATTCCTCTTCAGTCACTCTATCTATTGGTGAAAACCGTATGAAAAACCGTTGCGTAGTTTAAAAGATTAACGCGCACATACATTTAGAGCGACTTCATTTTATACTATGTAATGATGATGATAACGGCTGGACCGATTTTTATGATCTTTGATATGTTGGATTTGTCTCCGCCCCGATTAGCAGAATAGCTATTGATTATTCTTTTCCTCATACATTTTGTATGGAACTAATTCTCGTCTTTTGAAAGAGCTGCAGCAGTATTGTGATAAATATAATATTGAATAGTGAGTGACTTCCAAAAATTCAAAAACTTCAAATGTCAATGCGCTGATTGTTTTGCTTTTGATTTTAAACATGTAGGTAATGCTGCCCTTCTTTCTTAAGATGAAGTCATAGTAAATAATGCAAAATCATATGTTTTTGTTTTGAAAATTTGATCGCTTAGAAGTATTATAGATGCTTCAATTAAATACTGCGTGTAGAACATACCTTTTCCCTTAAAAATATCGTTCATTTTTTTTATAAGTTTTTTAATAAGCCTATAAAAAAATAAAGTATAAGGTCTAAAAAACACACTTTCAAGTCCAAACTCTCCTATTTATAAACCCCTTTTCGGATATGGTTTTATTGTGTAATGTGGCAAATTCAGTTTATTTTATAATAATCGCAAAAAAAGTTGATATTTACACCCAATCTTCCCAAAATAAAATAAAATATGCATTTTCGCGTTGATATTTTACAATACGGCCGCTAGTCGACGAATTCGGTTATTCAAAGTGACCCCTGAAGGCATCCACCGAAGAACTACTGTCCACGGCACAGTAGTGAACTAGTGGATCGCCTTAACCACTAAATGTCAACAGTCACAAATGGAACAAACGGCGAACGTATGTCTGCACCCCTCCAAAGGAAAAATACAATAATTATAATAAATCTCCGTCACACATGTAAACAAAATGAAACGCTATTCCCGTAAGTAAGTGGAAAAGTAAGAAAATCGCAAAAATTAAAAATCCGTACATAACGCCATCTCTGATACTGACAAAAACAAAACACGGACAGTTGCGCAACGATAATTGCTTCATTGTGTAATTGTTAACGTAATAAAAAAAAACATTATTTAATTCAGCTAATAAATTAACACGACCGTTATTGATTCTGAGGCGGTACGAAGTTCGCCGGGTCAGCTAGTAGGTATACATATATATGAAACAAAGACGGCAATTTCCAATTTCTTTCATTTTGATAAATTCGCAAAAATATCTTTTTAGTTATTTTGTCTTACTATGAACAATAAAGCATATTTTTGAAGTGAAAACTTCTTTAACACCGTTGTGATTTGAAACTCGATGAAACGGAAATGAGCGACACTTAAAAAAAGACAAACACATACATCTACAGGATTTCCTGCGAGAGAATGAGATAGCATAAAAAAGTATTTTGTTTACGGTTACTCGGTTCCAAGATAATACGATAAATCCACGGAACCGCGCAGTGTGGTGGTATAGAGCGCCCGATGAATCTTTGCAGACACCAACCGACTAAGAATCGAATCCTACCAAATCCAAAAAAAATGTTTTTATTTTTGTAAAATCAATATCACTATATAAACAATATATAGACACTCCAAAATGAACATCAAAAAGAATGCGACATCTAGCGACTCCGAAGAAGAAACCACAAATATTAATTAGATGAGAAAATATATAGGAAATCGTGCACTGGAATTCGACATCAAAAATATGGAAAAAATCATCCTTCACATTGATAATAATTTTTCTTTTTTCAAAAGATAAAAAGTGCTTCGCAGTCTCCCCACTCTTTTCTGCTTTGGTTTTCTGAAGGTTTCACTTCTACAGCGTGTGTATTTCACACTCTGTTTTTTTGTTTGTTATTAATTGTTTCCATTAGTTACACTCTGTGTACATTATATTGCGATTAAATGGCAAATTATTTAGTTATCTTCAATTAATAGTTGGAGATTGCAGTTTTTATTCTGTCTCTCTGATTGCCCCTTAGGAATACTTGCCTTTTTTTCCGTACTCTGCAATACCCCAATGGAGATTGCCATTTTTTTTTTGCAAAACTAAATAAATTTATTTAAAAATGTATAACTCTGTCGATAGTATTTTGGATTCTCTATCCATCGCCGTATCCAACTTATTTTAGACCAATGGTGGAGATTGCCTTCTTTGTTTCAACACGCCTCATATACAGTTTTTATGTTTGACGGCCTCTGTGTTTCCTCCTTCATGCAACACAAGTCCCCTCAAGACTCGTGTTCACTCCTTCCTTTCTGCCTCAAAAAGACTCTACACACAGCATCCCAAAAGATGACTAAGACTCTGAGGGAAATTATTTTCCTCATTGCCTTCTGGGGTAAAAAAAGTGTAGGTAATAAAAATGTTTTTTTTTTTTAAATTGGCAATTCACCGTAAAAAGTCTGCTTTGTAAAAATTGAACTTTATTCAGTTGTTCCTTCACATTCCTTCAACTTCAAGTGTCTTAGACTCAAAGTTTATAGAAAAACGTATTTTTCGTTTAAAGTAATAAAATGATTTTAAAAGTAACGAAATAGCAAAAAAATTTGAAACATTTACTGACGTAGCGTGATTTGACGTCAAACGCCAGCAATCTTCCTATCTACACCACGGATGGACTGTCAAAGAAGGTTCTTATGACGTCAGACCCAGTTAATCACCTTTCCTCACTCTCTTTCCAAATGATCTTGATTTCTGCAATATCAAATTGGTTCCCAAAGTTCCACTGACTCCAGTCGTAGAAAATGTGATTTTTCGTCAATGGTATGATAGTATTTACAATTACGAAACACGTCATATTTTATGATAACTTCGGCAAAACGACGCCAGGTCACCGGCCATGACACGCAATCTCGAATGCAAAACATTACACAATAAGAACATTCATTTTCAAGAAATGTCCGCGATTACTTCGCGCTCCATTTCTCCCAAAACGACAACAAAAAAGTTTAACATTAAATTAATTCGCACGTTTTAGAACGCGACAGTGCTCACGTAAAATATACGCTGAAATAGCCTACACCAGAGATTCCCAAAGTTTGTTTATTTATTTACGGTATAATAATGCAAAAGTGATCGGTGATGGTGAAGGTCAAAAGGGGGACCTTTACTGCAGTAAGATAATAATTATAATTATAATTGTATAATTTGTAAAGCGCCGGTTTTGTGAAAAATCACATCAACGGCGCTGTACAATTTTTTATGAGTTCTTAGGCTCTACCTAATTTTATTACATGCAAACAAATTCATAAAACATATTAACCTGGCAGGTCACTTCTGATAAACACACTTTTATTAGAATTTTACGTGTAATCCAAAGTTTAATTCGTTAAGTTCAGTTAAATATTTACAATAAATATTTAACTGGGTTGGAATGAATATTGAAACGTCCGTTCTAGTGGATTCTCTGTGTTGATCTACAGCAGAAGAAACGGTCACTGAAGGTGCTCACGTGTCGACCGGATCTCATCGGTTTCTCCGTAACCGTTCGGATATTTGTCCCGTACAAGTGGCAGTTGTCTCTCTCAGATAGTTCAAGCTATTATTTCAACCATAAATAAACCAAACCATACACTTACTATCCTTTCCTAGAGAGGAGATATCTTAAAACTAAATATAATTATCTACAGATATCTGTTGAGAGACGTCGAAACTACCTACATCCGCCTCGGCACAGAACCACCTACTGAGGAAAACCAAGAAACACAATATCTATACTTAAATTCACCATGATATTTTCTGTATTGTACAATTATTTTATATAATCGCTTTTCACTTAAATTATGATGACGGTTTCACATTTGAAATAATATTTACAAAATGGCCACCATCTTGAAATTGAAACCGGAACGAGTTAAAACAGAGTTCGCTACGCTTAATCTACAACGATTTAAAATATTAAGATCCGGACATGCACTAATGGGAAGAATATTGTGTTTGATAGGCCTCTCTGATTCTCCAATGTGCTCGATATGTGAACAAATTGAAGATGTCGAGCACACATTATCGAAGTGCATTAAATATGAACGACAGAGAGTTACAATACTAATGACCTCGAACTCATCGGAAGTTCAGAATTTAATAGCCTCAACTGAGTTTCATGCCATATCGAGAATTATGAAATTTATTAGATCATGTAAACTGGAAAATATTTGAAAGTGATTTTTTATACGAAATGAATATAAAAGGACTCTAAGTACCTTTTAAAGATCATTAGAGATTATAATGATAATATTATAATTTAAAAATAGATGAGGCAAAAAATGACAACGTTGTGTGAGTCAGAAGCCTCGATAATATACATGACATAAAAAAAAAAAAAATATATATATTTTAATAAAAAAATTACCTTGTTGACCTAACGCCGGCCAGCGACGGTGACAGCCGTCTTTTTTTTTTTTTTTAAAAGAAAGACAAACATTCCCGGATTACGAATAACCCAACAATATTTGAAAATCTCCTACTACCACCACAGAAAGCCGAAAATCTTGCTTGTGTTGTGATGGAGAACTTAGCCAGCCGAGGAATCGATCACGCGACGCTCGGGTGGGACCCAAGCTCTATGCCCACTCAACCACTGACCAGCCAATCGTTTTGTGTACGTCATAATGACGTAGTAGCCAATTCAAACCTCTTAGGAATGTGAGGTTTTATGTAGATCAGTTTTTATAAATCAATAAAATTATGAATTTAAATATTACCATCAGAAGTTATTAGAACGATGATCAGAAAGACAAAAATAAATTTTAAATATACCACACATTTTAAATGGCATTTTTGGTTTGTGAATATACCCCGTTATTAGTGTAAAAAGCGATTTATTTTTTCTGAAGGGCAAAGGGGCCCCAAAACAAAAATATGTTTTAGAATAGGCTGTTTCCTGAGTAAGTTTGGGAAACTGCGCTTTGCAGAATCGGTTATATGTGTTTCAAAACAAACAAATTAAATATAATAAATTATCGTTTTGCCGCTTTTACAATTGTTGTTCTCAGTTTAAACCTGGCTGGTCGCCATAGATACCAAGTGGGAAAATTATACTAAAATAATCTAATGAAATAGGTGATTAAAAATACAAATTTTCCCTTGTGGCTCTAACGGTCTCTCGATCCGGCCCGCCGCGCAGTATGTTGGCAAACGTATTGACCACCAAAATCTAGCCAAACCTCACTCCATTCACCCGGGCACCCCTGTTAAGTTACCAAATGCAGCGGACCACTTGGGGTAACCAATGGCAGGGGTTTTGGTAATCCAAAAAGTGGTTCCCTGGGAGGCGGTACCCACAACCGCCTCCTAAATTGAAATACTTACCATACTTTTACCAAACGCATTATTATGTAATTGATTTATTAAAAATATATATTTAGTAGCTGGGGTTTTTTGTAAAATTTATATTTTTACAATTAGGTAGGTTCAACGGTTGTAAAATGAGAAGTAATTATATTTTATACGCGTAATATCCAGCCTAGAATTTATTGTCATTATTCACGGTTATCTCAAACAATAAAGATAATCGCTAGAATTAAAAGCAACTTGTCTTCAAAAGACGCACACCTCTTTAAATAAGATCGTATCTGAAAATTGACTAGTGCATACCTTCATTGTTTAGAACATATTTCATAATCTATCTACGTCACTAAACACGTTGTTAACCCTAGATGGCTAACATTCGTCAAAATAACGAGCAAATAATGCAAATAATCTACTTGACGCCTTTGAATGCTTCTACCGAACGTATAGTAAAGCCGGCACATAACAACTTATTGGCCGCTAAAATGATGTGCATGACCAGTAGCGTAGCGATGGGGGGGGGGGGGCGGAACGCCCCGGGTGCCACCCGACGGGGGGTGACACTACATCCGACGGGGGATGACACTACACCCGACCGTTAAAAAATTACGAAGGATATTATCGCAAAAATATTGAATACGGTGTTATTTATATTTTCGTGGCTCTATGGCTCCCCGTGGAATGTCCCGAAACGAGGAGAATTTTGTGCCTGGCGGTCTTTTTATTGACGAAAGTAGCCTATTTCTGAAATTCTCTAGCCACCCCTCCACTCCTCCACCCCACTCCACCCCCCCAGGATGGACCAATTTTGTACACATTTGTGAAATCGAAATTGGGGGGGGTGACTCTACGTGGCGTATTTACAAAACCTATACCGATTCAGTTGCCGTAACGACAATTTACATTTTAAATATACCTCTATATTGGTTATTTTTTATCACATTGCAAAAATAAAAATTGTTCTAAAATCTAGATTAAATAATCTTTCTGATGTGTATATTAGAAATTAAAATTTTTATTTCTAAATATTTAAATTTTAATATTATTCCCATATATTGTAAATACACCTCTATATTGATATTTTTTTATCACTTTACAAAAACAAAAATTGTTCTAAAATCTAGATAAAATAATCTTTCCAATGTGTACATTAGAAATTAATAATTTTATTTTTAAATATTTAAATTTTGATATTGAAAATTTAAAGCGACTGAAACGCGGTAGGGATTGTAAATACGCCCCCGGGTGCCACCCATGCTAGCTACACCACTGCGCATGACACTAGGCGTTTTAAAGATTCCCACGTTTACGGTACGGCGACGGTAAAAAGAAGGCAATAAACATACGGGTCCTTATCGCTATAATGCTGCAGCTCTTTCAAAAGATGAGATACACAATGTACATAAGTCTGTTTTCTCCAAAGGAAAAAAGGGATCATTTTCTAACAACTCTCTCACACACCGCCACGTGACATCACCGTAGACCACTATAATACTACTAGCAATGACGATAATTTTGAAAGTATGGAATATAGTTACATAGATAATATTGAAGTGTGAGAGAATTCCAAAAATTTAAAAACGTAAAATATCGTTGATGGTTTTTCTTTTGTTCTGCTGCAGTTCTTTCTTACACACTAAATAACAACAATCTAAAATAAGACCAATGGTGAACGCATGTCTGCACCCCCCCCCCCCCCCCCCCCAAAGGAAAGAAAAAATCATTATTTATCATACATCTCAAACACACGTTTAAAGAAAATGAAACGCAAGGAAAAGGTAGTATTTTGGAGGAAACAGTCACACGTATTTTGTGTATCTCATCTTTTGTTTCACCATTATTTAATATGTAAGAAAGAGCTGCAGCATTATAGCCGTAAGGAACGTATGATTATTGCCTTTTTTACCGTCACGGTACCGTATTTTTTTTTACGTGAGCTCCACACAGGAGGCCCTGAGGAAAATAATTTCCCTCAGGGCCTATGTCATCTTTAGGGATGCTGTGTGGAGGGTTTTTTTTAGGAAGGAAAGTTCTGGGAAGGAAAAGGGTTTAAGGGGAGGGTAGAAATCTGGGGTTCAGTGTGTCCTGGTCATCCGCCTCCAAGACCTAGACAAACCTCACCCCATGAACCCGGGCACCCCCTGCTAAATTTTGAGGTTTTGGTTGTCAAATAAAGGTTCCCGGGGCGGCGGTACCGTGAATCCGTGAATTGCCTTCAGGTATGATATTATATTAGAAAGTGTGCTCCTTTGTCGTTCAATATCACCATCGTCGAAGAATTCTTCAGAAATGTTGTGCCCCAAAATAAAATGTATGGTTTACTAATGAATCTCCTGAGCAAGGAAAAAAGCTCGAGTTTAAACAAATCACAGCTGATGAAATCAAAAATACAATTTCTTCTCTAAAATCAAATGTATCTTCCGGGGAAGACTTAATAACAACAAATGCAATAAAATTTCTCTGTAAAGAACTTATCGTACCTCTAACATATCTAGTAAACATGGCTATAACTGAAAGCGTATTCCCCACAGCTCTCAAAAAAGCTATTGTAATACCAATATATAAACAAGGATGTAAAAGTGACATAAACAACTATCGACCAATAAGCCTACTCAATACATTTTCAAAAATATTGGAGAGAATATTAAAAAAACAACTCCTTTCCTACTTAGAAGAAAATAAAATATTATCAGAAACACAGTACGGATTTAGGGAGAATCTAAGTACTGGTGACGCCATAGAAACTATTACAGATATGATTATAAAAAGTTTAGACAGAGGAGAAAAAACACTGGCAATCTTCATAGACTTACAAAAGGCATTTGATACAATAGATCACAAAATCCTTTTTGCAAAACTTTCAAAAATTGGTATGTCAAATAGAACTCTAAACTTATTAAAAAGCTATATGATGGAGCGTACACAGAGCGTTCAAATTAACAAGAAAAAAAGCAAACCTCTCCTCATCAACCATGGAGTACCGCAAGGAAGCGTACTAGGACCGATATTATTTCTAATATACATAAATGATATCGGTAGCCTAAGAACGAGAGGAAAAATCATAAGCTTTGCTGACGATACAGTAATTGTATTCAACGAAAAAGACTGGAGAAGTACCTACAAAGAAGCGGAACATGGACTTGGTCTACTGCAAAACTGGCTTAAGAGAAATTCCCTTACACTTAATGTCAATAAAACAAAATATCTGACATTTTCTATAACAGCCAGAGGACAGCCAGAGGATGACTTTAATCTCAAATTACATACATGCCAAGAAAACAATCAAAGTCAAGGCTTATCATGCCACTGTCCTACCATAGCACACTCCAAAAGTATCAAATATCTTGGTATTGAAATTGATGATAATCTCCGATGGAACGCACACATTGAAGTAATCACAAAAAAACTCACCAGGTACATTTACTTCTTTAGAGCCATCCGTAACATCCTCAACATAAACGACATTAAGAAAGTGTACTACGCTTTATGTCAATCACAAATAGAGTACGGGATAACTGGATGGGGGTCTGCTTTGAGCACTCACACAGAGCGACTCAAAATAGCCCAAAAAGGAGTACTGAAGACAATACTGAAAGTTCCGCTTAGAACTCCGACGGAAGAAATATTTAATAACTTTCAAGTCTTCAATGTACAGAAACTTTATTCAAAAAATATTTTATTTAAACTGAAAAAAAACATATATGTATACTCCACTGCCCAACATAAATACTCAACCAGGTCAGTAAGCAATAACATCCTGGTTACTCCCAGTTTGAACACATCTTTTGGACAAAGAAATAATAAATTCCATGCTATAAAATTATACAATGCTCTACCAGATCAAATCAAAAATATAAAGGAAATGAATATATTTAAAACAAAAGTAAAAATATGGCTGAGAGATCAAAGTGATAATAAAATTACAAACATCATGAAGACGATATAAAGACAATCCATAACCAAATACAAATATTTTAAAAAAACTACAGGCCACCTCAGAACAGGAAATCCTAGTGAGGAGGTCTGTGAAAAAAAAAAAGAATCTATACTTATTATTTATTATATACATCATACATACATGTACAAACCTTGTTATTGAAATTAATAAAAAAAAAAAAAAAAAAAAAAAAAAACTATCTGAAGTCCTCAGCGATGCCCGGGCTTTACACAGAGTTTTCGAAATTAAATGTAAACAGTGACCTTCCTTTGCATACAAATCAAACCCACACCGCCCGCTTGCCAGCCCGCTCATCCACCACATACAGACATTCTCCTTTGTATATTATATATTTCAATCAATTTAGACAAAACCTTGACAAATTATTTACCTAAACCTTCCCCATGAATCGCTCTATCAATTAATGAAAACCGCATGAAAATCCGTTCAGTAGTTTTGAGTTTATCGCGAACAGGCAGACAGACAGGCGCGGCATAGGACCTTAATTTATATGTAAAATATGTAGAGAATTATTTGAGTACGTGGGTATTAAAGTACTTACTTACAACTCTCATGATTTCAGAAGAAGTGTGGTTTTAATTTATTAAATACTAGCAGACCCGACCACACGTTGCTGTGGCTAAAGAAACACAACGCCATTACCCAACCTTTATAAAAGCCACACCACCCGCTTGCCAGCTGCCCGCTGCCCACTGCCTGAATTGAATATTTGAATTTCTCGGCTTTTCTCTACTATAATAAGCATGTATTATACATATAAACCTTCCCCTTGAATTACTTTATCTATTGGTGAAAACCGCATGAAAATCTGTTTCGTAGTTTAAAAGATCTATGCGCACATACATTTTGAGCGACTTCATTTTATACTATGTAATAATGTAATAAAATGCAATTCGAGCGATCGCCACTAATTATACAATGCTTGCAATGCAACACTGGATAATTGAAAAGGGAAAATCAAATACCTACTTACTCTAGGACATCTATTTTCCAATTTCTTCCTTAGAACGAATTTCAAAAGTGACTATAGTACGGCCCGCCAGCCGTTTTAAATCGCACAAAAATATTTTTTTTTTAATTTCTCGGCTTTTCTCTAATATAATTTACATGTATTATACATATAAACATTCCTCTTCAATCACTCTATCTATTGGTGAAAACCGTATGAAAATCCGTTGCGTAGTTTAAAAGATTAACGCGCACATACGTTTTGAGCGACTTCATTTTATACTATGTATATATATATGTAATGAAGAAAAAAATAGAAATAATATTCAATTTTGGACGTGACGTCTACTGTACATCGAACCACTAGTAGTATATTACTTTCGGTAGACTTAATGCAGTTTTACGGAAATTCTTGAAGAAAATGGAAAGATAAACTTCAGAAATATGTCATACGCCATAAACTACAAGATTTATCAACTCGTATGGAGGTAAACACAATCAGTTAGTTAAACAGGCAAACAGAACGTGAATAGTTATGTTAACAGTTTACAGGTAAAGGTTAGAAGTGACAAGCCACCTGCCCTACCAAAGGCGGATAAACAAGACCAAAGGTAGATAATGACAGTTGGAAAGAGATACTTAAAACGGTATTCAATTGGGGTATGTTGTGAGGAGGAAAAGGAAAACTGTGAAAGTCCCTGGCGTGAAGAGGAAAACTGAGAAAGTCCCTGGTTATTCAGAGCTTGTAACGAAACACGATAAAAACCATTTTTAATCGACTTCAAAAAGGAGGAGGTTCTCAATTCGACTGTATTTTTTTTATTTTTTTTTTATGTTTGTTACCTCAGAACTTTCGACTGGGTGAACCAATTTTGATGATTCTTTTTTTATTTGAAAGCTGGTGCTTCCCATGTGGTCCCATTTTAATTTGGTTTAGTTCTGACAATGGCATCCATGAGAAAACCATATAAGTCTTAAATTTGCATAAAGTATGTGCGCGACAAATGGACGAATAACTCAATATCACGCTAACCGATTTCAATGATTCTTTTTTTATTAGAAAGGATGTACTTCAAGGATAAATTTATGAGAGTTTGGTTAGGTTCTGATTATCGGATCCATGACAAAGTAACGGAACTCTTCAATTCTTAAGAGCAAATTAACGAAACTCGGCCGAATCTCTTAATTTGACCCTAATGTCGTTATGGTCAAATTATGTCTGTCTCATATGAGCAGCACGTTTAGTAGATCTACCCATATTCAGACAAATTAGTGTACTTCGGATTCACTAAAAATCAAAAAATAAACAAAAATTTTAACAAAACAAAAAACGACTTAAAAAAATGCACTAAAAAGTAAAAAAATCATTTCGTATTCTTCTACAACTTCATAATCGACTTCAAATCCAAGAGGAATGGGCTGTCAATACGATTATGTATTATGTTAAAACTAAGAATTGCAAGATTTGCATAACGTCTAGTTTCCAAGCTAAATCTATCTGTTGCCTCAAGTAATTCCATATGGTGCATGAATCTCGGATACGTTCCATTCATCCGCATATAGACATACCTAAGGAACTTTTTCTGAATTTGTTCTAGCATATTAATATATTTAGCTTGGTGCGGAGTCCACACACCACTGGCATACTCCAGCTTACTTCTTATGACTCCATCGAACATGGCTATCGTTGCATCTGGGTCATCAAATCGCATCACAAAATACCTACTGCAAAAG
Source organism: Limnephilus marmoratus (assembly GCA_917880885.1). Lineage (NCBI taxonomy): Eukaryota > Metazoa > Arthropoda > Insecta > Trichoptera > Limnephilidae > Limnephilus > Limnephilus marmoratus. The sequence continues at coordinate 35,285,514 of OU862926.1, forward strand.
TTTCACTCTTCTAACTTTAAAAACAAAAACGTTATAACAAAAAAATTACACTTTTTTGCAACCAAAAATCTTTGAGGGCTGTTTTCTCAGCTTTGTGGTTTTGTGGCTTGACTCCCTTGGCATCTATGGCGACTAGACCAATTATGATGCGGATTTATTTGTTTGAAAACTGACGTCATCGAAATGGTTCTTAACTACAATTCATGCAAATCTGTTTAGGCGTTTCAAGGTCATCAGCTGTTTTTTTGTTTCGGGGGTTACTTAATATCTGGACGATACTTTTTTTGAATGAATACCGCACAGGAGTCCCAAACTGCTCCAAACCGCTTGGAGTCAATGCGTCTCAATTTGGGGTACGTTGTGAGGCTGAAGGTGGTGAGAGAGGAAGGAGATTGGGAAGAGGAAGGTGGGGAAATTCCTGGCTATTCAGGTATGGTCACCAAATACGGCGATACCCATTTTAAGCAACTTTTCAATTCTGTATGATGGTCTTTCACAAGGACGATACTTAAAACATCTACCACAATGCGTTTAGTTTAGTGACGTTTTCATCCCGCGACAAAATATCGCCGACAATATATCCTCCGACAAAATATCTTACAGACAACAAATTCCCCAATAAAATATGTACTAAAACTTTTCCCAACCTAACAAAAAATGGGACAAAAATAATACACATAACAATAATTTATTGTCTTTACAGGATGTCTTTATTATTGTTGTCCCATTTTTTTGTTAAGTTAGGTTATGTTAGGTTTTAGTAGATATTTTGTTGGGGGATGTTTTGTCCGTAGGATATTTTATCTGAAGATATTTTATCGCCGGATATCTCTCAAACAGACTCGAACAAAAATCATCTAAGTACGATCTTATATTTCCACGATATCATGTCCTGAAGATGGTCGAGATAAGTCTACCAATTATCAAATAATAATTTATTGATTTTATACATTCTCTCAAATACGTACATAATAATTACTACCTGAAAATAATGGCATACTAAAAATTGTGTTTAATTAAACGAAACAATAAAGAAATAGACAACAATTCATCACAATAAATTATTATCATTTACACCATAATGTGGACTAATAAATGGATATGCTTAGTGTAGGTAGGATAATAGGTAGCTACTTACTTTCTCATTGATAATTCATTAGATACTAGCGAGTTCCCGGCAAGCGTTGCAATGTCACTTAAATGAAGAAATAGTTTCTCCTTGTGTCCTTTCGCATTCGTCCCCGTTCCCCTCTGCCTCCCCTTCTCCACCCAGGCCTCTTCCTCTCCCGCGTTTCCCCGCCTTCCAACTCCCCTCTCCCGCTCCCCGGTCTCGCGATCCTCTCTCCAACCCTCTCCCGCATTCCATTTATTCAATCCCGGTAATTTCAGTTTTCAAACATCCGCGTGCCACCTATTGCAATATTTTTATACTAATATTCATTTTTCATACATTATAAGCATTCATTTTATCATTACATAGTATAAAATGAAGTCGCTCAAAATGTATGTGCGCATATATCTTTTAAACTACGCAACGGATTTAGATAGAGTGATTCAAGAGGAAGATTAATATGTATAATACATGCTTATTATAGTAGAGAAAGGCCAAGAAATTTAAATATTCAATTCAGGCAGCGGGCAGCTGGCAAGCGGTTGGTGTGGATTTTATAAAGGTTGGGTAATGGCGTTGTGTTTCGTTAGCCACAGCAACGTGTAGCCGGGTCTGCTAGTATATTATAAGAGCAATCCATCGAATTTGGTACCCAACTTTGGTAACTATTTAAAACACACATAAATCTTGATTATATTCAAATTATTCTATTTTATTTATCATCTTAGGTGACTTCAATTAAACTTTTTTTGCTGCTTTGCTCAACTCCATGCTAGTCCCGGCGAGATGTTGTACGTGAAGATATAGTTCTATTATCTTCTGTCTCTTTTGTTTTAATACAAAACTTGAGAGAAGGAACAGGACTATCGTCAACAACGAACATAAGAGTTCTTGCTGGGACCAGTACTCAGTAAAATTCCCGAATAAATGATTAAAATAGATAATATTCTTGAATTCAAAAATAATTGGTAAAAATTCCGATGGGTTATAATTATAACACATTACAATGCAATCTAATAAAAATAATCTAATGCAAAATAATAATAAAAAAATTGTTTTATTTTTAGATTAATTTAATGAGTAAAACTTCAAATTGTAATACTTAATCATTGAAGATAATATTAGCGACTCTTAAATGAGAATTTGAAAGATAATGTTGGTAGTTCTTGGTCGAAGTATGATACAGTATATGGCCGAAGTGGATAGGGTCGAAATAGCTCAGTGGTTAGAGCAGATTGGTTAGAGAGATGATAAACCTTTGACCATGCATTACACATAATATTTACCTGAATAAATTTTGTTTGTGTTATATTGAATACTATTGTTCACCAACCAACAGATGTTAATTTTTTTATTCGAGACTGAATTAGAACAAAAATAATAATCACAAAGAAAACAGTCATCCCTTTGTGAGTTTGTTTGCATTTTCACAAAACTGTGTACACAGATGAATATTGAAGTATTCAATAACACAGCACTCATGTTAAAGAGTATGACATCTACCCACGAAGGAATTTTACAATGGTTTTTTTTCTGTTTATTTGTCATTCTTGTGGTATCTTTATAACATTTAATTTGATTTTAATAATCTGCGTATTATTTTTTTTTACTTATTTGTATAAATAAAAATGAATGTTTCTTTTTTTATTCCTTATTATTTCCTCGCATTCATCCGATTACAATGAAACTTTGGTGATATGTTGTGCGCGCGCCCGCGAAGGTTTCTATGTATAATGGTGAGCTCTGGCGTTATGAAATTTGTAGAAAATTTGTTTGAAAAATGTGTGTATTTCGCGTAGTTAAGCGGCAGGAGGGAATGCGGGAAGGGAATCTTGGGGGGCGAGAATAAAGAAGGAGGGCTTCACGGGAGGGGGAGGGAAACGCGGGACGGGACAGGAGAACAGATGAGGGGGGGGGGTGGCCTGACGGAGAGACGCGAAACGCGGAAACAGGGACGCTTGAGAAAGGACATGCATTGAAAAGTAATTTCTTTCTTTGAGTGGCATTGCAACGCATACCGGGTAATCGCTAGTTTTTTATCAAAATTGCTTAAATCGTACAAGTGCCAGAGTAGAACCGATTTCTGAAGGGGTAGGCAGAGAAGATAGAACTGTCTTAGCATACCCGCTTGCTTGTCGTAAACCTACACACCTCTTCTACTCTTTGTACTGAGAGGGTATTTCCTATCCCTTATAGCAATGTTTCTCAACCTGTGGTCCGAAGTCTCATCTTTCAACCATTTAACAATAATAAATAAATGCTACCAAAAGTCTCGTAATCGTTACGCGTGTTTGTTTCGGATTATTTTCCAGTACCCGGCAAAAATAAAAAATTAGATATTAGACCCTTTCAATACAGATGTTACTGATATTACAGGCTTGACGATGACACAGGAAAATCAATTAATAGAAAATCGTGTGATTCAGCTTTGAAACGTAATTTCAAAGAAGCCTCTTTATCAAGTTTTAGTGAATATATATATATTTTTTTTTACAGTGAATACCGCACAAGAATCTCAACTGCTCCCGTCTGGAGCCAGTGAGACTATGGCATCCCCAATTGGGGTATGTTGTGAGGCTGAAGGTAGTGGGGAGGGGAAGGAGGTGGTTAAGAGGAAGGTTGGGAAGTACCTGGCTATTCAAATCTGGTCACTAAACACGGCTAAAGCCATTTTCACGCAACGTTTCAATTCTGAATGGTGGTCTTACACCAGGGCGATACTATACTATATATTATTTTTAATGAATTGATTGTGAAATAACACAAATTAATCAAATAAAATTTATTTGCGCATGCCGGGTTCGAACCCGCGACCTCCGGATTGTGAGTCAAGAGTCTTATCCACTGGACTACGGAGGTCGTATGATGTATTGATGATATATTCAAACGTTCTCTGTCCGTACTTATTGTTAAATTTCGGAACCCGTCGTTGCGCGTGAATCTAGTGCTGTATTTATGTTCTAATTTCTCTTTATGCTGGGGGGTAAATATATGCTGAATTAATTATTATTTTTTAATTTATAAACTAACGTTTAGACAAGATTTTTTATGCATAGCACAAAGGGTAACAATTATTATAAGCAATAATTGTCAGCCTGAAACACTCATTTACATTGAAAAATCTTCCGAGAAAAGATACTTGCCACCAACGGGACTTGAACCCGTGTCCTTCTGATTGCCGGTCGGATGCTCTGACCACTGAGCTATGGCTCATATGAGCCTCGGTTTGTCTCGGTTTTTATCTTGTCAAGGACACATGATAACACGTGACATGTTATATGATAAATCTAACGAGTTCCTACGTTAGGTAGGAAATACGAGTAAAGAAATTAATATAATTATTGTCGTTACTAATGATTTGTCACCTTGGCATTGCAAAAATGTCCTCACAACAATGCAATACAGAATCATCTTCATCTCACTAAGTTCGTTGTCTATTCAGTAGCGTACCGCATAAACAATTTGGGTAAATGTTGAATATACTTTTTTTAAATAACAGCAATTTTTTGCAAGTAGCAGTATGACAACTCTTTTAACGACCCATCCACGCCAACGCTATAAACAACAACATTGTGATACCTTAGCTGGTAATGCGTTTTCATCCCGCGACAAAATATTCCCGATAAAATATCATCCGACGAAATATCCTACAGACAAAACATCCCCCAACAAACTTAAAAAAGTAAAACTACTAAAACTTTATCTAACCTATCCGAAGCTAACAAAAAATTTGGACAAAAATAATATAGACATTCTGTAAAGACAAAAAAATATTGCTCAAAAATAGTAAACAGGGACAAAAATAATACGGGTAACACTAATTTATAGTCTATACATGATGTCTGTTTTATTTTTGTCCCATTTTCTGTTAGATTAGGTTATAATAAATATTTTATTGGGGGATGTTTTTGAAAAGTCACGGAACCACCCTAGTTTAGTGATACCCTTTAGTCTAAATTTTTCACTTTTAGGAATACATTACATGGGTCTCATAGAAATCGTTGTATCTCCCTTACTGTCATGGTGGGAAATATGATCTGAACGGTGTTAGAAAGAGAAAACATCACGCTTTATATTAGAATCTAGAAGTTAACCACAAAAAATTAAAATGTGCACCTCTATGAAACCAAAGTCTCTGATCGCAATTTGACGTGAATTTTTTAATTATTTTTTTTTATGAAACGATAAAAAGTGTCTAATAATGTGCCAGTTTTTACTTTTTTCGTTATCAGTAATTTTAGTTGGAAAAAATGTACAGTGTGCCATTTTAAAAATTATTAGTTTATTTCTAATGAAAAATATTTAAAAGTATATTTCATCACCTTCATTTTATTGCAAAGCATAAATAAGAAAATACCAGAGTTTAAATAGATTACGTTAGGTTAGGTTATGGTCTGTTTTTCAGGTTTTTTTTCACAGCTTTTAATGACTTTTCAAAGAGGTGTTGAGATGAGTAGACTCTGAGTTGTTTCTTCACATTTCGTTTAGATTTAGTGTCTTAGTTTATTTTTCATGTTTTATTTGCATTATCTTCCTCTTCAATGATATTTTACATTGATGGGTACAACCTTCAAAAGTTATTCCAATAAAAATTGAATAAAAATTAACTTTAAGGAGAAATTCGGTCGCTAGTGAATGATTTAATAATTTGTAAGTGTGCGGGTGTGTATAAAGTTACGCCACTGTGTCTATATTAGTTTATCTTGAATCTATACGATTATAATAACGTATTTATATTCAGCTTACGTTTAAGTACACTAATTGTATTTTAGGGGTGCCAATAAAGATATACTAATGTTGAGAGATTATTTTTTTCTATTTTATCACAGTGCAATATGTCCACAGCGGAGATTAGAATATAATTTTCTCACTGTTGTTGAAGGACAATGATCTAATTATAATTCTAAATGAAAATACAACGTGTGTTACTCGCACATCGCATTATTTAAGAATGATTTTAATGAAAATAAAAAAAATAAAAAAAAAAAACAATTCAAATTTTATTCTTTGGATATTTTGGATTTCTGTTTGGGAATTGATTTAAGATGTCACCTTAATGCTGTCCTAAACGTTGGCTACAAATCGATTATTGCTCCACATTTTAACTATTGCTCAACTATCCTTTTCCTATGTAACGAACGAGAACAAAATAAGTTTCAAATTCTCAAAAAACAGGGCAATGAGAATAATACTACGGCTAAATAGATTTTCAAAAGTAAACCTAATGTTAAAGGAACTGAATTGGCTAACCGTGAAACAGATGCTGACCTTGAATACGATGATATTTATACATAAAATAATAAACAACATTTTACCAAAATACCAATTCCAAATATCTGGAAAAAAACTAAAGTTATTGCGATCCTCAAACCCAACAAGCCACCAGAAGATCCAAACAGCTATCGGCCCATCTCGCTTTTAAGTACCATGTATAAACTCCTAGAGCGAGTGGTGCTCCGCAGACTTACCCCAATTCTGGAGAAAGTGGTTCCACAAGAGCAAGCTGGCTTCAGACCAGGCCGTAACTGCTGTGACCAGGTGCTAGCTCTGACAACACACATCGAATCTGGATTCCAGAAACGGCTTAAGACTGCGGCAGCGTTCATTGATCTCTCTGCGGCTTACGACACGGTGTGGCACAAAGGCCTCCTTGTCAAGCTCTACGATACCATAGAGGATGGCAACACAGTACGACTTATTGAGCAACTACTAACTGGCCGTACTTTCAGGGTTTTTCTAGGAGGGCTAAAAAGCAAAAAAATGCACCTGAATAATGGCCTTGCCCAAGGCTCAGTGCTGGCCCCATCACTCTTCAATATCTATACTCGAGATCTTCCTCACACTGAAGGCAGAAAATTTGCTTACGCAGATGACTTCGCCATCACAGTCCAAGCCAAAACCCTCAATGCAGCAGAAGAGATCCTTAATTCTGACCTCAAGGCTATGGAAGAATTTTTCCTCAATTGGCGACTAAAGCCAAATGGGTCGAAAACAGTTGTGACAGCTTTCCATCTCAGTAATTCACAGGCAAACGCAAAACTCTGTGTTCAGTTTGATGGAAAAAATATTTACCATGACCCCCATCCCCGCTATCTTGGAATAACTTTGGACAGGAGCCTGAATTACCGGAAACACATGGAAACAGTGGGCAAAAAAACCAGGACAAGACTAAACTTAGTCAATAAGCTGGCTGGTACTAGCTGGGAATGCGACGCCAACACGCTCAGAACGGCATCCATTGCCCTGGTTTTCTCAGCAGCTGAATACTGTGCTCCAGTATGGGCCAGAAGCGCCCACACTTCCATGGTCGACGTTCAGCTTAATGCCACAATGCGAACCATCAGCGGAACCTTAAAATCGACTCCTCTTCCTTGGCTCCCCGTACTTGCAAATATAACCCCGCCAAATATCAGGCGAGAGATTGCAACACTGAGGGAATACAAGAAGGCGCTGCAAAAAAGCGAAATACCCTTGCACGATGATGTCGTTTCTCACCCGGCATGCCGCTTAAAGTCTCGAAAACCCTTCTGGACGGAAGGAGAAAGACTCCTTCGAACACCTCTCACCCCAGAAGATAGGTGGAAGCTTGAGTGGCAATCAGCCAACGTCAAAAACGCCGATCTCGTGCAAGACCCCACTGAGAGACAGCCTGGGTTCTCACTGCCTCGCAAACTCTGGACTGCCATCAATAGAATAAGGTGCTCCCATAGCCGTTGTGCTCACATGATGCATAGATGGGGCCTTAAAGAGTCGGCGACGTGTGAATGCGGTGTGGTGCAGACCACCGAACATGTGGTCAACGAATGCCCGCTCCATTCATTCCCCGGCGGGATTTATGAGGTCCACAGGGCAACGCCTGAGGCCCTAGACTGGCTCGCAGACCTAGATGTCCCCCTCTGACCCCCCACCATACGAAAGAAGAAAAACCAAAATACTTCTCAAATAAAATGATATTCAACAAGGATATTCACAGACATAACACAAGGACGTGCAAAGAAATCAGGCTTCAAAAAAGGACAAGGCGAATACGCAGAACAGTTTACTGTACAAAGGGATGAAGTTATATAACAAGCTACCAGAAACTTTAAAGTCCACACCAAAGTGGAAAGTTCAAGACGAATTTTAGGAGCTACATAAAACTACATAAAATTTAGTTTGCAATATGAAATATTATAATTTATTAGAAATTTGTAAACTTAAATGTACAAATTACTAAAATAAAATAAATAAAAAAAGGCGGTAGCGTAATCACCATAAAATTCAAATATGTATACAAACAAGGAATTATACAATTTGTTCAAAGAAACGACGCTATCTCAATGACAATTCTTTTTTTCAAACTGAGAGGTACTTACCATAAGATAAAAAAATGATATTCCAAATAAAACTACGATTTCACATTTGAAAAAATATTTTTTAACGAACCGGTGAAACGGTTACCATCTTGAACTGGAAGCGGAAAGTACAATCAAGTTTACAGACACACGAATTACTATGTAGATCATTTTCTTACATTACTAGATGGCCTCCGTAGTTGAGGGGAACGTCGCGAGTTCGAATCCTGGCTTGCCCAAAAAAAGAATTATTTTATTAATTTGCGTTATTTCACAATTAATTAATTTTAAATATTATGTAGTAAATTATTTAAAATTAATACCAGAGTGAAATACGCTCCCAGTATCGCGCTAGTGTAAACCACCATTCAGAATTGAAACGTGGCTTGAAATGGCTTCAGCCGTGTTTGGTGACTAGATATGAATAACCGGGTATTTCCCCACCTTCCTCTTCCCAATGCCATAGTCTCACTGGCTCCAGATGGTCGGGAGCAGTTGGGACACTTGTGCGGTATTTATATAAAAATATGTATTTATGCAAAAACGAGATTCGAGACCTTGGCGTGATTTTTGAAGCAAATCTCTCTTTCAAATCTCACATATCAGACATTGTCTCCCGCGCGAACAAAATGCTCGGATTTGTTCTTCGTAATGCGAGATCATTTACTAATGGAATTGCAATACGAAGAACATATGAAGCACTTGTCCGCAGCATCCTGGAATACAGCTCCATTATTTGGGCACCCTCTGAACAAAACCATATCCTAGAAATAGAAAAAGTACAAAAAAGGTTTATGCGTTACCTGCATATGAGGGAATATACATACTACCCATTCCTGTATCCATCATTGTTCTTAACAAGAATGCTCGATCTTAATACCTTAGAAGCCCGTCGTAAAATATTTTTGAGGAAACATTTTTTTAAGCTGATCTCCGGTACTGTACTGAATCCACCTATGTTGAAGGAGATTAACCTATATGTCCCTAACGCGTATACTCGTGGGAGATCCCACAAACTTTTTTATGCTCCGAAAGCGAGAACTTCTTCCTTTCAGAATGCCCCATTAAATAGAGCAATTCAACTGCTTAACGAGTCTGCATTGAGCATTGACATCTTCAATGTTACCTATAGAGAGTTCAGTAACTCTCTTTTGACATCTTCTCCGTAATAATTTGGTGTATAACTGTTTTATGGAGAACTTGAAAAAAAAAATAAAATAAATAATAAAAAATATATAAAAATTGTTTTAATTCAGTAACTTTTGCAAGCCATGCTTTTTTGTTTCCTGTCTTCCATTCCACTTGTCTGACTTGACTTCCTGTAATAACGGACTTAAGCTGTTGCTTAACTAAATGGACCTTTGTATGTCCCCGCGGTCACTGATCACTATCCATCTAGGAAATAACAGTGGCGTAACGACAATCTGTCTCTCCCCAGGGTAACATTGGAAAGTCGGTTAATAAGAGCATAAAGTTTTAATTAAGAGGGCATCACCAGAGAAAACCAGAAATATGTCATTTTTAAATCAGATTTTAGACGAATCGACTCTTTTCCACAAAAAATTATAAATGGATTTCGAAAGATTGTTCTTCTATCTAGCATTCGCATGTAATAAATTTTGAGAAAATTTTTAAATTTTTAGTATAATAAGGTTATTCCATAGATCGTTGGCAGATTTCTTAAATTTTCAAAAAAGATTTTGTATTATACCACACCCATTTCAAATAATATAATCATGCAGTAAAATAAATCAATACATTATCTAGCAAACGCATGTTTTCTAATTTTAATTTTAGTTTCAATAAAATCATTATAAAATATGTACGTACATGTGTTTCTTGACGAAAATTGGTCCATTTGTGTATTTATTTGCGCACTTACAAACTAATATATTTCAGATTTTTTTAACATTCTTATTAAATTTAGACATTATTGAAAAATAATAAATACTTACAATCAAAAAATAATTACAAAAAGTACATTATTTTAATAGTTTTATCATCACGCCTTTCAGCATTTTTGGATGAAGGTATAAATTAAAGCTAATTTGGATTGAAATAAATTCGATATTGAGTTATAATTTATAAAAGCTGGTACGGAGAATAATTAATCTTTCTCATTGCACGATCGTAAGAACAACTTTCGATGAAATGTGGATTTTCGTCCGCTGGCTGGTTAAACGCTCTAAATCTCATGAAAGAAATCCTAAGAAAATGTGTTCTAGACGTAAACAGTTTGAAATGGATCTCCACGAAATTGGTTAGTTTCAATGTTTAAAAAATAGTTGGTTGTCAAATGTTGTAAAACGTTGTTTTTTTGTACAAGTTTCGCAATCACAGAAAAATATCATACTTAGGATATTGTGTTTGTGCATATCATCAATTAATGCGGCGGGTATGGTTACCATTTATTGAATCACCCATACCTCTGCATATTGGATAGCACACACCCCAAGTGGTTCAACGACATTGTTAAGAAGTCGATATTTAACCGAAATATATCTGATTTCAACCACCTTCGTTTCTCAGTGATCGAACGCAATAAATTGATCGCGTTTTAAATTAATTATTTAAGTCTATGGATCGCGTATACGACATATTTCAATTCTAATAGCTTCGATTGTTCGATCCATTTATTAAATAAACCGGTAATTCTACATAACGAACGACATTATTAAGAAATATGTGTATATCATAGACCAGAACATAAAGGTGAGGGGAAGAAACGAACTACAGCGGGGCGCAGAGCGGAAAGATGAATTCGGTGATATGTGATTCGTCAATAACTCAATCTGAGAGTATATGGGCATCTCGCATTATATTATCACCATTTAGTTCTTAAAAGTAAACTCTGCTCTTTAATGAATAGACCTTTTTACCTGGGAGCGCGAATTGCTCGCCGCGAAATGAACAAATTTACAAATTCCAAATACAGCAAAGTAAAATTCGCCTATTTTCGTAGTCCAATATTTTGTTGACGTATTTAGTTAAGACACTTTTACAAATGTTTCATAATTTACTTACCCCACAAAACAGCGACGAGCACACGCCATGTGTCTCGAGTGATAGTGTGTGTTACAAAAACAACCATATTATGTGATCTGAATAAGCTTATAATAAGGTAAAATAATGCTTTCCTATGGAATGTAATACGACAATTGGGTTTATTCTCTTTTTCACTTCTATTTTTACACGTTTTCAAAACACAAGCCACTATTTTTGCCGTGTTATTTCGTAAAATGTACCGATGAGTGCTCGACGCTGGCTCGCAGAAGAATGATGACGTCACATTTTTTAGATTCACGCGAAGCCATACTCGATCCCAGCCGGTTCCAATGGAACCGGTATGGGGAGGGGGAAATAATACGCTTTTATCGCTTAGGGCAGGTCTATTAATATTCATATGTCTATGGTGTATATTGATAGGAAACTTATGCTAAAGAGAAAGCGCTAAAATTTGTCAATCGGTCAGAATATCGGTTAACAATCGTTGACCGTGCTCGAAAAAAATATTGATAACTGACCATAGATGACGGATTTAGACAATATCGTATTGATATAGGGTTTTATCGATCGTTCATGCTAGGACTTCAGCATCCACAATATGAAGAATAAGAAAAAAATAATAAAATGTCCCATAACACAACATAGAAAAATGACACCTTCTTCGGTTTTCCGGGGGCACTTCCGTGCTGAACCATGTGACTCTAGATGCCGTCGACAGGCTGAGAAATCTCAGCATACAAGTTTTACCTGCACCAATTCTCTTCCACCATTCAAATAATAATAAAAATATCTGTTATTTTTTTGTTTTCAAATATACTAACTGTATTTAGTCTATTTCATCTATTTTGTCAATTTCCTCTATTTCGTCTATTTTGTCTATTTCGTCTATTTCATCTATTTCGTCTATTTCGTCTATTTCATCTATTTCGTCTATTTCATCTATTTCGTCTATTTCTTCTATTTTGTATATTTCGTCTATTTCATCTATATCTATTTCAACGTGTATTTTGTCTATTTCCAGCCAATCTGGGCATCCTGGCCGTGGGTCTTACGATGGGGTGGACCTCCCCCACCATCCCCAAGCTCAACAACAACGCCACCAGCCCTCTGGATGACCTTATCACCCCGGATCAGGAGTCCTGGCTCGGATCCCTCATCACTGTGGGTGCTGCCGTTGGTGAGTCAAATCTCTTTAATTTGAAAATGCTCTAATCAAACTTTTCTTGTTGGATTATATTCGAAACCTTGTGCCCCAATCTGTCTCGAATGAATTTGAAAGCCAACTATGGTCTGGATCCCCAAAATACCTGAAAAAAACCCTCGATTCTGTGCAGAAACTGACGGCCCGTTCGATAGATTCTCATGTCTTAATGAAAGTTTTTTTTTTTTACATTAGCTCCACACAGGAGGCACCGAGGAAAACAATTTCCCTAGGGGCCTATGTCATCTTTGAGGATGCTGTGTGGAGGGTTTTTTAAGGGAAAGAAAGGAGAAGAAGATATGGGAAGGAAAAAGATATGAGGGGTGGGTAGGAATCTGGGGGTCAGTGTGGCCAGAAGTGACGGACGTATGAATCTATTCCTCACACTGCGGTGCAAGACGAAGGGTCGGGAGAATCCGGCTGGAGAGGTCAAAAGGCCTCCCTCAATCAGTCTCCTCCGATCCAGCCCGCCATGCAAAGGTTGGGCAAACGTATCCGCCACCAAGACCTAGATAAACCTCATCCCATGAACCCGGGCACCCCTACTAAGTCACCAAACGTAGCGAACCACTTGGGGTGACCTGTGGCAGGGGTGTCGGTCGTCCAATAAATGGATCCCGAGGCTGCGGTACCCATACCCGCCTCCCAAATTGATTGCAATCTTTAGAGCACAGCCGCCCGTCTGGTAGAGCTAATAACAGAGGATTTATTTGAAAGGCTGCCATACTTTTAAATTCTGTAATGTAGGTATCGTAAAAGATTTCAAACTAATCCGCAAGATGTCACCAGGGAAGTACTTCTCTACGTGACCGACAGAAGCACTGTCGCCTCGGCAGCGACCCGCTGATTCAATCTTGCTTTCTCCCAGTTTGGTTGGCCAATTTGTAGCCTTCTTATTATAAATTTCTAAACATCAATAAACCAGATAATCAATAGAATCTACTGATCACTGTGTTATCCTCCATAACCTGTGTTGAAGTATTTATAAGAGCAGAACACAACAATTTCTAAGTTCTTTTGTTTCACGTTGACGCCAGTCCATGTTAATCTTTAAATTGTCTTTTTCCAGGACCACTCTACAGCGGTGTTGGTGCCGAAATGTTCGGCAGAAGGCTGATGATCCTCTCCAGCGGGATTCCCCTCATCATCGGCTGGGTCCTGGCTGCGACAGCCAAGGGAGTAGGCCAGCTGTATGCTGCTAGGATCGTCTGGGGGCTCGCCACAGGACAACTTTTCACCTGCGTGCCTATGTACGTGGGAGAAATTGCTGAGGTAAGGTTTTACTCACTGAGACTACCTCCTGTGAGATACAGTAAATCAAAAAATTTGGGGGTTATATCTCTAAAGTTTTAGAGCATCTCAAGATCTACACGACGACGCACAGTCAACTGGTGTAACCCTTTCCGTTATAGAGTTATGACTGATTCTTTGGCCGCTCGGAGTTAATTTCTAGGCTCTTATATGACCCCTCCCCGCTCGATAAAGAAAGCGCACTACCAGCAACAGACAATGGTCTCTTTTTAGAATTTACACGCCACTTGGTGCCACAACCCTTGGGCCACGAGATACATATTAAATATATGCCGACAAAAAAGCGTTTCATCACTAATTCTGGCGGTATCTTCGTAAGGGAGCACCTAAAAACTTTTTCACGTTAAAATATTGTGATGAGTTGAACATATTTAAAGAATGCCATATAACAGAACTGCAACTCTGTGGACGCCTCAGTGGAAACCAGCAGTGGTCAGAGGCAGTCCGAAAAAGAAGTGGATAGACTATAGAGGTAGTGTTTTAAAGTGTAAAGGATATGTTAAAGCAAATAAGCAAGATGTCGGTACATTACTTACAGGTTTATTAACTATTTATAACATACACATTATTCCTCTATTTTTAAATATTAACAAAAATAATAATGTGAAGGGCGAACTAACATGATATGCAAGTGGATCTTGACCGGTTATTTAAGACAGAATAATCGGTGGTTTCCGATGCAGCGTGAGAAGAGTTCTGTGACTTGAGAATGAATTCGATTGGTTGGTAGGGGACCAACCGGATAGTCAGACGAATGCAGATCGGTGTCCTTTGTTCGACCTCCACAAGACTGCCGTTTTAAGCAACATTACAATTCAGAATGGTGGTCTTACACCAGGGCGATATTTGGAGTATCTTCTACTCCGCAACATGCCGTAAATACACCTTATATTATTTTTAGATGATTACGTTGATTACATTAGGAAATAACACAAATCAATCAAATAAAATTTAATTACGCATGCCGTGATTGCTGGTCGAGAATCTTATCCCTCGACCACGGAGGCCGTCAAAACAGAAAATTGCACTGATGACACGTAGGTTTTGAAGCCACGGAGTGCAGGCGGTGCAGTGTATTCCTTTTTTATGTCTAATCTTTTTTTTGTCTCGTCTTTATTTATTACAATTACGTCTTCCTCCACTTCGTTTTCCTCTACTTTGTCTTTTTCTACTACCTTCCTCTAATATCTACTATCTTCCTCTACTATCTTCTTCTACCATCCACTGTCTTCCATTAATTTTCCCCTGGAAAATCAGTTAGGTTTATGGTTTATGTTACTCCTTATGGAGCAATTAAAATGTTTGCGACAAAAACAATTTTGACAGACTAGCACAATTTAGCGATTTTTAGCCTTCCGATGAAGATATTCTTAATACGTGTGTTGTGTTATTATTTTATACATGGCATTTTAAGAGTGCTCCTTTTTTACATTCACGTTTCAAAAGGTTTCTCTAATTTTTTGTATTTTCAACAAAGTATTTTTTTGATGTTTTTTAACAAATTTCATGGCACTCATATCGTTTAAGCAACATTATGATCACATGAAAATAAAGTGTTTTTCAAAGATGTGGAAATTTACATAAGCAATATAAGTATACAACTGAATTACCATGCTACAATTTATTTCCAGGATGATGTGCGAGGCGCCCTAGGTTCCTTCCTGCAGATGTTCATCACGGTGGGCTTCCTGCTGGCCTACGCCATAGGTCCTTTCGTGTCCTACTTGGCACTCACCATCGTGTCCGTGGTGCCCGTAATCATCTTCATGATAGTGTTCTTCTTCATGCCCGACAGCCCTGCCTACCTCATTAAGAAAGGTTAGTAGAAGCTGAGTGGACGAATGCATTGTGTGTTCAATTCCTCTGCTAGCAAAATTTTCCTAAGAGGTAAGAGATGTGTCGGTCGCGTACGTTAGTAGCTTGTGGCTTTATCCACGTAGTCGAACGAAGAGTTGTTATGCCACGCGCTGCGTATGAGGAACACCGGTCCGCTCGTCAGCGCTACGTAGTCGGTCGTCCGACGGCAGCGTGGCACTATTTCCAGCCTAAGGGTAGAAATAAGCTAAGCCCTAATCTTTCCATATATCGACAAAGGCTTTCTGTTGCGGTAAATAATTGCTCTTTAAACAATTACATGTTGTAATGCATGAATAGTGGCAAGGATAAGAGGATGGGGAAGGGTGGGGACTGAGGATATACCTGGCTATTCATGTCTGGTCACCAAATACGGCTTAAGCAGTTCCAAGCAACTTTTAATTCAGAATGGTGGTCTCACACCAGGGCGATACTGAGAGTTTCTTCTACTCTGGAGCGTGCCGCAAATAGACCATATATATTATTTTAATTAATAAATTGTGAATTAACAAATTAATCAATAACACATTAATGAAATATAAATTACGTGGGCGCGCCGGGATTTGAACCCACGACCTCTGGTTTAGGTTTGCCTTACCCATCTACCACGTTTTTTGAGTCAAAATAACTAAATGTAGAAACTTATTTTATCCAGCCATAAAATCAATGTTGCAAATTCACTTAGATAATAATGTCACGGTTTTGTAATTTACGCAAACAATTGTATATTTAGTAGTACGAAATGACGACAGTAATATTTTCGTAGATATTGTCGATTAACTGGTTAGTTCAAGATGAATTTCGTGCCCTGTAGCTCACGTTCCTTGAAGCAGTTTTTCAATTTGGAAGATCTCCATCATACAAGAGTAAAATTGGAGTTTTCCTTGTTTAATTCCGTTCCTAAATTGGTAACGGCACGAAAGATCTGTTAAAGGTTGTCATAATAACATCAAACTGTTCGAACGAACTTGAAGAAATTTTGGAATGAGGCTTTTACAGATTGTACATTTTTATGGTTTTTATTCGTTCAACAATTTATAAAAAAATAGAAATAAGAGATAATAAAAAACACTTTCACTTAATTTTTATGGAGACTTGTTGAGTAATCTAGTAGAACAATTTTGCAAAAGACACTAACTTCTTAGGAAGCATGTTTAGCTATTGTGAATTGAAAGCACCAACATGTTCAGAGGATGAAAAAATAACTAATCATGTATGGATTATATCGTAAATGCATCTTAACAGAAAGGTTGAATAGCAGGTGGTTCACCAAATACCTACCCAACGACAACCCTGGTGAGCTTCTCAAAGTTTCCTGTGCTATCTTCAATGGAAACATCTTATACATGGGAAAGAGTGCTAGGGAATATGGTCCAGTGCTTGAAGGAACTCTGCAGGCTTTTAATTCGAAACCATGTTCTTCTGTGGTTATTATATTATCTAAGAACAAGGTTCTGATAAAGTTCACAGCAATACCAAATATCTGCGGTTTTTCTAATTGTGCTTGTCCTTCAAGTGGCCCATTGACCTCTAGGGTTTCTGTGCAACTAAATTCAAATAATGTACCAATCCTCATTTTCACCAACAATTTTAATAAGGCATCAATAAAATATCACCTTTTTTCTCAGGACGCAAACAACAAGCAACGATAGCCTTGCAAAAGCTCCGAGGGAAATCCGAACAGGGGGTTATGCAAGAACTCAACGACCTCCAATCCAGCCAGGATGTAAGCGACGCTGGAGAGAAAGCCCAATTCAGTGATCTCTGGACTAACAGAGGCAACTTTAAGTCTCTTTACTTGGCCTGCGGCTTGGTCTCTCTCCAACAGCTGTCCGGTATCAACGTGGTCCTCTTCTACATGGAGACAATCTTCGATAAGGCTGGTAGCGGCATGGATCCAGCTATTTCCACTATTATTATTGGAGTCGTGCAAGTGTTGGCAAGTTCTGTGACACCGTTCGTGGTGGACAGGCTGGGAAGAAAGCTTCTGCTGAATATTTCATCCATAGGAATGACATTTGCTTTGGTAAGATATTATTATTTATACTATATACGTAATGAAACGGTTTCAGACCACGTAGGTACAAGTTAGGATGAATAATAATAAATTGACACATCTATTGATCAACATATATATACTCACATATCTTCTCAGCTCAACCAGGAAGGGCTAGTTTTCGCAATCCGTTGATAGTCAATTCGAGAAGATTACCACTCCAAAGGGTAGGAAATCATTGCTGGACAAAATACCGGAAGGTTTATAAATAAGATATCTCTTTTGCCATTGAAGTGTCTCGTGAATTTAAGCAAATTAGTCTAGGCTCTAGGAAAAGCTTTGAACCCCTATATGGATACTACGTAAACTACTGATGTTAAGTCTACTTCAGGAAAAGCAGATCGGATATTAAATAAGAATTAAATGTACTTTACCCCGTGTACTTGTTGAATTGCACCTGTTATGAGAGACGTCCACATTACTGAGCTAATATCTAATCAATTTGCTTTGATTCTGTTTTTTTTTTTAAATACGTGTTACGTACATTACAACGATTTGAATTCAAAAGGCCCAAGAGGGCTCGAGGGCCGCGACTCGTTGAAAATTAAAACCAGAAGAAGCTCGCTGAAGAACTGCTCGCCCGCGCTCTCCAGCCCTTCGCCACCCCTCCCTAAAACTCACCACCAATGAATGGCCGTCAGTGTAGCCATCTTTTAACAAGCAAATATTAAATATCCAGTACACGCAAATCATCTCACATGGGTTGGAAGATAAACATCCAGGAAAATATTTTTATAACAACTAGTTATTGTTTGAATTTTTAAATCATCTTGAACCATCAGCATACTTAAATTTAATTATTTTTCTTGAGTCTCCTGGCGTCCGGCTTTAATCATCAAATGTGTTCTATTAAAACGAGGCTCACCTGTTTAGAATTCTATGACTTTCTCGACCCAATGACTTACACTAATTATTTAAACACCATAATTTGTGTTAGTCTCTAAATTCTCTCAAAATACCCTTCCTTTTTGAAGATTATATCTGTCCCCAATCTAAGTTCAATAACATTTATGGTAGTAATTCAAAAAAGTATTCACTTTAACAATAATAAAACATAAAATTATGAACTATTTGCCTTACTTTTCTCCGCTCTTTGAATCAATTGCCACAATATTCTATTTATTGTCCCACAGTTACTTCTGGGTCTGTTCTTTATCCTGGATAACTACGACAGCCCTGCTGTAGAATATCTCTCCTGGCTGCCCATCGCCGCTCTGGTGCTCTTCATGTGCGTCTACTGTATTGGTAAGTTATCACTTATCACTATTCAAAATATAAATACATGAATTATAGATCTCTGCAATTAGCTCTGTTGTAACATTTCCCCTTTTTTTGTTGAATGGTTTACACATCAGAAATAGAGGTAGCAGCGTAGCTCAAAAGAATATTAATCAATCGTCCTTTATTATGAGGAGAGCCTTATACTCTAGAATGGCTAAGGGATCTTGATTTCCTTATAATGAACCCCTCCATAGGATAAAGGTAAAAGGATCTTCCTTTTCTAAATTCTTACCTTTTCACCTTCACGTCATCCTTCATATGAAACCAAGGACGGGTTGTTTCACAGAATTAAAGTTTCAATTCATCAAATTTGAAAGTTCTATTCAAGTTATGTTAAAGAATCTTCGCGGAACTTTAAAATTAACTTTGAAATTTGATGAATTGTTCTAATTCTGTGAAACAACAAACAACGCGTTAAACATGAAACAAACCGGCATGAAGCAAAACAGATGAATGGGTGCATGAAATTTAAGCTATTGAACTCCAGAAGAACTTTGGCAGGCGTTCCTCAAGGTCCCACATTAGGTCCAACTTTATATAGAAGTTAAGTGTTATTTTTAAAATATATTTATAAACATGTAAAATATTTATCTTCTCATCTTTCAGGATTCGGACCGCTCCCCTGGGCCGTGATCGGAGAACTCCTGGACCCCAGCATCAAGTCCCTGGTGTCCACCATCGCCACCACCGTCTGCTGGGTGGTCGGCTTTATCATCACAAAGTTCTTCGGGTCCATCGGTGACGCCATCGGCATGCACTTCGCTTTCTGGATATTCGCCGTGTTCACCTTCCTTGCCTTCTTCTTCGTCCAGTTCCTGCTGCCGGAGACCAAGGGCAGAAGCCTCCAGGAGATCCAGGACCTCCTAAACGGCAGAAAGATTAGCAAAACGGAAAAGTCATAAATTATTTAGAAAAATAATTGCCATATTCATCGTTCAGTATTCTTGTTTGTAATTTTATTAAGCACTGAACATGACAAAACGGAACAGTGACCAAAGAGAACATTAGAGAAAAGTTACCTATTCTTTCAACACTTTATTTTGTCTCAGTTCTCTTTTTATCCAGTAGAGATAAGCCGAAATAAGTGCGTTGCAGGCTGTTTTAATTCTGGTGAAATTGAACAGAAGGTAAACAATTTTCCTTGAAATCGCTATAAATCACACTTTTTGGAATATCGTGTTCAGTGTAAACCTATTTATTTGTTTTGAATTAGTTTTAAGTGTTGGATTGAAAAGCGACTTGAATATTTATAAAGCAAAGAACCAAATGTTGATGTTTTTTTAGTCAAAAACTCGTTTTCGTTGATATAATGGAATTAAAAGTTGATTTGACCATGTTATACAATATTATTTCTTATAAATATCTCTAGCTCGATCTTACGTGAAAGATAATGTTAGGTAATACATGTAGGATGTTAAAAGACGTACTTGACTAACTTTAACCAACCACTGGTTAAAGTTAAATACCTACACAGGTTGTTAATTTGTGTTTGACATTATTTGGAGTAAAATACGTAAATGAAATTTTGATCTCCGGTGATATATTTTAGGTTGTTTTTCCTACTTTATATATAAAAATCAGTAGGTATTGAACAGGTGGGGTTGGGGTGAGGATTTGAGCGATTACTCGGCTGAATGACTAGCGATGATATGTGGAAGGATTTTTATTTATTCCAAATAATGTCAGGAATTACTAGTTCAAGTAAGTCAAACACAAATTGCCACCCTGTGTGTATTTATTTAAACAATGATGCCTAACTCCATTCAGTATACAGTCTTTTAAAATGATATTAATATAACCTGGACATTTCAACATTATTTAACCAGAAATTATGTACCTATATTTAATGCAATATTTATTATATTTTATATTATTTAAGACTAAAAATAGATATTATTTAATATTTTTAATGTATCATTTGGACCTTTTAATTAAATAAACACAAAAAACATGCATCTAGCTGTTTGTGACTTTTTCTATTTGTCCATTTTATACTACAATAATTTTCAAGATTCCTTTAATTTTTGTACATTTAATCAATTTTTCGAATGCTCTTTTTAAGTACCTACCTATGGTATTTTTTTATTTCACCGGAGACACTTTTGAGTGTCAAAGTTATACTATTACACAAAGGAAAAATCTAAAATAAATTTACTATCATCGAAAAATTACGCTGCTTTAATGGTACGATTGTGTTTGAGTTGTTTTTAGTGCTTTTGCTTAAAACGTCTATTAATAAAACAATTATATAAGAGGTAATTTGAAATGATAGCAGCATTATTAAAGTTATATAATGTGATGAGTGTGTACATATTTCTTAATCGCATATTATAATCTTCATAACAAACTACGCCAATAAAACTAATGTCTGCAATTTGTTAACTTTGCTTCTACGTGTTTTGTTGACAATAGGAGCCAATTTCTAGAGTGTAGACGATAAATTATTTACGGTAACTTATCATGATGTATCATCTCAAATTAGTTGTACAAATTCCAGTAAACTGACAGTTGATCCCCTGACAGTTGGCCTGCAAAATTGTAATTATTTTTATTATTTACTAGCCGACCCGGCGAACTCTGTACCGCCTCAGAATCAATAACTGTAGTGTTAACTTATTAGCTGAATTAAATACAATTTTTTAATTAAGTTAAAAATTACACAATGAAGAAATTATCGATGCACCACTATTTGTATTTTGTTTTGTCTGTATCAGAGATGGCATTGTGTACAGATTTATATTTATTGTGATTTTCTTTCTTTTCCACTTACTTATGGGAATGGCGTTTCATTTTCTTTATACGTCTGAGGTAGATTTATTATAATTATTATGTTTTTCCTTTGGAGGGGTGCAGACATAAGTTCACCGTTTCTCTCATTTTCGACTGTTGACATTTAGTGTGTAAGAAAGAGGGACAGCATTATATGTTTAAGAACAAAAGCAAACAATCAGCGCATTGACATTTGATGTTTTTGAATTTTGGAATTCACTCACTGTTCAATATTATTTTTATGACAATATTGCTGCAGTTCTTTCAAAAGGTATGAGGAAAGGAATTTTCTCTTTAATTTTTTTTTCATGAGTTATTCTGCTATTCGGGGCGGAGACAAATCCAAAAAATCAAAGATCATACAAATCGGTCCAGCCGTTCTTGAATTATAAATCGTGTAACTAATCCGACTTTTTTATATATTAAGATTTATTTAGTTAACGCCTGAGGGCTTTTACATGTTGGTAGAACAATTTTAACGTGATAGATAATTTTTAAACTTGAAAGAAATAATAAAAATAAAATTACAATAGATAAAAATACACACTAGTCATAAAAATACAACAAACAAAACTCAAAACTCAAAAATACAGCGATTTGATAGGTTTATAAAAATAAGAGATGGGTTTAGGAAGTGTTGGAATAAATATTTTACATGCTCCACAAAACTCGGCAAGTTGATATGAAATATGTCAACATAACCTAAGTATTGATTTCCCGTTGTGTGAAATCGTTGTATCGGAGAGTGGATTATTATAAAATTATATTTTTTGTGTATTATTTACCAATTTCAAACCTAAAATCAAAAATACCTTTAATATTAAGTTGGTACCAAAGATATTCAAATACAAAAGAGATATGCTATGGTGTCCGCGCAACTGTCGGCGGACTACGCCCTAATTAGATTGCATACGAAAATAATTTGTTCATTTCGTAGATTTTTTGAATTGTGCATTAGTATTGGTTAAAAATATAGTTTGAATACGGAAAGAATTTGTTCATTTAGTTTAACGTTCGTTTGGTTTATTCGTTAATTATTCGTTCATTTAGTTTATTTGTTAATTGGTAAACACTATCGGCGACACTCAGAAGCGCAGTCCCACATAGTAAAAACTGCAGATAGCATATCTACCTATATTTCAATATCTTTGGTTGGTACCTTTATACTTATATCAAACGAAAATATTTACAGTCTCGATTTTTTGTACTTAAACGCAGGTATATAAAATATATAGACAAGCTGTTTTATCCTTGATGCATTTGAACGAAAATATTTTTTGTACTTTTGTTATTCGGTGGTACATCCTTTCTGCAACACTTTCGCGTACACTTAGTTATTTTTTATATAAGTAGTATGTCATATCTTTCCTAAGCCGACTGCTTATTGTATATAAATATGCCGGGTGACCAATTGTCGGGGAATCAACTGTCATGGAATCACAAACCTGTTTTTTATACCTGTGATACAACTGTTCATTTACGTGATTCCCGAGAAATCAGTGCCTTTATCGCAAATAAAATTATTATTGGTGATCTAAATATAGATGTCAGAAATTCACATAATATTATGTACCAAAATTGACTTTATTGAATGCAGTTTAAGTACCAAAAAATGTAATTTATCAGTATATAATTTCATATCATATTACGTAAACCTAGCTTGTGCGTTTGAATACAGATTTTTGAAATTCTCAAATTCAAAATTTGGCGCTATTTAAAATTTTCTTTCGCTAATTCGAATTCAGGTGCCTTGACCACTAAGCCAAAGAGGTCGTTAAATATCAAATTAAAAATGAAATACAATTATTCATTATTGATGTTTTGAAAAATGTTAAATTGATGTATAGAAAAATATATTAATATATTGAAAAATGAGCTTTATTATAATAATTCTAGCCCAGAACCGTGAAAATAACGGGATGTTTTAATTGTAAGATTTTTCAAGCTGACATTTTATTTATTAAAAACTAGCTGGTCCCGGGATGCGTTGCTATGCCATTTAATAAAGAAATTGTTTCTCCCTGAGTGTCCTTTCCCATACGTCCCGTTCCCTTTCTGCCTCCCCCCCCTCCCCACCCCTCTTCCCTACCCCCGCCCCTCTCCCCCCCCTCTCCCCTATCCCCTCCCCCCTCACCTCCCTCCCCCATCTCTCCCTCCCTCCCGCTTTCCATACATTCAGTTTTCAAACCTCGCATGCCACCAATAGCAATTTTTTATACGAATTTCATAATTCCAGAGCTCACCGGAAGTTTTATAAAAACCTCGTCCTGACAATAACGAAAACAAAAAAAAGAATTATCCAATTTGGTGCAGCCATTCGAAAGTTATGCGCTTAGCAACACACATTCAGCGATTCATTTTTATATATAAGATTATGAAAAATTATAAATATATTCTTAAATTATTTTGCCAAAATATCATTATTTTTCAAAAGTAGAAATAATTTAACTTTCGAATGTTTTTAAACCTAAAAAATTACGACATCTTTCCAATGACATTATAGTATACCTGTCAAATATACAAAACTAATACACATTTTAAATAAATAATAATTATTTAATAAAATGATGTTGGCAACTACTTTGTCGCTTATCTGATATGATATACCTACTATTCAGATCCAATTTTGGAAATTTATATTCTTTAGAAATTAGTATGTTTTAAACTATGTTTTAAAAAATATGAGATATCAAATATAATATTAGGGATTTTTTTAATAAAAATCAATCGGTATTTTTACAATACAATATATGTTGTACATATCACTATTTTAATTAAGCAAATAGTTTATAATTGTATTTATTTGAATATATAAATGATTTTTATTGATGTATTATTATTTTACTAGTTTGCATTATCCACCTTCATGTTGAGATAATTGTCAGATAACCTCAAGTCCAATAAATTGATAAATTTTCCACTGATGTAGCAATTATATTCTAAATGCATACAAACACCGGAGAGATTACCTTATGGAAGTGTATTGTAGGCCTTCATGTGTGCTGGAATTAAGTTAAATTTTTCCTTAATTCTAATTAACTAAAACAACTCTTTTAACATTATTTAAAGCAACAGGTGCATGAAATTTAAGCTATTAAACACCAAAAGAAGTTTGGCAGGCGTTCCCCAAGGACCCACATTAGATCCTATTTTATTCATAATTTATTTATTTTAACCCGTCTGCATGTTTAGGAATAAATACATCCCAAAACACGTAATTGCGTTGCATTTTCATAAGACAAAAATGTCTCGAGCGACCTTACATTTTAAAAGCTATATATCTCTATTCCTGTCATGCAAACATATGTATTTTTCTTTTAAGCAGAAAGAGAACGAAATAATGCTTCTTATTGTCTTTGAAATATGAAAGCTATCTTGCACAGATATTTCACAATCTCGATCCAAAACGACGGTTTCAAAATTTACGCGCAAAACCGAGGCATCCGGAGTGTGAGGTGCGAATATATTGGACCAAGCAGACGGGTTAAACATAATATGGTGCCTGTGTGCCGGATTAAGTTAGATTTTTCTTAATTTTCTAAATAACTAAAATAACTTTTTTTAAATTACTCAAAAGCAATCGGTGCATCAAATTTAAGCTATTAAACGCCAGAAGAAATTTGGCAGGCGTTCCCCAAGGTCCCACATTAGGTCCAATTTTATACACAATTTATTTATTTTACACATAATATGGTGCCTGTGTGCCGGATTAAGTTAGATTTTTCTTAATTTTCTAAGTAACCAAAATAACTTTTTTTAAATCACTCAAAAGCAACCGGTCATCAAATTTAAGCTATTAAACACCAAAAGAAGTTTGGCAAGCGTTCCCCAAGGTCCCACATTAGGTCCAATTTTAAACACAATTTATTTATTTTAAACATAATATGGTGGCTGTGTGCCGGATTAAGTTAGATTTTTCTTTATTTTCTAAGTACCTAACTAAAATAACTTTTTTTAAATCACTCAAAAGCAACCGGTCATCAAATTTAAGCTATTAAACACCAAAAGAAGTTTGGCAGGCGTTCCCCAAGGTCCCACATTAGGTCCAATTTTATACATAATTTATTTATTTTAAACATAATATGGTGCCTGTGTGCCGGATTAAGTTAGATTTTCCTTACTTCTCTAAGTAACTAAAATACCTTTTTTAAAATCACTCAAAATCAATCGGTGCATGAAATTTAAGCTATTAAATGCCAGAAGAAGTTTGGCAAGCGTTCCTCAAGGTTCGACATTAGGTCCAATTTTATACATAATTCAATTATTTTATACATAACATAGTGTCTGTGTGACGGATATAGGTTAAATTTGTCCTTATTTCTGAATAAATGAAATTAATAAAACACATTTAATTACCGAATTCTTTCTGAAACAGAAAATCAATTTATTTGATCTGTGGGAGACAGGCCTAGGAGTCGAAAGGCCTTATGTAATTTAACGACATCAGTTTTCTTTAAAAACCTGTTTAGATCTCACTTCTAGAGATTTTCTGTTCAGAGTACACAACACATAATAGGTACTTACAATAAATCATTAATACAAAATCGAAGAATCACTATGTTTTCAAAACATTATTAAATACCGTAAAATGATGTGACTTCAATCAATCATTTAAAATTTTGAAACTAAATAACTTTTTAATTAAAATATTTTTGTCGGAAAAAGTGATGTCATATTTATTGCACTTATCGATCGTCCAGTTGATTAGTCAGGCATCTCGGAAAAATCGTAATTTGAGTTAAGTATGCAGTTATATGTATAAGTGTACATATAAAAGTGTACATATAACTCTATCTAGTACAATACTCAGATTACTCATAAGCACCACCGAATCAATTATAATGTAGACAAACTTGTAGCGAATTACACATAATGTTTTCGTTACTTGTTTTTGGGGTGTTATGCCGTATTGCTCCTTAAAGAAGGAGGAAGCGCAACACGGCATAACACCCCAAAAACAAATAACGAAAATACTTTTGGCCTTGAAAATCTTAAAACGTATCTACACATAATGTTGATTTCTTTTGGATCACTAGTTGAATATTTCAAAATTTTATACTAATGTACCGGACCGTTATGTCTCCCGTTGTTATTTTATAGCATATTTAATATTGTGTAAAACGAAGACACGTGTAAATAATACTCGTACTGGATTTATACTGAGCATTCGAATTTTACTTACCTCATTATTTGTAAACTTAGTATTTGGAGAAGTCCGTAATATAATCTATAATCAACTGGACGATAGATCTGGTTGAATATTTTTTTCTGGAAACTAACTAATTTGGCCCGTACTTTCGAAGCGTAATTGAATCTACGTTGCCTGAAAAACACTTATACGGAAAAGCATAAATTACTTCAATTACGTAATAACTAACCTAACCTAACCTAACACATAACCTAACCTAACCTAACCTAACCTAACCTAACCTAACCTAACCTAACCTAACCTAACCTAACCTAACCTAACCTAACCTAACCTAACCTAACCCAACCTCTGCCAGTGCTGTAGATATTCGTCCACACTTTGGTTCTCATAGATATTAGTCAGCAGTTTGAGCTGTAGATATTCGTCCTCACTTTGGTTCTCATAGATATTAGTCAGCAGTTTGAGCTGTAGATATTCGTCTTCACTTAGGTTCTCATAGATATTAGTCAGCAGTTTGAGCTGTAGATATTCGTCCACACTTTGGTTGTCATAGATATTAGTCCGATTTGTTCAGTTTTTGGAATTCCTGTAGATATTAGTAGACGCCTCCCTTTCTGCCTACCTGAGCGGGAATACGAAGTGATGGCTTGTTCATTGTTTCTTGATTACTTTGAAGCTTTATTAAGTTATGAATATATTTTTTATGATCCATGTTAAATATCTGCTTATTATAAAAGTTATATTGTAAATAAATAACATATTTCGACATCAAAAGGATAGATTTATTTCACCAATTTAAATTATAAATAGCTATTTTATTCGATAATTTTTCATAGGCATTATCAAACTGTAGTTGTACCACCTACCACCCCAATTACCGCTTTGTTTAAATTTGACGGAAGGTCGTTAACTGGTTGATTATTATGCCATAAAATAAACCCATGATGATGCATGGGTTTATTTTATAACACAAATGATTTTTTAAATTTGAAAAAAAAAATCCGTCGTGTGTATCGCAGTGGCAAATTAACAACTCTTGCCCTGACATAATATGAAATTTATGATATATCAATGAATCCGAAGTGTAAAGTAAACATCGGTTTGTTACACGTAATACGCTGTCGTGAGTAATTGCCACCGAAGATTACCACTAATATAAAATACTTACATATTCGTCGTAAAATAGTCCATGATTGTTTATTTCGTGACGTTCGCCGTGAACAACCTGTGGACTATAAAGTTATAGTTAACTACCGCCTTTGCACGAGTCAACCATTCAAGAGTCTGTCTCATCATAAATAAACCAAACCACTTACCGTATTATACAAATGATGGTGCCAGTGAAAACCCCTAACTATTTGAGTGCAAACCAAGTACAAGCCGCAGCAAGATAAACATCTAAAAGTACCATTGTGAGATACTCTGTTGTTGGTATTGGATGGCATTTATTTAGTAGGGAACCATAGGCAGGCAGTGGGTGGTTTGGTATATTTATGCATAGGCAGTCAATCGCACAGAGAGACTGTGATTCTTTTCTGACCCGTTAAAGTGGCGCCACCACCTCGCTATCTTACAATCAACATATACAGGGTGTCCGGGGGTAAAGTGCATTAACTTCGGGAGGTGATTCTACATGATAGTACAAGTAAAAAAGATAAATAACTTTTTTCGAAATTCCTACTTTTAGGGGTAGTTTTGAGGTAAAAAGATAAAATTAGTCCGGCGTGTACGACCAGATTTATTATTTTCCACTTTTACGATACGGGCCAATCACAATCGAGCTGGGCGCCCGGCAATCTCTCAGCAAGTAAGATCGTACCTCAAACTGAGGATTTTTAGTAGGTACGTCTTTTTGTATGGGAAAAAAAATGTTGGAATTTCGGAAAAAGTTGTTAATCTTTTTTACTCGTACCATCATGTAGAATCACCTCCCGAAGTTAATGCATTTTACCCCCGGACACCCTTTTTAATAATAATAATAACACACTAAATGTATGAATAAAATTTAAAAAAAAGCCAAAGCGAGGAATAATTTCTAATTTGCGCTTTTACATAACATTTGGCATAACTTTAAATCACGGACATATGAATATATCTGGACCTGCCCTAAGTGATAAAAACGTATTATTTCCCCCTTCACATGGCGCCGGCTGGAGCTCCTCCTTGGAACCGGCTCGCTCCATGGGGAGGGGATAGAGCCTCGCTTGAATCTAAAATGCGTAACGTCATCATTCTTGCCGTGAACAGCGAGAAACTAACATCCATACATTTAACGAAATAACACCCCATAACGGTAGCTTGTGCTATACAATATATCTACATATCAATGTGCACATAGCGAATGTGGGTGGTTCTCCAGTGTGCTCGTCGCTGGTTACAGGGGTAAGTAAATTATGAAACATTTGTAAAAGTGTTTTAACTAAACACGGCAAAATATTGCTATGTGTATTGGGGCGAGTCTTTTTGGGGCGAGCATTTGGCCTTAGCAAATATGTTATTAACGTGGCAAGCAATTCGCGCTCCCATGTAAAAAGGTCTATTTATTCAAAGCAGATTTTGCTTTTAAGAAGTAAATGGTGATATTGTAATGCGAGATGCCTATATACTGTCAGATTGATTGTTGAACGAATCACAGTCATCTTTCCCCTCTTCGCCCTCCATAGTTTGGTTTTACCCCTCATCTGTAACTTCTTGTCTATGCATTTGGATGTCTATGCTTTAAATCGTTTTTTTAATTTTATTTTTTAACTTTTTTTTGTTAAATTTATGAGTAAAATCTCAAATTATAATATTTAATTAAATAAAAACAAATTAGCGAAACTCATTCGAAAATCTGGAGACGGAAAAATCAGAAAAAAGATATTGGCTCCAACAATAATAAATAAATAACATGGGCGTTAAGAAAATGAAGATAATGTTGGTAGTTCTTAGTCAAAGTATGAATGTTAAGTGACCGAATTTGATATGGGTTTCTCAGTTGGTAGAGCTCTCGCAATGTAAGCAAAGGGTCCTGGGTTCGAGTCCCAGTGGAGCCAATATATTTTTCCGATTTTTCTGTCTCCAGATTTTTTATTGAGTTTCGCTAATATTGTCTTCATTTAATTAAATATTATTTTTTTATTTTATGTACCACATAAAAACTGATTTGACAATTTTCTTACAAATTCTATAAACTAAAGTAATGTTTTCTAAATACAGTGTTACATCAGTTTTTCAACGTTCGGACTAAAGAATTAAAGGTGGTCAAGATTTTTCATGTTTGATATTAAAATTACATATTTAGAAATGACAAAAGATACTTTAAATAGTACATCAGATAGATAATTTTATCTAGTCTCGAAAACAGTTTTCATTTTACGAAAAATTAAAAATAAGAAATATATTATGATACATTTAAAATGCATTGGAAACATTGCAAACCGAGTAAAAACGGTGGGTTTAGAGAACTCACATATTTTCACATCCTTTCTGACTGGGCCATTTTCCTAAACTGAGACCACTATTTGAAAACGAATTTGCCTGAAATTGCTTTGTTCTACTGCTATGTTCAGGGACTAAATTTGAAAGGCTAAGAACTTTCCAATATTTCTTTATCCTAACCCCTTTATCTCCTCTCTTCCTAGAACCTTACAAAATTACCAAAATTTGGGATGACGTACATCTACTGGCTCCGGGAAAATTTGAAAAAAGTGTGTAATGTACTCCGAAAATTACATATAGCCTAAACCGGGAGGGCATTTTCCGTTATGTTTACCAATGTAACTGAGATGGCGATTAATATGTTTATCCAGTACTAACTGCACCAGACCCGGATCTAGTGTAATATAACACAGGCCCTGTGACCAGGGAGCATATTTCAAATGGGCACTAGGAATAGCGTAAATTTATTTCTTAAACTCTAAAATTATGTTAAGTTCGTCATCATCACAAAGCATGCGTTCAGATCAAAGATATTCAAATACAGAATAGATATGCTATGGTGTCCGCGCAACTGTCGCCGGACTACACGCTAATTTGCGTAGTTTTCATACAAAAAGAATTTGTTCATTTCGTTGATTTTTTGAAAATATGGATTAATATTAGTTAACAATATATTTTGAATAGGGAAAGAATTCGTTCATTTAGTTTAACGTTCGTTTGTTTTATTCGTTAATTATTTGTTCTTTTAGTTTATTTGTTAATTGGTAAACAATATCGGCGACACCCGGAAGCGCAGACCCACATAGTAAAAACAGCAGATAGCACATCTACTTATATTTCAATATCTATGGTTCAGATGTTGTTGTACATTAGCCCAAAGTTCAATTCTCTGTTAGCTAGGGCCAGCATTGCACAAGCAACGTGATTATGGTAGTCTCTCTTTCTGGTTTCAATCCTGGGATTGGTTTGCGGCAATTTCCTCTATTCTTCTCTTCCATTCTTCCCTGTCTTGTGCGGCTCTTTTGAAGTCCGCATATGATGAGCAGCGCACGTCCACCATCACCATGTTTCGCAGTAGTTATGGTGGTAGGAGCAGTTAAAATATTGTCAAGTTACGTACCTGTACTCAGGGAATGTTTGTATTTGAAACGAATGCTTGTAGCGACCAGGTTTGTACAGTTAAAAAAACACAGGAAGAGCAATGCGTTTTTCAGGAGTGGAGAGAAAATACGTCGCAAAATTTAATGGTGGAAAAAGTCGGGGAAAAGGTTGAGGAACAAAACGGGAATCCTCCTAGTTGGGCAGTCTAAACATTTTATGAATAATGATCTTACAGGATTGCAGATTACATAATATTTTTTAAATATTTATATTGAGGGATCAGTAGGATTTATAGGTCCAATAATTAGGAGTTCCACAGAGCTGAACCCTCTGATATTAAAATATCTGGAGTTGGTGAATTATTTTCCCATTTGGTGTCTGATAGGTTGACATGTTGTTCTTGTATTGTTTTGTATTTATTACACTTATATAGTGCAATTGCATAGCGTGGATGGACTAGATGATCATTTGAGGAAGTGTGTGAAAGCGTTTAGTTTTTCCTGTGGGGAAAATTTAACCCGGACATTTAAATCTGGTGCGTGTACAAATCAATGTATAATCTTGTACAAAATAAAAAATAAATAAAAACAAGACAATAAAATTATTTTTCATACCATGAATGACAATGACGGAAAATAAACATGAATAGTTCGTTCTAAAGCGTGTTTTAAATTTCATAGCTAAAATAACGGAGCGATAAATAGTACACAAGAAGAATGATGAAAGGAAGGAGAGGAGAGATGTGTGGACTTTACACAGAGTTTTCAAATTTAAATGTAGACTGTGACCTTCCTTTGCATACAAATCAAATCAACACCACCTGCTTTCCAGCCCGCTCGTCCACCATATACAGATACTCTCCTTTACATATTATAGGTATATGTCAACCAATTTACACAAAACCTTGACAAATTATATACCCAAACCTTCCTCATGAATCATTCTTTCTATTGGTGAATACCGCATAAACATCCGTTTTGTAGTTTTTATTTTTTTTATTTATTTATTTATTTAACGCCCAATAGGCTTTTACATTTTGGTAGTACAAATGATTCATGACAGATTATTTAACATATACAGAATAATAAAAATAAAATTTGATAAAAAAGCACACAAGTCATAAAAATACAAAAATACAGCGATTTCATAGGTTTTCAGAAAAATAGATAGGTTTAGGAATAGTTTTGGAATAATAAGTTTTTTAAAAGATCAACAAATTGCGCCAAGTTTATGTCAAATATGTCAATATCACCTAAGTACTGATTTCCCATAGTGTGAAATCGTTGTATCGGAGAGTGGGCAATGTAGTTCCGCTTATGAATGCTACAGTAGAATAGTGTATTTTGTCGTGTAGTTACTGCCGGTATTCGTAAGTTAATGAGTTGCAGTAGTTCGCAACAGTCAAATTTAGAGTTAAGTATTTTGAATAAAAATGTTAAGTCGTTTATTTTACGTCTGTCTTCTAGTGTGTGTATTTTTAAAACATTTAATAATAAATTATATTTCAAGTCTTCTAGTGGGATATTTAATTTAAAATTTATAAAACGCAGAATTTTTTTTTGTATTCGCTCAATGTTATTAATGTGAATTTTGCAAGATGGAGACCAAACTACCGAGTTATATTCCATTAGACTTCTAACTAGAGATACATATAATAATTTAATGACTTGTATGGAATTAAAGTTTTTGGTTGTTCTTAGTACGAAGCCTAGTGTTTTCATACCTTTGTTTACAATTTGGTGGATATGATTGGCGAATCTTAGTTTTTCATCCAAAATAATTCCAAGATCTCTCATTTCCGTGACTCTTTCTAAAGCTGTGTTATTGATGGAATATTCGAATAAAACAGGATTTTTATTTCTGAAGAAAGTCAAGGTTTTGCACTTTTCTACACTTAAGAATAAATTATTTTGAACGCACCAATCTTTAAACATACTAATATTTGACTGAAGTATATGGCAATGATTTACAACAGTTATTTTCTTGTATAGCTTGATGTCATCAGCAAAGAGCAATACCTCGACATCGTTGAAGCAATTGGTTATATCATTGATGAAAATGAGGAACAAAACTGGGCCAAGGTGACTACCTTGTGGTAGGCCACTAGTAGCCCAGAAAGCTTTCGACATCCATGATTTTATTTTCACAAACAGTTTAAGATTTAATAAATAGCTAGTAAACCATTTTAGCATGTTATCCCTTATTCCTAGAGCAAATAGTTTTTGGATTAGTAGTTTATGGGATACTTTGTCAAATGCCTTCGAAAAGTCTGTATATATGCAGTCGACTTGTTTATTTTCTGCAAAAGATTGTATTTTGAAATATTGTTAAATTAGTTGCGGTAGATCTACCTTTGATAAAATCGTGCTGTTTTTGGTCAATTAATTTTATTAATTTAGGATAGATTTCATAAAGGACCAGTGATTCAAAAAGCTTAGGTAGTACTGACTGTATACAAATGGGGCGATAATAGGCTATATTAGTGTCGTCTCCTTTTTTTGTAGATAGGTGTAATGAAGCTAGATTTCCAACTTTCTGGAAAGTGTCCAAGGGTCAAGAGACGGTTGAATAATAATGTGAGTGGTTTAGATAATGTATTAGAGCATTTTTTGAGGAATATTGGTGGAATGTTGTCTGGGCCAGTGGATTTGTCAGTGTCTAAGGAAAGTAATTTCTGTTCGCAGTGTTTTTGTGTGATATGGCAATGCGTTAAGTTTGTAGTCTTGCTAAATTTGTAATCAGGTATTTTATCATCTGGGGTTTCTTCATCATAAACATTTTTGAAGAAATCCGAAAAAAGGTTTACAACGTCCTGTGTATTGTTTACACTGGTTCCGTTCATTTGATTTAAAGACAGTGTCCTCGATAGAGGTTATATACTTTTTGTAACATTTTTTGGAAAGATCTTTACATTTTTTCCTGGTTTCGCTAAAAATTATATAATCATTTATGGATTTGCTGTGTTTGAATTTTTTGTGTTGACTCTTTTTTTGCTGAAGAGAGGCAGTAAGCTCTGGTGAGAACCAAACCGGGTAGGTATAGTTTCTCGGTGTATAAAAAGGTACATGGGATTCAATAGTATTAGAAAAGTTTAAATAAAGTTGGTCTATAGATTCATCAATGTTTTCATCGGATAAAAAAGACCAGTCTGTATTTGAGAGATAGCTGTTAATGGAGTCGAAGTCAGCTCGTTTAAAGTTTAGGACTCTTTGTACAGGTATTCTTTCATTATGGCATTTAATATTTAATTTAATGTATAGGGGAGGGTGGTGAATATCTATTGGTAGGAGTGGGTCATTTGAGAGTTCTACAGATATTTTAGGATAGTTTGATAAAGCTAAGTCTAATAAGCGATTGTTATTATTATATATAAAATTATGTTGGTGAAAGTTTAGAAAGTTTACCATGTCCAAAACTTCACGTGTACGATCGTTTTCACTTTCGTTTGTGATGAGACCACAGTTGTTTGCTTTCCATGTTAGGTTTGGTAAGTTATAATCTCCAACGATAACAACTTTCGAGTGAGAATATTTTGAGGAAATTGTTTCGATGTCTTCACAGTGGTTTCTGTATGTTTGAGGGTCAGAAAGTGGTGGTAGATAGGCCGTTCCAAATATAATTTTCTCGAGAGGAGTCGTTACTTGTGCAAAGAGATGTTCAATGTTTTTGTGTTTCGTTGTTAATTTTCTTGAGGACAACTTCCGTTTTATCGCAATTAAAACTCCTCCACCTCTTGACTTGGAACTTGATCTCACGTTTCTGTCGCATCGAAATATTTTATAATTAGTAAGACCGAGTTCAGTCGACTTGATATCGGAGTTTAGCCAGGTTTCGGTAAGTATAATGATGTCATGATGATGAAAAGGTAGAGCTGCTCGTAGGTCATCGAGTTTGGATCACAGTCCTGGTTCTAAAGTTCTGGTTCGATTGTTAGGAGGAATTGCTTGGATATTTTTGTAATTGGCTAGTTTTTTGGCAGATTTGGTACAATTCTGGGAGTGGAGTTTATGTATTTTATGGTGACATCTTCACCATTTTCTTTTCGTATCTCCAGTTGAACCCTCAGATCTTTTAGAAATTTTTGTTGAGCCGGGGTTGAGTCGGGGTAGATTCTGACATTGTTCCTAAGAAGACCTCGTTTGCTGAGAATATTCCTCGTTTGTATTGAGTTTTCCAGTTCGATTTTTATTGGTCTAGGCTTGCTATTTGATAATTTTCCAATTCTATAAAATTTTGAAATATTTTCATTTGCTGATTTGTCGATTTCACTGATTATACTGGTGACAGCTGCCTGGTCATCCAAGTTCTGCTGACTTCTGTCGTTTTAATACTTTCAGGCACATTGCAAATAATAATATTTTTGGAGCGCACTTGTTGTTAATTCATTTCCGAAATCGCCTCGCAAATACCGAAGTTATTTTGAGAAGAATTTGCTCTTATATCCTTGTATGCACGCAGTTCACCTTCTAAGCTGGCAGTTTTGGATGCTACAGCTGAAGACATGCTACTTATGGCGTTTAAAATTTCACATGCAATTGAAGAAATTTTAGAAATTTGATCCTTATTAAATTTGTTGGCTGGATCAAAAAGTACCTTATTTAGGGCATTGACTGCTACTTCTGCTTTGGAGATGAAATTTTGCACATCCATTGTGAAACGTTGAAGTATTTGGAACTATTCACTGCTTGACAATGTTTGGTTATGTTGATTTGTTTTTGCTTTTGTTAACACAGTTCACAGACACTTGCAATGAAAAGCACTATTTTATTAGAAAATAATTGCTGCTTCTTAATATTTTATGATGTTTGTGTGCAAAATTCACAAAAAATAATTTAAAAGTTTAATTTTGACGGGAGTAGATCGAAATATGTTTTCACTGTCAAAAGAGTATTGTTGTTTTTGAGTTTATAGCGAACAGACAGACAGACAAACGCGGCGGAGGAATTTATTTATAATATGTAGAGATTATCGTTGCATTGTGATTATTGTTTATCTGTTTTATTTTATCGATTTTCATATATAATTTTCATTTTCATACATACTGCGAGCGATTGTTCTTTGGTAATTTATTATCTGCTTTTTTGTATTTCTTGGGCATTAACTGTGTAACAATTTCTAGACATTTTTGTTTTGAAGAGTTTTAATTTTCAATGTACATTTTTTACTTTAATTTTAAATTGTCGAAACCGGTAGCAAAAAAATTTAAATAAAGTAACAAATGTACATTGAAAATTAAAATTCTTCAAAACAAAATTGTATTATCTGCTTCTCCAGCCTCTAATTTTGCCAGTGACCAATCATGAAATTCTTCAGATAGAGTGCTCAGTTTGGCGAGCAACGTATCCGAAATATTATGCGGCTCTGAACCGCGGCCGTGAATCGCGGCTGCAATCTTTCGCATTTATATTCGCGCACTAGACTGAAATGGACGTGGAAGTTATTGTACTGTTACGTGGAGTGTCAAGTTCGGATTTAGGGGGGGGGCACGTGCCCCCCACCCCAGCTGGTATTTTTATGTACTGTGGAGATTCCATCACAGTACAAGCTTAGAAGCAAAAACTGTCTTTATTTTAAACATTTAATTTTTCTATTCTTTTGACACTATCATAAAACTTCCTAAACATACTTGAACTTGTAGAAATAAACTTGAAGTATGTAGGTACTTCAAGTTTATTTCTAACAGTAATTATTGTTGATTTTTTTCCCGTCCGTCCCATGTGCCTCCCCCCCCCCCCCCCAGAAAAAAATCTTAACACTAATTGTTGATTTTTTTGCCCGTCCGCCCCTTGTGCCCCCCCCCCCCCCCCCCCCCAAAAGAAATACTGGATCCGCCCTTGTGGAGTGTGCATGCGTTTGTGTTGAAGTGGGCCAAAAAACCGCCACTGGACGGGGAAGGCCGCGAAACGCGACCGCGGTGCCGCGAAACCATCCACACTCGCGGTTCGCGGCCTTCGCGGACTTTCGCGGCGCAAGTGTAGAACCCTGGTTAGAATTTGTTGCATAAATAAACCAATCCACACACATTTGATGTAAGCAAAGACGGTTGATAGCTTGAACAAGCCATCAACACGACGTTTTGTATTCCTATCTTTTCTGAATGGATATATATCTTAATTGTGTCGAATGATATATGTGGCTTTCAAATACTCTTTTATAGGGAGGCCTCCATTTATATCTGCCTCTGTGCACTGCTCGTTAAATGTCATAGGTGCGGCCCTGCCCCTATCAGTAGTGTAGTATTTGCGATTCGTTAGCAAGTGTCACTTGTCATGTGTGTTGTGTTTTGTCAGTTGTCAGTGAGTTTCAAAGTGAACGGAGGTGTTCCAACATGGTGTCCGAAGACGGACAAAAATGGCGCCAATACTTCGCGGCGGGGGCAGGTACCAAATTATTTCAATAACAAGGTGTTTATCTTTTGAACTGTCACGACTCTCAATTGCTAACTTAAAAACGCAGTCAAATAAAAATAAATAAAGTTTTGCAGCATTTTGTTTAATAAATTAATAATATTCATTAAAAGTTGACCGTTGTAAAATAACCTGTATTAAAAACTTGTTTATACCGTAATTTTTATTTTATTTTTGATAAATTTCTGAAAATAATATTTTCTGCACATAGTGACTAACTTATCATCATGACAGAAAATCTGTTTGTCTCGATAAAAATCTCGAATATGAGATAAAATCTTCGTGATATTTGCAGGGCTTTTATCTACTCATGGAATAACTACGTTTTATATTTTTTAATCAATTTATTCATTGGCTCGCTGACAGAATACATCACATTATAATTATTACATTAATTTACATATTCAATATGGTTATAGCGTAGATTCCAATTAAATGTGATACAAATGCATACACCATTCATCTCAACATTCTTATTACTACTATAAATTGTGATATTTAAAAATAAATTAAATTACAAGTCGGTACACAAAATAAGGAGGGTCAAAATCAAATATTAGGTCCTTACATATGAAATTGGCGTTTTGTCGTACTGGCAACTTTTGTCTCAAATATCTTCTCTTTGGTTAGGAATTCCAAATTCAAATTTACTCATGTATTTGTGTTTCGAAAATTATAATTCATTTGTTTTTTCCTTAATTCTTTTTTCTTTGCGTCACTTAGTTTACAAAATGGAAAACTTGAAATATCGCGTTATTTACGAGTACGAGTTCCACCGTGGCACCAATGCTGCAGAAACGGCTCGAAGGATTAATGATGTGTATGGCGACGGTGCCGCAAAAGAAAACACAGTTGTATTTTCTTTTTTTTTGTGTCGTTCACTACAGCTTTCTTAAATCTGGCCAGACGATTGCGGCAGATATCTATTGTCAGCAACTGCAAACCATGTTGGAAAAGTTAGCTGCTAAACAACCGAGGCTGGTTAATCGCACTAGGCCACTGCTAATTCATGACACTGCACAACAGACGGCTACCAAATTAGAGGAGCTTCAATTGGACATCCACCGTACTCTCCGGACCTTGCCCCAAAAGCCTACCATTTTTTCGAAATTTGGATAACTTCTTGCAAGGGAAAAAATTCAACTCCGATGGGGCAGTCCAAACCGCCTTCAAAGATTTTATTGATTCCCGTCCGAATGGTTTTTTTAGTAAAGGGGTCGATGAATCCTCCCACATAAAACGCCAATTTCATATGTAAGGACCTAATATTAGTAAATGGGGAGAGTGCGCACATTTACATATACGAGTTTTATTGTGCGCGCACATTTACATTTATTTACATATGCGCACTCTACACATATATATGCACACATGTATATACTCACAAGTACACACATGAACATTTATACACACAATATAGAGCCAATACATAAGTAGGTGAATGATTCTACAATTACAAAGTGGCTCTAAATGAGGAGATCATCAGGTATTATGCAAGTACGAGCTTCTTCTGAAGGTAGTGATTGAATTCGAAAATATATTCAAGTCTTCGTGTTCGCAGTATTTATTGTATACTCATACTATAATGACTATTTAAGAAATTCTAGGTATTCAATGGTGCTTTAGACCACACGACTGAAGTAAAACTTCAACTAACTTATAAAATAACATGACATTGACATTGACATTTACATAGACATAGAAATTAACATCAACATTGACATTGATATTGACATTGACATTTACATTGACATTGACATTGACATTGACATTGACATTGACATTGACATTGACATTGACATTGACATTGACATTGACATTGACATTGACATTGACATTGACATTGACATTGACATTGACATTGACATTGACATTGACATTGACATTGACATTGACATTGACATTGACATTGACATTGACATTGACATTGACATTGACATTGACATTGACATTGACATTGACATTGACATTGAATTTACCTGAATTCAAGGTAAAGTAGTTAATTCACAGTCGTGCTCACTAGGAATTCCTGTTCCATGTTAGGTTATGTTGATGGTTCTTTATATATTTTTTAATGATTTTCTCATCCCCAGGTTTACTTGGCCAAATTTTGATATTGTTTTTAAATGTGTGTAAAGGCGATGTATAGTTTTGGAGCATGGAATTTGTAGCTTTTCTCGCCAACAGAGTGTTTAATTTTGTGATGTTCAGTGGATTTGTGGTTTTCATCCTTGTGTTTTCAGTAAGGTACTGATTTTTCATTTAAATTTGAATAAATCATTTTTTAATAGAGTTTTATTATGCTGGAAAAGCATTTGAAGATTTCTTTTGATGGAGTTCTTATTAGTATTTAACGAGCTGCTTCGCGTAAGTGTTAGGTAGATCGTAAGGTAGATCCCCATCCAATAATACCATATTCTATACCTAATTGGTAGTGTCCGACCGAAACAGGAATTTCTACCGAAACCGAAACCGAATCTTCGGTGTCTGTCTCAGTTTCGGCCGAAACCGAAACTTTTTTTAGCAATGTTAAAACTCTATTGTTCTAATCTATTTGGGTTATTTTTTACACTTATACAGACAGTTAACAGGTGTTAAATGAAATAAAAATAACAATAATTGATGTATTATAAAAAAAAAAACATATTTATACCTATTTCTTTATATTACTGCAATGAAACAAACAAAAATTATAAAAATTAACAAAACATGTAACTACTTCTTCAAACAAAGATTTGTCAATAAACAAAACTTGCAATATAAAGGAAGGACCTCATTAATTGGGTATTTTAATTTTAATTGCGTTTACAATCAAAACATTCTTATTACACGTGTCAAATGAAATAAAAAACAATATTTATTTATTTTTTAAATATCTGTAAAACAAACAAAAATAAAAAAAATATGTTAAATACTCCTTGGAACAAAAATTTGTCAGTAATCAACACTTATATTATAAAGGAAGGACTTCATTAATTGAGTATTTTAACCGGCGGATGCGAACTCAGCTGATGATGGCGGGTAACACACGAATCACCACCTACCCGCGTTTCCCTTTCCTCTTCCACCTTCCCTACCTTCCCACTGCCTCCTCCCCTTCTCCTGCGAACCCCACTCCTTTGTTCTCCTCCCCCCTCCGAATTCCCCTCCTGCCTTCCCTCCCCGCCGCTAAACTATATTAAATACATACATTTTTTAACAAATCACGCGCCACCTATTGTAATTTTTTATGCAAATTTCATAACGCCAGAGCATTTACTTTCTATAGAAACTTTCGCGGTCATTTCCATATTTTATTTACTTTTTTACTCCAAATAATGTCAGAAAACACTGGTTAAAGTAAGTCAAGTACGTTCAATTCGATCGACCAGATTTGAATAGCCAGGTACTTTCCCACGGTCTCCTTTCCACATCTCCTTCCCCTCCCCACAACATCCAGTCTCACACCTGCATCTCTCCCCCCATTGGGAATGCAATGGTATCTCTGGCTTCAGACGGTTGGGAGCAGTTGGGACTCCTAAGCGGTATTCTCATAAAAAAATATTTATGTATTGATAAATGAAAGGATTGATTTCAGATTTCGGTCACAAATTAATATTTTTTTTTACTTTTTCTAAGGGACTATACCTATGATATAATGGGATAATAACTGCAACTGGGTAACTCCGAAATCTGCGTTTTTGAGTTGCATAACTAAAGGCATAACTCTATTTTCGCAATTAAAGGCATAACTCTATTATCGAAAAATCATAAGCTTTGCTGACGATACAGTAATTGTATTCAACGAAAAAGATTGGAGAAGTACCTACAAAGAAGCTAAACATGGACTTGGTCTACTGCAAAACTGGCTTAAGAGAAATTCCCTTACACTTAATGTCAATAAAACAAAATATCTGACATTTTCTATAACAGCCAGAGGACAGCCAGAGGATGACTTTAATCTCAAATTACATACATGCCAAGAAAACTATCAAAATCAAGGCTTATCATGCCACTGTCCTACCATAGCACTCTCCAAAAATATTATATATCTTGGTATTGAAATTGATGATAATCTCCGATGGAACGCACACATTGAAGTTATCACAAAAAAACTCACCAGGTACATTTACTTCTTTAGATCCATCCGTAACATCCTCAACATAAACGACATTAAGAAAGTGTACTACGCTGTATGTCAATCACAAATGGAGTACGGGATAACTGGATGGGGATCTGCCTTGAGCACTCACATGGACCGGCTCAATATAGCCCAAAAAGGAGTACTAAAGACAATTTTGAAATTACCGGTTAGAACTCCGACAGAAGAATTGTTTCAAAGCATTCAAGTCTACAACATACAAAAACTTCATGCAAAAAATATTTTATTTAAAATTTAAAAAAACATAACAGAATACTCCACTGTTCAACACAGATACACAACCAGGGCAATAAACCAAAAGATTCTAGCTACAGCCAGTTTGAAAACATCTTTTGGACAAGAAATATGAAATTCAATGCGACAAAACTATACAACGCTCTACCAACTCAAACAAAAAAAAATAGCAGAAATAAATAAATTTAAAACAAAAGCAAAAATATGGTTGAGAGAACAAAGTGAAAATGAACTATCAAACATACTGAAGACCATGTAAAGACAACTGGATACTAAAAACAAATGTGGAAAAACTACAGGCCGCCTCAGAACAGGAAACCCTAGTGAGGAGGACTGTGAAAAAAAAGTAATGTACTTTATAATACCTTAATATAATATAATTTATAAATACATTATGTACAAATTTTGCTATAGATACTTATAAATTTTTTTTTTCTCGTCTTTGATTGCTACAAACAGAAAAGTCGTAACGCATTGGAATCTTTTGTGGGTATCTCCAAAAAACGGTAACGTTTAATTCTATAATTAGGTAACTCCAGTTACCACGGGTGTTTTTTTTCCATGTTTCAATTAGGCAACTAGACTTAGCTGGTTGTAGCACTAAAATTTGTGGAATTGCTTAAGTTTCTTTCGTTGCATTTTGTTACGTAACAACCAGGTAAGTCATTCAATTTTTGTAAATATACACATAAACAAATGATTAGCTTTTTTTTTATTTCCAAAATTTAAATATTCGGTTCCCAATACATCAATATACGATTTAACAATACTTAAAGTATAAATAATATACAACAACGATTTATCAGATAGATTACCATCTTATGATAACAAAATCTTATGATTACGATACGTGGGTACGAGAGAGTTAGGTTTTTATCCATTGCTGTTTCCAACAGCATTTATCTCGGGAATGCTGGGTCAAATTGTCGAGGGGATCAACTGTCAGGGGTATCAACTGTCGGGG
This sequence comes from Limnephilus marmoratus, assembly GCA_917880885.1. Classification (NCBI taxonomy): domain Eukaryota; kingdom Metazoa; phylum Arthropoda; class Insecta; order Trichoptera; family Limnephilidae; genus Limnephilus; species Limnephilus marmoratus. The sequence goes on from OU862926.1 coordinate 35,328,853, forward strand.
ACCAACTGTCGGGGGTCAACTGTCGGGGGACCAACTGTCGGTGACTAACTATCGGGGATCAACCGTCGGGATCAACTGTTGAGGGATCAACTGTCGGGAATCAACTGTTGGGGGATCAACTGTCGGGGGATAACTGTCGGGTGACCAACAGTCAGGGACCAGCTGTCCGTGGGGTGAACTTTCGGAGGGATCAGCTGTCACGGGTATCAACGGTCGGAGGACAATCTGTCGGGGGATGAATTGTCGTTGGACCAATTGTCGGGTTTTGCAGTTTTTTTGTGGACCAACTATCGTGGTATCAATTGTGGCCGGACCAATATCATGGAACCGGTTTTTATACTGTTAAAGTATTTAAATAAATAATAATTCAATTTCCCAACAAAACTGATTTCAGAGTTATCTAGTTGTAGCAACACCACGATATATTTTCATTTGAATCTGAAAAGGAGATTTTCTTTACGATATGCTTTTCAGTACAAGAACGAAACCTACTACATCTTATTTAGTTGTAAATTCTAACCACTTTTCATTTAATTTAAATAGTAATATCATGCTTGTTAATATTAATATCGTGTTTATTTTGATTGATGAAGCTAATTAATATTTAAATCTTTTTAAAGATTGGTCGTTGAGGAGATGATGATAGGGCATGACTTAATCAATCTCTTATCTGATTAATTTTCAACCTTTATTATCTTCATTATCTTTTTTCTTATCCAAATCAATTGTATCAAGTAATAATATCTCTTGTAAGGACGGCAGTTGATAATAATACTATTAATTCTGCATTATCTTTGCTATCGTGATTATTGTATTATTATGTATACAGTTAAAGGTTTATACAGATTTCGTTTTTTAACTATATAAAGTCGGGTCCAAAGCTCGTCATTTGTCTCAATTTGTCTTGATAAAATCATTGACAGTCCCACAACAAGTCAATGATTTTATCAAGTTTGTCAATGTTTCGAGTTTAGTTGTGCTTCCCGTGTTCGACGGAAAACATTTCCAAAACACTTCATCCCGGGTGAAGCGGGAAGGCAGGCGGGGGGGTATAATTCATTTAATTGACAGGAGCCGCGCGGTGCGGTCGTATTTATGGAAGAACAAACCGAACGACTTTTTGAGGTTATGTGTAATGTATAATGAGCGAGCTTAAATAATCACGAGTTTAAAATATTATTATACTTACGTATAATATTATAATAAATATATTTGATAATATAATTATAATATATTAACAAATATTAACATAATTATTCGGAATCGAGAAACGCCTGAAATATTCTCCGCGCCGCGCGGGAACGTGGATGCACATGTCTTTGTACAGTAATGTACAGTGCCCTTGAAATGATTTTACACAAAAACGCAAATTTCATAAACAGCCATACATTGTTATTATGTACTTTATTATTATGTTATGTAGGTACTACTTGTCAAATTGTGTTCACCATGCCAACTTGAATAATCAGGAAAGATTTCTGACTAATATCGATTATGGCACGACCTAAAGTTACGAATTTAGAGTGCGTAAATATTTACGTCAAAAACAGAATAATTATAAATATTTGATATTATATTATAATTTTATTATCAAATATATTTATTATAATATTATACGTAGTATAATAATACTTTAAACTCGTGAATATGCCCGCTCATTGCACATAACCACAAAAGGCGGCCGTTCCGTTAATTCTCCCCACACGACCGCATTGCGCGGCATCTGTCAAAAAATGAATCCCCCCCCCCCGCCTGCCTTCCCGCTTCACCCGAGATGGAGTGTTTGGGAAATGTTTTCCGTCGAACATGGAAAGCACAACTAAACTCGAAACAACAAAAGTTGAGAATATTTATTGACAAACTTGATAAATTCATTGACTTGTTGTGACAAATAATGACGAGCTCTGGACCCCGCTTAATAAATGCTGTAACCATTGTACTTATACCTATATACAAACATTGATATAAGTACATAAGTAATCGTGAAATGAAATTTTCTATTTAAATTATACAGGACCAATGCAAAAGAACATTGATTATTAATATTGAGGTATGTTAGTATAGTCTTCTTCACTATATTCTGTGGAGTAAAAAACGCCTACTACTTCTGAGAAAGTTAAATGTCAAATGCATGCAGTCTAGGTATTCAAATGACTCAGTCCTGATATTGTTTTTTTTTTCACTGGAGCGCTTTTTGCTACTATATGGCACTATTTAAAATACTTCGTATGCTTTGCTGCCAATTTTGGCAAATTTTCCCTTATTTACAAGTAATTTTTTTTCCACACAGGAAAATAACTTAACCTTCATCCAGGCCGTTTCTCTGTAATATTTTGGAGCATTGCCATTGAGTCATCCAGAAGATCGTTGGTCTTCCTCTGGATGACTGTCGATGAAGCTCCATATACGTTGCCTGCTTCACTGTGTGGTCTCCGTCTTATGTGCACATATCTCGACAAATCATGGTTCAAAGCACGAATCCTACCTCGCACCTCTCATTTTCAACATCTTCCTAAAAGAAACCTCCTATTACGTCACTAAAAATAACCGAAAATGGTTATATAAACAGTTCACTACATGGTTAATTAAAAGGGCATCCACCACCAAGTTATTAGGAATCTCACCTTAGTCTCTATTCCCATTCTTAATAAAAGTATGTATAAATAAAAAATAAATGTGTTATTTACATGTGTAGAGATTAATTCTTACTTATTATTACTACTGTTTATGTTTTACGCCTGCTTATATTATTATTACTGCCTTTGTTTATTTTGAATTACGAGAATTTTGTGGAAATTTTAATATTTTTAGTTTTAGATGCTTCCATTACTATGTGTATTTTTAATGAATTTTTGGTCATATGATACTATGTAAATTCCAACAATTGTTCTTTGATTATATCATTTCGTTGAAATATGAATAGTCTTAGTTCTAGATGCTTGCTTAACTATGTGTATCTAATGAATTTTGGATCTATGAAACTATGTATGCCATTTATTCTTTTTTGATTATATATACTGCTGTTTTTAATGTATCTGTATGATTATGTGCATTATACGAATACGTATGTGTATGTATCTGTGAACGAATGTGTATATATATATGAATGTATGAGTATATATATATATATATTTTTTTTTTTTTTACAGTTAATACCGCACAAGAATCTCAACTGCTCCCGTCTGGAGCCAGTGAGACTATGGCATCCCCAATTGGGGTATGTTGTGAGGCTGAAGGTAGTGTGGGAGGGGAAGGAGGTGGGGAAGAGGAAGGTTGGGAAGTACCTGGCTATTCAGATCTGGTCACTAAACACGGCTAAAGCCATTTTCAAGCAACGTTTCAATTCTGAATGGTGGTCTTACACCAGGGCGATACTGATAGTATTTTTTTTTTTTTTTTTTATTTAATAAATTTTACAAAAATTTCATGTTTTTGTGTATAAATAAAGTTTTTTGAAAAAAAAATATACATTATTTAATACGTCTTACACCTTTTTTTAGAGCAAAGCTCGTGTTAAAAAGGCGGAGACAACGAATGTAGATATTAATTTTTATGTAAGTTTAAATAATATATAATTTTTTTTTTTATATACATATAGATCAATTGATGGATAATTAACAGTATACAAAGAAAAAAAAAATCGTATATATAATAATATGCATCTATAGTTTTATATAATATATAAAACATAAGCAGAAAGAAGAGGATATAAAAAAGAAAGGTAAAAATTAAAGAAAGAAAAAGGATATCAGATGTTACAATTGTGTTTATAAATAAAATATTATAAGATGTAGTGATTGTGATAAGTTATATATAAAGAGCTTTAATTGATTTTTTGAATTTTTTATAATTTGTTTCCAATCTTAAATTAACTGGTAATTGGTTAAACCATTTGACTCCAATATATTTATAGTATTGTTGAGCTGTGGTGGTGTTACAACGCGGGACAGTCATAGAGCCCAGGATATTTGTTCTCATGCTGCTTGAAAAAGGAGTGAAGCTCTCATTATTGAAGCAATCTTTGTGTATTTGTAGAATTGTAATTTTTTTATAAATAACATGAAGTGAAGGTACTTTAAAATCTTGAAATAATTTGATAGTGGGGTAATCATATGGCTTTTTTAAAATTATTTTTATAATTAATTTTTGAATGATTTCCAATGGTAAAAGAGAAGTTTTGAATGCACCGCCCCAACCAACAATTCCATACTGTAGCACTGATTGGATTAAGGAAAAGTAAATAGTTCTTAACATACTAATATTTAAAATGTTTCGAATTCTAATGAAAATGTACACTAATTTTCTTAGTCTCTCAACTGTTGTGCTGATTTGCATCTTCCACTTTATGTTACTGTCTATAGTTACCCCAAGGTATTCAACATTGGTTTTAATAGTGAGTACAGAGCAATCAGGTTTACATATATATGAATTTGAATTACAATTATATGAGTGTATACATATATTTAGATTTTCAGGGGTAGCCTTTTTAGTCAGAGTGAAAGGAATTACAAAAGTTTTATCTGTATTCAGAGATAGTAAATTTTGATCAAACCATTTTTTAATTAAATTTATATCTGATTCCGCCGTTCTCTGAGTTTCATTCCACGTTGATCCCTCAGCTAAAATTGCTTCTAAGTATCTTCCACTCTGGAACATGCCGCAAATATACTATATATTATTTTAAATTAATTAATTGTAAAATAACACAAATTAATCAAATAAAAATTATTTGCGCATGCCGGGTTCGAACCCGCGACCTCCGGAATGTGAGTCAAGAGTCTTAGCCACTGGACTACGGCGGTCGTATATACATATTTATCCATATATGCAAACATGTATGTGTGTATACGTACATATGAGTGTATATATATATATATAGTTGTGTGTAAGTGTATGCGTCTGTAAATGCCCGGGTTGCCGGCAAAAAAAAAAAAAAAAAGTTTAATATTCCATAGTCTAATTACTCTTCAAGGAGATGGCGAAGAGGAGGGTGGGAAAGAACTTGGCTCTTCAAATCTGGTCACCAAATACGTCCAAAGCCATTTATAGCAACATTTCATTTCTTATACGTTTCATATCTTCCACAATGAAACGTACCATAAATACACTACATCTGGGTACCTAGCATGGTCGATCGATATAGGTTTTATCGAAAATGTCGGTAACTTGTCATCACTCCAGAGCACGACTGCAGGCCGCTAATGAAAAAATAAAAGTTCACGTCAAATAAATTCGGAACCCTTAGTCGTTGTGAACTGTTGTTTGTTCGTTAGCGGCCTGCAGTCGTGCTCGGGAACGATAACAAGTTACCGACATTTGCGATAAAACCTATATCGATCGACCATGCTAGGTACCCTGGTCTCTTCTGAGTATGAACTGGACCCCAATCTTCCATTATTAACGAACTAACTAACTAACCATCAGGCCGTTTCCCCGCAGGGGTAGGCAGAGAGGACGGACCGCCAAACAACTCGGTCTTGGCCCACAGTCTTTGCCTCACTCCCATTCATACATCGTATCATACATGCTCTTCTATTATTCTTTCTTTTGACATGGCCCGACTCAAGTATCTGATTCACTTTATCGTGCCATGTCTTCCTAGGTCGTCCCCGACTTCTTCTTCCATTCACATTTGCGTCATATATTCTTCTCACGCTATTTTCTTCTTTCATTCGCTCTACATGCCAAAATCATCTGAGGGTCCCTTTCTTAATCTTACTCATCATGCTTACATCAGCCTTACATTCTTAGCGGATATCCACATTTCTCACTCGATCATACATGGTTCTACCACACATTCGCCTCAGGGATCTCATTTCAACAGCATTCAGTTAACTTTGATCCTTCCTCTGCCAGTTTCATGCCTCACTGCCATACATCAGGGTAGGTACCAGGACTCCATTGTGGACTGCTAGCTTCGCTTCTTTTGACAGTTTTTTTATTAGCGCCAACGGCATTCAGTCCTCCATTAATGGAGTTATCCTTCTTTCAATATCTCTATCAGCCTTCCTATCTCTCGAGGTACACAAACTCATCCACCTGCTCCAAGTATTCATCATTCACAACTATATTAAACACTGTTTTCGTACACTCTATTTCAAACACCATTTTAGACTTACTTACATTCATCATAACTCATTCTTCATACACACTTCGTTCATCCTAGACACTAGAGACTGTAGATCTTCCATAGTGTAAGAAATCAGCACCGCATCATCAGCATACAAAACACTTTCAGATCACTCAATTTCGCGCCCAACCCCATCTCTTTCAATTCTTGCATAAAATTATCCATGTATAAATTGAATTACCATGGTGACATTACGCAGCCTTGCTTAACACCTTTTGTGATGTCAAACCACCCCGTAAAACCACCGTTCACCCTAACACATGCAACGCTTCCCTCGTACAGAGACGCAATTTGCTCATTTTAATTAAATTTGTTTTACCTTTCTCCATAATTTCAAAAATGATGTCCTCGAAATCCTTTCAAGGATGAAATCCAGAACTATAGAAAAATAAAGTATTTTTTTTGTTAGATGCCACAAGACATGGGCCAAGGTGTAGACATGGCAATGAAAAAGCGTCGAAACGCTGCAATAGCGTGGGAGCGCAAATAGTAGACATTCTACACACGCATATGTAGTGCGATGGTAATATTATCTTGCTTATATCTAGACCAATAATAAAGGTGACTGATGACTGTCGTTCTTAATCTACTTTTCTACACTCATCAGCAAGTTAGTCGGCTTAAATAACAGACTGTTTGACCCGAGCAAATTGTTGCCTATTAGATGGCTTTTTATTAGGTGTTCTAATAGCGGCTCAGCATGAAAATAATTTATTCAAATTAAGAGGAATTGTTGCGCGGCCTTTTTCCCCCTGTACTTAAATTTGGATGTCCGGTCAGTAGCTGAGTTGGTAACGTGTTTGGGGGTAATGCGCGTATCATCCCCCGACAAAATATCGCCGACAAAATATCCTCCGACAAAATATCCCTCGACATAATATCCCGAGTACAAAATGTATCTCCACTTGGGTGAATTCTTTCTTATAACTGTTTTTGAACAATAATTTACTGACTTTACAGGATATCTGAATTATTTTTGTCCCCTTTTACTATTTTTGAACAATAATTTATTGTCTTTACAGGATATCTGTATTATTTTTGTCCCATTTTTTGTAGGTACGGTTAGGTTTTAGCAGTAGCGTAGCGAGGGGGGGGGGGCGGTCCGCCCCGGGTGCCACCCGATAGGGGGGTGACACTCGACCGTGGGAAAAAATTTACGAAGGATATTGTCACCAAAGTATTGTATACATGAACACGGTCTGTTATTTTCTTTAATATGTTCCTCGTGGAATGCCCCGAATTTTGTGTCTAGGTCTTTTTATAGGAGAACATAGCCTATATTTATGGATAAATCTGAAATTCCTAGCCACCCCCAGCGTTTTCAACTTTGATAGGGCGGGGGGGGGGGGTGACACCACTCCCCTGGGGGTGACATCCGCCCCGGGTACCACCCATGCTAGCTACGCCACTGGGTTTTAGTAGATATTTTGTCCGTAGGATGTTTTGTCGCGGGATGTTTGGGTACCACCTAGGCGTCGCGTATTCGATTCCTCGGCTGGCTAAGTCCTCCATCACGACACAAGCAACATTTTCCGCTTTCTGTGATGGTAGTAGGAGATTTTCACTAAGAAAAGCTTTTTAAAGCGACGTTTCAATTCTGAATGGTGGTCTTTCACCAGGACTACAGTGGGAGTATCTTTCACTCTGGAACGTGCCGGAATTATACCTTATAATTATTTTTTTATTATTAAAATGTGAAATGAAATAAATCAAGCAAGATTTCCCAGCTACCCTGGGAGCTGTTTGTTTTCAATATAAACATGTATTTAAAACATGAAAATCGATGGAAAAATTTATTTATGTTGTTGTTGTTGGTATTTGTAATAAAATAACATATTATTACTTCTTCTGACTTTGCAAAAATACTTTGTGGCATAAACTATAGTGGTGTAAACTAAGTTATTTGTACTTTTGAATGTAGCTATAAATGTTATCCATCTTCTTATATATATCGAATCGAATGTGTTGCTAAGCGCATAACTTTTGAACGACTGCACCAAATTGGATAATTCTTTTTTTTGTGTGTTCGTTATTGTCAGGACAAGGTTTTTATAAAACTTCCAGTGAGCTCTGGCATTTTGAAATTTGTATAAAAAAATTGCTATTGGTGGCACGCGAGGAAGCGGCTGTTGCTATGGAAAGCGGGAGGGAGGCAGAGATAGGGGGAGGGGAACCAGGGAGGGGAGGGGAACCTGGGAGGGGGGAGGGGGACCTGGGAGGGGGGAGGGGAACTCGGGAGTGGGGTTCGCGGGACGGGGGAAGGGGGGGGGGGTGGAGTAGGGAGAGGGAAGGTGGAGGTGACGGAGTGGGAACGGAAGAAAAAAGGGGAGGCGGAAGGGAAACGGGACGAATGGGAAAGGACACTCAGGGAGAAAAAATTTCTCTATTAAATGGCATAGCAACGCATGCCGGGACCAGCTAGTTATAGATAAATGAAACAATGTTACTTTGTTTGAACCACTTATATATTTGAGTAAAGCCGACCGGTTTCGGAACGACCGTTCCTTCTTTATTTATTTTTCCCATCCACTATTTTGTAACTGTCAAATCAGTATACGTTTTCCCTGAAGAAGGAAAGGTCGTTCCGAAACCGGTCGGCTTTACTGAAATATATAAGTGGTTCGAACAAAGCAACATTGTTTCATTTATCTAAGTTATTTGTTTTTCATTATACATATATTATTGCCTGTACCTGCTTCTACGTGATTTTCTTTACTTTACTATGCTTCTATTCCTGTCAAGCACTTGTTAAGCGTTTGTCAATTGAAGTGTTCAACCCTTTCAGCAACACACTCTTTTTCCATATCCCTTAAAATAATTATTTGAATAAAAATTGGTGTATAATTATTTTTATGCTTACAAATTAAAGTTTTTTTTTAATTCGATTTATACTCCTCAAAGGGTTATTTTTTAACAACAAGTAAAAACCTGTCACACAATTCGAGAAAGTGGCATTTCATTAACCCTAAAATCAGTAAAAGATATGATTAATTTTTAAATGACCGTTAATGCAACTTAATGTAAATTTGTCTTCATAACTTTTAATGACTTTCTTTTAGTGACGATTTGCACATTGTTGAGTTGCACACTGTTACTGTCATGAATGAAAAAGAAAAAAAATGTTATACTTTTTTTGGTATTAAAATGTTGTTTTGACTTTTGTTTATAAGGAAAAGCAGAAGTTGGTATTATTGTAATAAATAAATAATATTGTCTATGCTTACTTTGACATTATTGTCTTTACTTGATAACCTCTTTCGGTCAAGAGCTTGTTTAACTATTAATTGTCACCAAGAACAGTTAATAATATTGCATTTATAATCGTGTTCTAATTAATTATCATAGGGGGTATAATATAAAAGAGGGATATAATATAACAGGGGGTGGTAAAACTCCACTTAAATATTTTTCGATTTACAGCTTAACAACCTTGTTAAAATATTTTTTTATACATACAACTGATGTTACAGTGAAACTCTCTTAACTCTTGACAGGCCAAGATGCCAAACAGGACGTCCGTAACCATGGGGGTCGGCTGATGACCCCATTTTTTTTTTTTAACTTTTAAACCAAAGAAAACACTTTTTCTTTTTTTGATATTTTTTTTTTGTTATTTATGTTTTTGCAGGGAATATTACCTACCTATATTTGACAAAATATTTTTTCCTGCAATCAACGATTTTTTCACATTTTTTTTTAAATGGCATATTATGTATTAATCCTTTGCACAGGAATACCTAAAATACTAAAAATATATTTCATGTATTTAAGTAGATATAAGAAGGATAGTTATTTTGGGGTCTACTTTCGGCCCCAGTTGGCTGCGGAAGGGTTAAGAAGTTTTCCAGGGGACCGGAAAAACTTCTTAAGCGGAAGGAAAACCTTATATGCCGGATAAATTGGACCCTCAAGGGACCATCAAACCAAACTTCTTAAGCATGGAAACTTCTTCAGTTTCACTGTATTTATATGTCCGGGGGTAAAGTGCTCAAAATTCGTGAGGTAATTCTATATGAAGGTAGAGTAAAAAAAAAAAAGGTTTTTCGAATTTCCAATTTTTTTTCTGTATAAAATTATTATTCCATGGAAGAATATTATTTTTTCCATACTAATAAATTTTTTTACCCGAAAACTACCTTAAAAAGTTGAATTTTTGAAAAAGTTATATATCTTTTTTTTGCTTGTTGGGTGTTAAAGGACATATTTCACTTACGGAAGTGAAAGAACTCCTGTGAAATGTAAATGAAATGTTGGAACAAAAAAAAAATCATCCACATGTCATCACTGGTCACTCAGTCGCATAGCCGACCAAACTCTTACCCTAATTGGATAGTAACTTATTATTTTTTTATGTTTAAGGTTTAAAAAAAAACTTCATAAATGTCACCGGACACCAAAATCTACTTAAAGTTGATAAACCAAGTAACGTCGAGTCAAGTACGTCCCTTAACACCCAAAACACATATTTATCCTATGAAAATGATAAACAACCGTTTACCATAACATGTCTGTTTATCAGTTGTGTAAAATATAAACACCTTTAAAAGTAAGGGAGTAAGTTTTTATTAATTAATTAAACTTCAGCAGAACTTTAAAAAACGTTAAAAATGGCAAATTAGGTACAACAGGACTAGATAAGTTAGTTAACATTATAAAAATAATAGTCAACTTAAAATTACAGAAATATATGTAACTAGCTGGTCCGGCATGCGTTGCTATGCCATTTAATAAAGAAATTGTTTCTCCCTGAGTGTCCTTTCCCACTCGTCCCGAACCCCCCTCCCGAGTTCCCCTCCCCCTCCCAGGTCCCCCTCCCCCCTCCCAGGTTCCCCTCCCCATCTCTCCCTCCCTTCCGCTTTCTATAGCAATAGTCGCTTCCTCGCGTGCCACCAATAGCAATTTTTTTATACAAATTTCATGATGCCAGAGCTCACCGGAAGTTTTATAAAAACCTTGTCCTGACAATAAAGAACACACAAAAAAAGAATTATCCAATTTGGTGCAGTCGTTCGAAAGTTATGCGCTTAGCAAAACATTCAGCGATTCATTTTCATATATAAGATTTCCAATTTGGTGCAGTCATTCGAAAGTTATGCGCTTAGCAACACATTCAGCGATTCATTTTCATATATAAGATATACACCCAGAATTAATAATAATAATAAAGTTTCTTCTTCAAACACAGCAATCTTATTTTGTGGCACCATTTTAATTCAAAATTAAGAGAAAACTTAGTTTTTACCACTTTATTGTTTATGAAAAACCGACACGTTATACCAAAATAAGAATAAAGAAACGTATGAGATGCTTAAACAATAATAGTTTCTCGGAGTTTGGCAATCATTTGTTTCAATGGTGGAATTGAGTTATTACATTGTAATTTTAAAGGTGCTCAATTGGACAAATTGGAAATCTTAGAAATCAGAAAGAGCGTGAACACGAATTTGAATATTATTAATAATACAAAAAATCTTTGTAAATGACCCATTATTAAACCTGTTGCCTTTGTAAATTGTTCCCTATTGCCCCTCTTTCCTCTACCCATCCTCACCTTTCATTGACACCATTGTCTATGTCTATTATTTATAATTAATTTTAGGTAAACCCTGAAGAAGTGAGCGTTGCTCGTGAAACATGTTGGTTTTTTATAAACAATAAAGTGATAAAAAAAACTTAGTAATCTATTAATTATTTTGAATAATAAAGTTTTGCTGTATTAAAGAAAATAAATAAATTAAAATGGTGTTCACTAATTAAACTTAACAACAATAGATTAAATAATACTTGGCTGATTTGCACAGCTGTGGGTTCTAATTCATGTTTAAAATGATCAAAACTAAAATATGTTACAGTAAATATGTAAAAATTGCACAAATATGACTGGAGATCGCGTCCGTTATCTCATAACTATCCCACAAAGATATAGAATCGCTCGGCAGGCTGCTGTCAATGGACGATGCACTCTGATATCTAATGGCTGCAAGAAGTGGCTAGTGAATGTAATAAATATTTTATGAATTAGAGATAGGTAACTTGGAGACAGGTAATTTGGTGAGGATAGGAAATTTGGTGATATGTTTAAATAGACCAAAACAACCTTAAAACTGTTCACCGACCTAATATGCATGATGATAATTCACCATTAATCCAGAAGTTGAATTATAGAAAATTAAAATAAATGTTAAAAATCACAATTTGTTAAGTCCAAAAAAACATTTTAAAAAACTTAATATTACCCACAAATTACTTAAGCTCCTACCAAAAAAAAAGTAGGACAGCCGCCATTTTCTTTAATTGTGACTATGCAGCATACCTTTCTGATTAAAATAAGGTGTAAAACCTAAACATACCTTCAGAAATCCCCGATTAATAGATAAATTACAATTTGAAGTCGCCACAGCACATTAAAAGTTGTTAAAATATTTTTCATTTGATGAAAATTATTTTGTGTTTCACCGACCACGTAAAAACTTGCGGAGTTGATTTATTATGGTTCACAGGTCTGTTTTCCATCTACGATTCTAATTTCAAAACTGTGTACTGCATGGTTAATTTAATAATTACAAAATTCTACTATATCACCACTTTACAGATAACCTCGCCTTACCCTACTATTTCTTGATAAGTAGATCGTCTGTATGTGGCATGACCACAGTTTGATAATGCCTTCAGAAGGCGAAACAGCTGTCACGCGTAATAATAATTACACAGCAGAACTTGTTTAAAAATAAACTGTTTTTATTAATTTAATAATAATATTATTGAATATATAAAAGAAATAAAAATCATTTATCCTATTGCGATAAACTTTGGTGATTTGAAGGGCGCAATCCCACGATTGTTTCTATAATAAAATATAATAGTGAGTTCGGGCCTTATGAAATTATATCCTCTACTATTCTTCCGATTGCGATGAAACTTTTGTGAGTTGTTGTGTGCCCGCCCGCAAAGATTTCTATGGCGTTATTAAAATTTTACAATAGATGGCCCGCGAGTTGTTTGAAAAATGTATGTGTTTCATGTAGTTTAGTGACAGGGTGAGATGGAGGGAGGGGGGGGAATTCGGAATGTGGGGATGGGGAATGAAGGAGTGGGCAGGAGTTCGCAGGGGAGGGTTAAAGGAGGGGGGGAGGAGTGCTGGGAATACGAAAGGGTAACGGGGAACGAATGGAAAGACACACAGGGAGAAACAATTTAGTTAAGTTTCATTGCAACGCATGCCGGTAATTCGTTAGTAATTAATAAAAAATCCATAGGTTTTATACATTATTTTCAAATTGCGGAAGGAAACTTTGGTTTCGTAAATGCGTACATTTTAATTATTTTGTAGTTAACTTTATATAAAGCGCGGTGTTTCTTATTTCCAACACTGTTTAGATCATATTTGTAATCCTAATAGTAAGGGAGACACAAATAAGACATAAATATATGAGTTCTACCGGAAAGCGAATAAATCAGCCTAAGGTTGCCTCGGAATACGTAGGTACCTACTGTAAATTTTGTATGAAAAACGTCAACAATGATTTATTTCCTACTGCGTGTCAGCGCCGGATCTGCCATACGTTCAAAAACGTGCAAAAACCTGGCGCCAACTCCAAAGGGGCGCCGTGAGAAAATAAATATTGTATTAAAATTTAGTTATAATATTCCCTGAATCGTTTCAAAATTACCCATAGTAGGTACGAAATAATTATTACGCTCTAGCAACACTTTCCAAAGAAACAGAATGCGCACGCATAAATAAACCAGTCATGCGCACGCATCAGGTTGGTTTACGGCTTACGAATTTATAGTCAGTTACAGATTTTTTTTACAAATTCCATATATTTAGTTTAAACGTAAGATCTATTTTTCCATATATTTTTTACTGTCTTTTACGACGAACGGGTGCGATCCAAATTCAATAACCAATCACAGCGCGATGTTTTTCTTCAAGAGAACAAACAAACCGACCGCCTTTTAAAATGCTGACAATTTTAGTAAGCGTACGCTCGCTATTGTTTTATTTTGTACGATTTAAGTCTCTAGGAGAAGGTAGTTGGGGGGGGGGGGCGCCATCGGTACCTACTGCACAGGGCGCCAGATTTCGTAGATCCGGCCCTGCTGCGTGTGTGCGTTTGGTTTATTTATACCTACTGTCTTAACATTTTTGTTTTACTCAGCATTTTATAACTACTGGAGATCAGAACAACAAATTCTTACTTGTTAGTTTGTACGAGGTGATGCACAAATTGACTGGCCCAAATATACAATAGCCAATAGCCATTATATTAAATTAATAACCACTTAAAGCTACCTACGAATGACCCTTTAGGTTCATGCCACAGTTTGTCCAAACGGTACTCACAAATTGGGTTAGAATAGTCTTGGTACCTGTTGGCATCACCAAGGTTCTTCCCAATGTTTCTTTTCCTATTTCAAAAACAAACCTACCGCTTTTGGGGATTCCTTATATCCACTGGCTCCGGACTGTTAAGAGCAGTTGGGACTGCTTGGAGCCATTGGGAATATTGAATCCCCAATAAGGAACTCCAGCTAAAAATATTATAGCTTTAAAAAAATATGTTCATATAGACCAATAAACGCTGATTCTAAATATATAAGTTTTATTTAATAATATTGAATGCAGAGTTTTTAAAAAATTGTTAAAAAGTCCATTTTTAATCGGGTCGTAGAAAAACGCCGTCAAGTTGGCATTATTGAAATGTTTAGTTTTGACGTCACTGTTCCTCGTGTCGTGACTTCGCCGTAAAGTCATTATATGGGAAATGTATGGAAATGTAGGTATGACCCGAGCCATTGTATTAATTTATTCGTTTGTTTACATACAGTTTATAGAGATTTAGTTGTTGTGTTTATTGAAACATTATTTAGGCCTAAATAATGTTTCAATAATAAAGGTATCTCTTATTAGTTTATCTCTATTATTGAAAATATTCAAAAACTACTGCACAAAAAAAATAGTAATGCTGCTTCTAGGGAGAATACTTCGAACAACGAAATTCAAAATGGCGGCAGTTGATCAGCTGATTGCCCGATCCTGTCGTAACTTTTCAGGAGTGATGACATCACACGATTTACGGTGGTTTTCGGGGGAAAAATTAAAATTTTGACAATTATTTTAACTATCAAAATTAACTCTAAACAAAATGCAGTTATTTAAGTTAGAAGGTTATTTTATTCATTAATTTTTTTTTTTTAAATTGGACTGGTGTTCTCTTTAGTGTATATTTTGAGGCTTAAGGGAGATGTGAGAGGAAGCAGATGTGAAAGAAGAAGGTTGAGAAGTACCTACCTGACTATTCAGATCTAGTCGCCTGACAATGTTAAAACCATTTTTTACAACAAATCCATACAGCAGGCCCGGGGAAATAATTTCCTTAATAATGTCTTCTTTGGGGTGTAACCATCTGTAACCATCCACGAATCATTCTGAAGTGATGTTCTAATAATATGTACGTAAAGGAATTAATTGTACCAACTCTCTTTAATTTTGAATTTTGTAGAGTCGGTTAGAATGTAAATGTTACAAATTTATTATTTTATTGTAAAACGTTAAGTTTGTTAGACGAAACCATGAAAAGGAAATTGATTTAATAAACATAAATGTCGTTTCTTTACAACACAACTTAGCCACACTAGTAATTTTTTCATCAACTAGCTGGGGTACCTACCCGGCTTCGCTCAAGGAGTTGATACGGATCTTGCTTTATATACCCCTACCATAGACATCCAAATTTAATAGACGAGAAGATACAGTGAGGGGTAAAACCAAACTATGGGGGAGCGAAGAGGGGAAAGATGACTGTGATTCGTTAAAAAATCAATCTGACAGAATTATAGGCATCTCGCATTATAATATCACCATTTAGTTCTTAAAAGCAAAATCTGATTTTGAATGAATAGACCTTTTTACATGGGAGCGCGAATTGCTCGCCATTGAGCGCAAATTGGGGAGAGGGCTACCACACCATCATACCGGGATTCGTTTCTGAGTTTTAGCGGACGCACATTTGGTACACTTTCTTTTAAAATATATATTAATTAATTAAAAGTAATTAAACCCCCTTATTATATGTAGATATAAAATCTGCAACTATGTAAAATAGACTAAATGTGATAGTTTGCTGTAAACATTTTACACGTGTTTATAGTATAAATAATAAACAAAACATTAACCAACTTTGTGATAGTAAAACTAGTTTTCCTCCAAACCAAAAATTTGCTCTGTGCGCGCCGGGGTTAAATGATTTGTAAGCATTTGTTAATAATCTGTAGGTATAAGATACAAAAATAATAAGAAAAATAAATAAATACCAATAAGTAAAATAATAAATAAATACTGAATACATTATATTAAACTTGTATTGCGCAGTAATTAGACGATATTCTATAATGCTTCAATACACAAGCGCCAAAGGCAAGATTGGCTTAAGAAGAATGAAAACACAAACCAGATTTAACAGATTCTTACGGCCACAGTATCTGTTTCACAGAATTTTAACGATTTATCAAATTACAAATAATAATTCTAAGAATAGTAATATAGAAATATATTTATATATATTTCGAATCGATATTTTTTGATCAACATGAGCATATTTTTTATAAGTCAAAATATTTTTCACTCAACTTCCTTATTATTACATTAATTTACATTTTCAATATGGTTATAGCGATGATTCCAATTAAGCACATCATTCATCTAAAACATAGTGTGACCAGTGAGTACAAGTTATTATCAATACGTAATAATAAATTAAATTGCAAGCAGGTACACAAAACTAAGAGGATCAAAATCAAATATTATTAAATATGTACAGCGTGGGGCAGAGTGGAGTTACTAGTTTCAAAAAATCACTGAAGGCCCTCCAGACCGAGCATAGGGGCGGGGCGAATGCCATTAGGTCGGGGAAATGATGCCGTTTATGTTAATGACCATGCCGTGGTCAGGCAAGAACCGGGGCTTTATTGTGGAGACGTTCTTTAAAAACGGGGAAAGCGTTGTGGCTACGCATGGAGCTTTCCGGGTCCGGTTCGAGTTAAATCGTGATGACAGTGTTCCTGATCCCAAAAACCATTCGGAAATGGATCAGTAATGTAAGGTGGACAGGAACTGAAGATCCTAAAATACCAGTTGGGCGACCTAAAAGTGTGCAAACACCTGTAAACATCGCGGTAGTTTGAGCGTCAAATTAAGAGTCTCCAACCCGAGCAACGCGGATACATGCCGCTGCGCTTGGAATATCGTCAAGAATTATAAGGCAAATCTTACACTCAGACCTTCATCTGTACCCCTACAAGATGATGCGTACACGGGAATTGAGCCCACAAGGCTGTGAAACGTATAGATGCTTGTATGACAATAGTAACTGCTGTATCCCTCGGCGCTGTTTTTTGCACTGCCGACGAAAGATTAACCATTACCGTTATTGAGTTATTCATCTCACTATTGTGAGATGTTGGAGAACCTTAGGCGTTCCAACATGAAAGAGTATGGCGAAAAACATGACACAGAAGACTTCTGATGAAGACTAGGCCCATGCTGTCCATCGTTCATGCGAAATTTTGCAAAAGCTCTTTCCAGGTCACCTGATTTCTTTGCGGGGGATATTCCATGGCCCCCTCGCTCTCCCGATTTGACCCCGAGTGAGGATACGTCAAAGTTGAGGTAAAAAAACTTCGACCTCGAACCCTTGAAGCTCTGAACGAGGCGATTGAGGACGTCATCGCTGGAATTCCGCTAGATATGCTGGGAAGAGTGGCCGAAAACTTCTTTGAAAGGCTCAATATGCGTATGCGCTCGCCAAGACCGCCACGCCAGACGGTATCATTTTCAAAACATCATGAAAAAAACGGCATCATTTTCCCGACCTAACGGCACCGGCCTCGCTCCTCTGCTCGGTCTGGGGGGCCTTCAGTGATTTTTTGAAACTAGTAACTCCACTCTGTCCCACCCTGTACATACCTACATACACATTTACATGTGCATAAGTGTGCGCTCTCTACACATACATTTTTTTTTTTTTTTTTTTTTATTCAAGTTAAAAGAAAATTACATTTTCACTCATTTAACTAGAAATAATTATACACATTAAGATAAATAAATATTTCAATACAGCGCTATTCTATTTCATTATTTTGTTTATCAAGAATAAATATAAATAATTTTTTTTTAAATTTACCCAGCTTCTTTTCATTTTTAATGTCATTTGGGAGACAATCATATAAGTTGCCCCCCTCGTAACCAATGGATTGTTTACCATAGTTAGTGTGGATGGTGTTTAAATGTATGTTGTCACGTTGTCGTGTAAAGTGTTTATGTACTTGGGAAGTTTAATGAATTCGGTGTTTGTGTGTACGAGATTATTTTGTATTTTGTATATAAGGAGACATGTATTGTATTCATATAGTTTTCTTAATGTTATAGTTTTGTTTCCATATATAATTTTTTTGTGGATGTTCTGGGCTTGTAATTAAATAGTATTTTGATTACCTTGTTTTGTATTACCTGTAATTCATTTATGTGTGTTTCACATGCGTTTCCCCAGATTTCAATCAAATAATTTAAATGTGAGTGTACGAGACTATAATATAAACCTATTTTTAATTTATTTGGCAACAGATATGATAGCCGGCTAAATACGCTAATTAAGAGGATGATTTTATCTTTAATACCTTGTATGTGTTGTTTAAATGTCAAATGCTGATCAATGCACAGCCCAAGATATTTTTCCTGGATCAGGATTTGCAGGTCGTTGTTTTCAATTTTTAAGGGTACATGAGGAGGAATTATTTTACGGGTTGAGCTTAACATCATGTATCCTGTTTTTTTAACATTCATTGTTAAAACATTTGATTGGAGCCAACTGTTGATTTTTTCTAGGTCTCTTTATGCATTTTCTAGTAAGATGTTTAAATCTTTACCCCAGTAGAAAATTGCTGTATCATTAGCATATAAAAAGATTTCACCATTTAAAATTAATTGCGAAATATCGTTGATGTAAATTTGGATCAGTAGTGGACCTAGTATGGACCCCTGCGGAACTCCATAGTTTATTGGAACGTATTTGCTATTTTGATTGTTAATGCTAACGAATTGCTTTCTATTGTTAAGATATGATTTGAGTAGATTGAGAGCAGGACCAACTACACCAATTTTCTCTAATTTCTATCAATAATTCTATATATAATATATAATTCTTTAATTTTATCACTGTGGCGACGATGTACTTTGGTCGCCTGCCGCGCCGTTTCGTTAAATAATAATATCGCCACCGCCTAGAAAGGTCTCGAGTCTAGCACCATACAATATCTGTACGGCGCCGAACCTTCTCGAGAACTGCCGAGTGGCACGTATTACCTGCCGTGAGGGTAATTACTCTACCGCTCGGCTTCGGCTATATAAGCAGCAGATTTGCTCGCCGGGACCAGTCAGTCTCGATCTAACTGTCGGTCAACAGCTCATCATGTAACAGCACGCACACGAGAGCCCGGTGCATCTCCGCTCTCTCCAGGGCAGCTTCCTCGAGGTCCATCACCACGTCTCAGCTATAAGGCCCACCGTGTCTTCAGCTCCACAGAACAGCTACATCCCGCGACTCACAAGGTTTGCGTCACCTTCAGCCCAGGGATCAGCTCACCGTTTCATGGCACCCCGAAACCCACCGTGTTTCGCTGCCATGGAAACACGCCCCGCCTCGCCAGGACTACCTGCTGGTGGCTCAGCTCACAGAGCCATTCACCGTTCATCTCCGCCACTCAAAGCGTCGAGCAACGGCCTGGAAGATCATCTCCACCGCCACGGTGTCAAGCAACGCGCTGACCTTCACCACCTCCGTGCACCTGCAGTATCTCATCTATTTCACTCCTGCATACATCATGTTACCGCTTCACCGACCCTCGCTTCGTAGCACAATAAACGACTGACTCACTACTTCGACTGACGCCTTTTATTTCGCAACCCGTCTCTGCCGATCCGCAGTCCGCTCCCTCACATACATATACATATACACACGTACATACACGTACATGTAAATACACACATGTACATACACATACATGTAAATACAAACATATACAAATATTCACATTATTACAGAGCCAATGCATAAGTAGGTGAATCTATCTATCTTTATCTTTATTTCTTTATTTTATATATATATATATAAATAAAAATGAATCGCCGAAATGTATGTACGCGCATAACTTCCGAACGACTGCACCAAATTGGATAATTCTTTTTTTTTGTATTTATTATTGTCAGGACAAGGTTTGTATAAAACTACTGGTGAGCTCTGGCATTATGCAATTAAAAAAAAAATTACAATAGGTGGCACGCCAACTGTTTGAAAACTGATTGTACCAGGACTGAATGTATGAAATGCGGGGGTCGAAGGTGGAGGGGGGTTCGCGGGACGGGAAGGGGGAGAGTGGAGTGGGGAGAGGAAAGGTGGAGGAGACGAAGTGTGAACGCAAGAGGGGAAGGGGACGCGGGAGAGGAAGGGGAGGAGGAAGGGGAACGGGAACGGGACGAATGGGAAAGGACATGCAGGGAGAAACAATTTCTCTATTAAATGGCATAGCAACGCATGCCGGGAACCAGCTAGTGATATAATAATTACAAAGTGGCTCTAAGTGAGGAGATCGTCAGGTATAAGTTGCTTCTGAAGATAGTGATTGAATTCGAAATACATCAAAATTTTAATTTTCGCAATATTTATTATATAATCGAGTCATTCTTAATGTTGATAATATTCTGTTTTTATATCGGAATTGACAAGTTGCTTCACACAACTGAAATGAGTAAAATAACGGAACTTGAGTAGAATTTTCACAGAACTTGAAAATTCACTTCTAAATTGGATGAATTGTTCGAATTCCGTGAAACAACCCGTCATTAGTGTGTTTTGTACCATCACGAAGATTCAACCCTCGTTTTAAAAGTAGTTCACCTTTCATTTTTTCTAACTTAAATTACTGATAACGAAAAAATAAACACCCACACACATTTTATAAGTCAGATGTTTTACAAATTATTTTTATCGTCACATCACTTTTTTATTTAAAAAAATCAATAAAACGTTCAATAATAATCAATATAAAATGATAGGTTGAAAATGAGGTTAAATATTGCAAATGGGACGACACAACACTCAACAAATAGCAAATTTTACTCATGACAATAACAAACCAATTTGATAACGGCTCTTTAATGATTTTAACTTTCTTTTTAAAATTTTCTTTATTCATTTGCTTACATAATTTGTGAATTTTTCGACCACCATGCTAGGCACATGCCCGTGTTGTATGTGTTTTATGACTAATGATTTTGTATGGGTTTTTATGACTACGATTTTGAATGTGTTTTATGACTAATGATTTTGTATGTGTTTTATGACTAATGATTTTGTATGGGTTTTATGACTACGATTTTAATTGTGTTTTATGACTAATGATTTTGTATGTGTTTTATGACTAATGATTTTGTACATATGTGTTTTATGACAGCCAATCTGGGCATTCTGTCCGCCGGCATCTGCATGGGTTGGACCTCCCCCACGCTGCCCATGCTGCAGGACATCGATGTCTCCCCTCTGGATGACATCATCACTGACGACGAGGCTTCCTGGGTCTCATCCTTGATTCC
Source organism: Limnephilus marmoratus (assembly GCA_917880885.1). Classification (NCBI taxonomy): domain Eukaryota; kingdom Metazoa; phylum Arthropoda; class Insecta; order Trichoptera; family Limnephilidae; genus Limnephilus; species Limnephilus marmoratus. Next base: position 35,350,632 of record OU862926.1, read on the forward strand.
TCTAGGAGCAGCTGTGAGTGAGTACCTTTATTTGACTTGGATTCAACTGCAGAAAACTTTTGAATTCACCAGTAGGTGGTACTGCTGATTTTTACAGTTGGAGTTTTGTTGGAATATATAAGGGAATCAATATGATGGCGTAGAGGTGTTCCGATTGTCGCCGTGCTTGGATCAGACCGACGGAATACCAAAGCGGCTATGCAATGAAAGTTGGGTGAATAGGTAGAAAAAAAGGCGGGGCTCAATATTTAGATATTAGTCATTCATTTTGAATAAAAAAATGTTTAGGTATTTTATCCAATCCAAAATTGAGTTTTGTTTTTTTTTTATTTTTTTTTATTTACCTCAGGGCTTATGTCATCTTAGGGGATGCTGTGTGGAGGGATTTTTAATGAAAGGAAGGAGAGGAAGTTTTGGGAAATAAATTGATAAGAGGGGTAGGTAGGAATCGGGGGGTCAGTGTGTACAGGAGTGACGTATAAATCAATCCCTCCCTCGGGTAAGGCGATATTCCGAGAGGGTCCTGCTGTAGAGATCTACAGGTCTCCCTCAACCAGTCGCCCCATGAACCCGGGCACCCCTGTTAAGTCACCAAACCACTTGGATAATTAACACCAGGCAGAGGTGTTAATTATCCAATAAATGGTTCGCGGGGCAGCGGTACCAATACCCGCCTCCCAATTTTTTTGAAACAGGCCCTACAGTTCACTATCCTTCTGCACTTTACCACCTTCACAGTGGTCATGATTGATGTCAACTGATATACAGGATTTACAAAAAAAGTGGTCCTCCAAAGTTGACGCTTGGCTGCTGGCCTTTAGTTTTTGTAGTGCTATAATACTGTAACGAGGATTGTGACTCGTGACCCCCATTGCAATTTCCCTGATTCAGGTTTCCCTGTCAGACTTCTCCACCCCCCTGCGCTGCGTGAAGAGCCAAGGACATCGATTTTCCGGGTGCCGGTTATATTTGTTGTGTTATTATGCTGCTGTACGCCCACCGCTGTTTTAACATAATATTGTGGATGCCTAGCTCTTCCATCTTCAATGGCAATAATTTATTTATTTCAGGTCCATTCTACACCGCAATATCCACGGATCTCTTCGGCCGAAAGCCAGTACTGCTGTCCAGTGGTATTCCCCTGATGGTGGGATGGATACTGGTAGCCACGGCCAGGCAGGTGGGGCAGCTATATGCAGCCAGGTTCATCTGGGGGCTGGCCGTGGGGCAACTCTTCACCTCGGTTCCTATGTATGTGGGAGAAATTGCTGAGGTGAGATATTATAATACATATACCTACACAATGCTCCAGTCCACTTCTTTTTCCTTTTTTTTCTACACAAGTACGATGCTCCAGTCTAGTTCTTTTTCCATTTTTCTTTTTTTTTGTTATATTTTTAATTTTTTGTTTTTCCTCTTTCTTCCTTTTCCTTTTTATTTTTTACGTTTTAAGTTTGTGTTTTTCTTTTTTTTTTTCCTTTTTCACTTTTCTTTTTTTCCTATTTCCTTTTTCTTTTTCCCTCTTCTTTTTTCCTTTTTCCTTTTTTCCTTTTTTCTTTTTCTTTCTCTTTTTCTTTTTCTTTTTCTTTTTCTTTTTCTTTTTCTTTTTCTTTTTCTTTTTCTTTTTCTTTTTCTTTTTCTTTTTCTTTTTCTTTTTCTTTTTCTTTTTCTTTTTCTTTTTCTTTTTCTTTTTCTTTTTCGTTTTCTTTTTCTTTTTTTTCTTTCCTTTTCCTTAACTTTTTTCTTTTTTTCTTTTTCGATTTTCATTTTCCTTTTTATTTTTTACTTGTTTCCTTTTCCCTTTTCATTTTTTCACATTTTTTCTCATGTTTAACATTTAAGTTTACGTTTATTATTCATGTATTCACGTTCACATCCATGTTTATGTTCATATTTATAATCTTGTTTTAGAATTTGTTCATTTCGGTTTGTTGGTCCATGTTCATCTTTATGTTCATGTTAATAAAACTATAAGGGCCTGTATAACTATATAGTGATGGTATGGGTACAAGTACAACAGGATTAAAATGCCGATCCAGTCACTCCAGATATGTGAAAAATACTCACATTTATTCCAGATCCTCATTCGCATTATGCAGCGACATTTATTTATTTAGTTCATTTACATAATAAAAAAAATATCTCGATATTTTTAGTCTGATTGTCGTCTGCGTGGCTTACCTTGGGAACATTGATAACACAATAATTAATTAGAATGTGACTGGTTTTTCCTTATCTTAGTTCCAAATCAAAACAATAATTCGTATTGTGAAATTAAACTATTATTTACCTAATCGTATAAAGCATGAAATACAATAATATTTGGTGTTCCTGTAGACCGAATATTATATAGGTCAACGGAACTATTTTCATGATGAAATCTACATAATCGGTAATAAGCCATGGAGCTTTGACATAATATATCCTTTAACTCTAAAAAAGATAAGATTCCATAGTATTGTTCCGTTGGATATAATATTAAAGGATTATAGGTAAAAAAATGTTTGGTCCGGTTTCTATTTTTTTGTTGTTCGAATCAATACTGATTTCATAAATACTCGTACATGCTACAACTAATTTAGTGGAACCATAAATATCGAATCAGTAATGTGTTTATAAATTATAGATCAACCGAAACAAACCTACTGGCGTTTATTGATTACTTATCAAAATCTTTGGTTATAGGCTACTAAGTTTATTACGTAGATGGTTAATGTGATTACTTTTCAAAGGCTTTACTGAATAAACTTTCTGTTCTAGATTTTTCCATAGAGCGACTCAACTTCTCTGTTAAATATTATGCGTCCACTAGTCCACGTCCGATTTATTTCTTTTACGATAAAGAGTACCCTAGGGTTCTAATTTAGGTCCACTCCTGTTAAAATGTTTTTTAATGATATTTCAAAGGTTATTCCGTAGGTTTTCTTCTTTTCACTGATGAGTTACAGTATTCACTTAAATACATATTTTTGAAAGACTTCAGTCGACTCCAGTCAGGCATGTATAAAATTGAAGTCTGGGAAAAGCGGAATCGGATTTAGTTCAATATTTCAAAAGCTGCATTCACTAGGGCGTGTTATACCTGGTTTTAAAAGATATTATAATTTTATCAGTACTATTACAATGGACGACCCTTAACTTTTGATATACTGGCATATAGAGCTCTGGGCCAAAAAGGCCCCTTTCTTTTTCATCATGAGTTTATGATATATGGTTGTGGAAAATTTTATTTATTTTGTAGTTTGTTAAAAATTATTTGGAAGAGGGCATGGCTGCAATATGGGAAGGTTAATCTTTACGCAGTATGGACAACCCAAGTTTAAAACGTGTCTCCGAGATTCTTCATAGTGGAGACTCGTTGAAGGATCTCAGAATTGGATCTGGTGCCGATTCGCTAAATTCTTATAAGATCATGGGCCGCCAAAGGCTGCATATCTTGAGGGGTAAGGAAATTAAATGCCTGGTATATCTCGAAATGTAAACACAGCTCTGAGCTTTACGTCATCATCATCATCGAGCTACATCCTACAGTTGTGATTTAGCCTCCTCTCCGCTGGCTGCGGTCCCTTATCATTCACCTTCAATCCTCAGTCCTAACCTTTCTGCTCCAATCCTCTTCCACACAGTCCATCCACCTCTTCCTCGTAAACCTCTGGGGCACCCACACTATCATTGGTGTCCTATCATTTGGCACTATTTCTACATGACCAGCCCATCATAATCCTCGGGACCTATAGAATCTTACAATAGTCTGACGCTCTATGAGGTTTTCGAGCTCATGATTTATCTTTTTTTTTTTTTTTATTAGTAATAGAAGGTACATAAATTACAAATAAATTTTATACAGTAATTAATTACATAGTAGAATATTTGATGTACCCCCATAATTAAGCAAGGCTTGTGTGTATGGGGGGGTGTTATTGTATTGCTTTTTTAATATCATTCAGTTTAAGTTTTCAGTATAATTTTTTAGGTGAGTTTTAAAACTTTTTATATTGGTATTCATGTTTCTAATTTTTTCTGGTAATAAATTAAAAAATTTTGCTCCGAGATATTTATGACTCAATTGTCCAATTTTTTTTTTACATTTTGGAGTGGGAAGTATTGATGTTTGTCTAAGACTTCTGTTATTTTTAAAGGGTGCAACTTGATTTTTAATATTATCTTTATAAATTTGTAATGTTGCATGATAAAAGTATAATGCACTTAATTTTCTGACCTTAAATTGTTTGAATAAAAGTTCTGACGAATATGAGTAGGGTTTTTTTAAAATTGTTTTTATTATTAGTTTTTGTGATATGTAAATTGTTTGTGTTTGATTTTTATATGTACCGCCCCATCCTATAATGCCGTATTGTATAATTGATTGACAGAAAGCGAAGTATGTGGTTCTAAGTAATTTTTCGTTTAAAATATCTCTTAAACATCTAAATATATATGTTAGTTTCCTTATTCTGTTGTTCAGAATATTTATGTGTGGAGACCATTTTAAACGCTGGTCTATTGTTATGCCCAGGTACTTAATATCAGTTTTGCTTTCTATTTTTGAACATGATATATTACATTTGTGGTTTTCTGTATTTGTCACAGAGTGGATTATTAAGTTTATTTCTTTAGGTGTTTCTTGTTTTTTAATGAAAAATGGTAAATAATAGTTTTTTTTAGAATTTAAAGTCAACAGGTTTTTATCAAACCATAATTTTAGTGCATTGATATCTGTATTTGCCATTTTGTTTAATTCAGACCAGGTGTTTGCTTTTAGTAATAGGACTGTGTCGTCAGCGTAGGAGACAATGTCTCCATATTTAGAAATATTGAACATATCATTGACATATATAATAAATAACAATGGTCCCAAAACTGTACCTTGGGGTATTGAAAAATCGCTATATTTGGAATCGCTGACTTGATTTAGTAATTTTACTTGTTGTGGTCTTTCATGTAAATAACTAGCTATCCATGCTAAGACTTTCCCATTAATTCCTATAGATTTTAATTTATTTATTAATTTTTTATGTGATATGCTGTCGAAAGCTTTTTTCAAGTCTATAAATATTCCGATACATTTTTTATCGGAATCTAGGGCCGTATATAAATATTTGGTTATTTTTGCTATCGCGTCGTGAGTACTTGTATTTTTTTTGAAGCCGAATTGATTATCATTAATTATTTTATTTTCATCTAAGAATGTCCAAATTTGTTTTTTTACAATTTTCTCATATATTTTTGATATATTTGATAGAAGGGAAATCGGGCGGTAATTTTGTGGATCTTTAGGACAGTCTGTTTTATAAATGGGAGTTATAATTGCTCTTTTGTAATTATTATAATAATTAATTAATTATTATCTTATCCTGTAATATCCATTTTCTGGCTTATATCCAAAGATTTTTCATGTTATTTTACGCTCAAAGACTGCTGAGCTTTCAACAGCAGGACTATGATCAAACACAGATCAACCGTCATTTAAAATGTAACTTTTATTTTCCAGCCCGAAGTGCGAGGAGCCCTCGGTTCCTTCCTGCAGATCTCTCTGGTGTTGGGTTACCTACTTGTGTATTCCATCGGCCCTTTCGTGTCCTACCTCGTTCTCAGCATCATGTCGATGGTGCCCGCTCTCATGTTTCTCGTCCTGTTCTTCTTCATGCCTGAATCTCCAAGATATCTCCTTAAAAAGGGTACGATAATCTCTCTATTGTCTATTAAACCACAGAGGTTTAGACTGCTACACAACTCTATCTTGGTACAAATTTAGGGTTAGTATCAGCACTCCAATGTAGGCTGCTAGCCTAGCTTCTTTTGATTTTATTGGCATCTACTGCGCAGTCCTCCTTCAATAGAGCTTCTTGCATTCACCTTTTTTCCAATTTCCAATGTCCTTACCAGCCTTTGCATCTCTCGTGAAATAATAAAAAAAAACTTCAAAGAAGCTGGGCTAGCTGTCCATAATAGAGTGGTGATACCAACCCTGATTTATGGCAGTGAGGCATGAAACTGGCAGAGGAAGTATAAAAGTAGACCGAACGCTGTAAAAATGAGATATATCCGTAGTAAAACCATGTTTTACCATGTTACAAATATGGAGATCCAGAAAGTGTAGAAGACTGAAGAATGCTTATAGCTGCTAAGATTAAGAAGGGGACGCTTAGATAGTTTGTATAGATGAACGATGAATGTGGTATAGATGAACGAAGACAGACGAGCGAAAGATAATGTGAGAAGAAATCGAGGAAGACATGATAAGAGACAAGACCATGTGAATCAAATACTTGAGTTAGGTTGTGTCAAGAGTATGAATAACAGAGGAGTGTGTAACAATGCATGCATGTGAATAAAGCAAGAGTGAGTGCCAATGTAGAGTAAAATGGCAGTCTATCATTTCTGATATTGTCTATTTGGTTACATAGATATGAAGTAAACTGAACATGAACAACTGAATATATGAATTCTGATTTTCTTTCCAATGTTTAGCAGACTTATAATTCTTTTTTCAGATCGACAGGAAGATGCTATCCAGTCTCTAATGTCACTCAGAGGAAAATCTTATGACGGAGTTCAAGAAGAATTGATTGAACTTCAAACAGCTCAAGACAAGAGTCCACCAAAAGGCTCCTTCAAAGATCTTTGGACTAGAGGAAACGTTAAATCTTTCTACATTGTATTCGGATTGCTGGCCACTCAGCAGCTTGTTGGTATCAACTATGTCCAGTTTAACATGGAGACTATTTTCTCCAAGACCGGCACGGAGATGGATCCGTCTATATCTGCCATTATAATAGGAATTGTTCAAGTCGTGGCAAGTTGTGTTACTCCGTTTGTGGTTGATAGACTTGGAAGAAAGATACTTCTGATTGTATCAACAGTTGGGACAACAATTGCTTTGGTAAGATACATTATTTTACAATATTTACCTTTTTATGTAAATCCTGCAAGTCCCAACTGCTCTCAGCCGTCTCGAGCAAGTGAGAACATGCCATCTCCATTAGGTAGGTAAGATCAGGTAGGTAAGCAGGCTTCCACACCGGTAGATCCACAACAGACCAACTGTTCACTGTCAGAAAGATCTTGGCAAAGTGCTTAGAGTTTTATATAGATATACACTAACTATTCATAAATTTTAAGCAAGCACATGATAGCATAGATCAGGAGTGTCTTATATGACATACTACTACAATTCCAGAATCCTCCTAAACTGGTTAGGCTCACCAAAGTCACAATGTCAGACTCAAGATGTCAGATCAAAATAGACGGAGAATTGTCGGAAGAATTCACAGTATCTCAGGGATTAAAAGGGGACGGCCTGGCTCTCACTCTCTTCAACATTGTACTTGAACATGCAATAAGAAAAACGCTAATAGACACTGGCTCCAATATTTATTTCAAGAGCAGTAAAGTTGTCGGATATGCGGATGACATTAACATTGTTGGAAGATCGATTTCAGCCATTAAGGAGGTCTTCGACCTTTTAGAAACAGCGGCACGGGAAGTAGGACTGCGGGTTAATATTGACAAAGAGCAGGAACCCTTCACACAGAAGAAGAAGTAGTGCACAATTTAAAGACAACTACTCATACGAAGTGGTCGATCAATTCACCTACCTGGGCTCCAGTATGACAGAGAACAACGAGGATCCGGCAGAAATCAGAAGAAGAATCACAGCAGCCAACAAAACATACTTCTCTTTGCTGCCAGTGTTTAAGTCACGAAGCGTGTATTGGCATATGGATGTGAGGCGCTGACACTGACGGTAAAAATGGCTGAAATGCTGGATACTTTTGAAAGGAAAGTGCTGAGACGAATATGTGGATCTGTGAAAGAGGGCGAACAGTGGCGCATCTGGCACAACTAAGAAATGTATGATATATATCAGACCCCTAACATCTCAGCCCATATGAGAATCCTAAGCTTGAGATGGGCTGGGCATGTACAGAGAATGCCGGATACACGCGTCCCAAAAAGAATTTTGACTGGACACCCAGGTGGAAAGAGAAAAGTGGAAAAACCCTGACTGAGGTGGGAAGACAAGGTAAGAGAGGATGCAGCACAACTTCTCCAGGTAACAAACTGGAAGTCAGCCGCTGAGGACAGGAGGAGTTGGTGGTGAATGTTGGGGGAGGCCAAAGCTCGATATCGGCTGTAGCGCCATCGAAGAGAGAGAGAGAGAAGTAGTGGGGAGGGGAAGGATATGAGGAAGAGGAAGGAGGGGAAGTATCTGGCTACTCAGATCTGGGCATCTCCAGCAACGTTTAAATTCTAAATGGTGGTACCACACCAAAGCGATACTCTGAGTATCTTCCACTCTGCAATGTTCCACAATATTATTTTTTAATGAATAAACTGAAAATAACATAAATTAATAAGGGAACATACCCATACTACGTGACCAACTTTTTGCAATTTTTAACCCCCCCCCCCCCCCCCCCTACGGGTCCGAATCCACATTTGTACATAATAAAAATCACCAAAATTATGTAAAACAATTTTTTTGGTTCGCAAACTTTCTGTCCTTACGTCCAATTTACAACAAAGTATTATGAAATATGGAAATACACATTGTAAGCAGTGGCGGCTCGTGACTTTTGGGTGTGCTAGAGTGCTGATATTTAAAAAATGGCATTATTGATGTTGTTGTAGACGAAAAAAAATTTTTTTTTTTTTTTTGAAAATCAGTTTTTTTATGAAAAATATCAGAAAGTTTCAGTTTGGCGGTGTACCGCACCATTTTCCTGAAAAATCTTCATACAAAACACTGATTTTTGAAAAAAAATATATATATATTTTTCGTATACGACAACATCCATGATGCCATTTTTTTAATATTAGCAACCTAGCACACCAAAAGTCACGAGCCGCCACTGATTGTAAGGATAAAGAATGGTACATGAAAGCAAAGACAAACAGATATAATAGAAGAAAATAGAAGTGTCAAGTCAAGTTAAGACTTACAAAACTGATGGTGGGTTTCTTCATTTACCGAGAATGCTAAATGCAATGCTAATTGTAAAAATAAACAATCGAAATCTAAAATTTAAACGAAATTTCTTTACATTTGACCGTTTACTTTTACAATAGCATTGCATTTAGCATTCTCGGTAAATGAAGAAACCCACCATAAGAGTAAAAGTATAAGTGTTAGAGTGAAATACAACATTAATTTTGTTTTCAGGGTCTCTTGGGTCTATTCTTCATCCTGGATGACTATGATAACCCTGCAGTGCAATACCTGTCATGGCTTCCTGTCACAGCTTTGGTTCTGTACACCTTTGTTTTCTGTATTGGTAAGACATTATCATATTTACTACATATACCTGAATCATAAATAGAATCAATTTAACTACAAGGTGGCGCAAAATTAATCACCCTATCGGAAGATGTTATAATTTTTGCAAATGGTGTCGTACGTCAATCATATTTGACATTTGTGAACTAGACAGCTGCAGAATACAAACACACAAGCAATGAAGCGTGGAATAATTGAGTCGATTTAAGCTTTAACTTTAAATTTTGTGTCGAAAGTCATCATGAGCGACGAGGCGCATTTCCACTTAAACGGTTACGCCAATAAGCAAAATATTAGTTTCTGGGCACTGAAAATCCGCGTATGATGCACGAAAAGCCATTACATCCACTCAAAGCCACTTTGTGGTGCGGCGTTCACGCGGGAGGAATGATTGGGCCGTATTTTTTGAGGACGCCATTGGCATTACGGTCACTGTTACTGGCGAACGCTACTGGGCCATGATAAACGACTTCTTACTTCCGGAATTGGATGAGCGGGGTTTGGTGAACATGTGGTTTCAACAAGACGGTGCAACCACGCACACAGCACGAGCCACAATGGATATTGTGAAGGAAGCGTTTCCTGGTCGCGTAATCTCTCGTTTTGGCGATTTGGGATGGCCAGCAAGATCGCCCGATTTAACCATCCCAGACTTCTTTCTTTGGGGCTATTTGAAGTCGCGGGTTTATGCCAACAAGCCTCAGACAATCGCAGCCCTCAAGGAGAATATTCGACAAGAATGCGAACAGTTATCACCGGAAATCTTGCGGGAAAGTCATGGAAAATGTGATAAAACAGGCACAAATGTGTATCAACACTGGCGGCAGCCACTTGACGGATATCATCTTTTCCACTTAACAGAAAAAATTGTAAAAGTCCAAATATTAAGTATTCCCTCGGGAGAAGGTTCATTAGAATTTTCTGAGATTTCTCTACCTGGGGGAGTATGGTTACTACCCATGGCTCCACTTTACCGTCTTTCTCTTGGGCATCCATCTATGAGAGGATGTTCTTATTGTAACACATTTCTTCAGACTGATTTGTGGATGGTTCGAAAAGTCAACTATCATGGAGAGTATTAGTTTCTATGTTCCCCGTCAGCGACATCATAGACTGTTGTATCTCCTGGCTTGCAGAACTAACTTTCCAATGCTCATGACAGTCGGAAGAGCTGTCTTGTTGAAGTAAAACTTCTTTACGCACGCTTGACTTGGGGACTAAGCTGGTGAATGCGTGACGAGAGCGTTACGAAAAGCGAGGCGAATGGTAGTTGAGAGGGAGATATAAGTTAGTGAAAATAGAAAGAGAGAGAGTTACTTTTCGTATATTCCTGTAGAGGCAAGAGAGAGAGGTGTAAGCACACATTTTCTCTCTCTCTTTCTCTCATAGCCAGTTACGTTTCATATATCTAAGACACAGTGCAGGCCTATTGTCTGTATCACACTGTAGGAGCAATAGAGAGCAGTGTGCGTGCACATTTTCTTTCTCTCTTCCTATCATACAGATGGAGCTAAAGAAGTTTTACTTCAGTCGTGTCGTCTAAAGCACACTCGTTTTTTATTAAATAGAATAACTTCCAATATCGACATATTTAACATAAATGAAGCACGATTTAGAAGTCAAGCTTTGCTGTATTGGTATAAATCTGCTTATCCTATCTATTATCTGTCTTTTAAAAATGCTTTGAAATGTTTTTAAAACTAATAAATTGAATTGAATTGAATTCTTTTGAATACATATTGGTAAGCTCTGCAATCAACTATCTGACCTTACTATGTGCATTTTGCAGAAAACAGCCAGAGCGACCCAAACAGGCGCCGTGAACATTTTCTGCAAATTATATAAATGTCATTATTTGAATGTTAGGTACAGAACTCTCCTCTCCTTCCTTTCCTTAAAAAAAAACCTCTACACAGCATCCCCAAAGATGACATAGGCCCTGAGGGAAATTATTTTCCTCAGAGCCTCCTGTGTGGAGCTTATGTTAAAAAAAAAGACATGTTTTGAATGTCGTGGGCGCTTTCTGCACATTTTTAAAAGTTGTTTTTCGGAAACAACAAAAACTTCAGAAGGCGATTACTAAGAATTTTTTTATGAAAGCAGCCTGGCTGGTTTTAATAGAACATAGGATTGGCCGTACTCCGTCAGATGAGGACAATATCTTATTTTTGCCAAAATTGTGGACTGGCTGCTTTATGCATAACTACGCTCAGTTTTTGCCTGCATTAAACAATTTTTGGATAAATGCAGCAACACCTAAACTACATTTTGGTGTTGTTTAGCTCTCTCACTAACCATCAACAACTCGGTCTTGGCCAAAGATATTGAAATATAAGTGATGTGATATTCGCAATTTTTACTGGGTGGGACTGTACTTCCTGGTGTTGCCAATATTGTTTACCAATATTAACAAACTAGCTGGTTCCCGGCATGCGTTGCTATGCCATTTAATAGATAAATTTTTTCTCCCTGCGTGTCCTTTCCCATTCGTCCCGTTCCCCTTCCCCTTCCTCCGCCCCTTCCTCTCCCGCTTTTCCTTCCCCTTTTGCGTTCACACTCTGTCTCCTCCACCTTTCCTCTCCCCACTGCACTCTCCCCCTTCCCCCGTCCCGCGAACCCCCCTCCCCCCTCCTAACTCCCGCATTCCATACATTCAGTCCCGGTACATTCAGTTTTCAAACAGCTCCTGTGCCACCTATTGCAATTTTTTTATACAAATTTCATAATGCCAGAGCTTACCAGTAGTTTATACAAACCTTGTCCTGACAATAACGAACACACAATAAAAAGAGTTATTCAATTTAGTGCATTCGTTCGGAAGTTATGCGCGTACATACATTTCGGCGATTCATTTTTATTTATATAGATAGAAGATAGAAGAAGAAGATAAACTATATGAACGAATAATTAACGATTAAACTAAACAAACATTAAACTAAATGAATGAATTCTTTCCGTATTCAAACTATATTGTTAACCAATACTAATGCACACCTTAAAAAAATCAACCAAATGAAAAAATTCTTTTCATATGCAAACTACTCCAATTAGTTAGTAGTCCGCCTACAGTCGCGCGGACATCATAGTATATCCCTTTGTATTTCAATATCTTTGGTCTTGGCGCACACTCCTTGCTTCATTCACATTCAAACATCATTTCATACAAAGGGAAAACAACACCCTTAGCTTATTCCGACTATTAACTGTTTCTTTTTTCTTTATTTAGGTCTTGGTCCACTGTGCTGGGTTGTCATCGGAGAGGTTCTGTCTCCGGAGATCAAATTCATCGGATCATCAGTTGCCACTGGATTCAGTTGGTTTCTCGGCTTCCTCATCACCAAATACTTCGCCGCCATTGCTGATTCCATCGGCATTCATTACGCCTTCTGGATATTTGGAATATTCGCCTTCCTCGGCATCTTCTTTGTACAGTTCTGTATTCCAGAGACCAAAGGAATGACCCTGGCAGAGATTCAAGACTTGCAGAACAACCAAGAAACCCACCCTGATGAAGAAAGAAGTAGATATTGAAATGTTTATATCTGGGTTAATCGTACATAATAGAAACAATGGGAGATAACGTGTGGAAGAGTGCCAACTGCCAATGAGCCACAACAAAACTGCACGGATTGTCAAAACAGCGAAACCAACGCAAGTTATGCGTTTCATGTTTCGTGTGTAAATGTGATTTGCAGTAGTATGGGTAAACCACGTAATAAAGAAGAAATAATCTAGAAGTGCCTTCCGTACAAATTTGAATGGAAACACATCGCACACCTAGATAAAGAATAGCACAACTCGAAATAATCCAAAATCGAGTTATTGCCATTTTCGGAATCTGCGTCGAAAACTACACAAACCACAGACACCTGTTTAAAAATCTCCATCAATAATAATTGTAGATGGCACTTAAGTCAGTCTTTCTGAATTGCTCTACGAAAACCCCCACCAACAATAGTAACGCATCACCAGTTACGACATACCAGCTGTAGGGGAAGATGCTGGCAATACGCACAAAGACTGGATTATTTCGACTTAATCTTGTATTCGTGAGTAACCGCAGTCATAGTGCGTGAATATATTGAGTTGATTTGGTATTAGTGATTGAACTTGTCTTGTTTTTCGGGCGTTCTACATATCAATTCCACTTACTCCGGTATTGTGAAAATTATAAAACAAAATATACAGAATAAGAGTGGATTAATTCAAAATTTATCACTAATATGGAATCAATTTGAGTTGATAAAATTATTAAACAATGATTTTGTCACAAATACTAAAATAACACGAAATTAATTAATAAACGCGTGACATGTGAATTTGATGGTTAAGTAATTAAGCAAATAAATACCCTTGTAAAATAACATACAATATCATATAACAATATTTTTAATCGGTCAAATAGAAAACAAGTAAAACTTTTTTCGTTGTTCCTGAAAAAAGAGGTATTTTGAGTTGTACTACTCTTTATCTAGGTGTGCGACATGTTCCATTTAGCCCTATAGCCCAGCGCCCTGTCTCACTTACTCTCGTCTGACATTGTGAAACTCCATCCCGTTTGAATTTCGTAAACGCAGTTTTGTATTGGAAAGGCTATTTAAGTAATTGTGTTGTTAGGCAAATACATACGTGGACCAGGGCAAAGATGAAGAAAGTCTTCTGCAAATTTTTTTTTAATTTCAATGCTGGCAGCCACAGTTAATTATTTGATGTTTTAATCGAACAAGCAGAACACAACATGAAATATTCTGCGGGTTAAAGCGAGTTTCCGTGGAGGATGACAGTGTTCCGCGATGTCCAAGTTCAAATTTCTTAAAGAAAATTTTGAGAAATTAATTAATTCATAACCCATGTCATAAGTTAATGAATTCCCATGAACATAGAAGATGTTATAATGTGGATACGTCTTTAGGGGTATTTTCCAAATACCCTAGATCATGGGCGTAGGCACAGTGGGGCAAGGTGGGGCATTTGCCCCACCCTGGCAGGTCGATGCATGACCTTTGGTTTGTCGACCGAATCAATTTTTCAATTTTAGAGCACGGGTTACAGAATGGGTTTTCCTTCTTCCGTTCGTATTCTTTGTATTCATGAGCCTAAAGCCTGAATATGTTGTAGAAGCCTCCTTTTTTAGGTACTTACCTATTCTAGACCCTAAATAAAACCTGGCTACACCCATGCCCTAGATACACAGTGGATTTCACCATCCTCCTCCTACCTTGTCTATACACATCTCTATAAATAAAAATGAATAGCCGAAATGTATGTACGCGCATAACTTCCGAACGACTGCACCAAATTGGATAATTCTTTTTCTTTTGTGTTCGTTATTATCAGGACAAGGTTTGTATAAAACTACTGGTGAGCTCTGTCATTATGAAATTTGTATAAAAAAAATCAATAGGTGGCATGCGAGCTATTTGAAAACTGAATGAACCGGGACTGAATGTATGGAATGCGGGAGAGGAGAGGGGAAAGGGGAACCTTGGAGGGGGGAGGGGAACTCGGGAGGGGGGTTCGCGGGAAGGAGGAAGGGGGGAGTGGAGTTGGGAGAGGGAAGGTAGAGGAGGCGGAACGGAAACGCGAAAGGGGAAGGGTACGCGGGAGAGGAAGGGGAGGCGGAAGGGGAAGGGGATGAATGGGAAAAGACACGCAGGAATTAAAGACTTCTCTATTAAATGGCATAGCAATGCATGCGGGAACCAGCTAGTAATGAATATAAATAAACAAATAAATACTGGCAACTGGTAAAAAACTCCGCTAACTTATCCTGTATGTAGCCATTATTCGTAGGTTCAAGTGCCGTTACCGTACAAATTATCTATGAGGAGGATGGTGAAATATCCGCATAATATCTTTACCAAATAAGGAAGAGGTTCTTCACTGAAAGGTCAAAAGTGCGAAAATGCAAAAAAATATGTCTAACGAATAAGAGAATGGTTTAGCTTAGATAAATTAGTATTGTGTCTTGATCGTTTTGTGCATGTTATATCAGTTCTATTGTATTTTTCAAGCAACCACGAACTATTTAAATATACTTAAGTATTTATAAATGCATATTGAAGAAGTACAACTTTATGTAATAATTTATAGATCATAAGATTTTAAAAATAATAAATAAATTTCTGAACGAAATCTTTCTATCTTTGTTAACTAACTAACTAACCATCACTCAGTTTCTCCGCAGGGGCAGGCAGAGAGGACGGCAGGGCCGTAGCTAGGGGGGAGGCATTATGGGGCATTGCCCTACCTTAAAATACCTGTGCCCTACCTTAAGAAATACCATCGACTATGATAATATACTGGTAAACTGTTTGTTCATAGTTTGATATGATTGAAAAAAAATACTACCTAGTAGAAAATACTACTTAGTGTAGTGTAGCGACATCTAACTAAACAGCCCAAGAATCATACCTTACTAATTCTTTATTCTGCCCATAGATGGCATTGAAGTAAGTGGTGGGAGGCTGTGCGCGTATTGCAATCACTGCTTACGGGGAATTCTCAAACAGTTTGAGGATGCTATTAACCTGTGAAAGGCCAGGAACGTGCCCGCACGCGAAACTCGAATTTCAAAAAAGAATATTAATTCAAATAATTTGGATGCGATTTAAATTTTTTTGTATAAAGAAACTGTACCAAGGAAAAGCTCAGAATAGCTTCCTCCATTCTTGTTCTTAAGGTAATTTAAAAAAGGTAAGGTAAAAAACCCTGGCCTTTGACAGGTTAAACGGTTTAGTCATAAATAAACCAATCTCTAGACTCCCTAGACCGATATCCTCGGGCCTTCTTCATACTAAACGGTTTGTCATCAGTGTCATCAGATCAGGCACTTGCATACGGCTCGCTAAAAACGTATGCAGGGACAATGGGGGTCTAGTTTTTGTTATTATAAATGTCGTTCTATAAAAAAAATAGAGTCCTTGTGAGAACCCTGAAGTAGTAACCATCTGTTACTTACACCGGGGTGGGTATGTGGTGGATAACCTCCAAAGCACTTCAAATATGAGAATATTTTCCTAAAAAAAATGTGTCAGCAGGTGAATCCAGAATAGGAATTTCATATTCTGAACCCAAAACTGGTTTAAGTTAAGCCTGTATTAAAATTAAAACTACACTGAGATGAAAATATTTCTTTCTTTATTCTGGCAGCACCATAGTCTGCAACTAGAATTTTATAACTGCACTTCAAATAAGATAATGTTTTCCTTCAAAATGTGTCAGCAGATGAATCCACAACTGGAAATTTACATTCTGATCACAAAATCATAAATATACCAAACCACCATAAATGAACAATACCCAAACCACCCACATTCTCACTGAATATTAGCCATAAACAATCCAAGCGCAAGATTTATTATTATTTATTGTGAAATTTTGCCGTCCCTTTAAAGTAACCCCCCCCCCCCTATTCTTCTATTATTCTGACTTTTGACATGGTCAGACTCTATCTGATTCACTTGATCGTGCCATGTCGTCCTCGGGCGTTCCCGACTTCTTCTACCATTCACATTTGCGTCATATTATGTATTCTTTATTTTGATACATAATTAATTAAGTTAATAATTATTTAATTAATTTTAATTATTCCAAGTAAATTCAAAATGGTAAATATCCAATGGTGCAAGCGGTCAAATAAGGAACTAACCGAACTAACTAATGATTTATTTATTTATTTACGGACAAATAGTCCAATTAACAATATAACAATAACACGAATAGAAAAAAAAGAGAGATCACAATAAAAGGAGATTTTATATAGATGAAGAGCATTGACCAAATACATATAATATAAAAGTACATAGAGAAGATAACTATAAGTAGCATGAAGATGGATTTAAAAGACTTTAAAAAACCACATTGCGTAACGACTGCAGAAAGTCATTTAGGCTTACACCAAAAACTTCAATGCTTTGATTTGCGTTGACAAGTCTCGACATTCTGGATAAAGGAGAATGATATCCATAATTAGTAGAATGTTGATTGAGGAACAGCAATTCATTATTTCGGAGTCTACGGGAAGAAATGTTGAACTGGATGAGTTGTAACAAAGCAGGTGTGTCAGTAATACTGTTGATAATTTTGAAAATCCATATTAGATCAGAGTGCTTTCCACGTTTTTCTAAAGAGGAAATGTTTAAAGTTTGTTCAATTTCATCATACGAGTATTCTCCTCTTTCAAGTCCTAACCTCCAAGCAATTCCTCGTAGGAAGCGATGTTGTACAGATTCAATGTAACAAATGTGGATAGCATAAAAAGGAGACCAAATGACACTAGCATATTCAAGGTGAGGGCGGACCAGCGAACAGTAAAGAGTTTTAAGTGTATTTATTTGTTTAAAGTCAGAGGTAATTCTATGAATGAAGCCGAGTAGTTTAAGTGATTTGTTTACGATGTTATTAATGTGATCCCGGAAAGAAAGTTTACAATCCAGAGTGACCCTAAGGTCCTTGATAGATGTGACAGTAGAGAGACAAACATTATTTAGTTTATAATCAAACTGAATAGGTTTTGATAGATAGAAAAATTAAAAATATAAATAAATATAATAAATGATAGAACAATTTTATCATCAAACAAGTAAACAACTACAAAACGGATAGGCGCCAGGCGCCACCGACCAAGCTTGCGATTTTAATCGAAAATGATCAAAGCGGTTGACGTTTGAATATTGTTGCTTACATCGACATCTAGCGGCCTTTCACGAAGTCATTTAAATGCTTTTTTTTTTACCGATAGATGTCACTGCTCTTGTGAATCACTTGACAAAGAATATCCTAGCAGACTTCTTTACCGACGTTCAGTCAGCGTGCATCGTTTGTGTTGTGTGGAGGTGTTTTGACAGTGAGCTCTTTAGTTATGTCAACAATGAGCGATTAATACATTTATTATTTTGACAGACTCGCGAAAGTAAAGTTCGCGAGTGCGCAGTGTTTTATCAACGAAAATGGCCTTATGTTATTCCTCAGTGGGTGCTTTGTGCTCTGTAGTTTTGTTAATTGTGATTTTTAATGGATTAACCACACCACACGTCGTCTCCGCCGAACAGTTATGTGAGTAGACTTTTTTTATTTATTTTTTATCAAGTATTTATGTACGCTCGTCGCCTCGTCGGGTGCTGGTGTTGGATAGCTTTGTTCTTTTTATTGTAAAACGAAGTTCAACGGTCCTAAATGTCGTTACACAGTTCCGTTATTGCTGTGTACAATCGGCCTTGTAGTTAGATGCCTAGAAATTCAATGATTACTAAAGGAAGTTGCCTTTGAAAGTCACGCATTTTACTCAAGGCTTATATGGTTATAATAATAAACAAAGTTTTTATAACACAATTATATATTTTATTTATTTATAAAGAGTTATGTCACTTTATTACTCCCACAAAAGAACCTAACTTATAACATAACCAAGTTATTGTTACCATAAATAATATTGTTAAAACCATGCATCATAACATATAACTTCATATAAGTAATTGTTTTTGGTTAGGTATTGTTTAAAGTATGCATTGTTTTGTATTGTGATAAAGTATGCTTGAAAATATTAGTATCTACTTTAAAAATGTGTAAAATATGTACCTACCTAAGCTGAGTTATATAGGTACCTACTTAGATTATTTTTTTGTTGACGTTTTGGTACTTTACGTGAAATTTGCAATGAAAATTACGATAACAAACAACAAGTTACGAACAACTAGAAAACAAGTTATTATAATAATATGCATGGGCTCAGAACCGTGAAAGATTGCGGATAGTCAGAATTCTCCACCAATCAGTTCCAATTTTGAAAAGGCCTTTTTTTTACAAAAGCTCCACACAGGAGGCCCTGAAGAAAATAATTTCCCTCAGGGCCTGTGTCATCTTTGGGGATATTGTGTGGAGTTTTTTTAGGAAAGAAAGGATATAAGGTCGAATGAATCCGTTCCGCCCACTGCGGTGTAAAGCGATGTTCCGAGAGAGTCCTCCTGGGAGGTCAAAAGGTCTCCGTCGACCAGTCTCTCCCGATCCGGCCCACCTCGAAGTTGGTGGGCAGACGTATCCGCCGCCAAGACCCGGACGAACCTCACCCCATGAACCAGTGCACCGCTGCTAAGTCCCCAAACGTGGCGAACCACTTGGTGTTTGGTCATTCAGTAAATTGTTCCGGGGCGGCGGTACCCATACCCGCCTCCCATATCCCACCCGCCAATTAAAATAATTTTATGTTAAAAATAGTAGGTAGGTACACAGGGACTTACCGCCTCTCTGAGTTTTTTTTTTTAAGAAATTCAAATATCCCCGGGTTACGAGTAGGTAACCTGACAACATTTAAAAATCTTTACCACCACTACCTACAGTAAGCGGAAAATGTTTCTTATGTCGTGATGGAGGACTTAGCCAGCCGAGGGTCCGGGTCGGACCCAAACGCGATGCCAACTCAGCCATTGTCCGATCTCCAATGAAACCCTTAGAGTTTTGAAAAAAGTTTAATATTAAAACTTGAGCGAATTTGGGTGGTAAAAAATTACCTAATTATGGTAAAATGTATATTTTCATGCTAACATTATTTATAGGTATATCAACTTATGTAATATTATGTTGCAAGAAAAAGTTAACAATTATCCTACGAGAAGACGCGGAGACTTTAAGCCTCCCAAAACTAAACATTAAAGGGCAAAAACTTTATAACAGTCTGCCGAATGCCGTAAAGTCGTGAAAGCACTTTTCGTAGGATATGTGCATTATATGTAAAAAATATTTTTTCGTTACTTACCAATATTATTCTTATATAATGTATTTTTGTCTAGTTATCTTTTTTTATTTACTTAGTATTCTTTTTTTAAATTTATTTGTAAATATTTTTTTTTTTTTTTACAGTTTTTTAGAGAAAATGTGTCCTTACTGGGGTACCCCGTTCTAAGGACACATTGTACAAGTTTTATTATTTGAATTATAAGTAAATACCTAATCTATGTTAGAATATTGCCAAGGAAAATTATGAAGTTAGATCTAAAAGAAAGTACAAAACAAGCATTATTCTTTGTTGGGTTGCAAAATTGAATCTATTTTCTTCCTTCCCATGTCCATAATCCATATTTTTATGCTTCTTTTGAATGTGGTTTTTTTTTTAAGGTTTTCATTGCAAGAGGGAGTAAATCAAATAATTTTACAGAGAAGTATTCCATATTTCTTTGTCCAAAATTCGTTTTAGTTGTAGGTTGGTAGAATGTATGTTGTAATGTAGATCTTGTGAATCGGCCCGAGTTTGTCTGTGTAAAGTTATCCTGATTTTTGAATGCGTACATTAGAATATCTTTTGTATATAATTGTTTCAGTGACATTAAATTCAGCGCTTTAAAACATAGTCTGTAGGGGTTCTGATGGGTACTCTAATTATAATTTTCAGAATTGCCCTTTGTGCTATGAAGACTGGTTTTATAGTGGAATCGCATGAGCTTCCCCATCCGATAATACCATATTGTAGTTGAGATTGGGCTAAGGCATAATAGATTTTAATTAGCTCTAAAATGTTTCTTATTGTTTTGAAAAAATAGGTTAGTATTTTAATTTGTTGCTCACATTTTCCACTTGGTAGTTCTAATTTAAGTTTTGATCAATTATTATTCCAAGATATATTTTATTGTTTGTATTTCATTCAATTTTGGACTGTTACTGTACTTCGCAAATTGTATTTTTTTTATACTTTCCTACTTGATGCATGAATAAATTTACGTACATATAAATAAAAAAACCAAAAACACAATACTTAATGTGTTAGTATTTATAAGTATTATAGTCAGTTCATGAATGCATTGATGTGCATCAGAGACGTTCGTACCAACGTCTTACGAAGAAGCCATATTAAGCCATATTTTATTTTATGCAAATTCCTTTTTTCGTCGCGTACGCGTTTCGGATTATAGTAGTAGTATTTATATAATACTAGCGAGTTCCCGGCATGCTTTGCAATGCCACTTAAATAAAGAATTTTGTCTCTCTGCGTGTCCTTTCCTACTCATCCCCGTTTCCCTTCCGTCCCCCCACCCTCGTCATTATCCCGCGAATCCCCCCTCCTTCGTTCCCCGTTTGGATTATTTTGTGAGATTAGGAAGTTGAGGCTATTCTGTATTCAGATCTGGTCACCAAACTGGACTGGGCTGCTGTGAGACTAAAAAATGATAGTTAAAAAGTACCTGGCGATTCAGATCTGGCCACCAAATAAGGCTAAAGCCATTTTAAAACTTTTTAAAAATTTAATATTCGAAAGTTTGATATTATATATATGTTCTTAAGTACTTATCGAAATTATAAAAAAACTAGCAGACCCGCCAACACGTTGCTGTGGCTAACGATGCACAACGCCACGCCATTACCCAACCTTTACAACCAACGCCATTTTGTTAAATCAAATCCACACCGCCCGCATGCCAGCCCGCTCCCTTTATTTATATATCTCAACCAAATTACACAAAACCTTGACTATTATGTGCCTAAAAACCTTCCTCATGAATCACTCTATCTATTGGTGAAAACCGCATGAAAATCCGTTGCGTAGTTTAAAAGATCTAAGCGCACAGACAGCGGGAGCGACTTTGCTTTATACTACGTAATAGATGATAGATAACCAACCTACACGTGTTAAAAGTGTTTTTCATCGTAAATATAAAATTCTAGGTAATTGGATTCACATTTTCACGAGTAGTGAGTAAAGTCTGTGAATCATTCTGAATTCTGACTTCCCCGTATTGTAATTGACTACGTGAATAGATGAATGGATGATGCATGAACGTTGATGATGCAAAAAACTATGCCTAATACCGCTGCTGGAGAGGTGTTTTTATACCGGATAGTAAATGAGGTCAAGGCGAGAGCAGTTCAAAGAAACCTCCAAATTAATAATATATTATGAACTCTTTTCATTTTATTCGTTGGAGTTCTTTTAGCACGACTTTGTAATGCATTGTTCAATTTACCTGTTGAAATATTCTTATTACATTTATTGTTTTTCTTTGTAATCTATATATTTTAAAGTGCTCAGATATTTTATCCGAGACTTTTGATGTGAAAACTTCTTTATTTGAAACTCGATGAAACGAAAAAGCGACACTAAAAAGAGACAAAACACATACATCTGTAGGATTTAGCCTGCGAGAGAATGAGTTTCTTGTCTATTTTAGTTTTATAAAGGTTCCATTTCTACCGTGTGTGTGAAACGCACACTTATAATTTTTGAAATATATGCGTACAGAGCTCCGGGCCAAGAAGGCCCCTTTCTCTTTCATCCTGAATTTATAACAATGGTTGTTGAAAAATATGTATATTTGGTTGTTTGTGAAAAATTATTTGCATGGGGACATGGCTGCAATATAGGGAGGTTATTCTCTACGGAAGATTTGTTTAGGTTTTTTATGTGTGGTACGTAAGTTTATGGACGCTTTTTTATGGGTGGGAATTAACCCGGGAACCCCTGCTAAGTAACCAAACGTTCCAAACCGTAGGACTATGGCACCCCCGATTTGTATAAGTGAAATTCAAGAGAGTGGGAGGGGAGGAAGCAGGCAACGTTTCGATTTGGTGTCTTTTTCCAGGACAATACTGAAATTACTCTTCTCCGGATCTACTCTGATCTGGAGTTCTTCAATCTTGACTATAAAGCAAAAAATCTCTTTGTGTAAATAAAAATGCGAGAATCGATAAAGCTGGGTTTCCAGCTTCCAATTCCATCATCAAAAATTGAGCGTTAAATAAACAAACAAAAAAAGAAATTAGACAAAAATGTCATAATTTATTATTTTCAATAAGCAAAAAAGATTTCTATAGAAACTATGTATATTGAGACTCGGGCTAATCCGAGTACTAACGATTTTTTTACACAAAACTCAACTGCACGAGCTTGGCACTAATGATGCAACGGAAGCAGATGTCAAAAGTAATTCTTAGCGGAATTGGAAATGTTAATACTATGAAGAAAAAGCACAATTTTATTTTTTAAGATTTGTTTAATTAAATTTTTATTTTGTACTCGAAATTAAACAGAGGTAAATTATATTTAATAAAAAGTAATTTGGCAGCTTTTGCACCTTTGAGTCTGTTTCGGTGTTTTTCATATATTAAACCAGCTCCACTAAATAATTGCACACTGGCTACACTGCTGGGGGGAACTGATAAGTATTAGCGAACTATTGGCAAGAGATATTGGTATTTCAATTCAATTCAATTATTTATTCATTTTAAAACATTACAAAGTAAAATTTCAATACGTTTTAAAAGAGTATTAATTTAAAATTTAAATAGGTTTGAGCCGCAGTGGCGGCTCGTGACTTTTGGGTGTGCTAGGGGGTTATTACTAAAAAATTGCATTATGGATGTTATCGTAGACGAAAAAAAAATTTTTTTTTTTTTTTTCAAAAATCGGTTTTTGTATGAAGATTTTTCAGGAAATCCGTGCGGCGCACGGCCAAACTGAAACTTCCTGAAATTTTTCATACAAAAAACAAATTTTCAAAAAAAAAAAAAAAAATTTTTTTCGGCTACAACAACATCATTAATGCCATTTTTTGTAATAAGAGCACTCTAGCACACACAAAAGTCACGAGCCGCCACTGGGTTTGAGTAATTTTTATTTCAATGAAGTACAATCATACTAACAACAACAAAGCTTTTTGTCTGAATTGTGCTTCATTGATATTAAACATATCGATATCCGAAATATATTTGTACGCATTTACTTTCTACCACATAAGGGGATCCTCATGGAGAGGTAGTCTCTTCTCTTTCTTGTACTCCCGAAGGTGTGACTGTATCTCTAAAAATAAATTGTCACCATCGTCAGTTGTAGAAGAGTTCTCCTCCGGGCCTTCATTTACACTTAACATCGATTCCAATATTTGTAATGATTGCATGCCATAATGGAGGGTATGACCGAGGGGACAAACGCTAGGGGACGCCCACACCGAGAGTACCTGGAGGACCTGCTGGTGGACGTGCGCTGCTCATCATTTGCAGACTTCAAAAGAGCCGCACAAGACAGGGAAGAGTGGAAGAAACGTATAGATGAAATTGCTGCAAACCAATCCCACGATTGAAACCAGAGAGAGAGAGATGATGATTTTGAAGTAGAAGGCTGCACTTCGATATCTTCAATCGCAAATTATTCTTCGTTTAGAATTCTGTTATAAAGTTTGCGGAACCAGAAACGGAAACGGAAGTGAAAAACTTGCGGAACTTCTGCAGAAGCGGAAGCAGAGTTCTGATGCAACACTACAGTTGGTCATGCATAGGGTTGCCATCTGTCCGGCTTTAGCCGGACATGTTTGGCTTTTTTAGGTCGTGTCCGGCTAAATATTTATATGTCCGGCCTGTCCGGCTTTTGTTAGGCTTTTTTGGTTCGCACGGGTTTTGTCTTCGGAACTTCTGAAATTGGTGGAATATTACTTTCAAAGAGTTTTCTCTTTAATAAACACCCAGTGGACCAAGGAACGCAATAAATTGCAAACAATTGCTAAGATGGTGTACACATTGCATAATTTAAAAATGACATGTAAAAGATTTTATTAAATGATTTCCAAAGAAAACGACGTTTTGAATAAAGTAGGTGAAAACGCCAAACATACAAAATGGTAGCTTTTTGTAATTTTTGAATAATTTGAAGAAGTCGAGATTTCATTTTAATTTATGTTTTTCGTTTTTTATCCACAAAGATAAATATGTTTCATTTTATATCTATTGAAAAATTTTAGTCAACTGTTCAACCAGAAAAAAGTTATGTTTTGTTTGTTTGTTTTATAAGTTTAGTATGTCTACAGACAGAAGACTCAATATTTTTTATTTTGTTATTGACATTATATTATATAAAAATGTCATCTGACGACAAGGATAAGACACATTAATGATTGTTGTAATTAAATTGGTCAATGCGTGATTAATAAACAACTGTAACTTGTAACACATTTTTTATTATTATGTATAAAAGTTATGGCAAAATTATGTACGTACGTCCGGCTTTTAGGGCAAAATGTCCGGCCTTACAGAGCGCAGAGTCAGGCTTTTTTATTTTAGAAGATGGCAACCCTAGTCATGCATCCCCATTCGGAGCTTGTAGTGGTCTGTTCACGAATTACGGCTAAAATTATTTCAAACATTGTTTCGATTCAAATGGTGACACTGAGAGCACCTACCATGCATTTATATCTTATCACTCTCTTCTACGACTTACGACTTTCTTACGAATACTGTCTTCCTGATAACCGTGTTTACAATAGTAAAATTTATAACTCGTGGAGTGCTTGCACTGCGCCTTTATATGACGCCATATTGGAGTGATGTTTATATTTTTTTGTGATAAGTGTTTTAAAAATACTACTATCAATCCATAGATAAACAATTTAATCCTAATGGCGGGTTCAGACGTTTCAATTTTTGTTGATCCACTTTTATTTAACGTAAAAAGTTGAATGAGATTATGTTCACACGTTTCAATTTAAGTAGAACCGAATTTGACATTCAAGATGGCGTCAACTGAAATTGTCAGTGCGTGCGTCTCTCTAACTTCTGATGTTTTGCGAGATGAGCTCGAGATTATGAAAAAGCATAAAAAAACGTCGTATTTGGGCGAGAAAATGGATCATGAATTAGGCGCATCCAACACAATTTTGAAAGAGATGGAACTAGAAGACTCCGAAGGATATGGATGACAGAAAAACAATTTGATGAGCTGCTTTCCAAAATTGGCGATAAAATTTTTCAGAGTAGTTTAAATTAATAATAATTACTACTAACTACAATAACCGGAGAAGCAAGGAAATAATCCATATTTCGTTAAAATTAGCTTTACCATAACCTAAAAACAACAACGCCAAACGTCATAGTTTGACATAGGTAGTTATTGTTATTAGATTTGTACAAAGTTTTTTTTTCTTTTAATTTATGCGTATGGTGACGCATGCTCTGAATATTTACCGTTATTTTTTGTCATTATCATAATATATAGGGTAGGTAGTGTAAATGAAACACATATTATTTATTGCAGTATCACGGGCATTTCTATTTGTGTACACTTCTTGCTTTTGATCCCAAAGACAGGGATGCATAAATCTGAACATCAAATCATCCGACCATTTCAAATATTTTTTCGTTGAAACGGATTCCATGTCGGTAGAACTAGGAATATCTAACGAATATGGACATAAATGTTTGACGTCTAGTTGTACACGCGAGTAACTATGGTAACCAAGATGGCGCGATCATACTTGAACGTCGAAAGTAGACTGGCTATCAACTTTAGCTAGTCAACAAAAAACTTGTTCAACTTTGTTGAAAGAAGGTTCACACCTGTCAATATGCTTTCAAGTGTCGAGTTGATCAACTAAAGTTGAACCGTGTGAACCGGCTATTAGCAATGAAATGTTTTACATAATATTGACATCGCTAAAGTGATAACACAAAATATATTATGCGAACCTTTTAATAACAGGAAATATATTTTGAGAGCGTTTTAATAATAACAGAAAATTTGAAATACAATACATGGTGACCAGACAACTCAGAATGAAACCAACTCAGAAGCGCCTCAGAAAGGTTATTAAGAGTGATGATAAAAAAAAATTAAAAATTGGTTAAATAGGTTAAGTTAGGTTAGGGTTACGGGCTATTTGAAAATTATTTTTTCATAGCTTATAATGACCTTTCTGAGGTGTTTGGTTTCATTCTGAGTTGGCATGGAACCACAATACATATATATTTGCGCTGCTTTTATAATGTTATGTTACCATAGACATGAGAAACCATAGACTTGCCGATAAGGGTGGGGGAACAAACCATGTTGCGGGGAGAGGGGAAGTGGCCTAGACGTCACCCTTTCAATGGTAGAGTGGAAGATATTCCCAGTATCGCCCTGGTGTAAGACCACCATTCAGAATTGAATCGTTGCTTTAAATGGCTTTAGCCATGTTTTGTGACTAGATCTGAATAGTCAGGTACTTCTCCCATCTACTTCCCATCCCCAATTCAGCCTCACATCGTATTCCAATTGGGGATGCCACAATACAATGACGGTTGGTACCAGTTTTTTTTTCAATGAAATATTGGAAAATACTCTCAGTATCGCCCTGGTGGAACTCCACCGTTCAGAACTGAAACGTTGCTTGAAATGACTTTAGACGTGTTTTGTGACTAGATTTGAATAGCCAATTACTTCACCTACCAACTTCCCCTCCCCAATACCTTCAGCCTCACAACTTATCCCAATTGGGGATGCCAGAGTCTCACTGATAGTTGGGACTCTTGTGCGTTATTCACAGAAAAATAAATAAGAAAAACACCAATTTTTGCCGGCAGATGAACATAACGCCTTTCTTCAAGGGTGAACAATGTAAATGGTAAAAAAAATCAACCCGTGAAAAAACAATGTTTTTTTTTATTAATTCGTCTTTTTGTAAACGATTTTTAAAACTTACAAATAAAAAATACTTTTTGGTTTGACTGAAGATTGAACCTTCTTACCTAGGAATTGCAATCTAATTTAATCTGAACTCTACCAATCGAACCAAATCCCATATTTTTATTGTGTACCTATGTTAAATGCTGTAAATCGTCGAATTTTAAGAAAAATGCGTATAATATCTCCGCGTGCGTGTACTCGATTGCCACCAAAAGTTGATAGAATGCATTGTCATCGACATCGAGTATATCTGCCGAGTCTCAGCTTGATCGGATTTCGTTCATTCATTCAAACAAACAAAAGTGAAATTCAAATAGATGTATTTTAAAAATTACTTGTGTGAATTCATAAGAGAAGTAGACGAAAAAATGAAAAACAATATACCTACATCATCTGTTTCCTTATTAAAGACACTTGTAGCGTCACATTAATAAAATGAGGCCACTGTGAACAGTACTGGGGAAAATAAAAAACTTGCAAAGCATCATTAAAATTAGTGTCACCCTTTTATTTTAACGTCTTACTTCCTCTGAGACAACTCAAGTGCAAGTGTTTGTTACCATTTACTTGGGGTCTTACTAATAAATGTGTTTTAAATTTCACACAACTGATAAATTAATTACCATTAATCTATTGTAAATGGTTATATATTAGTTAGTAAACGCGTATTAGTAAGGGGTTAGTTTTTACTATTTGCAAAATTAGTGTTATGGACTAACACATAGATTCTCAACCTTTTTTACCCATCGCCCACTTTGAGAATATTTTTATTTCTAGCGCCCCCAACTCGTGAATTGAATCCGAAACAGCAATTGTCGTCACGATTATATTTACCACAACGGGGGGGGGGGAGCGTAACTGAGTACCACGAAAGAGGGGGCGTAGTGGAATACCACGACATGGTTACATTTGCCACAACGGAAGGGGCATAATGGGATAGGGAAAATATTAATATTTTTGTGGCAGTCGCTGTCGCTGGGATGGGGCGGAATGGGTTTCTCTGGGTCTCCTACCGCCCCTCTGAAAGTCTGAAATGCCCCCTAATTTTCTCTTGGTCTTCTACCGCCCCCCCTGAAGGTCTGAAACGCCCCCGAGGGGGCGTTATCGCCCACGTTGAGAACCTATGGTCCAACACGTCTATTCATAACTGACTTTTTAAATTGGATTCTTAGTTTTTTTACATTGGCTCCACTCAGGACATCTTTGGGAATGCTGTGTGGAGGGTCTTTTTAGGCAAAGGAAGGTACGATGGGTGGTTGGGAATCTAGGGGTCAGTGTATCCAGGAGCGACGGATGGATGAATATATGAATCCATTCCTTTCACTGCGGTGCAAGGCGATGGGTCGAAAGAGTCCTGGTGGAGAGGTAAAACGTCTCATTCAGTCTCTCCCGATCCGGCCCACCAAGCAGCAAGTGGGCAAAAGCAGCTGCCTCCATGATCTAGACCGGTCAGTGGCTGAGTTGGCATCGCGTTTGGGTCCCACCCAAGCGTCGTGTGTTCGATTCGCCGACTGGCTAAGTCCTCCATCAAGACAGTGTTATTTCACAGTTTTAGCTAAATACGTAACAAGATCATTATACATATAACATTTGTAATCCATTCAGCGGTTGTTCATTCCAATTCAAAGTGTTATCTATTCTTGCTTATCATATATATTGATTAGTTGCATGTGACTTGTTAGCATATTAAATATGCACTTTCTCTTTGTTAATATTAAAAGCACCACAATTTCCTCTTTGCTAGATAAAGCGTGATGGTATTCCGCATTATATTGCAAAATTATTAATTAAGAATCTACTTAACGAAAAGTTGCATTTTGCTATTAAGTAATTCTCCAATAAGGAACTCCAGTGAAAAATATTATGGCTTTAAAAAAATATTTCCATACAGACCAATAAACGCTGATTCTGAATATATAAGTTTTATTTAATAATATTAAACGCAGAGTTTTTAAAAAAATATTAAAAAGTGCCGGGTAATTTAATCGGGTCGTAAAAGTACGCCGTCAAGTTGACATTATTGAAATGTTTAGTGGTGACGTCACTGTTTCTCGTGTCGTGACGTCACCGTAAAGTCATTGTATGGGAATGTAGAAATGACATAAGCCATCGTATTAATTTATTCGTTAATTTAAATACTGTTTATAGAGATTTAGTTGTTGTGTTTATTGAAACATTATTTAGGCCTAAATAATTTAGCATCAAGATAGAGGTATCTCTATTAGTTTATCTCTATTATTAAAATATTGAAAAACTTTAAACTGTACGAAAAAATCGTATAAATATACTATATCAATTATTATATATTACAATTTGGGAGGCGGGAATGGGTACCGCCGCCCCGGGAACCTTTATTGGATAACCAACACCTCTGCCATAGGTCACCCCAATTGGCTCGCTACGTTTGGTGATTTAGCAGGGGTGCCCGGGTTCATGGGGTGAGGTTTTGTCTAGGTCTTGGAGGCGGATGACAAGGACACACTGAGCCCCAGATTCCTACCCACCCCTTAAACCCTCTTCCTTCCCAGAACTCTCCCCTCCTTCCTTTCTCTAAAAAAACCCTCCACACAGCATTCCCAAAGATGACATAGGCCCTGAGGGAAATTATTTTCCTCAGGGCCTCCTGTAAAAAAGAGCTCATGTAAAAAAAAAAATATATTATAATGCTACCTATTACTCCACGGCCAAATCAAAATGGCCGCAATCGAACAGCTGATTTCGATTGCCTACACTTTTGTGGGTGATGCTTCGTTTTTGATAATATTGATTTTAAAAACTTGAAAAATAATAATTTCGTACAATTTTTATACCACTCTCCCGTAATAATATTCAAACATATATAATAAATAATTTCACTTAAATAATGTTTTAACTTATCGAATAGTATCACCTTTCTTCCGTATAATTATCATTCAAAATGACAACACCTGTTGAATATAAAAATAACTTTTCAGGAGTGATGATGTTTCACGATTCACTACACATACGGTGGTTTTCGGGGGATCTTGAAAAATTAAAACTTTGACAATTATTTTAACTATTAAAACGAACTCTAAAAAATGCAGTTATTTAAGTTAGGTCATTATTCAATAAAAAATTAGACTGGAGTTCTCTATTAATAATACTGTACTTATTTTTGCAACTATAAAGTAATGTTGCTGTGAAAATGTTATTGTTTGTCGATAACCTTGCTTTTTGTTTTGTGTTTGGTTTTTTAAATGTCTATTGTTTAATTTAGTCATTTCTTTTGCATTCTACAATGAATAGTGTTTGTTGTTTTTATCAGTATTAAAATTTTCGAGTAAAAACAAACTATTTATTTACTGTTGACGAACTATTGTACTGTGGGGAAGAGCCTGGCTATTCAGATCTGGTAACCGATCATTTCAAGCTACGTTTCAATTCTGAATAGTGGTATCTCACCAGGGCGATACTATGAGTACACTCTGAAACGTGCCGCAAATATACTATGTATTATCTTATGTGAATAAATTGTGAAACAACTCAAATTAATCAAATAAAAAATCGCGTGTTCAATTCACACCTGTGCAGTGAAACCTTCAGAAAACTAAAATAGACAAGACTGGGAGACTACGAAGCACCGCACAAAGAGGAGACCGATAGGCTACAAACAGGATACCGATTATAATACTTCATTCATCGCACAAAGAGGAAACCGATTATACTATCTCATTCTTTCGTAGGCTAAATCCTGTAGATGTATGTGTTTGTATCTTTTTAGTGTCGCTATTTTTAGTTTCATCGAGTTTCAAATCACAACGTTGCTAAAGAAGTTTTCACTTCAAAATTTACTTGCGCACGCCGGGATTAAAACTCGTAACCTCCAGATTACTAATCGAGAACCTTACCTCTAAACCAATACAATTACAATTTGGGAGGCGGGAATGGGTACCGCCGTCCCGGGAACCTTTATTGGATAACCAACAACTCTGCCATAGGTCACCCCAAGTGGTTTGCTACGTTTGGTGATTTAGCAGGGGTGCCCGGGTTAGTGGGATGAGGTTTGTCTAGGTCCGATGACCAGGACACACTGAACCCCAGATTCTTACCTACCCCTTAAACCCCTTTCCTTCCCAAAACTCTCCTTCCTTTCCCTAAATAAAACCCTCCACACAGCATCCCCGAAGATGACATAGGCCCTCAGGGAAATTATTTTCCTCTGGGCCTCCTGTGTGGAGCTCATGTAAAAAAAATGAACCACGGATGCCACCCTACCACAGAAGTCTTCAATCAAAATAAACTCTCAATATATTAATTAATACACCACTTTTGCCAATGACTAAATGGCTGTACTCTTTGTTGAACGGTAATCTATTGTTATTTTAACATTATAATCATTAGACCTAGATGACGTAATGACACTGATGACTATTTCACCGGTGATGGTACTTAACTGCGTTTTCACTTCCCGCCAAGGCAGCCTAACACAATAGAAGCACTGTCAATTCTATTGTTAGCCACCTGAACGTAAACTTTACCATGGGATCTTAAACTCTCCACTTCCCATGTTCTTAACTAATTCAGTTTTACTTTCTGAAGACGTAACCTGTTACAACATACAGTTTAAATAATAAGGTCACGTTTTCTTTTTTTATATATATGGCTCAAATATGCGTCATGAACTCACCAGTTTAATTCAGCCTAACCTGTTGAACGTGGGATGATATTTCAAAAATCGCGCGAAAATTACCTTGATCCATTCTGGTCGAATAAAAATACATAGCAATTATTTTGCGATTGTTTTATATTTACCAGATAAAATATCTTTTTATTAATGTATATTACATGATAATATCGTAAGAAATAAGTAAAAAAAGATTAAAAAAAATTCCATTTTGGAAATAATTGTCAAAAAATATGTTCATACAAATATAAACTGATTTAATTGATTAAAAACACAATTTAAAGGAATTTTCAAAGAAATAATGACCTTTATACTATTTGAAAACGTAGACGTAACTTAGACTGCTGCCAAAAGCCATCCGCAAATTTCATATTTAAAATTCTTTTTAAATAATTCAGGGTAGCTACAATAATCACATAGTACCTAGGTCCTAGATTGATATTGGCGCAAGCGATGCTGACCTTGTCCTTTACGCGGTTTCTTTATACATAAGGGTTAAGATCGCATTTAAAAAAGGCAGATTCCAGCCACAGATGAGAGGTAAAAGCGATTGTAAGGTTACGTAGGTAACAAAGTCTGCAATGGGCTGGATATGTGGAAATAATGTCAGAAGAAAGTACATCAACAATCATGGCCGAGTGGATGCCCAGTGAAAGTAATCCAGTCGAGATCATCCGCAACTTTCCCAAACCGTTTTAAGGATCAGGGGATTTAGCACGGTCGATTGATAAAGGTTTTGTCAATAATGTCTTCTATCCCAAGCATGACTGCAGAACGCCAACGAACGAACAACAGTTCACAACGACGAAGTGTTCTTAATTTATTCGTTGTGAACTATTTACGAGTATTTTACGTTAGCGATCTGCAATCATGCAACGATAACATATTTCTGACTTTATCAATAAAATCTTTATCGATCGACTGTACTAAATATGTATATGGTATGGATCCGTCTATCAATTCTCACGTCAAGGTTCTACTTGTTTTTAAAGAATAAATTATTCTAAAAGCCTCCGACAGCACAACATACATGTATACATACCATAAACGTTTACGTGTTCTCATACAAGGCAGTTTGTTCTTGTACTTGAGAGACAACACTTCTAGAGACAACACCGTAGTTCTAGAGAAAAAAAAACATTAGAAAAGATAAATAGAAATAAAAAAAAAACAAATTCAAACACGCTCCCATAGCAGCAAACAACTACAACCAAAACTGCTTTTACGGCGTCTAGTAAATCGTATGGGAATCCGTAAAGTCTAAATCTCCCCAGATTACAGCCATGTTCCCTTGCAAAAATAATTTTTTAACACATATTAACTAACTTCTCTGATGTCTATGCTAACTTCTATTTTTCCAACAACCATTTTTGTGGCCCGGAGCTCTGTGACACTGTATCAAAAGTAAAAAGTGTGATGGGAAATCCTTCGTTCCCTTCGCAATTGTCAGACGTATACCCTACGATGATGGTACAGGATAGTGGAAATATGACTTATGAAGAAACCTGGGGTTAAGTAACTCGCTCCAGTCGACAGGACCACAATTAAACTGGAGATCAGGGTCGAACGGAACCTTCCCTTTCACTGCTACCGCTACGTTAGGGGTGTCGCTGTGGACAGTGCAGGAAACTAAACGCTTACAAAAGATAGACAAGAAGGCACCACCTGTGCCAGACAGGAGCAAGGGACTATTCGACCCCTTGTGGGGAAGGTTTAACAATGCAGACAAAAATGCAGTAGGTACGATAAATCAGTAAAAATATTAACTAATTTCTGTGACTGCAGGAGAAACAAGTAGACCCAGTGGCAGACTGAGAAAGAGGTTGATAGACTGCGTGAAAGAGGATTTAGCGGAAGGCTTAGGACTTTGAAAGAAGGAGAAAGAGACTTTAGGAGAAGATTTTGAGACTTTTTAGTAAGAAGACTTTAGAGACTTAGGAGAGCATTTCTGAAGGAGGACAATTCTCACCCTGTGTTGATGATGTCTGGTGTACTCATCCTGTGATGATGATGCCTGGTGTAAATTAATTCTTTTTTATGTGAATACCTTACAATGGTTCCAGCTGCTCCCGTCTGGATCTAGAGAGACTATGGCATTCCCAATTGGGGTATGGGAGGGAAAGTAGATAGGTAAGGGGAAGGGGAAGGTGAGGAAGTACCTGGCTATTCAGATCTGGTCACCAAACACGACTAAAGCCATTTCAAGCGACGTTTCGATTCTGAATGGTGGTCTTACACCAGGGCGATATTATGAGCATCTTCCACTCTGGAACGTGCCGCAAGAATACATCATATTATTTCAAATGTATTAATTGTGAAATAAATTAATCAAATAAAATTTATTAAGAGCCTTACCCTTAGACCACCGAGGCCGTCCATGTCTGTAATTTAAATGCATTTACTCACTGTGAAGTTTATCATATTAATTATATTTTTATACACAATATAATCAAATGGCTGCTTTGTTTTAAATGCACAGGTGCATTGCACATTGATTGTACGAGTACATGTTGTTATAGATTTTTTTCTTGCGCAGGTGTTCGTTGTTTATTAGTGAATCAGCAATAATTATTTCTCTTTTACTTTAGAATGTAATTTATTCTAAAGGTAAAGAAAAATAATTATTCTTGAAGAGCTAATAAACAAACACCTGGGCAAGAAAAACTATTTATTTTTACATATACATTTCTTAAATTATTATATTATCGCACACTGATCGTAAAACAGAAGAAAGTATAAAGTACGTATCATATTAAAAATTGATGTATTTGGTGGTATAAAAATATTTACGTATTATATTAAACATTGACATATTCCTTGGTATAAAAATATGTACATATTATATTAAACATTTGACATGTTCCGTGGTATAAAGATGTGTACATAATATACAGGGTGTTAAGGAACGTACTTGACTTACTTTAACCAGTGATTCCTGACATTATTTGGAGTAAAAAATGTCAATGAAATTTTGGTCTCCGGTGACTTTTTTGATGACTTTTTTTTTTTTTTTCAAATTTTTTTTCTTCAAAAACAAACAAAAAAAAATTCTTCGGCATGTCGTCACTGGTCACTCAGCCGAGTGTCCGACGAACCCCTTACCCCGCCTCCAACTGTTCAACAACTGCCATTTTTTTATGTTTTTGTAGAAAAAAAAAAAAAAAAAACATCAAAAATGTCACCGGAGACCAAAATTTCATTTAGATTTTTTACTCCAAATAATGTCAGGAATCACTGGTTAAAGTAAGTCAAGTACGTCCCTTAACATCTTGTATTAAACATTGACATATTCGGTGTTGGAAAAATATGTGTATACGTATTATTATTTTAAACATTCACATATTTGGTGGTATAAAATATGTACCTCTTATTATAAATATTGACATATTCCTTAGTATAAAAATATGTATATATTATATTAAACATTGACATATTCGGTGGTATAAAAATGTGTACATATTATATTAAATATTGACTTATTCCTTGGTACAAAAATATGTACAAATTGCATTAAACATTGACGTGTTCCGTGATACAAAAATAGTGGACCTGACTTTGGACATGTAGGTATTAATCATTGTTTAAGTTAATATAGTTCACTTGTAGTTCTTATACATGTTATACATCATTAACTTCTCAGGCCTTGACCATATTTTGTCAAGAGGTCAGAATATTTTCGCTTTGCAATAAAATCATAATAAATGGAATATTTGTTAACGCATCCGAAAAATAAAAATCCTTTTTGAAAGGTGATGAAATGATGGATTCTATTATATGTAATTTTTTAAAGATATTTTTTTTTATGCAAATTTAAAATGTTTGCTAAAATTACTGGTAACCAAAGAAAACAAAATAACACACACATGTTTTTTGAAAAATGTATTGCAAAATTTATCATCACCTCACTTTTATGTCGTTTCATGTAATAATACTTAATTAATAAAAAAAAATACAATTTTTCATAATTATGTTTTCAAATTTCTGTCGGAAATTTTGTTTCATAAAGTTGTACATTTTAATTAGTTTGTGTGTAAATTTTTGATTTGAATATACAGCGTGGTGTTCTCTCTTTACATTACCGTTTAGGTCATATTTCTCACTATGGTTGTGAGGGAGACACAACGATTTCTATGAGACATAATTTATTTATTTATTTATTTATTGTAAGAAACAAACAGCAATTTATATACAGGATGAGTTATACAAGAGGTTAAACATGAGGCAAGCCAAAACAGTTTCTTATGCTAATGTTGGTTATTATGATATAATACACAATTGTAATTTATAATAACCGTTAAATGAAAATGAAAATAACAACAACAACAAAAAAAATATATATATAAGTATATTAGAAGGAAGAAGGAAGAGGAAAGGGCAAGAGGCAGAGGAAGGTGGGATGAGGACAAGAGATGCTCATGCTGTACCTTTTCTATAGTTGTGCATTAATTTAATTAACATTTGTGGTCGTACGTTTGACTTCGTTTCGGTATTTCACAAGAGTGTTATTAAGAATATCGATATTGTTAAATTGCGTGTTATATTGCGCGCATATACGGGGGATTGGAGAATTTTTATATAATATGTGGGATGTTCAGAAAATCAAATGAAAATTTCTCAATACAAATATTGCTATTTGCACTTGTCTCGCTATAACACCCAGTGAGAGATGTGTAATATTATTGAATAATTGTATGTCTATTGTTCTATAATATTTCTTTGTAGTAATGCATTTATGAAGAAATCAGATACTTCTAAGAATTCAACATGTTTTCCCGTGCTTGTAATGTTGATAATATTATCATTGTAATTAATGTGTCATCTGTAATTTGTTACAATGTCGTTTATTCAATGATTATTATTATTTTAATATGTGGAGTTTATTAAACATTCATCATTAGGTGTGGTGTATAAAATTTAATGAAATTTATTTAATACCTCCTGATGAAGTCTTTATTTTAGCCTCTTCGCTGTTATTTCCGCCTACAAAACCAATTAAAGTCCAGACTGCTGTCCAGAAACACGAAGTTATTAGTGTACAAAACACTTATCAGACCAGTACTTACGTACGCAGCTGAGACTTGGGTACTAACTAAGAGGAACGAGTGAGCACTGGACGTTTTTGAAAGAAAAATTTTGAGGCGCATCTTCGGACCGGTTCTAGAAGAGGGATTTTGGCGCAGACGCTATAACAATGAGCTCTATACTTTGTTTAAGGAGCTAAACGTCGCAAAATTTATAAAATTGGGAAGACTTCGGTGGCTGGGTCATGTAGAGAGAATGACCGAGCATCAAGCACCAAAGTCCCTGCTGAACTCAAGACCAATAGGGCGAAGGAGCCTGGGAAGGCCAAGACTAAGATGGAGCGACAACGTCCTCAAAGACATATCTATCTTGGAGCTTCCAAACTGGAGAGAGCTGGCACAAAACCGAGATGAGTGGAGGAAGACCCTTGAGGAGGCCAAGACCCACCAGGGGTTGTAGAGCCAATAGTGATGATGATGATGATGATGAAGTCTTTATAATTTTAGTTTTAATGACGTTCATTTCTGTGCACCCTGAGATAGTTAACATTAAAAAAACGATTAAAAATGTATTAAACGGCAACAGAAGGTTTTTTCTTCTTTATATTAACTTTACACACTACGTCATCTTTGGGGATGCTGTTGGAAGGCATTTTTAATGAATATGGAGTCAACTTATCGCAGCCTCAGGAATCTTTTATTGGATAATCATCACCCCTGCCATAGGTCACCCAAAGTGATTCGCTACTTTTGGTGACATAACAGGGATGCCCGGGTTTATGGGGCGAAGTTTTTCTAGGTCTTGGCGGCACAGGCGTTTGCCACATCCTGCGTGGCGGGGCGGATTGAGGGAAACCTTTTCACCTCTCCAGCCGGACTCTCTCGACCCACCTTGCCCCGCTGTGGGTGGGATGGATGGGTGAGTCCGTCACTCCTGAACATGCCCACCCACCCCTCATACCTTTTTCTTTTCCAGAACTTCCTCTACTTCCTATACTTAAAAAGACCCCTCACACAGCATCTTCAAAGATGACCTTGGCCCTGAAGTATATTATTTTCCCGCCCAGTTTACTCTTAATAATAATAATAATTGGATAATTTATAAAGCGCCGTTTTTGTGAAAAATCACCTCAAATTATATATATTTCCACGGCGTTTCAATTTAACCATTATCGTTATTATTTTATTATTTACTAGCTGGTTCCCGGCATGCGTTGCAATGCCATATTCAAAGAAATACATTGTTTCTCCCTGAATCACCTTTCCCGTGCGTCCCCGTTCCCCTCCCGCTTCCCCTTCCTAGCTAGCTTTATAAATTATAGCCTATGTGTCATTCTGGTGTGTGAGCTATATTATTGTAAAGTTCCATTAAAATCCATTTAGTAGTTTTTTCGTGAAAGAGTAAAAAACACACGTATATCCATACAAGCTTTCGCGTTTGTAATATCAATAAGAAAGATATTTTGCCATCGTTTTACAATTACAAATATTTTTAAAACATCGAGTGCAGTTTACACGCGGTAGAAGCGAAACTTTACCGCAACCAATACTTGAAAAGTGAGGTAATAATCAAAGCGACCAATAAGCGCAGACCTAACGTAATTTCCGTTTCATATCTCACCAATAGGAGCCTTTAAAAGTGACATCATAATCAAAGCGGTCGATGAGCGCAGTTGTGCGTCGCAGGTGCAGTAATCGTCATTTCCGTTTCATCCTAAATTCAAATCATAGCGGGGGCTATAAAAGTTTTTCTTCAATAAAATGTTACCCTTTATCCTATCATAACATAATTTTCGATTAGCACGCTATAAATCAAGCCCTTAAATTCGTTAATTAAGTTAATTGCCAAATTTACACGGACCCTGTTATTATTATTGTTAATTAACGCATTATTTTGGGCTTGTTTTGAAGTCGTGTAGGTTGTCGTGCAAATATTTACATAATAAAACGTTTAGCCTTCGTGAATTTTCGAAACGAAGTGGTGCACCCTCGTTTTGTTAGTAGCCGCCGATAAAGTCAGCCGCAATTTTTGTAGCAAAAAAATGTCAATTATTACCCCGACACACGGCAGGTTGCGTGATCAGTGAATTTCGTTGGATTACGAAATAAAACCCTGTATTTAATGATATATTCTCACAATACATTGATTAATAAATATCAAATGAAAGCCTTGTCTTGCGACTAACTAGATGTGAGCATATTTATAAAGTCACTTCTTTGATACTTTTTAATGTAGCTATTACTTTTAGCCCAGGCAACGAAGGAAAATTAGGGGAAATAATTCATGTAGAAGCCAATTTTGGCACAGTTGTAGGGGAAGGTGTCCTTAACAAAATACTAAAAGTACTGGGGGGTGGGGGTGGAGCTAAGGGGGAGGGGGGGGTTTAAAGGTCCCTTTTTTCAGTTTTTCGTTAATAACTCAAAAACTACTACCTCTAGCGAAAAAATGTTCAGGTACTAAATTATCTACATAAAATTTTCTACAAAAAAGGTTCTTTAAACTTTTTTGTTAGGATCAATGCTTAAGGAGATAAGGAGGGGGGAAAATGTAAAATTTAAAAAAAACTGTTTTAATTTTTAAAAATGAAATGTTTGTCAGTAAAAATCAAATGCTTATTGTTAAAAAAACAAATAATTAATGCTTAGAGGTCGTCCATTAATCACGCGACTCTCGAAAGGGGGGGGGGGGTTCAGAAAAAATCACCAAATATCACCGGGGGGGGGGGTGTAATGAGATATCACGTGTATTTATTATTCGTGATAATATTCTGAAAATTTTAAAATATTTTGTACTAAAAAAATACACGTGATTTTGGGGGGGGGGGGGTTAGTCTAAAACCTCACCACATATCACCACGGGGGGGGGGGTTAAAAAGTTGCTAAAAAAACATCACGTGATTAATGGACGACCCCTTAGGGATGTACCTTGAACATTAAATTTCGACGAAATCTAAACTTTCATCGTCATCAATGCTGTCTTGGACGGGGGCTCCATTCATACATGAGCCGAGGCTGCCGCAGGCACCGGAGCAGGCAATCCCTACTTTGCGGCAACCGCAGCGCATCCCACACCCAGTCGTGCATCGGCAAAAGATTGTGTTCAAAATGGAGATGAGTGCCACAGGGTCGTTCGTGTTAACTGGGTTAAGGATCCCATCTTCTCCCTTGACCCAACCCCATTGGATGGGTGGTAGGGGGTTGCCTAGCCACTGTTGTATCTGTAAAAAAGTAATGAGACCAAGGTAAGCATTCATCACAAATTAATATTTGTAATAAGAAAGCAGTATTTAAAACTATATGTAACTGGATTTAATTACCTGTAGATATACTCTGAGCGAGTGTTGCTTTAAAGCTCCTCTGGTGGGAGGAAGAGTGGCCATGTCTGATTTGGGCTTCATTGACGCTTTCAAAAATGTCAAGTACCGATGTTTGTTTAGGTTGTCTTTATGAGCAGGCGCTTTGTATACAGCCAAAAAGAGTTTCTCGCCAGCCTGTTCAATATTCTCAGGTGATGCTGAGGGTTCAGAGAATATTGGTGAAAT
Organism: Limnephilus marmoratus; assembly: GCA_917880885.1. Taxonomy (NCBI): domain Eukaryota; kingdom Metazoa; phylum Arthropoda; class Insecta; order Trichoptera; family Limnephilidae; genus Limnephilus; species Limnephilus marmoratus. The sequence goes on from OU862926.1 coordinate 35,391,538, forward strand.
GTCTTGGGTGAGGCCAGGATTTTCTGTGAAGAGCTTAGCGATTCCCACTTTACACTTTCCATATATCGCCGAGGTGGTGTCGCATCCGGAGAAGCTATGGAGAAGGAGAATCGTTTTAGCGATTGGAAGCTGTTAGCAAGAAAATGCTCTTGTTGAATGGTGATGGTCGTTTTTTCGTGAAAGTTGATGTCAACATTGAAGTACCCACCACTGTCCCACCCCGGTATAGGCAACTTATGGTCGCCCCTTCGGAGTTCTCGCAAGAATCTAATTTTTTTGAATAAATGGCTCTACTTTTAATGTAACGAATCTAGACCTTCAATGTCCCCTCATACTGTGTTAGGTGGCGGTATGCGGGCGCGCCTACAGGACTGTACTGTAATGGTCAATCTCTACAATTCTAAAGCCCATGGAGGTGTCAATGCAAAAGCAGTGAGCCTCATGGACAGTCAAACAAGTTGTTAGTAACATCAACAAAAAAATAAAGTAATCAAAATGACAGCAGCCGTCACGAGTAATTAGCTCATGACAGCGGGAGACATGACCATACATAATCCGGCGGGCGGCACCGAGCACTGTACGTTAAAAAGAAGGAAACAAGTAAAATAACATATATACAGATAAGAACCGGTGTCACCGCAACCTGGCTGCCGGCAGTCCCCGAGACAGTGAAGGAGGCTGATTGTCCGGCCTCCCCACAACCGGCAGCGTCGTCCTTAAGCCAGCTAGCCGGTGGTGCCTAGACGACAGTAAGTGGAAAACATGAAGAAGACCCTAGGGAGAGAAGCGTCGGGTCGCCGGAGGCGGGACGGACAGCTTTCGGATGTCGTTCAGCCTTCTCCCCAGCCTCTTCATGTCACGGGGTGTGGCGCGGCAAACAGGTGCAGCTCCACCAGTTCTAGATGACCGGCCATGGTACGTAGGCGGGGACACGGTCCAGGGTCCAACCCCTTATATGGGGAGAAGGACGGTACAAAAACGAACAACGGAGTTCAGTTCTCATAGTACAGCATAACTAAAAAGAAATGTATATGTATAAGCGTAGAAAACCGCAAAACATTAAAAAAAAATAAATAAACAAGAGCGTGTGGGAGTCATCGCTAGGCGTTTAATTGCACCAAATAACGAAAAATAAATCATAAGCATGTAAAGTAAAGAAAACATAAAATAAACATGAGCGTTGAATAACGCAGGGCCTGTGTAATCCAGAAAAAAATAAACATAAAATGTAAAAGCATAAAAAACATAAAATATAAATGCAAACAATAAACATAAAAATGAAAAAAATAAATAAATAAAACTGTACATCCTGGGCAGAGTTTGTAAAAGAATAGAAGCAAGAAAAGTCAGTGGTAAGTCAGGAACAAGTACACCTGGTGTCAAAATCTACTAATCAGCGACTCTAAGCTCAGGCCATCTCTCAACCCAGATCCTTGTAAAGTTCCTCAGGCACTCGAAATTCGTCTTGTTCGAAACCAGATCAGTGTTCCACACTGGTCTGATTGGTACGTCCAAACCATCGAGCATTTCCTCTCTTGCGTCCGTCATTATCTCACACTGCCACAGAATGTGCTCCGCCGACTGGTTCGTGCACCCGCAGGCGCAGTTGGGGTGAGGGGACAGGGAGAGGGCATGAAGTCTCCCCCTGAATTCCCCGTGGCCGGATAGAAGCTGGGTGATGTGGTGGTCCAACTTGAGAAAGACCCCTTCCATTCTGACTTTAACTGATGGGAAGAAGGAGAAAGTCCATCTTCCCTTATTCGTTCTATCCCAACGGACCTGCCACTCCTGGAGCGACAGATCCCTCATTTGACGAAGCAGCCCAGGGAGAGTCCCCGGCCCGCCCGGTGTCAGAACAACGCCTAGGTGAGTGGCCGGGGTTCCTCTGGTTAATTTCTGCTTAGTGAGCACTTCCCTGATTTCCAGATCGATTGGCAAAATGCCAGCCAAAACGGGTAAAGCGTCCGAAGCAACGGTTCTATACGCACCAGAGAGTGCCAGCAAGGGGGTTCGTTGGCCTCGCCTGAGAGCTAAGAGAATCAGCGAATTGTCCAGGCGGTGCTCCCACACAGAGGCGGCATACGAGACTTGCGTCACGTACACGCACCTATATAGTGTTCGCAGAGCCGGATTACGCAATCCCCACTCAGCTGTGGAGAGTCTCCTCAGCTTCAAGAAGAGAGCCTGGGCCTTGCTGGATACTTCTTTGACGTGAGCCAGAAAAGAGGACGATCGATCTAGAGTAACTCCTAAATATTTCACTGTTTCAAAAAAGCGGATGTTAGAATCTCCCATTCTGATGGTAGGATTTCTTGCTCTACTAAGAGAGCCCTTCATCAGGAGGCCCTTGGTCTTGTGGGGAGCGAAGGTCATCTTGTTTCTTTCACCCCAGTCCAGGAACATCTGCAAACCTTCACTGCCTTTACTCTCCACTTCCTTTCTGCTGTCCCCAGCGACCAGATACAACTTATCATCAGCGTAGTCGACAGCGATACATCCTTCAGGCAAGGGTAACCTGGAGGAGTCGTCAAAGGAGATGTTCCACAGGTCGGGTCCAAGGATGGAGCCCTGCGGGCATCCCATGTCGGCTTCCCTCTGGATACAAAACTCACCGAAACTGATCGTAATGGTACGATCAGAGAGGTAGTCATCGATGGCTTGGAACAGTAAGTTGGAACACCGCCTGTTTTTCACCTTTGTAAGTATCATTGCCCACCAGGCGTGATCGAAGGCACCAGTGATATCGAGGAATATTGCAACTACATACCTCTTTGGGCAAGCCTTCACCCATTCAAGCGCATACGACAGGGCGTGCACCGTGGATTTCCCGGGGACGAAACCGAACTGGAGGTCACTGGCCGGGGACAAGGTTTGACGGAGCCGCTCCCTCAGTAATTTCTCCAGGATCTTGCCTAAAACGGGAAGCAGCGTTATCGGCCGGTAGGCCTTGATGTCGGTGAGTGGTTTATCGTTCCCCTTAGGTATAATCCGGAGCACGCCACGCTTCCACTCAGAGGGGAAAACTCCCCTCCTCAAGCACGTGTCCATCACCTGGAAGAGCTCCTCCTTGGCGTGGACCCAAACTTAATTCGCTATTACGCCATTGAGCCTGTCATGCCCTGGTGCCTTCTTAGGACCCAAACCCTTAATTATCACATCAATTTCTGCCTTAGTGACTCTAATGAAGTTATCCTCTTGGGCGAGGACTCTAGGTGGCAGCCGTGACAGATTTCTTATCTGTTTATGGTGGTCACTTTCCCCAATTACTGATTCTACAGGAACTAACTCACCCAATAGTGTTTCGAGTGTGGAGGCCACATCCACTGTCTCAGCGTTCCTCCCATCTGTTATCCCAATTACTGTTGACAAATATCGGTCAGAACCTTTCCCGGATTTTTCAATCGCGCTGTGGATTTCCCACGGGTTGGCGTTACCCACGTTTTTAACCCAATTATGCCAAGCAGCTCGTTTCGCTAGGAGAACAGCCCGTTTGAAGGCCGACCTGGCAGATCTGAGGCCCGCCTGAAGTGCAACCGTCTCCTCCTCCGTACAGCCGCCACTCCTGGACAGCCCCAGCGCCCTGTAGGCCCTCTTGTAGGCCCCCTTCAGCGAAGTCAGCTCAGGTGACCACCACGGCGTCCTAATACTAGTCTTTGGGTTTAATCTTCCCAAAGACGAGTTGGCAGCAGATACAACCGCCTTATTGAAAAAATTCCCCAAATTATCCGGATCAGTAGCTGCTACGTGGTGAAAATCCCTTAGCGTATCTCGTAGCGCTTCCCCAAAGTTATCCCAGTTCGCCCTAGTGGTGTTGAAGTTCCAGGAGGATCTTGGAGCTTCAGTTTTATTTACACCAACCGTAAAAGTGATTAACCTATGATCCGAATTTATTGCGCACTCATGGACTGTCCACTTTGAAATCCTGGTCGCAACAGATCCAGAGCAAAGAGTTAGATCAATGTTGCTCTCACCATGTATGTTCGAAAAGGTACAAAAAGAACTCTGTTCATTAATAATGCTAAGACCTTGCGCGGCAATCAGGTCCTCAACGGCGTCTGAACGTTCCGTCCTACGATCACTAGTATCGAACCATAATGGTGAGCGTGCGTTAAAGTCACCTCCGATAACTATGTTACGGCCTTTAAGCGCGTTGAGCGCGCGCGTCAGACTCAGGATGTGGGGTCCAACCGGGTTCCCAAATTTAAAGTAAACTGAGATCAAGAAGATCTCAGTATCGCCAAATCTAATACATACACAGGTTTGGTACTCATCAGAAAAACCAGCCAGAAGGAGGGGACTGATCAAGGAGGTGTTGATCAGGACTCCCGCCCCTGGAGAGCGGCCAACTTCGAGTACCGCACCCGGAAAATTAATTGGGGTCTTACCTTCCCAGGTGTACTGTTCCTGAATGAGCAAAATGTCAATGTTGAGGTCAGACATGACCCTCAGCACCTCCAGCGTGGCCATCCGGGATCTCTGGAGGTTAATCTGACCTAGGGAGAGGGGATTAGGACGAGCCATAATCAGTCATACGGAAGGCTGCTTCCACTGCTGCTTTTTGGGCCGGGCAGTTCCTATCACCCGTCGGGTGATCCGCCGGCTTCTTAAAGCGCGTACAAGTAGCGCAGACAGCGGGATGTGCCTTCTTGGGGCAAGTCTCAAGGTCGTGCCCCAAAGCGGCGCAGTGGCGGCACGATACTTGGTCTTGAGAGCAACTCTTCGATATGTGACCATATTGGTGACATTTGAAGCAACGAGTGGCTCCTGTATAATCCCGTACGCGGCAAGCAGTCCAGCCAAGGAAGCACATCCCGCTGTCCAGTAGTACCTTTCTGGCGGCCGGATGGCACGTCAGAACCATATTCATGGTCGGATTATCCCTCTTCCCAAAGAGGGAGACCCGCCTCATCGTACGAAGATGGTCTTCCATACTCAGGGTTGTCTGCCCATCAAGGTTGTTGCTGTATATCTCCGTGAATAGGGCTTGGTCCGATGCTGGTTCCCCCTTCGGAACATTGTACACGACGATTTTAGGCAAACGTCCCAATGGGGTGACCATTTTAAGGCCGCTGGCTGCCAGTTTGGATCCAGCCTTTAAGATATTATCTAGGTCCTTCTTCCCTTTCGCTTGAAGGGCCATGCCTGCGCCTTTAATCTTCCTAGTCCGTACGATTTGAAAGTCATCTACCCTTGGGTTGATGACCTTTTCGAGGTCTTTCTGAGTACCTTCCGATGTTTTCCCTTCAGGAGCATCCGGATAGACGAGAATGGTCAATGGTTTAGGAGGGATGGGGCGTTCATAACCATTAATTAAGACTTTCTTTGAGTTCGGCAAGCCGGCAGCAGCACTTGCATAGGATCTCAATTGAGGTTCCTGGATTACTGGTGGGCGCACCTTAATAACAGAGTCCAGCTTCTGGTTCAAGCTGGACTGGGCGTTAAGCATTTGGTCGATAGTGGAGCTCTTGGTGGTCATAGTATTTAGATCCAGCATCAAGTTAGTAATATCATTCATTAAGTCGTCCAAAATAACGTTGAGGGCACTCTTGTCAGCCTTATTCAATTTATTCGTACCGTCCATGACAATCATACGTATTTTATGGCACTTTTCCATAGCTGGTATCACCCTTTTTGAGGATTCTACAAGACTCTTCAGGCTATTAGGAGAGTCAAGCCGTTGTCTCTTCTTACTTCCTTGGATGGGGGTTGGGGGGTGAATGCCGATAATGGCTGCCCCACTGGTGCCAGGTATTGGTACGCCTGTCTCAACGTGTATAACGCGCTCAACCTCCATTTCCGAGTCCGTATCGGAACCAAGGTCGGTAGTTTTGACTTTGTCGGTAGTCTTTCTTAGCTTCCTTTTACTCTTGGGAGGATCCCCCTCGGTCAAGGACTTGCTGAGGGCCTCTATCGTTGAGGAAATCGTCTGTTTCCAAGCTTCTGAGGATTTCCCCGGGTCGGGACCGGCGCCATCCGACTCGCCTTCCGAAACTGGGTCGGATCCCATTTTAGAAAATTTTCCCTAAAAAAAGGGAAAATTCCCTCAAAATTCCCCAAAAATGGGGAAAAAATGGAAAAAAGTATCACTAGACGCGGAATTTTATTCTGCGTCGAAAGGGAATGTTAACAGCACAAAAAAGTAACGTTGATGCACTGTTTTTTTGAAAAAAAAACACAGTTTTTGGACAAAAGTACCAAAATATACACTAAAATTCGTCCTTTTCTGGGTACCGAGGTACCATTAGACGCAGGAAAATTTTCCGCTTCGAGTAGCACCTGTAATGTCTCAAAAAAATACAAATTGACGCAGGATTGCACAAAAAACCATTGTTAAGAACCACGAGGAACTCTGTGGAAGCCTCTAGAAGTTTTAGTAACGTGGCAATATTAAAAACACATAAAACACCCCCAAGATCAACACGGATCCTAGGTATCCGGGTGTCACTAGACCCGGAAGAAAATTCCGCGTCGAATAGTATTTGTCTCGTCACAAAAAAACTTAAAAGTAGGTACAAATAACACAAAAAACACTTTTAAAAAAGTTGAAATATTAAAATGTATTTTAAATGCACTAATTTAGTCTATTTTGAACGGGTTTTTTTTATACACATATAGTTTTATAAACTACACCTGGTATCGACAATGGATACCACGAGATATGGCGTTGTCGCCCACAACGATTGAAGTTTTGTTTTTACACAGTTTTTACACTAAAATAGTAACTATTTTTTAAATTATGAAAAAAAAATACAATAGGCTTATAGCCCTTAAAGAACTGCACCGGGGGGTGAAATTTTTTTTTTCTAAACTTCGCGATTGACCGAGTTATTGACGGAATATCGGGGAGCTGAAAATGTTTATGCTCTTCGCACGGGAGCGAGGAACTGAACTGATGATGTCAACAGAAGTTTTTGTGAGCCTCCTTTGCTTCTGCTCCGCTCGAAAGAAACAAAACAAGGTTGATTCACTTGCTCAGGGAGAAAATGACAGCAGCCGGGATTAAAACAACTGTTGCTACAGGGGATGCTGATAGCACTATTGTGAGGTGTGGGTTGGATGAAGCTGCTCTACATTCAAATGTAGCAATAGTTGGGGAGGATGTGCACTTATTAGTTCTCCTCATTGGATTGGCACCACCATTAATCAATATATATTTCATGAAGCCGGGCCGTGGGAATGTGAAGACCAAATTGTTTTCGGTGCGACAACTTCAACAGCTTCCAATCGCTAAAATGATTCTCCTTCTCCATAGCTTCTCCGGATGCGACACCACCTCGGCGATATATGGAAAGTGTAAAGTGGGAATCGCTAAGCTCTTCAAAGAAAATCCTGGCCTCACCCAAGACATTTTTCCAATATTATCTGAACCCTCAGCATCACCTGAGAATATTGAACAGGCTGGCGAGAAACTCTTTTTGGCTGTATACAAAGCGCCTGCTCATAAAGACAACCTAAACAAACATCGGTACTCGACATTTTTGAAAGCGTCAATGAAGCCCAAATCAGACATGGCCACTCTTCCTCCCACCAGAGGAGCTTTAAAGCAACACTCGCTCAGAGTATATCTACAGGTAATTAAATCCAGTTACATATAGTTTTAAATACTGCTTTCTTATTACAAATATTAATTTGTGATGAATGCTTACCTTGGTCTCATTACTTTTTTACAGATACAACAGTGGCTAGGCAACCCCCTACCACCTATCCAATGGGGTTGGGTCAAGGGAGAAGATGGGATCCTTAACCCAGTTAACACGAACGACCCTGTGGCACCCATCTCCATTTTGAACACAATCTTTTGCCGATGCACGACTGGGTGTGGGATGCGCTGCGGTTGTCGCAAAGCAGGGATTGCCTGCTCCGGTGCCTGCGGCTGCCTCGGCTCATGTATGAACGGAGTCCCCGTCGAAGACAGCATTGATGACGATGAAAGTTTAGATTTCGTCGAAATTTAATGTTCAAGGTACATCCCTAAGGGGTCGTCCATTAATCACGTGATGTTTTTTAGCAACTTTTTAACCCCCCCCCCCCCCCCCGTGGTGATATGTGGTGAGGTTTTAGACTAACCCCCCCCCCCCAAAATCACGTGTATTTTTTTAGTATAAAATATTTTAAAATTTTCAGAATATTATCACGAATAATAAAGACACGTGATATCTCATTACACCCCCCCCCCGGTGATATTTGGCGATTTTTTCTGAACCTCCCCCCCCTTTCGAGAGTCGCGTGATTAATGGACGATCTCTAAGCATTAATTATTTGTTTTTTAACAATAAGCATTTGATTTTTACCGACAAACATTTCATTATTAAAAATTAAAACAGTTTTTTTTTAATTTTACATTTTCCCCCCTCCCTATCTCCTTAAGCATTGATCCTAACAAAAAAGTTTAAAGAAACTTTTTTGTAGAAAATTTTATGTAGATAATTTAGTACCTGAACACTTTTTCGCTAGAGGTAGTAGTTTTTGAGTTATTAACGAAAAACTGAAAAAAGGGACCTTTAAACCCCCCCCTCCCCCTTAGCTCCACCCCCACCCCCCAGTACTTTTAGTATTTTGTTAAGGACACCTTCCCCTACAACTGTGCCAAAATTGGCTTCTACATGAATTATTTCCCCTATTTGGTATTTTTTGGTCTTCGTTGCCTGGGCTATTTGCTGTTATCCATTATAGATAAATGAAACAACTTAGCTTTGTTTGAACCACTTATATATTCGAGTAATGCCGACCGGTAATATTAAACCAGCTTTTTATACAAAAAATAATATCGGTAATTTTTTTGAGAAATGCTAAAGATAAAGACCATAAATTGACTAATTCCGGAATATATAAACTCAAATGTAATGATTGTCCCTTGTTTTATATTGGAAAAACAACTCGTAATTTTGAAATCAGAATCAAAGAACTTTTAAGGTGTCTTAATAATAATAATTTTTCTGAGTTCGCTAACCATATCATTGAAAATAACCATAGTTTTGAAAAAAATACAGTGATAAATATTCTTCATATTAATCATAAAGGAAAACGTCTAGATAACTTAGAAGCCTTGGAAATAAAAAAAAAATCCCTTAAAAATAATGAATCTATTATCAACAAACAAAAAATATTGTCTTACAGCCCAATCATGAATATGTTACCCTACCCACCCACTCTTCAGTAATACCTAGTGTAACCGACGTGTTGCTCTCCCTCATTTCTTAATTTTTAATTTTATATGTTTGCTTATGTACAATGCCCCGGTGCAACCAAATAAAGCTTGTGTGCCAAGTTTGCACCGGGAGACATTCTAGAATCCTATAATTTTAATAATTTAATAATTAATATGCTTAATTATGCTTATTTACGCCTCCAAGGCAACCAGGCTGACTAGCCTCCTTTTATTTTTAATTAAGACCCCTTTGAGGGCCTTAATTTCCAGCCTTAGGCTGAAGCCCTGAGAAGGGCCATTTGCCTTCCCTCCCTTGCCGTTCTGCTGTTATGGCACGGCAGGAAGCCAGGCAGCTCCGCCAAGCGGACTACCTGCCCTCCCTTGCCGTTCTGCGGTTATGGCCCGGCAGGAAGCCAGGCAGCTCCGCCAAGCGGACTACCTGCGCTCCCTTGCCGTTCTGCGGTTATGGCACGGCAGGAAGCCAGGCAGCTCCGCCAAGCGGACTACCTGCCCTCCCTTGCCGTTCTGCGGTTATGGCCCGGCAGGAAGCCAGGCAGCTCCGCCAAGCGGACTACCTGCGCTCCCTTGCCGTTCTGCGGTTATGGCACGGCAGGAAGCCAGGCAGCTCCGCCAAGCGGACTACCTGCCCTCCCTTGCCGTTCTGCGGTTATGGCCCGGCAGGAAGCCAGGCAGCTCCGCCAAGCGGACTACCTGCGCTCCCTTGCCGTTCTGCGGTTATGGCACGGCAGGAAGCCAGGCAGCTCCGCCAAGCGGACTACCTGCCCTCCCTTGCCGTTCTGCGGTTATGGCACGGCAGGAAGCCAGGCAGCTCCGCCAAGCGGACTACCTGCCCTCCCTTGCCGTTCTGCGGTTATGGCCCGGCAGGAAGCCAGGCAGCTCCGCCAAGCAAACTGCCTTTGCAAAACATCGTTTTGTAATATAACTTCGTTTAAACACCCCGTAGGACGCTGAAACTAAGACGTTTCAGTGCAGAGTCCTACGGGGCATCCATAGAGCCATAAATCAACCTTGTAACTCTTAAACTGCCAACGCTATATGCCTTTGCGCACAAATTTTGTACTTAGAAAATTTCCGATCAAAAAACAGTCTTTTTCCATTTTAAAAATCCAGGAACCTCGTAAGACGACGAGACAAACCGGTTTCGGTAGCCAGTCTTACGAGGAACCTGGGGAAAATACTAACTTCTTCACATCACTTTGCAAACTTAAATTAAACTCAAATACCTACCAACAAATGGTAAACATTTCCAAAATTGTTCCTAAATTCATTAAACTAAAAATCTACGGGTAAAGAATACCCGTACATACATGTTAGAATTAAGAAATACTTTATAAAAACTATGTTATAACCTGTAGAATTATTATTAAATAATGATTTTAATCGACCACTTTCTTGAGCGACACAAGCAAAATGAAGTGCGACAAGAAAGTCGGCGTATTTATACTTACGGGCGAGGTCCAACCCCCCACCCCATAAATGTACCATGTGATCACCTTTTTGCCCAGATTAGGGTATAAAAAGGCGCGTATTTTCCAAATAAAGTTAGTTCTTCTCTACAGTCAACTCGTGTTATTATTCCTACTGGGAAGTTTATTATCACTCAGCTGCCTCCCCCGCCGACCTCTGCCTGTCTTCAGTCCTGGTGCCAACACTCCTCCAGAAGAGCCGGCCCTACTTTGGCAACCGCCAGGCGCCAGGATCAGGCAGAGGATTAAGCACATCCAGTGTCCTTCACGCATCAGGCACTGGGTGCACGGGAGGTCAGTTTTATTATTTGTTCCATCACCACCATCCTGTTCGTGCACTAAAACCCGGTACTTTTTATAGTCTTGTGGCGACGCTGATACGTCCGTTACACCTATCAACGGCTCCACCCCTACCATAATTAAACATTGTTCCCATCCATATTTCATAACTGTCAAATCAGTATACGCTTGCCCGGAAGAAGGAACGGTCGTTCGGAAACCGGTCGGCTTTACTCAAATATATAAGTGGTTCAAACAAAGTTAAATTGTTTCATTTATCACTTCTTTGACTTTAGCAGTGGAGAATGAAACAACAATAATTTCTCGTCCTCTTTCTACAAGAAACTACCAGCCAGTTCTAACTTTAGTCAACAGTGACCTGATTCTTTTATATGGCTTTTTTTTACATTAGCTCCATACAGAAGGCCCTGAGGAAAATAATTCAGGATGCATGTCGTCTTTGGGGATGCTATGTATAAGTCTGCTGTTTCAAGGCTAGGTCCTGCTGGAGAGGTCCAAAGGTCTCCCGATCCGGCCTGCCACACAGCTGGTGGGCAGATCCATCCACCATCAAGACTTGGGACTAACCTCACTTCATGAATCCAGGCACCCCTGCGAAGACACCAAACGTAGCGAAACACTTGATATGACCTGTGGCAGAGACTGTTCTACTATATATTAAATTTCATTTTTAGAGTCTTTATTTAAAAAAAAACGTTATCACAGAATCTATTACATTGGCGCAGCCTGAAGGATATATATTTTTAGAAAACAACAAATCGAGGAATGAAGTATTATTCTTTTATGTCATCGCCTATTGGTGGTTGTCTATCATCGGGGTGATTTTCTTCCTGCACACTGCATCCCGGAACAACTTAGCAGAACTGCACACGTACCAGTCAGGTTTCGACGTCATGCGACTGTCTTTCTTTAATACGACAGAGGCCGGCAAATCGATCCACAGCCGAGCTCTTGAATTCAAGAACGAGTCGTGGATGCGACCTATTCTCACGTGACAAACTTCAGCCGTGTACATATTGTGTTGGGTGCTCGTTTGGATGCTACTGGACTAACTAGACAATATATTTTTTATGCTACTCATACAATAAACTGTTTTTGATGAGAAAACTTCTTTATCACCGTTGTGATTTGAAACTCGATGGAACGAGAAACGAGTGACACAAAAAAAGTTGCAAACAAATGCATCTATAAGATCTAACCTGCGAGAGAATGAGATGGCAACAAAATATTTATTTTACTCACGGGTACTCGGTTCCAATATAATACGATAAAACAACAGACCCACCCAAGTCTCCTTTGGTGTAGTGGTATAAAGCACCTGACGAACTTCTGCAGACATTTAACGGACCAAGGATCGAATCCGACGAAATCGGTATACGATCCTACGAAACCGGTCGGCTGAATAGCTGACGTCGGGCAGGGTACTTCGAGCGCTTTATAACACCACATAAAAGGGGACTTGCGTGGGCCCGTTGATTTATTTTATTATATTGGAACCGAGTACTCGTGAAATAAATAGTTTATTGCTATCTCATTCTCTCGCAAGCTTCTTCTTCTTTCATATGGTGGGGGGTCAGAGAGGGACATCTAGGTCTGCGAGCCAGTCTAGGGCCTTAGGCGTTGCGCTGTGGCCCTCATCAATCCCGCCGGGGAATGAATGGAGCAGGCATTCGTTGACCACATGTTCGGTGGTCTGCATCGCGCCGCATTCACACATCGCCGACTCTTTCAGGCCCCATCTATGCATCATGTGAGCCCAACTGCTATGGGAGCACCTTATCCTATTGATGGCAGTCCAGAGTTTGGCAGTCGCAAGCTAAATCTTATAGATGTATGTATTTGTCTCTTTTTAGTGTCGCTCGCTTCCGTTTCATCGAATTTCAAATCACAACCGTGCTAAAGAACTTTTCACATCAAAAATTGTAAAATATATTACTTAAGTATGTTTTTAATTTAGAAAATACTAAGATGAAAAAAAAAGTTTCTTTCTTTCAACAACTTAAAAGGGGCGTCTCATTCAAAACCACCCCATCTAGTATTCATAGGTTATGCCCCCGTAAGCCATAAAACACGAACTTGTCCGGCAATCAATTAGGTTTTCCTCCCTTGTATCGTGCTTTATGCATTATAGTGCCTCTTGGCCACGTGGTGAGTCACCCGGACCTGTCTAGACCGGGGCGGGGGTTGGGATCGATATCCGGGTCGACATCCTTGAGCTTTTACTACTGGGGAAGTGAATTGTGCTTTACTAATGTTTTTAGCGGATATCCGCAAATTATAAGTGACAGCTGTCGGCGAAATCGATGGAGATGTTACACATTGTAAAGGGCTGTGGTTATGATATAGGCGGCGGATAAAAAAATCTTACAGGGAGGTAAAATAAATGTTTTGCCACTCCCGGGAATCGAACCATCATCAAGTGCTTGGGAGAAAAAAAAAAAAAAAAAAAAAAAAAAAAAAAGAATGAAAAACTAAACCCTTTCATACACTTCCCCAAATGATCATCTAGTGAATCCACGCTATGCAATTGCACTATATAAGTATTATAAATACAAAACAATACAAGAACAACATGTCAACCTACTAGAGACCAAATGGGAATATAATTCACCGACTCCAGATATTTTCATATCAGAGGGTTCGGCTCTGTGGCATTTCTAATTGAACCTATAAATCCTACTGATCCCTCAATATAAATATTTAAAAAATCTTTTGTAATCCTACATGTATTTAAAATTACTGCTTTTTGCATTTTTATATACAAATTCTTTGACAAATCTAATATGCTTAAATTTTGAATCAGATTCCTAGGTATTATATTATATTATCTTTATTATTACTAAGTATAAAATGAAGTCGCTCACGCTGTACGTGCGCTTAGATCTTTTAAACTACTCAACGGATTTTCATTCGTTTTTCACCAATTGATAGTGACTCATGAGGAAACTTTTTAGGTACTTATATAATGTCAAGGTTTTGTGTAAATTTGTTGAAATACATAATATATCTGGCCAAGCTGTAGCGGGCAGCGTGGTGTGGATTTGAATTAACAGATGGCGTTGGTTATAAAGGTTACATTAGCCACAGTGTTTCCGGGTCTGCTAATCTTAATATATAAAAATGAATGTTTCTTTGTTTGTCCCTTATGCGTTCCTAAACCATTCATCTGATTGTGATGAAACTTTGGGGAATTAATGTGCGCATGCCCATGATGGTTTCAGTGTGTAATAGTGAGCTCTGGCATTATGAAAATATTTCCTATAATATTCATGTGATTGTGATGAAATTTTGGTGAGTTTTTGTGCGCACGACTGCGAAGGTTTATATATATAAACTGGTGAGCTCTGGCGTTGTATAAAAAAATATTATTAGCAATTTCTTTTTAATTTGTATAAAAAAAATTGCAGTAAGTGGCATGCGAGTTGTTTTAAAATAAGTGTATTTCATATGGTTTAGCGGCAGCAAGGGAAGGGGAGGGGAACGAAGGAGGGGGAACGCGGGAGGGGACGGGAAGGAGAGGAGGAAGAGGAACGGACGAATGGGAAAGGACACGCAGGAAAAAACCATTTCTTTAATTATGTGGCATTACAACACAAGCCAGATACCTACTCGCCAATATATTATTCCTCTTGTTCGACATCGAAAAAATTCCTTTAAAACGACTCTGCTAATCAATAAACAACCGCTACATTTCACGAAAACGTGCAACACGCTCTTTATAATGAATAACACCATGAAAGTGACACTTTAACCTTGCCAGACACGGGCGTGACGCTTGCGAGTGGCGTTTCTGCCGACAGTGGTGATCGGTGATAATTGTCGAAATTAACACCACAACAGGAAAGTCGGGATAGAGTTACTGACTGATGTTTGTGTTTTTTTCGCAATATCATTTCGTTATGACGAAAATAATGAATAACGCAAACGGCAAACTCATCGACCTAATTTTTCTTGTTATTAAACCCGGAATGAAAACGATTTTTGATTACACATTTATATAATAGTGCCTACATAGCTACATTCTTATTGCGTTTATTTGGTGCATCCTCACAGTAAGGGTGATTAAGCTAGAAAGAGCTATAAGTCATAGCTAGAAACTAATACTGTAGTTTAATTACTCTGTCTAATATTTTAAATATTTTTCAAATAGATTACGTAAACAAAATAAACAAAAATTTTAACAAAACAAAAAACGACTTCAAAAAATGCACTAAAAAGTAAAAAAATAATTTCGTATTCTTCTACAACTTAATAATCAACCTACTTTTTCTACTCATCAATATGTAGGTACGATTGTTATTTTTGGAGTCGGTGTCAGCCAAGGTAGGTTTGTGACTACATACATAGTTATAGGTGAGATGTGTGTCGCACGCGCGACTTGATGAGGTGAGAGGCGAGTGTGGGCCGCGGCGGGAGGGGAGTACCTTGGCTGACACCGACTCCAAAAATAACAATCGTACCTACATATTGATGAGTAGAAAAAGAAAGTTGTAGAAGAATACGAAATAATTTTTTTAACTTTTAGTGCATTTTTGAAGAAGTTTTTTTGTTTTGTTAAAAAAATTGTTTATTGTTTGATTTTTAGTGAATCTGAAGTACACTAATTCGATTAAGATTCGGCCCAGTATCCTTAATTTGCTCTTAAGAATTGGAGAGTTCCGTTACTTTGTTATGGATCACATAATCAGAACCTAACCAAACTCTCATCAAACTACCCTTGAAGTACATCCTTTCCAATAAAAAAAGAATCATCGAAATCGGTTGACGTGATATTGAGTTATTCGGCCATTTGTCATTTGTAAGACCTATATGATTTTCTCATGGATTCCATTATCAGAACTGGACCAAATTAAAATGGGACCACACGGGAAGCACCAGCTTTCAAATAAAAAAAGAATTATTAATATCGGTTCACCCAGTCGAAAGCTCTGAGGTAACAAACATAAAAAATAAAAATAAAATAAAATACAGTCGAATTGAGAACCTCATCCTTTTCGAAGTCCTTTAAAAAAGCGTTAAACCACTTTTTTTGTTGGTTTCTGTGAAATGGTTTAGATTTGTGCGATAAGGGCCTCCTGTGTGGAGCTAATGTAAAAAAAATCTATCCTACTGCAGTACAAGGCAATGGATCAAGAGAGACCAGTTGGAGAGGTCTATGATACTTCTCCCTTAACCAGTGTCTCCCGATCCCGCCCGCCACACAGTAGGTGGACAAACGCATTCGCCGCCAATGCTTAGTCATACTTCATCCCATGAAGTCACCAAACATAGCGAAACACTTTGCTGAGGTGTTGGCTATCCAATAAATGGTTCCTGCCTCCCAAATTAACAATTAAATGCTGAAAAAAAATAAGTTTATGAAAAAAAAAGCGCCGCAGGGGAATAAAATTACAGTCCTAAGTTAAAAATAATAAATTAGTGTTGTTAATTTAAATTTAATATTTAGCCAAGTTGGCCACACGAAATTTTTTACATCACTGATATAATATTTTTACTATCGCAAAGATCGATAATTATCTCAATATTTCAAAAATTCCCATTAAAATAAATTACCAACAGCGCCGGATCTGCCATACGTTCAAAAACGTGCAAAAACCTGGCGCCAACTCCGAAGGGGCGCCGTGAGAAAATAAATATTGTATTAAAAATTAGTTATAATATTCCCTGAATCGTTTAAAAATTACCCATAGTACGAAATAATTATTACGCTCTAGCAACACTTTCTATAGAAACAGAATGCGCTCGCATCTGGTTGGTATCAACAGCTTACAAATTTATAGTCAGTTACAGAATTTTTTTACAAATTCCATATATTTAGTTTAAACGTAAGATCTATTTTTCAATATATCTTTTACCGTGTTTTACGACGAAGAGGTGCGATCCAAATTCAATAACCAATCACAGCGCGGTATTTTTGTTCGTAAGCCGTTGATACCATACGTCAGTGTTTAGTGTTTGTTCGCTCAACACAGGGGAAATGCAAGGTACAAATTTGAGGTTATATTCTTATTATCACTGCTCACTGTCTCTCGTCGGGACTGCCTGTCAGAAGCTAGTAGATGCTATTCTTGTGTTGTACGTTGCCATGAGAACGTATTTGTATTTGCTTTTTCTAGTATTCGCGTTGGGTATATAGGTACATAAACGCAGTAAATCTCAAGAATGTCTAATGGACCTAGTTCAGCGAAACCACCCGCATTGTCTCGTAACCTATATTTTAAATCATGGTACGGGCACAAACAAGCAATTCGTTGTATTATTTTAAAGCATAACTTGCAAAGAGTTTCCTAAAATAATTAAAATAGCACCATAATTTATGTTTACCCAATAGATTCAGAGAGTATAGGGCTCCTGGCGATCCTCTCTTTAAAAAAAAACGAGTGTGAGAGCTACCGCCAGGTCACTTGGAAAACTTACACTCTTTATATGTCTTGATTTTATTTGATAAATTAGTGTAAAAAAGAATAATAATTAAATAAAAAAAATATAAAAATTGGAGTGAACGAATTTTTAATCAAAATAAAAATGTACGGGGGGGGGGGGGGGGGCGCCATCGGTACCTACTGCACAGGGCGCCAGATTTCGTAGATCCGGCCCTGATTACCAATGACAACTGCTGCCAAAAATCTGATGGCATTTTACGCTAATCAGCAGTTAATTTATTATGAAAAATGGTGCTTTGATGGTCGATTGGTTTAACATCTTTTAATGGCTGCTGATGTGTAAAGTGAAGCTAATGATCGACATAGAATAGTTAATAATTTGGATGATGTTAATGAAAGATCAAGAAATAGATTTTAAAAATAGTTGTAGAGATTATTTGCTAATCGACATTATTATGTCCCTCGTGTCCAGGATGAACGAAGTATGTATATTTAATTTTGAATGTAAGTAAGTCATGGTGTTTGAAAGAGAGAGCACTAAAACAGTGTGCAATATAGTGGTGGATTATGAATATTTGGAGCAGGTGGATGAGTTTGTGTATCTATGTAGTATGTTTACGAGAGATGGGAAGGCTGATAGACATTGAAAGATGGGTAAATGCAGGTAACTCCATTAATGGAGGACTGAACGCCGCTGGCGTTAATAAAAAACTGTCTAAAGAAGCGCAGCTAGCAGTCCACAATTAAGTGCTGGTACCTACCCTGCTGTACGTCAGTGAGGCATGGACCTGACAGAGGAAGGATGAAAGTAGACTGAATGCTGTAGAACTGAGATCCTTGAGGCGAGGTGTGGTAAAATCATGTATGATCGTGTAAAAATGTGGAGATCTGCAAAGAATGAAATCGTAATGAATAAGATTAAGAAAGGGACCCTCAGATGATTTGGGCATAGCGAATGAACAAAGACAGTAGTGGAAGAAGAATATTTGACGCAAATGTGAATGGTAGAAAAAGTCGGGGACGCCCGAGAAAGACATGGCACGATCAATTGAATCAGGCACTTAAGTCTGGCAATTTCAATAGTCAGAATAATAAAAGAGTACGTCTGAGACGATGTATGAATGTGAGTGAGGAAAAGAGTGTGTGCTAAGACCGAGTTGTTTGGCGGACCGTCCTCTGCCTACCCCTGTTTGATCAATTCCACCAGAAGTAAAGTACACTTCATTGAGCTTACTTCGGGCGCACGAACATAATCACAATAATTAATCTGTCCGGTGCTTTCCAAGAGTTCGCATGTCTCGTCGATGTATTGTTTCATTGTTTGCCTTGTAAAAAGTGAATAGCTTTATATGTTTTTATTACTTATATGTTTTTTTGTGTCTGAAATTCTGAAGCACTCCCAAAAAACTAAATATTAAAACGCATGACAACGCAGATAAAATAACTCGTATTATATTAAAGTAATTGCTTTCACCCGAATTTGCCCGTGTTTTGTTTCCATTTATATCGTTATCGTAGACGATGTGATAATAAAAGTTTTTTGATTAGGCCATAGAAATTATACTCCCATAAATGGATTAAATACTTTTATAAAATTACTGTTTGTTCTGTACTTTTTTATCAAATCACTATTAGGTCGGTACTTTTTTTTTACATTAACTCCACACAGGAGGCACTGAGAAAAAATAATTTCCCTCAGGGCCTACGTCATCTGGGATGCTGTGTGGAGGGTCTTTTTGAGGAGAGGAAGGAATTAACATTAGTCTTGAAGAGACCCATGTTGTAGGAAGGAGGAAACACAGAGGCCGGCAAATCATTCCACAGCCGAGCTGTTGAACACAAGAACGAGTCGAAGAAACGACATTGGGCACGTATTACCGACTATGCACCGGTGCCGAAAGGATCAATGATGCTGGTTCCTCAGAGCATTTTCCATTGTAATACCGGTAGAACGCCTGTGCTCTAAAGATTGCAATCCGTCTGTTAAGATGGGAGAATCTATTAAACGAACCGCCCGTTTCTGCACGGAGTCGACGGTATTTTTCAGGTATTTTGGAGCTCCAGACCAGATGTGGCTGCCAAATTCAACCGTGGGGCGCACTTGTGATTCGTACAGGGTTACCCTGTACAGTACGCCCAGTTTTTGGGAGGCTAACTTTACTCTGGCTTCAATGGAGCCCCCATACCTGAGCTGGTCACTTAGGGTTACACCAAGCATATCAATGGAGGGCCTGTTTGGAAAATTGCTTCCGTTGAAAGATTCCGTAGATTTTCATTTCGATCCCTTTTAGACGTAATCAGACAGACTTTGAAACTTACTGTTGGTTCTTATATCGGACTGATGTCCTCTATATTGACTGTAAAATACGGGTGCTGGGTTTCTAGTCTATTCAGCAGTCCAAGGAAGTGTAAGGTTGAAAGTCAAAGGCGATTGCAGTTTTCAGGTAGTAAGAAGTGGTGCAAGAAGGTAGAGGCGGTCAGAGTAGGATGTTGCGCGGCGATTGAAGTTCGGATAAGACTGATTTGAACAGAGTTTGGCGCTCCATATATATGCTGCCGCGCGACCGTGTGTAATATTGGTTCGCGCTTGACAGAACTACCCCTTGAATGTTGGTGCATTTCTTTGCAGCTTAGGGTACTCTTATATAAGGATTACATGATAATTTTGAATTATACACGCAACATCACTCTTTTTTCCGCTCCATCTCGTGTAAACCACTTCTTTCTAGCATTTTTATTAACTTCAGAAAAAATTGTACAATATTAACCAGTGGGTATTTAGCCCGACATCAGTGTAAAAAAACCCTTATATCTAGTTAATGAAAACATTCACATATTTAATTTTATGTCAACTGTATGGACGCGAGTCCAGCCTATCAATCTTTATATTTTTATTTAAAGTAGCTCTGGCAGGACTCGCGTAAATTTAATATTAATCACACACAAAAATATTTATAGACAGATAATTAACCAGCCATTTAAGAAGAAGCTCGTTGATTGGCTGGCCGTACAGCTTAGAGAAGTAGAGTGGGGGGGGAGGTGACGTGTTTAGAACGGGCCCTCGGTTGGTCTCGAATGGTCAGGGAGGGGGTAACGTAAATACCCGCAGCATGTGGAACGCGACCTCATTCGTCCTTGGACGGCCATGCAGACAGAGCGGCCATTCTTCGTATTGGATTGGTTTCACGTTCGATACAGTTCTGTACTTTTTTATCATATTACTGTTCGGACTGTACTTTTTTTATGAAATTACTATTTTTTAGTTATTTATTAATTATCACTATTGTAGATTAATCTTTACTACGAATCGGTTTTTATGGTGAATAAAAAAAGTATACGCTTTGGATAAATTAAAGCTTATCCTACTGTTTCCATTGAGTGGAATTAAAATGAAATTGTTAATTACTTTATTATATTTTATATTTTTGATTAAATGTGAAAACTTCTTTAGCAACGTTGTGATTGAAAATCGATGAAACGAAAAAGTGACACTAAAAAGAGACAAACACATTCATGATGCGGTAGCGTATGGAAGGATCAATGAAAAACCCTGACTCGCCAATCTGCTCCGCCTTTGACTGCTCCGTCACTCCTGCCGCTTTTACTCTCACTTGGTGACCCCGACGTGATCGCTACACATCTTTTTTTTATGAATTTTTATTTTAGTATTTTGTACATTTAGTTGAATGACATCTTGAACTTTCCAATTGGTGTGGACTATAATGTTTCTGGTAGCGTGTTACATAACTTCATTCCTTTGTACAGTAAACTGTTCTGCGTATTCGCCTTGTCTTTTTTGAAGCCTGATTTCCTTGCACGTCCTTGTGTTATGTCTGTGAATGTCCTTGTTGAATATAAATTTATTTGAGAAGTATTTTGGTAAAATGTTGTTTATTATTTTATGTATAAATATCATCGTGTTCAAGGTCAGCATCTGTTTCACGGTTAGCCAATTCAGTTCCTTCAACATTTTGTTTACTTTTGAAAATCTATTTGGGATTTAGCCTGCGAGAAAATGAGATAGAACATTCGGTCACCTCTTTTTGCGATGCTTCGTAGCCTTCCCACTCTTGTCTACAGAGTGTGAAATGCATACTTGTATTTTTTTCATTACAAATGTATGAAAGATTTTATGGCTGCGACAGTTTCCATTGATTAACTTTTTTTTCTTTTTTATAAAATGTGCGATGTGTTACGATGGTTGTTGACAGACTGGCGATATTGTGGTACTTGACTCCTGTCTACCGTGCAGGTAGGTACACTTAATGTGCGTAATTCCAAAATCTGAATTCTCCGATCTTCTAGGCCGATCAGAACACAAATACGAATGACACCCATCAGCGTTATGAAACAATACTTGCAAATTGATTGAACCTACTCCAAAAAAGACTAATTGCGTTTAATGTATAAAAGTGTGGATTTCGTTTCCTCACCACCGCTACAGTTGCGATATAAGGCACTAATAAATAATTAAGAATACATACATTTTTGGCCTGTGGCTTCGTCTTTATAAATAAGTGCGGCATTGTTTCCCTATCTGTTCTTCATACTTAATATGAACCGTTTGACCTCAGACGCTCAATCAGACCTTAATAGGAGAGTCGTTGGTCTGTATGTAATTAGCAACTGTGTAATTATTGTTGTCGACGTTGTATTATGTATGCCTTGTTCGTTCATTGTATGTTGTGAACTTTCTTCTTGGTAAAACATCTGCATTCTAAAGTTGAAATAATTCTGAGTGCCTGCGGATCACTTTTATGTGTTTGTTTATTTCCTATTTTTAGTATTATGAAGTTCTATCTTCTTAATATACAAAAATGAATGTTTCTTTGTTTGTCCCTTATGCGTTCCTAAACCATTCATCCGATTGCGATGAAACTTTGGGGATTGGATGTGCACATAACCGGGATGGTTTCTATATGTATACATACAATAGTAATCTCTGGCGTTATGAATTTTTTCCTGGACTATTCATCCGATTGCGATGAAACTTGGGTTAGCTCAGCTGTTGTGCGCACGCCCGCTATGGTTTCTACATGTACAGAGTGTTAAGGGACGTACTTGACTTGTTTTAACCAATGATTACTGACATTGTTTAAATTTTAAAAAAAGTCAATGTAACTTTGGCATCCCGTGACATTTTTGAAGTTTTTTTTCTACAAAAACTTTAAAAAATAGTAGGTGTTGGATAGTTGGGACGGGTGAGAGTTTTGGCGGTTACTCGGTTGAGTGACCAGTGACGACACGCGGAAGAATTTTTTTGTTTGATTTTGAAGGGAAAAAAATTTTAAAATGTCCTCTAAAAAGTCACCTTAGACCAAAATTTCTTTTACATTTTTACTTGAAATAACGTCAGGAATTACTGGTTAAAGTAACTCAAAAGCGTCTTTTAACACCCTGTTTATATGTTGGTGAGCTCTGGAGTCAAGGAGTTTGTTTCAAAATATTGAAATACGTGGCGCCGGAGTTGTTTGAAAAATGAGTGTATTTCGTAAAGTTTAGCAGGTAGGGGGAGGAGAATCCGAGAAGGGTGAAAAAGGGGGTCCGCGGGTTTGGGGACAAGAAAAGGGGAAGCGGGAGGGGAACGGGAACGCATGGAAAAGAACAAAGACAGAAACAATTTCTTTCTTTATGTGGTATTGTAACTTGCAACACCAACACATGCGGGTTATTCACTAGTATGAAAATAAAATATTTAAACTAACCGTTCATTAATTTAATCCTCGTGACTTTCTAGATGTTTTTAACCACATCCTTAGGATTGCGTTTTGGTAAAATCTTATCTACAAAGTCACGAGTGTTCGGATGTGTTATTGGTTGTAATCCTTGAATCCAAAAAACAAAGTTAAACCATGCAGCCATTATTGTATTTTAGCTTCTGTATTATATGATATTCTATGATATGATATTCTGTATTAGAGATGTCAGGAGTTCCACTAAAGAACGCCAAGGAGTTTGTCTATCTCGGGAGCAAAATAACATGGGACGGTCGGTCTAAGAGCGATGTCGACAGCCGTATACACCAGGCTAGGCTTGCTTTCAATAAAAGGTCGAAAATAATTGAATCAAATAATATAGACCTAAAGCTGAGAAAACTCCTCATCAAGACCTATGTATGGAGTATCTTGATGTACGGCTGCGAAACATGGTGCCTATCCAAAAGAGATAAACGGAGACTAGAGGCTTTTGAGATGTGGTCCTATAGAAAACTATTAGGAATTTCCTGGAGAGACCACATTACAAATGAGGAGGTTCTCCAAAGAATCGAAGGAGGAAGGCACCTGCTCAGGACCTTGTCCGAAAGGCGTGCAAGATGGATCGGCCATATAATACGACAAGAAGGCCTCTTGCATTCCATAATGGAGGGTATGACCGAGGGGACAAACTCTAGGGGATGCCCACGCCGAGAGTACCTGGAGGACCTGCTGGTGGACGTGCGCTGCTTATCATATGCAGACCTCAAAAGAGCCGCACAAGACAGGGAAGAATGGAAGAGGAAACTAAAGAAAATTGCTGCAAACCAATCCCAGGATTGAAACCAGAGAGAGAGCTTCTGTATTTTCCGGATCATTTGAACGATGAACTCATTAATCATCCAAGAAGATAATACTAATAAATCTAAACGAAAATATGAAAAAGAACAAGACACAGAAAAATAAAAATGTAACTTTTAAAAATAAAAGTGAAGTATGTTGAGTCACTTATCCTTGTAAGGCGAGAGATCTTGGGTTTGTAGCCCAGTTTCAACCCTTATATTTTTTTTTTCTGTGTCTTGTTCTTTTTTATATTTTTGTTTCGATTATTTATTAGTATTATTTTTATTTTTATTCTTAAGAAGCAATTAATTTGTGGTTAGACATTATATTATAAAAAAAATAAAACAAACACTTTTTAAACCACGAATTTATTATTTTATACCAAGCTTCCTCAGGTTATAATAATAACTACATTCTGAGGAAGCTTGATCGAAGCGAAACCGGTCGATATATAAAATAATAAGTTCGTGGTTAAAAACAAAGTGTTTGTTTTATTTTTTATAATACTAGTATTATATTCTTGCTCATTGGTGGGAATAACCTTCAAAAGTTATTATATATAGAGAATTATTCTGACAAAAATTGAATATTCATTTACACTTTTAGAAAAGGTGTAAAAGATTGACGACCGGCGTGGTTTAGCGGTAAGGCTCTTGACTCGCAATCCGAAGGTCGCAGGATCTAATTCCGGCGTGGTGGATAAATTTTATTTAATTGGTTTGTGTTATTTCACAATAAATTAATTAAAAATAATATAATGTATATTTGCGGCACCTTGTGGAAGATACTCTTAGAATCGCCCTGGTGTTTGGTGACCAGATCTGAATAGCCAGATACTTCCCCACCTTCCTCTTCCCCATCTCTTTCCCCTCCCCACAACCTTCATCCTCACAATATACCCCAATTGGGGATGCCATAGTCTCACTGGCTCCAGACGGGAGCAGTTGGGACTCTTGTGGGGTATTCATATAAAAAAGGGTGTGCCATATGATTAAAATCGGATGTATTTATCCGAGATACTATCTAGGTTACAAACCAGTTCTTTGAACATTGTGTTCATTTAAAGCGAGCTGCCAAAAATGGTGACCTTACAACTCATAATCTTGCAACTTCAACACCTCCTTTGAAAAGTCATTAAAAGTGATGAAAAAAATATATTTAAAAAAAATTGTGTGCAGTTCACACGCTGTAGAAGTGAAACCTTCAGAAAACTAAAGTATACCATAGTGAGGAGGCTACTTCCATCAAAGCACCGCACAGAGAGGAAACCGATTATTCTATCGCATTCTCTCGCAGGCTACATCCTTTGGATGTATGTGTTTATCTCTTTTAAGTGTCGCATTTCCGTTTCATCGAGTTTTAAATCACAACGGTGCAACATAAGTTTTCACTTCAAAAAATGGTTATATAGGTTACGTTGCATAGGAATAGGGGTCGTCCATTAATCACGTGAGGCTCGAAAGGGGGAGGGGGGGGTTCGGAAAAAATCACGAAATATCACGACGGGGGGGGGGTATAATGAGATATCACGTGTATTTATTTTTCGTGACAATATTCTGAAAATTTCAAAATACTAAATAAATACACGTGGTTTAGGGGGGGGGGGTTAGTCTAAAATCTCACCACATATCACCAGGGGGGGGGGTTTAAAAAGTTGCTAAAAAACATCACGTGATTAATGGACGACCCCATATAGGTTATGGGCTATTTTTCTTTTTTTTCATAATTTTTAATGACTTTGAAAAGGGATGTTGAAATTGCGTGATTCTGAGTTGTCATGAAACCGCCAAAAATGTAAGAAAAAATATTCGATGATAATATTGTTAATTTCGAATTTGAAAAACGAAATTAAAAAACAATGACTTGAAATAAGAGTTCTTAGTTGGGGAGTTGGTTGAGGCTCTTGTCCCGGTAAGACAGAGGTCCTGGGTTCGATTCTCAGTTGCGATTGTTAATTTTTTCTGTGTCTTGTTCTGTTTCATATTTTGTTTAGATTTATTATTATTATCTTATTCTTCAATGATTATTACATTGCTGGGTATAACCTTCAAAGTAATTAATTACTTATTGCAATAAAATTCAATAAACTTATTATAATGTAAATTATTCTCATAGCGGTCTTACCGCAAAGCTTATGTTATTCATACTGTATAACGTGCAAAACAGAATACCGCAAACACATATTTTAGAATCGAAAACCTAATTACCATACTTGTCATAAAAACAAAATAATTTTATCAATAATATGATAATATTAGCACGCATCATTTATTTTGTTTCACGACACAGTATAATTTTTAAAGCAAAAATATCATATTGTTTGCTTATTTTGCAAAGTTCTTAAATACTGTCAAATTGTCTTGGGGTGGTATAGAAGTTATCAATAGGACTCAAAAAAAACAAGTCATCATCATCATCAGTCTTGGCTCTACAACCCCTGGTGGGTCTTGGCCTCCTCAAGAGTCTTCCTCCACTCATCTCGGTTTTGGGCTAGCTCTCTCCAGTTTAGAAGTTCCAAGGTAGATATATCTTTGAGGACGTTGTCAAGAAAAACAAGTAACCTGTTTTATCTCGACCATTTGGCATTTCACCTGTCTGTAAATTTTTTACGTTCCGGTTTCGCTTAAAGATGTGACCTTGTTGGAACTTCCTTGATCGTTGTTCCTACTACGCGCTGTCAAATTGGAATAATCAATGTTATGATATGATTTCGGTCTGATAAATAATGACATCTGATGCCAATCTTCTGTCAGACACCATTATTAATTTTAGATTTTTAATTAGACTGTTAAGGTTTTACATAAAGTATTACAAAAATCTTATAAGGATACAATTCTCAAACCAAAAACCAAAACAATTCAGGCAATAATTCTTATAAGGAAACCGAGCATTTTAATTGCCTTATTCGTAGTAATATTATTTATTTATGAGAAAAATGTTAATAGACAACAGAAACATTAAAGGGGTATTCTAGAATAAAAAAAAAATATTTTTCATATTTCCAAAAGTTTAGATATTCAAAAATATCTCCTTAAAAGGATTTTTCGAAATTCAAATTATTTTTAAAGTTATAGCCATTTTAATGTCGCGGTTTAGACGGAATCTAACTAAAATCTAAATAGAAAAAAACTTTAAACGCATTTTTCGCGAAACTACTTTTTTCGAGACCGACGTTATCTCAAGTTCTACTGAACCAATATACTTTAAATTTGGTGTGAGCCTTCTCTATACATTACTCTACCGCCCCTACCAGAACTGTAACAAAATTTAAATTATTACTATTTTTAAAAAAATTTGGAAAAGTAAAAAAAAACTGCTTAAAAATGTGTTTTTATTTCAGAGAGCCGACAATTTTCAAAAAAAAAATTGACTTTTCCGTGTTACGGCCATAACAGCATTTGTTTGAATTAAGAATTAATTTTTGACCGGTCAGTGGTTGAGTGGGCATAGCGCTTGGGTCCCACCCGGGCGTCGCGTTATCGATTCCTCGGCTGGCTAAGTCCTCCATCACAACACAAGCAACATTTTCGGCTTTCTGTGGTGGTAGTAGGAGATTTTCAAACATTTTGTGGTTATTCGTAACCCGGGAATGTATGTCTTTCTTTTAAAAAATTTTATAATTTTTTTTTTCTTCTTTTTCTGATGACTAGGCGGGTTTCAATCGTGTCAACCAATGCGCGCCATTTTTTTAGACCCCCCACTTCAACACCCTGTAACTTTTTGAATTTAATTTTTTTTTTTTGATTTTTTTAATGTATTCTTCAATGTAATAAATATTTGGTAACGTAATGGCTACTTAAAATATTATTATTGTTATTTTTTTATTGCATCTGAAAAAATCAAACCTCTAGACCTGATAGAATACCCCCAAGATATTTATCAAATAATTGAGACAGATTATAGTTGTTTAATTTCTGGCGTATTGCTTGAATAATCTTTTTTTTTATTAATATTTATTTCAATTACATTTTCATAATATAACTTACATATTTTATAAACTCTCCTAAGAAAGCAAATGCTTGTGTTTAGGAGAGGACAACTTGTTAATAACTTAAGAATTATTTAAAAAAAAATCCTTATCACAAACTTAAGAGTTTAACTTGTGAAGAGATTTTTAAACTGTTTGATGTTCCAAGCATACAGAAAATCTATGCCAAAAACATTCTAGTACATCACCATAAAAATGATTCAGAGGCAGACACCTCACATGTCATAAAACCAGAGCCAAACAAACAGACATACTTAATATACCAAAGTGTAACTCTTCATTTGGTCAAAGAAGTTCTGAATTTTTAGCAGTAAAGTTATATAACAAACTCCCACTTACTATCAAATAAATTAAAACAAAAAATAGCTACATTAAGGACATTAAATGTTGGCTGAAGGAACTATCGGAAAATGAACTTACTACTATACTTAAATCATCGTCAAAGAAGTTTCTGGAAAACCTTATCCAAACATTGAAGTTAAACCATAGAAGTCGCTGAAAAACTTATCCAAAGCATAGTCCCCCTCAGCACAGGATCTCCTAGTGAGGAGGACTACGAATATATTTTCTATTTTATATATACATCTAACTAACATGTTTCACATAAAATGTAAAAAATATTATATAGTTACTAAATTAAAAAAAAAAATTTAAAAAAATTTTGACTTAACATATTTTAAAAGTTTATAGGAGTAATTAAACAAGAAATGTATATATAGGATGTAAATAAAACATTAGGAATAACAAACAGTCAAAAATATATCTAGGAGAAAATTAAAATTATATGGTGGTACTACCAAAATAAGATTATTTTTTTTAAATTTGTTGCAATTTTTTTCTGTTGGTATATCAGTGGGTAATTGATTAAATAATTTTATTCCTTTATATACATAGTGATTCTGTGCTGTTGATATTAATATTTTGATCTCCGTGATATTAATATTTTCTCTATCCCCTCAACGTCCCACGTTTTCAGAAATAGGTCGTAGTCGTCATAGGAAAAAGAAAAACCGAGGTACCGGAGCGTCCCTTTTTAATAATTTCCGCTTTTATGCTCTTCCGTTCATCGTTCCTTTACTTCTCTTTGCTCTTTTCCTTTCTCCTCTCTTTTCCTTTCTTCTGACTTCCTTTTCTTCGTGTACTCATTTTTTCATACAGGCATTAATATTCTTCATGTTTATGTCAGCGTCTATTTTTCACTTCCTCGTTCTAACAACCTTTTTTGATGTTTTTCACTAATATGTTATTAATTCTTGACAATTTTTATGGCATTTACAAAAATGTAATATAGACAAGTACCTGCAGACAAAATCCATTAATATCTATACCAGCAGTTTAAAACTAGGCCCTGCGGGCGGCTTTCGTTCGGCTTCGTCCAGTTTAAGTGTGAGTGACCATTTTATAAATTCGATAGGAACCGGTTCTAAAAATAGCCGATTCCTCAGATCCAGTGACAGCTAGTCACCGGGACAAAGTAACCGCGACAGGCAATGACTTCACATACATTTAGATGCGTGGTATTATTTTATTCACAACTACCAGTTACAATAATAATCACATTATCATCACAATCTCTCCTTACCCGGAAAGATTCACGAAGTTGCAAATCCAATAGTACCTGCAAGGGGCAAGTCCTCACGCGATCTGTCGGTAAGGCTCTTGACTCGCACTGCGAAAGTCGCGGGATCGAATCCCGGCGTGGCAAATAATTTTTTTTGATTAATTTGTGTTCTTTCACAATTTATTAATTTAAAATAATATATAGTATATTTGCGGCACGTTCTAGAGTGGAAGATACTCTCAGTATCGCCCTGGTGTTAGACCACCATTCAGAATTGAAACGTTGCTTGAAATGGCATTATCCGTGTTTGGTGGCCAGATCTGAATAGCCAGGTACTTCCCCACCTTCCCCTTCCCCTTACCTATCTCCTTTCCCTCTCCACTACCTTCAGCCTCACAACATACCCCATTTGGGGATGCCATAGTCTCACTGGCTTCAGACGGGAGCAGTTGTGCGGTATTCATATAAAAAAAACTTGCTTGAATTCGGTTCTATTACAAAAGCAAAGCATTTTTAACAAATTTCAAGTACGAAAATGGTTTTGCATAAGGCGCGGCGTCAGAGATTTATTCGAAGTCGGATTTTAAAATTTCAACCGTACAGAGCCTATTAATAACGTCCGATTTAAAATATTTTTTCCACTCTTTGTAATGTTTTGTGTCTATACTTGTTTGTCTTTCGTTATGTTCATTTTACCTTGACGAAGAAACCATTGGTTTCGAAACAAGTTGATAATTTTGATTAAATAAAAGTGGTGTATTCAAAGTGATTTGTTTTCATCTGATTAAAATGACGCCACAAAATGATTTTCCGGTTATTGAAAAAATATGTTTTATTAGGGTTCATTATATACTTATCACATCAGTAATTCTGTCATATTCATAGGTCACACTACGTACTTACGCACTACATATATTGACCTTTTGGTATTCTTCCACGTGACCGCAATTAATCATGAAGTAAATAAATCATTTCAAGAAAACAATAACACAGAAGTTAATTTGACCACTGGTGACAACTCTGTGATGTGCTAACACGTAGATTATAACGTAAATAGATTTAAATCCGGATGTAACATCTCGTCCGATCTTTATCGTCTTATAATTCGATCAAGAGGCCGCGGGTTGAATTACGAAACTACCTTCGATCAATGCTAGTTTTTTTTACATTTGCTCCACGCAGCACACAGGAGGCTCTGAGGAAAATAATTTCCCTTAGGGCCTATGTCATCTTAGAAGATGCTGTGGGGAGGGATGTTTTAAGGAAAGGAAGGAGAGGAAATTCTGGGAAGGAAAAAGGTACGAGGGATGGGTAAGAAACTGGGGTCAGTGAGTCCAGGAGTGACGGACGTATGAATCCGTCCCTCCAACTGTGGTGCAAGGCGATGAATCGAGAGATTCTGGCCTGGAGAGGATAAAAGACCTCCCTCAACCAGTCTCTCTCGATCCTGTCCACCACGCAGCAGGTGAGCAGACGCATCGGCCGCCAAGACCTGGACAAACCTCACCTGCATGATCCCGGGCACCCCTGTTAAGTCACCAAACGTAGCGAACCACTTGGGGTAACCTATATTACGCAGCCAAGACATTCCTACCGGGCCCTCGGCGACCCTCTATCTTGCCTTTCAATATTAAATGGAGCAAGTGATACTTCTCCCCTCGATGTATATGACCCAGATAAGAAATTTTCCTGATTTTTATTAATGTAAGCAGTTCTCTATCTGCTCTAGCCCGCCTGAGAAAAATTTCAAATCACTAAAATACTAATCAAATAAAGCTATATACATACAACAAGGACATTCATAGACATAATACAAGGACGTACAAGGAAATCAGGCTAAAAAAAAGACAAAGCGAATACGCAGAACAATTTACTGTACAAAGGGATGAAGTTTTATAACATGCTACCAAAAACTTTAAAGTCCGCACTAATTGGAAGGTTCAAGATGTCTTGTAGGAACTACGTCTAACTGGAAAAAATAAGCATGCAATACGCAGTGTTTTACTTAATTAGTAATTTGTAAACTTATGTACAAATTACTAAAATAAAATAAAATCTCTAATGCAATGGTGTTTTGCGGAGTTTAAGACTCCAGAACAGATGTGCATTTTAGCCATATTTCAATTCACCAACCGCTCGGTTTAGTTAGTAAAAGAGCGACCATTAGCAAAATATATAATATATTTTATCATTCGACTAGTGTATTGTGTTGTAATTCGGATTAAAGCAATAGGCTTCGGATTTGATGAGATTGATAAGAGGCAGCTTCGAAATTGTGTTATTTGATTTAGGGATAACTAAGTGTTGTTTTACAGACGGATGTTGCCTACTTACGATAATAGACTTAAGTAGAAATTATGTAGGCACATGAAATACATCGATAGGGCTGTGTGTTAATGATCTAGATCTAGGATATCTTTTGATACAGTTTTATAAAGTTTTACCATTTTTTTGTTGTTTTATTAATACAAGATCGTATTCGCGTTTCATTCGTTCCCACATGACTTGTTTTTGTCACTCCGCGTGATTATTTTTACATCGGGGTCTCAATGTGTCCAATGTCATTTAAAATGTATCAGAAGACGCGTTTTAGTTTCTTAATGTAAAATATGAAATAATAGCTTCATAATTTGATTACGAAATTTGGTTTTGCATTATTGCATTAGTGGTAAAAATGACAATCACATCTCGTAATCGCTTAATTGGAAAGATATTTTTTACGGTTTTCCTGTTTGATTTTCACTGACCACGACTTTATGATTGTTTGGTATTTTTATAATTAATAATAATGAATTTATTATTTACTTTGTCCTCATAAAAATGTACTGAACACCTACTGTTAATTATTATTTTATTTATCAACACCTCAACAATATAATATTAGGTCCTTACATATGAAATTGGCGTTTTGTATGGGAGAAACATAAAGTCGATTTTTTAAATATAATATATTTATTTAATCAAAGTATGTACCATTGCTATCTATGCACTTTTGCCATCTCATAGGTAGTTCATCGATCCCTTTACTAAAAAAAAACATTCGGACGGGAATCAATAAAATCTTTGAAGGCGGTTTGGACTGCCCCATCGGAGTTGAATTTTTTCCCTTGCAAGAAGTTATCCATCGAAAAAAATGGTAATCTGTTGGGGCAAGGTCCGGAGAGTACGGTGGATGTCTCAGACATTCCAATTGAAGCTCCTCTAATTTGGTAGCCGTCTGTTGTGCAGTGTGCGGTCTAGCGTTCTAACGCGCGTTTGTTGATTTACTTCACTCAATTCGTGAGGTACCCACCTTTCAAGCTTTTTCACCTTCCCAATTTGCTTCAAGTGGATTAAAAAAGTTTCAATCCTAACACCGCAGCCGTGGTTTGCGATGGATCCGCTTCCACAATAGCCTTCAATTCTTCATTATCAAATTTGGTCTCCGGCCGTCCACTGGGCTTGTTCTGCAGGTCGAAATTTCCAGAACGAAAACGTTGGAACCAAAAAACGCACTGTGTTTTCTTTTGCGGCACCGTCGCCATACACATCATTGATCCTTCGAACCGTTTCTGCAGCACTGGTGCCACGGTGGAACTCGTACTCGTAAATAACGCGATATATCAAGTTTTCCATTTTGTAAACTAAGTGACGCAAAGAAAAAAAACAATTAAGGAAAAAACAAATGAATTATATTTTCGAAACACAAATACATGATTAAATAGCTGGATAAATTTGAATTTGGAATTCCTAACCAAAGAGAAGATATTTGAGATCAAAGTTGCCAGTACGGCAAAACGCCAATTTCATATGTAAGGACCTAATATATCAATGTTCTCACTGAGCTTTTACAACCAAGGGCATACGTAAATACCAACAATAATTATTATAATATTTTGATGATTTGTATAGCGCCGTTTTTGTGAAAAATCACCTCAACAGGTTAGTACACTTACAATCTCTGAGTATTTAAGCTTTTTTTTTTAATAATAGCAATCGTTTTTGTTTTAGCGTTGTTAAGCGCCCTGGATGTAATATTTTCTTTTAAAATGCGCTGTAAAAATTAGCGCCTACGATGGTGGTTATCTACCAATAATTCTGTGTACAGTAGACTCGCGTCGAAAAAATTATCTTAATTAATAAATCAATACCAACATTTCCTCTGAAATCATAAGATTTAAATACATACCTACTTAATTATAGTCTTAAAAACGTCACCATCTCAATGATAATCCTTTTTTTAATTTCTTCAGGCAGGTAGGTACCTAAATATTGAAAAAGTACGAATAAGACAGTCCAAATAAACACAACGATTTCGCGTTTGAAAAATAATCTTTGCTGAACCATTTTTTTTTTATTTTTTATTTTTATTTGATTCACCTGATTTATACATGTGTGTTACATATTTGACTAATGTGGGCCTCACTGGGTGCTTTACCCGTGCTGAGGACCCCATTTTACAGTTTGATATGATTTTTTTTTTTTAAATTTAAGATACATATAAAATAAAAACTAAAGAAAAAAGAAACTCAATAATAACATATGAGAATTAAAAGAAAGTAAAATAGAGCAAAATAAAATAGAGTAAAATAACACTAAAATAAAACAATAAAATAAAACTATATAAATAGGATAGATACATATAAACTGATAGTGAAAGTAAAAGGGTTTTATATATTAGTGAGTATTGCAATGGTGTTTATGTCTATGTGTTTTTATTTTTTATGTTGTGATTTTTTTGTAAAGTTGCCTTTTTTGTTCTTTAATCCATCTTTTAATTTTGAGTGTGAAAAGTTTTTTGTTTTCTTCTTTTTTTAAATCGAGTGAAAGATGGTTGAATGCTTTTATTGCCTGGTATTTGTGATGTCTTTGTCCAAAGCTTGTATTTATCGTCGGTGTTTTTAAGTTTTGTATGTATGCTTGTCTAACTGGTCTATTAATGGTTTGTGTTTGTTGGAGTTTGTGTTTTTGGTCAAAGATATAGTTAAGAAGTGTTTTTATGTATAATTGTCGTATATCAAGTCCGTCGAACATGTTGAATATTTGGTCTGTGTCGGTCATTCTGTGTTTTTTTAGTATAACCTTTAAGATGGTTCAACGGCCACAATCTTGAACCGGAAACGGAAAGTACAAACAAATTTAAAGATAGACGAAATGCAAAAACGGTCGAGTTTAAACAGGCCGAGTTGGCAATAAGAAGTGCATAATATATAAAATATCCGAGAGCAAAAACCCTATTCGAAATGAAGTGTTGTTGGAAAGAAAATTGATAAAACTTCTCTACATAATAATATGTGTATATGCATGTACATAATATAATAATATACAAAGCAGGAAGTTATACAAACCGTTAACTATAAATATAATAAATTGACGACCTTGGTAGCATTGTGGTAGGCGCATCGAACTTGCTGATAAAAATTAATGAACGTAGATTGTTTTATTAATTTAATACATTATTGGCGCTGTAATAATATTGTCGGAGTGTCCTCCGTTAGTCGGTTTATGGACGTTTCACACGTGTCAGAATATGCTAAAAATCTCAAGTGTTCATTATTTTACTATTATTTTATTTTATTTTTTATTTTATTTTTATTTTGCAGAAACAAACAGTACATTATTGCATAATGGAAAATATTTACAAAGTTATAGAATTAATACAATAATTGGTACCAATGACATGTCGCTGTTATATACTTATATTTTTGTGTGATAAATAATACATTATACCTAAATTAAGTTAGTAACTTATTGAAGGAGAGGGGTGTGTGAGAGTGTTTGTATGTGTGTAAGTGCGCGTGTGAGGGTGTGGATGTGGGTTTTATGTGTGCGAATTCAGTGTGCTAAAATGTTTTTCTTAAATAGAGGGAGGGAATCAAAAAATATATCGGTATTTGTGGTTTTTTTAATTGAGTTGAAACTTTGAAGTATGCGGGAAATGGGGGAGTTGGCTGCAGCGTTCGTATTATTACTGGTTGTGTAAAAAAGGTTGGTGTGGCGAGTTCTTTTAGATGGGATGTTAAAATTTATTTGGGATAGAAGTTCTGGGCAGTCTATTTCGTTATGTATAATTTTATGGAGAAATGTCATGTCGGCTACCATTCGCCTGGATTTCAGCGATTGGAGAGTGCAGATGTAATTATTGTTGTATTTATAACCGAGATAATTTATTTTGTATGCGCTCTATGTTATTGACGTATTGGGTGTATTTGGGATTCCAGACATGCGATGCAAATTCCAGTGTACTTCTGACTAGTGAGGAGTAAAACATTACTAGAGTATGTGGATTTCTAAATGATTTACTCAGACGTAGTATAAAACCCAACATTTTGTAAGATCTATCAGTGATTGAATCAATGTGCATTTTAAATATAAGTTTACTGTCTAAATAGACTCCAAGGTCCTTACATTCATTTTTTGAGATCACGGGTTCATCGCAGAGTGAATATAAAAATATAATATAATTATATTATAATATAATTATAATTTTTTTGTGCATTTCAGATCCATGTAAATCCTATTACATCAATCACAAGACATAAACATAATTTAAATTTTTCTTTTTTTTACAATAATCGATATTCTAGAGTTCTTGCCTAAAATGATTCTTGAAATCTTCAAGGCCAATGTTGAAAGTGTCAAGAGACCTAGAGATATCATTTAGCAGCTCACTATACCTCTTGTCATGCTATGGGCCAGAACGACCGTTCTGCCATGTGGATTACTGCGCAAATCGTGGCGACGACCCTGGCGGTATTTGTTCGGTACGAACAATTTATAGCATTCCAAGAGGTATGGGCTGTCAATGTAATAGTTTATGATTTTAAAAGCTGTTACTGTAAGTGTCCCATTCCCTCTAGATTGGAGACTTTCGTAGCGCGTTTCGGAGAGCAAATCTATGTGAAGCAAATCATCACGATGCGTTCTCATATAAAGATATCTTAGATTTTTTATTAACTTGTTTGGTGGTTTGGGGACCAGACAACAGAAGCGTATTCTAATTTTGATCGTATAATGCAGTTGAACATCGATGTCATTGCTTCGGTCTTGGGAATTTTTTTACTTATTCTTATCACAAATCCAAGAAGTTTATAACAAGATGATGCCAACTCCACTACATGATCTGAAAATGTAAGTTTGGGATCAAATTTATATATTACAATTTATAGTATATTGTAATTTACGTTGCTAATTATATTATTGTGTAACAGTAACAAGTTATCGTGTCCCAGATATTATGCTATTCGAACATGATATAATGTGCGCATAACTCTTCCAATTTATAGTAAATGTTGTTATGCGGTATCAAATTTAAACTGGTTTATTTTGACGGGCGGAGAATTTGACAGCGTTCTGATGACCGACTTTTTCCGACGTAATATGATTAAATTTAAACTTACTTTCGAACGCATTTGTATAACTTTCCGTGATAATGTAACTGTATACACGTATTGCACCTACTTACGTCTTCCTCGTCACCTATTATCGCTGTATTATTTTATCTATGTTATATAAAAATCTCGTGTCACGGTGTTTGTGGTCGCACTCCTCCGAAATGGCTTGACCGATTTTTATGAAAGTTTTTTTGTATATTTGGTAGACATGAGAATAGGTCGTAAAGTATATTTCATACTGCTAGGACAGGGGTCGGCAATCTTTTGAGTCGGAAGAGCCAAAAATTACAATTTACAGAATTTCAAAGTTTTTAAAGAGCCACTAAAAGTTTTCTTGCCAACAATAAATTGTACTTGCACAAAGCAAAACCTTTTAACACCTTTAATTACCTTATTACGTTACCTACCTTTACTTCGGTTTATTTATTATTATTTTTTTTTTTTTATTATTATAGCGACTATATAAAAAAATTTACATACAAAATATAATGGTGAAATTAAGAGTAAAATATTGTATTTCTTAGTCCTCCTCACTAGGGGGTCCTGTGCCGAGGCGGACTTAAGTTATTTAAATATAGTTCATTTGTCTTCTATGTCGTTTTTAGCGTCTTCGCTAGGGTTTTCTCATTGACCTCTTTAAGCCATATTTTTATTCTTGATTTGTATTCAATTGGATTTTTTATTAGTTTTATGTCTTGGGGAAGGATGTTATGAAGTTTTGTTGCAAAGTATGTATAGTTTCTTTGTCCAAATGTGGTTTTATAACTTGGAATTTTTTTTATATCATTTTTATTCGATCTAGTGTTATGCATACACGGTCTAGTAGAGGATTCATTATTTTTGAAGAGCTTCAATAATATATTTTTGGCATATATTTGCTGTACATTTGGTACGTCAAAGTTATTGAAAATTTCAATTGAAGGCGTCCTAATTGGTACTTTCAATATGGTCTTTATGATTCCTTTTTGAATCGTATTCAGGTTGTGTAGGTACGTATGTGTAGCAGATCCCCATCCTATGATTCCATATTCAATTCGAGAATGACATAACGCGTAGTAGACCTTTTTCATATCCTTTTTGCTTAACACATTTCTTAAATTTAAAAAAAATATAAGGCTAGTGAGTTTTTCCGTAATACCTTTGATGTGTAGGTCCCATCTAAGATTTTCGTCAATTATTACTCCGAGATATTTAATGTTTTGTGTTTTTTCCATAACAGGGCAATAACATTGTGTATTATTTCCATGGCATTCATGTAATTTTAGTTCTAGTGATTTTATTGGTTGGCCCCTTGAGTTCATTGAAAATGTTATATATTTTGTTTTGCTTATATTAAGGGTAAGCGAGTTGATTTTAAGCCAATTTTGAAGTGCACTAAGCCCTTTTTCAGCCTCCTTAAATGTATCCGTCCAATTTTCTTCTTGAAATAATAAAACAGTATCATCAGCAAAACTGATTATGTTTCCTTTAATGGTAAGGTTAGTTAAATCGTTGATGTAGATAATGAACAGAATCGGTCCCAGTACACTTCCTTGAGGGACGCCATAGTTTAAAGATAGAAGTTTGCTCTATTATATATTATATATGCACATAGATACATATCTTTGAGAAGATAAATCGCTTCTAACTCTTCTACTTGAAAAATAAACTATACGTCACTAGTGAAGACGCCAAACTGTCTTGCGTCGAAAGCGAATTTAAACCTACATAGAAACACCCGACGAAGGCATCATTCGAGAGCTTCCGACGGACTGACGACATTTTAGACGCGTGTCACGCGGGAGGGGTGCAGTGAAAAGCGAGTACAAGTGGCTGAGAGATAGTAATGGTGAATAATCCATTCAGAACGATTTTTAAATGTTTTTTTGGATAAAATATATAATATTTGCGTATGGAACTAAAGAGCCGCAGCTGTACATCCAAAGAGCCTCTTCTGGCTCGCGAGCCGCAGGTTGCCGACCCCTGCGCTAGGGGATTAAGGTGTCCCTATCCAGAATTATTTTTCTATTTCTAGTAAAAAATACGTACAGCACCAAATTTTCAACATTCTACCCCCACCCTCCCATTTTTTAATCGCGAATTTAGTATTTTTGTATGAACAAATTTAACCGTCGTTCGTATTTCAAACAGAACGAAATTATTTATTAATTTCTTATTAGATTGGTATTCGCAATGACAATCAATAAGTCGCATGGCCAAACGATGTCCATTTGCGGCTTAGATTTGGGCACACTATTTTTTTCACATGGGCAACCGGCAAACCATCGAGATTATTTGTGTTGGCTAAAGACGGACTGACAAAAAATATCGTACACTCAATTGCTCTTCGAAATTGATATTGATTTTCTTTATTTCATTTTCCTATTTTAGGTTAAAAAATATATTACTTTTTTCACTTGACATTTAACTTTTAAGAGATCAATCAATGAATGTGTCGTTACTTTATTGAAATACATTGAATTGCGAAAATGGGTGGTTGGTGTTTTTTTTTGTTTTATCGGCGGTCGTCATCTACAGCGCTCCATTCCTCTTTCTGTCATATATCTCATCCCCACACACTTACAATACTCGTAATTTCGCTATTTTCTATTTTACAACCAAAATATTAGCATGAAATAATTTATATGGCAGAACAACGTTAACCGGGTCAGCTAGTTTATCTATGTTATTTGACTTTTTTTTAACTGGTGCATACCCATGTAACCGCTCTTTAGATATTAACTTTAACAGTAATTATGATAATAATAATTAATTAATTAAACCACGTAATGATCGTACGATAAATGTGGAAATTCGCCAAGTATGCTAGGCTGACGTGACGTAAGCGAAATGGGTAAGATTAAGAAAGGGACGCTCAAATGGTTTGGGCGTGTAGAGCGAATAAACGAAGAAAGGAGTGTAAGAATAATATATGATCCAAATGTGAATGGTAGAAGCAGTCGGGGACGCCGTGGAAGGGATGGTACGATCAAATGAATCGGAGTCTTCTTGAGTCGGGCCATGTGAAGAGTCAGAATAATAGAAGAGAATGTATGAGACGATGTTGGCATGTGAATGAGGCAAGGAGAGTGTTCCATGGCCGTTTGCTAGGCGGTCCCTCTACGCCTACCCATGTGTGATGGTTAGTTAGTTAAATTATTCATCAATTACTAGCAGAACCGGCCACACGTTGCTGTGGCTAACGAAACACAACGCCATTACCCAACGTTTATAAAATCCACACCATCCGCTTGCCAGCTGCCCGCTGCCCGCTGCCTGAATTGAATATTTGAATTGTATTTGAAAAGGGAAAATCAAATACCTACTTACTCTAGGACATCTATTTTCCAATTTCTTCCGTAGAACGAATTTCAAAAGTGACTATAGTACGGCCGCCAGCCGTTTTAAATCGCACAAAAATATGTTTTCTTTGTATTTCTCGGCTTTTATCTAATATAATTTACATGTATTATACATATAAACATTCCTCTTCAATCACTCTATCTATTGGTGAAAACCGTACGAAAATCCGTTGCGTAGTTTAAAAGATAAACGCGCAAATACATTTTGAGCGACTTCATTTTATACTATGTAATGATGATGATGCAATTTTTTGTGTTTCATAATTTCTTTTTTTTTTATTTTAGTTGTCGGAACATTAGTAATATAATATTTTGAAAAATATTCCTTTATGCCAAAAAAAAATTTTATCTGCTTTAAAAAAAAACTGATTTGCCGACATTTTTATTTTGTGTTTTTCAAG
The DNA here is from genome assembly GCA_917880885.1 of Limnephilus marmoratus. NCBI lineage: Eukaryota > Metazoa > Arthropoda > Insecta > Trichoptera > Limnephilidae > Limnephilus > Limnephilus marmoratus. The sequence goes on from OU862926.1 coordinate 35,432,056, forward strand.
GTCAGCCCATAATCAGTAGCGTAACTATTGGCTGGGTAACCCGCGTCATGGTCTTAATTGTTTTTTTTGTGAATCATCGCTCTTTGAATGTATCCTAAATTAGTGAGTAATTTTATTGATTGAAGTTTTATTGGTACCGTACAAATAATCCATCATTTAACTCTTAATTTGTTCAATTTTCGGAACAACTCGTACAGGTCTCACAGAAATCGTTCTTTCTCCCTTACTATCGTGGTTAGAAATGATCTTAACCGTTTTAGAAAGAGAAAACACCTCTATTTATATTCACACCCAAAAGTTAACTGCAAAATAATTTTAAATGTACACCTTTATGAACCCAAAGTTTCCGACCGCAATTTAAAAAAAAAAATGAAGTGTTTATTACAAAGCCGAAATATTTTGGCCTTTCGACAAGACAGGCCCGAGTGGTTAATTAAAATATTTTGAAGTGAAAACTTCTTTAGCACCGTTGTGATTTGAAACTCAACGAAACGAAAAATAGCGACAGTAAAAAGAGACAAAATACATCTGTTAGATGTCATCTGTTGAATTTAGCCTGCGAAAGAATGTGGTGGTATAATCGGTCTCCTCTTGTGCGGTGCTTTAGTTTTCTGACGGTTTCACTTATATCGCGTGTGACTTGCACACTGCTTTTTTTATTTTTTGTTAATTTATTGTATTCACCCGACTTTCTTTTCATTGAACATTTGATCACGTAAGATTTTTTTCTTAACTTAAATTCTCCTGCCAACAAATATAGTTTTGCATTGCTAACACATAATTGATAATAAAAGAATTGATATTTATTGTCACATAATCGACAATCCTCGTGATTTGACTGACAGAAAATTAAAATGTAATTTCCAAAGAAACTCAAGTATCTACTAACCTACAAATTTCATCTTGATTTCGATTACCTTCATATACATTTTTTAGATTAAATAAAAACAAAACCTGGCTGTGACACACCCCAGCTGACCACATTTGAAAATATCCTACTATCATCACAATAAGAACAAATGTTGTTTGTGTCGAGATGAAGAACTTAACCAACTGAGGAATTAAACTCACGACGATGCCTGAGCAGTAACACTGCCGTGTTTTCTTTAACTTATTACTTTTAATTGAATTATTTCTTTATCTGAACCTATTTAATTTGAACGTTTTGCATTTCGTCTATGTGTAAATTTGTTTGAACGTTCCGTTTCAATGTGATGGCCGTTTCAATAACGATTCAGTAATATTTTTTTTAAGTACTTTTTTAAGTTTCCCGAAGATACTTTGAAAATAGAATGAATTGTCATTATTGAGATAGTGACGTTTCTTTGAGCAAATTGTATAATTCCTTACCTGAATTAAACAAAAAATCTTGTGCAAATGGTTGTTGAAGTGAACTTTCTTTAGCACCTTTGTATTTTGAAACTCGATGAAACGGCATTTCAAAATGGTTTCAAACGGTTGTGATTTGAAATTCGATGAAACAGAAGCGAGCGACACTAAAAGGTGACAAACACATATATCTATAGGATTTATCTTGCGAGAGAATAAAACCTTACCTACGTACAGTACCTACGAAGCGTCGCGCTCTGTCAAGCTGCGTTGCTTTGGCCATTTTGGTTGAGCTCACTTTTCAAGGCTCCTTTTGGTTGAGATTGTGTGGGTGAAGGTTTCACTTATACCGCGTGTGATCTGCACTAGATTTTTTTTTCAGAGGGTAGTAATTTAAGTACAATGATTTCAGAGTGAATTTTGGTTTTGATTTATGAAATAAGAGAAAATTAGACACACTTCCTTTTTTGGCGCGAGATCTACTGTTCACAGAACTGTAAGTATTTATATATTCCCTTTCTAGGTTTTGTATTTTGTTAAGGGCTTGGGCTTGCGTTGCAATGTTCAAACCTTTCCCTGGGGCCTGTGAATTTGTCGCTACGCCCCTGTAAAAAACTTATTGATTATGACTAAACTACTAGAATTGCATGTCAGAGAGTCACTAACTATTATTCAGTATTGACATTGATTATTCCTCAAACTACTCACTGCCAGTCTCTTTGTACTCATTCGCGTAATGATTCAATTTTCTTTTCAATTTAAATTTATTACAGCTACTTATCATCATCATCAGCCATTATTTAATTTATTCAAATATGAATAGCAGAACTAGAATTGCGAGGTCACGAGTAGGCAGTAAGTAGTCTCTAAGAACTTAATGCTCCTAAATTTTTAGCTTCATTAGTTGGCATCTTAATGCATTTTTATGAATCCAACCTAGATTTTATAATGCGATTAATTTGCAATGACCTCGTTCTGAAAATTTTCAGTTTAAATTCGTTTGTCATTTCGTTTTTCTATTTACACTAGCTCCACACAAGAGGCCTTAGGAAAATACTTGCCTTCAAGTTCTGTTATGATTTGATTTATATGTACAATCTGGCTTCTTATGGTTACCAATGTATTGATATTTTATGTTTTATGTAAATTTTAGTTTTATATACTTAATCTTTTGTTTTATAAAATTTTTGATCTCATACTGCTTTATTATAAATTTATTATTTAATTTTTTTATTATGCTGTTAATCAGAGGTAAAGTCACAAGGAGGAAATCCATAATTGGTTTTATTTTGGCTATACAAACATGTACAAACTGGAAAAATGTAAACTGTCGATTTCCCGAAAAAAAAAATAAAAAAAAAAAATAAAAAAATATTTGGGGATTCTGTGTGGAGTGTCTTTTGATGGTAGGGAAAAAGGTAAAGGTACGACTCCAGATACTAATATCTACAGCCTGTATGTTGAACTAATATCTACGAACTTCAGAATGTTGACTAATATCTATAGAGCGTAGGTTGAACTAATATCTACAGAGCGTAGGTTGGATTAATCAGCTAAATGTGTCTAATAGTCCGATATTAGGGATTTTTACACACATACTTACGTAAATTAAGTTTTTTAAACTGCATACGCAATATTACGTTATTCCAATATGCTATACATAATTGCAAATCCAACCTCTGCCAGTGCTGTAGATATTCGCCAACACTTTGGTTCTCATAGATATTCGTCAACAGTTTGAGCTGTAGATATTCGTCAACACTTTCCTTCTCATAGATATTAGTTCGATTTTTTCAGTTTTTGGAATTCCTGTAGATATTAGTAGACGCCTCCAAAGGTACGAGGGGTGGGTAAAAATCTGGGGTCAGTGTGTCTATGGTGACGGAATCCATCCCTATCATTGCGATGCAAGGCGGTGTTCCGAAAGAGTCCTGCTGGGGATGTCAAAAGGTATCCCTCAACCAGTCTCTCCCGATCCGGCCAGCCACGCGGCTAGTGGGCAGATGGATCCTCCGTCTAGACCCGGACAAACCTCACCCGATGAGCCCGGTTAAGACACCAAACGTTGCGAACCACTTGGGATGACTTTTGGCGGAGGTGTTGGTTATCTAATAAATGGTTCTCGTGGCGGCGGTACCCATATCCGCCTTCCGATCTATTTTATTTGTTATTTTTGCAATTTTGCTTCAGTCCGGGGGTGGAGAACTCAATGCAAAATTATGTGTGACCAAATGTTTACATATTTATAGTAGGACCAGTGGGACTATAGCGTCTCCAAATTAATCATCCATTTACAGTTAAGATTTCTTATTTTTATACCAGCTGAAGCCCCGGTGTCGCCCTGGATTTACACAGAGTTTTTCGAAATCAGATGTAGACAGTAATTTTCCTTTTAATATGAACTTCAAATTTGTAAAATTTCGTTAAGAAATATCAAAATGCGATAAATAAATATCACAGTAGAAGACTTAAAATATAATTTTATATTAAATTTTCTAAAAATACACACATTAGAAGACAGACGTAAAATAAAGTAAAATAAACTTAACTTTCTTTTTCAACAAACTACCGTTATTTATTAAAAATTAATAGATTTCTTAGTTTTAACCACGTTTATTGTTTATAATATGTATCTCTAGTTAGAAGCCTAATGGAATATAACTCGGTAGTTTGGTCTCCATCTTACAAAATTCACATTAATAACATTGAGCGAATACAAAAATAATTGATGCGTTTTATAAATTTTAAATTAAATATCCCGTTAGAAGACTTAAAATATAATTTATTATTAAATATTCTAAAAATACACACACTAGAAGACAGACGTAAAATAAAGGACTTTACTTTCTTTTTCAACATACTACACTTCTAAGTTTAACTGTTGCGAACTCCTACAGCTCATAAACTTACGAATACCCACAGTAACAACACGACAAAATACACTATTCTACTGCAGCATTCATAAGCGGAACTAGATTGTCCACTCTCCGATACAACGATTTCACACTATGGGAAATCAGTACTAAAGTGATGTTGATAAATTTAATGTCAATTTGGCGGGTTTAGTGGACCTTGTAAAAAATATATTCCACTATTTCTAAACATATCTGTATTTATGTGTTTTTTTTTGTATTTTTAGGACTTTTGTGCATTTTTTTTCCAATTTTATTTTTATTATTTCTTTATCTGTTTCAAAATTATCAATTATGAATTAATTGTACTACCAAACGTGTAAAAGCCCTCTGGGCGTTAAATAAATAAATAAATAAAATAATAATGGGGCAATTTATATAGTGCCGTTTTGGTGAAAAATTATTTCAAAGTAAAGATTTGTATAAAAATCAGAGCCACGCCCCCTGCCACAGACACACTTCTTTAAATAAATAGATTTTTAACATTTGGGAATATAAGTGTCCAAAAAAGTAGCTGGGTGATTCCAGTATCGCGGGTGCAACATTTAGACGCATATAAAGCTTCCTAATAATAAAACAAAAAACATTTTTAATGAAATTATTATTGGAAGAGCTACATTTTAACATGTTTACTTTTTATTGGTTTATAAGAATTTAATTGAAATATCAAAATAGTCAGGAGGGAGGTTCAAAGTGCGATCGCGGGTGCAACCAATTTGGCCCACCCTTTCCAGATCATAAGACAAAAACACAAAAGTCTGTTAATTGTGATACATTTATTATGTTATGCCTTGATATTTCGTAAGGCGTTAAACTAATCTACTAAAAAAATAAACAAATATATAGAAAACAAAAACAACCAATGAATTATTAGCTTTTTAAACAATCGCGGGTGCAACATCAAATTATCGCGGGTGCAACTCGTCTAGTTTAAGTGTATATAAACTTCAATAAACCCTGATAGAGGACCGAAATAACAAATCCAACAATGCGTATTACTAATCAGTACACTTCTTTGTCATTTATGTGAATTATTTCTTTTCGGTTACGTCCAAATTTGCCGAAAATTCTATGAACATATTACATCCATCAATCCTTTTCAAAAACAAAAATTTGTTTTTTTCTTATTTTCTAGAATTTCTTTTTATATTTTGTAATTTGTAAGAGGTTCCAGATTGTTATCATCCCAATCACTTTCTGTTTCAGTTGTGGTTTTCGGAGATTTCAAAACCAATGTGAATTGGAGACGAGACACTGAGGTTCGCGCCACGGAAATGGTATCGCCGTCTTCAGATTGAAAGAAATGTTTTGATTGAATGCCTGATTTATTTTTCAGCCCTTCCTATTTATCATCCAACGTGATCATCTTTTTTTTAACTGCTTTTTTTTAATAAAAAGAAGATTTTTCAGAGAGACTGCCTGCCAAATCATAGAATTTCTATAAAAAAGCTGAAAATAATATAAACACACCTATTAAATATAAATCACTAGTAATACACAGCATATATTAATATTGAAGGCATAAAAAACAATAAAATATATGATAAATCACACAATAAGGGTAGTTGTCAAAGAGTTGCACCCGCGATTCTAACAACACAATCGCGGGTGCAACCGATTTGAGTCAACGTTTATTTAAATTCAGCTAACATTATACTCTTAAAAACGTTTAATTCAAGTTTGCCTTTAATTTCTTCTTACTTTGTCAAAGTTTCAAAACTTTGGCACTTTATTTCTGTGAAAAACACAAACTTTTATATCTTTTGTATCGCGGGTGCAACAAGCAAAGAGTGACTTCTTGTAGTCAACGATGCTTAAAAAATAACAACAAGTAGGTACTTACATCTTTCGGCACATAAGAATAAATTAATATTGTCACTACACGTTTAGCAGTAAAATATAACTTCAAACCATCGGTAACAGCTGTTTCGCGCCAGTGTTGCACGGTGTGATTTTACAGTTTATATACCGATTCTTCGAATGATAATGTTTCCAAGCGCGCCAAAAATTTCAACATGAAGTAAAATCAAATATTTTTTTTTATTATTAAATATTGACCTTCTTCTTTGAACTGATATCAAAAAAAGTAACAAATACTGCGATTTAAAAATTACTGTCGAGAATCGTCTATAGCGGAATCGCCCAGCTGTAACAATGCTGAACATCTGTTATGCAATGTGGTATCTTAAACAATTCGTGTAATGCTACATACACACGGAAACGCCAACAACACGCTTCTATGAGATTATCATCTCTTAATCGCCTATAAACAACCCTTCGTAGCATGCTATGCTGTGTTAGAACATCTGTTTTGCCGTGTGGTATCTTGAAAAATTCATGGTGACCACTGCGTACACGCGAATACGCCCACAGCACACTTCTATGAGTTTATCATCTCTTAATCACCTATAAACAACTCTTCGTAGCATGCTGTGCTGTGCTAGAACATCTGTTCTGCCATAAGGTATCTTGAACAATTCATGGTGACGACTGCGTACACGCGAATACGCCCACAGCACACTTCTATGAGTTTATCATCTCTTCATCGCCTATAAACAACTCTTCGTAGCATGCTGTGCTAGAACATCTGTTCTGCCGTGTGGTATCTTGAACAATTCATGGCGACGACTGCGTACACGCGAATACGCCCACAGCACACTTTTATGAGTATATCATCTATCCATCGCCTGTAAATATCTTTTCTTTGCTTGCTGTGCTGTGCTAGAACATCTGTTCTGCCGTGTGGTATCTTGAGCAATTCATGGTGACGACTGCATACACGCAAATATCCCCTCAGCACACTTCTATGACTTTACTATCATCGCTTATTCGCCTATAAATAACTCTTCGCTGATGCCTTTGTTTTGATCATTTTAATAATCATAAGAGTTTCGTCGGGTCTGCAATAACTCAATTCGCGCATGACGTCACTTTACCCGGCGCCATTTGCCACCATCAGTCGCCTATGCCGCCGTTATCATATATAGTACAGACCTAGAAGCCAGAAGTGACCGAATTCAGGTCAACTCGTTCAGGAGAGGTCAATTTGCATGGGCAGATTTTGCACACAAAGAGCTGTTTTGCTATCATACCGGTCAATGTAATGTATGCGGGATGCGGCTGGGCAGGGATGTAAAATGTTTTTAAACTGAGGGCCGCAAATATTATACAATAAGTTGAAATTGTTTGTTTTTCTTATACGGCACGAACTGTCAAACTGTGAAGAAATTTTTTCTAACTAAGAAAACCTTAACATTGGCACCAACAAAATACTATCCAAAGAAGCGAAGCTAGCCGTTCATAGTGTAGTACTGGTATCTACCCTGATGTATGGCAGTGAGGCATGGAACTGGCAGAGGAAGGATGAAAGCAATCTGAATGCTGTCATGGGGTTTGAAAAAGAGAGTTCGAAAACAGTGTGCAATATAGTTGTGAATGATGAATACTTGGAGCAGGTGGATGAGTTTGTTTATTTGGGAAGTATGTTTAAGACAGATGGGAAGGCTGATAGAGATATTGAAAGAAGGGTGAATGCAGGTAACTATTAATGGAGGACTGAACGCCTTTGGCACTAACAAAAAACTGTCCAAAGAAGCGAAGCTAGCCGTTCATAGTGTAGTACTGGTATCTACCCTGATGTATGGCAGTGAGGCATGGAACTGGCAGAGGAAGGACGAAAGTAGACTGATTGGTATGTGGTAAAACCATGTATGATCGTGTGAGAAACGTGAAGATCCGCAAAGAATGCTGTAAGCGTAATGAGTAAGATCAAGAAAGGAACGCGCCGATCGTTTGGGCATGTAGAGCGAATGAACGTGGAATGGAGTGTAAGGAGAATATATGACGCAAATGTGAATGTTAGAAGAAGTCGGGGACGCCCGAGAAAGACATTGCACGACCAAGTGAATCAGATACTTGAGTCGGGCCATGTCAAGAGTCAGAATAATAGAAGAGCGTGTATGATGTATGAATGTGAACGAGGCAAGAAGTGTGTGCCAAGACCGAGTTGTTTGGCGGTCCGTCCTCTCTGCTTTCCCCTGCGGGGAAACAGCGTGATGGTTAGTTAGATAGTTAATATTTATTGCGGGGAAAATAGATTCCGAAGAACCCCACATAATAGTGTGTACTGTCTCAATTTGTGCCTCAGTAAATTGATTCAACCGGTAATAAATCAATTTCGACACCTTTAAAATTGAAATTTAAAATCGTATAAGTAGTCTCAAAGTGGTTTAACGACAGTTTGAAAATGGTCTTGTAAGCCGAAACAACTGTGACAAAAATTAAACCTAAAATTCTTGCAGAACTTAGTAATTAAAATAATTTTTTATTGAATATATCATTTGTATTGGTATTTTTGGGTTGAATACTACATTTTTATTAGTATTTTTGGGTTCAATACGACATTTTTATTAGTATTTTTGGGTTGAATACAACATTTTTATTAGTATTTTTGGGTTGAATATCACATTCCTATTGAGGCTTTTAGATTTTTACGACCAAAAGTGTTATAGTGATTTTTTTTTTGGGTATTGTGCCGTGTTGCGCTACCTCCTTTATATCTCCTCGTGGGCCACATCTGCGCTGATGATGGACACTACAACGCTGTCCGAAACGTCGACTAAAGAAGGTGGTAGCACAACACATTACTTCAGAAATAAATCTCTTTTATTTCGTATTGGTGAATTGATGAATTTTATATCTATTAGTAGGTATTTTTGAAATGAATATATTTTTTTATTATTCGTCAGTACGTGTTTTTTTGTAGAATATGGCATTTGTATTAATAGTTTTGGAAAGAATATAACATTTTCATTAGTTTTTTTTGGTTTTAATATGACATTTTTGTATTAGTCACAATTGTAGGCCATAGATTGATCGGCCCTGGTTGATAGGCTAAAGTGCTGGCTTTACAATATATGTTCTGATCAGCTTTTGTATTCGACGAGAAGATTGAAGATACAGCATGAATGGGAGCTGATGTGATTTTTGATTGAATCATTGCGAAAATTCAATGAATGAAAATATTCTAGCGTAGGTCATTAATGGATAAAGTGCCTACCAGCCTCGGAATCAGGTATACAGGATGTTGCATCCTCAAGTATATTATGTCACTGGATTTTCTTTCTGTTTTTACGACCTTCTTTTCATATTTATGTTTTTATGGTTCTACGATTTACTGAATCAAAACAGATATTTTGACGACCATGACTCAAGATCGTTTATGATTCTTGTGCATTATGCACATTTAAAAATATGTTTAATATGTTTTTGTTTTGAAAATTTGATCGCTTAGAAGTATTGTAGATGCTTCAATTAAATACTGAGTGTAGAACATATCTTGGCCCTTAAAAATATCGGTCATTTTTTTAAAAGGTCTTTTAATAAGCCTATAAAAAAATAAAGTATACGGTCTAAAAAACACACTTTCAAGTCCAAACTCTCCTAGTTATAAACCCCTTTTCGGTTATGGTTTTATTGTATAATATAGCAAATTCAGTTTATTTTATAATGATCGCAAAAAAAGTTGATATTTTTATAAAATAAAATATGCATTTTCGCGTTGTTATTTTACAATACGGCCGCTAGTCGACGAATTCGGTTTTTCAAAGTGAACCCTATGGCGTCCACCGAAGAACATTGTATATATATATACATTACGCGTGTTCTAGGTAGGTACTTACTTGCGGGGACTTTTTTCAATTAAAAATCAAAACATGATATTGAATGAATTTATTTGTAGTGAAAATTATTTTATGCTCAACAGCATAATGGCGTCGTTTTGGTGAAATATTACAACAAAGTACCTACTTAGTACTTACACTTGCAAAATGAAATACAATACAACTACAATAGTGAGCTCCGGCATAATGAAATTTTGCACTGCTAAACCGTACAACCGATTGTTATTGTTATTGTTAATGGACTATTTGTGCGTAAATAAATTAATTATATACAGCGGGTACCCGGCATGCGTTGCGAGGCCACTTTAACTTCGGGGTCAACTAAACCGTAATGGTTCCCTACCAAGTCCCGGGAAACAACATTATAAAATTATGCACTTTATAAAATTATATACAACGGGTACCCGGCATGCGTTGCAAGGCCGCTTTAACCTCGGGGTCAATAAAACTGTAATGTTTCCATCCGAAGTCCTGGGAAACTACATTATAATGCAAGCGCCTGCACTATGTAACATTATATACTACGGGTACCCGGCATGCGTTGCAAGGCCACTTTAACCTCAGGGTCAACTAAACTCTAATGGTTCCATCCCAAGTCCCCGGAAACTACATTATAATGCAAGCGCCTGCACTATATAACATTATATACAACGAGTACCCGGCATGCGTTGCAAGGTCACTGTAACCTAGGGGTCAACTTTACTGTAATGGTTTCATCCCGATTCCCGGGAAATAAAATTTTAATGCAAGCGCCTGCAATTTATAACATAATATACAACGGGTACACGGCATGCGTTGCAAGGTCACTGTAACCTCGGGGTCAACTTAACTGTAATGGTTCCATCCCAATTCCCGGGAAATAACATTTTAAAGCAAGCGCCTGCACTATATAACATTATATACAACGGGTACCCGGTATGCGTTGCAAGGTCACTGTAACCTAGGGGTCAACTTTACTGTAATGGTTTCATCCCGATTCCCGGGAAATAAAATTTTAATGCAAGCGCCTGCAATTTATAACATAATATACAACGGTTACTCGGCATGCGTTGCAAGGTCACTGTAACCTCGGGGTCAACTTAACTGTAATGGTTCCATTCCAATTCCTGGGAAATTACATTTTAATGCAAGCGCTGCACTACATAACATTATATACAACGGGTACCCGGCATGCGTTGCAAGGTCACTGTAACCTCTGGTTTCTTCATATATTTAATTTAACACACACTCTTCCTCGCTTCATCCACGTTCACACGTCAAATCGCGTAGTGTTTAAACCCGTCAGTTGCTTCTGCAACGGGCAAAACCTAGTATATATTAATACACAGTTTGGAGACGCCTCACTTTTTTTGCCGCGCTAAAAACGACCACTCTGCCCTTTACGTTTCAACCACCTTAAGGGTCACTTTCGCTCGAAGCGGATTCAGACAGGGTCGTGTCCCGATTGAGGACCAGATTTCATACAAAAAAGATGATGCAGGATTAACAGCGCACCCAACGGCGAAAACTACAATTAGATCTCTCACCGACGAAGAAATTCGGCCTCAGTTATATTTTCTGCCGACAGGTTCACCCGTTAAAAAATGTCGAATATTTCAGTGCGTCAGAAAAGTTCACCTCCCATACAAAACTGTATTTGCTAGGGATTTATTAATTTTACGGCTTTATTCAAAATAACGTAGAAAAATGGACATTTTAAAGGCTCTTTGCGGGAACGCAGATTACAGCGTAAAAAAATATTTTGACCGAGATGTTTTTCAATAAATTGTAAAAATACAAGTTTTAGAAACTTTTAAAGTTGCGACATGTACCGCATTCCATTCAAAATATTACACTATATTGCATTAAAGATTGAAATTTTTCTGACATTTGCCGAAATCGATCTATCATCGACAATGCATAATTTTCCAGCCAGTTAATATGAACTCGAGGTAGGTACCTACTGGCGTTTAACATATGAAGGATTTACACGTAGAAAATAAACAGTAGTTAATGCAGCATTCATATTATCCGAGGTTTTGAGAAACCAAATCAGGTACTTACGTAGGTACTTAATTCCATTGAAAATCAAATAAGTAGGTAATGCAGCATTGATATTACATTTATAACACGGTAGGTACCTACCGTTCTATCGAATTATTGCAAATTCGCCAAGTATTTATTGAGAAAACACGTAGGTACCTACACAAATATTATTTTTCTCGGTATGTACTAGGTAGGTACCGGCTTATGTGAGGATATTCTTTCCTTTAAATTTTAAATCGAAAATTCATGATATGAAATGAAAAAATCACCCTAGATGGTCACTTTTTGAAATATGTGGGTACACGGAGGTTGCTTCTTGACAACCACTGTTGGTAGGAACGTTATTTTTAAATTAGTCAAGTTTATTTTCACGCAATGGGCGAGTTTTATTTATTCAAAACATCAAAACTTATTATATTTATTATTATTTATTTATACTCATTATTTCAAAACAGAAATAATTACGGAACTTCAATAGAATTTGAACAGAACTTTCACAGAACCCAGCCTAAATATATTTCATATGTTTTTTTACATACGTGCAGGTACCTCTACACAGAATCTAAGTAGGTACCTACCTGCACATAACAACTCTGTATCATCTGATGATATTGCTTATGTATTTTTTTGTAAATGTATAAAATAATTACAGAACTTGAATAGAATTTGAACAGAACTTTCACAGAACGTTTAAATTAATTTGAAAAATTGTAGATTTTTAAATATTGTTTTGAACAACCCAGCCTAAATATATTTAATATTTTTTTTACGTACGTGCAGGTACCTCTAAACATTAGTACCATATAATTTTTATCAAAAATGATAAATTTATATAGCGCTTTTTTGTATATTTAATTTTTATGATAATCATTCAATATTGGATTGGTACCGCCGCCCCGGGAACAATTCATTGGTTTCTATATAAAATAATGAGCTCTGACATCACGAAATTATGCATTGCTAAACTGTTCATCCGATTGCGAGGAAACTTTGGGGACACTGTGTGCGCATCCCTTCGATTCTTTCTGTATAAAATGGTGAGCTCTGGATCTGGCTTCTCTGACTTTGGGGATTTGATTTTTTTTTACATGAATACCGCACAAGAGTCCCAACTGCTCCCGTCTGGAGCCAGTGGGACTATGGCGTCCCCAATTGGGGTATGTTGTGAGGCTGAAGGCAGTGGGGAGGGGAAGGAGTTAGGAAAGAGGAAGGTGGAGAAGTACCTGGCTATTCAGATCTGGTTACCAAACACGGCAAAGCCATTTCAAGTAACGTTTCAATTCTGAATGGTGGTCTTACAACAGGGCGATACTGAGAGTACCTTCCACTCTGATGTGCGCATGCCCTCGATTATTTTTTTTAATATAAAATAGTGAGCTCTGGCGTCATGAAATTATGCATTGCTAAACCGTTCATCCGATTGCGATGAAACATTGGGGATTTGATGTGTGCATGCCCGCAATGGTTTTTGTATGCAATAGTGAGCTCTGACATAATGAAATTACGCGTTGCTAAACCGTTCATCCGATTGCGATAAAACTTTGGGGATTTGATGTATGCATGCCCGCAATGGTTTTTGTATACAATAGTGAGCTCTGGCATCAAGAAATTATGCATTGCTAAACCTTTCATCCGATTGCGATGAAACTTTTGGGATTTGATGTGCGCATCCAGTCGATTCATTCTATAAAAAATAATGAGCTCCGGCATCATGAAATTATGCATTGCTAAACCGTTCGTCGACTACCTGTTCCCTTTGTAGGCGCTCACTCCTCGCTTCATCCGCATTCAGACATCGTTTTTTCTTCATATATTTAATTTAACACACACTCCTCCTCGCTTCATCCACGTTCACACGTCAAATCGCATAGTGTTTTAACCCGTTAGTTGCATCTGCAACGGGCAAAAGCTAGTATATATATTAATGCTCAGTTTTGGGGTAGGTCAGGGAAAAGGTCACTTTTTCCGCTCACGCCATTGGTCGAGAAAACTCACTTTTTCCGCTCACGCCATTGGTCGAAAAAACTCACTTTCGATTTGAGGGGAAAAGCTACCACTTTGCCCCTCGGGTGGGTGAAACCTCACGGGTCACTTTCGGTTGAAGCAAATCGTAATAAGGAAGCTGGGAGAAATTTTTTTTCGACAAAATGAAATATATACAGGGATTTATTCTCCGATACGAATCGGCGGCGAAAACTAGAAGCTCTACTCGAATCACTCGATTATATTTCCCGCCGACAGACGGCGTTTGAAAAAAAAAATTTAGGAAAAAACCCGCTAATTTCACAAAGGAAAATGCTATATAGGACTATTGACATAGGTCAGGATCTCAGATGTCAAATTTTTAGCCTAACAAAACGGAACTCTCGGCGGTTTCGGTCGTTGTTTTTCGGAAAACGACATTACCGCCGAAAAACCGATTCCGGGCTAGATGTTTTTTGAAAATACGATAGCCGGATAGATTCCGCAACTTTTAACACCAATAAAACATATGATTCTCATATAAAATACGTCAGGAGATGCTGACAAAACTCGAAATTTTCCGAAAAAAAATCATCAAAAAACGCGCTCACAGATTCCATCGGAAGTTTAAATATTTGCTGGCCAGTCAAATTAACACGTTTTTCATTCGGGGTAGGTACCTACTTATTTCGGTAGTATTGCAAATATGATGAAAAAAGCTAAGATTGCCGGAATCTAAGGAAATGCGCAGGTACCTACCTGAATGGGTACCTACACAACGAATTAGGTTTTAATGCAATAAATACTAAGGTAAGGTTGTTTCCATGATACAGAATAATTGAACTTTTTTAAAGTTAATTTTCACGTTCTGTGATGGTTCTACTCAAATTCTATTGTTTATCATTACAGACCAGTTACATCACAAAACTGAAATAATTACAGAACTCGAACGGAACTTTATAGAACTGAAAATTTACTAGAAAAATTTAAAGAATTGTCAATTTTTTTTATTAATTATTTTTTTTATTTTTAAGTGTGTTCTATTTGAACATTGTATATATATATACATTTCGCGTGTTCTAGGTAGGTACTTACTTGCGGGGACTTTTTTCATTTAAAAATCAAAACATGATATTGAATGAATTTATTTGTAGTGAAAATTATTTTATGCTCAACAGCATAATGGCGTCGTTTTGGTGAAATATTACAACAAAGTACCTACTTAGTACTTACACTTGCAAAATGAAATACAATACAACTACAATAGTGAGCTCCGGCATAATGAAATTTTGCACTGCTAAACTGCGGTACCCGGCATGCGTTGCGAGGCCACTTTAACTTCGGGGTCAACTAAACCGTAATGGTTCCCTACCAAGTCCCGGGAAACAACATTATAAAATTATGCACTTTATAAAATTATATACAACGGGTACCCGGCATTCGTTGCAAGGCCGCTTTAACCTCGGGGTCAATAAAACTGTAATGTTTCCATCCGAAGTCCTGGGAAACTACATTATAATGCAAGCGCCTGCAATATGTAACATTATATACTACGGGTACCCGGCATGCGTTGCAAGGCCACTTTAACCTCAGGGTCAACTAAACT
Source organism: Limnephilus marmoratus (assembly GCA_917880885.1). Lineage (NCBI taxonomy): Eukaryota > Metazoa > Arthropoda > Insecta > Trichoptera > Limnephilidae > Limnephilus > Limnephilus marmoratus. Next base: position 35,447,571 of record OU862926.1, read on the forward strand.
CTAATGGTTCCATCCCAAGTCCCCGGAAACTACATTATAATGCAAGCGCCTGCACTATATAACATTATATACAACGGGTACCCGGCATGCGTTGCAAGGTCACTGTAACCTAGGGGTCAACTTTACTGTAATGGCTTCATCCCGATTCCCGGGAAATAAAATTTTAATGCAAGTGCCTGCAATTTATAACATAATATACAACGGGTACACGGCATGCGTTGCAAGGTCACTGTAACCTCGGGGTCAACTTTACTGTAATGGTTCCATCCCAATTCCCGGGAAATAACATTTTAAAGCAAGTGCCTGCAATATATAAGATGATATACAACGGTTACTTGGCATGCGTTGCAAGGTCACTGTAACCTCGGGGTCAACTTAACTGTAATGGTTCCATTCCAATTCCTGGGAAATTACATTTTAATGCAAGCGCTGCACTACATAACATTATATACAACGGGTACCCGGCATGCGTTGCAAGGTCACTGTAACCTCAGGTTTCTTCATATATTTAATTTAACACACACCCGCTCCTCGCTTCATCCACGTTCACACGTTAAATCGCATAGTGTTTAAACCTTTAAATTGCTTTTGCAATGGGCCCAGCTAGTTTGTATTATTGTTTGTATCTTTTGAATGCTTCTGCAGAGAATACAGCTGTAACCCGTCAACTTAGTGGTCATTAAGAAGGCGAGTATGGGTACCGCTACTCCGGAAACCATTTATTGGATAACTATCACCCCAAGTGGTTCGCTATTTTTCATGGGGTGAAGTTAGTCTAGGTCTTGACGGCGAATGCCTCTGCCCACCTATTACGTGGCAGGCCAGATCGGGAGAGACTGGCTGAGGGAGACCTAACCTAAACCTCTCCAGCCGGACTCTCTCGACCCATGCAACCCAGGAAGAGAGATGGATTCATGCGTCCGTCACTCCTGGACACGTTGACCCCCAGATCCACACCGCTCATACTTTTATCTTCTTTTAACTTCCTCTCCTTCCTTTCCCTAAATCACCCTCTACACAGCATCCCCAAAGTTGACATGGGCCCTAAGGGATTTATTTTTCTCAGGGCTTACTGTATGGAGCTAATGTAAATTAATAAAATTCCAATGCGTTCTTGGTCGAAGTATGATAAATGGCAGATTCGAATAGGGACACATTAGATAAGTTTTAAGATTTTCACGGCCAAAAGCATTTTCGTTATTTGTTTTTGGGGTGTTATGTGTTATGCCGTGATGCGCTACCTCCTTCTTTAGCCAATGTTTCGGACATCGTTGCAGTGTCCATCATCAGGGCAGATCCGGTAGATGTGTAATTTTTAGTCGTGAAGTGTGTGCTTATTTACTTCGAGGCGATACCGTGTCGCCAGCACCACTGACTTTCACCAGTACAAAATAATCGTGACAAGTAGTGGCGTCATCGCCGCGGAACGGAATTTATTTATTTATTTATTGTTGTTATACGCCCGTGGGGGCTTTTACATAGATTAGAAAATAATATTTAAGATATCTAGGATAACACATACATAGAATTTATACCAAAAGTTATAAAAGTGAAAAAACTTTTAAGAATATACAAGTAGTTTTTAAAGAAAAAAAAACCACTTGTATAATCTTGTGAAAACCCGTGAAATATTTTAAACAATGTAATATTTAACAATAACATAGAACAAAATATAATATAAACATTACAATAACAAATCAAATCGTTAAATATATTATACCCATGTTACAATAATTTGTAGGATTCAACAAAGTGTTGGTTTAAATTGCATTTTAGAATGTAAAGGGAATCAGCAAATACATCTACAATACCACCAAACTTGTTGCCTAAATAATGCATCCTATTGGTAAGTGAGTGTGATTGATAGTTAGTTGTGTATGTGTTGCAAAAGAATGTTATATTTTGTCTAGTATTCCTTGTCGGTACAAGAAGTTTAATAGTAGAAACGATGGCAGGACTGTCAATTAGGTTGTTCATAATTCTGTACAATAAAATTAGGTCTGAAATGATTCTTCTGTCAGACAGCGTAATTAAATTTAGTCGATTCATTAAACTTAAATAATTAATGTTTTCTATTGGAATTTTGAGTTTGAAATTTAAGTACCTAAGAAATTTGTGTTGAACTCGTTCTATTTTGTTAGAGTGTACTTTATAGAAAGGGGACCAAATAGGTGAATTATATTCAACTTGACATCTAACTAATGAAATGTAGAGTGTTTTCATGCAATCCAAGGACTTAAAATCAGTTAGGGTTCTACAAAGGAAGCCAAGAATCTTTAAAGCCTTATTAGTTATATTATCTATATGTGGTGTGAATGTTAAGTTTGAATCGAATATAACTCCCAAGTCGCGAATTTGTAATACTGGTGTTAATTTAACATTATTTAAATTATATTCATGTAAAATATGAGAATGAGTTCTGGAAAATCGTATTACTTGACATTTCTCAGTATTCAAAAATAACATATTTTGTTCGCACCATTTAAAAAATTCATCTAAATTAGCTTGTAAAATTAGGCAATCATATATATTTCGTATTTTTTTAAACAATTTTAGATCATCTGCAAAAAGTAGGACTTGTACATCTTTAAATATGTTTACAATGTCATTAATGAATATTAAGAAGAATATTGGGCCGAGGTGGGACCCTTGCGGGACACCACTTGTGGCCTCGAATACATAGGATTCTATAAAATTAATCCTCACACTAAGCACTCTATTACTGAGGTAACTGATAATCCATGTCAATAAACTTCCTTTGATGCCTAACAGTCGGAGTTTGGATATAAGAATGTGATGTCGAACCTTATCAAATGCTTTACTGAAATCAGTGTATATAGAATCCACTTGTTGTTTCAGACTAAGGGATTCGGATATGTAATTATTATAGATAGTTAAATTACTTAAGGTAGATCGACCTCTGATAAAGCCATGTTGGTTAGGAACAATAATATTGTTGATAGGTTTTACAATGGTATCTAATACTAATGACTCGAAAAGTTTGGGTAAAGCAGACATAATACAAATAGGTCTATAGTTTGATATATCGCTTTTGTCTCCTTTTTTATGAATAGGCGTTAAATAACTCTTTTTCCACAGAGCCGGAAAACAGCCCGATGCTAAGGATTTGTTAAAAAGTTTTTGTATGGGATATATCAAACTATCAATGCAAGTTATTAAAAATATGGGAGGAATACCATCAGGTCCAGCAGATTTATTACTATTCAATGCGTTTATGCCCCTTTTTAAAGATTCTAATTTTATGAAACATTGGCTTAGGTTTAATGACTCTTCCACTGAAGTAGTGGGGACTGCATTGACAGGAATATCTTTGTCGTAAACACTTTTAAATGAGTCAGCAAAGAGATTAACTATACCCTCGATACTGTCAGCACATTTTTCTTTAAAATACATGTTATTAGGATATCCACAGTTATCGTTTCGCTGAGATTTAGTAAAATTCCAGAATTTTTTCACATTGTGATGACGTACCTCATTTTCTATTACGTTAACATAGTTACTATAGCATTTTATTGATAGTTCTTTACATTGTTTTCGTAGTTTAGTAAATGTTATATAATCGTTAGGATTTCTGGTATGTTTATATTTTCTGTGGATACATTTTTTTTTATTAATTAAATTAGTTAATTCTTTTGTAAACCATTTCGGATAATAAGATGATTTGAAGCTAACCCTGGGAACAAATTGTTCTATAGAGGTATTTAAAATCGAGTAAAAGTGTTCTAATTGATCATTTATATTATATTCCTCATCTAAAAAGGACCAATAGAAAGTTCATTAAAACGTGGTATTTCGGATAAACGGATCTGCCGGAAATAACGAAAAGGGGACACATTAGTTCAGTTGGTAGAGTTGTGGCCAGGAATCCGGAGTCTGAGTTCGAGTCTCAGATGTGGCAATATATTTTTCTAATTTCTCTGTTTTCATTTAATTAAATATTACTATTTATTGTGTTTCAAACCTCTGTTTTTGTTTATCTTTAATTATTTGTATTTCACACCAAGCCACGGTGTCAAAGATCTCCCATAGCGCAGACACAAATAAAGCAGTTCTGCTCTCCGGGAGAGACGGATTGGGACCGCGCCGAGTACCAGGGAAGCACAAGTCTGGAGACGGTGACATCATCACATCACCACTTCACCACTTCTCCAGCCAACCGACCAACTATCGTCACATCCAATGGGATGAGATAATAATACTTTACTTTTACGGAAAGCTGAAAACCTTTTCGCGCTGGCTGGTGGCTGACTGAAGATTATAACGGGAGATGAGTGTCAGTAAAATTGTTGGCGGATTGAATTAGAACGATGCATCTCGACTATTAGAGACTCATCGAATGCTACCACCATTCTTTAAACTTCCTTTTTTAGTTGTGCGTATTATTATTAGAATGTTTATCACGCGCTTTTTGGGAGTTTTTACACGTGAATAGTGAAAAAATATACAGTATTTATTGTACATAAGTGAACTGTCTCAGTAACAATATTTTATGTTTTTAATGATAAATTGAAGATGTCCACTGACTTATTTGTATAATTATTTCCCTACATTAGTATTCTGGGCAAAGAGGAATACAAAATGATTCAGAGGCAGACACCTCACATGCTCATAAAACTAGAGCCAAACAAACAGACGTACTTAATATACCAAAGTGTTACTCTTCATTTGGACAAATAAGTTCTGAATTTTTAGCAGTAAAGTTATATAACAAACTCCTACTTAGTATCAAACAAAAAATAGCTACATTAAGGACATTAAATGTTGGCTGAACGAACTATCGGAAACTTACTAGTAAACTTAAAACATCGTCATAGAAGTTTCTGGAAATCTTATACAAACCATGAATTAAACCATAGAAGTCGTCGATAACTTATCCAAAGCATAGTCCCCCTCAGCACAGGATCTCCTAGTGAGGAGGACTACGAATATATTTTCTATTTTATATATATACCTAACATGTTTCATATAAAAATGTAAAAAATGATAAATATATAGTTACTGAATAAAAATAATAAAAAAAATAAAATATGGTAGTTAGTCCAAGAATTTCTGCAGATTCCGACTTATAGTATTACGATCCTTAGAAGTAAATCCCTACTTGTTGTATAGTGGGATAGTGGGAAGCAATGCAAGCAATATGGGACTATCAACATCATTTAAAATTTTATGTAGAAATACCAATCAGTGAAAATCCTTCTGTCTGACAATTTAAGCATATTCATATCATCAGAGTGTTGTAGTTCAGCATTATTGCTGGAATACCTATTTTCAAATTTAGAAAACGTAAGAATTTGGTTTGTATTCTTTCAACAGCTTTGTACATGTAAATTATAATGTGGGTTCCAAACGGAGAATTGTACTCAAGTTGACTTCTAACAATGGCAAAATATAACAGTTTAATTCGCTTTATATTTTTTAAATTTGTAGTTCGCCTACATACATACTGTATATCTATATTATACTTCAACTAGACCTACCTCTCACCCAACCTACCCCATCCTTATTCCCACTTAAACAATTTGTTATGTAATCTTTCTTAATTATCATCACTTTATTCACTTTTTTTAAGTGAATACCTCACAAGAGTCTCAGCTGCTCCCATCTGAAGCCAGTGGGACTATGGCATTCCCAATATGGGGTATGTTGGGTGGCTAAAGGTGGAGAGAGGCTAAGTAGAGAGGGGAAGGAGATTGGAAGAGGAAGATAAGACTTTCTTACCAAAAAAGCTAGATGTGTTCTGCCTTTATGGTATTTAGTTGAAGCATCTATAATATTTATAAACTATTAAATTTTCAAACAATAAACACTTTAGCATTACTTCGCGGTGCATCTCCTATACACAGTAAATGATCCGTCTGAAAATGTTGGTAAAAATTGCTAAATGTTTTTCTCTCTCTTTTATACGTTCATAGGACTTTTAATTGGGGTAGGTACATATTACAATTTTTTACACAAGGGTTAGTAGTAAGTAATAAGCAATCTTTTTTAATTGAATTTATTTATTTTTTATTATTATGTACAATAGAATAATTCCAATTACATTACAATTTAGTTACCCTATCAGCATTTATGCAAGTGACTCTTCAATAATATTTTTAAGGCATGTAAAGAACAGTCACTTACATCCAAATGGTTTGCTATTTCATTTAACAGCACCATTCCCCTCGTTATGCTATGCTTTGCCAAGACGTCTGTTCTGCCGTTCGGTACTTTAAATAAGTCATGATGTCGACTTCGGCTGTAGTGGTCTGGTACATATAAATCATAACATCCCAAGAGAAATGGGCTATCGATGAAATTGTTCCAAATTTTGAAAGACAGAATAGCAAGACTTGCTTTCCGTCTAGTTTCTAGACTCACAGAATCAGTTTCCTCAAGTAAGTCAATATGGTACATGAACCTTGGAAAGGTTCCATGCTTCCGCATATAAACATACCGGAGGAATTTCTTCTGGATTTGCTCTAACAAATCAATGTACTTCTGGCGGTACGGTGCCCAAACATCGCTCGCGTACTCCAGCTTGTTTCTCAGTTATCTTATCTTCTTCTTCTTTTTGTGCCCTGTTCGTTCAACGGACGTTGGCTGGCATGTTGACTGTGCGGACTTTGTTTACTGTTGTTTAATAAACAATAGGTTGAAAAAATAATTTCATAAATTACTGTGGTTTACAATTGGACAAAATTAAAGAAATGTATTACTTAATAATTATTATTAATAAACTGAAATTATCAGAAATAATAACGTGACTTAAAAAAAATTGATGTTAGTGTGTTTTAAACGCAGAATTTGTTACTTTAAAGATATCGTTAACAATCGGCGAGTTTTCTACATAATTTGTTTGAGAGTGGTGACATTGAAGCATGTCCTTATGCCTAGTGAGTTGAAGAGCTTCTCTTAAGTTGGCTACACTCAGGAGTTCGCAAATTATTGAATAGTTTTTTTACTCCAAATACTAGGAAAACAGAAGTTTGTAGACTATGTATGACATCACCGCATGACCAGCTAACCGGCCGACTATCATCACATCCAATGAGATAATAATAGGAACACTTTGCTTCTGGATGCTGAAAACCTCGCATTGGCTAGTGGCTCACTTCTGACGGGAGACGAGCAGAATAGTAATTCTGTTAGATAAGATACTGGTTTGGGTAAATTGTTCGTGGATTGAATTAAAGCAGTGATACACAACATTATTTGGTAAATAAAATATCTAAAGTTTGTAACTTGTGGTTTTAACTATTTCTATATGCTAATTTATATCAGAAATGAAACCAATCAGTCATTAATCAAATTATCAATTTATTGAGTAATCACATGAATTGTGCAGTTTGCTAAATTTGAGACTCTTATAATAGGAGGCGTCTACTAATATCTACAGGAATTCCAAAAACTGAAAAAATCGAACTAATATCTATGGGAATCAAAGTGTTGACGAATATCTACAGCTCAAACTGTTGATTAATATCTATGAGAACCAAAGTGTTGACGAATATCTACAGTACTGTCAGAGGTTGGATTTTCAATTATGTATAGCATATTGGAATAACGTAATATTGCGTATGCAGTTTAAAAAACTTAATTTATGTAAGTAAACTAACCATCACGCCGTTTCCCCGCAGGGGTAGGCAGAGAGGACGGACCGCCAAACATCCCGGTCTTGGCACACATTCCTTGCCTCGTTTACATTCATACAACGTCTCATACATTCTCTTCTATTATTCTGACTCTTGACATGGCCCGACTCAAGTATCTGATTCACTTGGTCGTGCCATGTCTTTCTTGGGCGTCCTTGACTTCTTCTATGTAAAAATCCCTAATATCGGACTATTGGACACATTTAGCTGATTAGTCCAACCTACGCTCTGTAGATATTAGTTCAACCTACGCTCTGTAGATATTAATCAACACTCTGAAGTTCGTAGATATTAGTTCAACATATGAGCTGTAGATATTCGTCAAACATACGGGCTGTAGATATTAGTATCTGGAGTCTTATAATAATTAAATTATTAATACTCAGGTAGGTGGTTCAAGGTTCCTTGAGGAGGAAACTCTTGAATAATGAAACTAGTGAATTTAAATACATGAGAAATAATTATAACTTGTGACATGTGACATTTGCTTTGAAACAACGAGCACTAACCTTATTCATGAGAGTAACCTCGGGATAGTCGGGCGCCAGGTCTGTCAGAAGAACATGACCATCTTAAAAAACTCCTCAGCTTTACATCTAAAGAAACCAGTATCGGTAAAATAAAACTAACGCCTCCACAATGTCGGCCGGAGCAAAATTCCAATCACCATCTTCCTCCCGTGAAATCCGTTGAGTGCCGCTTCCTTCCGTTCCCCGCTAGGCGTCGCCACCATCTCCAGTGTCAACAACGCTAGAAACCAAAGTGTGCTAGGATCCCAATCCGAGTCATCATTCAAATAAACGGGGTAACGAGTTAAAACTGTTACAAGTTGCTGAAAAAACCAATGCTAAGCGTTTTTTTATCTCCACACAGGAGTCCTCGAGGAAAATTAATTCTCTCCGATTGAGACTAAACTTTCTTTTCTATCCCTTTTCGACGTAATTGGTGCATACGACAAAAGGTCATGGACAGTGCAACAACAACAAAGTCGGGGCTAGAAGCGATCCCTGTTGGACGCCAGAATTTAGATGCTAGGTGCTAGGTAGATTTTTTTTAAATTTCCTTTCTGTACATAGTATAAAATGAAGTCGCTCCCGATGTCTGTGCGCTTAAATCTTTTAAACTACGCAGCAGATTTTCATGCGGTTTTTACCAATAGATATATGAGGAAGGTTTTTAGGTATATAATTTGTCTTTCAACTTTCGCCTAGAGAATTCGTCACTTTTGTTCCATCGAACAATTGGAAAATGGATAAATTCCTACCCAGCAATTAAAAAGGTTGCGCGTCAATGAATTAATACGTTATTAGTTTGTCGGATTAGAGATGGACGATGACCATTAGTTGGATTAAGGATGGTCATTTTAGTAGAGTAATTTTAGCACGAAGGCCTCCAAAGGTTACGTAATAATATCGTAGTTCCTTCCTATCATCTATTGCTTCGTACAAAGTGGATTATGTCATTTTATTCTTATTTAAGAGGGAATAACTAGACAAAACCGGAAATATGTCATTTTTAAATCAAATATTAGACGTATTGACTCTTTTTCAAAAAAAAAAAAATGTAAATTGATTTCGAAAGACTATTCTTTTATCTAGTAAAGCTATGTTTTAAATTTTGAGAAAATATGTTTATTTTTAGTACAATAAGGTTTTACCGTAGGTCGTTGACAAATTTGTTTAATTTAATTTTTCAAATCATAATATATAATTTCAAATCATATATATATATAATAATCGTGCAGTAAAATAAATCAACACATTATCTGGGAAAGCCATGTTTCAGAATTTTAATTTAAATAAAATAATTTAAAAAAAGAACCGCGCACGTGTTTTGTGACGAAAATACTTCTATTTGTCTATTTATTTATTTACGGTCTTGCAAAGTAATTAATATATTTAAGATTATTTTTACATTCTTATTTTGCTTATCTAACTAACAAAACGGTAAATTATATTTTTGCAAGAATATTAGAATCTAACAGTTAAAAACCCGCTCCGTAGGTTTTAGCTTTTGGTTCGGCTTCGCCCAGTTTGAGTGTTGGTGACCATTTTATAAGTCCCTTAGTAAATGGTTCCAAAAATAGCCTGTGATCCAGTGACAGCTAGTCAGCGGGACAAAGTAACAGCGACAGGCAATGACTGCAAATGTAATATATAGCCGCGTGGTATTATTATTCACAACTGCCAGTTACAATAATAATTATATTATTGTCAATCTCTCCATATCCGGAGAGATACACGAAATTACAAATCCATAGTAGGTACTTACGCCTGCCGGGGGATTCTAATCACGCAAGCTGTTAACGTAAGTGGCGCCATCTTTTGGTATTGCTCTAATTCGGTTTTATTATACTAGTACAGTTGTACACAAACTCTACCCACGAATACGGTTTTGCTTAAGGCGCGGCGTCAGAGCTGTTCTATTCTATTAGTAGGATTCTTCAATTTGGACAGTGGCGGCCCGTGACTTTTGGGTGTGCTAGAGTGCTGAAATTAAAAAAAATGGCATTATGAAGTTGTTGTAGCCGAAAAAAAAATTTTTTTTTTTGAAAATCAGTTTTTTGTATGAAAAATTTCAGAAAGTTTCAGTTTTGCGGTGTGCCGCACCGATTTCCTGAAAAATCTTCATACAAAACACCGATTTTTGAAAAAAAAAAAAAAATATTTTTCGCATACGACAACATGATGCCATTTTTTTTTTAAATATTAGCACCCAAAAAGTCACGAGCCGCCACTGAATTTGGATGGTACAGACATTAGCGTAATAATAACGTCAGATTATTAAAAAATATGTATTTTATGTCACGCAATTAGACTTTACCCAAACATCACACACTTAGATTGGTGCGTACACAATCACTTCCGACAGAAATATCCTTGCCTTATTCTAAAAAATTTACAGTGTTAATAAGTATAATAACTAATTTGAAACATTTTACGCCTACCGTGCATTGTTGCAAATATGCAAGCAATGCATCTATGTGGGGGTACTTTGTTAAGAGTGATTAGTATTAAGAGGGCATTACCAGAGAAAGCCGGAAATACGTCATTTTCAAAAAAGTTTTTAGACGTATTGACTCTTTTCCGCAAAAAATTATAAATGGATTTCGAAAGATTGTTCTTTTATCTAGCATAGTTATGTAATAAATTTTTAGAATTTTTTTTAATTTTTAGTATAATAAGGTTATTCCATAGGTCGTTGGCAGACTTGTTAAATTTTCAAAAAAGTTTTTGTATTATACCACACCCATTTCAAATAATGTAATCATGCAGTAAAATAAATCAATACATTATCTAGCAAAGTTATGTATTAGAATTTTAATTTTAGTTTCAATAAAATCATTCAAAAATATGTACGTACATGTGTTTCTTGACGAAAATTGGTCCATTTGTGTATTTATTTGCGCCCTTACAAACTAATATATTTCAGATTTTGTTAACATTCTTATTAAATTTAGACATTATTGAAAAATGATAAATACTTATAATCAAAAAATAACTACAAAAAGTACACTATTTTAATAGTTTTATCATCACGCCTTTCAGCATTTTTGGATGAAGGTATAAATTAAAGCTAATTTGGATTGAAATAAATTCGATATTGAGTTATAATTTTAAAAAGCTGGTACGGAGAATAATCAATCTTTCTCATTGTAACCGCCCTGCACGATCGGAAGAACAACTTTCGACGAAATGTGGATTTTCGTCCGCTGGCTGGTTAAACGCTCTTAAGAGGTAATAGCACCGGTGAGAAATCTCGACGGTAGGTATTTTAAAAAATTCTCGCTGTCGCACCGCGCTCAAAAAAGAACTAGCTATCGATGTGTTGGTGAGACCACGTGAGTGTTTGGCTTGTACACCCTCTCGCCCCCTTTGCGTCTCATGCCTACCGTCTTTCGCCTCATACCGCCATATCCAATATTCTGTTTAGATAAAGCATGTTTCGACTTATTTCGTCGCTAATGAAGTTTTTGAATCGGCCTTGCGGTGTGACAGAAAAAGGGCCCATTATTTTTAAACGCACGAGGTCTGCTATTGTCGGTTATTTATAAATATCGTCGATAGGTATTGTAACAATGTCCTCTGTTCACGCTTATTACCGACAAATTACGAATTATTTTACTAGAACTCTATGTAGGTTAGTAGTTTTAAAGTTTTCACTGTATTTGCGTTTATAAATATGCAGTCAAACCAACTACATCGAATTATTATATACATACATATGATTATTCTCTATGATACATTAGTTATTATTGAAAATTAGTATTAACCTCTCAGGCCTCGGGCCTGTTTTTCGAAAAGTCAAAATATTTCCGCTTTCCAATAAATTCCAAATAACTTTAATATTTGTGAACGCATCCGAAAACTAAAAACTGTTTTTGAAAGATGATGAAATACGCTTTCAAATTTTATAATTCGAAATAAACATATAATTTTGTTTTTATTTTATTAATAACTAGCAGACCCGGCCACACGTTGCTGTGGCTAACGAAACACAACGCCATTTACCCAACCTTTATAAAATCCACACCATCCGCTCGCCAGCTGCCCGCTGCGCGCTGCCCTTTGCCTAAATTGAATATTTGAATTTCTTGGCTTTTCTCTACTATAATAAGCATTTATTATACACATAAACCTTCCTCTTAAATCACTCTATCTATTGGTGAAAACCGCATGAAAATCTGTTGCGTAGTTTAAAAGATTTATGCGCACATACATTTTGAGCGACTTCATTTTATACTATGTAATGATGATGATACCACAAAACTTAAATTTCTACTCATATAATTTGGCACTTACCTATCTTATTAAAAAAAAAACTCAAAAATGCATATGCAACAAAAATGTATTTTTGACCGATTATCTCTATCTCTACATATTATAAAGTCCCCCGCGCCATCTGTCTGTCTATTCGCGATAAACTCGAAAACTACTGAACGGATTTTCCTGCGGTTTTCACCAATATACAGAGTATTTCGTGAGGAAGGTTTAAGTATGCAATTTGTCAATGATTTGTGTAAATTGGTTGAAACATAACGATAATTGTTAGAAGTGTCGGAAATAAGTCCAGCCGCCTGGTAGCTTTCATCGAAAACGCTGCACAATCCTTTTGGGATATAACCAGGGCTGGGCAAAATACATGCTTTGCTGTAATTGAAATACAAATTACAAAATACTTTTTCGCATGTATTTAAAATACGAAATACAAAATACTTTCAAGTCATGTATTTGAAATACAAAATACAAAATACAGTATTTTAACCATTTTTTTCTTTCAAATACAAAATACAAATTACAAAATACAAAATACATTTGGTTTTGGTAGAACCTTTGGTTGCAATAAATTGTCATAAATGCCCTTATCTAAGGGTGCGTTTAAATAGAAGCAATGTTGAGCAGAGTGAAACAGAGACGTGCAAAAATTGACCAATCATATTGCTCAAAAGACACATCTCATCTCCGCTTCACTTGTAAAATTTGTGGTAAAGGACTCAGGTGTTAGGTAATATAATAATAATATATTATTATTATAACACGACATTTGTATAGCGCTATTTTGTTTTATTTCTAGTGACCGACCGAAGGTTCGGTTTCGGTTTCGTCAAGGTTCGGTAAAAAAATCTAGTTTCGGCATCAGTTTCGGTTTCGGCAGAAAATCTGCCGAACCTTCGGCCGCACCGAAACTCTGCATTTGTGAATTATCGCGTGCCGTTTGACTGACTTCCGGTGAGTTCGTGGCTCGTGTGTCATCCACCATCATCAACTGAATTCGCTGGCCGGTCCGGCGTGCTTGTATTGTGAGTTTATGTAATCACAAACTTCAATTATTTTTATTTATTTCATTCTAATTTTAATTTTATTTAACAAGTGTAAATAAAAATTAAAATCTAATCTCCTTCAACGGAAGCGATCTTCTGAATAGTCCCTCCTTTGATGTGCTTGGTGTAAGGCCCTCCGTTCATGGAGATACTTACAATCTTCGTAATTGTGACGAAACCACAAGTACCCTGTTGATATACATACTACTTTTTAATGCTAGTCTCCGTACACGGCGCTATCCGAAATATACTATATAGTCACATGAGAACGGGTCGTTTCTATGACTCATTCTTGAGTTCAACAGCTCGGCTGTGGAACCCGGCCTCTATGTTTCCTCCCTCCTTCCTCTCCCCAAAAAGACCCTCCATACAGCATCTTCAAAGATGACATACGCCCTGAGGGAAATTATTTTTCTCTGGGTCTCTCATGTGGAGTTAATGTAAAAAAATGTTGTGATTGTAAACGCAATTAAAATTATAGTACTCAATTTATGAGGTCCTTACTTTATAGTGAATAAAAGTGTAAAAAATAAGCCGAATTTCAGTAAACAATAGATTTTTAACATGTCTAAAAAAGTTTCGGTTTCGGTTTCGGCCGAAACTGAGAAAGATATCGAATATTCGGTTTCGTTTTCGGTAGAAAATCCTGTTTCGGTCGGACACTAGTTATTTCACTTCAAGTGCGCTCTACTGTAATTAACTTAAAAATAGTTTAGTATTCAGTCAAATTATTCCTATAGTGCTTGATCTAATACTATGACACAAAAATGTACAATACAAAGCAATGACAAGCATTACATAATATGATACAAATATGATAGAAAATGTACAATAACAGTGCTATTATAGCACAGGACGTGTTGCCAACTCTAAATATTAACACACATAACATATAGCTCTGGATTCTAGCGTTTTTAGTCTACGTATTATCTATGTCAGTTTATTTTTCATTATCATTATTAAGATCGCTAAATGTATTTGAAAATGTATTTTGAAGCCATAAGTATTTGAAATACAAATTACAAAATACCTCAGCCCCATGTAATTGAAATACCAATTACAAAATACATTTTTAGGAAGTAATTGAAATACAAATACAAAATACGTATTTGTATTTCAAATACGTATTTCAATTACAAGTATTTCAAATACTGCCCAGCCCTGGATATAACAAAACAATTAATGGTGGGATATTCCTCTTTTAACGGGTCTCCACACCATCCAATTTCTAGTGACTGCGGCAGTGACTGCAAAGAACGTGGAGTTGAGCGAACTAGCGCTATCTCGTTTGTGTTAAAGGGCCGCTAGAACGAGTCAGCGCTAGTTCGCTCAACTCCACGCTCTTTGCAGTCACTGCCTGCTGGCCAACATGCAGTGTCGTGTGTAGAGCCCATTATAGATCTACAAAAAAGTCCGCGAAGGCATATATCTATCTTTTACGGATAGCTTACTATACACATTATATCTAAAATGCAATTGATAAGAATAATAAGATAAGAAGATAGAATGCGTATAGTAAAAGATAGATATATGCCATCGCGGACTTTTTTGTAGATCTATAAAAGAGGAATATCCCACCAAGCGTTGTTTTGTTATATCCCAAAAGGATTAGGCAGCGTTTTCGATGAAAGCTACCAGGCGGCTGGAATTTTTCCGACACTTCTAACAATTATCGTTATGTTTCAACCAATTTACACAAATCCTTGACAAATTACATACGTAAACCTTCCTCACGAAACACTCTATCTATTGGTGAAAACCGCATGAAAATCCGTTCAGTAGTTTTCGAGTTTATCGCGAACAGACAGACAGACAGACAGACAGACAGAAAGACGGCGCGGGGGACTTTACTTTATAATATGTAGAGATAAAAAAGGTTTAAAAATAGCCCACCTTAAGTTTTTTTCTAATTAAAATTACGATAACGAAAAAGATAAAAGCACTTACATATTTTATTAGACAATTAAATCTAAATGGATTTATTGTGTTGTGTGTATCATACGTGTGAGTTGACATGTTTGTAAATAATAATGTTTAAAATGTTAGATATATCGCTTGCTGAGGTTTGATTTGTACTCCTGTATTTTTGAGTCTCTTTAAGCAGTAAATACAAAAAAGGATGTGTTAGTTCGTTCAAAATTCAATCAAAAATGTTGGTCTTTTACCTATAGATAGATTTACCTACACATTTTTTTTAAATATTTATTACAGTCAGTTTGAAATAAAGGAAACAAATATATAATTTTTTTAAACTTCAAAACTTTTTATTTTTATTTTCAACTTTATAAAACCTTAAATTGTAATATTTAATTACATGAAGACAATATTAGCGAAACTTCAACCCAAGGCTTCAGGCCCAACTTCATAGTACAAAAAAAAGTGCAAAAATCACTTACTTCGCAATTTTTGCAATAAAATAAAAGCACTTAGAAAAAAAACCAACAACGCTAAAGGCTTTGTACCAGTTCACATAAGGAAAAAGGTTGAAGCAAACGTTTTACGTATGAGAAAAGCTATAGTTTGAGCAGTAAATTACAGAAAAGAGCAAGAAAACACGGCACAAAGTGATAAAGTAAAAAATCTGAAAATGGACAAAAAAATGCCGCAAACCATGTTTTTGGTGATCATACAAAATGTTCGTCATACTATTGCAAGTCGGAGAAGTATACTAATGATCCAAATTTAGTAAGCGATCTTCAAGATTGTGGAACAGGACTGATATTCAACAATTATTGTCGTCTCTAATAGCAAATGCAGAAAGTCTTATTATTAACGTGACAAATAACACTGTGGAGCAATTCAACAACGTTATAGCCAAATTTATAGGCGGAAAAAGAGCAAATTTTACAAAAATGGGATAACTTCAGCAGTTGAGCTTCTTGAGCAGTAACTTCGTGGAATAGTGAAATGACAACCCATTCACGAATACAAAAAAAATCCAAGGCCACAGTCCTGGCAACTACACGAAGCATTTTATTGAAAGAAAACGACGTTCGAAGGAGACAATACAGAGGTGTCGAAAAATAAAACTAAGGTATTACGAAAACACGACAGAAAAGAGAAAAAAAGTTGCAGGGCCTGATGAAAATTATGGTCAATTGGAATTAGATCCAGATATGCTAGCTGAATTATTTGAAACGATAAAGAGGAATTTTTCAAAGAATTATCTCCATCGAATAAGGATGAACTCGAAAGGAATACGGTGGGCCAAAGCAATAATAATTTGTGGACAATTGAAAGGCGTAAGCGGCTTACAGCTTCTAACTTTGGACAAAAATATGTAAGCTACGGCCAAAAACTTCAGTTGCGAGAGTATTAAACTCGCTACTGTACTCGCCATTTAAAGGAAATATGGCCACAAATTATGGGAAAGAAAATGAAAACCAAGCAATTGAGCAATTTACAAAAGAAACAAAATTAGAGGTATTCGCCTGTGGACTATTTATCGATGAAAACAAAAACTTTTTAGCGGCAAGTCCGGATGGCCTTTTTGGCAAGGATTCTATAATTGAAGTGAAATGCCCATATAGTATAGTAAATATGTCACCAGAAGAAGGATTTGAACAAAAAAAATTGATAACTGTAAAATTGAAGACAATGCTTCAACATTAAAACGGAATCACAATTACTTCTACCAAGTACAAGGCCAGTTACACATTACTCGTCGTAAATACTGTTATTTTGTCGTGTGGAGTCCTAAAGGTTTGCCGTATGAAAAAATTGAAAGGGACGATTCAATCTGGCAAAAAATTGAACCACTGTTAGAAAAACTTCTACCACCAATGCCTTTTACCAGAAACAATTGACGGTCGCATATCAAGAAATTTACCGGCGAGAGAAAGATCTAAATCATAAATTGTTTAAAATTCATTGTATAGTGGTAAAAAATTTTGTACAATAAAGTGTTTACAAACAAAAAATTTCAATTAATCACTGAAGGCAATGTAAGCGACTCTCAACTAAAAATTTGAAACAGATTTTTTTTAAAAACATAAACCTCACATTGGAGGCACCGAGGAAAAATAATCGCTCAGGGACTTTGTTGGAGAAGTTGTTGGACATCATTGGAGAAGCTGTGTGGAGGGTATTTTTAGGATAAGGAAGGAAAGGAAGTTTTGGGTAGGGAAAAGGTAGGTAAAAGTATGAAATGATGGTGGAGAGTCCAGCTGTAGAGATCAAAAGATCTTCCTCTTCCAGTTTCTCCCAATCCGGCCCGCCACGCAGTAAGTGGACAAAATTATCCGCCACCAAAACCCATGCAGACCTCATCCGTGAACCCGGGAACCCAGGCTCTGTCACCAAACATAGAGGACCACTTGCGGTGACCAAGTGGCGGGGGTGTTGGTTATCCAATAAATGGTTCCCGGGGCGATGGTACCTAAAACGCCTCCCAAATTGAAAATTTATTATAGTACTTGACATAAAAAAATTTAATTTTGCACAATTTTAGTATGAAAGCTCGGTCAGTATTGGTATACCGCGATGAGTCACTAAACAGAAAAAAAACGAATAAAAAATATCGATTACTCGGGCAAGGACAACACTCTAGTCTACCGATAAAATTCTTTACATCACTACTTCGCATTATATGTATGTATTTGTCAAAACCCACGTTCCCCGGCCCCCCTCAGGAGAAATGAGCGAAAGGGACACCTGCACGTCGGGCCGAAAATACCTAAATAAAATCTTCGAAATCGATGTTTTGTATTCCCCATTTTTCTTCTCTAAAACTGGACGGATTTAAAAAATTTTTTTCACTAACTGTATTAAAAGAAAATATTCTATGTCGGTACGTTTTGCTTTTTTTCAAAATACATTGTTTAGTTTGTATACTGAACGTTTTTTGACGGCGTTTAAATTAGGCAATTTTATTCATTTTTGGAAGGTCGTAACTTCTATGAGAAGTAAATTATCAAAAAAAACAAAACGTACCGACACGCTAGTGGTCAATATCTATATTATGTTAAATTTTGCTCTAGGGTCAAAATCCAGAGAGATAAACGGGGAATACGTTTGTATAGAAAAGCGCAGCTAGTATTTCCTCTTAAGTGGAAATTTCTACCTTATCGCCGCCAGCGCAAGTCGTATGAGATTTCATCTGAATTCATTGAACTTTTTTCAACGACGAAAGACTACGAGAGAATAAAATTACAGTTGGTAATGTTATTTAAAATTCTTTATCATAAAACTCATCCGTAAAAGGACTTGCTTACAAATGTGTAATATAATCGATGATCGCTTGTTTGTTATCGGTTAAATCAGTAACTCACCTTGGGGTAAAGGTGTTCAACCTTATAAGTGGTATTGCAAAAGTCATGTCTATAGGGTACCTTGTGGAAACATGGACGTGGGTAAATCATGTATATTTTATTTATTTATTTGCGTTACAAATACCTAGAATACAACATGTTTTACGTAAAATGGATTACAAAACAATTATTGTACAGTGTAAATTAAAAAAATCCAATCAGGCTGTTCAAAACCAAAGCTTAAATTAATAACTGTTGAATTGAAAACTTCTTTAGCACTGTTGTGATTTGAAACTCTATGAAACTAAAAATAACGACACTAAAAAGAGACAAACACATACATCAACGGGATCTCTTTGTGCGGTGCTTCGTAACCTCCCCACTCTTGTCTACTTTAGTTTTCTGAAGGTTCCTCTTTTACCGCGCGTGAATTGCACTCTGTTTTTTTAAGTGAAAACTTATTTAGCACCGTTTTAAATGGATTTAGCCAGCGAGAAAATGAGATAACTATAAAATATTTATTTATTTCACGGGTACTCAGTTCCAATATGATACGACCAATCCACGGTCCAACGCAAGTCTCCTTTGGTCTAGGTCTAGTGGTATGGCCTGACGAACCTTAGCGGCCAGACATTCAGCGGAACATGGTTTGAATCTTACGAAATTGTAAAATCAATATTTAATCCTCAAACCACTCCAAAATGAACACACAAAAGAAACCTACATCTAGCGACTCCGAAGAAGAAAACACGTACACTAATATTACCAAATGTATAGGAAAAGGTGCGCGGGAATTCGACGACAAAAATATGAAAAAAATCATCCTTTGCTTTGATTAAAAAAAAGTGCTTCGTAGACACCCCACTCTTGTCTACTTTAATTTTCTGAAGGTTTCATTTCTACCGCTTGTGAATTGCGTACTCCGATTTTTTTTTGAAACAGTGATTATGTTACCTTTTTATTTACTTTGTCTTGTTCTGATTCATGTTTCGTCAAAAAGATTAAATAAAATTCTTACAAATATTCAATCAATTTCGCCTCGTTACCTCAAATTTCAGGAATGTTTAAAATAATTACAAACATCCACCTACAACTTTTATCTGTTTTCTTTCCAACAGTCATTCATTACACACTTTTAATAAACAGTCTGCGAACATAGTAGTTAATTTAGTTTTTCCGTGAGTCAAGATTCGCTTTCATTCGTACAGTTCTATATCTGTTCCCGCAGCCTCATTGAAAAGGAAGATGGTGTATCAGAGACGGGTGTGGATTGTGGATGGTATGGAGGAAAAATTCACACGGTATGACGTCACCGATGCACGTTTAGCTATCGGCCTCATCTCGACCATTCATCCGCTTGGATGCTGGGAGTTCTACTATAAATGACCTGCGAATTGGTGGATTCACTTTGCAATCCCAGCAGATGCAGATAACGTATAATACGAACTAACAGTTAAAAGTTATACAGGGTGTCCGGGGGTTAAGTGCATTAACTTCGGGGGGTGATTCTACATGGTAGTATAAGTAAATAAACAAAAAATTTAACAAAACAAAAAAACGACTTCAAAAATGCACTAAAAAGTAAAAAAATAATTTCGTATTCTTCTACAACTTAATAATCAACTTACTTTTTCTACCCATCAATATGTAGGTACGATTGTTATTTTTGTAGTCGGTGTCAGCCAAGGTAGGTTTGTAACTACATACATAGTTATAGGTGAGATGTGCTTGTGTCGCACGAGCGACTTGACGAGGCGAGAGGCGGGAGGGGAGCTTTCAACTGAACACGCCGCCGGACCGGGTACCTTTACTGACACCGACTCCAAAAAGAACAATCGTACCTACATATTGATGAGTAGAAAAAGTAAGTCGATTATAAAGTTGTAGAAGAATACGAAATTATTTTTTTACTTTTTAGTGCATTTTTGAAGTCGTTTTTTTGTTTTGTTAAAATTTTTGTTTATTTTTTTGATTTTTAGTGAATCTAAAGTACACTAATTTGTCTGAATATGGGTAGACCTACTAAACGTGCTGCTCATATGAGACAGACAAAATTTGACCATAACGATGTTACGGTCAAATTAAGAGATTCGGCCGAATATCGTTAATTTGCTCCTAAGAATTGAAGAGTTCCGTTACTTTGTCATGGATCCCATAATCAAAATCTAACCAAATTCTCATCAAACTACCCTTGAAGTACATCCTTTCCAATAAAAAAAGAATCATCGAAATCGGTTGGCGTGATATTGAGTTATTCGTCCATTTGTCGCGCGCATATTAATGCAAATTTAAGACTTATAAGGTTTTCGCATGGATGTCATTGTCAGAACTAGTACAAATTAAAATGGGACCACATGGGAGGCACCAGCTTTCAAATAAAAAAAGAATCATCAATATCGGTTCTCCCAGTCAAAAGTTCTGAGGTAACAAACATCGAATTGAGAACCTCCTCCTTTTTGAAGTCGTTTAAAAAGATAAATTACTTTTTTCGAAATTCCTACTTTTAGAGGTAGTTTTGAGGTAAAAAGATAAAAATAGTCCGTCGTGTGCGGCCAGATTTATTATTTTCCGCTGTTCCGATACGGGCCATTCACAATCGAGTCGGGTGCCCGGCAGGCTCTCAGCAAGTAATATCGTACCTCACACTAAGGATTTTTAGTAGGTACGTCTTTTTATATGGGAAAAATATGGGAATTTCGGAATAAGTTGTTAATCTTTTTTACTCCTACCATCATGTAGAATAACCTCCCGAAGTTAATGCACTTTACCCCCGGACACCCTGTATGTTAACGTAAGTGGCGCCATCTTTTTTGCATTATTGGCTACTTTCTTTAATTCGGTTCTATTACGATAATAGCTTAGTCACAAACTTCACGTTCACCGATGGTTTCCATATGGCGGCGGCGTCAGAGTTGTACTTGGAGTCGGATTATTAAATTTCAACCCTACAGTCGCTGGGGTATTAATACTGGCAGATATTATGTTTATTTTGCGCTTTTAAATGGGTGGCTAAGTAAATCAGGGAAATCTGTCAAATGAACGCTGTGGTCGCTAATGAAAAGGAGCGAAAATAATAATCCTCAATTGTGTGCTGATATTGAGTTATATACAGGGTGCTCAGGGACGCACTCGACTTACTTCAACCAGTGATTCGTAACATTATCTGTAGTAAAAAATGTAAATTAAATTTTGTTCTCTGGTGACATTTTTTATGTTTATTTTTTGATGTCAATTTAAAACTTAAAAAACAGTAGACATTGGACAGGTACAGTCACTAGTAACTCAGTCGCGTTACTCCCCCTACCCCTACCCTACCTATCCAATATCTACTCATTTTTAAAACAAAAAGCAAACATCAAAAATGTCACCGGAGACTAAAATTTCATTCTCATTTATTTCTCCAAATAAGGAATAATTGTTTGGATGTCAAGTACGACCCTTAACAACCTGTGTATGTGAGTATTTGTGGTTTTTTTTATACAAATCTACTCGGGAGTCGGGAATGGGTGCCACCGCCCCGGGACCCTTTATTGGATAACCAACACTTCTGCCATAGGTCACCCCAAGTGGTTCGCTATGTTTGGTGATTTAACAGGGGTGCCCGGGTTCATGCTATGAGGTTTGTCTAGGTCTTGGAAGCGGATGACCAGGATACACTGAACCTTAGATTCCTACCCACCCCTTAAACCCTTTTCCTTCCCATAACTCTCCTCTCCTTCCTTTCCCTAAAAAAAAACCTCCTCACAGCATCCCCAAAGATGACATTGGCCCTGAGGGGAATTAATTTCCTCAGGGCTTCCTGTGTGAAGCTCATGTAAAATAAAAAAATGTTTCTTGATTGATGAAATTTTGCACACTTGACTTTTAAAACAAGAGAAAGGTAATTTTTTTTACATGAATACCGCACAAGAGTCCCAACTGCTCCCGTATGGAGCCAGTGAGACTATGGCATCCCCAAATGGGGTATGTTGTGAGGCGGAAGGCCTTGGGAGGATTGGGGGAGGGGAGGAGATAGGGAAGAGGAAGGTGGGGAAGTACCTGGCTATTCAGATCTGGTCACCAAACACGGCTAAAGCCATTTCAGGCCACGTTTCAATTCTGAATGGTGGTCTTACACCAGGGCGATACTGAGAGTATCTCCCACTCTGGAACATGCCGCAAATATACTATATGTATATTATTTTAAATGAATAAATTGTGAAATAAACATATTAATCAAATAAAATTTATTTGCCACGCCGGGATTCGATCCCGCGACCTTCGGAATGCGAGTCAAGAGCCTTACCGTTGGACTACGCCGGCCGTCGAAACAACTGATGTCGCCTACAACTGATTTCGAAAAACGATGGGTTCAGCCAGTACTGTCATATTAAAATAATGTTATTCGTTTGATTTCGTTGTTGCTGACAGAAATGCGAATCGAATGCCGGATTTCCGTGGACAATTTTATAGCTTATTGTGTCGTAAAGACAGATCATTTCATGGCTAGCTTCCCAGAGATGGACCACGTCCAAACCCCGGTCATCTCGGTCCGTTCATCTCAAGTTCGCCGAACTGTCTCTCACCAAACTATCACCATCCGCAAATAATACAGAACTAGTAATAACTAACCGCAATACTTAAGAGGAACAGCTGTGAGGCCTTTTTTATACAAAACTTAAAATTGGATTTGTGGCTAAACACCTAATAAATTTAAACAATTATTTTTTAAATCATAATATGAGGTGTGTAGAATCAAATCCAGCATTCTCCACTTTTTTTCAAAAATGGACTAATGATGCAACTTTGTTAATGATTCACTCTTTTACCTAGAAAGGCAGTTATTTGGCATTAAAACCAACTATTTATGCTTTAAAAATCCATTTTAAAAACTGCGTTAGTATCAAAGGCAGCAATCTCCAACTCACTTAAGAAACAAAACCAGCATTCTCCAATTTGACCAATGGTAAGCCTCCATTTGATCACGTGACAACATGGCCGCCCATACAAAATTGTATGGTCGTGTGTTGAATCTGTCGCTCTAATTTTACTGTTTTAAATAGTTCGGAGTGAATTTAGAAATAAAAACAAGATGCCAGTGTGATTATGGACTCTCACCCTTCATCCGTGCCCAAGAAAAACGCAAGGAAGATGTCAAGGAATCCAGAAAAATGGAAAGCAAAAGTAGTCAAAATTCTAAGATGAGCTGTCATAAAATACCGTTTATTTCATAGGCGTGGAGTGGCAAAAGATTTTTTTAGGTGTTAATTAAAATTCATAAATTAAATTAATATGCATAGACATGTTTCACTTTTATAATTAAATCTAGGATTCATAGCCTTGCACATAAACATTCCGAATTACATGTTTAGTGTTGTAAATTTTGCGAGTTTCAAGCCAATTTTGATCAAAATAATTAACCTTCATTATTTTTCTTCTTTTTTTTTAAATTTTTCTGTTAATATTATTATTTTTTGAAGTGAAAGCTTCTTTAGCACCGTTGTGATTTGAAACTCGATGAAAAAAAAAGCGACACTAAAAATAGACAAACGCATACATATATAGGATTAAGGCTGCGAAAGAATAAGATAATAATTGATCCCCTCTTCGTGCAGTGCTTGTCCCCACTCTTGTCTACTTTAGTTTTCTGCAGGTTTCATTTGTACCGCGTGCGAATTGCACACTTGTATTTTTTTACATTAGCTCCACACAGGAGGCCCTGAGGAAAATAATTCCACTCAGGGCATTTGTCTTCTTTGGGGATACTGTGTGAAGGGTCTTTTTAGGAAAAGAAGGCGAGAAGGTTCTGGGAAGGAAAAGGGTATTACGGGTGGGTAGGAATCTGGGGATCAGTGTGTCCAGAAGTGACGGATGTATAAATCTATCCCTCTCA
Organism: Limnephilus marmoratus; assembly: GCA_917880885.1. Lineage (NCBI taxonomy): Eukaryota > Metazoa > Arthropoda > Insecta > Trichoptera > Limnephilidae > Limnephilus > Limnephilus marmoratus. The sequence continues at coordinate 35,472,168 of OU862926.1, forward strand.
CTGCGATGTTTCGAGAGATCACAGCTGGAGAAGTCAAAGGGACTCCCACAACTATTCTCTCCTGATCCGGCCTGCAATCCAGCAGGTGGGCAGACGCATCCGCCGCCAAGACCCGGACAAACCTCGCTCCATAAACCCGGGCATCCCAGCTAAGTCACTAAACGTAGCGAACCACTTGAACAGAGGTTTTCGTTATTTGTTTTTGGGGTGTTATGCCGTGTTGCGCTACCTCCTTCTTTAGCCAAAGTGCCAAAGCAAATGTTTGGGACAGCGTTGCAGTGTCCGAAACTTTGACTAAAGAAGGAGGTAGCACTACACGGCATAACACCCCAATAACAAATAACGAAAATACTTTTGGCTGTGAAAATCTAAAGTCATATCTATGGCAGAGGTAGATATTGTTTATCCAATAAATGGTACCCGGGGTGGCGGTACCCATACACACCTCCCAAATTCAATACTGTATGAGTACATTACAAAACCAATTTTTATTTTAATTATACTAAAATTAAAATCATAATAATAATCACGAACTTCCCTGTGATTTGGTCGGTCCATTATTGTGACGTCATATTTATTTGTCAGTATCAAAGTCAGCTTTCTCCACACGTGTGAGAAACAAAAGCAGCATTCTCCTTAGGTGAGTATCAAATGCAGCAATCTCCATAATTAAATCCGTTATAACTAATCAATCAATACAATAAACAAATTCTACTTTGGAAATTATAATAGATACGCAGTTTCCCCTTTTGAATAAAATTATAAACTTATAAATACGTTAAAATTGTTGAAATGAAACGTTTTTTTTGGTTTTCTCAAAATACCACTTTTTGGAGAATGCTGCCTTTGATTCTATACCCCTCATATATGGCAAATATTTAGTACGAATATTTTCTTCTTACACACCTTTGTTTTTGATATAATTCAATTTAGAATGGTTTTACAACCAACTTTGGCATTTTTTGTGAGCTTCTTCTTCTTCAATGGCGCTACAGCCCATATCGAGCTTTGGCCTCCTGCAACAGTCGCCTCCAACTCCTCCTATCCTCAGCGGCTGACTTCCAATTTGGTACCTGGAGAAGCTGTGCTGCATCCCCTCTTACTTCGTCGTCCCACCTCAGTCTGGGTCTTCCCACTTTTCTCTTTCCACCTGGGTGTCCAGTCAAAATTTTTTTGGGACGCGTGTATCCGGCATTCTCTGTACATGCCCAGCCCATCTCAGCCTGAGGAGTCTCATATGTGCTGAGATGCTAGGGGCCTTATATATATCATACAATTCTGTATTGTGCCGGATGCGCCACTGTTCACCCTCTTTCGCGGGTCCACATATTCTTCTCAGTACTTTTCTTTCAAAAGTATCCAGCATTTCAGCCATCTTTACCGTCAGTGTCAGCGCCTCACATCCTGCCAATACAGTTCTAACATTGGTCTTATATATGGTTGTTATTTTGGTTTTTCTGTGGACACTACGTGACTTAAACACTGGCAGCAAAGAGAAGTATGTTTTGTTGGCTGCTGTGATTCTATTTAGCTAGTTAGGATTATTAAAAATAATAATTTTGGCCTATCTACTGTGTTAATGTATTCAAAAATAAATAAAAAAAATAAAACACGCTAAAAACGACGTTTTCTTGGGTAGAAATTTTAATTTACGAACAACAAATTTTTCTACAATGTAAATCGATCATTTGTAATTTAAATTTACGCCCACCAAATTTTTTTTAAAATTATATTATATTGATTATATTATATATATTTTTATCATATTTATGCGGTAAATAGAACCATTTTTTCTTTCCTATTCATTATTAATTAACAAATTATTGCCAAAGTTGCTTCCATAATCATGAAAAATGTATTTCTTTAATGTCCTATATTTTATAATTTAAAACCAAAATTAATAACAATCTTTAACGATGACTACTTTATTAATTTGGGTTTTAACTGCAATTTGGGAGGCGGGAATGGGTACCGCCGCCCCGGGAACCTTTATTGGATAACCAACACCTCTGCCATAGGTCACCCCAAGTGGTTCGCTAAGTTTATTGATTTAGCAGGGGTGTCCGGGTTCATGGGATGAGGTTTGTCTAGGTCTTGGAGGTGGATGAACAGGACACACTGCACCCCAGATTCCTACCCACCCCTTTTCCTTCCCAGAACTCTCCTCTCCTTCCTTTCCCTAAAACCCTCCACACAGCATCCCCAAAGATGACATAGGCCCTCATGGAAATTATTTTCCTCAAGGCCTTCTGTGTGGAGCTCATGTAAAAAAAAAAACGATACATACATTGATGGGAACAACCTTCAAAAGATGTGAAAAAAGAGAGTTGTTCTAATAAAAATTAAATATTCATTTAGACTTTTACAAAGCCGAATTCTTAAGGCATTTGTCCCATTAAGACGAGAGGTTCTGGGTTCGAGTTTCGACCTAGTTGCGATCGTTATCTTTTTATTCTTCTGTGTCTTGTTCGCTTTCATATTATCTTTTATTTTATTAGTGTTATCTTCTTTTTCGATGATAAAAAAATCGGTTTTGCTGGGTAAATTGGCCTCTATCCAAATTTCAGTTTTATGTGAAAAAGGCCGGCCAACCGTTCCTCTTAAGTATCGTTAAAATCATTTTGTTGGTAGTCTCAGCATGACTAATTTCCTTTGGATCTGGACGAATGATTCAAAGCCGGATGCTGGAGTATTTGTTTGGCCTTCGAATATGCACAATTCTCTGCAGTAAATCAGTGCATTTATTGATAAATAATTTATCTGTTTTTATAGTAGTTTTATCATAATAATATCCTTTCACTCCAGTGCGGTTATAGTTGCGGAAATCTCATTATTTACCTTCGTGATTTTATTTCATTATTATATAATTTACCTTGAAAATAGTTTTACAAAAATGGAGCGTGCTTTGCGGTTTCCTGTGTTGTTTTCAAGATAAAACTTCTTTGGCCCCGTTTTGACTTGAAATTCGATGAAATGAAAACGAGCGACACTAAAAAGACACGAACACAAATCCGTAGGATTTAGCCTCTTTGTGCGGTGCTTTGTAGCCCCCCCACTCTTGTCTATTTTAGTTTACTAAAGGTTTCACTTCTACCGCGTGTGAATTGCACACTCTGCTGAAGTTAAAACTTCTTTAGCACCGTTGTGATTTGAAACTCGAAAAAACGAAAAATAACCGCAGTAAAAATAATATGAGTTTGTCTCTTTTCAGTAAAAGTAGTTTGTTACTTTTTTAACCAGTGATTCCTGACATCATTCGGAATAAAATTTTGGTCTCCGGTGACTTTTATTTCAGTATTTTTTTTTCTTCCAAACCAAACAAAATAAAAATAATCCACATGTTATCACCGGTCACTCATCCGACTAACCGACCAACCACGCACCCCGACCTTAATAATAAAAATAATAATAACGTAGTATTTATATAGCGCAGTTTTGGGTTATTTCACTTCAATCTAATTTTAATTTTCACTTTAATCTTGTCTGATTACGTCTAAAAGGGATCGAAATGAAAATCTAGTCTCTTTCAACGGAAGTAATCTTCCGAACAGGCCCTCCATCGAAATGCTTGGTGTAACCATAAGTGACCAGCTCCTCTGGTCTGGAGCTCCAAAATACCTGAAAAATACCCTCGACTCTGTGCAGAAACGGGCGGTCCGTTTGATAGATTCTCCCATCTTAACAGACAGATTGCAATATTTAGAGCACAGGCGTCGGGTGGGAATGCTATCCTTGTTCTACCGGTATTACAATGGAAGATGCTCCGAGGAACTAGCATCATTGATCCCTTCGGCACCGGTGCATAGTCGGGAAACACGCCAAACGCGTGCCCAACATTTGTACACGGTTGACATTTGCCACATGAGAACGGGTCGTTTCTTCGACTCGTTCTTGTGTTCAACAGCTCGCCTGTGGAATGATTTGCCGGCCTCTGTGTTTCCTCCTTCCTACAACATGGGTCTCTTCAAGACCAATGTTCATTCCTTCCTCTCCTCAAAAAGACCCTCCACACAGCATCCCAGATGACATAGGCCCTGAGGGAAATTATTTTCCTCAGGGCCTCCTGCGTGGAGTTAACGTAAAAAAAAGTAGGCTTAATTATAATGTACTTAAAAGTAATCCTGTAGTGTTCCTTAGTCCTTACAAAAAATACAAAAATTGATTAAAAAATGTGAAACAAAGAATATACAATATATACAAAGCAATTCCAAGAGAACAATATTAACAACATCAGTGCTGTTTTGGCACAGGATATTAGATAATGTAAACAATAACGGTGCCATTAAAAAAATCATTAAAACTAAAATATAATATAGAGCCGGAGGCAGAAATATAGAAAAGAAAAAAATCGGAGTGCACATAAAAGCTTAGTAAGGAGGTAATCGAAATCAAAGAATTACCGGAAACTTGAGAAACAATGCTTAATATTATTAGAGTATATTGATAAGAAGTTAAAATTCACGAAAGGTGTGATTGTTTAAATGAGTTTGTTTTTAAAGTCCTTTTAAATTCAGCCAAATTCTGGATGTTAGTAAGAGCTGAGGGAAGTTTATTCCAAATGAGCGGGCCAGTTACAAAAAGTTCGATCATGGTAAACGGCGCGATTTGACCTAGAAAGTTCGATTAAACTGTCCAATACCTACCGATTTTTTAAAATGTTTATAATCGAACAATAAACACACATCAAAAATGTCGCCGCAGACCAATCGTTTACTTTTTTTTACTCCAAATAACGTCAGGAATCACTGGTTTAATTAAAACAAGTACATTCCTTAAGGGCCCGCAACCCGAATTTCTACCGATTTCTTACATATTTCCCTTAAACACGGTAAGTTTTAAAGCTCTTAAAAAAATGTTATTCTTGAAGATAATATCTTCATAGCCCGCGCCGAAACGCAAATTATTTAAAATTCCTTCGATAGAAAAAAATCGCATAGTACCATAAGTACAATACGTACAAGTTATATGTATGAAAAAATTCAGTGTTTTTTTAAATGGTGTTTAAGACAATGCCCGCGAGATTTTTACTCTATTTTAAACGAGTCGTGTTTTATTAAACATTTTCGCAATTTTCGCATCGATTTTGTCGCTGTTAGCGCTCTCCCCTAACATTCGTAATTTCGTATCTCTCCATCTTCTTCTTTTCGAGCCCGGTTGCAGAGCCTTAATACTCTGTACAGTGTAAAAACTCCGTCTGGCTTTCAAAACATTTATCAGAGGATTTTAAGAAAAAAAAATCAAAATGATTGCAACCCTTAAATTTGAAATAAAACTCCTTCCTCTTTTTCAAGAGGCATTTTGGGAAAAGTGTGCCGCTGAGAAATGGCTCCTTTGAGAATGACAAGTGATTTTCCTTCGCTTGTAATATGACGTAGTACATCATCCTCTTTCTTTCAGTTAATCATTCCTAAAACGTGCTTCAGCAAAGCTTTCTGGAAGCCACCATGAACTGGATTCGCAGTGAAATGTGCCATACACATTATTATTTGCAAAAGTGTGGTGGAAAAATGCTTTTAAATATTAATATTATAAAGGCGAAAGTTTGTATGGATTTATGTTTATCACTCTTTTCACGCAAAAAATACTGAATGGACTTTACAAATTCTTTCACTAATAGAAAGCTACATTATTTGCGAGTAATATTGACTGTAAATATTTGTAAGCTCTGGCGTTATGAAATTATTTATTATACGTTTATTGTCTAGACGAAAAGCAAAGCGTTGCTTGGTAACTATAAGTAATTATTTGACGTGCGCTGTCATTTTGATTTTTTTTTTACATGAATACCGCACAAGAGTCCCAACTGCTCCCGTCTGAAGCCAGTGAGACTATGGCATCCCCAAATGGGGTATGTTGTGAGGCTGAAGGTAGTGGGGAGGGAATGAGGTGGGGAAGAGGAAGGTGGGGAAGTACCTGGCTATTCAGATCTGGTCACCAAACACGGCTAAAGCCATTTCAGGCAACGTTTCAATCCTGAATGGTGGTCCTGCACCAGGGCGATACTGAAAGTATATAAAACGTGCCGCAAATATACTATATATTATTTTAAATGAATAAATTGTGAAATACACAAATTAATCAAATATAATTTATTTGCCACGCCGGGATTCGATCCCGCGACCTTCGGAATCGAGTCAAGCGCCTTACCGCTGCACTACACCGGCCGTCATTTGTGTAGGTTACTATGGAGGTCCCTTTGATAGTTAAAATTATAATAATCCATACTAATATTATAAATGCGAAACTGAGTGTGTTTGATTGTTACGCTTTAATAAGTGGCACGCGAGCTGTTTGAAAAAATGAATGAAATGGCGACGGAGGGGAGAAGGGGGGTGGTGGAGTGGGGATAGGGAAGGTGGAGGATGCGGAATGGGAACCCCCTCTAATACTATGCGAGCGAAGCCGGGGGCAAAAACTAGTATGTTATATTTGTATTTCGTAGAAGCAATGCGAAGTGATTTTCTTCGGTCTGTGGTATGAGTGAGTTTTTTTTAGATTAACCCCCACAAAATAATTTCCCTCAGGGTTTATTTCATCTTTGGAGATGTTGTATGAAGGTTTTTTTTAAGGAAATGAAAGAGAGGAAGATTTGTGAAAGAAATAGGTATGAGGGGTGGGTAGGAATCTAGGGGTCAATGTGTCCAAGAGTGACGAACGTATGAATCCATCCCTTCCACTGCGGTAAGCGATGCTACAAGAGAGCCTGCTGGAGAGATTAAAATCCCGATCCGACCCACTACGCAGTTGGTGAGCAGATGCATCCACCGCCAAAATTCAACATCTTACCCCACGAATCCGGGCACCCACTATGTCACCAAACGTAGCGAACCACTTGGGATGACCTACGGCAGAGGTTTTGGTTATCCAGTAAATGTTTATCGGGGCGGTGGTACCCATACCCGCATCCCAAATTACAAATGGCCAAGCTTTAAATTATGCAAAAAGAAACATCGCAAAAAGTGTTTTATTTTATTTTGCGGAATTTTAGTAAATAAAGTATTGAAACATATTACGATAATTATCTAAAGAACTGGATTTGCCACCCTATGCACCATGAACGAAAAGGGGTTCGTAAGTAGAAGATTTTGAACTTTAAAGCAGATTTTGTAGGTCTGATACATTTTTTGTTTGAATATACTGACTTATAAAAAACGTTCGATTATTGCAAAGGCCAATATGTGTTCTACTCGCAGTACTTAATTAAACCTTTTTTGTTTTGAAAAGTTTTATTTTTCGATGTACATTTGTTACTTTAATTTAAATTTTTTTTTGCGACCGGTTTCGACACCTCTTGCTTACGATGTTTCCATGTAATTTTGACTCCTACCACCGTCCTCCCCCTCCACCAAATTCCCCCCTCCCACTACCCCCGCCTAATTAATTGTGTACTTGTATAGAATTTTTAAGTTAGTTTTAAGTTTGCTCGTTAATGATACGGACGTGTCGAAACCGGTCGCAAAAAAAATTTTTAAATTAAAGTAACAAATGTACATTGAAAAATAAAACTTTTCAAAACAAAAATGTCTATAAATTGTTACACAGTCAGTGCCCAAGAAATACAAAAAATTCTTAATTAAACCGTCTAAAACATTTCTAAGCGGTCAAATTTTTATACCAAAAACACTTGATTTTGTCTTTCTCTTAGTACAAGGCGACCTATCCCCGCTCAAAAAGAAGACGATGGAGAGATATGTAATTACGGATGTTGGAGAGAGCGTGCTAATATTTAAAACGACGAAATTGAAGCGAAAATTTTAAAATAACTAAAACGAACGTGTTTGTAATAATTTTCGGAGCGTACTTTGCGATTTTTTTCTATCAAGCGAATTTCATATAATTTGCGTTTCGGCTTAAGGAATGTATAGATATTATCTTCAAAAATAACATATATTTTTTTAAGAACTTAAAAACTTCCAATGTTTAAGGGAGATGTGTAAGAAATCGGTAGAAATTAGGGTAGCGGCGGCAAGTACAACCAACAAGATTCAATTTTTTTTTTAAATCTTTCTATTGGATCATAACAATTGTTGAAGTAAAAACTAAAATTCTTGCAGAACTTCGTGATAACATTATTAAATTTAATTTAATTTATAAACAAATTACCAAGTATTATGGAAACTCCCCATCACCAACTGGAATCCTGATCAGTGGAAATACCAGTACGCCACAATACACTTGTGCACCACGCAGCACGTGTTGTATCGTTTGCAGCTTGTGGTATCATTTGCATAACAGGTGCATCCAGTTAGATGGTGCACGGTTGCATTAGAATTAGCACCTGCCGTTCTAGACTGATCACATATCACTGCCATCTGTCATGTTTAAAAACCTTTTTTGCCGTTATAGATCTTTCAAGTAGAACTGCAGCGAACCACACAACTTAATGCTAGCTGTCCTTTACTTAGATACACAATACTCATTTAGGTATCTTTTCAACTTGAAATATACTTTACTCAATTATATGCCTACCCCTTATGCATTTATTGTGTACCTCATTTACATCTAAAGTTCCTTACATATATTTTTAATTAAATAGAGTAAGTATTAAGTATGAATATTTCTTAGGTATTCTAAGTAAGAGGAATGAGCGAGCACTGGACGTTTTTTAAAGAAAAATTTTGAGGCACATCTTCGGACCGGTTCTAGAAAATAGATTTTGGCGCAGACGTTTTAACAAAGAGCTCTATACTTTGTTTAAGGAGCTAAACGTCGCAAAATTTATTAAACTGGGAAGACTTCGGTGGCTGAGTCATGTGGAGAGGATGACCGAGCATCAAGCACCAAAGTGCCTGCTGAACTCAAGACCAATAGGGCGAAGGAGCCTGGGAAGACCAAGACTAAGATGGAGCGACAACGTCCTCAAAGACATATCTATCTTAACTGGAGAGAGCTGGCACATAACCGAGATGAGTGGAGGAAGACTCTTGAGGAGGCCAAGACCCACCAGGGGTTGTAGAGCCAATAGTGATAATGATGATGATTCCAAAATTGTATTATTAAGCCCCCAGCTTTCGGAATTTCTGACGATATACTCTTTTTTAAACGAGTCGGGTTTTATTAAACATTTTCACAATTTTCGCTTAAATAATACCGTTTTTTGCATTAGCGCGCTTCCTCTAAAGTTCGCCTTTACGTATCTCTCCATTTTCTTCTTTTTGAGCGGATACACAGGGCCTTAAAGCATAATTTTGATACTTATTTATGAAATTTTGCACAACTGACGTTCAAAATAAGGGGCCGTCAATAAATTACGTCACACCTTAAGGAGGGGGGGGACAAAATTGCAAAATATGTGACCTCAACGGGGGTCTCACAATGGTGACAGGGAGGGGGGGGGGGGTTAAAAATCATGAAATTCGTGTGACGTAATTTATGGATGGCCTCTAAGAGGAAAATTGCTGTCTACATCTGATTTCGAAAAAGCGTATAAAGCCCGGGCAACGCTGGGGATTTCAGCTAGTAACGAATATTATCATTTGCACTTTTTGCATGGTTGAATTCCCTCAGTTGTAACTAATTCTGTTTTTCATGTTGTTTTTGCAATGTCGCTTCGCTTCTTGCACTGAACTTTGATCGACCAACTAACAAAAATGCTATTAAATTTCGTAACAACGTTTGTTGTTATTGTTTTTTTGTAAAATACCTACAACTCTTATTTTATAAGTTTGGCTTTGGCACTGAATAATGGTCACTTTGTAGTTATTTATTTATGTATAATGGATGGTAACCCAATAGTTGATCCCCCGACAGTTGATCCCGAAATTATAATTTTTTGTGCATTATTTATCAATTACTAACCTAAAATCGACGTTAAATTTCTTTAATATCAAGTTGATATAGATATCAAACGAATTTATTTATGGTGTTTATTTTCTGTACTTATAATAAATACACTGGTATAAATATACAGTATATAGACTAGAGGTGGGTAAGTTCTGCATTTTTCCGGAAGCCTCCGAGACTTGCTTCCTTTTAAAAGTACACGAGTTCTAGGAGCAGGTCCCGGGTCCGAGTTCTTAGGTGCGGACTGGGCACTGGGTATTGTTGCGGCGCACCGAAACGGGACGCACGGGTTCAAAGAACTCGGAACCAGGACCTACTCGTAGAACCCACACGAGAACTCAGAACCCCGGAGTCGGACAAGACCCGTACGAGAACAAGGACCCGTCACCCGTGCAATGTAGGTACATTCAATGTATCTACACTGCACGGTCTTTTATTGAGAATTTAAATAAGTAAATTAATAAGCTGTAATGCTTTACTATAAACTATTATTTTATAATGCACGTCACCAGTTGATTAACGATACCAGATAAGACGCTCTAATTAAAAACTACTCCGTGCCTAGCCGAAGGGGTCACGCACGTGTGTGTCGATCAACGAACAGCGATCGAATGAACGCCCAGCGCCCAGCTCGTGACGTGACTCAAGGGGAAGTGTCATAGTTGGCCGGCCGCGGGTAGCGGGGAGTGTCGGGAACTCACCGAGACCCGCGACTCATGAGTGGAATGGTGAATGGTGAGTGACGCCGGACGGTGGATCGCGGAGCAAGCCGGCGCGGCGGCCACGGGGTGAGTCAGGAATGTAGTAGTTCGCGGCGTTCGCGCGAGTCCGGGAGTGGGCGAAATGAATGGATTGTGTCGCGATTCACGTAGCTTGGAACAAGGCGCTTGGGTTTAAAGGAACCCGGGACTTGTATTCGAGTGCGGTTTTTGCGCTTCGGCGTTGAGTTGCTCGGACCGCCGGATTACCGCCGGATTTATTTGGATGCGGAGAGTACTGGGACTGGGCCGGGTTCTCTGGGAGTAGTCGATTTGAAAAAGGAGTGGGAGTAGGAACCGCTTCCCGCAAAGGAGCGGATCACATGAGCCCATTCCAGCTGAACTGACACATCGCTAATATAGACAAGTAGTTTTATCCTAGATGCATTTGACAGAAAAAATGTTTTATACTTTTAATATTCGGCGGTACTTTAACACGGTACTTTAACACTCTGCACTTCAGATAGGATGTACTGCCGAATATAAGTAAGTGTACCCTTTCAGGGACACTTACTTAAGAGTAAATGCATAAAGGTAGACATATAATGGAGTAAAGTATATTTCAAGTTGAAAAGATATCTAAATGAGTATTGTGTATCCAAATAAATAGTCCAGGTAACGATGACCGATTCGTGTAGAAGCCGATTTTGGCACAGTTGTAGGGAAGGTGTCCTTAACAACATACTAAAAATATCGGGGGGCGGGGGTGGAGCTAAGCGTGGGGGGGTTCTGAATGTCCCGTTTTTCAGTTTTTCGTTAATAACTCGAAAACTACTGCCTACCAAATAAATTATCTATAAAAATGGTTCTTTATTTTTTTGTTAGCATCAAAGCTTAAGGAGATATGACCAGCATGGAGGAACTTACTCCAGACAAAGTTGAAGAGTTACCTTGGTGTCAGCTTTGAATAAATTTCAGAATCATCTGGAATCCCTCAAGGATAATGGGCCTACCGCTGCTTTGTGGGTTTAGTAGATACTTCCACATGGTCACCCTGATGAAGAAATTCATTGATTTGTCGTGGTGTTTGGGACGGCTACTTGGCGTGTGTACGGCAGATTCTTCCATGCAAGTGGGCACTTCCAGTATGCAAAATGTGCACATCTCTACGTGCAAGATATCATACAACTGAAAGCTCTCTATCGTGTCTTCCATTTCATTTTTAACAATAAATCTTTAATTTTTAACAATAAAAACGGTTTTGTTTTAATTTGACATTTCCCCCCCTCCATATTTTGCCTATGTAGGTACGCTGTATTTTCTCTTAACCGACTGCATATTGTATATAAGTATACCGGGGGGCAACGGAAATCATATATTATTTATTCAAAATTAATATATGCACAATAATTTTCTACAACAATAATCAAGATTTAAAATATTTTGCTTTTAAAATTATGTAGAACCCACGCAGACGAAAGTATTATGGCTAACCTTAAATATTATTATTTAAGTATGTTATTGTAGCCTTCTTACATATATTTATTTGTGTTTTGAACTAATTATTTATTTCTTTGTCATTTTAATTATATAGATTTCATTCCATGCAAAGGAATAGTTAACATTGATTATTATTATTTATGTATGTTGTTATAGCCTTCTCTTGTTCATTTATGTTTAAATCTGGTTACTTATTTCTGTATTTTTTGTTTCAGGTAAGTGTCTACCTACTCCTAATTGCAACCAACAATCAATACAAGAAGAAATTTATGGATGGCGAATTGGTATCGTTATAATATACATACATAATATTATTACGTACTTACAATTATTTAATTGATAAATATTACATTTTCCACATCCCGTGGAAGAGGGTCGTAAGCCGAAAAAGTAAATTTTATAGGAGTGCGAAAACAAATTTTAATTGATAAAACAAGCGGTCCCGCCGTAAAAAGACACTAGCGACATCTCGCGGAGATAGAGTGTTCTAACTTAAATACGATTTTCTTGAGATTTCATAGATTGCAATCACTTTACTATTCAGAGATAAAAATAAAATATTATAAACCCGAAAATTTTGACTTAACTACGACCCCTTTCTACTGGTGTGCTGTATATAATGACAAGGTTTGACTCTTTTTTAAAAGAGAGGCTCACATTTCCGGATAACTTAATAACCTGACAGTACTTGAATTCCTCCTTTTTATATTAACTCCACATTGCCCGAGGAAAATAACTTCCCTGAGGACCTACGTCATCTTGGGAGATGATGTGTGCAGGGTTTATTGAAGAGATTTATTAAATACATTCGTGTTGTAGGAGGGAGGAAACACCTAGGCCGGTAAATCGTTCCACACCCAAAGTGTTGAACTCAAGAACGACTTGTAGATACAACCCGTTCTCACAAGACAAATTTCAATGTCAATCGTGTACAAATGTTGGGAGCGTATTTGGCGTGTTGTTATGAAAATAAGTACGGCGAATATTTTTTTTATTTTTGTCTATGGTTTTTTTTAAACAACCACACTTTGAGTGCAACAGGTTGGTAGGAATGATTTCCGTTTTTGTGTTGGCTTCTTTTTCCGGTAGGGCCTCCTCAGGGCAGGGAGACCTTACCGGGACGTGACAGCGCCATGTTTTAAGTTTTTAAAAGAATAATTGTGAAACGATCGCGGGATGACGGTTTGTCGGAATATTTTTACCAATCTGGAATTTTAAAGATCAAGGATCAATCTTGAGTGAATGCCGTGGTGGCTTCCGTGTTAAAAAGTCGCGATTCATGATGTACGCGCATGTGATATTATAGCCTGTCGGCATTAAATTGACTAATCCGTTAGCTACACGCGAATCCTCGCTCGCTCCGCGACCAAAGCCCGTTAAATTACGAATATAAGGATTCTAGTTGGGACTAGCCTGTTATTTGCGTCCCACTCACTTTGCCACGTTGACTGGTACCGAACTTCCCTTGGGTAAGGGCCATAAATGAACCAATCCTACGGACTACCTGGACCAACAATCGTGACGGGCCCTCTTGGACTTGGGCCGGCTACGCCCTGGCGGGCTTTGACGAGATCCTGCAGCACCCGTGGACTGGAGGCCTTGGGATGGCTCCGTCCAGATGTCTCCGAAGAACTTCGCCGTCGGCCATCCTTATGCACGTCAGTGAGATTTAGTTAGGATTAGTAGCTTATTAACGGTCTGAACCTGGGGTGAGTCTTAACATGTAACTTAATCACCATAATTTTGTCCCAAAATTCAAATATAGATGTTATACTGTTATTTTCATAACGCAACTCTTTTATTTAAAGTTTCCCGTCATACCCTATGTCATTGCAATTTAAAGTATTGTGCCCATGCTCCTTGAAAAGAGATCTCATTTGCTCTACGGATGGATTTCGTCCCCCCAACATATCTTGTTACCAAAGTGACAAGATTTGGCGCGTAGCTGGGAAGCTACAAAGTTGGATGGACGATTGCAAATGGATTGCATCACCTTCCTCATTAAAAACTCACCTGCATACCACAAAGACATAATGTTACAATATGTTACAAACCGGGCCGTGTTTCGCCCGTAACAAAATGGCGCCAACGTGCTCTCTATCAAATATTCTCATTACATTTTGGCTCTCCATCGAATAATTCCATAACAAAATGGCGCTTCAACGTGATTGGGTTCGTCTTTAACTTTAAAATGCAATGGCATCAGTTCGACGGCAGGTTAATTTAAAATGTATGTTCCCATGTGCCGGCGTTCTACGTAATTAATTGTACAATTTAAAAAAAAAAAAAATGTCAATTCGTTAACTATAATTACGTGAACATGACTTTCACATATGCGAGTTTCAAATTTTAGTGATTGTTTATTTGTCACAGGATGCGACAAATTATCAAAATTTAAATGTCACAAATGTATTCTGGATGTTTCGCACATCATAATATAAACATACGGTTTCGGTCACTATTGTTTACGATAATATCAGCTGACGCTTGTCCATGTGTTGCCGATCAGCTGTATTTACATTCTACAAATATTTGACGTTTCTACAATATACTTCCTGATACAAGGATCATAGTGCGGAATGTTTACTGTTTCAAATAGGCAGTACTGTAATTATATTTTCATAACCTCAAAATTTGTATGCTCAATGCTCAGAAATAACGTAACGGTAGTAGACAATGTGTTAGGAACTGATTTATTCGACAACAATCAACAGCGGGTAACGTTTATCTAAAAATTATCTATGATAAATTATCTTGTACAAATTTATCTTTGACACAAACGTCAAAATCAAGTGTTGTGTTTTTGCTATCAAATATTTTACGCATGATAATTAAATTATGTACTTACATACCAACACAAAGTAAATAATAATTTAAAATTTTATATTTTAATTATCATCAAAACAAACGATTTGTTCTGGTTCAAATGTATTCTAGCATAATTGCCTGTACCGCCGGTCAAATATACATCTGACGTGTTGAATTCAATGCATATAAAGTATCCGTGATTATTGTAATTACGAAAAAAATAATTATATGAAGTGAACATTTATATGATATATTATCAATTTGTACTTTTAAATAGCTACGAGACACGAATTTTATTTTAATTACAGATGGCATCTGTCATAAATAAATCAAACCCATTGTCGGTTGTTTACCTTATTATGTCAAATTTGATTTCGTGAATACTATAGATGGGTAGCGGTCGGTCTATTTACATTTTAAAAAAACGGTATTGGAATTTAAATACTTTGGATAAGTCGGTACATATTATCATTTTTTTTTACTAGCAGCTACGTCATTATATACTAAATTATTATTTTTTTTTTAAACTTTTGAGATATGAATTACTTTTGTAATTATTGCAAACATAAAGGCAGGGTTGCCACTAAGATTTTTTTTTTAACTTAAAAACAAGATCGCTTCAAATCAATATTTTTTTTTTTCCAAAAATCAGGGTTGCCACAATTAAAAGTTTATTCAAGTTAAATTTTTTTTTTTTAAATCAGGGTTGCCAAAATTTTTTTTTTTGCTTCCATAATTTGAAAAAATTTTTTTTTAACAATGTCAACAATAACAACAACAATAAAAACAACAACAACAATATTAATAACAATTTCAATATTTTTTATAAATAGTATTCTCAAATATAATTTTTTCTGCACGATGTTCAATTTTATAAAAATTATCATTAACAAATCTAGTAAAGATTTAGTATACAAACAAAATTTAAATAAAGGCATACATATAGCTAGAATGGAGTCACTTGATTTGTTCTCATTCCTTGCGCAGGGAATGCAGACATTTCAGGGGTGCCCATGCTGGTCAGAAAGTTTCTTTCTGTCTAGTTTTTTGTGGTGGTGGGCCTATCACCACAGAATTCGAGAACGGTGGGAATAATCGATTGTATACCCATATACATAATATAAATAAATTAAAAATCTTCTTATTGTCAATCGTGATTTTTTTTTAAAAATTTGTTAAATATTAAATATTTTCAAAAACGGGCATAATGTTTTTTAGGAAAATTGGTGGACTTGGAGAATTGAAAATTTAGTAATTACAATTTTTTTTTTTTTATGGAGGACGTCGATGTAGTTAATTAGGGTATTTTTTTTCCTGCCGTGCTTTAGGTACCGCGAGAAACATTTTATACACTCAGTTAACACATCATTATAAAAATTATTGGGAGTACAATTCGGAGATTGATACTTTTCCATGTTTGTTTACAAGTTCCGAAGAGATGAGAGTAGTGTATGCCGCTACCTACTCGTAACGTTTCGAATTCTTCGATCGTTCATCTTCATTCCAGGAGACGGAGTAACTATGGACAGATTGATATGAGAGTCTGTGCCATAGCAGGGCCGTTGCCTGACGTTTCGGAACCGACCAGAGTGAAGACGGAGGATCTGTTGTCTGCGGATGTTTTCCCTGCAGAAGACAGAAGGGCCGTTGTCACGCTGATCATCATTGAACTTACTACAAGTGATAATTAAATCACTAGAACATTCTAAAAAAAAAAAAAAAACAAGTCAAAACATACATAATCCAATCCTATACATTATATTATATTAGACTCATAAAAGAGCCAATTATTTGTCAAGCCCATATAATCATTAACAAAATAATAAAAAATTAAAACACTAAATCAGTATCATAATGTCGTACACTTGACGTGTAATTTTATTTCAATCCGGACTGATCAACCGAATTGTGGTGGCCAGTATTTCAACATTAAATCATATCTTAATTATCTTACACTGTATTGCCTTCTAAATATAATTATATTTAATGGTTTTACTCCAGTTCAAGACTCGAGTAGTATAAAAACATTAATCGCAGATTAATTAATTTATTTTTTACATACCCTTGTAATTGAATTCGTGGACGTTTGCACATGGAAACATACTCATATTTAAAAACTTAAACATGGTATTTTTTTTATTTTTTTTTTGTTAGATTTTAAGCATATGTAAACTTGGAATATACGACGATATAATATTGAAAAACATACCCTCTTGTATTCCAAGCAAATTATAATATGACCTGTGTTCATTTTTTTTTTTTTTGTGTTGTAAACCTCGTGAAATTATAACCCGAACATACAGAAATACCAGCCCATTATTTCTCTATGTTCCGAGTTAAAATATGTTATTTTAAGCATTTGTTTGATTTTGTCATGTATCATATATGCAGCATGCCCAGTTGCATATGTGAGTACTACTCAAAATAATTTCCACAATTTATTATGTCACAAAAAAATTTGTTAATCAAATCTGCTATTACCTCAAAGATAGTTTTAAAAATAATAGTACATAAGAATCTTTCATTTTTTTTCCCTGTCCGGGGTATTATACTGTTGTTAATTAATAAGCGTCTTAAGCGGCGCATAATAATCTAGTTTTATACATAAATAGGTTGTGTGAAACCTCAATAATTGTTTATAACAAACATATTACCTTTCCAATTGCACCCTTTAACAGGCGTTTGCTTACATTTTATTTGGCACCATTCATTGGCGATGGTAGTTGACATCTTATTTGGCACCATTCATTGGCGATGGTAGTTGACATCTTATTTGGCACCATTCATTTGCGATGGTAGTTGACATCTTATTTGGCACCATTCATTGGCGATGGTAGTTAACATCTTATTTGGCACCATTCAAAAGCGATGGTTGTTTTTATTGTGTACATTTAAAAAATGATCAAAATCATGATTATCTTTTACAATACTAAAGTAAAACTAATATGTTATTTGAACTATATTTTTGGTTTTATAATAATATCCCCCAAAAGACCGAGGTTAGGGAGTATAGTTAGGTGTATTCTTCAAAGGAAGAATATTTTTTTTTTCCCTAAAAAGAAGTAGAGTCAGTGAAAGTGTGGATGGTACGCCATCATCAGTGTTGCCTATTTTGGCTATTTATGAAAAAATATTTAAAAAAAACAGTGTGTTCGAACTGTGATGCTTTAGGCATAAACAAGGTTTTGTTGCATTTTAAGGTGTTGTTTTGGTATTAATTTATTATGTATTCTAGTTTAAGTAAATATAACTAATTTAATTAAGAAATGTTATCCTGTTACAGATGATACGTCTACGGTTGTCCTCGACGAGAGTCAGTATTACAACACCCAGCGTATTAGATGCTGTGGGTGCTTGCGGACCCCGTCCACGTAACACCTTATTGATTTTGTTTATATTTTTAGTTTTAGTATTCTAAGTTATGACTTTTCTATTGTCAGCACTTCAGATGAGTGCGTCGCAAACTCATCCACCATGCCTTACGTATGGTGGGCGCGATTGATGTTGCGACGCAATCATTTGTAAGCTATTTATTCGCATCATTTGCTTATTTTTCTGAATATTTTTATTATGGCAATGCCTTCTCTATAATGATGTATATTTGTTCCCCCTTCAGACCAAGGTAGATAGTTAGTACAGCAGTTTTTTTTAGCTTTTTAGTTGTGTTTGAGGGCAAACACGTTCGGAGTGAGCGGGGTATTGTTATGAAAATAAGTACGGCGAATATTTTTTTTATTTTTGTCTATGGTTTTTTTTAAACAACCACACTTTGAGTGCAACAGGTTGGTAGGAATGATTTCCGTTTTTGTGTTGGCTTCTTTTTCCAGTAGGGCCTCCTCAGGGCAGGGAGACCTTACCGGGACGTGACAGCGCCATGTTTTAAGTTTTTAAAAGAATAATTGTGAAACGATCGCGGGATGACGGTTTGTCGGAATATTTTTACCAATCTGGAATTTTAAAGATCAAGGATCAATCTTGAGTGAATGCCGTGGTGGCTTCCGTGTTAAAAAGTCGCGATTCATGATGTACGCGCATGTGATATTATAGCCTGTCGGCATTAAATTGACTAATCCGTTAGCGACACGTGAATCCTCGCTCGCTCCGCGACCAAAGCCCGTTAAATTACGAATATAAGGATTCTAGTTGGGACTAGCCTGTTATTTGCGTCCCACTCACTTTGCCACGTTGACTGGTACCGAACTTCCCTTGGGTAAGGGCCATAAATGAACCAATCCTACGGACTACCTGGACCAACAATCGTGACGGGCCCTCTTGGACTTGGGCCGGCTACGCCCTGGCGGGCTTTGACGAGATCCTGCAGCACCCGTGGACTGGAGGCCTTGGGATGGCTCCGTCCAGATGTCTCCGAAGAACTTCGCCGTCGGCCATCCTTATGCACGTCAGTGAGATTTAGTTAGGATTAGTAGCTTATTAACGGTCTGAACCTGGGGTGAGTCTTAACATGTAACTTAATCACCATAATTTTGTCCCAAAATTCAAATATAGATGTTATACTGTTATTTTCATAACGCAACTCTTTTATTTAAAGTTTCCCGTCATACCCTATGTCATTGCAATTTAAAGTATTGTGCCCATGCTCCTTGAAAAGAGATCTCATTTGCTCTACGGATGGATTTCGTCCCCCCAACATATCTTGTTACCAAAGTGACAAGATTTGGCGCGTAGCTGGGAAGCTACAAAGTTGGATGGACGATTGCAAATGGATTGCATCACCTTCCTCATTAAAAACTCACCTGCATACCACAAAGACATAATGTTACAAACCGGGCCGTGTTTCGCCCGTAACAAAATGGCGCCAACGTGCTCTCTATCAAATATTCTCATTACATTTTGGCTCTCCATCGAATAATTCCATAACAGTGTTTCCCGACCATGCACCTGTGCCGAAGCGATCAATAAAGTAGGATATCAATATAGTAGTAGTATCAATGTAAAACATGTATCCCTTCAAAAATCAATCAAAAATTCCATATCATCTTCTTATTCTTCTTGTGCCCTGTCCGTTCAACGGACGTTGGCTATCATGTTGGCTATGCGGACTTTATTTACTGCGGCCCGGAACAGCTCTACGGTAGACTGGCCAAATCGCTGTCTCAGATTTTTCAGCCATGAGGTTCTCCTTTTTCCAGGGCCCCGTTTTCCGGCAATCTTTCCCTGCATTGTGAGATGCAGGATCTCATACTTCTCTGGATGTCTCCTCACATGTCCAAGATATTTAAGTTTTCGGATTTTTATAGTTTTAATTACTTCCTTTTCTTTATTCATCCGAACCATAACATCTTCATTCGTAACCCTGTCCATCCAGATTATTTTTATTCTTCTTACGTAGATCCACATCTCGAATGCCTCAAGTCGCCTTATTAGTTCTTCAGTAAGCGTCCATGCTTCCATTCCATAAAATAATATCGAAAACACATAGCACCTGACCATTCGCATTCGTAATCCAAGGTTGAGATCATGACTGCAGAACATTTTTTTCATGCGGATAAAGATTGCACGAGCTTGCTCAATGCGGCATTTGATTTCAACTGAAGGATCCCATCTATCATTTACATTGCAGCCCAAGTATACAATTCTCTGTTCCTTCTCTAGTTTTGTTCCAGCAATATAAAGATTTTCATCCAATGCGTTATTTTTGCTTATGAGCGTGTATTTTATATCATCATAAAAATAGTATATCCATATCATCATAAAAATAACTATTTGACAACAATAAAATTAGTTCATTAATAATTCATATTACTGGTTCAATTCCCGAACAATATCGAAGTGAGCTACAAACTCGAGGCAATTAAGCCTACTGGAATAACCAAAATAATTAGAAATTCGACAGTAACAAAAGTAATTAATATAATTGATTAAATCCTTTTAAACCATCCCTCTCTCCCTCCCCCACATGTTATGTATTTAATCCATGGGTTAAGAATAATTTGTACTAGTCTGAAGATGGCTTTAACAAGCTGAAACCGGTTTCAGTCAAATTAATTAATGTGGAAATAAGTTTCATAAATGTTTTTTATCATATTATATTACATTGGAATTCCACCATGAATTTTTCAGTTTCAGAGATACCTAGACATCGGTTTTCTTTTAATTCGGTGTAGATCAACCATCTACAGATAATCTTGTGTTCATATTTATTAAGTTATTAAAAATCATATCACGGAATTCTAACAAAACCCATTTTGAATAATAAACAAAGTTTGCATCATCCCGTGTTCCTGTGACATCTTCACACAATATTCTTACGTAAAATTGGCAACACTGTAATTTCAATCAACACGACTGCAGATCCTGTTATGGGCGTACCGCTGATAGCTCCATTACATTCTCTCGCTCTTTCTCATAAACGACACTTGCAACAGAAAGAGAAGTTACAATGGAGCTTTGAGAGGCAGGACCGTAACACCCTACTCCTACTGTAACCTTCGTCCTCACATGCAACTTAACACAAGGAAACTGTATTTCCCACTTAAGACACATACTTTCTTAGTTTAACTGAAGTATGTATATGAGAGAGGGTGTGTGTGTGTGTGTTTGTATGTATATGTGTGGGTTTCGTTCCTCGCTATTTTCGTAACGAACACGTGTGCGACTTGCATTCATTTGAAGTGCAGTTAAATGCAACTTCCGTGGTCTCTCAAACCATTGCAATATATCTTTTTGTTTATAAATTTGACTTCCCCTGACTCAATTTCAATGTCTATGACTGTATGTAAATATCGTTGTCTATTGCCGACTGTGTATATATATATATCGATATTAATTGAAGCCCCAGGCGTTATCCAGTCTTTACGAAGAGTTTTTCGATTTCCTCTAATCAAGTTTGCACGCAACATAACACTCCATAAATAGATAGACAGAATATAGAATATAGATATATGGACAGAAGATCGAAGGCTTTTTTAAACAAAGAAAATAAAACTATGTTAATAAAGGTTGCAATAAATAAAAGTCCATGTTATTGACATGAAATGAGTCGACATGAACTCAAGCCGACCAACGTTGGTGACGGACATCTTACCTCCCAGAAGGGTTCCTCAGGGATCTGATCCAGGACCTAATGTAGACATAAAAAATCTTCATCATAATGACGTTGTAGCCAGTTCGAACCATTTAGAAGTTCACGGTTTTCCGTTTTAGATCGGTTTTTAAATAGATAATAACGAATAATGAATGAGAATACTAAAATTACACTTTTTTGTCCGACAATTAGAATCAGAAAATCTTTCACACATTATATTTTTTACATTAGCTCCTCACAGGAGGCCCCGAGGTAAAAAAAAGGGCCTATGTTATCTTTGAGGATGGTGTTTGGAAGGTCTTTTAGGAAAAAAGTATGGTCTTTTAAAGAAAGAAAGTTCTGGGAAGGAAAAGAGTATGAGAAATGGGTAGAAATGTGTGTTTCAATGTGTCCAGGACTGACGGATATATAAATCCTTCCTCCAGGTCTTCCTGCTGGAGAGACCTATAAAAACCTCATCCCATGCCCCCTGCCCCCCCCCCTGTTAGTTTACCAAACGTAGCGAACCTCCTGGGGTCACCTATGGCAGGGGTGTTGGTTATCCAATAAATGGTGTCATCTGGGTATCTAAAATATCCTGGATTTTTTAAACTATTTTTATTCAGCACTGTTTGAGAAGCATGCTCTTATCGCAATAAGTCAATGACGCATAAATCCAAACCGTTGCAACCCGATCGGGGTGGGCAGAGAAGATGCGACACCACATCAATCTTCACTGACGCTCCTTTACAACCCAAATTCCTAGGCGACGTTGAGCAATATTCATTTAAAATAGTTACCCTATTAATTCAAAGCTGGTGTCCACCAAACGTGAGTAGGAATTCTTAACTGAAAGGTAATGATATTAATGATTCTACTTTGAGACAGCCATGATGTTGTCTTTTTATTAATGTGACACCACAAGAGATACTTGCGTGGATTGAACTATATCGCCACCCGATTGGGCAATGTTGAAAACCGGGCAACGATTTTTTTTATCAAACATACTAATTTCGATTTTCTGAGAAATGCGTTAGTCCTGCGTGGAATCTGGTTCAATTCGTCAATTTACGAGGCGGGAATGGGTACCGCCGTCCCGGGAACCATCTATTAGATAACCGCCACCTCTACCATAGGTCACCCCGAGTGGTTCGCTACGTTTAATCACTTAGCAGAAGTGCCCGGGTTCATGGGGTGAGGTCTGTCTGAATCTGGCGGTGGATGACTTTTTTTAATAATAATAGCTCACAAGAGACTCGGCTGCTCCCGTCTGGAGCCAGTGAGACTATGGCATCCCCAACTGGGGTAGGTATGTTGTAAGGCAGTGGGGAGGGGAAGGAGATGGGGAAGTACCTGGCTATTCAGATCTAGTCATCAAACACGGCTAACGCCATTTCAAGCAACGTTTCATTTCTGAATGGTGGTCTTACACCAGGGCGATACTAAGAGTGTTTTCCACTCTGGAACGCGCCGCAAATGTACTATACATTATATTAAATGAATGTATTGTGAAATAACACAAATTATTCAAATAAAATTTATTTGCCCACTCTGGGATTCGATCCCGCGATCTTCGGATTGCGAGTCAAGAGCCTTACCGCTGAAACATTCGATTCCTACCCACCCCTCTTACCCTTTTCTTTCCCAGAATTTCTTTTCTTTAAAAAGACCTTCCACACAGCATACCCAAAGACGACGAAGGCCCTGAGGGAAATTATTTTACTCAGGACCCCCTGCATGGATCTAGTGTAAAAAAATATTACAAATTTGTTTTGAATTTAAGGGTATTTTTTTATGTGAATACCTCACAAGAGTCCTAACTGCTCCCGTCTGGAGCCAGTGAGACTATGGCATCCCCAATTGTGAGGCTTAAGGTGAATGTGGAGGGGAAAGAGATGGGGAAGAGGAAAGCGGGGATGTTCCTGGCTATTCAGATTGAAATTTTTTTCCTACCGAAAATATTTGCGGTAACCTCGGAACTCTAGACTGAAAAACTTCGCAAGTTCCGGTGCTAGAACACACCGTTCCAGAGTTTTTGCTGTTTTGAAGGTGTTGCTTTTGTTTTTTCTTCTTTTATCATAATTATATTACTCTTATTTTTCGTGTTCACTTAACTTATTAATTAACACGTCACTCAGGCTGATTGAGTTGCTAATTAAATGATTTTGCTCTTTCATTAATGTGCAATTTCGTCTGAGTGTATTCCGCGCTCTCGCCTAATTGGCTGTTTGTGAAATCGATTAATTAAATTATTGCAAATTTTCTAACAGCGCCTTTGGTCGAAATTGACTTAAGGCTCTGTAACCGGTCTCGAAAAGAAGAAGATGGAGAGATACGAAATTACGAATGTTAGAGGGTTAAGATTTACAGCGACAAAATCGATGCGAAAATTGCGAAAATGTTTAATAAAACACGACTCTTTTAAAATAGAGCAAAAATCTCGCGGGCATTGTCTTAAACAGCATTTAAAGAAACGCTGTGAATTTTTTCATACATACAACTTGTAAAAGAACTGAAACAAACGTGTTTATAATAATTTTTGGAGCATACTTTGCGATTTTTTTCTGTGAAAGGTAATTTTATATAATTGGCGTTTCGGCGCCGGCAATGTCTAGATATTATCTTCAAGAATAACATATATTTTTTTAAGAGCTCTAAAACTTACCCAGCCTTACTAAAAAAAAACCACAGCGCGACCGATTAACTGTATTATTGCAATAACATAAATAAACCTTGTGTACGCTAGATCCCAATTTGTTACTAATAACGTTTCTTGCGTGGTCACGCTGTTAAAATGCATTAAGATCTGACAACATTGCAAATGGTTTTAATTTCCTAGGAAACAATGTTGTTTTAATTCTTCTCCGCCAGGGGCATTATTGGCGCGCATATGCATTAATTCTCAACGGCACCGCGATGAACATAACCCGGTGTGTTTTTTTATGGCGGGATGTCAGAAAAATTTGTTAGTGCCTAAATGTTGTGATTTTACTTATTAATTTCTATTGTAGTGACGAATTTACTCTTCTATTCACATGATTGATATATTTATTATGTTATGTGTGTGGTTTACATCAGTTTAATCGAGTTATTGTACAAACGCCGTACTTTCAAAGTTGGACTGTCAGAATATTGTTCTATAGAACTATAGATAGTTTTCTTAAAAGATAAAATTAACATTTTAAGATCTTTATTTTATGTGAATTTCATAAATGTGGTGTTTTTTTTAAATATTAATATCTAATACATGTGTACCTAAACTTATCAACGTAATTAACGTTTTAAAGTTGCTAGAAATCTGTTATAAAAGTCGGTATTATTTTTTTAGGTTAGTTTTTTGGCAATAAAAAAACTTTGAAATTTTTTATTATTTTTTTATTGTATGTACGAGGAAAAAGTGAGGTGGCAGTTTCGTTCCAAATTCATTATATAAAAGGTCAGTATTTTTCAAATTTTGTTTTTTTTATAAATTTCTGTACACTTTCATCAAATATGTTTGGGTAAGAAATTTTTTCCATTTTTTTCCGAGTTTGGATCTTAAATTATGGCAGTTTTTGAAAACTAAAGTGTATTTTAAATAGACGAATCTAAAAGGTAATTTTGTCTAGTTTTCATAAATGGTATTGGTTTTTACGACACCTTCAAAAATAAGAAATATATAGAACATTCAAAATACTTAGGAAAAATTCCAAATTTCGTCCGAACATCAATCGTTAAAACAGAGATAAACTACCCCCTCAGGCCGTGGAAACCATGTGTATTTTTTTCCATGAAAAATTTTTTAATTAGTAATGTTTTCACATCCGCGGCCGTTTGTCAATTGAATAAAATTTTCACTGGGTTTTTTAGTAAGGCTGACCGTGTTTAAGGGAGATTTGTAAGAAATCGCTAGAAATCGTGTTGCGGGTTTCGGGTGCGATTGAAACTAATATGTTAAAAAACGCGCTAGGTAACTCATGCATAAATTTTACAACTATAATTTAAATTCGTTAATTTAAACACCTTCATTATAATCGGAAATCTTGTAAAATGATGGAGGACCCACGACGCCTGTGTGGGGGGAACCCGATGCATGTGTCCATTAAACTACCAACCGGTCAATTTATACAGGGTGTATCACACGTACCCAACAAACTTTAACAAGTGATTCCCGAGTTTATTTGACGTAAAAAATGTAGAATCCATTTTGAATTTCGTTGATTTTTTTCACCTGAAAACATTTAAAAACACTGTAGGTATGATAAAGCTTCTCGGCTTAGTGACTGTGACGATATGAGAATGTTTTTGTTATGTGTTTAAATTTGAAATTTTTATTATTTAAACCCGTCAGGCTAATTTGTTCCCTTTTCGGAACAACTCATATAGGTCTCACAGAAATCGTTGTGTGTCCCTTACTATCGTAATCAGAAATATGATCGAAACTAAAATATGGTGTCAGAAAGAGAAAACACAACGCGAAAGTTTTTTTTGTTTCTTTAACTTTAAAATTTTTATTATTTTATATCGCAAAAAAATCATTTGCTTGTTTACTCCAAAATTAATTAACGTAACCGACAAATTTTAATCACTGATTAAATTTTGTCGGTTATATGATGATAAATCGTGTGTATTTGGTAATCGTGCGTTTTCGTATAGATTAGGTAATTCACCGTTTATAAATTGAATTATTACAGTAGACACATTATAAAGGTTTAACAGGTCGCATTTCCTCCATTAACTTTCCATGTAACTTATCTAAAGGTAATCTATATTCTAATTGAACTAAATAGGTGTGGGTGGGGGTTTTTACCATTATACTGCATGAAGGAAAAATAGATAAGTATGGATTACAAGATAAATCGTCTGTATACCTATCTGCCTATCTGTCTTCATACACATCGTCCGACAGATCTGTCTTTTGAGTAGTCAGCCTGTTTTACTTTTCAATAATAATTATATAATTTTACGAATTTATATGTTGAGATATCTTCTTCTTCTTCTTCGATGGCGCTACAGCCCATATCGAGCTTTGGCCTCCTGCAACAGTCGCCTCCAACTCCTCCTGTCCAACTCCTCCTGTCCTGTCCTATATGTTGAGATATAGTTGCAGTAATTCTTCGTTGGTAAATATTGCTTATATGTACCTACTGTAACTTCAAAATTACCATTACATATTTTCGTTATTTATTTTTGGAGTGTTATGCCGTGTTGCGCCGCCTACCTTCTTTAGCCTTTATTTGAAATTATTATAACCAGCTGGTCCCGGCATGCGTTGCTATGCCATTTAACAAAGAAATTGTTTCTCCCTGCGTGTCCTTTCCCATTCGTCCCGTTCTCCATCCGCCTCCCTTCTTCTCCTGCGTCCTCTTACCCTCTCGCGTTCCCACTCCGTCACCTCCACCTTCCCTCTCCCCACTCCACTGCCCCCCCTTCCCCCGTCCCGCGAACCCCCCTCCCGAGTTCCCTTCCCCCCTCCCAGGTCCACCTCCCAGATTCCACTCCCCCTCCCTGGTTCCCCTCCCCCATCTCTCCCTCCCTCCCGCTTCCATAGCAATAGCCGCTTCCTCGCGTGCCACCAATAGCAATTTTTTTATACAAATTTCATAATGCCAGAGCTCACCTGAAGTTTTATCCTATCTTGACAATAACGAACACACAAAAAAAGAATTATCCAATTTGGTGCAGTCGTTCGAAAGTTATGCGCTTAGCAAAACATTCAGCGATTCATTTTTATATTATAGATTAGTTAAGGGAACGTACCCAAACTACGTGACCAACTTTTTGCAATTTTTAACCCCCCCCCCCCCCCCCGGTGACCAAAATCCTAAGGAACCCGCCGCTCATTTGTATGGAGCGTGACCTTTTGAAGACCCCCCCCCCTAAAAGTGTCACGTAGTATGGGTACGTTCCCTAAATTATATACAGGAATATTTTTATTTTAAATAGAGAAATGAGATTGATGAATTGAGTGAATTGGTTGAAGTAGTGCAGATGTTAGAACGGTACTTTCGGATAGAGTGTTTTAAGTTCGAGTCTCGGTCATTATCTGTTTTATTTTCTGTGTCTTTTTCTATTTTAACTGTACTTATTTAAATAAGTAAAGATTGTAATAAATTGATAATAAATAAAAATTGTTAATGTTTTTTTCAAAAATCATCCTTATAAATCAATTAAAACCACTGAATTTATCGATTTACTAACTGATTAACATACGGGCTGTGTTGTAAGATGTGCAGTACATTACTTGCATTGCAAACTTGTGGAATAATCCACAATGATAAATATGCAATCACTTGCATCCTACAAGCTTTTATCACCGCTCCATACCGCTTCTATCTCGTGTTTACAATAATGCACCTATGTTGCAACTGCACCCGGTGGTATAGCTTGTCGATGGATCTCCTGTCTTATCTACTGTAATCTGTAATGCACTTTCTCTACCATTATGCAACGCCTGAAATGCTTGTTGACTAACTGTAATAACTGCTTTATTAGCCAAGTATTTTAGAGCTTTGAATTAAAAAAAAATATTTGTTTAAAAGGTTGTATGCGGTTTGACTTTATCACCTTACAAAACTTTATTGTTCTATTATTACATTAATTGGATGATTTAAATTTCGGGCCGCTTGCGAGGGCGAACTAAAAAATACATAGGGTTTATCATTTCAAGGCGCTTGCGAGGGCGAACTAATAAAAATATATTGTGGCGTAACATTTTTTATTCGGCGTACCTCAAGGTACTGTCCTGGAACCTTTACTGTTAATCATCTACTATGTAAATGACATATTCATACGAAAGCTAAACTGAAACATGATATGTTGTGAGGCTGACGGGATTAGGAAAGGAAAGGTTGATGGAGGAAAGGAAGGTTGGGAAATATACAGTCTACCATTATAATTATTGTGAGCAAGATGACCAAACAATGTTTCGCATAACTCATGGTAGGTATTTAAGTTCTCAAGTAGATGTATTTTTTTAAAGTGATTTTCTCACTAAATTCCTCAAATAAAACTATGGTATCCCCATTGAAGGTGTGTTGTGAGACTGAAGGGAATAGATCTGATCACCAAACAAGCCTAAAACCAAAGCAAATTTTCGATTTTGAACGATGGTCTCTCACCAGGCCGAAGTGTACCAGGTTATCTGATGTTATTTGATAATAGATATTTGTCCTATTTACAAGTATACGAGTACAATATTGGTTGTTAGTAAGCACATACCTCCTTTGTAATCTGTGTACAGAGGAGTTTGACCTATTTGCACATGGCTTATCGAGTGACCGATACAGTGTTAACTATTTTATGATATGCTCGTAATTAAATTGAACACTTGATGAACCCCGGGTGGTCCACAGAACACTTTGAAAGCATTAATTTTCGTAAGCGGATATTTCATTTTTTCATTATAATGATTTTGGTTATTCAGATCTGGTTACGAAGCTTACACCTCGGAGGTTGTACGTACAATAAGTTTTACGTGAATTGTTTTTTTTTTTTTACTGTTTTTTTATTGTCAGAAGTAGCCAAGCATCTAAAAAGTCTATTCTTATGAATATCTATGATTCTTATGAAAGGCTGCAATTCAAATGAAATAACCATATTATAGTAACTCTTGCGTTAGGATTTTGCCCATATAAACTGCAAGCTCGCTTACCTGTGAACAAACCTAATCGACCTTTGGGCGTATCTAACCGATTTGCTTGGTGGTCAAGCGTTAAAGTTAAGACCCCGGGGTCGAGGGTTTAATGCCCGAACCGTACATTTATATATTCAAAGCCAATCGCCAATTGTGACTTTTTCTTTATATTAACTTTGCCTTTTTATTTTGATTGTTACTAATACTTTAATACTAGTATTTATTTAGCATTAACGGTGCAAATGCCATTTACCTACATGAGAGTTATTGACAGTCATAGTATTACAAATAATATAAAATAAAGAAAGAAAAAAGAAAAGAAAATTATAAGATTGTTTAACCCATTTAAACAAAACGAACGACAAAAAATATACATTTCATATCCTCATCGTTCCCTAGCGCGACTGCAGATCGCCAGCGACTAAATAACACTTCAAACTCAGCAAACTTATTTTGTGGCAAAATTTTAATTCAATATTAATAGATTAATTAATTTATTGAATGACCCATTATTTTTTTATTGTACAACAGACAGGTTAGTCCAATTATGGTACAATTTTCTACAACTAACAACACATGTATATAGTTTTTTTTTAAAAGATGGTATGGTGATATCAAACACATCTATATCCGCTGGTAGGGCATAAAGCAATGTCATACCTCTTGTCTTATTAAACTTGTTCTCTTTGTAAATTACGCTCTATTACCCCCTTACACCTTTCCATTGACACCGTTAACTCTATTGTTTTAATTAGTTTTAAGTAAACTCTGAGGAAGAGAGAGAGCATCGCTCGCGAAACATGTCAGTTTTTTTATTTTATTTTATTTATTTATTTATTTGACGCCCAAGCGGGTTTTACATGTTTGGTAGTGCATTTAATTCATGACAGATGATTTTTAAACAGGTAAAGAAATTTTTTATATTAGTTTTTGGGATATTATGCCGTGTTGCGCTACTTTTTTCTTTAGCCAATGTTTCGGACAGCGTTACAGTGTCCATCATCAGAGCAGATGTCCGCCCTGACGACAGACGTCTGCCCTGATGATGGTCAGTGTAACGCTGTCCGAAACGTTGGCTAAAGAAGGAGGTAGCGCAACACGGCATAATATCCCAAAAACTAATAACAAAAATACTTTTGGCCGTGAAAATCTAAAATCGTATCAGGTAAAGAAATAATAAAAATAAAATTAGAAAAAAGCACACAAGGCATAAAAATACAATAGGTTTACAAAAATACCGATATGTTTAAGAATAGTTTTGGAATAAGTTTTTTACAAGATCAACAAATTTCACCAAGTTTGTGTAAAATATGTCAGCATCACCTAAGTACTGATTTCCCATAGCGTGAAATCGTTGTATCGGAGTGTGGGCAATGTAGTTCCGCTTATGAATGCTACAGTAGAATAGTGTATTTTGTCGTGTAGTTACTGTCGGTATTTGTAAGTTTATGAGTTGCAGAAGTTCACAACAGTCAAATTTAGAGTTAAGTATTTTGAATAAAAATGTTAAGTCGTTTATTTTACGTCTGTCTTCTAGTGTGTGTATTTTTAGAATATTTAATAATAAATTATAATTTAAGTTTTCTAACGGGATATTTAATTTAAAATTTGTAAAACGCATCATTTTTTTTTTGTATTCGCTCAATGTTATTAATGTGAATTTTGTAAGATGGAGACCAAACTACCGAGTTATATTCCATTAGGCTTCTAACTAGAGATACATATTATAAACAATAAACGTGGTTAAAACTAACAAAACTGTAAATTTTTAATAAATAACGGTTCAAAATGACTAAGTGTTCTTTATATATTGGACGTCAACTGTTGTTTGTACGTTGAAGATCTGCAGTTGTCCTAGGGAACGATTAGAAGTCACCAAAAGTTATCGATACAATCCTTATCGATCGACCGTGCTAGAGGCCTGGTTTTGTAACCTAGATAGTGTCTCAGATAAATATATCCCGTTTTAATTTATATGGAACACCTATTGACCACATTATTAAATTAAAATTAATTCACGTCGTAAATATTCGTAACACATAGTCTGCGGAATTCACTTTCGTCGGACACTCTTTTCCTCCCAGACAAAGAATATTACTTTGGCCTAAGTCCAACTTAATCTCTTCTGCCTGCATACATCTTAGTTCTACATTCATCTTTTTGGTGTTTTTTTTATCTCTATTTTATTCTAGAGATCAATCTCTCGGTTTATATCGGTTCATACCAGTTATATTTGCGATAAATTATTTCGTGTTTCCTTGGCCAAGTGTGCTAAATTAATTTTACGTGTTGTGTATAACCTTTATCTAGTAATATGCCTTTCTATGGGCGTATTTTTGCTACGTGTGTTTTAATACTTTGCTCCACTTACGGATATCTGACAAATTTTAGATTAAATTTTATTTAAAACATATTTAACTTTATTGGAGTAACTTTAGAAGTTGTTAAAGTGAACACTTCTTTAGCACCGTTTTGATTTAACATATTATAATGAGATAGGATAATCGGTTTCCTCTTTGTGCGATGATTCATAGTCTCCCCCCTCTTATTTACTTTAGTTTCTGTATGTTTCACTTCTACCGCGTGTGAATTGCATACTCTGATTTTTTTTATTTAAATACTAGCTGTTACCCACCCGGCAAGCTTTGCTATGCCATTAAATAAAGAAATTGTTTCTCTCTGCGTGTCCTTTCCCATTCCGCCTCCCCTTTCTCTCCCGCGCCCCCTTCCCCTCTCGCGTTCCCACTCCATTTTCCCCCTTCCCCCGTCCCGCGACCCCCCTTCCAAGTTCCCCTCTCCCTTCCTAGGTTCCCCTCCCTGGTTCTTCTCCTTGATTCCCCTCCCCCGTCTCCTATCCGAGTTCAGTCCCAGTACATTCAGTTATCAAACACCTCGCGTGCCACCTATTGCAATTTTTTCATACAAATTTCATAATGCCAGAGCTCCCCAGTAGATTTATACAAACCTTGTCCTGACTAAAACGAACACAAAAAAAAGAATTTTCCAATTTGGTGCAGTCGTTCGGAAGTTATGCGCGTACATACGTTTCGGAGATTCATTTTAACTGTACGATCGATACGTCTAACCTGAAATTGTGAAATATAATCTGTTTTACTAGAATTAAGAAAAAAATGTTTGCGTACCTCTAAATAAGCTTACAAATACAAAAATACTGACATAATTGTACTGGCTTCAATAAAGCTGTGCCCTCCAAAATGTAACAAAAGCAAAAAAATAACTAAATATCTTTTTTTGCATCCATGCAACTCATAACAAAAATAATATTAATTGGATAATTTGTAGAGCACCGTTCTTGTGAAAAATCACCTCAAGGGCGATGTACAATTTACTAATAATTTTTAGGTTCTATCCATAGACATCAGAATTCAATAGACCAAAAGATATACACGAGGGGGTAAAAGCAAACTATGGGGGGCGAAGAGAGGAAGATGACTGTGATTCGTTAAAAAATCAATCTGATAGTATATAGGCATCTCGCATTACAATATCACCATTTAGTTCTTAAAAGCAAAATCTGCTTTGAATGAATAGACCTTTTTACATGGGAGCGCGAATTGCTTGCCACGTTAGTAACATATTTGCTAAGGCCAAATGCTCGCCCCAAAAAGATTCGCCCCAATACTTATAGCAATATTTTGTTGCCGTGTTTAGTTAAAAAAATATTACAAATGTTTCATAATTTACTTACCCCTGTAACCAGCGACGAGCACACTGGAGAACCGCCCACATTCGCTATGTGCACATTGATATGTAGGTATATTGTATAGCACAAGCTACCGTTTTGGCGTGTTATTTCGTTAAATGTATGGATGTTAGCTTCGCGCTGGTCACGGCAAGAATGATGACGGCACACATTTTAGATTCAAGCGAGGCTCTATCCCCTCCCCATGGAGCGAGCCGGTTCCAAGGAGGAGCTCCAGCCGGCTCCATGGGGAGGGGGAAATAATACGTTTTTATCACTTAGGGCAGGTTCAGATATATTCATATGTCCGTGGTTCTATCTAATTTTACTATTTACAAATAGATACAAAAAACATATTACCTGGCATAACATTTTGATATTGTCTTTAATTCAATTTTCAGCTCACTGAAAAATGTTGGAAAAAATATGAAATATCTATGAAATTACTAAAGCATCACACAGCGATTTATCAATACATAATCTATCTTATTATACGTGTACAGGTTTTGTAATATCATCGCTTCTGATCAAATAGATGATTTATTGCCCGAGATAGGCTTCGAGCCCGTCTATCCGGTCTGTAGGCGAGCGCTCATCCCACTGGGCCATCAATCATGACGGTGTAATGTAATGTTTTGATAGATCATTCTACCTGTGATGATTATACGATGAACGTTTCATCTTGCGCGGACGTTTCGAAATGCGTTGTATTGTCATTATCGGAGCTTTGAACTCTTTGAGCGGAAAGATAGACCTTGCTCTAATTGTAGACGTTTTAAGAGGAAACACGGTCGCGGAGAAATTTCAATAATATTTATTTTACCAAACTGTTGCTGTCACTGAGCGAAATATATCGACTACTGAGCGAAAGGGACAACTGCCCTGTGGGCTTATAATCTTCTTCTTCTTCAATGGCGCTACAGCCCATTTCGAGCCTTGGCCTCCTTCAAAATAAGCCTCCACCGCCCTCTGTCCTCGGCCGTCTTCTTCCAATCTGCAACATGGAGTAATCCTCTTGCATCCTTCCTGACATCATCCTCCCATCTCAGTCTAGGTCTGCCCGCCTTTCGTTTACCTCCCGGGTGTCCTGTCAGAACCTTCTTCGGTACTCGTGTGCTTGGCATTCGGTGCACATGTCCGGCCCATCTTAATCTTTGGAGTCTTAATTGGGTGGAGAGTCTGGGAGCTTGGTAAATATCATAGAGCTCATTATTGTGGCGGATTCTCCATGCCTCTCCCTCTCGCACCGCTCCTAAGATTCTTCGAAGTACCTTTCTTTCGAAGATGTCCAGCCGTTCCGCTGACTTTGCTGTCAGTGTTCCCGCCTCACATCCATAGGCCAAGACCGTTCTGATAATTGTTTTATATAAGGTTATTTTGGTTTTCCTATGGACCTTTCGGGATTTGAACACTGGCAGCAACGCGAAGTAAGTTTTGTTAGCGGCTGTAATGCGCTTTCTTACTTCTACTGGGTCTTCATTGTCCTGCGTTATGATGGAGCCCAGGTAGGTAAACTCTTCGACCACTTCGAAATTATAATTGTCTTTGAATTTCACTTTGTCTTTTATTCTGTGGGCTGATAATATCTAAACAAAATCGAGGTTTTTGTATTCCCCATTTTTCTCCTCCAAAACTAGCCCGATTTTTTACCAACTTTATCAGAAGAAATTATCCGCTCCGCAGGTTTTTACTGCTCGGCCCTATCATTGGTGATCATTTTATAAATCCAATAGGAACTGGTTCCAAAATTAGCCCGTCAACTGGCAATTCACCGCGAAAAAGTAACCGGGACGGACGATGACATCATATGTAATATACAGCCGCTTGATACAACTGAGAATTACCGTCAATCTTCTGAAATCCGGAAGATACTCCAGGTTCATAAATTCGTAGAACTTATACTCAGGAAGGGAACTTATACCTTATCCCTTTGCGTCTTGCCGACGAAAGTTGCGTCATCTTGTGACGAATTCTTGAATTAGAAATTAAACTTCAATGGTAGCTTTGTCTGAAAATCCACGTTCACAGATGTTTACATGGTGCGACGTGCGACGGGTAAGGCGTTGATGTCGGACATGCAATCGAAGTCGGGTTCTGGAATTCAACCACGCAGATCCTAGCCTATTAA
The DNA here is from genome assembly GCA_917880885.1 of Limnephilus marmoratus. NCBI lineage: Eukaryota > Metazoa > Arthropoda > Insecta > Trichoptera > Limnephilidae > Limnephilus > Limnephilus marmoratus. The sequence goes on from OU862926.1 coordinate 35,507,427, forward strand.
TACTGTTTGATGTGTGGACGTTTTGAATGCAATGTCTAGTTCAGTGGTTTCCAAAGTGGTCCGTACGTAATCCTTGGAAAATTATAGCAGAGTTGGGGGTCCCTGAGCAACGTCAGGGGGTCCGCGCAAGGTTTAATATATAAAAAAAAAATTGGGACACATTTATTCAGGTGAAGTGCATTAAACAAATTTTCTTAATCTTGGCCAAAAATAAATGTTATGATGCACTACAAATCTTACTTTAAATATAATTATTAACATCTTTATTATTTGTACTGCATCCTAACAACTCTACCCGTCGAAATCGTAATTAGGTAGGAACTTGTTATTAATTATTAGATTGCCAGCTCTGACTTTATCGACGGCCTGGGGCGACCTCTGGAGCGGTTCCGCGGCAATACCTCACTTCTTGTGTAGGTAGATTTCGGAGAGTTGGGCCCGGAATCTAACTACGCGACAGTCCATGGAGTTTTTGTGAGAATTTAGTATTTGAACGGGAAAATAATTCCTTTTTACTTGAGATAATGCCGGGCGGTAAAAGTATTAACGTGTACGTATTGTGTGATCGAGAGTTTGAATCCCCGTGGTGGGATTAGTCGAGTTTCCTGCAACGTAAACTTGTATGGCGGCAGGCGTTGCCAGAGCCTGGAAAGATTTAATCCATGAGAAATACGTCCGATCTCACTTGGGACACAGCCCCGTTTTGATAGATGATCGGTGTACCGTTAGCCCGCGATGCGATTTGCCGTTCTTTGAGGCGGAACTGTAAATTTACGCCGACCTTGACTCTCGTCTGGACCGAGGGCGGCCTCCCTACATGCTAAACCTTCTAAGCGAAAGGCCCCTGATGATTTCCCTTTGGCGGCGGGATGACTTGCTAATTTTGATCGCGGCGAAAGGCCCCCTGATGATTTCTCTTTGGCGGCGGGATGACTTGCTAATTTGATCGCGGCGAAAGGCCGCTTGATGATTCCCCTTTGGCGGCGGAACTGTCTCCAGATCTCGGCTTCGGTGAGGGCTTTCCGGATCCTGCATGGGGAAATGCTGCCTGTGCCTTGCAGCTACTAGATGGACAGTATATTAGTTAGCTAGCGATAGTATTCATAATAAAAGAGGTCGGTTCATGGGGGTAAGTGAAATGCCATATTTAAAACCTTGATTGCTACTTGTTTTTAAAATTATATGTTTGTTCTCACAACTCTGCCTTTTAAATTATGTACCTGGCATACTATCCCTTGGAGAGCGACACATATCATGGTTTAAGATCCATCCCTGAGCATATTTGGGAACCACAGGAATTCTTGACGGGATCCATAACCCGTCCAGAATTGGCGCTTCCTACGGGATAAAATCTGTGGGTACCTGATCAGCATTACAACACTAAAGTTGTTTACGAAATGTATACTTGGCTTTGCCACTTGGCGAAAAACCCACGTAGCATAATGTTTTCAGTTTCCAAATCTTAAAAAATTGCAATATAGAGATGACGATTTGTTTGCTTATTGTCAACACTATGGCGGCTAGGGGGGGGGGGGGGCGGCAATTTAAAGATTTTTGGACTATCATAACTCCTATGAGAAGTCCTATAAGAAGTAACTATCATAAAAAGCAAAACGTACCGGCAATTGTTCGATACCTATATTACATTAAAAAATATTTGCACTGATGTCAAAATAAAGAGAGGAAATTAAGGAACACGTTTGTACGAACAAAACGCCGTCCGTTTTCCTCTTAAGGTAGCTTTCAGGTAAAAAAATTCTGTTCTGGAAAATAGTTTTTTTATGGAATCTCGACAAATTTTTTTTTTAAATATTTTTTTACTTCTATCTACTATCATGTAGATTACACCTGGAAGTTAGGGCATTTTACATCCAGACACCCTGTATACAAAATTATTATTTTGAAATTAAAATTATGCTATACTTTATTAGGAGCAGGTGGATGAGTTTGTGTATCTGGGTAGTATGTTTAAGATGGGAAGGCTGTTAGGGATATTGAAAGAAGGGTAAATGCAGGTAAAAATGTCAAAAGAAGCTAGCAATCCACATTGGAGACCTGGTACCTACCCTGATGTATGGCAGTGAGGCATGGAACTGGCAGAGGAAGGATGAAAGTAAACTGAATGCTGTTGAAATGAGATCCCTGAGGCGTATGTGTGGTAAAACCGTGTATGGTCGTGTGAGAAATGTGGATAACCGCAAAGAATGTAAGGCATAATGAGTAAGATTAAGAAAGGGATTATTTGGGAGGCGGGAATTGGTACCGCCGCCCCGGGAACCTTTATTGGATAACCAACACCTCTGCCATAGGTCACCCCAAGTGGTTCGCTACGTCTGGTGATTTAGCAGGGTTGCCCGGGTTCATGGGGTGAGGTTTGGAGGTGGATGACCAGGACACACTGAACCCCAGATTCCTACCCATCCCTTAAACCCCTTTCCTTCCCAGAACTCTCCTCTTCCTTTACTTAAAAAAAGCCCTCCACACAGCATCCCCAACGATGACATAGGCCCTGAGGGAAATTATTTTCCTCAGGGTCTTCTGTGTGGAGCTCATGTAAAAAAAAAGGGACCCTCAGGTGGTTTGGGCATGTAGAGCGAATGGACGAAGAAAGTAGTGTAAGAAGAATATATGAAGCAAATGTGAATGGTAGGAGAGATCGGGGACGCCCGAGGAAGACATGGCACGATCAAGTGAATCAGATACTTGAGTCGGGTCATGTCAGAGGCAGAATAATAGAAAAGTATGTATGAGACGATGTATGAATGTGAGTGAAGCAAAGAGTGTGTGCCAAAACCGAGTTGTTTGGCGGTCCGTCCTCTCTGCCTACCCCTGCCGAGAAACGGCGTGATGGTTAGTTAGTTACTTTCTAAAGGTGAAAAAGTAGAATTTTTTGTATGGATTCTTGACAAAAGGTAGTTATATTTTTTTACTTCTACTGTCATGTAGAATCACTTTCTGAAGTTAGTGCATTTTACCCCCTGACACCCTGTATTCAAAATTATTGTTTTGAAATCAAAAGTATGTTTTACTTACGAGTATATACTTTCTAAAGTCTAGACAAGATTATCACAACTATAAAAGCCAGAGTGGGCACAAATCATTCGCCATGACTTTTGATTGATTCATTGCCAAGAATTATATTCCACTACTCTTTGTGCGAATACTATGCCTTACTACTCTATTTAATTTGTCTTATTACGCGTGACAACTGTTTCGCCTTCCGAAGGCACTGTCAAACTGTTTTTGAAACACTTGTAAAAAAAATCGTAAATGACCATAGACATCCAAATTTAATAGTCCAGAAGATACAGATGAGGGGTAAAACCAAACTATGGAGGGTTAAAAGGGGAAAGATGACTGTGATTCGTTAAAAAATCAATCTGACATTATATAGGCATCTCGCATTATAATATCACCATTTAGTTCTTAAAAGCAAAATCTGCTTTTTAATGAATAGACCTTTTTACATGGGAGCGCGAATTGCCCGCCACGTTATTATCATATTTACGTAGAGGAAATCGGCAAAGGAAAGTTCGCCCTTTTTCACACGGGAATGTTTTGTTGCCGTGTTTAGTTAAGACACTTTTACAAATGTTTCATAATTTACTTACCCCTGTAAGCAGCGACGAGCTCACTGGAGAAACGCCCAAATTCGCCACGTTCACATATATTAGGGTATAATGTATAGCACAAGCTCTCACTTTTGTTAGTAAAATGTGCGATGTGACCAGCGCGCTGGTCAGGACAAGAATTATGACGTTACATTTTTTAGATTCAAGCGACGCTCTCGTAAGCCGAGCTGGCTCCATGGAACCGGCGAAATAGGAGGGGGAAATATTACGCTTTTATCACTTAGGGCAGGTCCAGATATATTCATGTGTCCATGTCAGTGACTAAGTTTTCATCGCGTTCCCACCCAGGCGGATGAGTTCAATTCCTCGGCTGGCTAAGTGCTCCATCACGACTCACGCAACATTTTTCGCTTATTGTGAAGGTAGTAGGAGATTTTCAAATATTGTCAGGTTGTTCTTTATATGGAGAATGTTTGTCTCTCTTAAAATGAATACAAAATTCTGAGTGTAAAATTAACACCTCAGAAAACTAAAGTAGACAAGAGTGGGGAGGCTACACCGCACAAAGAGGAGACCGATTATACTATCTCTTGGTCGCAGGCTAAATTCCATAGATGCACGTGTTTTTCTCTTTTTAGTGTCGCTATTTTTCGTTTCATCGAGTTTCAAATCACAATGGTGCTAAAGAAGTCTTCACTTCAAAAACTGACATTTTGGTTGGACAGTAAAAAAATAAAGTTCTTAAATGAACGTAAATGTTTTAATAACTGAAAATAGGAACATTATTAGAAGACTTTTTTTTTAAATCAAAAAATATAAACAGTTCACAAAATTCAGAAATCCAAAGATGAGTTATTTTTATTAACGTTGTGTACAACAGATAATCAACCCCAGTTGGCTAGATAGCAATGTTAAATGTCGACCCCATCATTAAGCGGGCATTACCAGAGAAAGCCGGAAATACGTCATTTTCAAAAAAGTTTTTAGACGTATTGACTCTTTTCCACAAAAGATTATAAATGGATTTCGAAAGATTGTTCTTTTATCTAGCATAGTTATGTAATAAATTTTTAGAGTTTTTTTAAATTTTTAGTATAATTAGGTTATTCCATATGACGTTGGCAGATTTGTTAAATTTTCAAAAAAGTTTTTGTATTATACCACACCCATTTCAAATAATGTAATCATGCAGTAAAATAAATCAATACATTATCTAGCAAAGTTATGTACTAGAATTTTAATTTTAGTTTCAATAAAATCATTAAAAAATATGTACGTACATGTGTTTCTTGACGAAAATTGGTCCATTTGTGTATTTATTTGCGCACTTACAAACTAATATATTTCAGATTTTTTTAACATTCTTATTAAATTTAGACATTATTGAAAAATGATAAATACTTATAATCAAAAAATAACTACAAAAAGGACACTATTTTAATAGTTTTATCATCACGCCTTTCAGCATTTTTGGATGAACGTATAAATTAAAGCTAATTTGGATTGAAATAAATTCGATATTGAGTTATAATTTAAAAAAGCTGGTACGGAGAAAAATCAATCTTTCTCATTGTAACCGCCCTGCACGATCGGAAGAACAACTTTCGACGAAATGTGGATTTTCGTCCGCTGGCTGGTTAAACGCTCTTAAAGCCCAAAAACTAATAATAAAAATAATTCTTAAACTTCCTCTCACTACCAGCACCGATACGATCTTCAATACTTTCAACGTTATGGACATTAAACAGCTCTACGCAAAATCCATCTTAGTTTATTTACATAAAACAACAAAATCCTATACAAACCAACACAAATGATACACAATACCCGAGCCAAAAATAAAGAACTTCTCCAAATTCCCTTTTCTAAAACCACCTTTGGACAAAAACACTTTAAATACATAGCTTGCAAACTACACAATACACTACCAGCTACGATTAGACAAACTGAATCGATGACCAAATTCAAACAAGATATAAAGAAATGGATTATAAGTATTGGACGTCACACTACTGCTAACATCTGTAAAATAGATTACAAATAGACAGAATTACCATCTCACGTATGTCCTTACCCTTATTAAAGAAATTAAAATAGTAAAATCCTATATGTATAATATAACTCCCTATATAGATTCGACAGGATTTACTTCTTTATTCATCTCTTCCTTCACCTATATAATGCTCTCTTTATGGTATTAACCCGCAATTTAAATCATCTTTCTGTTTGAATTGTATAAATCAGTATGTATCTTACCTTAAATATTCTTATGTTATAATTAAATATTCTTATGTCTGATACTCATTTATGTACCTCTACGCCTGTCTCAACACAGGTATACCCTAGTGAGACAGGCATCGAATAATGTAATGTAAACATACCTTTTATAGATAAATAAATAAAAATAAAAAAAATAGTCATCTTTCCATGAACAATTTTTGGTAATTTTTTTATTGGTAATGTTTTCACATCCACGGTCGTTTGTCAATTGAATAAAATTTTCACGACGTTTTTTTAGTAAGACTGTAAAAGTCAAAGTTACCACAAATCACCATCTTGAATATTTTGATTGATCTTTGGCAATAATCTATTCCACGTCTCCTTGTGCGAATACGGTCAGATATGGCCGGTGGCCCTTGCAAGTCTATTTGCGATAATCTCTGCGGAATATACTGTGGGTAATTATGTACAGTTCTCTGGTCTGATCCATGTTGCCCCGAGGTTATGTTATTAGTTAGAAATAGTATGGTTGTATGATGGTCGCTAGTTGCAACATCCCGTGTCGTGTAAGCTGGGCTTTATTATACCAGGGTTGCCACATTTTTTAAAATTTTATTATTATTATTTCAGAATGGTGTTCACGGTAAGTTCGTTAGGTTGATCCGATTTTCGTTTGTAAGCTTACGAAGTTATACTGTACGAAGTAAAAGTGGAAACATTCCATTCAATTTATGCATTTTAAAAACATTACAAAATTAACATTTCAAAGCGTTTTTAAAAGAGAGAAAATATTTAAGACAAGGACAGCAGATTTAAACTAATAGCAACAAAGCTTGCCGAATATTGTGCTTCATTGATGTTAATCACATCAATATTCGAAGTGATTCTATTTAACAATAAAACAATGTATGCTGACGGTGACGGTAACATTGCAAATGTCTGCAGGGTGAAGATAGTTCAAGAACGCACAAGAATATAAGTAGTTGCTTAGTTATTAAAGGACTTCAAAGGAATTAAAGCACAAGCAATATGGCGTCTTGTCTTTTTTTTGTACACAGTTTAGATTATTTCACACCTATTGATGCAAATAACGAAATATGTAGTTACATTGGTGACCTGACAGTTGGCTCCCCGTAATTACATAATTATAATTTTTTGTGCATTATTTACCAATTTCACACCTAAAATCGACTTTTATATTAAGTTGGTATGGAATCAAAAAATATATATTTACAGTGTCGATTTTTTGTACTATAACGATGGAGTTTATTTGGATGGGCGTGTTCCAAAGATATTCAAATACAGAAGAGATATGCTATGGTGTCCGCGCAACTGTCGCCGGACTACGCGCTAATTAGCGTACTTTTCATACAAAAAGAATTTGTTCATTTCGTTGATTTTTTGAAAATGTGCATTATTATTGGTTAACAATATATTTTGAATAAGGAAAGAATTCGTTCATTTAGTTTAACGTTCGTTTAGTTTATTCGTTAATTATTTGTTTTTTTAATTTATTTGTTAATTGGTAAACAATATCGGCGACACCCGGAAGCGCAGACCCACATAGTAAAAACAGCAGATAGCACATCTTCTTATATTTCAATATCTTTGGCCTGTCCTCTAATACATACCTACGGCCAATCCATCCATGTTATTTCTGACTCTTTTATAGGGTAATAAATGAGAAGAGGTTATGTTGAACTGAACTTAGATGTATTTACAACTTCACATTTAATATACGCGGCAATTATTTGTACCAAGTTTAACAAGAATAAAAACTAAAGCGGGGTCCAGAGCTCGTCATTTGTCACAACAAGTCAATGAATTTATCAAGTTTGTCAATAAATATTCTCAACTTTTGTTGTTTCGAGTTTAGTTGTGCTTTCCATGTTCGACGGAAAACATTTCCCAAACACTCCATCCCGGGTGAAGCGGGAAGGCAGGCGGGGGGGGGATTCATTTTTTGACAGATGCCGCGCAATGCGGTCGTGTGGGGAGAATTAACGGAACGGCCGCCTTTTATTTTTATTTATTTTTATTTATTTATTTATTTATTTAACGCCCAATGGGCTTTTACATTTTGGTAGTACAAATGATTCATGACAGATTATTTAACATATACAGAATAATAAAAATAAAATTTAATAAAAAAGCACACAAGTCATAAAAATACAAAAATACAGGGTTTTCAGAAAAATAGATAGGTTTAGGAATAGTTTTGGAATAATAAGTTTTTTAAAAGATCAACAAATTTCGCCAAGTTTATGTCAAATATGTCAATATCACTTAAGTACTGATTTCCCATAGTGTGAAATCGTTGTATTGGAGAGTGGGCAATGTAGTTCCGCTTATGAATGCTACAGTAGAATAGTGTATTTTGTCGTGTAGTTACTGTCGGTATTCGTAAGTTTATGAGTTGCAGTAGTTCGCAACAGTCAAATTTAGAGTTAAGTATTTTGAATAAAAATGTTAAGTCGTTTATTTTACGTCTGTCTTCTAGTGTGTGTATTTTTAAAACATTTAATAATAAGTTATATTTCAAGTCTTCTAGTGGGATATTTAATTTAAAATTTATAAAACGCAGAAATTTTTTTTGTATTCGCTCAATGTTATTAATGTGAATTTTGTAAGATGGAGACCAAACTACCGAGTTATATTCCATTAGACTTCTAACTAGAGATACATATAATAATTTAATGACTTGTATGGAATTAAAGTTTTTGGTTGTTCTTAGTACGAAGCCTAGTGTTTTCATACCTTTGTTTACAATTTGGTGGATATGATTAGCGAAACTTAGTTTTTCATCCAAAATAATTCCAAGATCTCTCATTTCCGTGACTCTTTCTAAAGCTGTGTTATTGATGGAATATTCGAATAAAACAGGATTTTTATTTCTGAAGAAAGTCAAAGTTTTGCACTTTTCTACATTTAAGAATAAATTATTTTGAACGCACCAATCTTTAAACATACTAATATTTGACTGAAGTATATGGCAATGATTTACATCAGTTATTTTCTTGTATAGCTTGATGTCATCAGCAAAGAGCAATACCTCGACATCGTTGAAGCAATTGGTTATATCATTGATGAAAATGAGGAACAAAACCGGGCCAAGGTGACTACCTTGTGGTAGGCCACTAGTAGCCCAGAAAGCTTTCGACATCCATGATTTTATTTTCACAAACAGTTTACGATTTAATAAATAGCTAGTAAACCATTTTAGCATGTTATCCCTTATTCCTAGAGCAAATAGTTTTTGGATTAGTAGTTTATGGGATACTTTGTCAAATGCCTTCGAAAAGTCTGTATATATGCAGTCGACTTGTTTATTTTCTGCAAAAGATTGTATTATGAAATTTTGAAATATTGTTAAATTAGTTGCGGTAGATCTACCTTTGATAAAACCGTGCTGTTTTTGGTCAATTAATTTTATTAATTTGGGATAGATTTCATCAAGGACCAGTGATTCAAAAAGCTTAGGTAGTACTGACTGTATACAAATGGGGCGATAATTGGCTATATTAGTGTCGTCTCCTTTTTTGTAGATAGGTGTAATGAAGCTAGATTTCCAGCGGTCTGGAAAGTGTCCAAGGGTCAAGAGACGGTTGAATAATAATGTGAGTGGTTTAGATAATGTATTAGAGCATTTTTTGAGGAATATTGGTGGAATGTTGTCTGGGCCAGTGGATTTGTCAGTGTCTAAGGAAAGTAATTTCTGTTCGCAGTGTTTTTGTGTGATATGGCAATGCGTTAAGTGTGTAGTCTTGCTAAATTTGTAATCAGGTATTTTGTCATCTGGGGTTTCTTCATCATAAACATTTTTGAAGAAATCCGAAAAAAGGTTTACAATGTCCTGTGTATTGTTTACACTGGTTCCGTTCATTTGCATTATTGGCGGGTATTCTGTGTTTTCATTGTTTATTTTTTTAAGAAATTTCCAAAGATTTTTGGATTTAAAGGCAGTCTCCTCGATAGAGGTTATATACTTTTTGTAACATTTTTTGGAAAGATCTTTACATTTTTTCCTGGTTTCGCTAAAGATTATATAATCACTTATGGATTTGCTGTGTTTGAATTTTTTGTGTTGACTCTTTTTTTGCTGAAGAGAGGCAGTAAGCTCTGGTGAGAACCAAACCGGGTAGGTATAGTTTCTCGGTCTATAAAAAGGTACATAGGATTCAATAGTATTAGAAAAGTTAAAATAAAGTTGGTCTATAGATTCATCAATGTTTTCATCGGATAAAAAAGACCAGTCTGTATTTGAGAGATCGCTGTTAATGGAGTCGAAGTCGGCTCGTTTAAAGTGGTTATGTGCAATGAGCGGGCATATTCACGAGTTTAAAATATTATTATACTACGTATAATATTATAATAAATATATTTGATAATAAAATTATAATATAATATCAAATATTTATAATTATTCTGTTTTTGACGTAAATATTTACGCACTCTAAATTCGTAACTTTAGGTCGTGCCATAATCGATATTAGTCAGAAATCTTTCCTGATTATTCAAGTTGGCATGGTGAACACAATTTGACAAGTAGTACCTACATAACATAATAATAAAGTACATAATAACAATGTATGGCTGTTTATGAAATTTACATTTTTGTGTAAAATCATTTCAAGGGCACTGTATATTACTGTACAAAGACATGACGTTCCCGCGCGGCGCGGAGAATATTTCAGGCGTTTCTCGATACCGAATAAGTATGTTAATATTTGTTACTATATTATAATTATATTATCAAATATATTTATTATAATATTATACGTAAGTATAATAATATTTTAAACTCATGAATATTTAAGCTCGCTCATTATACATTACACATAACCTCAAAAAGTCGTTCGGTTTGTTCTTCCATAAATACGACCACACCGCGCGACTCCTGTCAATTAAATGAATTATACCCCCCCCCGCCTGCCTTCCCGCTTCACCCGGGATGAAGTGTTTTGGGAATGTTTTCCGTCGAACACGGGAAGCACAACTAAACTCGAAACATTGACAAACTTGATAAAATCATTGACTTGTTGTGGGACTGTCAATGATTTTATCAAGACAAATTGAGACAAATGACGAGCTTTGGACCCGACTTAAGAGATGCACGATTGCACACCACCAAGACTGAAGCACCTTCCGGAATGATTTCCAAAAAAGCCAATTTTGCTAAATCACCGGAACTGTCATTTCGATGCTTGGGTTTGGGTGTTGCCAAGTTGTAAAATAATGTTTGTGGCTGTTATGTTTCGAACAATATGTAGTACCTACAGTACTTATATGGTTATATGCTGGTTCATAGGGTATGTAATCTAATAGTTTTATCCTTGATGCATTTGAATGAAAATGTTTTTTATACTTTTGTTATTCTGCCGTACATCCTCTCTGCAGATCCCTTCGGGGACACTTAATTATATCTTGTCTAAAGTAGGTAGACCGTATTTTCCTAAATCGACTGTATAATGTATAAATATATATATATATATATATATATATATATATATATATATATATATATACATCCCGCTATCATTGCTGCGTCTTCTAATGGTCCACTTTCATTCAATCCTGCGTCCGACCGTCATTCTGCGTCCGGTATACGGACGCAGGATTGAACACATGTAATTTTAAGTTTTCCCCACTCCTGTACCCTCATACAGTTCAAAAACGAAAATAAGCCAGACGCGGTATTGGTACCTAAATCAACTGAAATATGCTATTTTAGTTCAGTGCTTTGTCACCGAGCGGTGAGCCGCGGCGCTGCAGTAGACCAGCGTATATTTTTAGTAAAATATACGTTTTTATTGGCTTTTATTGACTCGCGTATCGCAACTCCTACATTTGGCAACATCGCTTTTTAACAGCGTTTCTTCTGTTCTCTGCGAAAACAAAGCAATCATACTTAAATATCGCACATTGCTACGTAAGATTACATCGAAATTCAGCTACATTACCTATTCAAAATTGGCGCCAAATATGATTCCAATAAGGATGGATCTTTGTCAAACGTGTGTAATTAATATTTCAATTTCACCAAGACAATGTTGCTACAATATCGTCGTTGTTTACTCATTAAATAATAGTTTTTTTGCTGATATTGAATTTGCCAAACCTGCATTTTTTTTAAAGTAATGATTTTACTTCTTACTCGCAAAGTGAATGGAAATTCATTGTTAAACTAATATTCAATCACAGCATCCATGCTTATATCTAAAAATAAAGACGAAATTGCCTAAACTAATTTACTAGAAGTGGAATTTTTCTTTTGGTTTCGTTTAGTTCTTCTGACTTTTCAATTTCAATTTGAGAGGCAGACATGGGTACCGCCTCCCCGGAAACCATTTATTGGATAACCAACACTTTTGCCGTAGGTCACCCCAAGTGATTCGCTACATTTGGTGACTTAGCAGGGGTGCCCGAGTTTATGGGGTAAGGTTTGCCCGGGTCTTGGCGTTGAATGCTTCTGCCCACCATGTGCATGGCAGGCCGGAACGGGAGAGAATGGTTGAGGGATCCATTCTCTCTGACTTCTGACTTCTTCAGTCGTTTTTTCCCGGAACATCGCCTTGCACCGAAGTGGGAGGGATGGACTCATACATCCGTCACTCCTGGACACATTAACCCCCAGATTAACCTACCCAACCTTCATTCGCTTTTCTTGCCCAGAACTTCCTTTCCTAAAAAGACCCTCCACACGCATCCCCAAAAATGTCGGCGCTAATGTAAAATGCATATTACTAAACTGAAAATGTCCAGATCTTCAGAGACTACAATTGCACATTTATGAAAAAGCCGGAGGAAAATTTAAAAAAAAAACTACCAAGAATTTGGCGATATTAACCAACAAAAAAATATAGATGACTATTTTTTGTAGTGTAGTAAGTAATCAGATGGATCGGAAAGAAGAGATGTCCTCGTTCTAATTAGTTTAGACGACCAAAAAAACAGAAATTACTTTAAAGTCATGAATTGCGGCCTCCGTGGTCTAGAGGTCGCGGTTTCAAATCCCGGAGTGCGCAAGTAACATTTTTATTTATAAATTAAACAATATAACTTCGTTAGAACAACTTATATATTTTGTTAACGCCGACCGGTTTCGGAACGACCGTTTCTTCCTCATGGCAAACATATAATGACTTGACAATTACAAAACAGTGGGTTGATACAATGTATTATTACTAAGGGTGGGGGCGTGTTTTGTGTTATTTCATAATGTATGATTTCATTAAAAATAATATGTAGTACTTATTTGCAGCTTGTTCTAGAGTAGTAAATATGCCCGAGGAAGACACGGCATGTTAAACAAATTCTTGAGTCAGGCCACGCCAAAAGTCAAAAAAACAGAAGAGCGATTAATTCCGATTATGAATGTGAATTGTAAATGAGGAAAAGAAATATATGCCAATACCTAGTTGTTTGGCGGTCTCTGCCTACTCCTGCGAGGAAACGTTAGGAGGCTTGATGGTTAGTTAGTTATTGCTTAACACTATTTATTTATTAGCGACGGCATGTTATTTTATTTATTTACTTTTACCGTTTTATGCTTTCCCTTTTATGTGTTTTCCTTTTTTCGTCCTAAAAGAATATAATGCATATTTTTGTTTTAACGTCCATAAAAGAACCTTAAAATTGTTTCTCCCGTGACGAGAATGCATTAGTTAACTATAATTTGAAAAGATACCTACTGTCAAACATGATAGATTTGATAAGCATTTATGTAATTCTGTGTTGATTTTAATGACATTAGAAAATACTCATAATTACTGTGGATTAAAGATATTTTTTTTACTTAATGATTATATTAAAAAAATTCAACACGTGGCTGATAAATAAAAAAAGACTAGCATAACCAATTTGCGTAAAAACGCTTTTTTATGTAAATTCCTCACAAGAGCCTCAGCTTCTCCCGTCTGGAGCCAGTGAGACTATGGCATCCCCGATTTGGGGTATGTTGTGAGGATAAAGCTAGTGGGGAGGGGAAGGAGATGATGAATAGAAAGGTGGGCTTGCTTTACCTGGCTTTTCAGATCTAGTCACCAAACACGGCTTAAGCCATTTCAATTAATTTATTTTGAATGGTGGTCTTACACAAGGGCGATACTGAGAGTATCTTCCACTCTGGAATGTGCTGCAAATATAGGTACTAGATATATATTATTGTTAAGGAATTAATTGTGAAATAACACAAATTCGTAAAATAAAATGTATTTGACCACGCCCGGATTGATCCCGCTACCTTTATTGCGAGTCAAGAGCCTTACCCCCAGACCACGCCGTTGTCGCTACTTACTTTACTTATTTACTTTATTTAAAAAAATATATTAACATGCATTTTTGCTCATCTTTTATTAATTTTTTTTCATTAACTCCACACAGGAGGCCCTGAGGAAAATAATTTCCCTCTAATTGTCATCTGGGATGCTATGTGGAGGGTCTTTTCGAGGAGAGGAAGGAATGAATATTTGTCTTGAAGAGACCCATGTTGTAAGAAGGAGAAACACAGAGGCCGGCAAATCATTCCATAGCCGCGCTGTTGAACACAAGAACGAGTCGAAGAAGCGACTCGTTCTCGTGTGACAAATGTCAATCGTGTACAAATGTAGGGCACGCGTTTGGCGTGTTTCCCGACTATGCACCGGTGCCGAAAGGGTCAATTATGCAAATCCTTCGAAGCCACTTCCATTGTAATACCGGTAGAACAAGGATAGCATTCCCACCCGACGCCTGTGCTCTAAAGATTGCAACCCGTCTGTTAAGATGGGAGAATCTATCAAACGGACCGCCCGTTTTTGCCCAGAGTCGAGGGTATTTTTCAGGTATTTTGGAGCTTCAGACCAGAGGTGGCTGCTAAACCGTGGGGCACACATGTGATTTGTACAGGTTTAGCAGTTGTATACTATTAAAGTATCTGCGGGCCCTGTAAATTAACGCCCAGTGTTTTAGAGGTTTTATACCCTTTTAACATTTTTATAAGCTTTTATGCCTTTTTTATGATAAAAAAAAATCATTTGGGTTCCTACATTGAAATTTTTTTTTTAAATTTTATACAACGTTAATTTAATTTTATGTAACTAATTCAATTTTGTTCATCTTTAAGCAAAAGCAAAATAATGCCAATCTTATTGTGACACGAGAATTCCATGAATGTAATGGTTGACAGTTGAATGTTCAATGACTCATAGAAAAATAAACAATAAAAATGAAATAACTTGATTAAGATAAATAATTATCACATAATGTGCATCAATTGTGGTTCGGAAAGAATTTAGAACGATTTACGAGGCAGTTTGTTTATATGGATACGTATGAACACTTGAGATGTAGGTTAAGTTATGAATGCATCAGCTGTCCTGAGGACGCTTATCACATAATAGTCGAACATTTTATTTATTGTGGCTTGGACTTTTTTGTTTCAAGTTACGATTAGTCGACGCCGATAAAAATGATATGGTGTTTTGGTGTTTTCTTCATATGTATGACCAGCAGAGCAGTTCATTCGACCGGTCCATGGCCGAGTTTGGATCCCACTCAGGAGTTGTATGTTCAGTTCATCTGTGGCTAAATCCTCCATCTCGACACAAGCAACAATTTCTGCTTACTATTTTTCGTTTCATCGATTTTCAAATCACAACGGTCCTAAAGAAGTTTTTACTTTAAAAATCGTAAAGTGAGAAAGAGCTTGGACCCAAATTAAAAAGAGAAGGTTATCTTTATATTGATATTGCGCACTTAATATCGTATTTTATTATGCTAGTGCACTGCACTATAATTTGCAAAGGGACAATACTTTGGGTACCGCCGCCCATGGAATTATTTATTGGATAACCAACACCTCTGCCATAGGTCACCCTAAGTGGTTCGCTACGTTTGGTGACTTGGTAGGGGTGCCTGGGTTCATGGGGTGAGGTTTATCCGAGTCTTGGTAGCGTATGCGCCTGCTCACCAGCTGCATGGCAGGCCGGATCGCGAGAGAATGGTTGAGGGAGTTCCTTTAACTTCTCCAGCCGTACTCTCTGGGAATATCACGTTACACCGCAGTGGGAGGCATGGATTCATACGTCCGTCATTCCTGGACACACTAAACCCCGATTCCTACTCATCCCTAATAACCTTTTCATTTCCAAAACTTCCACTCCTTCCTTTCCCTAAAAAGACCCTCCATACAACATCTCTGATGGAATTCTTTTTTCCTCAGAGCCTTCTGTATGGAGCTAATGTAAAAAAGTAAGATATTTTCAAATATTGTCTGGTTATTCGTAACCAGGGAATGTTTGTCTTTCTTAAAATTAAAAAAAAATCCTTACCTATGTTTTTATTTTTAACTTTATGAGCCCTCAAATTATAACATTTAATTATGAATATGTTGATATTTCGATCAACATATTAAAATCTTGCTATCTTTTTCGATCAACATACCACGTTGATCGAAAAATCCTCAAAGATGTAACGAAAAATCCTCAAACGTGTAAAAATAATTCAATGAATAAAGAAAACTTTTATAAAATATATATTTAAATGAAGAAAATATTAGCGAAACTCATTCGAAAATCTGGAAACAGAAAAATCAGAAAAAGATATTGGCAATATCGTATAATACGAGTAGGTAAAGTATATTTTCGGCACGTTCCAGAGCGGAAGATACTCTCAGTATCGCCCTGGTATAACGTTGCTTGCAATGGCTTTAGCGTGTTTGGTGACCAGATCAGAACAGCCAGGTACTTTCCCACCTTCCTCTTTCCCATCTCCTTCCCATCCTCACTACCTTCAGCCTCACAGCATACTCCAATTGGAGATGCCATAGTCTCACTGGACCAGACGGGAGTAATTCGAGACTCTTGCGCGGTGCTCATGTAAAAAAAAGTGAAATCACTTCCATATTGCAGGTCACAATTCCTTTAAATTTTCTAGATTCTCCTTGTACCAATTCTCAGCATCTCCTTTCGTTCGTTGTACAATAAAAATACATTTACTGTATATTTTAAATACTGTTTTAGCCTTCAAATCTTTAAACACTTTTGGAATTTCGGAAAGGTTCCCATTTCCAAATTTACTCCCTTCTATACCCTACCGTTACTATGTCACCTTTGCAATCCCTCCCTCTGCCATCCCTCGTCCTCCATCCCTTACCCTCACCCTCTCGTGTGTGTCCTTTCCCATGCGCCCTCGTTACACTCTCGCGACCCTCACCCCTCTTGCGTTCCTTTCCACCTTCCCATCTTCCCTGCTTTCTCCCCTTCCGCGAACTCGTCCCTCGTTGATATTCCCAATCCCAAATTTCCCCTTCCCCTTCCCCTCCCTCCATCACTCCTTGAAGCGAAACTAAATGAAAAACATACATATCAAACAACTCGCACGCCACTAATTGTAATTTTTTATACAAATTTCATAACGCCAGAGCTCACTATTATATATAGAAAAAATCACGGATGTGCGCATAACAACTCACCAAAGTTTCATCGCTATCGGATGAATGCCAAAAGAAATAATTTCATAGCGCTAGAGCTCACCACAGAAACCATCGCGGGCATGCGCACGACAAATCTCCAAATTATCATCATAATCGTATGAATGCTTTAGGTACATAAACATTCGTTTTTAAATAAAGATTATTTTTACATTAGCCAGGGGGGGCAGGATAAATTTCCACAGGAAGCCCTGAGGTAGGTGTCCAGGAGTGATGGACGTATGAATCCAATCCTCCCACTGCGTTGCAAGGCGATGTGTCGAGAGGTTATGGCTGGAGAGAATAAAAGACCACCCTCAACCAGTCTCTCTCGATTATACCCACCACCAGCAGGTGGGCAGACGCATCGGTCACCAAAACCTGGATAAACCTCACCCCATGAACCCGGTTACCCCTGCTAAGTCAACAAACGTAGCGAACCCCTTGGGGTGACAGCATTTATATGATAAGTATTAATATAATTATAATTTAATTCTTCATTCATTATTAAAATAATTTTCCTCAGGGCCTATGCTATCTTTGGCGATGCTGATTGGAGAGACTTTTTAGGTGAAGAAAGAGAGGAAGTTCTGGGAAAGAAAGGGATACCAGGGGTGGGTAGGAATCTGGGGGAGTGTGTCCAGAAGTGAGGGACGTATGAATCCATCCTTCCCACTGCGGTGCAAGATGATGTTCCGAGAGAGTACGGCTGGAGAATCAACCAACCAATCCCTCAACCATTCTCTCCCGATCCGGCCTGTTATGCAGCTGGTGGGTAGACGCACCCGCCGCCAAGAACCAGATAAACCCCACCACATGAGCATAGAATATTATAGGGCACCCCTGCTAAGTTACCAAACGTAGCGAACCACTTGGGGTGACCTATGGCAGAAGTCTTAATGGCAAGAATATCCAAATGGGTTCCCAGGGCAGCGGTACCATACCCGCCTCCCAAATTGAATCTTTCGGAAGACTACGGTTTCTTTTTAAATAATAGGTCGCCAAATATACCTACTGATTATCGTGTTGTAGTAATAAAGTCCTTATATGGTAATCACTGTCGTGATGCGGAATCAAAATGGGGAGAAGAGGACACATATAAAGGTCCCAGCAATACAGATCTAGTCACTAAAAATAACTAATCGCACTTCAAGCAACGTTTTAATTCGGAATGATAAGTCTCAAAAAATCCCATACCAATTTAATAAATATTACGTGCGCATCGCCGCCGGGTTGATTAGAGTCCGCAACATATTGGCCAGTCGTATTGGCACTTTCATATTCTATTAATAACTTTACAGTCGTCCAACTAAAAACTTGAACAAATAAGCGGCAACGTCGCAAGACGTTGGTTTGTCGTCAACATGAAAATGAATATATAATTGGACGCTACATTGTGGACCAAATTTAAGAAAATATACGCAGGATGCCTCACTGCATTGAATATGAAAGGAGGTCGGATTGGTGGAACTTTGAAGGGCGTTTTTTTCGTTTTGTATATTTTTAAAATCATTATTTTCAAAAATATAAATACCTAGCTACAATCAAACACTGAAAAGATAGTATATACTTTAGTTAGAACTATGTAAAATCAAGTCCTTCAGATAGACGCAGTAATGTCGATCCGATGAAAGGACGCAGAAATGATAGCGGGATGTATATATATATATATATATATATATTTATACATTATACAGTCGATTTAGGAAAATACGGTTTTTTTTTAATTTTTTTTTTTAATTTATTGAGTTAGTTTATACTACATGAATATATACTAATAAGCACAATATAACATTTCATTTGATAAATTTAAATATTTTTACAGTAAGCATAACATTTCTTTTTAAATACATTCATTCTTTCTTCATTCTTCACACTTTCAGGCATTTCATCATACATCTTTAGTCCTCTGTACATTAGGCAGTTCTGTGATTTTGATTTCTTCATTTGTGGCAATCGAACTCTGTTTGTATTTCTTGTTTCGTAATTATGAATGTCTCTATTAGAAACAATTTCATCCTTAAAGTATTTTGGCATTTGGTTTTTCATAATTTTGTGCACAAAAATTAACACATTAAATAGTAGTCTCTTTTTTATTGGAATCCAATTTAGCTCCTCTCTCATTTGATTAATCCTTGCGTATTTGCCTTTCCCCAGTATACATCTCATAGCTTTGTTTTGCATAACTTCTAGTTTGTTCAAATTTCCTTCATTGGCCAAATATAACATCGTAGAGCAGTAGTCCAAATGTGGAGCAACGATAGTTTTATAAATAAGCTCCGTAGTGTTTCTATTTAATTTACGTCTTAGTCTTCTAAGAAAATTTACCTTTTTTGATACCTTTTTTAGCACATATTCAAAGTTTGCTGTGAAAGTCAGTTTTGATTCGAGTATTACACCCAGGTATTTGATTTCATTTACTTTTCCAATTTTTTCACCATTAATTGTCAAATTTAACCCTGTGTTACGTGTTTTATTGCCTATTTCCATATATTTTGTTTTGTTTACGTTCAGTTTCAACTTGTTTAATTTCAGCCATTTTGCTATATTTTGTAGGTCTTCGTTTATTTTGGTAATTGCTTCTATGTAATCTTCACACGAAATATAGATTAAGGTATCGTCTGCAAATAGTCTAATTTTGCAATGTTTAATAGTTTTGATAATATCATTTATGTAAATTATAAAAAGAATTGGACCTAATACCGACCCTTGCGGAACACCAAGGTTGTTTTCTATCGGTTCTGATTCTGAGCTTTCAACTTTCGTTACCTGTTTTCTTTGCTGGAGATATTCTTTAAATAGATTCAGAGCTACGTCAGAAAGACCTATGTCTTCTAGTTTTTCCAATAGTATTTTCCTTTCTATCGTTTCAAATGCTCTTTTGAAATCTAAAAATGCTGCAATGGTGATTTTTTTTTGTCTGTTTCTTTCTTCCATGTATCAATCACTATGTTTATCGCCGCTTCGCAAGAGTTGTTGTTCCGGAATCCTGATTGCTCCTCACATAATATGTTATGTTTTTCCAAATACTCAACGAGTTGTTTTTTTATTACAATTTCTAGTACCTGTTCGTATTTTGGTAACATATTTATTGGTCTAAATTCTTCACATTTTCTGGTATTAACAACTTTCGGAATCGGGATCACAGTAGATGTTTTCCATGTGTTTGGAAATTTTCCACTTCTTAATGATTCATTTATTATATCCAGTAGATGAGGTCCTATCACTGGCATTGCATCTCTCAAAACTGTAAAACTTATTCCATCTGGACTCGCTTTTGATTTGGTGCTGTTAAGAATCTGTAAAAGATATGTTTCATCAATCTCTTTAAACACAAGTTTTTCTCGGTTTAGCCGAACATTTCTCACGCAGATGTCTTTCTTCAGTATTGGTATACTCTGATGCAATTCTATTATGCTGTTTACGAAATATTCGTTGAAGCAGTTCTGTATGGTACCCTGTATCTGATGTGGGAATTCAATGTCGTATTTCATCTCTTTATCTTCGGTTTGTAGTAATCCTTTTATGGTTTTCCACATTTTTTTAGTGTCTCCCTTTTCAGAGATAATTTTGTTTTTGAAGTAATCGTTCTTACAAATTTCTTAATTGTTTTGTGTATTTATTTCTCATATTTTTTAATGCTTTCCAGTCTTCAGAGTTTCTTGAGATTTTTGCAATTTTGTACAATCTATCTCTTTCATTTTGTATTGTTTGTAGTTCTATATTATACCATTTATTTGTTCCTCTTATTTTAGTAGCTTGGATTGGTGTTAACTTATCAATTACTTCTTGTAGATTATTTATTAATGATTTAGACTTTTCATTGTATTCCATTTGATGAAGTTCATCCATATCACCCAGAAGTTCAATTAATCTTTCACTGCTATATTTTTTATAGTTTCTGTATTTTATTATTTTGCTGGTTTTCATCTTATTTCTTTTTATGTTATCTGTAATGTGGATAAGGTTATGATCGGTTATTTTTGGTTCATCGAGAACTTTTACGTTCAAATCTAATCTATTTGATATGACAAGGTCAATTAACGTACTGGATTTATCTGTTATTCGTGTCTCACTTTTAACAAGTTGTTTCATTCCCAAAGTTTGAATAATTTGTTTTAGTCTTTTAGTATATGTATCCTTAAAGTTTTTGAAATTTATATTGAAGTCACCAGTTAAGATATTATCTTCTTCTTCTTGGAGATTTAGGGTGCACCAGTTCTCTATAAATGATAGAAAGTCTTTGGTACTTGCATTTGCAGAGTGGTAAATTACTCCATAAACTCCTTTCTTATATCCCGAAGTTATCCTTATTGCAAGAATCCAGCAGTTCTTTTCGTACTGTGTGTTGGAAATTACTTCATATAGTATGTCTTTTCTAATATATGTCGGGGAAGCTAATTGTCGGAAGATCAACTTTCATGGAATCAGTTAGGTTGATCTAGAAATTTGACGTATAAAAATGGGTTCAAATTACATGATGCCAAAGCTCACTAGGTATCCGAGATTTTTTATGTTTCACAAGCTGAAGTCCTCGGCGATGCCTGGGCTTTACACAGAGTTTTCGAAATCAAATGTAGACAGTGACCTTCCTCTTGTTTCGAAGGTCACATCTGCAAAATTTCATCAACCTCGACGTAAAACAGTAGATTTGTGTACAAATCAAATCCACATTGCCCGCTTGCCAGCTCGCTCGTCCACCACATACAGAAATTCTCCTTTATATATTATATTATATTTCAAACAAT
This sequence comes from Limnephilus marmoratus, assembly GCA_917880885.1. NCBI lineage: Eukaryota > Metazoa > Arthropoda > Insecta > Trichoptera > Limnephilidae > Limnephilus > Limnephilus marmoratus. Next base: position 35,529,416 of record OU862926.1, read on the forward strand.
TTACACAAAACCTTGTCAAATTATACACATAAACCTTCCTCGTGAATCACTCCATCTATTAGTGAAAACCACATGAAAATCCGTTCAGTAGTTTTTGAGCTTATCGTGAACAGACAGATAGACAGACACGGCGGAGGACTTTAACCCCTTGATGGCCAGGGAAGGCCAGCAAAAAGCACCACTTTGAATTTTGAAATGAATGTTTTGTGGATTAATTTTGAGCTATTGTATATTTTATTGACTGAAACACGTTCCTAGAACAATAAACTATCTACCAAAACAACATTATTTGCGTTAATTACGTAAATTGATAGGTTTTACGATGTTTTAGTCGAGTAAGACGCATAAATTATGACGCGGCACCCGGCGGCAGAAATAACATTTCGTGTCCATAGATAAAAATTATTTTAAAATATTCTGGAGTTACAAGGTGAATGAAATCTATACCCATCCCATGGGGAATTGTAAAGGACACTGTTCTTTACAAATTTTGCATCCCCGCGCTCCGGAAAATTAAATATAAATTATTTGGAGTGACTAGGCGCATTGCAGTTTTCGCTATGGTAAAGGGCGATAATAGAGCAAGCGATTCTGACCGTGTTCTTCATACACTTTATAATATTTTTGCAAAGATATTTAGATTATTCAAATATAGTTCAAAATCTGAAATTTACCTGTAGGTACCTACCCTGCCTTGAAAACAAAATAATTATAACTATTTGTTTTTTTTATTTGTTATCTTATTATTTTATTTTTAATAATGAAGCTTTTTCGACAACCCTGTTTATTTAAGGCTACAAGAAAGACAAGAGATAATCGGTTTATAGATCAAAGCGAATTGATTTAGGATTTAACGAGCCTTGGTTTCGGTCGATTTGAGAACATTTATGTTTTATCTAAACTGCGCGCCATCTCAATGAAACACTTAGCCGGAAAATGGTGGTTTGTTAGGTGGAAAATCTGCTCAATAGGTACTTAAGCGAGCATTACAGAGATAAGCCCTATAGTGCTTTTTGATGAGGCGTGTGTATTTTGGCCTTATACACTTGTCTTTTTCATTTAATGGATGTATATCATCAACACGGTGTATAGTCGTTAAATGTTACGAACCCTGTGCTTTGGTTCCATGAACAGGGGGTGAGGGTTAAGATCCGTTGTTCTAGCAAAATTCTGGCTCCGTTTTAGATTTCTATCAATTTATCAACATTTTTATTTATAACTTACTGACGTAGGCGGATCGAATTTTTGAGGTTTTTACATGTTTTTATTTCAGTCGAAAATCTGGACGAAGTTCTTTTCAGGTACACCTTTTATCATTAATTAATTCAGTCATTGGAGGAGCGTCATGTGTTCTCTTTTGGATTATCTGATTCGAATATTCAAGATGATGACAGAAGATGCAAAAAGAAAAAAAGAAGAGTCAAGAAGAGCCTAGACACAGCAAAAATAGACAAGGAGAGTAAGAAGAACCGAGAAAATTCAGGAAGATGCTAGAAGAAGCAACAATAGGCAAGGAATGCCACCAAAGTCAAGATAATGCAAGAAGACGCCTGTAGGGACTAGAAGAATCAATAAAATGCAAGCAATGATTAGGAGAACCAAAAGTCAAGAAGAAGTGAAAGGAAGCAATAAGAAGCAACTTGAAGGCAGAAGAACCAAGAATGGGCTATTAGTAGCAAGAACATGATAGCAGATACTAGGGTAGAAGGAAATTCACGAAAAAGAGCTAAGAAGAGGTAAAACGAAACAAGAATAGGCAAGAAAAGAAGCAAGAAAATGATATGATTCAGAAAACAAACCCCGATCAAAATCTTTACTCCTAATAGGTTGACATGTGGATTAAACTTCGCAAGAAGTTGCAAGAAATACTAAGAATAGACAAGAAGGAGCGAGAAGAGATAAAAAGAAACAGACTAGAAGAAACGAGAAGAAATACTCAGATACAAGAAAATGTAGGATAAAGCAGGACTAGCCAACAATACTATAGTGAGAATTTGAAGATGCAGTAAAAACAAAGGTGAGTTAAGAAAACCCAAGAAGAAGCCAATTTTAGACGATAAGAGACAAGTAGGAAGCAGAGCCGTAGAGACGAGAAGAGACAAAAAGAGGTAAGAAGAGACAAACACACCCAAGAAGCAGTAATAAGAGATCAGAAAATTCGAGAAGAGAAAATCAGAGACAAGACAAGACAAACAGAGGAGACAAGAAGAGACGAGAAGAGACAAGGAAAGTCAAGAAGAGCCAAGCAGAGCTAAAACAGTCAAGAAGATGCAAGAAGTGTCGAGAAGAAGCAAGAAGAAGGAAGACATAAAGAAGGGGAAAAATATATAACGCTCAATCCATTCCTTTATTCCTGCCCATCCTAAATTCCAATATTGGCTTATTAGGTTGCCATGTATAGCGGTCGATTAAACTCCAACCTCCTTCCCATCCTCAGAGCACGTGTTCCTAGTCCTAACAAATCAGTGCCCCCTGGTGTACCGGTCTCACCGGGACAGGAGTGCTCCTGGCTGGGGTGGTACAATCGTATCATATCGTATCGTATTTTTATTTATAACTTAATGAGTAAACCTCAAATTGTAATATGTAATTAAAGGAAGACAATATTAGCGAAATTCAACCTAATTTCTGAAAACAGAAAATTTGGAAAAAGACACCGTCACATCTAGCACTCTAACCCAGGACCTTAAGGTTAAGGTTAATTAACTCCCCTTTTGCTGAGTCGCAGCCTACCAACTGAGCTAATGTGTTCTTATACTATTCGGTCTTTCTTAACTGCATCATACTTCGACTAAGACCTACCAATATTGTCTTCATTTTCTTAACGCATGTTTTTATTGGCTGCTATAGTTATGTATGATTGCAAGATTCAAACCCGAACTAAATGCTATCTAGATATAGTGTCTTGGATAAATTTTATCCATTTATATACGAAGAAAACATTGGTTTCGAAAAATATCGGTTATTTTGATTAGGTAAATTGTGTCACACACAAAGTAATTTATTTTCAATTTTAATTAATGAAGACAATATTAGCGAAACCCAATCGAAAATCAGCCAATTAAGACAACCCCCAAAGTGTCCCCAAATGCTGTTGCTCACCAACTACTCCGCAGTTCAAAAACGACAACAAGGTCTAACATAAGCCACCAGATCAAAAAATCTCTGAAAGCGGCGCGGCTAAAATGGCCGGTGAACCCTAACGATGTGGTCGCCGTTACAGCTGATGATGTAGACATCGCCCTCACTTCAACAAAAGCTGGGAAAGCAGCTGGATGCGACGGAGTTCTTCCAGACTTTTTGAAACATGCTGGGCCACGGACAAAGTTATGGATCGCAAAACTGTTTACTGAAATTTTTAAAACTGGAGTAATTCCAAATATCTGGAAAAAAACTAAAGTTATTGCGATCCTCAAACCCAACAAGCCACCAGAAGATCCAAACAGCTATCGGCCCATCTCGCTTTTAAGTACCATGTATAAACTCCTAGAGCGAGTGGTGCTCCGCAGACTTACCCCGATTCTGGAGAAAGTGGTTCCACAAGAGCAAGCTGGCTTCAGACCAGGTCGTAACTGCTGTGACCAGGTGCTAGCTCTGACAACACACATCGAATCTGGATTCCAGAAACGGCTTAAGACTGCGGCAGCGTTCATTGATCTCTCTGCGGCTTACGACACGGTGTGGCACAAAGGCCTCCTTGTCAAGCTCTACGACACCATAGAGGATGGCAACACAGTACGACTTATTGAGCAACTACTAACTGGCCGTACTTTCAGGGTTTTTCTAGGAGGGCTAAAAAGCAAAAAAAATGCACCTGAATAATGGCCTTGCCCAAGGCTCAGTGCTGGCCCCATCACTCTTCAATATCTATACTCGAGATCTTCCTCACACTGAAGGCAGAAAATTTGCTTACGCAGATGACTTCGCCATCACAGTCCAAGCCAAAACCCTCAATGCAGCAGAAGAGATCCTTAATTCTGACCTCAAGGCTATGGAAGAATTTTTCCTCAATTGGCGACTAAAGCCAAATGGGTCGAAAACAGTTGTGACAGCTTTCCATCTCAGTAATTCACAGGCAAACGCAAAACTCTGTGTTCAGTTTGATGGAAAAAATATTTACCATGACCCCCATCCCCGCTATCTTGGAATAACTTTGGACAGGAGCCTGAATTACCGGAAACACATGGAAACAGTGGGCAAAAAACCAGGACAAGACTAAACTTAGTCAATAAGCTGGCTGGTACTAGCTGGGGATGCGACGCCAACACGCTCAGAACGGCATCCATTGCCCTGGTTTTCTCAGCAGCTGAATACTGTGCTCCAGTATGGGCCAGAAGCGCCCACACTTCCATGGTCGACGTTCAGCTTAATGCCACAATGCGAACCATCAGCGGAACCTTAAAATCGACTCCTCTTCCTTGGCTCCCCGTACTTGCAAATATAACCCCGCCAAATATCAGGCGAGAGATTGCAACACTGAGGGAATACAAGAAGGCGCTGCAAAAAAGCGAAATACCCTTGCACGATGATGTCGTTTCTCACCCGGCATGCCGCTTAAAGTCTCGAAAACCCTTCTGGACGGAAGGAGAAAGACTCCTTCGAACACCTCTCACCCCAGAAGATAGGTGGAAGCTTGAGTGGCAATCAGCCAACGTCAAAAACGCCGATCTCGTGCAAGACCCCACTGAGAGACAGCCTGGGTTCTCATTGCCTCGCAAACTCTGGACTGCCATCAACAGAATAAGGTGCTCCCATAGCCGTTGTGCTCACATGATGCACAGATGGGGCCTTAAAGAGTCGGCGATGTGTGAATGCGGTGCGGTGCAGACCACCGAACATGTGGTCAACGAATGCCCGTTCCATTCATTCCCCGGCGGGATTTATGAGGTCCACAGGGCAACGCCTGAGGCCCTAGACTGGCTCGCAGACCTAGATGTCCCCCTCTGACCCCCCACCATACGAAAGAAGAAGAAATCGAAAATCTGAAACAGAAAAATCAAAAAAAGATGCGGTCACATCTAGGACTCGAACCCAGGACCTACGCCTTGCCTGGGCTGAACTCTACAAACTGAGCTAATGTTTCCCTATCCGATTCGGTCATATTTAACGAGCACTGATTTTTTTTCATTAATTAAAATGACCCCACAAAGTGATTTTGCGATTATTGAACCAATGTTATAGTATTACTAGCTGACCCGACGAACTTCGTACCGCCTCAGAATCAATAGCTTTTTTATTAAGTTAAAAATTACGCAATGAAGCAATTATCAATGCGCAACTGTCCGTGTTTTGTTTTTGTCAGTATCAGAGATGGCGTTGTGTACGGATTTATATTTTTGTAATTTTCTTACTTTTATAATTATTTACGGGAATTCGGGAGGCGGATACGGGTGCCGCCGCCCCGGGAACCATTTATTGAATAACCAACACCTCTGCCGTAGATCACCCCAAGTGGTTCACTACGTTTGGTGATTTAGCAGGGGTGCCCGGGTTCATGAGGTGACTTATGTCCGGGTCTTGGCAGTTGATGCGCCTGCCCATCTCGACCCATTGCCTTGCACCACAGTTGGAGGGATGGATTCATACGTCCGTCACTCCCGGACACACTGACCCCCAGATTCCTACCCACCCCTCATACCTTTTTCCTTCCCAGAACTTTCTATCCTCCCCATTCCTTAAAAAGATCCTCCACACAGCATCCCCTAAGATGTCATAGGTCCTGAGAGATATTATTTTTCTCAGGGCCTCCTGTGTGGAGCCTATGTAAAAAATGCGTTTCATTTCAGAGATTTATTATAATTATTATATTTTTCCTTTGGAGGTGTGCAGACATACGTTCACCATTTGTCTCATTTTCGACTATTGACATTGAGTGTGTAAGAAAGAAGGGCAGCATTATATGATTAAAAACAAATGATTTTTCCTTTGGAGGTGTGCAGACATACGTTCACCATTTGTCTCATTTTCGACTATTGACATTGAGTGTGTAAGAAAGAAGGGCAGCATTATATGATTAAAAACAAATGCACAACAATCAACGCATTGACATTGGACGTTTTTTGAATGTTTGGAATTCACGCACAGTTCATTATTATACCCCTTACAATATTGCTGCAGTTCTTTCAAAATAGGAGAATTCGTTCCATACAAAATGTATGGGGAAAATAATTTTCTTCGGAGTGGAACACCCTTTGCTTTTAGGGGTATGAAAAATAGATGTTGGTCGATTCTCAGACCTACCAGATAAGCACACAAAATTTCATCAAAATTGGTCCAGCCGTTTCGGAGGAGTATAATAACAAACACTGTGACACAAGAATTTTATATATTAGATTTTCTGCGTATTAGATGAGGCGCGCCTCTGTATATTTACCGAGATGCAACCTTCGAAATAACACTTGCCGAGTTGAAGCATTGAAATTATTAATTATTATGTGGGTGTTGAAGAAAGAGTACCCTTCAAAGGTGCTAGTGTCTGCTTCGAGGTGTTATGAAAGCCTTTTCTTAAGGTTAATTAACTCGCCTTTGTCTAAACATAATTAGGATTTTGTCAGCAGATAATCCAGGAATTTTGACGCCGTGCAAAATCTACAAACAAAAGTGGTTTCTTTGTTTTTTGGCACTTTCTCAAGTTTCGTTAGTAATCAAGTATTATTATGATTGATTACTTGTGATTATTGTAATTTTAAGTTGATAGAATTATGAAACTTTTCGCACATTTTATTTTTGTTTATCATTCAAATTTTTGACTGCTTTGTTACAATGAAATCCGTCGAACCGTGAATTTTTGTCATTTTAAAATTTGGAAACTGTCTTTATTTTTCAATCATATATTTTTAGTTTGATACTTTGATCGCCTAGAGATGTTTTAATTCAGTGCTACGGATACAAATATATCTTGATCTCTGCCTTATCAAGGCATTTTTAGCTCGTTTAAAAACCTGGAAAAGACCTGTAAAAATACATAACGTAAAATCTTTTACTTTCGCTGTATTAAGGCGCCGCACCTGCGCTCAAAAAGAAGAAGACGAGAGAGATATGTAATTACGAATGTTAGAGAAGCGCGCTAATATTTAAAGTGATAAAATCGATGCGAAAATTGTGAAAATGTTTAATAAAACACGACTTGCTCAAAATAGAGCAAAAATCTCGTGGAACGTATCTTAAGTATCATTTAATGAAACACTGTGAATTTTTTCATACATAACTTGTAAATTAACTGAAACAAACTAGGCCGAACGCAACATCAGATGAGAGTAGAGATGTCAGGAGTTCCACTAAAGAACACCAAGGAGTTTGTCTACCTCGGAAGCAAAATAACATGGGACGGTCGGTCTAAGAGCGAGGTCGACAGCCGTATACACCAGGCATTCAATAAAAGGTCCAAAATAATAGAATCGAATAATATAGACCTAAAACTGAGAATACTCCTCATCAAGACCTATGTATGGAATATCTTGATGTACGGCTGCGAAACATGGTGCCTATCTGAAAGAGATAAACGGAGACTAGAGGCTTTTGAAATAAAATGTATGTAAAAAATTGATCAGAGTTTACGATATGTCATAGGTTACGTTAGGTTAGGTTAAGTGAAATTTTTCAATTTCTGTTTTCATAGCATTTAATGGTACCGCGCGTTTTCATCCCCTGACAAAATATCCCTCACAAAATTACCTTCGACAAAATATCCCTCGATATAATATCCCAAGGACAAAATATATATCCAATACGCTGAATTTTTTTTTGTTAGGTTAGTTTAGGTTTTTTTGCCGGGAATATTTTGTCGCGCAATGAAACGTCGCGGAACCGCTTTTAATGACTTTTCAAAGAGGTTTTGAGTCGAGTTGATTGTCATGGAAACTATTTCTTCTTCTTTGTGTGCCGTATCAGGCCCCCCCGACGTTGGCGATCACTCTTGAGAATGTCTCCCTGTCTTGCGCTGCCCGGAATAGCTCCTCCACACTTCTAATGCCGGTCCACTCTCGTATATTACGCAGCCAAGTCATTTGTCTCCTACCAGGCCCTCGGCGACCCTCTATCTTGCCTTTCAATATCAAATGGAGCAAGTGATACTTCTCCCCTCGAAGTATATGACCCAGATATGAAATTTTCCTGACTTTTATTTATTTATTTTTTTTTTTTTATTGAAAATTTTTGATACAATACATATAAAAGAAACATAAAAATAAAGTATATAAAAAAAGCTTAATACATGTAATAATATAATGTAAGCAGTTCTCTATCTGCTCTAGCCCGCCTGAGAATTTCTGTGTTGGTGATCATGTCGGTCCATGGGACCTTGAGCATTTTCCGGTGAAGCCACATTTCAAAAGCCTCTAACCTGTTCATGGTATTTACTTTCAAGGTCCATGTTTCACATCCATAGAGCAAGACCGACCACACATAACATTTTAGCATTCTCTGCCTTAGTTTTAAGATATTGTAATTGCAGAAGAGGGATTTCATTTTAATGAACGCAGTTCTTGCTGCTTCAATTCTGCATCTAACCTCCATATCTGGGTCAAGAGTCTCCGTGAGAATACTTCCGAGGTATCTAAATCTTTCCACCTTTTCGACATTGCAACCATTTAACTGTATCACTGATTCAGAATGATCTAGTCGTCCAAATGTCATCCATTTAGTTTTATTGACGTTGATTGTTGCCCACCAACATTATTAACAAGATTTAATAGGTCTTGGAGGTCATCGATACAGTCAGCTAGTAATACAGTATCATCTGCGTATCTTATGTTATTAATGACAACTCTTAAGGAAACTATTTAATGATATGATAGCTAGTAATACAGTATCATCTGCGTATCTTATGTTATTAATGACAACTCTTAAGGAAACTATTTAATGATATGATATATGTTATGTCTAATTCATATTAATTTCTTATAATTAAATTATAATATGTAAATGAAATCCTCAGCACGGGAGATCCCAGTGAGGATATCATTATCTCTACTGTTACTAAGAAATGAAGACAATAAATCATTTTTAACGCACCAGATTTAAATGTCCGGGTTAAATTTTCCCCAAAAAAAAAAAAAAAAAAAAAGGAAAAACTAAACCCTTTCACACACTTCCCCAAATGATCATCTAGTCAACCCACGCTATGCAATTGCACTATATAAGTATTATAAATACAAAACAATACAAGAACAACATGTCAACCTATTAGAGACCAAATGGGAATATAATTCACCGACTCCAGATATTTTCATATCAGAGGGTTCGGCTCTGTGGCATTTCTAATTGAACCTATAAATCCTACCGATCCCTCAATATAAATATTTAAAAAATTCTTTGTAATCATTTTTATGCACCAGATTTAAATGTCCGGGTTAAATTTTCCCCATAAAAAAAAAAAATAAAATAAAAAAAAGGAAAAAAAAAGAAGGAAAAACTAAACCCTTTCACACACTTCCCCAAATGATCATCCAGTCAACCCACGCTATGCAATTGCACTATATAAGTATTATAAATACAAAACAATACAAGAACAACATGTTAACCTACTAGAGACCAAATGGGAATATAATTCACCGACTCCAGATATTTTCATATCAGAGGGTTCGGCTCTGTGGCATTTCTAATTGAACCTATAAATCCTACCGATCCCTCAATATAAATATTTAAAAAATCCTTTGTAATCCTACATGTATTTAAAATGACTGATTTTTGCATTTTTATATACAAATTCTTTGACAAATCTAATATGCTTAAATTTTGAATCAGATTCCTAGGTATTATGCCAGTGGCCGAAATAACAAATGGCAATATTTTTATAGTCCGAGAATGCCAAATTCTTTTAATCTCATTTCCTAAATCTGTGTATTTTCTTATTTTTTCAGAAATAGTTTTTTGAATATTACAGGAATTTGGAATAGCTACATCAATGATATAAGTTATTTGTTTAATTTTGTCATGTAAAACTATATCAGGTCTATTATGACTAATTGTTCTGTCTGTTAGTATAGTTTTATCATAATATATTTTATAAAATTCATTTTCTAAAAATGAATTTGGTTCATATTCATAATATGGTACTATATTACGGCAGTCAATCAAGTTATGTTTAATTACCAAACTTTGGTGAATTATTTTTAAAACCTGATTGTGCCTAAATGTATACTCGGAAGGCGCTAATATAGAACATCCCGATATAATATGTTCTATAGTTTCGGGAAAAGCCAAACATTTTCTACATAAATCATCAATTTGATTTATATCTTTGATTATATGCTTTCTATAATTTTTAGTATTAATGACTCTATCTTGAATGGCAAGCATAAATCCTTCTATTTCTGCGCTCAACTCTCCAATACTCAACCATTTGTTTGACGAAAGTTTGTCAACATACGTTTGGTTGAGATAATTGAAGTGTTTTGCGTGAATAATTTTATTTGACCAGGAATCTAATAATTCCTGGTTAGTATTTATAAGAATGTTGGCATTCTCGTCATATAAATTTAAAGGTGTAATATTTCTATCTGCCTTGCAAATTATTTTGTGCATTTCTGAGCTATTAGCTTTCCTATGGAAAAAATTTCTAAGCATTTCTACCTGATTGTGTTTCAAAGATGTTATTTTGACTACACCTCTACCTCCTAAATTTCTAGGTAAATTAATTCGTTCTATAGCTGAATTTGGATGATGGCAATTAAATTTTGTTAACGTAGTTCTAATCAATCGTTCTAAAGTATCTAAATCTGTATTGGACCATTTAATTATGCCAAATGAGTACGTTAGTAGAGGTATTGCCCAAGTATTTATTGCTTTTACTAAATTTTTAGCAGATAGATTGCATTTTAAAATTTTTCTGATCCTAGTTTGAAATTTAATCCTAATATCATTTTTAATACTGGTGTGATCTAATCTATTCGATTGCGGGTATCCTAAATATTTATAAACCTCATCCCCTTTCATACTTTGAATTTTGAAATTTCTAAGGGGGGAGGGGGGAGGGGAAAGGAACTCAGGAAAGGGGGTTAGCGGGACGGGGGAAGGGGAGAAGTGGAGTGGAGAGAGGGAGAGGGAGAGGGAACGGGAAAGGGGAAAGGATACGCAGGGAGAAACAATTTAGATCAAGGTATGGTATACGCAGGGAGAAACAATTTAGATCAATTCAGCTAATAAGTTGACAACAGTTTTTGATTCTGAGGCGGTACGAAGTTCGCCGGATCAGCTAGTAATATTATATAAAATAAACTTAAAAATTATATTGTAAATAATAAAGGTAGTGATTCCAAAATGAAAAAATCTGGAATTTATAAATTGAAATGTAATGATTGTGATTTCTTTTATTGAATTTCGGCAGTCGTTACGCAATGTGGTTTTTTAAAGTCTTTTTAAATCCAACTTCAAGCTACTTGTAGTTATCTTCTCTATGTACTTTTATATTATATGTATTTTGTCAATGCTCTTAATCTTTTTTTTTTTTTTTTTTTTTTTTTTTTATTAGTAATAGAAGGTACATAAATTACAAATAAATTTTATACAGTAATTAATTACATAGTAGAATATTTGATGTACCCCCATAATTAAGCAAGGCTTGTGTGTATGGGGGGGTGTTATTGTATTGCTTTTTTAATATCATTCAGTTTAAGTTTTCAGTATAATTTTTTAGGTGAGTTTTAAAACTTTTTATATTGGTATTCATGTTTCTAATTTTTTCTGGTAATGAATTAAAAAATTTTGCTCCGAGATATTTATGACTCAATTGTCCAATTTTTTTTTTACATTTTGGAGTGGGAAGTATTGATGTTTGTCTAAGACTTCTGTTATTTTTAAAGGGTGCAACTTGATTTTTAATATTATCTTTATAAATTTGTAATGTTGCATGATAAAAGTATAATGCACTTAATTTTCTGACCTTAAATTGTTTGAATAAAAGTTCTGACGAATATGAGTAGGGTTTTTTTAAAATTGTTTTTATTATTAGTTTTTGTGATATGTAAATTGTTTGTGTTTGATTTTTATATGTACCGCCCCATCCTATAATGCCGTATTGTATAATTGATTGACAGAAAGCGAAGTATGTGGTTCTAAGTAACTTTTCGTTTAAAATATCTCTTAAACATCTAAATATATATGTAAGTTTCCTTATTCTGTTGTTCAGAATATTTATGTGTGGAGACCATTTTAAACGCTGGTCTATTGTTATGCCCAGGTACTTAATATCAGTTTTGCTTTCTATTTTTGAACATGATATATTACATTTGTGGTTTTCTGTATTTGTCACAGAGTGGATTATTAAGTTTATTTCTTTAGGTGTTTCTTGTTTCTTAATGAAAAATGGTAAATAATAGGTTTTTTTAGAATTTAAAGTCAACAGGTTTTTATCAAACCACAATTTTAGTGCATTGATATCTGTATTTGCCATTTTGTTTAATTCAGACCAGGTGTTTGCTTTTAGTAATAGGACTGTGTCGTCAGCGTAGGAGACAATGTCTCCATATTTAGAAATATTGAATATATCATTAACATATATAATAAATAACAATGGTCCCAAAACTGTACCTTGGGGTATTGAAAAATCGCTATATTTTGAATCGCTGACTTGATTTAGTAATTTTACTTGTTGTGGTCTTTCATGTAAATAACTAGCTATCCATGCTAAGACTTTCCCATTAATTCCTATAGATTTTAATTTATTTATTAATTTTTTATGTGATATGCTGTCGAAAGTAATATGTAATCTCCTTTCATTGTGGTTTCTCTTTTTTCTTTTCTGTTCGTGTTATTGTTATATTGTTAATTGGACTATTTGTCCGTAAATAAATAAATAAATAACATATCTAGGAAAGGAAATTTGAGATCCTACTAATATTATAAAGGCGAAAGTTTGTGTGGATGTATATATGTTTGTTACTCTTTCACGCAAGCAAAAACTACTGAATGGATTTTAATGAAACTTTACAATAATATAGCTCGTACATCAGAATAACATACAGACTATAGCTCATTATTATTATCATTATTATTATTATATAATATATATTCTAATACCACCCTTACCCAATTTAAGTCAATATGACTAAGAATACTAAGAATCGGACATCCTCTGGATTAGGTCTTATTATTTTTTCCAGGTGTGTCATCTGCCGAACCTACTTATCATTAATTTCGGCACGGGCGTGTGTATTGTATGCCGCTGTGACTAACATTCGTTTCGAGTTAAAGAACCCATTGAATATCCCACCATGTAATGTGAAACCTACCCACATCAGATAATATCCGCTTTTATGATAATTTAATTTCGAGCCTGAAAGGGTAGAAGGGAATAACCCACATTTGATCACAATGTTATGAAATTAATTAAAACTTACGTAATTGCATAGACATTTATTAGACATCTAAATTAGGCGGGTGAAGACAAGGAACCATTCCGGAAAATGGAATTTGTTTTTAACGCTGGAAAATAATGCACAAGTACATTTGAATGATTTTTTTAAACACTCTTAGTACTCACCATGACTCCAAATACTAATATCTATAGCCTGCACGTCGTACGAATATCTACAGCTCATATGTTGGACTAATATCTATGAACTTCAGAGTGAGGACTAATTTCTACAGAGCGATCTATCGGACGAATCTCTATGACGGTCCCAGTGGTGACTAATATATATGGAGCGTAGGTTGGACTAATATCTACAGAGGGCAGCTGAGCAAGAGGTTGTACGGAAAAGCATAAATTACTTCAATTACGTAATTACTAATTACGTAAAGACTTAAACGTTTAAAGTACGTACATGAAGTTTTTGCATAATATTACGTATTTTGCTGTTTACGAGGACAATAATTTATTGAACAAACATGCAGGTCATAATACAAATATATTTATTTATACACGGCACGACAACCTAACCTAACCTAACCTGACTAACATAGAAATGGTCATGGTAACAGACTAAATAATTTAGAAGCACTCGAAATAAAGAAAGCTGTTTGTTAAAACAAATACCCAAATCCTTAATAATCAGCTAAATGGGTCCATTAGTCCGATATTAGGGATTTTTACATACATACATACACAAATTAAGTTTTTTAAACTGCATACGCAATATTACGTTATTCTAATATGCTATACATAATTGCAAAATCAACCTCTGACAGTGCTGTAGATATTCGTCCACTCTTTGGTTCTCATAGATATTAGTCAGCAGTTTGAGCTGTAGATATTCGTCCTCACTTTGATTCTCATAAATATTAGACAGCAGTTTGAGCTGTAGATATTCATCCTCACTTTGGTTCTCATAGATATTAGTCCGAATTTTTCCGTTTTTGGAATTTCTGTAGATATTAGTAGACGCCTCCCTTACCACATCCTAATCCATTAATTACGTCACACCTTAAAGGGGGGGAGGGGAATACCGAAGTGTGACGAGTGGTACGGGGGGTGATCAGCTCTGTGACGTCACATGTAACGTCACGTCTAAATAATTTAAATATTTGTCAATGATTTAAAATATTTGATTTTATAAAAAAATATTTTTATTAAAAAAAAAAATTTAACTACTGTTTTGATTATTTTTAGATGATAGTCACACTGGGGGGGAGGGGGTTTCACAAATGTGACGATTTGTTACAGAGACGGGGGGGGGGGTCAAAAAATCATGAAATTCGTAATTTATGGATGGCCCCTAACTGTAAAAGCATTGTCCAAAATTATAGCCAACTTTGCAATAGGATTCCATAAACAGAAGTTAAAGTCGGCGTTGGGCCAATTACTGATGTTTTTTTGTGTAAAAAGACGATGTATGGATGTGAACGAGGCAAGGAGTGTGCCAAGACCGAGTTGTTTGGCGGTCCTGTCCTGCGGAGAAACGGCGTGATAGTTGGTTAGTCAGTTTGTGTATAAAAATTGAACGTATTTTATTACACTACAAAAAAAATGATTTTCATTTTTGTACACATTATTACAAAAAGATAAAAACAATTTGCACATGTCCAATACCCAAGTGTAAGTTTCCTTTTGAACAAATTTCGATTCCATCGGAAATCTAATTTTTAACTTAAATTTACGCCCATCAAAGTGCTTTTTCTAATCATTTTTATTTTATATATATTTAATTATCCTATTAATATTATTAAGGCAAAAGTTTGTATGGATGTATGTCTGTATGGATGTATGTTTGTTACTCTTTCACACAAAAACTACTGAATGTACTTTAAAAATTCTTTCACTAATTGAAAGCTACATTATTTGCGAGTACTATAGGATGTGTATTTTGGTAAGCTCTGGCGTTATGAAATTATGTATCATCCGTTTTCTGTCCATAACAAAATCGAGTTATTGTGAACATCAGAAGAAAAGCAAAACAAACGGTGGCCGTGGAAACGATGTTGGTGTCGTAGTTATTATCTATCTCTAAAAATGAATCGCCGAAATGTGTGTGGGCGCAAATTGGATAAAAAAAATTTGTATAAAACTACTGGTGAGCTCTGGCATTATGAAATTTTTATAAAAAATTGCAATAGGTGGCACGCGAGCAGTTTGAAAACTGAATGCACCAGGAATTAATGAGGGTGAAGGGGGAGAGAGCGAAGTGGGAACCCCCCAAATACCATGCGAGTGAAGCCGCGGGAAAAAGTTAGTATTTTTATAATAAAGAGAGTAAAATAATGGGTTTTGAATACTACTTTTTATCATTAGCTCGCAAATAATTGCAAAAATTGTCTCTAAAATAATGAAATTTGTTTTCTTTTATTGTCTATATTTTATAATTCAGTACACAAATTAAAGTAACAGATAGCACCTTGTTCGATATTTGCATCATCTTTGATAATCAATTTTTTGTTGTTGATGGATTAAGAATTTTGGTTCTAAATCCAAATTAAAAATTTTATTGAAAAATGCCGCGCAGCGGTTCCCCTTAAAACAAAAAAAAATATTTTCACAAACGTTGAGGGTTACACCCTTTTCCTTTCGAAAAGTCGATGTAATGACAGCAAATACATCACTTCCGTTGTGTCATCTCACCAGGGACGTCCATTTGCATTTTTACATTTACATAAACTCTATCTACATTATATTATATTATTATTTGGCGGGAAACGAAAGAATATTGATACTTCCGCCCGTCACCGCACCTCTTTCCGGTCAATTTGTTACACCATAGACAATGAAGTTCCTGAAAAAAACGTGCGAATATTATCATAGACAATAGACAAAATGTTGTGGAATATCTTCTTGGATTAAATAAGTGAAAAGGGTGAATTATCATGTGGCTTGTTGGTTTTATTTGCATTTTATTTGGAACCCGATGCATTTGTCCACTAGGCTACCGACGGGCATTAGAACAGCTTCGTACATAACCCATTCCGACAATTTTATTTAACGCTATTTAACCATGACATCAGCTCAAGGTCGTTTGTCATTGTTGTCATTCCAGGCAAACGAGTAGTTTTAGCTTTAATGTTTTTTTTATTGTAATTTACTGCACTAAATTGCTATTATGAAATTACGACTAAAAAACATTTCCATTGTTGTTTTTTTATAACAAGCTAGTTTTTTTTAACAAAAAAGTATTCATACAAAGGCAGCTTGTCTGCAGGCTTTACCATTTTTATTTAATTTAATAAACATAACAATTTTTTGGCAAATTTAGTTAAATTAAATTTCACCACAATGTCTATACGTTATAATGCATTGTTCAATATTTTCTTCTTCTTATGATTACCCTCTCCAAAATTTGTCTGTTACTAAAGTGATGATAAAATGAGGTTATACATTAGATACATCTAGACTAGAGATGCCACGAATAATGATTTTGCCGAATACCGAATATTCCGAATATTAGAATATTTCGCGGGTGACAGGTTCCGATCTGCATCATTGAGGTGCATGTGGTAAATACGCGGAGAGCATAGACATCCAAATGGATAGACAAGCAGTTACAGATGAGGGGTAAAACCAAACTATGGAGAGCAAAGGGGGGAAAGATGACTGTCATTCGTTGAACAATCAATCTGACAGTATATAGGCATCTCGCATTACAATATCACCATTTAGTTCTTAAAAGCAAAATCTGCTTTGAATGAATAGACCTTTTTACATGGGAGCGCGAATTGCTTGCCACGTTCAAAACTTATTTGCTAAGGCCAAATGCTCGCCCCAAAAAGACTCGCGCCAATACACATATCAATATTTTCTTGCCGTGTTTAGTTAAAACACTTTTACAAATGTTTCATAATTTACTTACCCCTGTAACCAGCGACGAGCACATTGGAGTACCGCCCACATTCGCTATGTGCATATTGATACGTAGATATATTGTATAGCACAAGCTGCCGTTATTTCGTTAAATGTATGGATGTCAGCTTCTCGCTGTTCACGGCAAGAATGATGACGTCACACATTTTAGATTCAAGCGAGGCTATATCCCCTCCCCATGGAGCGAGCCGGTTCCAAGGAGGAGCTACAGCCGGCGCCATGTGGAGGGGGAAATAATACGTTTTTATCACTTAGGGCAGGTCCAGATATATTCATATGTCCGTGGCGGAGAGCATATTTGTTTCATTTGCGAGTAGGTCGTGTTACAACGCGCATTATTTGTTGATTGTTAGGTCAAATTGTGTTACTTGTTGCGTGTATATCAAAATTATCACTGTTTTTTCGCGAAAAGCTTTACGAAATGGCACCATTTAATGAAAAAATCGACTATTTGGGAATATTTTGAAATTTGTAGTGAAGACAATAAACTGGCGGTTTGTTTTTCTTTTATTATTTGGTAATCGGTATTCGGCCGAATACCGAATAGTAAAAAAGTAGCCGAATAGACCGAATACCGAATAGTAGCCGAATATTCGTGGCATCTTTAATCTATTCTCCGTCCAAAATAAGAACAACCTGTGACCGCGCATGTCTCCACCCCTCCCCCCGTCTGCTGCTTGAATACGCGTTAACCCATTAGATTCACGTGTTTAAATAAATTAACAAAATTATTTAATTATTATTTTCCACCCACCTGCAATCAAAAGTTTTAACAATTTATTCATTTAAATAATTATTGTAATGGTTCTCCAATAAACGCACTGCATTTTATCAATTTTTTAAAATATGCTCAATGAAATCACCGATTTTTGTATGATGTTTGCGAAATATCATGTTCTCCAGATATTTTTTTTACAAATAATAATTAATCAATAATAATAATTGTGAGTTGAGGTTTGTGTACGGCCTATAAAAAAATAAAACTGATTAACACCAACATTCAGTAATTTTATAGTACAGTACGTAACACCATTGTTTTATAAATATGCATTGTTCATATTAAAAAAAAATTAGCTTCCTTGTGAGAGCCCTGAAGGAGTAACCATAAGTTACTTATACTGGGGTGGGTATGCGGTTGGAAACCTCCAGTGTTCATATTGTTGCAATTCGAATATAAGGACATAATTATTAATGTCATACTTTCCTATTTTGTTATTTGCAATTAGTGACAGTGATATCTAATGAATTAGGACTTGGCTGAAACATTGATGTTTGAATAATCGACCACCATAACACGGGCATGTGCCGTAAAATGTAAGCATTGTCGTAAAATCCGCAAAGTGTGTTACCATAAAAAGCAATGAATAAAGAAAAATTAGTAATAATAAATATCCATTTCATCACAGGGTCTGAAAGGGTTAAAATTTCAAGTTACGTGCATACAGCGTGACAGCCGACGAACGACTGATCTATGGGCGGAGTAACACAGCGGTGGTGAAGGGACCGAAGAAGGGGGCGGGGTATGCGCAATACGAACCAAATTTCGTACTCTCCCAAGTTGATCTAAAGGTGGACGGAGAATAGACTCGCCATTGTCTCACAAACTCAAGATGTGGCAAGTAAGAAATACTCGTGTGTTTTCAATAAATTCTTAATTAAAAAGTTTTTTTTTAGATTGGCTTCCAAGAAAATAATTCCCCTCAGGCCTATGTTATATGTGGTGATGCTTTGTGAAGGGTCTTTTTAGGAAATTAAGGAGAGGAAGTTCTTGGAAGGAAAAGGAGGGTGAAGTAATTAAGAAAGTACAAACCTCATCCCTGAGGAACCGAGTAACCCTGCTAAGTTACCAAACGAAGCGAAACATTCGATGTCACCTATTGCAGAGGTGTTATCCAGTAAATAAATATAACGGCCTCCGTGGTCTATGGGCGAGGAACTTGACTCGTAAGCCGAGGATGAATCCCGGCGTGCACAAATAATTTTAATTTAATTTGTGTTATTTCACATTATTAATTATTCATTAAAAATCATATACATATAGTATTTTTTGCGGCACGTTCCAGAGTGGATGATACTCTTAGTATCGCCCTGGTGTAAGACCACTATTCGGTATTGAAACGTTGCTTGAAATGGCTTTAGCCGTGTTTGGTGACCACATTCACATAAAAAATTAAAATAATAAAACTATGGTTATCTAATACGATAATTGATGAAACCTTATTAAATCTTCCAACAACTTCTAAATGAATATTGTTTGGAACTAAATCAATTACTAACTCAAGTTCCTTGTTTATATTATTATTTGTAAGGCTTTGTAAGCACTCCTCTTTTTCTTTATAATGGTAATGCCAAGTTGTGTGAGTAAAGAAGTCGAGCGCACCGCGCACCAAGTAAACTTGGAAACATTTCAATTTGAATATTAATATTGAAACTTATCGGGTCGCAGACGACAAAGGGTAGTGCAATGACCCCTGCTACTATAGCACTCATTTTCCTTGTATTAAATTGTTTAATTAAAAAAAAATAATATTACGCACCAGATTTAAATGTCCGGGTTAAATTTTCCCCACAGGAAAAACTAAACCCTTTCACACACTTCCCCAAATGATCATCTAGTCAACCCACGCTATGCAATTGCACTATATAAGTATTATAAATACAAAACAATACAAGAACAACATGTCAACCTACTAGAGACCAAATGGGAATATAATTCACCGACTCCAGATATTTTCATATCAGAGGGTTCGGCTCTGTGGCATTTCTAATTGAACCTATAAATCCTACTGATCCCTCAATGTAAATATTTAGAAAATCTATAATTAATCACTATAATTATAATATTTAAGTGTGTAGCGTGCCGTTTTTACGCTTGCCACTACACCATCTCTTTCCCCCGTACAGCGCCATCCTGCTCACCCACCCCTAAGCAAACCAGGATGCGCCTACGCCTTCTGCGCATCTCCCACCCTCGAGCCGCTACATAAACCACACCCCGCAACAAGGAATGGGCTATATAACAGGCTGCGCGCCCTAAATTAGTCAGTTCGTCTGCAGCTCGCTCTTGGCTAGTACGCTCTCTTAGTTGCGCTTCGTCCTCTGGCACGACCCTCTAAGGAGTATTCTACTACCATAAGTAAAGCACCAACCAGACCCCCGACTGCTGCCTTAGTTGCGCTTCGTCCTATGGTACGACCCTCTAAGCAGAACCACAGTCAGCTTTTGTTGTTCCCAAAGCATAACGGCAAGGTTCCCTCCGATCCCTTGCTCAGTTAATTAGTGAATTGATACATTGTGACTATTTTTACCATATTATGTGATCTGTGAACTTACTTTCTTAAATAAATAACCTTTTACCAACAATTGTGTTATAAGTGATTAATTTTTCGGTTATTATGCACGGATAGCAAGAAGTAAAAGGAGGTAGGGCAAGACCTCAAAAATAAATATTATTTTATATTTTATTGTGAGCTTCAACAACAGCTAACTTCGGGGGTCAATATATGAAAACCGCACAAGGGTCCCGAGAGTATTTTAATTTTGGGAGGCGAGTTGGGGAACATTTTTTATTGGATAAACAAAAACCTCTGCCATAGGTCACACCAATTGATTCGGATGCCCTTCATCTGGTGAGGGGTGTTCAGGTCTTGGCTTCAGATGCTCCTGCCTGTCAGCTGCATGGCGGACCGGTTCGGGGGGGAACTGTTTGGGGAGACCCTTTGACCTCCAGCTTGTCTCTCTTGACCAATTCTACACTGATTCCTAGTTTTCTACCCACCCCCATTCCTTTTTCCCTCCCAGAACTTCCTTTCCTAAAAATATCCTCCACACAGCATCTCCAAATATGACATAGGCCCTGAGGGAAATTATTTTCCTCATCACAGGAGGTTATGTAAAAGAACAACCTTCCGGAGCAAATAGGATGATGGCATCCCCAATTGGGTTATATTGTGAGGCTGTAGGAAGTTGGAAAGGTAAGGAGATGGGAAAGGGGAAGGTTGCAACGTATATGGGTATTCAGATCTTGTCAAATCGAAATCATTCTCATTAAAAAACACGGCTTTAAGAAAAACGCCGTTCAAAGTTTCAATAGAGCTCTTCCAATAGAGCAAAATGAAGACGTCTTTATAAATATACTTGTAACTTTGAGAATATTTGTCGGATTGACGTGAAATTTTCTATGTACGTACTTAAATATGTGAATCTTAAAGCATGAAATTTAAAAAAAAATGGCCTCCCGACTGACTGCGTATCAGGCAATTGAAAATGAATGATTGAATTTTATAAATTCAGACTCATAAAAAAATGTCTGGACTCTTCGTGTTTTTTTTTTTCTGTTTTTTTAATAGTAACTACCAAACCTACGCTTTTAGATTAGGCGTCAAGTTGGCTTGTGTGAGATCTTCAGCTCTGCCAAACTATGCAGGGCAGAATGCACTCCCATTTTTTGTTTATTTTTGTGGACGTTCCCACTCAGTATATTTTTAGACTCTTATGAGGAACAGCATTGTTGTATCGCTGTATGCTAATATTGAATTAATGTTTTTTTCACGAAGTTTTTGTGAACGCGGCATTTTGATATATTCCAGAGTAGAAAAGTTTTATACAAATTCTAATAGTCTTCTTACGTTTTTGCTCAGTCTGCTTTCGTTAATCAAATTAAGTAGTACTTAAAAGTTTTTCGAAAGCGCACTCTCTCATGAACTCGCTGAAGGAGTATATTATATTTCACTCGGCAATACATTCCACGTCCCTTGGAATAAATAATAATTTATCATTGAAGAAGAAGATAACACCAATAATCTAAACGAAAATAGCTGCCAATAATTTGAAAAATATTTGTCAAAAATAATATTTTTAATTCTGATATTTGAAATATGAGATTGATAAATACGATGGTATACTAGGTCAATGGTCTCAGTAGAATTGTTAGAGGCGTTTATCCAGGTAAGACTTGACTCTTTACTATTTCAACTTGATATTGATTCATTTAACGATTGGTGCAAAATTAACTGCATGGAACTTAATGTTGATAAATGCAAAATTTTGTCCTTTTATAGAACCAAAAAACCTATTCAGTTTGATTATAAACTAAATAGTGTTTGTCTATCTACTGTCACATCTATCAAGGACCTTGGGGTCACTCTAGACTGCAAACTTTCTTTCCGTGATCACATTAATAATATCGTAAATAAATCACTTAAACTACTCGGCTTCATTCATAGAATTACCTCTGACTTCAAACATATAAGTACACTTAAAACTCTTTACTGTTCGCTGGCTCGCCCTCACCTCGAATATGCTAGTGTCATTTGGTCTCCTTTCTATGCTGTCCACATTTGTCACATCGAATCCGTACAACATCATTTCCTAAGAGGAATTGCTTGGAGGTTGGGTCTTGAAAGAGGCAAGTACTCATGTGATGAAATTGAAAACATTTTAAACATTTCTTCTTTAGAAAAACGTAGAAAGGACTCTGATCTAATTTGCGTATTTAAAATGATCAACAGTATTACTGATACACCTGCGTTGTTACAACTTATCCGGTTTAACATCCCTTCCCGTAGACTTCGAAATAATGAATTGCTGTTCCTCAATCAACATTCTACTAATTATGGATACCATTCTCCCTTATCCAGAATGTCGAGACTTTTCAACGCAAGTAAAAGCATTGATTTTTTTGGTGTAAAACTAAATGACTTTCGGCAGTCGATACGCAATATTTAAATGCTTCTTCATGCTTTGACTTGTAGTGTCTTCTATATGTACTTTTTACATTTTATATTGTCATTGCTATTAATTTATATGTGCTCTCCCTTCACTGTCATCTCTGTTTTTTTATTCGTGTTATTATTATGTTTTTAATGGACTGTTGTCCGTAAATTAATAAATAAATAAAGACAAGAGGTTCTGGGTTCGAGTTCCAGTTGCGATCGTTATCTTTTTATTTTTCTGTGACTTGTTCTCTTTCATATTTTCGTTTAGATTATTAGTGTTATCTTTTTCTTCAATTCAATTCAATGATATATTACATTGATGGGAATAACCTTCAAAAGTTATAAAAATAGTGTTGTTCTAATAAAAATAAAATAATCATTTGCTTAGTGTATAATTGCCACCTATCAGTTACGATAGGTGCCAATTGAATATTGTTTGCATTGGCTCCACACAGGAGGCCAGATAGAGCATTGTAGAAATATATTTTTAAAAATTACAGCGCCCTTGAGGTGATTTTTCACACAAAAGGAGCTATGTATGAAAATAATATTATTATGAGTATTAATTAAGGGCCCGCAACCCGGATTTGTACCGATTTATTACATATTTCCCTTAAACACGGTAAGTTTTAAAGCTCTTAAAAATATATACATGTTATTCTTGAAGATAATATCTAGACTTTGCCCGCGCCGAAACGCAAATTATATAAAATTCCCTCGATAGAAAAAAATCGCAAAGTGTGCTCCAAAAATTATTATAAACACGTTTGTTTCAGTTATTTTACAAGTTATAAGTATGAAAAAATTCACAGTGTTTCTTTAAATGCTGTTTAAGACAATGCCCGCGAGATTTTTGCTCTATTTTAAACGAGTCGTGTTTTATTTAACATTTTCGCAATTTTCGCATCGATTTTGTTGCTGTAAGTGTTAGCGCTCTCCTCCAACATTCGTAATTTCTTATCTCTCCATCTTCTTCTTTTCGAGTCCGGTTGCAAAGCCTTAATCACTGGTTCATTTTCAACGCTTGTTTTGCATGCCGCATTCCCTTATGGATTACGTTTTCTTTGTTTTTTTTTTTATAGCTTAGTGACATACTCCAAGAAAGGACTTCGAAACGAACAGTGTTAAAGAAATTAGTTTCTGTCTATGATCTTAGGTTCCTACGTATCTACAAACCTAGCTTACGCTCCTTTCAGCTCATTCGAACACAAGTCAGCAGTTATTCCACTGTCTTTTCTTGTCAAAGGCATTCCTCACAGACTTGAAAGTTGAAAGGCATTATTGCAGACAATGCCTGTTGGTTCGTTGCAACTTGCAAGTGGAAATGAAATTCCCGAACCCGCTTGCGATTTGAATTGTGAAATGAAACTTTCCAACTGTCTGTATACGTTAAAGCTGGAATTGAATTCTGTATATATTAGCTAAAGTGATGATTCTAGAATCTTGACAGAGAAAAGATCTAGACGTATGGATTTAATCCAACTGTTCGCTTGAGCGGCATTGATTCGGTAGCTATACAGAGTGTCCGGTGGTAAAGTGCATTAACTTCGGGAGGTGGTTCTACATTATGGTAGGAGTAAAAAAGATTAATAACTTTTTCTGAAATTCCAACTTTTTTTTCCATACAAAAAGACATACCTACTAAAAACCCTTTTAGTGCAAGGTAGCACTTACCCAACAAAGTTGCTGTTAACTTGCCGGGCGCGATTGTTGCAACGTTGCTTGGTGTGATTTGGCCTGTATCCATGGAAACCGTTTGTAAACAATAACAAGACCGAGAATTCAAACCAAATTTAAAAATATTAATTACATCACTTAAATAACAATTGAAGGCTTTTAACGATTAAATTAAACTTTTTGAACACTTAACTAATATCATCGCTTTTAACTAGTTTAACAAATTTTCAAAATGTCCACCTTCAGCTTGTAAGCAAGCATATAAACGTTAAAGTAATATTATTATCAATTCGTACTTTGTGGCGTATCTCATTAACGAATGTCTGCCCGTTCTTTGTTGGTAAAGTAAGTCATTGACCGAATAATTCAATAACAAAATTACGCGATATTGGCACAATAATTTAATGACAAAATTACGCACAAATAAACGCAATTTTTACAGTTAGGCAAGTCTACAACTAAATAAACAAAAGTAAGTATGAAAAAAACACGTAGGTACTGAATGAAGTTGTTCATTTAAGTCAGTCTTAATAAATACACACTAGATAAAGACAAATCAACAAGTTTTGACTAACAACAAAAAAGTTTTTAAAGTGAAATACTACTACACGAATAAAATTGTTACATTCGAATTCAACTCTGACACTGGGGTCTTGGAGCGGGGATACGGCAACAGCGGAAAATAATAATGCCGCCCGCACACGCCGGTCTAATTTTATCTTTTTACCAGAAAACTACCCCTAAAAGTTGGAATTTCGAAAAAAGTTAATTATCTTTTTTACTTGTACTATCATGTAGGATCACTTCCCGAAATTAATGCACTTTACCCCCGGACACCCTGTATATTGAGCAAAAGCCGTTGCAAACAGACAGACTATCTGTAGCAAGCAAAATGAACAGTAAGGATGGAGTACTTTGAACAGCAAGCAGCAAAAATTAAAACATTTTTTAGTAGAAGATTTTGCCAGCATCGTCACAATTCACGATGGTCTCCGAATATTGGTCTCATAGATATCGTTGAGTCTCCCTTATTATCATAGTTAGAAATATGATCTAACCTGTGTTCGAAAGAGAAAACATCACGCTTTATATTCAAATCTAAAAGTTAATAATCACAAAATAATTCAAATGTTTACCTTTAGGAAAGCAAAGTTTCGGACCGCAATTTAAAAAAAAAAACAGAGAGTGCAATTCACACGCGGTAGAAACTTTCTAAAAACTAAAGTAAGTAGACAAGAGTGGGGGGGCTACGAAGTACCGTACAAAGAGGAGATCGATTATACTATCTCATTCTCTCGCAGGCGAAATCCTATAGATGTACCTATGTGTTTGTCTCTTTTTAGTGTCGCTATTTTTCGTTTCATCGAGTTTCAAATCACAACGGTGCTAAAAAAGTTTTCACTACAAAAAATTTATGTTTGCATTCAAAGTTTTGATTTTTTCAAAAATTAAATGTGTATTTCGAAGTTGAAAATTTGAAAGCGTGCCTTACCACCTTTCAAAAATTGGTTTTAATTTTCGGATGCATTGGATTTTATTGCAAAACGAAAATATTTTTACTTTTCGCCAAAATATCCCCGAGGCCTGAGGGGTTAATATAATATCGCCGCGCATCACATTACTTTTGTTAGAGATTCTGCTATTATTTTCAACAACGAGGAATAATCAGTAAAATTATTACACTTCTGAGTATTTTATTATGCACGTAGGTCCACAGGAAATCCGACTCTCTCATTGTTTTCCAATCACTGATACATTCTCGGAATTAATATAGTATTTTAATGATATCAAGTTCACAGATATAAAGCCTGGTGTTGAGTTTGAAGATTAAATCTCTAGGAAGCTGTAATCTACAGCTGTATTGATTGTAATTTAACCTTCATTACTCGGCCATATTTTGTCACAGCTTCAAAATATTTCTGCTTTGCGATAAAATCCAGGTAAATGGAATATTTATGAAGGTATCCGAAAACTAAAACTATTTTGAAAGGTGATAAAATATACTTAAAGATTTTATAATTCGAATTAAACATATAATTTTTGAAACATAAAATTTTTGCATGCAAACATAACAAGATTTTAAAATGGGTTTCCCTACATATTTTTACGAGGTAAGAGGGGATGCAGCACAGCTTCTTCAGGTAACAAACTGGAAGTCAGCCGCTTAGGACGACTCCAGATACTAATATCTACAGCCTGTATGTTGGACGAATATCTACAGCTCATATGTTGGACTAATATCTATGAACTTCAGAGTGAGGACTAATAACTACAGAGCTAAGGTCGGACGATTATCTATGACGGTCCCAGTGGTGACTAATATCTATGGAGCGTAGGTTGGACTAATATCTACAG
The DNA here is from genome assembly GCA_917880885.1 of Limnephilus marmoratus. Lineage (NCBI taxonomy): Eukaryota > Metazoa > Arthropoda > Insecta > Trichoptera > Limnephilidae > Limnephilus > Limnephilus marmoratus. The sequence goes on from OU862926.1 coordinate 35,556,392, forward strand.
AGGGCAGCTGAGCAAGAGGTTGTACGGAAAAGCATAAATTACTTCAATTACGTAGTAACTAACCTAACCTAACCCAACCTCTGCCAGTGCTGTAGATATACGTCCACACTTTGGTTCTCATAGTTATTAGTCAGCAGTTTGAGCTGTAGATATTCATCCTCACTTTGGTTCTCATAGATATTAGTCAGCAGTTTGAGCTGTAGATATTCGTCCTCACTTTGGTTCTCATAGATATTAGTCTGTTTTGTTCAGTTTTTGGAATTCCTGAAGATATTAGAAGACGCCTCCGCTTAGGACAGGAGGACTTGGAGGCTTCGACCAAGTATGCTTGGAGGCGAATGTTGCAGGAGGTCAAAGCTCGATTTGGGCTGTAGCGACATCGGAGAGAGAGAGAGAGTCATTCTTAACATCACCGTGAATAGTGTTTTTACCACACCTAATTGTATTTCGTTTCTTCATTTTATATTTGACACAGTGACTTAAAAACAGGCGCAATAGCTCTAAGTGTTGGTGTTATACTCGTAAAGGTTTTTTTATTTTTTTATTTATTAATTTTGTTTGAGTAATTTGTACATTTCTAATTAATTATAATATTTCATATTGCAAACTAAGTTTTATGTAGCTCCTACAATACGTCTTGAACTTTCCAATTGGTGTGGACTTTAAAGTTTCTGATAGCGTGTTATATTATGTATAACTTCATTCCTTTGAACAGTAAACTGTTCTGCGAATTCGCTTTGTCCTTTTTTTGAAGTCTGATTTCTTTGCACGTCCTTGCGCTATGTCTCTTAATGTCCTTGTTGAATATAATTTTATTTGAAAAGTATTTTGGTAAAATGTTGTTAACTATTTTATGTATAAATATCATCGTATTCGAGGTCAGCATCTGTTTCACGGTTAACCAATTCAGTTCCTTTAACATTTTGTTTACTTTTGAAAATCTATTTCGCCGTAGTATTATTCTCATTGCCCTGTTTTGGAGTTTTTGAAACTTATTTTGTTCTCGTTCGTTGCATAGGAAAAGGATAGTTGAGCAATAGTTCAATCGATTTGTAGATAGTGATTGCAGTTTTACTAGATAGTTTTTGCCGAATTCTTCCCAAAAAAGATTTTTTTTCCAATTTTCTTTTGTGTATATTCAACAGGAGGCGTCTACTAATATCTACAGGAATTCCAAAAACTGAAAAAATCGAACTAATATCTATGAGAAGGAAAGTGTTGACGAATATCTACAGCTCAAACTGTTGACGAATAACTATGAGAACCAAAGTGTTGACGAATATCTACAGCACTGGCAGAGGTTGGATTTGCAATTATGTATAGCATATTGGAATAACGTAATATTGCGTATGAAGTTTAAAAAACTTAATTTATGTAAGTATGTATGTAAAAATCCCTAATATCGGACTATTGGACACATTTCGCTGATTAATCCAACCTACGCTCTGTAGATATTAGTTCAACCTACGCTCTGTAGATATTAGTCAACACTCTGAAGTTCGTAGATATTAGTTCAACATATGAGCTGTAGATATTCGTCCGACATACAGGCTGTAGATATTAGTATCTGGAGTCTATTCAACATGCTTGTTGAATGTTAGTTTGGAATCTAATATAACTCCTGAGTACAGGGTGGCGCAATAGAACGTGCATATTGCGTCATCTTTTTTTTGCGGGGTATTTGGCGCGCGGGCGGGGGGAGCCTAGCAGGATTGGATAGAGGTACGCATGCAGTTTTAGTAGCCATGAGTCAGTTTGACGGGAAGTGTCGCGCATTTTGTGTTCGCGCGTTTTACGAGAACGGTCGTTCATACATCTCTGCAAGATGACTTTATTGTACTGAATATGGATTCCAATAAATTCGCGAAGCCCCGAGTGCAAATTTAATCAAAATATGGATAAAGCGTTTCGAAGAGACCGGTTCAACTTTTAAGCCATGAGCTAAAGGTCGTCCAAGAACATCTAGGACCGGAGACAATATTGAAAGAGCAAGACTTCGGAGCAAGTTGGCGTTTGCTGAAGAAATGCTTCACCGATTTTCCAATTTTGACAATTATCCTCTTTTTCTGACGAGGCTCATTTTCATTTAAATGGGTTCGTAAACCGTCAAAATTGTCGTTATTGGAGCAGTGAAAATCCGAAACTCTGAAAAAGTGACTGCATGGGCAGCAATCTCGAGCAAAGGAATTATTGGTCCTTCCTTTTTTGAAGATTCGCGAGGACGAAACGTCACTGATAACACCGACCGCTATGTTGCGATGTTAGAAGGATTTTTGACTCCAGAACTAGAGAAATCAAGAATAGTGAATTCAAGGACTTGGTTTCATCAAGACGGAGCTACCAGTCACAAATCAAATGACTCTATGGCGGTTGGCGGTTGTGAGACAGATGTTCCCAGCCAGACTAATTTCTAAAAGAGGTGATATCTCATGGCCCCCACGTAGCCCAGATGTAACGCCTCCTGACCATTTCAAAAACAAGGACACCTCAAAAACAAAGTCTTTATCAACAATCCGAGAAACATCAGTCAGCTGAAGGAGAGTATCCGTAGTGAAATGGCAGCAATCACACCAGCATTACTGAAGAGAGTTTTCACTAATCTCGCGCTCGCGATTAGAGGAGTGCCGTTTCAGAGAGAGTCGTTATTTGGAAGATATTATTTAAAAAAAATAAACCTCATTTAATTACCTTATAATTCCTATATTTTATTTCAACTATCCTTAGAGTATTTATTTTTTTACCTATGTTTAAAATATGCACGTTCTATTGTGCCACCCTGTATTTCATTTCAGTAACATTTTTAATAATTTCATCATCAATTTTAATTTTGCTTTCACTGGATGTCTTCTTGTATCCAATCACCAGACATTTAGTTTTTTTGTATATAATTTAAGCTTATTGATTTTTAGCCATCTTGATACATTGTTTAGCTCATTATTTAAAATATTTATTAGTTCTTCATAGTTATCTCCAATTAAGTATATTAGTGTATCATCGGTAAATAGTCGTACTTTGCATTTTGAAAATATTTTCACCATGTCATTAATATACTGTATGAACAATAATAGAAGTCCAAGGACCGACCCCGATTTCGACTTTCGGGGTGTTACTGGGTCGATATTGAGTTGGTATGCACCTTTATTCGAGGACCTTCACAGGCCTTTAGACCCAGAATCCGAGGACTCACACGAATCCGAGGACGTCCTCGGATTCGAAATGCGAAAAACTGAATATGTACCTATAATCTATGCGTTCTGATTGGTCAACTGTCGAAATTTTGGGCCAATCGGAGAGAGTCCTCATTTTCGTGGTGAAAAATATCGTGTTTAATTTCGCTAGTGTTTCATTAGTACGGGTGTGTGACCACCAGGGCGGCGCCGCTAATGCTGGAAATCACACACAGACCCTAAACCGAGGACTCTCTCAAAGTCCTCGGTTTCGTGTTAAAAGGTGTGGATCACCGGAATGTGAACACCAGGAGGCGCTGCAAGCTCGAGTGTCAAGAAATCTCACCTACGCCCTAAACCGAGGACCCGTCGTTCGAAATTCCTACGTGCATGTGAATATAATAAGTATTGCACTATTAAGTTTGTGCCGACAAGGAATTCAGTTTTTGACAGTTGAAACAAAATTCAATATTGCGTTTAGTTCGTATTGTGAACTATGTTCTGTAATACTGTTTAATTCGCTGTACGGTATTGTAATATTTAATAAGTAATTAGGACACCTGCTCAAGTATTTGATTAATCTACATCATATATTCTTCTTTCATTCCATTCTTCGTTAATCTGCTCTATGACCCTATTACCTGCACCCAGGGCTGGGCAAAATACATGCTTTGCTGTAATTGAAATACAAATTACAAAATACGTTTTCGCATGTATTTAAAATACGAAATACAAAATACTTTCGAGTCGTGTATTTGAAATACAAAATACAGTATTTTAATCATTTTTTTTTTTAATTTCAAATACAAAATACAAGTTACAAAATACAAACTACATTTGGTTTTGGTAGAACCTTTGGTTGCAATAACTTGACATAAGTGCCCTTATCTAAAGCCTACAAAACACACAAAACACGACAACTTTTTTAAGCCCGATTCCCGATTAGAGACCTAAGACAAAATTTTTCGCTTTACGCGATCGCTATTTTCATATCTGCGATTTTAGTTGGCATTACAGCAACACTATGGTTCATGTGCTGTTTGCTGTGATGCCAATTGAAATCATAGATATGAAAATAGAGATGAAAATAGCGATCACGAAAAGCGAAAAATTTTGTCTATGGTCTAGTCTCTATGCGGGAATCGGGCTGAAAAAAGGTGTCGTGTATTATAGGTATAAGAGTGCGTTTTCAAAGAAGCAAAGCTGAGCAGAGTGAAACAGAGACTTGCAAAAATTGACCAATCATATTGCTCAGAAGATGCATCTCACCTCCGCTCCACTTGTAAAGGTATAGGACCCAGGTGTTAGATAATAATAATAATATGACATCTGTGCGCAGTTTTGTATTATTTCACTTCAAGTGCGCTCTACTGTGATTAACTTAAAAATATTTTATTATTTTTATTTTTAACTTTGTGAATAAAAATAAAAATATTCATCCTAGACTTGCAGTAAAGGTCGATAGATTTTTTTTCTTTATATGAGTTCCGCACAGGAGGCCATGAGGAAAATAATTTCCCTCAGGGCCTATGTCATCTTTGGGGATGCTGTGTGAAGGTTCTTTTTAGGGAAAGGAAGGAGAGGAGAGTTCTTGGAAGGAAAAGGGTTTAAGGGGTGTGTAGGAATCTGGGGTTCGGTGTGTCCTGATCATCCGCCTCTAAGACCTAGACAAACCTCACCTCATGAACCCGGGAACCCCTGCTAAATCACCAAACGTAGCGAACCACTTGGGGTGACCTATGGCAGAGGTGTTGGTTTTCCAATAAAGGTTCCTGGGTCGGTGGTACACTAATTACGCCTCCCAAATTGTATGTATTAAATGTTCATGTCGCGTATTAAAAAAATCTAGATAGCATTTAGTTCAGGTTGAATCTTGCAATCATTTTTTTTTTACATGAACTCCACACAGGAGGCCCTGAGGAAAATAATTTCAATCAGGACCTATGTCATCTTTGGGGATTTTGTGTGGAGGGTTTTTTAAGGAAAGGAAGAAGAGGAGAGTTCTGGGAAGGAAAAGGGTTAAATGGGTGGGTAGGAATCTGGGGTTCAGTGTGTCCTGGTCATCCGCCTCCAAGACCTAGACAAACCTCACCCCATAAACCCCTCACCCCATCACCAAACGTAGCGAACCACTTGGGGTAACCTATGGCAGAGGTGTTGGTTATCCAATAAAGGTTCCAAAATTGAGTATTATATGTAAAGACAGCAACCAATAATGCGCAATATGTGCGTTTAGAAAATGAAGATAATGTTGGTAATTCTTAGTCGAAGTACCTATGATACAATTAAAAGTGACCGAATTGGAAAAGGGTTCCATAGCTCAGTTGATAGAGCACTTGCTATGTAAACAAAGGGCCCTGGGTTTGAGCCCCAGTGGAACCAATATCTTTTTCTGATTTTTCTGTCTCCAGATTTTCGATTGAGTTTCTCTAATATTGTCTTCATTTAATTAAATATTAAAAAATAATCTTTTTCATCCTCTATCAATAAACTCATGTATTCATGAATAAATACCGCGAACGATGAAAACGACAAATAAATATTAACATATCTTGCTCTGGATTCTAGCGTTTTTAGTCTATGTATTATCTATGTCAATTTATTTTTTTCATTATCATTATAATAAGATCGCTAAATGTATTTTAAAATGTATTTTGAAGCCATAAGTATTTGAAATATAAATTACAAAATACCTCAGCATCAGGTAATTGAAATACCAATTACAAAATACATTTTTAGGAAGTAATTGAAATACAAAATACGTATTTGTATTTCAAATACTGCCCAGCCCTGCCTACACCTCACAAAAACGCCTCTTTCTGAATTAAGGACAAGGGAAGAATATCGCCACCTGGATGGGTGATGTTGTCAAGCGGGTTAAGGAGGAGCTGTAGGAAGGGTTTTATTAATGCGGATCTTGAAGAGTTCGAAAAAATTACTAAACGCAGAGTAACATTATCATCAAATAAAACATACCAAATTGTTAAAAAAATTATGGTTTTTTAGGTAGTCCGACACAAAAATTTAGACAACAAAGTCGTTTATAATTAAAATTATTGAACCGTTCGTTTTACGGATGAACGCAGCTCTTAGAGCGACGGTGCGTTGGTTTTTCGAACTTTCAACCTACTATGGACTATTAGGTAATCTTAAAAAGACTATTAATTTTTATTATAAATTTGTATAACAATATGGAAACGCGACAGCGGTGAGGGGCACCGCAGCAGGTTTCGTAAGTGATTTGGCGTCGAATGGCTTGCCCGACGGATGGGTACACTCGGAACTCTCAAATTATATTTTTTTTATCGTTGTCGCTTATTTTTTTTAAATATGGCAATCTTATTTACAAAACCCTTATACGACCTGTTCTTATGTATGGTTCGGAATGCTGGACAATCAGTAAGGGTGATGAAGGAGCCCTAGAAAGTTTTGAAAGGAAGGTGCTGCGAAGGATTTACGGCCCAGTCTGTGATAATGGAGAATGGCGTATCAGATACAACCAGGAGCTATACGATCTTTACGAGGACCCTAATATCTCCAAGGAAATCAAAACTGGAAGACTCAGGTGGGCTGGACATATCCAGAGAATGAGCGAAGGAGATATTCCAAAGCGAATTATGGATGGTGCACCTGGGGGTCGGAGAAGAGTTGGAAGACCAAAGCTTCGATGGCTGGATGGAGTGGTGAAGGATGCAAGCACCATCGGCATCCGAAACTGGCGCAACGCAGCACAACACCGACAGTCATGGAGGCAGGCTCTGCTGGAGGCCAAGACCCGACCTGGGTTGTAGAGCCACAGATGATGATGATGATGATGAACCGTTCGTTTTACGGATGAACGCAGCTCTTAGAGCGACGGTGCGTTGGTTTTTCGAACTTTCAACCTACTATGGACTATTAGGTAATCTTAAAAAGACTATTAATTTTTATTATAAATTTGTATAACAATATGGAAACGCGACAGCGGTGAGGGGCACCGCAGCAGGTTTCGTAAGTGATTTGGCGTCGAATGGCTTGCCCGACGGATGGGTACACTCGGAACTCTTAAATTATATTTTTTTTATCGTTGTCGCTTATTTTTTTTAAATATGGCAATCTAAGTTTTTAAAAGTATAATGATATAAAAATAATAATAAAGATAAACAATCAATTAAATTTTTTGTTTTTTTTTTTTAAATCGTTCACAAAAATTTGCCAGGCTGCTGGTCGGCAGACAGCGAAATTCTTATATGGAATGATCTGGACTATAGTTATTTATTGGTTTTATTTGTGTAGTCGATGACGTAAAAATTTCTATTTTTTACCACACTTTGACGCCGGCTGCCTGCGAACTTGCCAGGCTGCCGGTTGGCAGACCTGCTTTTTTCTCATTATAATCGACCTTTAGGTATCATATGAAACCATTCCCGTTCGTGTAGTCGATGATGTAATTTTTTCGAAAAAAATCGCTGACTATTTCCATGACTGCGCGGCTCCTGCCAAGAGGCGCACCGGCAGACCAGCTTTTTAAAGGTTTTCTAAATGCCCATAATCACTTAAAAGTAGTTTCATCCGTGTAGTCTGTAGTCGATGACGTAGGGTTTACCTATCTCGCCTCCTAGTCTATATGTAAGAATACTATTTCGCTGGAGACCTGTCGTCGGAACAGTTCGGAAGTTTTCAGTACTTTCCGTATTACGAACGCCGATTACTAGCCGATCTGCTGTTGCACCGGGCGCGCGGGTGGAGGGGTGCACTGCCTGTCGGGTGTCATCGGATCCGTAATGATCTCTTACCAAATTCATATATTTAGATAGGCAATTCAATTTTATTTTGAACCTTTTTTTAAGTTTTGTGCAAATTTATATTTTAAATAAAATATTTAGGAATACGATGATGCGTATAATTTTGTTGCCTGTTCACCGCACGAGTGAACGTTAGGAAGAGCGGCGCCTGCTTCCAAGATACGTGTAAGAAATTCGTTCCACACTATTTCGAGGACCCAAGACCTCCAAAAACCACAGACCACTAAAACGAGGACCTTCCGAGATCCGTGTATTTTACGTATGTGTAATCCTGAATACGTGGACAGGCCTCGGATATGGGAAGTCCTCAGTTACCGGGTGTGTATTCTGGTTTTTTGAGGACCGTTTTCTAGGTGCTTACCGGGTGTATGATGAAACCGAATAGACAGCAACGATCACGATTAACTTGAGTATACGTATAAGTGTAGAATACATGTCTACTTTATATAATATAACAGGACCTCGAATTCGGGTAGCCAGTTGAAGTCCTCGAAATCGGGATTGGACTAACAAGGGTGGGTTTGGGGAAGTTCGTCATTGAGGGTTTCGCTTTCGGAATTTCGTCTGATATTAGATAGAATATTGTGTGGCACCAGAATGCTACTAGAACAAGATAAGTATTTTTGCTTGTTAGTTTCTACAGTTGTCCACATGTAAATAAATATGTCGAAAGAGTCATTCTCAACAGCACGGTGAATAGTGTTTTACCACACCTAATTATATTTCGTTTCTTTATTTTATACTTGACACAATGACTTCAAAACAGGCGCACTAGCGCTAAGTGTGGGTGTTAATAAAGTTGGCAATTTTACATTCCTGGAAACCGGGAATGTTGGCATATGAAGAGAAACAAGTGGATGCTTTGGTCCGGTGATTTACCCACTTGTCACCATGTCAAGCTCTCAGCTCATAAAGAACTGAATTATTATTCTTTGTTTGTTTTGTATGCGTCTAACAAGCAAACTAAGCAATATTTTGTGGATTGTTGTAGAATTAATCAGAAATTTTGCACGTGATTAATTGTTTTTGTGTTTAATTCGTAGAACTGCATTTTAATTTTTAGAAATTTAATTAAAATTAAATTTGATAATGTTATTATCGAGTTCTGCAAGCATTTTAGAATGTATTTTAGTTACAGCTGTTTCGACTTGTAAGGTCATTTTCAAACTGTGGTGAAGCCACTTACGGACGACTTATTTATAATATTTTAAATGTCAATTTTTGAAGGTGTCTGAATTGATTTATTACTGGTTAATCCAATTTGCAGAGACACTAATTGAGAAAGTGATTATGTGGGATTTTGAATGTTGAATATTTTGTGTTTTGTTTAGGTTTGGTAAACAATGTTTATATAATGCACTTAAATGAGTCATAGCAATAACGTCATTCAAAATAATCTAAATCAATTAAGAAAACCCTTACACTTAGTGCAAGGGAAACCAAAGGGAAAGATTGCGAATTCCACATAATCACTCTCTCAATTAGAGTCCCTGCAAATTGGATTTACCAGTAATAAATTAATTTAGACACCTTCAAAAATTGACATTTAAAATATTATAAATAAGTGTCCGTAAGTGGCTTGACCACAGTTTGAAAATGACCTTACAAGTCGAAACAGCTGTAACTAAAATAAATCTAGTATTCTTACGAAAAAAATCAGAGTGTGTAATTCACACGCGGTAGAAATGAAACTAGAAAGTCGCTAGCTGACGCTTTCTTTTGCTTGTTTTTTTTTTTAATTAATTTGAAGATTGGATATTGATTTCACAAAATAAAAATGTTTTTTTTTTTGGGATTTCGTAGGCTTCGAACTCCCGTTCGCTTGATGTCTGTCTCTCTGTCCGCTGAGACTTGTCAGGCACCTTGCCAACTACGCTATGGAAGGCACGCGCCGAGGTGCGAATTTACAGCATTATATTAGTACCGAGTATTTGTGTAGAACTGAGTTGTCACGCATTTCCGTTTCACCCAAATTTCAAGTCACTAACGACGCTAGAGAAGATTCACTTCAAAAATTCGTAAATCGGAAATATATGTTGTCCTATAGATAAGCTATCAATCGGATGGTGAAATACCCCATTATACTCTTTTTCATTTGTGTATTGCAAAGTTGCATGGTATGAATAACCCATCAGTGCAATGCACTATGCACATTGAAGATTGCACAAAAACACATTTCCCAGTGCAGTTAACTAAACTAATAATAAAAGAGTGGGTGCGTTTTGTTGGCTCGCAGACAATAGTATGTGTTCTCTGTCTACCGTTCCATTTTTATTATAGCACGTGAACTGCTGATAGCTCCGTTGAAGTCTCTCTGTCTTTCTCATAAACGACGCTTGTAACTGAAATAGAGGTTGCGACGGAGTTTTTTTGGTAGTAGCGTATGTCTGTTTGTAAACAGTTGAGTTGGTACTATTGCAAACGCTGCTTAGAATTCTGTTTTAGAGTTGGTTGGAATTCGTTAAAAAATATCAAATCTCAAAATCACTTTGCAATATAAAATGAATTGGTAATATTGGTATACATTTTTTTTGCATTAGCTCCACATAGGAGGCCTTCAGAAAAATACCCCCCAGGGGCTGTGTCATCTTTGCGGATGGCTGTATGGATGATTTTTTTTTAAGAAAGATAAGATGAAGTTCCGGAAACAAAAAAAAGTACGAGAGTGATGGGTGCCTAGGAATCTGAGGGCCAGTGTGTCTAGGAGTATGAATCCAACCCTCCCAATGCTGTGCAAGGTGGTATTTCGAGAGAGTCTTGCTGGAAATATCAAAAGGTCTCCCTCAACCATTCTCCTATTCCGCCACGCAGTAGGTGGCAAACGCATCCGCCGCCAAGACCTAAACAAACCTCACTCAATGAACCCGAGCACCCCTTTTAAATCACCAAACGTGTCAAGCCACTTGGAGTGACCTATTACACTGGTGTTATTTCATTCAATAAATGATTTCCTGGGTAGCGGACGACGGTATCCATGCCCGCCTCCAAAATTGATTGCATTTGTAAATAATATGAAATTTCGGTTCCATGCCAACACAATCAACTAACTCTACACTTCTTTAAAAAGCCATTAAAAGCTATGAAAAAAAATAAAAATAGTCCATAACCTAACCTAACGTAATCTATGTAACCAATTTTTTATCTTATATACATATGAAAATCTCGTATCACGGTGTTTGTGGTCGCATTCCTCCGAAACGGCTTGACTAATTTTTATGAAATTTTGTATGTATATTTGGTTGAAATGAGAATAGGTTTTTGTATATTTCATATCGCTAGGTGATTAGGTGTCCCTATCCAGAAAAAAATATCATTTTTTTATTTGGCATCAAAAAATACTTATAAACCAAAACTTTAACCCTCCTACCCCCACCCTCCCATTTTTTAATCACGATTTTAGTATGTTTGTATGAACAAATTTAACCGTCTTTCGTATTTCAAACAGAACGAAATTATTTATGTTGTTGAATGACAGATGGCGCTACGTCCGCCTCATCGAACTTACATCCACACATGCGCAAGGCATTCGTGAGAAGCGTCGCGTCGTATTGATATTTCCTTCGGCATCATGTTCTCGCGTGCCATCGAGCTTATGTGTGTTGGCTAAAGACGGAATGACAAAAAATATCGTACACTCAATTGTTCTTTGAAATTAATATTGATTTTCTTTATTTCATTTTCCTACTTTAGCTTTTTTTGTTGTTTTTATCGGCGGTCATCGTCTGCAGCCCTCCATTCCTCTTTCTGTCATAGATCCCATCCCCACACACTTATAATACTTTCGTTATTTTTTTTATTTATTTATTCTTAGTACATTTACATTACAAAGGTATAATATATTGTCCTCCACACTAGGAGTTCACCTGTGTTGTAGGGGACATTTTTCAGTTGTAAATTATAAATTGTGAATAGTAAAACAAAAGAGTGTTCATAGCATATTAAAAAGATAAACAAAAAAAATCAAAATATAAAATCGACTTCAATTCGACAAAATTATAAATTAAAAGTTAAAAGGATTGTAGCCAGTTCCTTATGTTTTTTTTGTATTCAATAATATTAGTTGTTTTATATTGTGTAGGAAGAGAATTGTATAGTTTTATAGCCTGCTATCTGTAGTGTTTTTGTCCAAAGGATGTGTTTGTTTTTGGTATTTGTAGTTGGTTAGCATGACTTGTTCTAGTATTACGAGAATTTTGTGAAGTGGTAAATGTTAAGTTAAGTTCTTGTATAGGAAAGTTAGTTTTTGAGCTTTAAACAGTGTATTAATGTATTTTTTACTGGCACAGCCCCAGGCAATAATGCCGTATTCCATTATGGATTGTGCAAGTGCGAGGTATATATTTTTTATATCACATATGTTTACAATATTTCTCAAGTTGTAAAAAAAGTAAATCAACTTGTTTAGTTTTCCTATTACCGAATCTATATGTCTATCCCATTTTATATAACGGTCGAAGTATATACCAAGATATTTAATATTTTCCGTTTGTGTAATTGGGGGACAATCGCATGGGGTTTGTGTTGATATATCAATGGTTGATTGACAGGAATGTATTTTAAGGTGGATGTCATTGGAGGGTTGGCCTCTCGAATTTCCGCTGAAAGATATGAATTTTGTTTTATCTATATTTAAAGTTAATATGTTAAGAGTCGAGCCACTTTTTAGTAATATTTAAGCCAAGTTCTGAATTTGTGGTTAGTGTTTTCCAGTCTTTGGCGTTAAAGAAAAAAACAGTATCCATCAGCAAAACTTATAATTTCCCCGTTTATTTGGAGGTGAAACAGGTCATTAATATATGAGTTATATAAGGAATAGGATTGGACCAAGTACGCTGCCTTGGGGTACTCCGTAGGATACTTGTTCCTTGTCACTACATATGTTTTCTATTGAGGTATACTGTGTGCGATTTCCCATATAGCTTTCAATTAATTTGAGTTCTATTCCCGTGATTACGATGTTTTTTTTAGTTTTAACAACCAAAATATTCACTAGAAATAATGTACGAGTATATACATATATGGCAGAACAACGTTTGTCGGGTTATTTAGTATGCATATATTTTTCATCACTTTTGATGACATTTCAAAGAAGGTATTGAGTTGATGTTGAAATTTCGTCGTGGAAGACTTCATCTTCATTAAAAATCGTTTATCTTAATTCGTGCATTATGAAATATTACAATCTCCGAAGCTTAGCGATACACACGCATAATTTTTTGTTTAATTATTAAATGGTTTTTTGGTTTTATGTTCCAATTAAAAATATATTAACACAACATTTTCAGTCTAGTTATTAATGAAGTCGAAAGCATGGTAAAAATAAACAACAACAAAAAATACATTTTAAAACGAACTCCTTCCAAATTCAAATTCAGCTGCTAACAATATTTAAAAATGGAATTCCCTCTCCACACCGCCGGAAGTGCGCTACAGTGCGTCACACTCTAACATAATACTGTACAGTTCACACAGGCCAGACATGTAATTAGTGCCGCTGTATGCAGGCGGCCACCTCTTGGCTGGAGGCGGACTTATAAGATAAAGTATGCAACATGTAATAATGAAGGTATATAAGAACACTTACGGTTAGTGAGTCAGCTTTTATGTTTGCTTTGTCATTATTTTTTTATTGGCTGGTTATTATTTTTTGCATTTTTATTTGATTGTGTTCTCTTTATTGAAACTGACTTTCACTAACAATAAATTGTTATTACTTTAATTCTTTAATAAATACGTTTCGACACAAAATTGCACTTTAAAAAACGTGAAAGATAAATTTTAAAGAATTGATTGAGAGATTTAAAATAAAAATCCCTTATTTTAAAAAATACGTTATGCCACTACCGCGCAAGAGTCTCAACTGCCCGACTGGATGTTTTGCGAAGATATAGGTTGTGAGGGGTTATTGGGGGGAAGGTTGTGATGTTTTTCTATGTGAATGCCGCATAACAATACCAACTGCTCTCAATCGCTTGAATCCGATGAGACTGTGAAATCCACAGTTGGGATATGTTATGTGGCTGAAGGTAGTGGGGAGGAAAGGAGATGTGGAAGAGAAGGGTGTAGAAGTATCTGGCTATTCAGATTTGGTCACCCAACACGGCTAAAGCCATTTAAAGCTTCGTTTTAATTCTGAATGGTGTAATTCCACAGGGCGATGCTGAAAGTATCTTCCACTATGGAACGTGCCGCAAATATACCTTATATTATATTAAATTGTGAAATAATACACATCAATCAAATAAAATTTACTTGTGCATGCATAAATTTATTAGTCGCGTTTCAGAGTGGAAGATACCCTAAGTATCGCCCTGGTGTATGACCACCATTCAGAATTTTTTTTGTACATGAATACCGCACAAGAGTCCCAACTGCTCCCGTCTGGAGCCAGCGAGACTATGGCATTCCCAATTGGGGTATGTTGTGAGGCTGAAGGTAGTGGGAAGGGAAGGAGATAAGGTAGAGGAAGGTGGGGAAGTACCTAGCTATTCAGATCTGGTCACCAAACACGGCTAAAGCCATTTCATGCAATGTTTCAATTTTGAATGGTGGTCTTGCACCAGGACGATACTGAGAGTATCTTCCACTCTGGAACGTGCCGCAAATATACTATATATTATTTTTAATTAATAAATTGTGAAATACAATAATTAATTAAAATTTATTTGCCACGCCGGGATTCGATCCCGCGACCTTCAGAATGCGAGTCAAGCGCCTTACAGCTGCACTACGCCGGCCCTCAAATAGAAATGTTACTTGAAATTCAGTTGCTTTAGCCGTATTTTGTGACCAGATTCGATTGGCCAGGCACTCCCCATTTCCTTCCCCTCCCCACTACCTTTAATCTCTCAACATGCCCTCAATTGGGGATGCCATAGTCTCACTGGCTCCAGACGGTTAAGAGCAGTTGTGACACATTAAAAAAATCTGCTATCTCCATGGTTTTTTTTTATTTTCGTATGGAAGGGCATTATATAATTTTCTCCGTGGAATTTATGGCCGAAAGACGTAACAACATTTAGATTCTGAGAAGTGGTCCTTTACCGGGGCGAAGCTGACGGTATATAATACCATTCTATTTTTGTCAATAGTTTTTGGGATATTATGCCGTGTTGCGCTACCTCCTTCTTTAGCCAAACTTCTTAGTTGGCTAAAGAAGGAGGTAGCGCAACACGGCATAATATCCCAAAAACTAATAAGAAAAATACTTCTGGCCGTGAAAACCTAAAATCGTATCTGATCATTCTATTTCCTTATGTTACTAACTTTTCATGTAGCACTTTATTCTACGTACGTTATTGTAGAGTGACATAGTACATAGTAAGTACCCTATTAATAAGGCCTTCCTCTTCCCGATAAGCTAAGTGGTGTTACAATCCAAACAATTTTGCTTTGCAAAGATCTAAGAATACAACTTGCGGATACGACGCCTAAGTCCATAGACATAAACTAATTAGGGTATATAGTATACGGTGTCCGGAAATTCGTAATACAAGCGAGTGGTGAATCTACATTTCGTTTTTAGTCGGTTTTGTGGTATAACATTTTTGGTGTGAGCTTTCGTTGTTAAGTTAATGCGTCGAAGTCTCTAGTTGCCGAAAAAAGATCGAAAATTTTTACATAAGCCCTACACAGGAGGCCCGGGGGAAAACAATTCCCCTCAGGGGAATCTGTGGAGATGACGTGTGCAGGGTCTTTTTATGAATGTAAGGATAGGAAGGTCTGGGACGGAAAAGGTATAAGAGGTGGGTAGGAATCTGAGGATCATTGTGTCCAGGAGTGACGGACGTACGAATCCATCCCTCCCACTGCGGTGTGATGCGATGTTCCGAGAGAGGTCTAAAATCTCCCTCAATCAAAAAGTCTCCCTCAATCAGTCTCTTCCGATCCCGTAGTAGGTGGGCAGACGCATCTGCCGCCAAGACGTAAATAAAAATTCATCCAATGAACACGAGCACTCCTACTAAGTAACCAAACGCAGCGATCCACCACTTAGTGTGACCTACGGCAGAGGTGTTGGTTATCTAATAAATGGATCCCGGAGCGGCAGTAGGTACCCATCATCCCGCTTGTACTGCGAGTTTCCAGATACCGTATTTAATAAAATGTAATTTTATCTATTCATTAAATTCGTACTCATAAATCGTACCCTATCATTATTAACAATTATTTGATATTATTTATGGCTGCATTCTTCGTTGATTCGGTTCGGAGGACCAAACTAATTAATTTATGATGTACTGGTTTTCGTTATGCATTTTTGCCTAGCGTTGTTTTTTTATTAAATTAAACTGCATATTTTATAACGTTTTATATTCCCAATTAGTGGAAAATGATTCAGCTTGTAAATATGCACGGACGAATGTGCATAACTTTTTTAGAATTTTGCAAGAAATATCTCTGTGAGCATAAACAATGAGAAAATCTGGTCCATGCAAGCCCTTCCACTCGTAAAAGCACATTGCACATTCCATATTTTATCCTTGGTTTCCGTTCTTACCCTTTCACCCAATATTCTAGCATACAGTTTGCCGACTGAACTAAGCAGGCTAATAGCCCTATGATTCCCATGTGACCCTTCTCTGGTCCATGCAAGCCCTTCCACTCATAAAAGAACCTTGCACATTCCATATTTTATCCTTGGTTTCCGTTCTTACCCTTTCACCCAATATTCTACCATACAGTTTGCCGACTGAACTAAGCAGGCTAATAGCCCTATGATTCCCATGTGACCCTTAAACTTGAGTCGGGTCATGTCAAGTATGTGAACGAGGCAAGGAGTGTGTGTGTCAAGAGCGATTTGTTTGGCGGTCTGTCCTCTCTGCTCTCCTGTGGAGGACGCGGCGTGATAGTTAGTTTACATCTTCTTCAATGATTAAATCGATGTGTATAACCTTCAAAAGTTATTCCAATAAAATAAATATATTTTATTTATGATACTATTTACTTTAACTTATTATTTCTATCGCCTCTTACCAATAACTTACCATCATTAACGATCGTCACTCAGTCATGCTGGCGACTCTAATTTACATACCAATCAAATCAGACATTCCCCGTATACATCTGCGTACCGGGGACAATCACAATATATTATTATAATATGAGGTATTGCCGATTTCAATATTGGGAAGGCCAAAAACAGTATTGGTATTCAATGCGTGCAACTATCGAAATATAGACGTCTCATTTATTTGATGGGCCTAGTCCAGTCAAGATGTACATCCGTGCTTGCAAAAGGTCCAGTCATTCTGATTTTTTTATATGTTGTTAGGACCTAAACCAATATTTAAAAAACAGATTTGCAATTTCCAAAGTGCTGTGCGAGCGGCGGTTGACCCAAAAAACCATGAAATTTTCGGACTTTTTTCAGTTTTTGCTCAATATCTCAGTGAAGGAAGGGTCTGACCAGTATAGTCAGTATGCATATTTTTAAAGTAGACTAAATTTGCTACAATTTGAGACCAAAACAAGATATATACAGTCATTGGTGCCTAAGATACAGTTCTTAGAAAATAGGTAATTTTTTCCAAAAAGTTAAATTTTTTCGAAATGGTCACTTATTTTGTGAAATATTTTCTAAAATACGCATCCAACGTCAAAAATTATATGAAATAAAGTTGTAGTAAATTTAATTAGCTTTCATTTGAGACCAGATTGATATGTGTAAACCTAGCGATTCTCTCAAAAACAGCAGATAACTAAAAACAGTCATTTGTACTAAGGCCTTATTTCTGACTTTGAAATTAAGAAGAAACCCGGTCGCCGAGAAATTTGAACATTAAGGGTGGGTTTCTTTATTTACCGAGAATGCTAAATGCAATGCTAATTGTAAAAGTAAACGATCGAAATTTAAAAATTTCTATGCATTTGACCGTTTACTTTTACAATTAGCATTGCATTTAGCATTTAGCATTCTCGGTAAATGAAGAAACCCACCATAAGTATTTTACCAAACCGTTGCTACCACTGTCGCTCTTACTCTCTTGAATTCTGAGCGAAAGAGACAAATGCACCACAGGCTGATAAATACCTAAATAAAATCATTAAAATCGTGGTTTTGTATACCCCATTTTTCTCCTCCAAAACTGGACCGATTTTAAGTCAGTATGTTTTACTTTTTTTTAAATACAGTGTCTTGAAGGAACATTTCATTTCTAAATTACTGATTCAAAACTTATAAAGCGATCTGCGTGCATTCATCCGGGTTTTGAACCTGTGACCTTCGTGCAGTTAACGATCTTGTCATTCTACCACAGAGGTCGTCAATGCTATATAATATGTCCCCTATAATTATTATTAATTAATTTTGCATTCCAAGTACAATATTATTTTTCGTTTAACACATCGATAGCAAAATATTGCCGTATTTATACATTAATTCCAAGTATTTATTTACTTAATGTAAACAGTGTTTTCGTATGAAATTTAAGATAACAAACACTTTGCAGGTGTTTATATTTATTTTACGTGTTCGGCGTCAATATTTAATATTTAGTCTGGTGTCTGATAAAATTTTACAGAAATATGGCCAGTTCCACGAAATTACGAATAAATAAATTAAAAATGTTGCTGGAAGTGCAAATAAGTGCGAATCAGGGTGAATTTATTGTGACGGAATAGAGACAGGGTATCTGACATTTTTATTTTATTTTTTTATTATATTGTACAACAGAACATTATTTCAATTAGGTGCATTACAATTTAGTTGCCATATCAGTATTTAGACAGGTGGCTCTTCAATAATATGCTATTATTATTATTTAATATTTGTTTTTTAAATAAGATTTTTTTTTTAAATAACTAGACTTTATTTGAGTTCCATTTGTCAAAATCGGAGTGTCACCCTAGTGGTTTTGAATTACCTTTGTTTCTTGGTGGGTATAGTAATAAAGGACTTGTTTTATGGTCTATATATATATTGTTACAAATTACCCATCTGGTCACCAATATAATATTGTTATTTCTTACTTTCTGCACATAATATTTTAGTGTTTTGGATGTAGTGTTTTGTATTTTAGTGATTTGTGTGTAAATGCATCACTCAAATTTATGAATGTTAACCTCAATACAGGCTGCTAGCAGTGGCGGCTCGTGACTTTTGGGCGTGCTAGGGTGCTAATATTTAAAAAATGGCATCATGGGTGTTGTCGTATGCGAAAAAAATTTTTTTTTTTTTTTTTAAATCGGTGTTTTGAATGAAGATTTTTCAGGAAATCGGTGCGGCACACCGCCAAACTGAAACTTTCTGAAATTTTTCATACAAAAAACTGATTTTCAAAAAAAAAAAATTTATTTCGGCTACAACAACATCAATAATGCCAATTTTTTTAATATCAGCACTCTAGCACACCCAAAAGTCACGAGCCGCCACTGGCTGCTAGTCCTAGTGAGGTTAATATTTTTGTATGTAAAAAAATAAATAAGAACACATGTATGGTGAGAAATTATAAATAATATTTTTAAGGCATATAGAGAACATACATCCAAATGGTTTGCAAGTTCATTCAACAGCACCGCTCCCCTCGTCATGCTATGCTTTGCCAGGACCCAGGACGTCTGTTCTGCTGTTCGCTACCCTGAACAAAACATGATATGGACTCCGGCTGTAGTGGTCTAGTACATATAAATCATCGCATCCCAAAAGAAATGGGCTATCGATGAAAGTGTAAGAAATTTTGAAAGGCAGAATAGCAAGACTTGCTTTCCGCCTAATTTCTAGACTCACAGAATCAGTTTCCTCAAGTAAGTCAATATGGTGCATGAACCTTGGATAGGTTCCATGCTTCCGCATATAGACATACCTGAAGAATTTCTTACCGTGCGATGATTCGTGCAAGCATGCATCCGTTGCTTAAAATGGCATTTGCCTGACCAGTTCTGAATAGTCGGATATCTGCTTCCCAACCTACATCTTCCCCATCTCCTTCTCTCTTCAGCCTCACAAAATAATTGGAGATTGTAAAGGTACTAATAATGAGTAATCCCACTAAGAAGGTACAATATCAACTCGGGCTTATGTATTTTTTTACTTGCTCATATTAAATTAATTACCAATGATTACTTTTGGTGTTTTATATTGTATTTAAAACTAACCTTTTCTAATGTTTTGTTTCTTATTTTTCTAGGTAAGTACTTGCTCATCTACTTGATTTCTATATGGACAACTAGACGTTTCAAATATGACCAGAAAAGAGGTATCGTTAATATTTTATTAAAGAAGTTTTCGCATTGTAGACAAATAATGTTGTGTTTTTCTATTTTTAATTACTTCTATTTGAATTTCGATTTTGTTTTCATGAAATCTTGGAAATGGAAATTAACCCATTTTCCTGTATCCGATCGAGCTGAAATTCGCTAGATAGACTCGTTGTCGATGACAATGAATTCTATCAACTGTTGGTGCCACCCACCTATACAAACGCGCGTACATTCTCATACGCATTTCTCTGAAATTAAATGAAATTATGTAAATATATACACAGGGTGTTAAGGGACGTAGATCCTTTAACCAGAGATTAATGACATTATTTGTGGTAAAAAATATGTACACGAAATTTTTGGTCTCCGGTGATTTTTTTTCAAATTTTTTTTCTTCAAAATCAAACAAAAAAAATTCTTCCGGATGTCGCCACTGGTCACTTAGCCGATTAACCGACCAACCCCTTACCCCGCCTCCAACTGTCCAACACCTACTATTTTTTATGTTTTTATAGAAAAAACATCAAAAATGTCACCGGAGACCAAAATTTTGTTTACATTTTTTACTCCAAATAATGTCAAGAATCACTGACCAAAGTAAGTCAAGTACGTCCCTTGACACTCTGTGTACATAATAAAAATAGATGTTTAGCAAAAAAAACTAGTTTTTACATATTTTTTATATATTTACAGCGACATCTGTAAATATATAAATACATTCGAGGTTTTTAAAAAGATTTTTGTAAACATTTGTTGCTTTGTAACGCGCTCTTTAGGTGATACTGATAAGGTATTCCACAAAAATTCCGCCGTATTAAAAGCCAAGCATTATTATTGTTAATCGACGGGTTTTAAAAATAATGACCCCGACCCTGAATTATTGTGTGCAAAGCAATCATTTTTCATAACAAAATTATCGCCCAAGTTTTTTTTCTTTCGACCGCAAATATGTACGGATATCCCGATCGTGAATGCATCTTCCGTTTCCGGTAGGATAAGGAGTCAGGGAGGCCTTCCTCCCAGCGATACGCGATATATGCTGATGATTGTATGTTGTTTAGTATTCACGAAGTGTGGGGATATTTTAGACGTTTCCTGGTGTTGCACGTTTGAATATTTAACTAAATAGGGTTGCCATATTTACGACACATTTTTATTATGAAGTACAGGGCGTTATGGGACTTGCTGTATAACCCGTGATTGCTGACATTATTTGGAGTAAAAAATTTTGTCGCCGCACACAAGGCCGAATTATCATTTTACGACGCCAAGAATATTTTTATTTTATTTAAGAGACTACCTAAGAAAATCTTTCTAATAATACCTTATTAGGGTTAGTTAGGTTCCGCGACATTTCGACCCGCGACAAAATATCCCCGACAAAATATCCTTAGGGGCAAAATATCCCCCCACAAAATATCTACTAAAACCTAACCTAACAAAAAAGGGAAAAAATAATACAGAGATCCTGTAAAGACAATAAATTATTGTTCAAAAAAATATTGGACAAAAATAAACAGACATCCTGTAAAGTTAGGTTAGGTTTTTGTAGATGTTTTGTTGGGGGATGTTTTGTCCG
This sequence comes from Limnephilus marmoratus, assembly GCA_917880885.1. Lineage (NCBI taxonomy): Eukaryota > Metazoa > Arthropoda > Insecta > Trichoptera > Limnephilidae > Limnephilus > Limnephilus marmoratus. Next base: position 35,578,123 of record OU862926.1, read on the forward strand.
TCGGAGATATTTTGTCGCGGGTGAAAACGCGCAGTATCGGGTTCAGGTGGTCGTAATATCGGTATATTAATACACGAAGCAAAAACTTTGTACCCCTTTTTACGAAAATTGCGCGGTCGGAGGAGTATGAAATTTCGCACACTTATAGTTTATATAGAGAAGTAGTGCAGAATGCTAAATATGAAATTATGTATAAAAAATCATAATATTTAATCAAATGAAGACAATATTAGCGAAACTCAATCGAAATCTGGAGACAGAAAAATCAGAAAAGATATTGGCTCCGCTGGGACTCGAACCCAGAACCCTTTTCTTACATGGAAACAGCTCTACCGATTAAGCTACGGAACCCATATTAATTCGGTCACTTTTAACTGTATCATACTTCGACTAAGAACTACAAACATTATCTTCATTTACTTGCACATATTATTGGCTGCTATCTTTATATATGATTACAAGATTCAACTCGAACTAAATGCAATCTAGATAGTGTCTGGATAAATTTTTATCCATTTTATTTGTAATACGCGACATCTATTGACTTTTTCTGCAAGTCTAGGATGAATATTTATTATTAATTTTTTAAACTTTTTTTTTATGAGTAAAATCTCAAATTATAATATTTAATCAAATGAAGACAATATTAGCGAAACTCAATCGAAATCTGGGTTCGAGTCCCAGCGGAGCCAATATCTTTTCTGATTTTTCTGTCTCCAGATTTCGATCGAGTTTCGCTAATATTGTCTTCATTTGATTAAATATTATAATTTGAGATTTTACTCATAAAAAAAAGTTTAAAAAATTAATAATAAATATAAAATATCAATTTAAAAAAAACATTACACACACTATATAATTTAAATTAATTATGGTCGAATTTCGATCATTGGACGACCACTAGTTCTAATTAATAATATTTTTTTTACAAAAATAGTGCTTCCTAAACATATATTATATCTATGTTAAGGTCAACTATTATTTTAATAATAATTGCAGATTGAAGCATATATCTGACGCTTCAACATCCACTTTGAAAACTTTCTGATTTTAAAATAGGACGAGCGTAGTTAACTCCTTATTACCTTTTTATTTTCTGTGTCTTGTTCTGCTTCATGTTTCGTGAATAATGATTAAGATTTTTTTGATAGGAATATCCTTCTAAAGTTATTCCAAAAAATAAGTATTTATATATATCTACCGAGCCAAAAGCACAATACATGTATAAATTCCTTATCCCAACCAAACACCAATAGTAAATTCCTCTATAGGAATTTTGGAGCTGCGAAACCAACACAACACGTCATGAGGAATGCGTATTGTACTCAGGCATTTCCTGACCTCTAGTTTGGTATGGTAGCGGTAGGGTTACCTTCGGAAGGTCTACCACAACCTCTGAGCATTTAATTCCTAGGTGTGTACGTCCGTACCGATTTACGAACTCACGTATAGAAACCTTCGCAGGCGTGCCCACGACAAATCACCAATGTTTCATCGCAATCGGATGAATGGTGCAGTAAATAATGTCATAACGCCAGAACTCATCAATAAATGTATATAGAAACCTTCGCGGGCGTGCGCACGACAAATCACCAAAGTTTCATCGCAGTCGGGTGAATGGTTTAGGAATGCATAACGGACAAACAAACAAACATTCAATTTGATATATTAAAAAGAAGATGTGGTGGTTCGAACAAAGAAATAATGTTTCTTTTATTTATAATGGAATAACCACATTGTACAGAATTTTTTGTACATTATCTCCACACAGGAAAATAATTTCCCTCAGGGCCTATATAGGGGATGCTGTGCAGAGCGTATTTTTAAGGAATGGAAGTAGAGGAAGTTCTGCGAAGGAAATAGGTATGAGGGGTGGGTGGGAATCTGGGGTCTATGTGTCCAGAAGTTACAAACGTATAACACATCCCTCCAACTGCATTGCAAGGCGATAGGTCAAGGGATTCTGGCTGGAGAGGTCAAAAGACCTCCTCGACCAGTCTCTCTCGACCCGGCCCGCCACGCAGCAGGTGAGCAGTCCCATCGGCCGCCAAGACCTGGACAAACCTCACCCCATGAACCCGGGCACCCTTGCTAAGTCACCAAACGTAACGAACCACTTGGGGTGACCTATGACGGTGGTTTTGGTTATCCAATAAATGATTCCCGGGGCGGCGGTACCCATACCCGCCTCCCAAAATGAGCTTCATTAAAAAATACTTAAAATAGACATTATTGGTCATGGAATGTTCTCTGTTCACTGTTTGAAAAATGTTCAAGGTTACAACTTATAGAGTTAATTTAATTTTTAAAGAAATTAAGAGTATTTACACCATAGACATCCAAATGGATAGACAAGCAGTTACAGATGAGGGGTAAAACCAAACTATGGAGAGCGAAGAGGGGAAAGATGACTGTCATTCGTTGAACAATCAATCTGACAGTATATAGGCATCTCGCATTACAATATCACCATTTAGTTCTTAAAAGCAAAATCTGCTTTGAATGAATAGACCTTTTTACATGGGAGCGCGAATTGCTTGCCACGTTCAAAACTTATTTGCTAAGGCCAAATGCTCGCCCCAAAAAGACTCGCGCCAATACACATATCAATATTTTCTTGCCGTGTTTAGTTAAAAAACACTTTTACAAATGTTTCATAATTTACTTACCCCTGTAACCAGCGACGAGCACATTGGAGTACCGCCCACATTCGCTATGTGCATATTGATACGTAGATATATTGTATAGCACAAGCTGCCGTTATTTCGTTAAATGTATGGATGTCAGCTTCTCGCTGTTCACGGCAAGAATGGTGACGTCACACATTTTAGATTCAAGCGAGGCTATATCCCCTCCCCATGGAGCGAGCCGGTTCCAAGGAGGAGCTACAGCCGGCGCCATGTGGAGGGGGAAATAATACGTTTTTATCACTTAGGGCAGGTCCAGATATATTCATATGTCCGTGATTTACACCTATTTCACAAAACTAAAATTATAGGTCAATTTTTTATAATTCTAACCATTCTTTACCTGAATATTTCATTACGCCTCATTAAGTTTAATCTACGTGAGTGTGTAATTAAGCGAATTCCCAGTACCCTATTGTATTCCATATTTTATTTAAATTATATTATTATTACTTTTTCTCAGACAACCTCCCTTTCATACTTGCATGATTTTTCAATGACCCATTCGTGCCCAAAATGCAACACAATTGCATTCCTTTTCTCCACGTACGCACCCAATGACGCGTTTGTCCAAGTCTGATAGTAATGCATTTATGTTAATTACAATGAGATGATTACAATGCAGGAACACGTTCATCTGCATTTTTAGTATACCATTAGAAAGTTGCATTAGCAAGGTAAAAAAATCAGAGTGTGCAATTCACACGCGGTAGTAGTAAAACCTTCAGAAAACTAAAGTAGGCAAGAGTGGGTAGACGGCGAAGCACTTTTTTGTCAATGTGAAGGTTGTTTTTTTTCTCTATTTTTGTCGTCCAATTGCAGTGCACATTTTCCTATACATTTGGTCATCTTATTAGTATTTGTGTTTTGTTTTTCGGAGTCGCTAGATGTCGCTTTCTTTTTTGTTTGTCAACAGAGGTCAGCATTTTTACTATCTGAAAGCGTTCTGCGACTTTTCATCCCGCTACAAAATATCCCCGTCAAAAATCCTACAGACAAGATCCCCCAACAAAATATCAACTAAAACCTAACCTGACCTAACAAAAAATTGAACAAAAATAATACAGACTTCCTGTAAAGTTAGGTTAGATTAAGTTTGGTTAGGTTTTGGTAGATATTTTGTTGGAAGATGTTTTGTCGGTGGGATATTTTGTCGCGGGATGAAAACGCGCATTTTTTTATTTTTTTTTTTATTTTTTTATTTTTTTTTTTATTTTTTTTATTTCATACAATTTTTTAAAAAAAATACCCTTTTATGTTTTTTTCTTGATTACCATACTAGGCTAATGTCCGTGTTAAGGTAATCATACATGATATAAATTATACAATGTGTGAACTAGAACAAAATATAGGTTTGAAATAGAAATTATAAGATATTAGAAACAAGAGAAAAAAAAAAGATAAAAATATTTAAGGTAAAATATAACAAGATATATGTATATGTATGCACATACAAATACATACAAACACACATACATACATATATATATACATACATATATATATATATATATATATACACTTACATACACATACACATATATACATATACATATATATATATATAATTATAAAAAAGAAAATGTTTTAAAAATAAAATACTATATAAAATATACATAAAAAATAAAATACTAAAATATAAACTTATAACTATATAAAATACTAAAATATAACTATATAAAAATATAAAATACTAAGAAGTAAGATTTAAATATGTTAATCTATAATTTTTTTTTTTTTTTATGAAAGCTAAAATTTTTTCTGGAGGTTTGTCAAGGTAGGTAATTAATCACCTAGAAGAGTATATATTTAGGTTAGATTAGATTTCAGTGAAGTCAGGTTAGAAAAAGATGTGAAGTATGATATTTTATTTAGTTAATTTAATTATTTTCTTTTCCTTTATAATGGTTAGGAAGTCAGATATTCTTTACATACGAGAGAGACACAATTGCCGCCCGTTCGGGTCTAACACCTGTGTCACCTGTCGGTGGGCACCTTCAGAATATCCTTAAGAACGGACGTTAAGTCCAGTTAGAAACTCATTGTAAATAAGACGATAATAAGCAAACACTCGTAATCTGGTATAATTTGAATAATTATTGAAACTCCCGATCATCAGGGTCATATTGTTCACAAAAGGAACACCACATTTTATTGACATTTTAAAATCTATTTTTGCTGTCGTTATTAACTTTTAATAAAATACATTTTCATCAAACAGACATGTATGAATGTGAGTGAGGCAAAGAGTGTGTGCCAAGACCGAGTTGTTTGGCGGTCCGTCCTCTCTGCCTACCCCTGCGGGGAAACGGCGTGATGGTTAGTTAGACTTTGGGGAATTTATATTCGATCGGGGAATATTCCAGGTTGCACATCACTAGTCGAGAATCTTAACTTCTCTACCACGGATCCCGTCAAAGTTGTGCAAAGCTCGATTACAATTTCTCTGCAATTTTCTATTCAAAGCTCTATCTTGAGTAAGCGTTGCTTTTGAAAGTCAGGCAAAACAACTTAAATTTCTCCAAGCTCGCAAGTTTCATTGTTTTCCCTTTCAGCACTATTTCAGTAGATATTTCTATCGTCGCACGCAAGACTAAATTAACAATTTAACAGGTCAAAAAGTCCAGTTTGTCTACCTCGGGAGCAAAATCACATGGGACGGTCGGTCTAAGAGCGAGGTCGACAGCCGTATACACCAGGCCAGGCTTGCATTCAACAAAAGGTCGAAAATAATAGAATCGAATAATATAGATCTGAAACTGAGAATACTCCTCATCAAGAACTATGTATGGAGTATCTTGATGTACGGCTGCGAAACATGGTGCCTATCCGAAAGAGATAAACGGAGACCAGAGGCTTTTGAGATGTGGTCCTATAGAAGACTACTAGGAATTTCCTGGAGAGACCACATCACAAATGAGGAGGTTCTCCAAAGAATCGAAGGAGGAAGGCACCTGCTCAGGATCTTGTCCGAAAGGCGCGCAAGATGGATCGGCCATGCAATAAGACAAGAAGGCCTCTTGCATGCCATAATGGAGGGTATGACCGAGGGGACAAACGCTGGGGGACGCCCACGCCGAGAGTACCTGGAGGACCTGCTGGTGGACGTGCGCTGCTTATCATATGCAGACTTCAAAAGAGCCACACAAGACAGGGAAGAGTTGAAGAAACGAATAGATGAAATTGCTGCAAACCAATCCCAGGATTGAAACCAGAGAGAGAGAGGTCAAAAATATTTTTACTTGTTTTCTGATCAGAAATGCTTGTGATGACAGTTTATAAGAAAATCTTTGGAGACCTTATTTTACGGACAGCCCTCGTACATAGTAGAATAGTCAGAAATTTTCGCACTACGCGAGTTTCAGGACAGAAAAGTGGCATGCCCCCACGCCATTTATGCGTATTTCTCTTTCGCTTAGGTTCATTATAAAGTCAGTAACTGCGCGAAAATGGAATGTACCATGTTCAGGCCGGTATTAAAGATTGGCATGTACTCCGTCGATGATTCGGGCGATAGTATCGTCCGATAGTATTGGCCGCGAAAGTTTGGCACACGTGCAGTCAATTGGGTTGCCTTTACAAAATAAATTTGTGGAGTTAATTTTTGACTGGTTTATGGAGAACATTCCGTATGTATTTTTGGTTAGATTGAAAACAATACTTTTTCCCATTTTTGGCACCATAATTTACTTTGGCTGTACTTATGTGCGCCGCTGAAATTTCATGAAATTGAACCCATCGCAATAACGAGTACGTTTAACGTTTCACTACCACTAACTTCTTCTCCTTTCCCATATTCCTTCTCCCCTCCACATCCGACATGTGTCAACATCTCTGCATATTGTTTACTGTTAACTTTTCAAGTGTGCAAGTACTGCGAGTGTTCATGCTTCACACATTATGACGCTTGTATGCTGTACAGTAAACACTCGATTAGCGGTACATAGTTTTCTTAATCCCGGTTAATCCAAAATATAATAATTTACAGTTTATTGTGGAATTACCGGGAAGGATGAGGATATTTCCTGGTAAAACTGTTTCCCGGTTAAAAAAGAAAAAAAATTATTGGACACTCGATTTATTGATATATTTTTCTGAAAGTTCTGTACGTACTTACAGTAGACACTCGATTTACCGTGATAGTTTTTAAAATTCCGGTTAAACTGATTTTATTGTATAATCGAAATTTATTTACAATAGACTCTCTATTTACCGGGATAAATAGTCAATTAAAATCCGGAACTAAATATGATGAAAAATTTAATGCTTCATCATGTTTTAGGTAGGTAACGCAACACAATTGATGTGATATTTTTTTGCTTCACACAGGAGGCCCTCAGGGGAATTATTTTCCTTATCATATGTCATCTTTGGGGATGCTGTGTGGAGATCTTTTTAGAAAAAAAGGCGAGAAAGTTCTGGAAAGGTAAAAGGTGTAGGGGTGGTTAGGAATCTGGGGGTCAGTGTGTCCAGGAAACAACGGACTTGTAAATCCAACCTTTCCACTGTAGGCAAGTTTAGAGAGAGTCCTGATGGAGAGATAAAAAGGTCTCTCTCGAACAGTCTCTCCCGATCCACGCAGGCGCAACCTCACCCCATGAACCATGGCCACCCCTACTAAGTCACCAAACATAGCGAACCACTTGGGGTGACCGGTGACAGAGGTGTTGATTATCCAATAAACCTCACCCCATGAACCATGGCCACCTACTATGTCACCAAACATAGTGAACCACTTGGGGTGACCGGTGACAGAGGTGTTGATTATCCAATAAATGGTTCCCGGGTCGGCGGTACCCATACCCGCCTCGCGCCATCATGTTCTAAAGAATTTAATTTTCCACATTGTACATTGAAACCATAACCGAAAAGAGGCTTGAAAGTAGGAGATTTTGAACTTTAAACAGGCTTATCAAAAAAATCTTTGATTATTTCAAAGGCTATCAAAGTTTAAACCATTTAAAATATTTCTAACCGATCAAATTTTCAAACCAAAATTGGCCGAAGCCAAAAACACATGATTTAGCATTACGTCATAGTTCTTCGCCTTACACGACAAACAGGACACAACAAACTGCCTCAATGATCGACTTTAACCACTCGGACCCATAAGATTGTTTTCACTATAATAAAACATTATCAGACATATGTATGACGTATGAGGCATACCTGACTTGTTAAAAAAATGTTTTATGTCTTGAAACGATAAGCCGCTTCCTGAAGTTAAGTTAAGCCGAACCCGTTAAATCGGAGGTCTGCTGTAGGCAAAACTGTGAACTGTGTGTTATATTTCTGTTGGTACCTAAATGCATTTGAGTCGAAGCGAATGAGTTTTATCGCCTGAAATAAAACAGCTGTTGTATTGCAAACAGATAAAAATTTTCAACATACATTACACAGAATTGTAAATACTATTTTATATATTTTTAATTTAGTGTTGATGACCTCAGTTGGGTGGCGCTTAGCATAATGACTTAGACTGGTAGATACTCTCAGTATCGCCCTGGTGAAAGACAACCATTCAGAATCGAAACTTTGATTTTATGCGAAGCACTGCAAAGTAATGTATAATCATGTGTTTTGATTTGAAAATTTGATCGCTGAGAAATGTTTCAGATTCATTAATTAAATACTGCAAGTAGAAAACATTTAGAACTCCTTTGAAATAATTAAGAGTATTTTTATAAGTCCACTAGCTGACCCGGCAGACGTTGTCTTGTCTTAGCTACATGAATATTCAATTCGAATTGTAATAAATAGTAATTAAAAAATATTATTTCAAAACATATTGTTTATTGTAATGCTTTTTGCTACAATTGTTTTTCCCTGCGTGTCTTTTCCCATTCGTCAAGTTCTCCTTCCTCTCCCGCGTCCCCTTCCCTCTCGCGTTCCCACTCCGCCTTGCCTCTCCCCACTCCCCTCTCCCGCTTTCCCCCTTCCCACTCCCGCATTTCATACATTCAGTCCCGGTACATTCAGTTTTCAAACAGCTCGCGTGCCACCTATAGTAATTTTTTTAAACAAATTTCACAATGCCAGTACTCACCAGTACGTATAGAAACCTTCGCGAGCGTGCTCACAACAAGCTCACAACAACTCAAAGTTTCATCGCAATCGGATGAACGGTTAGCAATTCATAATTTCATGATGCCAAAATTCACTATGTATAAAAACCTTTGCGGGCATGCACACATCAAATCCCCAAAGTTTGAAAGAAATAGGCAAAGTCATTCTAAAGTTATGGCGTGACCAAGGGAAACAGGGATTCATTTTTATATATATATATAGATTAAAAATAAATTATCAGGCCTATAAACAGTGTTTTTTCTATGTACACTTGTTACATAATTTATTTATTTTTGCTACCGGTTTCGACACAAACGTGTCATTCACTAGCAAACTTAAAACGTAAGTTAGTTTTTAAGTTTGCTAGTGAATGACACGGATGTGTCGAAAGCGGTAGCTAAAAAAAATTAAATGTACAAATGTACACAGAAAATAAAACTTTTCTAAACAAAATGTCTAGAAATTGTTACACACTTAATGCCCGAAGAAATACAAAAAACTATAAAAAGTGCTTTAAAGTTCAAAGTCTCCTACTTATGCACCCCTTTTCGGTTTTGGTTTTATTTTATAACGTGGCAAAATAAGTTCTTTAGAAAATGATCATAAAATATTTCAATATTTGAGTCTGAACTTCGCAAAGTATTAGCGATTTTTTCTTGTATTTGTTTTTATTCATTAGCTCCACACAGGAGGCCATGAGAAAAATTGTAAGTCTCCCCAGAATTTAAGTCATCTTTGGGGATTCTGTGTGGAGGGTATTTTTATGGAATCAAAATAGGCGACTGGTGTTATCCGGGAATTTAAACCTTACTGCCATCTACAAAAGAAACGTTATTGTTAACCACCCGATTCCTAGTGTTACATGACGTAGTGCATTTACAGTTACGTACCTCAACCTTACCCTACCCTCGTCAACTTTCAATCTCACAACATATTCCCCAAATGGATGTTGCTATCCAAGGTTATTCTTGTTAAGTTACTTTTTGTGCAACATTTAAAAAATAACAATGCTTTTAGATTTTATTATAAACCTGTATTTGTCAGCTGAATAAGCACAGACGTGCAGTTGTGTTGACATTATAATGTACGTATGTTTTATAGGTTATAACAGAAGGTATTTTTACAAGCGTCGATACAGTGTGTCCTGTAAACACAGCAAACAGTGTTATACACGCATAAACACAATAAACGCTGTTAAACATGCGTACAACACGCCTGTAATAATAAATGGAAGGAAGTAGAAATTTGATGTCCTTTTTATTTGTATTTTATGTGATGAACTCCCCCATAAAGCTGCCGGCTGTTTAGAGCCATGTGGATTACGGCACCCTTAATATTGGGGTGTGTTGCGAGTCATAAAAATTCTGAAAAGGGGAATTAAAATGGATAAAGGATTATGTTTGCATTTCTTAGGCTTAACAATGTAACAATTTCTACATGTTTCGTTTTGAATGTTTTTACGACACCGCCGTCAACCATATCAAGATGTAGGGTACCTTACCCCATATGGCCCGCAAACGAATTAAAAATGAATAAATTAGCCCTCCGGATAAAAATTTTTGTTGAAGAATTTGGGAGGCGGGAATGGGTACCGCCGCCCCGGGAACCTTTATTGGATAACCAACACCTCTGCCATTAGTCACCAGTGGCGGCCGCTGCCCTAAGAATGTGGTGGTTCACTGACAATCCGTACCTACTTATGTAAAAAAAAAATAATAATTAGGAATTTTTTAATAATTAATTTATTTTCAAACAAACTGTTACTTCCTCTTATATATTCAACACTGGTTGCACTCAGTTCTGTAATAAAATTAAATATTAATAAATTAGGTTATTGGTATTTAATATAATCAATACAAAAAAAATACAAAACAATGACAATTTTCTCGTCACGCGTGAAGCGCGCGCCGCTAGACTGCGCTAGACGCAAACTGATATATGTATGATCTATGATCTTCGCCAAAATTCGATTGTATTCGTGTCACCTCGGGTCATGATTCATGGCCAATCGGTAAACTTCGGCAAGGATCGGATTATGTTGCGTGGGTGGCACACCGATTGAAGCTAAATTCTGGTACAATAGCGAAATCGACGCGCTTTAGATGTTTTAAATATCCCATACAAAAATATGATTTCGTTCGTTTGCAAACCGAATGCACACCAATGCGGCCGATACGAGGGCGCCCGGCGGCCGCGCTATGGGAGATTAAAAGCGTTCTCCCTGATAATATTCGTAGCATTATATTGGTAACTAATATTTTGAAATTATTAAATTAGAGATTATATAGATTTAAATTAGAGAAATTAAATAAGAGATTTTATTGTCTTCAGTAAATAAATAAAGTAAATTTAGACATTATAATTTGCCAGTGCTGCACACAAACACACTGTGCGACCAGCCGCCCTTGGTGGTCACCCCAAGTGGTTCGCTACGTTTGGTGATTTAGCAGGGATGCCCGGGTTGATGCGGTGAGGTTTGTCTAGGTCTTGTAGGCGGATGACCAGGACACACTAAAACCCCAAATTCCTACCCACCCCTTCAACCCTTTTCCTCCCAGAACTCTCTTCTCCTTCCTTTCCTTAGAAAAACCCTCCACACAGCACCCCCAAAGATGACATAGGCCCCGAGGGAAATTATTTTCCTCAGGGCCTCCTGTGTGGAGCTCATGTAAGAAAAAGGTTTATCATCACTAATTTCTAACATTCAGCGCGCATTTAATTTGTTGACATTGATACTGCATTTTTTAAATCCACAATTCGGGAGGCGGGTTATTTATTTGATAATAGCCAAAACCTCTGCCATAGGTCACCCCAAGTGGTTTCGCTACGTTTGGTGACTTACCAGAAGTGCCCGGGTTAAGGGGGTGAGGTTTGTCAAGGTCTTGGCGGCCAATGTGTTTGCCCACCTGCTGCGTGGCAGGCCGGATCGAGAGACTGGTTGAGGGAGATTTTTTGACTTCTCGGAAAATCGCCTTACATCGCAGTGTGAGGGATAGATTCATGTAATAAAAACAAGTACGAACACACGTACCTAAATTATTCGTCTACTACGTACTGTATTTTTGATTTGATGTTTTTATTTAAGTTTTATTCCAGCAGGACTGGAAGGATAGTGCAATCCCAGATCGCCATATTTCATAAACAACTATAATATAACAGAGTAAATTAAAAAACTAAAAAAAAATATTAGATGTGATTACATATTAAGTAGGTGCCTAATTAAAACAAAATGAAAATAAAATTCGTACCGCAAATAAAAAAATTATATTAACTCCATCTTTAGAGATACTGCGTGAACATGAGTCATGAAGAGAGTTGTAGGATGGAGGAAACACAGAGGCCGACAAATCATTACACAGCCGAGCTATTGAACTCAAGAACTTATAGTAGAAGCGACCAGTTCTCATTCTCAAATGTGTCGATACATATCAAACTCGCCAAAGTCCACCACCAACCATTTTTGTTTTTTTTGTGAATTCGATTCAGCAAAAAAAAACGAATCTTTTGCTTTAGATGAATCTAACCGAAGTCCACGGTTTCCCAAAGAAATTAAGGGTGAAAAGAAACAGATTTTTTTCAAACCAACCTAAGTCCCACACCCGCTTCAAATAACATGAGCCAAAGTCCATTACAGCCAATCACACATCGTCTTCACTCTGTCATGGCCGCCATTTGTGTTTGTTCAAACTCACCAAAGTCCTACTTTTTTTATTCAAACACGCCTAAGTCCAGTAATTCTATTTCAATATCGATTAAGTCCATAGGTATTATATCAAATGCGCCAAAGTCCATTAAAAAATCATCGAAAATGCAAATTTACTATAAGAAATATATTTTGATTTTTATTTTTCTGTGTTCCCAGGTACAATATTCACAACATGACGTCATATTCACAAGTTTTTACTAGCTAAAAGTTGAAACTAGAAAAAATCGTCATTATCCGAAAACTGTTTAAACGGGACTTAGGCGAGTTTGATATGTTTCGACACAAATCTCGATTAATAAATTAGACGGTGTAAAACAGTAGCAGATAAAAATAAATGTTGTATTCAGGATATCTATATTAGTTCCCAGTTCTGAACAAGGAAGTCTGTTGTCTATGGGTAGTATTTTTAACCTATGCATCACAGTCCTCTTTGAGTTAAGTTTAACTTTCGCAAGACGTCAGATTTAACAGATTAAATTAACTGTTTGGCGCCATTCTGCAATAAAGTCTGGTTATTCAGAAGTTTCTCCTTCAGCATATAATGAATCATTTTGATGATATTAACACAATATTAATGATTAAATTATATGGATTAGAAATCGCACTAGAAAATTGGGTTTTTCCGCTATTCGGATTTGACTTATCAATATCATAGTTAGGTATACTGTTAATTCCATTAGATCCATCGACCAATTAGTTATGTAAGATATAATTTGATAATTGGCATAGCGATGTTTTTTTGTGAAAAATTACCTCAAGGGCGCTGTGCAAATGTGACTTCCAAGGCTTTATATAATTATTATGTGCAAACAGATATAGAAAGGACGACGACCTCCGTAGTCCAGTGGCTAAGACTCTTGACTCACATTCCGGAGGTCGCGGGTTCGAACCCGGCATGCGCAAATAAATTTTATTTGATTAATTTGTGTTATTTCACAATTAATTCATTTAAAGATAATATATAGTATATTTGCGGCATGTTCCAGAGTGGAAGATACTATCAGTATCGCCCTGGTGTAAGACCACCATTCAGAATTGAAACGTTGCTTGAAAATGGCTTTAGCCGTGTTTAGTGGCCAGATCTGAATAGCCAGGTACTTCCCAACCTGCCTCTTCCCCACCTCCTTCCCCTCCCCGCTACCTTCAGCCTCACAACATACCCCAATTGGGGATGCCATAGTCTCACTGGCTCCAGACGGGAGCAGTTGAGATTCTGTAAAAAAAAAAAAAAAAGGAAACATACTTACCATTTTATACCACAGAGCTGCTCTTACTGAGAGAATTTTCATTCTGGTAAAAATATGGAATATTATGCCATTATTCGTATAAACTTCTAATAATTTGACTAATGAATTTTGAACTGATTGAACATGATTTACATTTGTTTTACAGGAATGTAAGTCCCCAAGCTGTAATTCCATACCTTATAATAAATTCAGTTTTGTTTTAATTTTTTTTTTTTATTTATTTTAGAGAAAGTTGACAGCAAATCAGAGATTACAAAATAATAAAATAATAGGATGTTAATTATGCCAATTATGAACTTTCCACTGATGTTACTTATAATAGTAAAGTGTGATATGTAAGTTTTATTTTTTAGTTACAAAATGTAAAAAAGGGAAGGGGGGAGGAGGAACATAGGAATGGGATTAAGAGGCAAAGGACGGGAATATGTATATAGGGATTGAACTTTCTAGTTTGAGTCATGGTGCTTGTTGAGTTTTCGTTTTATGTCACGTAAAGTTGAGTTAAAAATGTCAATGTGGTAATAATTTGAGTTAAATGAGTGTGTGTATCTGTAGATAAATGAGTTTTGTTTGGAGTTAGTCTTGCAAAGAGGGAGATTAAAGGTAAGCGACTGCCTGCTGTTGCGATTTGGAACATGCAATGATAGGCAGTTAATGTTAAATAAATTATTCAAAGTGTGCATATTGGAACATCGTTTTATTAGTTAGTTTATTTAGGCTTGGAGAAGATACGATTTTTCACGCACAAGACAAAACAGTGCTCGTAGCATGATTTTACAATTGCTGTTTTATCGTTATTTTATATTACATTTATTAGAAGATTACAGGCAAATGAATAGATGAAAGTTATTTCAAATACCTGTTTAGGACTGGAGATTTTTTAAATAAAATGACCTTAAAAATTCTACTTAGTTTTAAATAATAAATACGAAATTATCAATACTTAGTTACATTTTATGCTCATTTAGTTATTTAATTGATTTTTTAGATAGCTCCACACAGGTAGCCCCGAGAAAAAAATATCCCTCAGGACCTATGTCGTCTTTGGGGATGCTGTCTGGAAGGTCTTTTTTAGGGAATGGATGTTCTGGGAAGGGATGAGTAGGAATCTGGGGGTCAAGTATCCAGGAGTAACGGATGTATGAATCCATCCCTTCCACTGCGGTTCAAGCCGATGTGTCGAGAAAGTCCGGTTGGAGAGGGCTAGGTTAGGTCTCCCTCAACTAGGGTTGCCATACGTCCGGAATTTTCCGAACTAGTCCGGAAATATAGGTCTTTGTCCGGAATGCGGGGGGGATCCTAAACAGTCCGGAACTTCTACAATTAAGTGGAGGTTGATGTAAAAAATTAAATAAACCAAATTAATTTTTATTATAAATAAAGTAAAAACATCACTTCTGATATTTAATGCTCGCAGAAATATTGTTCCAACACTTCCGAATCTTTAACATTTCGCAAGTCATATTTTAAAAATTATACTGTGTTAAGAGAATCGACTTCACAGACTCTACAGAAAGCCTGTTCCTTTCTTTTGACCATTGGGTTACATTTGTTACTTAAATTTTATTTAATTTATTTCTAAATTTAAAAAGAAAATTAAGTTAGCAATGTAAATAGAAAAATAAAACTTTTTAAAACTAAATGTCAAGAAATTTTTGCACATTTTGCCCAAAAATACAAAAAAGTTTATTATACATATATAAAAGAAATACCTACCACTTGCATAACGATATTCATATAATATTTACAAGAAAGTCCGGAATTTTTATCAAATGTCAGGAATTTTCTCCGGGATTTTGATTTTTTGATCTGGGAACCCTACCCTCAACCAATCTCCCGATCCAGCCAGTCACACTTGTGGGTAAACGAATTTGCCGCCAAGACTTAGACAAATCACCCGTGAACCCGGGCACATATGCTAAATCACTAACGTAGTGAACCACGTGGGATGACCTATGGCCGAAGGGTTATTATTAAATAAAAAAACGCGGTACCACATCCGCCTCCCAAATTGTATAGCAATAGCTTGACGCTTTTGCGCACAAGTACAAGAAATAATTTATATATATTATTCTATACGTAAATTTAGTTTAGTTCTAACCGACTAGCCTTGCTGTGCAATTTAGCTGTGCATTTTTTCTAACATTTAGAGATATTATAATTGTCTTAAAATACGAGTTCTTAGTCTAACTTTAAATTTTGTCGAACCTTTGTGGCCAAATTTATATTCCTGGCTTTAAGTCCTGACTCTCCGAAAGCGTACAAACATGCCGTACACCAGGGGTCGCCAAATGAAGAAAGAAAGACCGCGGTCCGGATCCGAACACAAACTTTAGTCCAAACTTCGGACGGATAGTCCAAGGCAAAAAATGACATTTTTCTCATTAATATTGTAAAAAATCCTTAGTTCTTCTTTTTATTCACAAAATATTAATTTTATTTGTTCATTGATATTGTAACCAGAAATACATAATTATTAAATCAGATTTTAGACGAATTGACTCTTTTCCACAAAAAATTATAAATGGATTTCGAAAGATTGTTCTTTTATCTAGCATTCGCATGTAATAAACTTTTTGATTTTTTTTTTAAATTTTCAGTATAATAAGGTTCTACCATAGGTCGTTAGCAGATTTTTTAAATTTTCAAAAAAGATTTTGTATTATACCACACCCATTTCAAATCATATTATCATGCAGTAAAATAAATCAATACATTATCTGGGTATCGCATGTTTTAGAATTTTATTTTTAGTTTAAATAAAATCATTTAAAATATATACCTACATGTGTTTCTTGACGAAAATTGGTCCGTTTGTGTATTTATTTGCGCACTTACGAACTAATATATTTCAGATTTTTTTAACTTTCTTATTTAACTTAGACATTATTGAAAAATGATAAATACTTATAATCAAAAAATAATTACAAAAAGTACATTATTTTAATAGTTTTATCATCACGCCTTTCAGCATTTTTGGATGTAGGTATAAATTAAAGCAAATTTGGAATGAAATAAATTCGATATTGAGTTATAATTTTAAAAGGCTGGTACGGAAAATAATTAATCTTTCTCGTTGTAACCGCCCTGCACGATCGTAAGAACAACTTTCGACGAAATGTGGATTTTCGGCCGCTGGCTGGTTAAACGCTCTTAATTAGTACAGTTTTTTTATTTAAATTGTTAAGCCGGGGGGGGGGGGGGGTGTTAAGTTTTTTCCCTTCCGGACCGCGACGGTCATGATATTTTTAAAAACGGACCCCTAATGAGAAAATAATTGGTGACCCCTGCCGTACACAATGGAATTAGGCCAGAACCCACTGTTGGACAGTTTTTACTGCTCTAGGTAAACCGATTTTCTGTTGTTTTATATATTTAGACGGCCTAACCAGTCCTGCATTTTGCTTTATCTCTTTTGGTTCCATATTTCATCAGTTATCGATTAAATTGATATCGATCAGATTAAATCCTGAACAGTTGGACGGTCGACAAGCTTCTATAAATTAAGATTAACTTATCGATAAGTCGATCAGTTTGACTCGCGGCAGTGTTCGATAATATCAATTAACATTCGCAGGTCGGACGCTAGCGGTAAAACCGTAACGGGACTAGTGAACGGACGTGCAATGTGCAATTTTACATACAGAAGTGTATGCAAATCGAAAGATAGTCCATAGATGCCGTTTTGGTGTGAGTCACACGCATATGGTGTTCGTGGTGTAACTGGTAGAAATCCTGTCTTAGTATCTCGTGGTTGTGGGTTCGCTTTTTTTTTTTTTTTTTACATTAACTCCACACAGGAGGCCCTGAGGAAAATAATTTCCCTCAGGGTCTATGTCATCTGGGATGCTGTGTGGAGGGTCTTTTTGAGGAGAGGAAGGAATGAACATTGGTCTTGAAGAGACCCATGTTGTAGGAAGGAGGAAACACAGAGGCCGGCAAATCATTCCACAGCCGGGCTGTTGAACACAAGAACGAGTCGAAGAAACGACCCGTTCTCATGTGACAAATGTCAACTGTGTACAAATGTTGGGCACGCGTTTGGCGTGTTTCCCGACTATGCACCGGTGCCGAAGGGATCAATGATGCTAGTTCCTCGGAGCATCTTCCATTGTAATACCGGTAGAACAAGGATAGCATTCCCACCCGACACCTGTGCTCTAAAGATTGCAATCCGTCTGTTAAGATGGGAGAATCTATCAAACGGACCGCCCGTTTCTGCACAGAGTCGAGGGTATTTTTCAGGTATTTTGGAGCTCCAGACCAGAGGTGGCTGCCAAATTCAACCGTGGGGCGCACTTGCGATTTGTACAGGGTTAGCAGTTATGTACTATTAAAGTATCTGCGGGCCCTGTACAGTACGCCCAGTTTTTGGGAGGCTAACTTTACTCTGGCTTCGATGGAGCCCCCATACCTGAGCTGGTCACTTAGGGTTACACCAAGCATATCAATGGAGGGCCTGTTCGGAAGATTGCTTCCGTTGAAAGAGACTAGATTTTCATTTCGATCCCTTTTAGACGTAATCAGACAAGATTGGGTCTTTGAAACATTAAATTCAACGAGATTATTTTTACCCCAAGAGAAAACACTCTCGAAGTAACCGTCCATTCTTTGCTTCAAAGCCTTACGAGCTGTTGGAGTTTGTGAGCCCTTTGGGGGCTTGTCAAACAAAAAGCTATCATGAACTGTACTGTCATCCGCGTAACAATGAATTGGTGCACATGACAAAAAGTCGTTGATGTGCAACAAAAACAAAGTCGGAGACAGAACCGATCCCTGCGGGACGCCAGCATTTATCGAGTGTGAGGAAGAGGTGAAAGAGGTGAAATGTGAATGTAAGTGTGGTGTTTTCTCTTTCTAACACCACTTAGATCATAGATTCTCAACCTTTTTTTGCCCACCGCTCCCTTTAAAAATATTTTTATTTACAGCGCCCCCTAACTCGTGAATCCGAAACAGCAATTGTCGTCACGATTATATTTATCACAAGGGGGGGGGGGGGGGGGGTAACGGGATACCATGACGGTGGGGGCGTAATGGGATATCGAAAATATTTTGGTGGCAGTCGCATGTGTCGCAGTCGTTTTGTGTATGTGACGTCACAAAGCTCATGACTCCCCATACTCCTTGTCACAGGATGGCCCCTAATGGAATGGTGTTAGTTGGGTTTCTCTGGGTCTCCTACCGCCCCCCAAAAGTCTGAAATGCCCCCCAATTTTCTGTTGGACTTCTACCGCCCCCCTAAAGGTCTGAAACGCCCCCAAGGGGGCGCTATAGCCCACCTTGAGATCCTATGGTTTAGATCATATTTCTAATAATGATAGTAAATGAGACACAACGATTTCTATGAGACCCATGTGAATTGTTACCAAAACCGAACAAATTAACCTGTGGGGTTAAATTGGGAGTAAATTGTGATTTTATGAGAATTTTATTTTTTCGTTATTTTATTCTTTTAGCAAAACCATGTACTTCAACAAAGGAAACACCTTATAATAAATCATACATGAACATTACAATGAAAAAAATCTCCTTCGGCGCTTATTTTCTTTGTTCCCTAATTCAAAATGGTACGAAACATTGTTTACTGGACGTACAAACCCAAAATTAACATTTTTGGCGCTGGTTCCCAAAGAATTTAATTTGCATTGCACATACCTTTTAAATCGGCCCAAAACATCTCTTGGAATATTTTTATTTACATTTCCTGTGAATTTGTTAGAGGCTGTTATGTTAAGTTGCCCGGGGGCCCGGAAGCTCGTCGTTACGCCCCTGCGTGTTAAAGACTTGTCTGTGGTCAACTTAGGTTAATATTATTCATGGAAGGATAAAACGGGTAATATGGAAAACTGGTGACCGGATAACTCAACAATGTACAACTTCATCACTCCTTTGAAAAGTCATTAAAAGTAATGAAAAAATAACTCAATGAATTTTTTTTTTTGTCTTTGAAGTGAAAACTTCTTTAGCACCGCTGTAATTTGAAACTCGATGAAACGAAAAAGCCACAAACACATACATCTACAGGATTTAGCCTGCGAGAAATTGAGATAAAATATTCGGTCTTCTCTTTGTGCGGTGCTTCGTAGCCTCCTCACTCTTGTCTACTTTAGTATTCTGAAGGTTTCACTTCTACCGCCTGTGAACTGCACACTTGCTTTTTTTTACATTAGCTCCCCACTGGAGGCCATTTCTCTTATCATCTTTGGGGATGCTGTGAGGAGGGTCTTTTTAGGGAAAGGAAGGAGAGGAAGTTCTGGGAAAGAAAATGGTATGCGTTGTTGGTAGGAATCTGGGGTTCAATGTGACTAGGAGTGGCGGACGTGTGATTCCATTCCTCCGTCTGCGGTGCAAGGCCAAAAGAATCTGGCCGGAAAGGTCAAAAGGACTTCCTCAACCGGTGTCTCCCTATCTGGTCCGGCGTGCAGTAGGTGGACAAACGCATCCGACGCCAAGACCTAGACAAACCTCACCTCATGAACCCGGGCATCCCTGCTAAGTCACCAAACGTAGCGAACCACTTGGCATGACCTGGGATGTCGAAATGTTGATTATCCAATAAATGGTTCCCGGGGCGGCGGTACCCATACCCGCCTCCCAAACTGTACATATTTACTTTGATTCTTGTAAGTACTGCTGATTCGTCTTTTCACCTCATTAAACTTTAACATTCACGCTTTCAGCCTATAAATTTACTATAAACAGCTGCCCGTCTGAGCCCATAAAATAAGCACATTATGTTGCAATAGTAATGCAATTGTATATATATACATATAGTACAGTCTGCAATTCACAGTAGTGCTTCTCAGTATGGACAGTAAGCCCAGTGTTCAGTGGCACTGTGTATAATAAAGCACAGTGTTATTGTACGGAACGGCCGATATTGAAACAGCCTTGTTTGCATTTCTACATCTGCGTTGACTTTAAGTTTAAGTTTGTTGTCTACGCCGGACGAATGTTGCGCAACTTTGTACGATCAAACCGATCATTGAATGTACAGGGTGTTAAGGGATGTACTTGACTTATTTTAAAACATAAATAACTTGAATAGGTATTTTTCAAATTTCTCGGCGACCGGGTTTTCTCTTAACTAGGCCTACCGTTCAAATTTGACTCGTATACCAAACACTGTTTATTTTTTTTTATATATATTCAATAATATCATTATTTAACTTATAAAAATAGTTTAATTAAAAACTTATTGTATAAATTCAAATGCAGTAATTGGGGTAACTTTAAATAACGATTAATATTTTCAATTATTATAAGCCTGAAACACTCATCTACATTTAAAAAATCTCCCGAGAAAAGATACATGCCGCCGAGGGGACTCGAATCCGCGTCCTTCTGAAATCCGGTCAACTGCTCTTTAACCACTGAGCTACGTCGGCTTATCAGTGGTTAAAGAGCAGTTGACCCGATATCAGAAGTACGCGGGTTCGAGTCCCGTCGTCGGCGGCATGTGTCTTTTCTCGGGAGATTTTTTTTAATGTAGACGAGTGTTTCAGGCTAATAATAATTATTGCTTATAATAATTGTTACCCTTTGTACTATGCATACAAATCTTGTCATAAGTATCTCTCTAGAAATGGTCTAAAAATATCGTCTGTAAGTGGTATGAACACAGTTTGGTAATGCCTTCAGAGGGCGAAACAGCAGTCACGCGGGTGTCACGGACATATACAGTAAGCTGGGGGAACGACAGCTAAATGGTATGGACACATAAGACCACCAGACCACGCAGTGAAGCATGCAATGTCTATGGAGCTTCATCAGCAGTCATCCAGAGGAAGACCAAAGAACCCTGGATGACTCAATGCTCCAAAGTATTACAGAGAAACGGCCTGGATGAAAGCGCTACCCAGAACCGAAGAATATACAGCCTGAGAACAAGAGCCGACCCTAACAACCTACCTAGGCAATGAGTTGGGACAGTGCAAGGAAGAAGAGAAAAGAATAAATAAAACACAGTTTCTTATTTCTGATCAAACAGCGGTATTTTAAGTATTTTACCCCAAATATCCAGTTAATATTCTTTGAGGCTTCACTGGGTGGTTGGCTAAAGAACACGGAAGCTAAGTGTAGTTTATGGTTCAGACCGAATGCCATTCATATTTTTTGTTTTTACTTGCCAATTGATTTGAGATTATTTGTTGTATTACTTATGTTATTTATTTTATGCAGGTGCTTGCAGGTTTTTACAGATGCAATTCCACCTCATGGAGCCTCATGAATGAGTTTTTCTTTTGCCCTGTTTAATTTATCTTTGTCTTACTAGCCTGTTTTTTTTGCATTTTGTTTTCCCTGTTAAGGACTTGCATACTGCTTACTAACAACGTATGCAAGGACACTGGAGGTCTAGATTCGTTCAACGTAAATAAAGGTAGCTTCGTTTAACAAAAAAAATTAGAATCTTGCGAAAGCCTAAAGGGAGTAACCATCTGTTACTTATACCAGGGCGGGTAAGTGGTGGTAACCTCCAATGATCAAACAGCGAACAGTGGACATCGAACAGGAATACGTTCCGTTAGCTTGACTGAACCACCTTGTAGCGATGCACCGAAAGCGTCCAACTTTACTGCATCTATATTTATATAGAGGGAAATAACCCGCGGGAGGAATGACACGGAGCCAGACTATCCAACACCCAACACAACTACCCAACTGTGCTATGTGCAATGTCATATCATTCCAACTTCTCACTAAAGCACTGGTTCCCAACTTCTCTCGGAATCTCGACCCCATTTTATACAAGACAAGCGAACCAGAGGTGGATGAGCGGATTCTGAATTTAATAACCTCTTAATTTTTTTCTCGGGTTTTATGATTAACTGAACCTAGTGAAGTCCTGTTTTTTTAACTCGATCGTTTTGCATTTTCCCTGAATTTAAATCTGTTTGTACGTTCTGTTTCCATTGTGTTAGTGACGTTTCTACCTCCTCCACTCGCCGGCGACAAATTATGAGAGTTATACCGGTTTCGTTCGTTTAATACATAAGTTGTAATACATAACATGGGCGATAATGCCCACTTGTAGACCTTTCAGAGTTTCAGTGGGGCGGTAGAATACCCAGAGAAAATTAGGGGGCGTTTCAGACTTTCAGGGGGACGGTAAAAGACCCAGAGAAAATTAGGGGGCGTTTCAGTCTTTCAGGGGGGCGGTAGAAAACCCAGAGAAAATTTGGGGGCATTGAGATGGCCTAAAAAGACTAAAAACACGCTAATCACACACTTATTATTATTATTATTGAGAATTGACACTACAAGAATACAAAAATTTTTATTTTAATTTATTTATTACAATCATAAAGGTACTTAAATTAACATGTTAATATATATTTCAAATTATAAACTAGACATATTTACCTTTACGAGAGTTAAAAACTCGTGTGTAAAGGGGAAAAAATGAAAATTAATAAATAACTAAAAATTATAACTTAACATTCAGTATGAAGAAAAAAAAACTTTTTTTTTTGTACATGTAAAAGTTCAAAGAACTTTTCGTATATAATAATATAAAGTTAAATATTCAAAACAAATTATTTAAAATAAAATTTTAAAAAAGTACTAGATACACTAAAAAGTAATAGAATAAGAAAAATAATATGTCAATTGATTGTTAGGGTTTTGATTCGATTAATCAAATAATGTAAGTTTTTAGGTCTTCAAAAACTTCAACAAGAAATTCAAGGTAGATACAAAATTAATTTATTGGCAATAATGTACAACAATTCCAATCCAAATAAATTATTAAATCCCCCCAACGGACTGATAATCTAACGTTTCCTTTTAAAGGCAAACTAATGCAGAAAGAGGTAGAAAATAATGAATTCATCCTATTTATAAATTTACAACAGGGTCCATTTGGGAGGGAAGACTATAGCCAACCCTGACATCTATGTGTAAATCCTCGAACCACAACTATGCCTGACCTCTTTGTTAAAAGCGGAGAAACATTTCAACCCTTGCTCAACTAAATATCAACTTTAATTTCTTAACATATACTCCCCCCGAAAAAGGGAACGGAGGTCACTTTTTCTAAAATATCAAAACAAAATAAGGATAAAAAATCAAACACCTAAATATAAACATATGCTAAAATCAATTTGGAAGAAACAAAAAATAATAATAATTTAACTTTAACTAAACCATAAAAATTTCCAAATAAAAACTATCCTATTTCTAAGAACTATTAATAATAATCTAATTATTAATAAACATTATAACTTCATTTAAAAACAAAAATTTATAATTTTAACAATAAAAAATAAATAAATAGCAATCTTGAGATCTTGACGTGCGAAGCTCCTTGGTCTTCCTTCTAGGTTTGAATGTTCGGATATGGTTCCATCTTGAATCTTGAAGTGTGTAGAAAAATTGATATTTAAATTTGAATTTTAAGCCTCTTGCTGTTTTTGATTTAAATTAAATTTGTAGTTTTGCTTTAAATTAATTATTTAAATCTTGATTTATATCTTGAAACATTGTTTTTTTTTTTTTAAAATAACTTTTTTAGAAAATAAATTTTCACTGCCACTTGGTTTTACTTGCGGGAAGTTTATTAGATTTCTGCGTCGAGTTTTTTCTTGTGGAACCTTCAATTATTTTCTTCATCAGTTTTTGTATGAACATCATTTGCGTCGGGTCCGTTGTCTTCTATTGGTAGCAGACATAATTTTGAAATGGCCCTCTGGATTATGCCCTTCGAAGTGATGATGGTCGCCACGCGAACTCGTCCATCAGCGCCAGGATGTACGGCGCTCACCCGTCCCAGCCTCCAGTAGCAAGAAGGGACGTTGTCCTCCTTCAGTATTACCATGTCGCCAGGCTGTAACTGTCCTTGACTCCTGTTAGTCCATTTGTTCCTGGTTTGTAGCTCTGCCAGGTACTCCTTCCGCCACCTCGACCAAAACATTTGAACAATTTGTATTAGTTTTTGGTAATTATTTAATCGATTGAACGTGATATGTTCCAAATTTTGCTCTGGAATCGCTGCCATACTAGTTCCTATGAGAAAGTGACCAGGGGTCAAGGGATTAAGGTCATAAGGGTCATTTGATAAGGGAGTCAGTGGCCTGGAGTTTAAGCAAGATTCAATTTGACATAACACCGTACTAATTTCTTCGTACGTTAATGAAGCGATACTTGTTATTCTTTTTAAGTGATGTTTAACTGATTTTATCCCGGCTTCCCATAGCCCCCCAAAGTTCGGGGCACGAGGCGGTATAAATCTCCACTGAATACCTAATGTGGATAAATATTTATCAATTTTATCATTGGACATATTTAAAAAATTATAAATTTCCTTTAATTCATTATTAGCCGCTTTAAAATTGGTTGCATTGTCTGAGAACATTTTACTTGGTCTACCACGACGCGAGATAAATCGTTTCAAAGCGTTTAAAAAACTTTCTGCGCTCAAAGACAGCACAACTTCTAAGTGCACTGCCTTAGATGCCATGCATACAAATAAGCAAATATATGATTTAACGCTATGGGTTTTTCTGTGAATACCCGATTTTATCAGTATTGGACCGGAATAATCGACTGCCGTATTTTGAAATGCCCGGCATTCAGTTATTCTTTCAGCTGGTAGGTCGGCCATCAACTGCTGTTCTGGTTTGGGATTGCATCTATAACAAATTATACATTTTTTAATTATCCTTTTTACTACATTCTTTCCCTTAATCGGCCAAAATTTCATTCTAATCAACGCCAATAATGACTGCGTTCCCGAGTGTAAGTTCAAGTAATGATAGTGTCTTACAATTAGCTCTGTTATTTTATGATGTGAAGGTAATATAATTGGGTGCTGCTGGTTTTCATCTACCATTTTACCTTTGGAGAGTCTTCCCCCCACTCGAATTAGATCCCTTTCAATAAAAGGATCTAATGATTTTAAAAAACTATTTCTAGGTATATTACTGCCATTATTTAAAGCTCGAATTTCGACGCTGAAACAGTATGATTGCGCCCGAGATATTAATTTATTTACTGAATTTTCCAACTCACTAACTGTTAATTTACCATAGCGGCGCTGCAAAGGGTTTTTACAATTAAACTGAAATCTAATAATGTATGCCGTTACTCTTTGTAATTTGGAAAAACTAGAATATCTATTAAAAATGTCCCAGTCCTGTTTCACTGCAGACAACAGTGCCGAGCTTGTCTTGATCTCTGGCGGATCAATACAAAATGTGTCAGCATTCGGCCAGCACGCTGAATCCAGTATCAGCCAAGCTGGACCATGCCACCAAATGCTGGAAATTAACAATTGTGAAACACCGGTTCCTCTGGAGAGCACATCTGCTGCATTGTCTTCCGACCTTACATGTTTCCATTGCTCCGGCTGACTGGTTTCCTGGATTTCCGCCACCCGATTCGCAACGAAAGTGTTCCATCTTGCAGGCTGCTCCCTGACCCAGCACAGTACTATTTGAGAATCGCACCAGTATGTTGTATGTATATCCGGTGTATATATGGCTTCTTTAATATAATTCACTAACTTTGTCAATAATACAGCTCCACATAATTCTAATTTGGGTAGAGACACGCTTTTCAAAGGTGCTACCCGTGACTTGGACATTATCAAATTGGAGTATCTCTTACCCAATTTATCAGTAGATATCAGGTAGACACAGGCCGAATATGCCTTCTCTGAGGCATCACAAAATCCATGTAGCTGTAAATTTACATGATCTTGACATTGAATCTTTCTACCTATTCTTAAATTATTTAATTGAGGCAGTTCACTCATAAAAGCTTCCCATGTCTTCAACATGTCATGTGGAATAGGCTCATCCCACTGAACCTTCGTCTGCCACAATTTTTGCATCAACAATTTAGCAACAACAGTGACAGGACCTATTAATCCTAAAGGGTCAAATATGGACGCAATGCTTGATAGCATTTGTCGTTTGCTAACAATTGGATTTTTTATTAACTTCACCGTGTATAAGAAATTATCCTGTTGGTTATTCCATGACAAGCCTAATATTTTGCTGTCATTTGAATCTGTACTAATAATCATATCCGACATGCTTTCTTGCTTTGAACATAATGAGGGCAAATTTGATCGCCATTTTCTCAAGTTCATTCCAGCGGATGCCATGATAGATATTAATTGCTCTTTAATTAATAAACAGCTTTCTTCTGTTTCATCACCAGTAAGCAAATCATCCATGTAAAAATTATTCTTTATAATCTGACTGACCTTGTGATTTGATGACATATTTTCATTTCCCAACTGCTCAAGGCATCTAGTTGCCAAAAATGAAGACGGCCCCAGACCGTAGGTAACGGTGTTAAGTTGATAATGCTGAATTTCCTCCTCCGGGAAATTTTTCCATATTATACGCTGTAGATCCCTGTCTTCGGGTCGCACCAATATCTGTCTGTACATTTTCTCTATGTCTGCTGTTATCACGTACTGGTGCTTTCTGAAACATATCAATTGTGCAGCTAAATCTTTCTGTAAAACAGGTCCTATCATGAGCGCATCGTTTAAGGATATACCAGTGGATGATTTTGCAGAACCGTCAAATACTACTCGAGTCTTCGTGGTAGTGCTTGATTCTTTTATTACTGCATGATGTGGTAAATAATAATAATTTTTTTCATTAGAAGGTGCCTCGCACCGGGTCATATGACCCAAGTCTATGTATTCCTGCATAAATTCTTTATATTTTTTCATCAGGTCAGGATTTGAAGAAAATTTTCTTTGCAAATTGCAAAGTCTCCTTTCTGCCATAGGCAGTGTTTCGCCTAACTGTTTAACACAGGGGCGCTGCGGTAAGCTTACCATAAAACGACCTTCGTCATTTCTTTTATGCGTGTCCTTGAACATTTCCTCGCACGCTCGCTCCTCATGGCTCCGGTGCTTCACCGGCGGGAATTCTTCTAATTTCCAGAAGTTTTCCATTTGTTTATGTAATATATTTAATGATAGGTGACAAGATTTTACTGGCCTTTTTGTTTTTGTTGTGACGATAGGTCCTGACACCAGCCACCCGAATTCCGTTCTCTGCAGTACAGGTCCTGAGTCTCCATTTCGTAGTTGATCTTGTTTCAAAATTTCCCAAAAGATTTCCGCTCCGAGTAGCATATCTATGGAGCCTGTTTCGTAGAAGGTAGGATCCGCTAACTGTAGACCATCAGGTACGCTAGCATCCTTTTTCTGAAAAGAAATTTGCGGCAGATTACTCGTTATTTCCTTCAAAACGAGACATTCTATGTCTCTTTCATAAGGTGAATAGCTTGAAAAAATCCTTAAATTTACACTTTTCTTAATATTCAATATTCTGTTTTGTATTCCGGTAATCGGTATGTTTGCACCTTTGGGTTTTAATTGCAACCTAGCTTCGAATTTCTCTGAGATAAAATTAGACTGCGCTCCGCTATCCAATAATACTCTTGCCTTAATTAAGTTTCCATTATTATTCAACACTTTAATAACGGCCGTAGATAACAAAATAAAATTATTAGATACCTTCGCTGAATGATTGGTAACTAAAACTTCATTATTTGATGTTGATTGTGTATCATTATTCTGAGGAGACTTATTATGAGATGAATTATCTATTTCCTTTTTTAAATGTAACAATGTATTGTGCGAATTATTTTCGCATATTCGACAGTTGTATTTACTTTTACATTCCTTTAGTTTATGACCTAGGCACAAACATTTCAAGCAAGCACCTAAATGACGTATCTTTATAATTCGATCCTTAGCATTTAATATTAAGAATTTTTTACAATTATAAATCCTATGATCGCCTTTGCAAATAATACATTTTATCATTTGCGGCGTTAATGAAATCATAGCTTCCTTTCTGTACTTGACAGGGAATGTTTTATTTTGATTAACCTTTGCTTCAGTAATCCCGGCAAATTCTAAAATCTGGACGCGATCTGATAAATATTTTATAAACTCCTTATATGTAGGTAGGTTATCTTTGGTTGCAAATGTTTCCCAATGATTTCGAGTTTCGCTATCTAGTTTATGTGACAATAAATATATTAAAATAATATCCCAATTTTCGGTGGGTATATTTAAATTATTCAACGATTTTAAATGTAATTCGGATTCATCAATAAGATTCCTTAATGCTGTGGAATTTTCAAATTTTATTTCAGGCAATTTGAATAATGCTTCCACGTGCTTATGTATAATAAATTTTGTATTTTGGTATCGGCTGGTCAACATTTCCCAGGCCGTGTAATAATTGTCTTGGTGATTTGGCAATGATATCAATAATTTAGCCGCGTCACCTTCCAGGCATGATCGCAGATAATACAACTTTTGAATAATTTCTAAGGATGGGTTATTTTCAACCAGAGCTACAAAAGTATCTCTAAAATTTAACCACTTTTCATAGGAGCCGTCGAATTTAGGCAACTCTAAAATAGGCAATCTAATATTGTGTGAAATTGCATTCGGAACCTTAATTAACAATTTATCTTTAGCCTTGGCAACAAGACTATAGTAGGAATTTTCAAATGCTTGCCTTTCCAATGGTTTAGCCAATTCGTCCGCTGAAAGCGCTTCAATTTGATCTTGGATTATATCGAAAGAATCTAAAATTGGTTCGAGTTTCTTTAACCTGACTTCAATTTCAGATTGCGACAAATTATTTCCTTGGATGTATTCGTTGAATCGAGTTAATTTAGCTTTACAGATTCCCCTCTGGGCCACTAATGTTTTGAGATCCATTTTTTAAATATCAAAAATAAGGTACTCACAGAACACAAACGCTAAATTATAATCACTTGTAATTAATCACTACACGTGCACTGCCCTTGATCACAGAATTTTACTCATTAACCGATAAAACAATGAATTTTAACCATGAAATGAATCTTATCTCGCAAAATGCCACAGCCCGTTAGCTGTCAAAATAAACAATAATATTATTTGTTATTTGTTCCTACCGCGCATGCGTTAGGCCTACGGCTGCGTTTAAACAACCGCCTCGCGGTAAAATTCGAATTTTAACTTACGGATTTTCAAATAATCATTCGTAATTAATCATTTATGAAATTTAAAATGCTTTCTCAGTATTCTAAAACTTCTTTTTACATTGATGTAACAATTTTTATCGACAATGTTGCTGTTGGGTATGAAATCAATTTAACACCACAGCAATAATCAGCCCGTTTTTTTTAAATAAATTTAAAACAAACAAAGAAATACGGTTATGTACTCCATCAATCATGCTCTCCTGCCTGGGAAAATAAGGTATATAGGAATGGGAATTGGTCACTTGCCCTTTTCTCTGAAGATCTCTCTTGATGAATGTTGAAGATGCTGGTTCTTTTATCACTCGCGATTCAATCGTTAATCCGGCTCGAAGGACCAAATGTTAGGGTTTTGATTCGATTAATCAAATAATGTAAGTTTTTAGGTCTTCAAAAACTTCAACAAGAAATTCAAGGTAGATACAAAATTAATTTATTGGCAATAATGTACAACAATTCCAATTCCAATCCAAATAAATTATTAAATCCCCCCAACGGACTGATAATCTAACGTTTCCTTTTAAAGGCAAACTAATGCAGAAAGAGGTAGAAAATAATGAATTCATCCTATTTATAAATTTACAACAGGGTCCATTTGGGAGGGAAGACTATAGCCAACCCTGACATCTATGTGTAAATCCTCGAACCACAACTATGCCTGACCTCTTTGTTAAAAGCGGAGAAACATTTCAACCCTTGCTCAACTAAATATCAACTTTAATTTCTTAACATGATTCTAATTAGCTAAATTATTAATGATAGAATAGTTTATTTTATTTATAAATTTATTATGATTAAGATGGAAGGAGGTAGCAACCCGGTACTTAAAATACAAAAGAATTGCCTTTTTAACTTGCTAAACAAGAAGGTATGTATAACAAATAACATAGGTATAATATATATAATTATACCCGGTACTTAAAATACAAAAGAGTTGCCTTTTTAACTTGCTAAACAAGAAGGTATTTTTATTTTATTTTACTTTATTTGGGAAACAAACAGTTGTACATATTTTATTAAATAATTACATTTGACAAATTTGCATGAACCAGTGAAGTTTCCACATTTGACAATATAGAATTTAAAGAAAAAACAAAAAACTCATTAATATAAGAAGTTATACATACATAATACCTAACTAGATTACAGAAAATCAGATGAAACCAACATAATAAAATCAGATGAAACCAACATAATAATTCATACGAAAATCAGATGAAACCAACATAATAAGAGAAAAACAATAAAATAAGGCACACAGCAGGATTCACGATCAACAATCTGTTTTGATCTTATCCGTTACATATTTTGTGAATTGAACTGAGGACAAATGGAAAATATCAGCGTCTGAAAGGATATTGTTATATTTTGTGCACGTCCTTTTCAGAAATGTATGTTGTGAGTAGTTAGTTTTTGATTGTGGAATGTGGAATAGTTTGTTTGTTCTTGTATTACGTACTGGACAGTGGAAGTGGATGTTTTCCAGAAGATAGTTGCTGTCAACAGCGTTGTTGATGATTTTGTATAAAAATTTCTGGTCGGATATATTTCTTCTCTCTTCTAGTGATGTAATTTTATGGAATGCTAAGGAATCTTTTACATGTTCTGATATTCGGAACGATTTAAAGTCTAAGTATTTCAAAAATTTTTTTTGGATTCTTTCTAACCTTTCAATATTGACTTTGTATTGGGGATTCCAAATCACTGATCCAAATTCTAGTATGGAGCGAACAAAAGAAAAATATAATATCTTGATTACATTTGGTGATCTGAATGGTTTAGTCACTCTTACAATGAATCCTAGGAGTTTGTAGGCCCTGTCACAAATGGAATTTATGTGTGATCGGAAAGACATTCCGGAGTCCATTATTATTCCTAAGTCCCTTACTTCACTACACCTTTTTAATTCAACTCCGTTTATTTTATATGGGAATGTTAGGGGGTTAGTGCTTTTGGTGAAAGATATTGTATTACATTTTTCTAGATTAAGGTACAGTTGGTTGTTTGCGCAATATAGTACAAGCCTATTGATATCCTCTTGCAATTCTAGGCTGTCATTAATATTAATTACTTTTTTGTAAATTTTAATGTCATCAGCAAAAATTTGGATTTTAGAGTTTTTGAAGCAAGAGTCTATATCATTTATATACAAAATAAAAAGGAGAGGTCCGAGGTGTGATCCTTGTGGAATTCCTGAGGGTATATTATAGAAACGTGAAGAGAAACCCTTAGCTCTAACTGCTTGACTCCTGTTAGTGACGTACGATTTGATCCATCTTAGAAGGTTCCCACTGATCCCGATTTTTAATAGCTTCTTCAGAAGCAGTTTGATGTTAATTTTATCAAAGGCTTTTGAAAAATCCGTGTATATAGAATCAATCTGAGTTTTACTACCCATAGAATTAAATATGAAATCTGTGTATTCCAGCAGGTTTGTCTCGACTGACCGTTTTCTAAAAAAGCCGTGCTGATTTTTTGATATGGTAGTTTGTACTGCTGGAAAAAGTTGGTCAAGAACCATGTTTTCCATAATCTTGCTGATAATTGGGAGTTTGGAGATGGGCCTGTAGTTAGTGATGTTATTTTTGTCCCCGCTTTTATGGATTGGTGTAATGAGTGCTTGCTTCCAGACGTTGGGGAAGTTGCCTTCCTCAAATGACATTTTGAACAGCATGGAGATAGGATAAGCCAATTGGTCCCGGCATTTTACATAAAAAATGGATGGAATTAAATCAGATCCCGCGCTTTTGTTCGGATCGAGTTTTTTTAGATAATTAAGTACATGCGATTGATTAAAGTTAATTGTGTGAATATGAAGATAAGAGTTGTCGACATTGTTATCAGAGTTTATAGGATCGAGGCTGGGGTTGGGATTCTCTACAAAAACCGATCTAAAATAATCACTAAAATTGTCACAAATGGATTGTCCATCAGTGCAGGAGATATCGCCAAGATACATTTGATTTGGTAGATCAGAAGACAATTGCTTTGATTTTACGAACGACCAGAAGCGTTTACTACACTTTTTTATTGATTCTTCTGCCGTCCTAATGTAGTTATCATAACATTCAAGTGAGATCTTCTTTTGACGATTTCTCAGCACTGAAAAGGATTGATAGTCAGCTAGATTTTTGTATTTTTTCCATTTTTTGTGATATTTTAGTTTCTCTTTTACAATTTTAATAAGTGGGGAAGTATACCAGGGGGGAAACCTTTCCAAGTTAACATAAATTTTTTTTTCGGGAATATGTTTACGTATGAGGTCATTTATGATATGATAAAAGTTTAATACGGCCCCTTCAGTATCCTTATTTTGAAATTCGTGTTCCCAATTTATTATGGATAATTCGTTTATGATTTGTTCGTAATCACCTCGGTGAAACATTTTGACTGTCCTTGACGAAACGAGGGGAGACGGTTTAATAACTGGGGATAACTCTATGTCTAATGCTCTGTGGTGTGTATCTTCAGGCGTCAGAGGCTGGGTACTGTGAGTTATGCTACATTCTGAAATATTTGTCATGATTAAGTCAAGAGTTCGTTTATTTGTATTGATCACAGAATTAAATTGCTGTAATTGCGTGAATGAAAGGAAGTCAACCAACGCACAACTAGCAGTATCTTCTGGAAAATTTGATTCTAAATAGTTTTGCCCTTCTGTTACCTTCCAATTTAGTTTGGGTATGTTATAGTCTCCAGCTAATAAAAACAATCCTTCCGGGTGATTTGTGTGCAGGTCCGATGTATTGTTTAAGTGATGAATTAGATTATGAATGTAGTTGGTGTTTTGTGGATGGTACGAGCAGCATATATATAATTTTTGGAGTTTATTATTGTTACCTAGTATTGGCACCGATATCCAAATGTCCTCAGTACACGTAGACCACGGTAGTTTCTGAGCATTAAGAGATTTAGAGGTTGCGATTAATACCCCCCCTCCCTGCTGCTGTCCAGATACTAAGTAGTCACGATCCTTTCTAAACACATCGTACCTGCTGTCAAACAATTCGCTATCATGGATTGAATCATTTAGCCAAGTTTCGCATAAAAGGTAAATGTCAAAATTGTTTAAAAGAACCTGATTTAAGAAATTATGTGTTTTTGTGCGAAGACCTCGCACATTTTGGAAATATATGTTAAGCATTTTTTAATATTTTGTGAATAAAATTTGTTGAAAAATATTTTAGAAATATAATATAATTATGCTGTGATTGGGGACATTTTTGAACGTCAGGTTCTGTTTGTTTATGGTAAGTTGCATTGTTTATGGTTTCGATAGGCATTAGTTTTGACAGATTAAGAGGTACATCTATGGTCGAAATACAAATTGATTGTAAACATGCGAGTGTGAGAAAAATAATATTACGATGATACATTTCATAAGTTTTTGATACTATTTTGTAGTTAACAAGTGATGGTAATTCGTGTGTTACAATTAAGGAGATAATGTGTGTGATATTAAGGTATTTACATACTTGAGAGAGATTTATAATGTTAGGTTTATGTTTGACAGTATTATATAATTTTAATTTCCTAAAGGGACAGTCGGCGAAACATCATGTGTTGTTTTTAATTTTGATAGTCTATCGACGTCATCTTGATCAGCGATTAGTATCATTGGGGTGGTGTCACTTACACGAATGAATATTTTTCCGTTTCGTACCCAGCAGTAGAGTATTTTTTTTTCCATTTTTATCTCTCGGCATTGTTTCAAAAGATATTGATTTTTAGGGGTTAAATGGTCATTAATGTAGATTCTAGTGGATCCTGGAAGCTGTAATTCTGAGACGAACATACCCTTTCTCTTTCTTATTGCTGCTAACAAATCATCTTTAATGTACCTGCGGGTGAATTTGACCACAATGTTCCTCGTTTTTTCCTTTATTACATTGCGATTTATTCTTGGGGAGATTCTGCTAGCGAAATCCACATCTTCACGGGTGATTTTGCATCCAGCCACAGTACCGATTTTGGATAGTATGTCATATACATTTTCGTTTTTATTTTCAGGAATTCCGCTTATAATAACATTATTGCAGCGGTTGTATTGATCGTTGTTATCAATTTGCCTCTCCAAAAGCATTACCTTGTTCTTGAGCTGTTCTATTTCGTCTTTAAACTCCTTTTTTATAACTTCAACAATTGTTTTTTTGAACTCCGCAAATGTTTTTTCAAGGAATTGAGTTTTGAAGTCATCGAACTTATTATCGAGAATTTGCATCAATTCCGGATTAAGCACACAGTTACTGGCAGACTTCGCGTTTGACCGTGTAGTCATTTTAATGTAATAAATATTGTATTTTTATTATTAATTTATAAAACAGAGGAAGAGCAAAATTTGACAGTATTTACGAACAGTGTTATTGTTGTATGTATAACAAATAACATAGGTATAATATATATAATTATAACCTGTACTTAAAATACAAAAGAGTTGCCTTTTTAACTTGCTAAACAAGAAGGTATGTATAACAAATAACATAGGTATAATATATATAATTATAACGAAGGTATAATCCGTGACCGCCCAACCTTCCAAGTAAAAAAAATTGGGGGGCGCTGGAAAAAACGTATTCTAAAAGTGGGCGGTGGGCAAAATAAGGTTGAGAATCTATGGTTCAATACGTTCCGAAATTTTTATGCCGTTTCCTTCAGATAATCTCGTAATCGCAGTGTTGACGATATCAAAATTATTCATTTGAGTAATTTTTACAAGTTTAGCGGTCGTTCAGTTAGATAGGGCGACACGGAATTTCCCAGTTGTCGTCATTTTTCCCACGAATTAGTAATAAAGTCAAGTGCGATGCATCGTGGTTGGATTATCACCACATTGACGGAAACGAATGATGCATTTTCCCCAATTAAACATTACTTACTTTAATAAAGTCATCATTTATTTGTCCAAAATAAAGGGAAATGCATCAGTCTTTGTTGCCTACGCAGTTCAAGTAATATTATATATTTTTTATTATCGTATTGTGGTGAAAGTAGAGACACGAAAAACCACAATTTTTATAAGATGTGAAATTTCTCCTTTAATTTTGTGACTAATTACATTTCCTATTGACATTTGTAATTTTGTGGTGTGGTTTTTCCAAAATAATTATTCATCGTTGTACATAGTTTTTAAAATGTTAAAATTAAGTGGTGGTACAATCCATTACAGGACGACTTTTTAAAAGTTACATCTTTTGGTTTTATTGTGTAATTTTGTTGTTTTTTAATGATTCGCTACGTTTGGTGACTTAGCAACTTAATCTCACCCCCATGAACCGT
Organism: Limnephilus marmoratus; assembly: GCA_917880885.1. Taxonomy (NCBI): domain Eukaryota; kingdom Metazoa; phylum Arthropoda; class Insecta; order Trichoptera; family Limnephilidae; genus Limnephilus; species Limnephilus marmoratus. The sequence continues at coordinate 35,614,122 of OU862926.1, forward strand.
GCCCGGGTTCATGGGGGTGAGATTTATCAAGATCTTGGCGGCCGATGTGTCTGGCCCATCAGCTGCGTGGCGGGCCAGATCAAAAAATACTGATTGAGAAGGTTTTTTGATCTCTCCAGTCAGAATCCCTCGACCTATCGCGTTGCACCGCAGTTGAAGGGATGAATCTATTCGTCTGTCACTCCTGGACACACTGACCCCCAGATACCCACCTTTATACCTATTTCCTTCTCACAACACATAATGTACACGGCATCCGGAAACTCATCGTACAAGCTGGAAACTTGTGAATCACCATCACAACTTTTTTTTTCGATTTACTTTTTTTTCGGTAACCAAAGGATTAAACTAATTTGGAGCCGGATCCACGCTTCGGCGATTAAAATTCATTTAACAGCTGATATTTACCCTTTGCGACCGATTTATTTCAACATTGACCTAAATATATTCCAACTTCCGACTCGTTTACTCAAAAATGAAAGCTCAAATCAAACACAAAATCAATTCCAATTTTGATGTACATTCACCTATATCCCGCTTGCACTATGAGTTTCCGGTTACCGTGTATATCGATCGTCCAGTTGATTAGGCAGATATCTCCGAAAATTATAAATTAGAGTTGAGTATACAGTATGTAAAAGTGTACCCACTATCTGGTACAATACTCAGATTAGTAATAAACACCTTCAAATCAATTATAATTATAATGCCGAATAACTTGTATTGAATTAAAGAAAATGTTTTTGTTTTCTGGGCCACTAAAGGATATTTCAAAATGTCATATTAATGTACCCCGGACCGTTATGCCTCCCGGTTTTATTTTATAGCATATTTTATTTTATATTTTATAGCACAGACGGCCTCCGTGGTCGAGGAGTAAGGCTCTGAATCGCAATCGGAAGGTCGGGGGATCGAATCCCGGCGTGGGCAAATAAATTTATTTCACAAATATAGGTATATATATATTTTTTTTACATGAATACCGCACAAGAGTCCCAACTGCTCCCGTCTGGAGCCAGTGGGACTATGGCATCCCCAATTGGGGTATGTTGTGAGGCTGAAGGGGAGGGGAAGGAGATAGAGAAGAGGAAGGTGGGGAAGTACCTGGCTATTCAGATCTGGTCACCAAACACAGCTGAAGCCATTTCAAGCAACGTTTCAATTCTGAATGGTTGTCTTACACCAGGGCGATACTGAGAGTATCTTCCACTCTGGAACGTGCCGCAATTATACTATATATAAATTTATTTGCCACGCCGGGATTCGATCCCGCGACCTTCGGAATGCGAGTCAAGCGCATTACCGCTGCACTACGCCGGCCGTCAATTAATTAAAAATAATATATAGTATATTTGCGGAACGTTCCAGTGTGGAAGATACTCCCAGTATCGCCCTGGTGTTAGACCAGCATTCAGAATTGAAACATTGTTTGAAATGGCTTTAGCCATGTTTGGTGACCAGATCTGAATAGCCAGGTACTTCCTCGCTTTCCTTTACCCCAACTCTTCCCCTCCTCACTACCTTCAGCCTCACAACGTACCCCAATTTGTGGATGCCATAGTCTCACTGGCTCCAGACGGGATCATTTTGGACTCTTGTGTTGTATTCGCATAAAAAAACAGGTGCCTGTAAATAATATATGATTTATGATAAGTATACGAATATTGCTTTCCTCGTTGTCTCAAAACGTTGGAGATGTCTGACTAATCAACTGGACGATCAATATGTATCTGCTTTACTCGAACAATCGAAAGATATGAGATCAGTGTTGCCCGGTTAATCCATTATAGAAAAAACTTGAATCGTTCTATATTATTTTTCGGTAAGTCAATCGGTCAATATTATTATTTTCCTTGGATATTCGGTGTACCGAAATACCGAATGATTGATTGATCTATAAAACCGTCTTCCGCTCATGTCAGACTATCCGAGTGGCTGGGATGTTAGATATTAGATAATATAATAGTGCGCCATGAGTAATTGATTCGTTATATCGAGGAATTATGATATTTTATGTCTGAGAACCGGATAGAATGACAGTGAAAAGTCAATCACTCTTAGATCTACCCCTTTACAACGGAATTCGCTCATATACTCACTCAGAAATGTGTAATAGAGCATTTCTGTATCTTGGTTAGGACATTGACATTGTAATTTGGGCAAAATCCTTGCTAATTAATGATTATTTTTGCAGATATTTAAATTGCGTTTGTTTCAGACATATTTAAAGTAATATGTATATGTATAAAAATGAATGTTTATTTGTTGGTTCCTTATGACCAATAACCATAGAAATAAATACATAGTATACATAAATTAGGGATTTAAAAAAGTTACTGAATAAATTCAATTAAATTTATGTGGCATTGCAACGCAAATCGAATAAACAATTATTATGAACTCTAACTTTGTGGGATTTGTCACCACACACACCAACCGGTTTCTACAAAACTATTCGCTTCATTATTGAAAATAATTTCCCTCAGGGCCTATGTCATCTTTGGGGATGCTGTGTGGAGGGTTTTTTTTAGGAAAGGAAGGAGAGGAGAGTTCTGGGAAGGAAAAGGGTTTAAGGGGTGGGTAGGAATCTGGGGTTCAGTATGTCCTGGTCATCCGCCTCCAAGACCTAGACAAACCTCACCCCGTGAACCCGGGCACCCCTGCTAAATTACCAAACGTAGCGAACCACTTGGGGTGACCTATGGCAGAGGTGTTGGTTATACAATAAAGGTTCCTGGGGCGGCGGTACCCATTCCACCCTCCCAAATTGACAGAATTTGATATAAACGTTTTATTCATTGTGAGCTGAAATAACCTCTTTAAAACTGCTCTGATGAAGATGCAATCACCCTGAAACCGGTTGGCGTGGTTTTATAAATAAAGAGGGTGTTTCACTAACATCAAGTCGACAACGGATCAGACTCCCCCAACATAATCACATCGATAAATGGTTTATCGATAAAATCAATAACTTATATGTATATAGCAAATTTAAACTTCGTAAATTGTCGATTTTTTTTTTTGTAATATTTTACCTAAGTAGAAAAGAATGTGACCTTACTGTGGTACCCTGTTCTAAGGTCACGTTGTACGTGGTTTTATGTATGAATTATAAATTATGCCTAGTTTTATGTAAGTATGTTCATTTTTTGAAGTGAACACTTCCTTGGCACCGTTGTAATTTGAAACTCGATGAAACGAAAGAACGACACTAAAAAAAGACAAACGCATACATGTCATTCATGTATAGGATTTATTAGCCTGCGAGAGAATGAGAGGGGGGGGCGTTTTATTATATAATAATCCATGTGTTTTTGCCAACGAGCCTGATGAAGGTGTGGTTTTACCTAAACCTGTTAGTGTTTTTCTATGGAATAAACTGCCGCTTACGTCAAATCGATGCCTGAACAATCAATAATTACGACAATATTAGCGAAACTCAATCGAAAATCTAGAAACAGAAAAATCAGAAAAAGATACGGACCTTCGGCTTTCCGGACCGCAACTCTACCAACCTAGACAGGGCGTGTAGGTCTTAAAAATGATACCGGAACCAAAAATATTGGTTTACGAAAACATTTATCAAAAAGAAAGACTATTATCTCATAGTCAAAAGCTCGCAAGAAGCATTGGTTTGTACCTTTAGTTGGTCTGCATGGAGGTAATTTATTTTCCAGCAAGTTTGCGGTAACGGAATTACTAGCTTTGTGAAGATCATTTTTAAAACACAAATTTCAGGCAGTTAGAAATATTTTAGGTATGGACTTTCACGGACTTTATTATTAACAATTTAATCAGTTATATGAATATCTAAAAAAATATGTACATAACACATGAATTCGAGGCAGCGTATCGAGCGAAGTATTTGATAAAAAATGTTTAATTTCTTCCTAGTAAAACAGCTACGTTACGCAAGAGATGCAACGGAATTCTATGGGTAGTTAGTTGTATTATATTTCTCGTAGGTGGTGTCACTTTGGGATTGGAATTGGGTATGGGAGGAAGGTAAGAATTGTAATCTATAATAGTTGTTAATATATCGATGCTACCAACTGAGGTAATGTGTCCCTATTCGATTCGGTCATTTTAAACTGTATCATACTTAAACTAAGAACTACCAACATGTCTTTATTTTCTTAACACATTTTTTATTGGCAATTCATTTTTCCCTCCTTATTCATAGCTCTAAAATTTAGATTCGCGTTATTCACGTAATATTTGGCAATCACATTTCGTGACTGACAATTGCATCGATAAGACCACCCAATTTAGATGCTGTAATTTGTTTGCCGTGAAGTTGGAACTTTAATTTCAGTAAATTGGTATTTCTCTCGTGGACAGAACTTCGTAATAACGCTCTAGCCATTAACTCCTCTCGTCTGAACGAGGAAATTGCAATTTACATCTCAGGACTTTCAAAACGCGACTTTTTTGCGTGTTTTATTTTTTACTGACGCCGACTCGTGAAAAATCACGGGATAATATAATTTAGATTTTGAAAAAGACGAGCTTCCGAAAGCATTGTGAGCGAGTGTTGGTCCCGAGCTCACTCAAAGGCCACGCCCCAACATAATTGATTTATTTCTTTTTATATACTTGTTTCTTTACTCAAAATGTATTATATCAATATATATAACTCTATCGGTCTATAGGACATGTGGGATTACACTATCCTTCCCACATCCTGGAATAAAACATTGTTTTTTTATTATAATTTTTTATATGAACACCGCACAAGAGTCGCAACTGCTCCTGCCTGGAGCCAGTGAGACTATGGCATCCCCAAATGGGGTATGTTGTGAGGCTAAAGGTTGTGGGAGGGGAAGGAGATGGGGAAGAGGATGGTGGGGAAGTACCTGGCTATTCAGATCTGGTCACCAAACACGGCTAAAGCCATTTCAAACAACGTTTCAATTCTGAATGATGGTCTTACACCAGGGCGATACTAAGAGTATCTTCCACTCTGGAACGTGCCGAAAATACACTTTATTTTATTTTTAAAGGAATTAATTGTGAAATAACACAAATTAATGAATTAAAATTTATTTGCCACGCCGGGATTCGATCCCGCGACCTTCGGATTGCGAGTCAAGAGCCTTACAACTGGACCACGCCGGCCGTCATATTATTATCTACGATCAGACGATCTATTTACAAATAAAAATATACATCGATCGGTGTTCATAATAAAAATATTTTAAAAAATAATTGTCTTTTACCAATGCCGTTATTTATTTCCTAATGAATTGTCAAAAATCATGGATAGTCTGAATTCTCGACAAATCAGGTCTAATTTTGAAATATGCAATAAAAATAATTTTCGGTTTAACTACTTCACTCCTTCCCCTTCCCGCTACCTTTAGCTTCACAGCGTACTCCAATTGGGGTTGCCATTTTTTCTCTCACTACCTTTAGCTTCACAGCATACTCCAATTGGGGTTGCCATTTTTTCTCTCACTACCTTTAGCTTCACAGCATACTCCAATTGGGGTTGCCATTTTTTCTCTCACTACCTTTAGCTTCACAGCATACTCCAATTAGGGTTGCTATTTTTTCACTCACTACCTTTAGCTTCACAGCATACTCCAATTGGGGTTGCCATTTTTTCTCTCACTACCTTTAGCTTCACAGCATACTCCAATTGGGGTTGCCATTTTTTCTCTCACTACCTTTAGCTTCACAGCATACTCCAATTAGGGTTGCTATTTTTTCTCTCACTACCTTTAGCTTCACAGCATACTCCAATTGGGGTTGCCATTTTTTCTCTCACTACCTTTAGCTTCACAGCATACTCCAATTGGGGTTGCCATTTTTTCTCTCACTACCTTTAGCTTCACAGCATACTCCAATTGGTTTGCCATTTTTTCTCTCACTACCTTTAGCTTCACAGCATACTCCAATTGGGGTTGCCATTTTTTCTCTCACTACCTTTAGCTTCACAGCATACTCCAATTGGGGTTGCCATTTTTTCACTCACTACCTTTAGCTTCACAGCATACTCCAATTGGGGTTGCCATTTTTTCTCTCACTACCTTTAGCTTCACAGCATACTCCAATTGGGGTTGCCATTTTTTCTCTAGCTCCAGACGGTTGTGAGAAGTTGGTATGTATTATTATATACTTGTGCGATATCACATTAAAAGTCTTTGTACAGGTAAAAGCATAAAAAATAAATTACAATATCACTGACTTAATACATAGGTACACTATCATATGAACAAATGGAACTCTACATTAAATTAAACTTAATTAAATTTAATTCAGCCGAATATAATTATTTGTTCTACAATGTCACAGTCATTCTATCTCATTTTTTTAATTTTCTCTCATTTGATCTCGCGGGACCTAATGTTGGCAGCATCCAGCTGACAGGATGTAAGACTGAAACTAATGACCCCCGCTTGTCTCTTTTTATCTCCAACAGTTCCTGTTCACACACGGATATGCAAATGAAGGATGGAGTAAACACACTAGCAATATTATTATTTATTTTAGGACTTTGATAGTTTCATCATTTGGTGCTAAAATAAAATGTTTAGATTTTGTATAGAATAATAAATATTTTGCATTACCTACGGTGTTATCGTTTTAACCCGTCTAATCACAGGAGACCCAAGTTGTCCCAAAACATCATATGCCGTTATAATAACAGGAGACCCAGATTGTCCCAGAGCAACAGTGCATTATTAAAAGTTAGATATCTCTCTTCCTGTCATGCGAATATTTGTGATTTCTTTTATGTTAGAAACGGAATGAAATAATGCTTCTCATTGTCTCAGAATTATATGAGCTAGGTTTTTCAGATATTTTACAAACCCGATCAAAAGTGACGGTTTAATTTTTCGCCAATTTGTGACGTATCACACATTTAATTTTTAAATAAAATTGTATGAAAGTGATAAAAAGTGAGTTGACAGTTTTATTACAAATTTTATTTAGAAAAGGAGTTTGTATTTTAAATTTTAAGTTTGTTCTATTTTAATTACTTTAATTCGAATATTCGCAGGTATGCACTTTTTAGCCAATTTAAATTTCCAATATTAAAATTTTAATATTTAGAAACAAAAATGTTGATTTCTAATAAACATTTCCGGAAAGATTATTTTATCTAGATTTTAGAACAATTTTTGTTTTTGCAAAAGCGTTAAAAAAACCCAATAAATAGGAACATTTAAAATGCATGGGAAGAACCAGGAATTTTGCGCGCAAACCTTGATAGGCAAAATTTGACAGAAAATTATTTTCTTATTATTCGAAGGGTTAAAAGTAATTTAAAATTATAGAATTACACATTTGTGCCCATTATGTTTTCTGTATGATTTTTTTCTTTCAGTAGATTTCAGCATAATATTGTTTTAATTAAGTACTTACTGTATTAACCCTTCAAAAATTTGACATTTTTTTCAGATGGTCAAAATATTTTCGCTTTACAATAAAATGCAAATATTTGGAATATTTCTGAGCACATTCAAAAACCGAAAACTGTTTTAGAAAGGTGATGAAATACGCTTTTAAATTATAGAATTCGAAATAAACAAAAAAAAATATTATAAAAATTTTGCATACAAACATAAAAAAGTTTTTCAAAATGACTCACCTTACCTTTTTTTCTAACTAAAGTTACTGATAATAAAAAAATAAATAAAAATACATACATATTTTATTAGACAAGTGTAGAACAAACACATATTGTAACCTCACTTTTTGTCGCTCTGTGTAAAAATAATTTATAAAAAATTCCCGAAGTTTCAAAATTTTTTTTCAATTTGCGATTTAAAACTTTGTGTACATAAAAGGGTACATTTTACTATTTTGGTGGCTATTTTTTAGATTGGAATATAAAGCGTGGTGTTTTTCCTTTCTAACACCGATTAGAACATATTTCTAACTATGATAGTAAGGGAGTTACAGCGTTTTATACGAGACCTATGTGCTTTGGGACAAATATGGTCTCCTGTGATTAAACGGGTTTTAAAAGGAACGTTTACGCGGCCCGTTTCATACAAATCTTAATTTTGGATTTGAAATCAAAATACTTAACCAACTGAAAAATTATTTTTGTTATCAAAAGGTACATCAAATATCTAGTACGGATATGTGCTACATTTTTTATTGCTTTAAATTATAAGATATAGGCCATTAAAGATTTAATGTTTCATGATTTTGGAGGCAACTTGGGCAATTATTTGTAGGTAAATGAAAACATGAAATACTCGTAATGATGAAATATAAAATAAATAAATAAACTATAAATAAGTCGCCCGATTAGGGTTGCCATCTTCTAAAATAAAAAAAGCCTGACTCTGCGCTGTATTAGGCCGGACATTTTGCCCTAAAAGCCGGACATACGTACGTAATTTTGGACATAACATTTATACATCATAAGGGGGCATACATTAATTACGTGAGCTCAAAAGGGGGAGCGGAGGGGGTCCAGCAAAATCTGACGTTACTTGAAAAAAATATACGAAGTGGCCCAAATTTATCTCACTAAGGGGGGGGAGGGGTCTAGATTGGAAAAAAACTGCTCACATTAATTCATGTATGCCCCCTAATAAAAAAATCGGTTACAAGTTACAGTTGTATATTAAACACACATCTCTCAGCTTGGTACCCCAGCTAAAGTCACACTTAAAGGCTACGAACGCACAGGCAGGCGGCTTGCTTAGCGCCTAGCGCCTAGATAGATAGTAGATAGCCGATGGATAGCCGCTTAGCGTGTATCCAGGTAAACCAACGTGTTGGTTTTTTGCCACTAGGCGCTAGGCGCTAAGCCAGCCACCTGCCTGTGCGTTCGTAGCCAAAGTGTTTCGATTCGGCACTGAATTCACTTGTCCAAGACTTTAAGTAGTCTTTGACCATTTTTTAAATATTTATTATTCATGTTTTCTTTGAATTCTACCATGCTATCTGGGTGAACCCTCGATAAATGTTGTAAAATTGAGGTTAAATTGATTGGGCAGAAATTTTGTTCCAGTATATCATTTTTTTATATTGTCCATTATTTGTGAACACTGGTCAATTACTTCGTTGACTGAAATATCTGATGTTTTCGTATATTTGATGTACGACATTTGATTCGACTTTGATATATTGACATAAAAGAGCCACTAACGAGCCGAATAAAAACAAAACCCTCTCGAACTGGGAATAGCCACTGTCGCTAACCCCCGCCTCGTCCGTAACACGTTGCGCCTTGCGTAGCTTGCGTTGCGTTCGTTCTACAGGCGCTGCGTGCATCGCGTTACACTAACAAAAAGCCTAACAAAAGCCGTACAGGCCGGACATATAAATATTTAGCCGGACACGACCTCAAAAAGCCAAACATGTCCGGCTAAAGCCGGACAGATGGCAACCCTACGCTTGATCACGCTTTTCATAACGCTCTCGTCGCGCATTCATAAGTTTACTCCCTAAGTCAAGCGTGCGTAAAGGCCCAACCGTTCGCCTCGCCCGATCACTTTTCGTAACGCTCACATTTTTCGTAACGCTCTCATTCGCCAGCTTATTCCTCAAGTCAAGCGTGCGTAAAGGCCCGTCCGTTCGCCTCGCCCGATCACACTTTTCGTAACGCTCTCTCACGCATTCACCAGATTACTCCCCAAGTCCAGCGTGCGTATAGAAGTTTTACTTCAATAAAAATCAATAAAATAAATATTTTTTATTGGTTTAAATTTAAAATAAAAATTACTCATTTACGTCGGATAAAAAGTTTGTCGTTTATAAATCAAAATTACTACCCCAAAAAACGCATTTTTAAATGATGACTTTTTCCTTTGGAGGAAACAGACCTACGTGCATTGTGTATCTCATATTTTAAAAGAGCTGCAGCATTATTATGTTAAGAAAAGTATATTTATTGCATTTTTTTGCCGTCACGGCACCGTAACCGTGAAACACCACGTTAATTATAAAACCCATTGTATAAGTTAGTAGAATACACCGGTTAGTGGCTGAGTTGGCATCACGTTTAGGTCCCACCCAGACGAAGTCCTCCATCACGACACAAGGAACATCTTCCGCTTAGTGCCTCCGTTCACGGAGATACTTACAAGCTACTCGATCCTCGTGCGCGTATCATACGCGCCGATCGTAAGTACCACCCGTACGATTTAGCTGGTGTCCGTTCACGGCGCTACACGGTGGCCGTCGGTTTCCAATCAGTATCACGATACCGACAGTACTGATCGCACGCGACGGTCGCCTCATTTTTGTCTGATACTTGTTATGAAAATAATTTAATAACGAAATTAATGTTCTAAATTACCCCAGGGTTATTATTATTTGTTTATAGTAATAACTCCAATTATTTTACTGGCCACTAATAGTTTCACTTTTTCTATGAGTAGTTGTATTTTCGAACAATAGGGGGATCATGATCGATTTCCGGCACTTCTTGGATTCGCATCTTAAGGGCAGGATGTGAATCCAAGAAGTACCGGAAATCGATCATGATCCCCCTATTGTTCGAAAATACAACTACTCGGAGAAAACGTAAATCTATTAGTGGCCAGTAAAATAATTGGAGTTATTATTATAAACAAATAATAATAACCCTGGGGTAATTTAGAACATTAATTTCGTTATTAAATTATTTTCATAACATACTTATTCGTTTGACTTTTGACAGAAATGGCGTCGGAACATGAAAGTAATGTTAGATTTGTTCTGGAAGTGGAAAAAATGCATGTTTATATAACTATACTTTACCAGAATACGTAAGAAACGATTTAGTGGAGAAGACATGGATTGATGTTGGAAAAAAGTCATATGACATCGCATGACAGCGTGTTCACTCCACGGCTGCACGTGAAAAATGATCAAGTTCAGTATATTTCGGATAGCGCCGTGTACGGAGACTAGCATTAAAAAGTGGTATATCAGCAGGGTACTTGTGGTTTCGTCACAATTACGTAGATCGTAAGTATCTCCATGAACGGAGGGCCTTACTGTGGTAGTTGTAGGAGATTTTTAAATATTGTCAGGTTATTGTACCTAACCCAGGAATGTTTTTCTTAGAAAAATATATTGAGAAATAACATTCTAGCAGACATATTATACGAGTATGTCTAGTGACAGCCAGAGGCGGCCCGTGACAAAATTTGCCGGCAGTGCATTTCACAAAAAATGGTAACATTAATACGGGAAAATATAATTAATTGATTCACAGATTCGCGAAAACCAACATCAAGTTGTAATCGTATACCTATCAACTCGACCCAACAAACTAAATTGCAATACTACATGTATATGTACTGGGAGTATGAATGTTCATTAACTTTTCGGTAAAATAAAGGCTATCGTTTACACAACTTTCACTTCACAATTTATCATCAACCACGAAAAAAAATGTGTTCCAGCGATCACATTCACAAAGCCAAGATGCTTTCGAATATTTAATACTTCGTTTTAAAAACTCTATTCATAGTTTTTTTCCCCTTAACCTTACTTGTAGGTATTATATTTAGCAAAGGTTTTGGAGAGCCATTATTTTTCAAAAACAATTTATTCTCAAATGAAATTCGGTTGCTTTTGAAAAAATCGACGTTAATCGCAATGTTTTCATTACCTACCACTCATTTTTAAATAAGTTTTTTACAGAGCAAAACTAGCGAAAACCATTAAAAATGTGTCAATAATGATCAGTGATCTGCCAAATGCTTGATTTCGCCGCCCTGGTGCGATGGTAGAGCTAATACATAACATTGTCAATTAGTTAAAAATTCGTCATTCCTAACTAACTCATTCCAAACGTTCGGTAAAATATAACGCATGTTAAAGGTTTTGTCATAAACCAGAATGCTTCTGCGCATGTGCGCCGCTAGTGCACGAGCGTCTCATATATCTTCCCTTATGTCTTGCCCATTTCACGGTTCCAGCCTCTGTAGACTGTCCCAGTAGGAATATCACTTCATGTGACGTCACGTCTCGGCACAACGGCAGATGCACGCATTGCTTTTTCGTATGTGCTGATGCGAGTTTAGTACGGAGTCTAATACGAAAGTTAATTGGTAAGGATATTATAACGAATTGGCGGGAATTCTTCGTGAATGAATGTTACAAATTTACACTTTTACACGTTTGTTGATGTTTGTATGAATTTACACTTTTGACGTTGGCAGTGCATTGCACAAATGCACCAAGGCAGGAGCCGCCACTGGTGACAGCCTCTTTAACATAAATTCCACTCAGTAATATTATTTTTCTTCCGGCATCTCTCCCAAAATACATCTCACTAAAATCTAAATCATCGCAACTTCACGAATCTAATTCTAAAGCGGTTCATATCAAACGCAGCGGCCCACTAAAGATCAGGAAGGGTCTCTCGATGGTTTATAAATGTTCTAATAGGATTTCTGATGGTGTATTATGTAACTAACTCGTCAAACGAAGCACTATTTATGGGATTTTCTAAACGGATCAACTAATGACCGAATCCAGCGCTTATTATTTGTTAAACGATGTGCAGTGTATAGGAGGTTTAAAAAGTGTCTGAACTATTCATATATTTTTTGTTATTCACTAGCGCAGATTCGTGAAAAATCACGGGATATTTGTGAGGCTGAAATTATTCAAAATTGCCTCATCATCATTGCCTTGCAAAAGAAGAAATTTTTGTTTTTTTTATTATACATACTTGAAAAATTATAGCATCTATCATGGATGACATTTAAAAAATACAAGACCAGTTATATTCATACTAAGCCATAGGTTCTCAACGTGGGCGTTTGAGACTTTCAGGGGGCCGTACAAGGCCCAGAGAACACTAGGGGGCGTTGAGATGGTGTAACGTGTATTTCTTGGTAGAGCATCAGAATCTCCCTCAAGTTTGTGGGAAGGGAAATACAGTCTTTATATTCGGGCATTTTCAGTTAAATAAAAGAAATAATTTAGCAGTACAATATCACCTATATTTTAAAGGTATGGTGTATACATGGGTGCCCTCCAAGGGGTCAAGAATTCCACATTTCCTAAAGAAATAATAAAATAACACAAAAGCAAGAGAGCATACCTGTGGACCGTAATTTATCTAAATTATCCTGACTCTAACGCTGACGCGAATCACTGTTAATAGGCGACCAGGAGCACGCGGGGTCTCCATAGACAGGAACCGAGGAAGGCTCCAGGGCCTGGGGACTCCTCACCAGGGAACAGGAACCAGGAAAGGCCCCAGAGGATGGGGACTCCTCCACAGGGAACAGGAACCAGGAAAGGCCCCAGAGGATGGGGACTCCTCCACAGGGAACAGGAACCAGGAAAGGCTCAAAGTCTCGGTTGTGCGTACCGGAGAAATCTCGGTAGACACCGTTTACCGCGCCCTTCATAGATCAGTGCCGGGCCTCCATCCGCCTCAAATATTGAGTTCCGCGAGGATAACCCCTCTCAAAGCCTTGGCCACGTTAATATCATGAACGCCAAACAAAGGATTACACCGATTATCCACACTCAAGTACGAGAGTGAAGGTGAGCACATCGACAATATGGCGACTCGCGACTTCACCATTTAAACTTTTAAAAATCCCGTTTCACTCACGGAAACAACACGGCTCGCGGTTATAAAATAATCCATGATTCTTTTTTAAAATGGGTAAAACCCGTAAAGGTGAAACTATCACATATATAACAATAAACTTAAATAATTCGGCGACTCGTCGAATCAATGTCGGCTCCCAAAATGACGAAAATTCAAGAAGTGCCTCCCGAGATAGATGGCGCTAGTCGCTAGCCGTTCAGAACTAATCTTTACGGCGATCATAATAAAATGTAAGCGGCCAGGTGAGTTTAAGATTAACTAGGTCAAGACAATATTTATTTAATCAAAATAAATATTATCGTGACAATTCCCCCCTTCCCGCGAAAATGTTTGCCCTCAAACAAGAAAACCACGCCCGCAAAACTGAACAAACTAACTAACTAAAGATAGGTCCAACAGGTATTTAAAAAAAATTAAAATAATATTTAGTTACCAAGAAACATAAACTTAAAACTAAGTCACTTAAGTTTACAGACATGAACAATACAATAACAACAAAAGATAGCACGAGAATAGGTGGTCCACAAGCACCTACAGCATTGATGACACTGGGTGCTGCTGGAATTGGCTGTCGCCCGAACCCTTCCATTCTCCTGTCATCTTTACAAGAGGAACAATATAAGAAAAGGAGAAAATTATAGGGGAAAAAATAGGTATGCTTAAGGCATCACTTTTCCTTTAGTAGGACACTTTGCCATTATTAGGCTTCACTTCAAGGGTGGTCAACCAGCCCTCACTTGCACTGATTTGGAGTCAATTATTTAATAGCGAGTAAAACTAATCTTCCTACCTAGATCCAACAGGTCGCATCGAAAAATGTATATATATAATACCTATGTATTATTGACTTAGTTAGAACGAGTTATAAAAAACTGTCTACTAAAAGTATAAGTGGTTAGAATAGGGATTACACATCAATTACCTATCTATCAAAGTTATTTTTCAGATTAGGATTTACAATTACGAAAGAAAAAACCTATCTATCAAAGTGGTTAAAGTAGGGTTTACATATCAAAAAACCTATTTTCCAAAAAAATTAGATCAGGATATTCAAAAATAGAAAAATAAACCTGTCTACAAAGGTGGTGATAAAGGTTATCGTTAGGAACACAAAGAAAAGCAAAACAGAGTCTAGAATGTTAGGCTTAAAGCTTAGGAATTACAAAATTATCAAAATACCTAGCTATAACATAGTGAACCAACAAAAGTAAACTTGAACCAATGTAAAAAGAATAATAAAAAAAAATTATTTACAATTTACACTGCTCGGGGAAATATTGTTGTAAATAAACAAGCAATACTTATCATGTTCTTTGGTGATCGATCTTATCTTAAAGATAGACGACACTATTAAGGGGGAGTACAATCAAAATCATTTGATTGACCCTAGGAATACACTTGCAAAGTAAAACACTGGTATTAGCAGTAAGTCACAATTCCAAGGAATATACTTAAAACTAAAATGTATACATATAATAAGCTCTCCCATGATGGGGAAGAGTTCAAATTTCCATTTTGAAAATTCTTAATAAGAAGTATGCCGAAGCATTACTTTCTTTTGAATTTATACATAAAATAACATTAATTAATTTTTTTTTTTAAGACTAGAACTTAAATCTAAGAAATACCAATACAAACATCAATGATAATAATAACAAACCTCGTGTATTGGAAAGTTGCTCAGATTTTCCCATACACGAAATTTAAGAATGGCCTTCCTCAAATTCTTTGGAAAAGGTAAGGGAGCTTGGGAGCTTTAAAACAAAAGAAAAAAAAAAGTGATACAATTCCAAAGTACTTGAGGAAGGACACTGGCTTAACTCTAAGGCAAATGACAATAACAATATTCATAATACTATCGAGATGTGACGAATCGTATGTTATAATATAATATAATAGTTGTAAAAAACAAAGACGAAAGTCTGCAGATAGAATACTCTCTTAATTTTAAAAGAAATGTAGCTAACTATAAAGTTTTCTAAAAGTTAAGGTCAATAGACACAATACCAAATAAACATAAAATTTTGGGCGCCACTGATCAGAGGATCAGATTCCAGCTAAACGAGGGTAAATAATGTATTTATCGTCAAAAAACTAGAACGTAGTGCTCATTCTGAGCACATGCCTCAAAGGTACCAAACTTCAAGACATGTGAGCAGAATAATCACACAAAGAAACAAATGAAATGACGTGAAGGGTTGGTAATCCTGCACATCACCACATTGGTTTCCTGTTATAAAATAAAAAAAAAATTATAATAACAATTAGTCCAAGCGAACAATATCCTTGACATGAAAATTTCCCACAACTTTCCCTTGCATATCCGCCAAGGTGTAGACTAAATCTGAGATTTTACCTTTAAATGATATTGCGAACAAATCTAGGCGCCAGTTTATGAGAAAAATAATCTGGACCACTAGATTGGACGAAATTTTTCCTCCAGACGACATCACCAACTTCATATATCACGGACTTACGGCGCAAGTTATAGTGATGAGCATTCTTTTTAAAAGCTTGCAACAGCGCATTCGAAACTTGATCGTAAATAAAAGCTATTTCTTCCAATTTCTTAGCAAATTCGCCTCTAGATTTTTCTAAGGTAGAGTCCGCGACACCAGAAGAAACATTAATGTTGTGAAATTTACCGTCAATGATTTGTTCTCTTCCATGCATAAGGAAGAAAGGCGTGAAACCTGTAGCAAAATTAACCGTATTATTTAGAGCTGATTGAATCTGAGGCAGAAATCTAGACCAATTACGTTGGTCAGATTCGGTCAGAATAGATAATGCAGTTCCAATAGTTTGGTTATAACGTTCAACAACATTATTTTGCGGGGTGTAATAAGCGTTGTAATAAGGCATAGGAACATTATAATTAACTAACAATTGTTTGAATTCTTTAGAAACAAATTGTTTACCATTGTCACACACAAAGGTTTGTGGAACGCCGTGTACAAGAAAAATAAATTGTTCAACGTTTTTAACGATGCTTTTAGTGGTTGCATTTCTAAGGGGAAAAATCCAAGTATATTTGGAAAAAACGTCAACAACCGATAGAATGTACATAAATCCAGCGTAACTGCGTGGAAGAGGTCCTACAATGTCAATGGACAACATTTGCATCGGTCTGTTGACTAATTTTGGATTGGTAGAAATTCCAGCCGGCGCCGATGTATTTACTTTATGTGCTTTGCACGTCTTACATTTACTAACAAATTTCTTTACATCGCTATACATACCAGGCCAAAAATAATGGAGTTGAATTTTTTTGTATGTTCTATAAACCCCTGGATGACAAGAAACATTCGACTCGTGTTCCTTAGACAAGATAGCGTTCCGATCCTCAAAAGGAACAACCAACTTCCAAGCTGTATCCTCCTGCAGAGCGAAACGAGACTTAGAATGACGTAATAAATAGTTATCTTTAATAAGAAAATTATTAAAACGCTGAGGATTGGTTTTACAATCTGAAAATAATTTATTGTACCACACATCAGAGCTAGGGGGAACAGTATCTAGGGCGGAAACGGCTAAATCGTTTTTACGCGATAGGGCATCAGGTACAGTATTTAACTTACCTTTTCTGTGAACTACATCAAACGAATATTGGGAGAGACGGGTGGACCAACGTGCAAGTCTACCTGAGGGATTCGATAACGATACTAGCCATTGTAGGCTGGAATGGTCTGTTATCACTGTGAAGTGAACTACTTCTATGTAGGGCCTAAAGTGATTGACCGAATCTAAAACCGCAAGGAGTTCGCGCTCCGTTACGCCATAGTTACGCTCGTGTTTATTTAGACACCTAGATGTAAAATATGAAACAGGGTGTTCCTCTCCATCGAAATTTTGTGTCAAAACTCCTCCAATCCCAACGTTACTTGCGTCACAGTGGATAGTAAATGGTAACGAAAAATCAGGACAGTTAATTACTGGAGCCGAAGTTAGGGCCTTTTTTTAATTTCTTAAAGGAGTCTTCCGCCTCCGGAGACCAGGTAAAGTTACTCACCCCATTCCGTGACCCAGTTAGTTTTGTCAGAGGTGCCGCTATAGTCGAAAATTTTTTAATGAACCGTCTATAATACCCACAAAGACCTATAAAAGCTTTCAATTGTTTAGAATTTATAGGAGTAGGATAGGTTCGAATTGATTCTAGTTTCACCGGATCCGTGCGGAGACCCTTTGCATCAACTATATAACCAAGATACTTTAGTTCATCTTTGCAAAACTTACATTTTTTAAGATTAACTGTCAGACCGGCCTCTTTTAATCGATTAAAGACCTTAGTCAATAATTCTAAGTGTGACTCAAAATCCTCCGATATTATAATCAGGTCGTCCAAGTAACAAAAAACGTTTTCGTTAAATTCGGGGCCAAAAAGAACATCTGCAAGACGCTGTAATTCACTCGGAGCGTTCTTCAATCCAAATGGCATCCTAACAAACTCATAAAGGCCACGCCCTGGTACAACGAAAGCCGTTTTAGCGCAAGAGTCTTTGTGTAAAGGAATTTGCCAAAAAGATTTCGAGAGGTCTATAGAGGATATGAATCGTGCACCCCGAAGATTATCTAATATACGTGAAATATAAGGCAATGGGTACGAATCTGTCCTGGTGACACTGTTGAGCTTCCTTGAGTCCAAGCAAAACCTGGGAGAACCGTCCTTCTTTGGTACTATCAAAACTGGGTTTGACCAAGCCGAACGAGAGCGGCGGACTACACCTAAGTCTAACATTTCTTTAAGTTGGGCTTCTAATTGATCCTGACGAGTTTTTGACAAAGGATAATAACGCTGCTTAATAGGATCCCCCGTTGTATTAATTTTGTGCTGTACTAGGTGCGTGCGACCCAGACCACATTTTTCGAACGAAATAGATTTAAATTTGTCTATAACAGTGTTTAATTTACGATTATCTTGGGGAGACAGTAAGGAAGCTGACGTGATTTTACAAATCTCACCCTCAATATTCTTAAAAACATGACTATCGTTTACTTTTGGAAACAATTGAGGAGCTACGTCGAATTGCTTCCAAAAGTCAACACCTAAAACAATGACAGAAGAAAGAGATGGAATTATGAAAAACTTAATATACTTCTTAATATTATTATATGAAACAAGTATTTGCATAGTACCTATAACATCCTGACGTTTGCCATCCGCGGTGGTAACGTAGGAGTCTAATCTTTCTAACTTAAATCCTAAACTAATAAAAAATTTGAAGAGTGAGCCCCCAAAACAACTGACAAAAGACCTGAAAAAATTAAATTTTTAATTTGAATATTAGCATGAGGTCTAACATCTTGTCCGGAACCAGTCACCGGCACGCTTGCGTCCAAGTCATGCCTAATGAAGTGGTTACCCGTGACAGAAACTGAGAGCGGTCTCCCGGCATCCTTGCATGCAGAATGCAGAGGACCACACTCTAGTTTTTTGAATTTGGACGAGTGGTGCCAGTTTGACGTTTGTCAGAATCCCGGTTAGATTCCGACTTCCACTTCCTACAATAAGGCTTAATGTGCCCCTGCATATTGCAAAATGTGCGCCGAAGTTTACTTTTATTAAAAGTAGTTGATTGTGTAGAAGAAGCAGACGGAGAAGAAGTAGAACAATGTTTTGAAGAAGACGTGGCTGGTTGAGAAGTTTTAAAGGTAGGCATTTTTTTTAAATAAACCTCCTTGGTATCCGATGAGTCCGACAAAGGTAAATTTCTCTCAAAACGTTTACAAACTTTAATTAAAGATTCTATGTTCTTGTCATCAAAATAAGCTATTACAATAGCATACTTAGGAAGTAAGCTATTACACACCAAGTCTACTATCTGCTCTTCTGGAAGAGGTACGTTGAGTTTCATGTTGGCTAATTGCACGTCCTCAACGTAATCTACAATACTCTGATTGTACCTCTGCTTCATCATGAGGAGGGCTTTGAGAGCCTCTGTTTGACTGATATTTTTGTCGAAACGCAACAAAAGTAAATTCTTTAATTCCGGCCACGTTAACGATTCTTTATAAATAGTACGGAACCACGATAGAGCCCTTCCCTCTAAAAGGTCAGGAAAAGACGTAACGACTGCAGGAAACTCCATATGACGGCTTCTCGTTAATTCTTCAACACGAAGTAAAAAATCTTTAATATCCGATGACCCATTAAATTTAACCCCCCAATTATGAATGGAAGGGCTTTGGCTAACATTTGAATAATAATTATTCACAATATTCGTCGTATTTGTAGTGGGTTTGTTTGTATCCTCAACTTCAGATTCAGCTGTCTGGTCAGAACATTCTCTAAATCTTCTATTATACTCTCGCGCTTGTTCTCTCATAGCGGCTACAGTTGACTCCGGGACGATATGTACGTTTTCCAAAAGTAATGTCAACTCATCTTTAGTTGATCCATTAATGTTAGGAATCGCCATCTTGTATTTTTTTTTAAAAAGGAAAAAAAAATCAAAAAAAAAAAAAAAATTATAAAGAAAATATATTAATTTAAAGTAAATTGATATTACTATTGCAATTACCGAACACCCTGTAGTGAAATTTTCCAAAAATAATTATTTGAAAAATAATCGAAATTATTAAAAGAAACATATATTTTATAATATGAAGTACCGGATACCCTGTAATGTATTGTAGGTACCGACCTTGATAATATGTCAGATAAGAATAATAACAACAGCTATCATGTTGAGATTGTAAACAAATACTTCGAATCTATGGAATTCTGAAACGTCAGATTGACATTTGAAAAGGTCAACAGTCACAGTTACAATCGAACGCATGTCCCTGTAATATATTGAAAACAAAATTCAATTATTTAATTTCAAACTAATTAAATTTTAAGTTGCTTGCTGAAGACAATGACAGAATTGTAATATGTAAACAAACCGTCTGTATTGTGATCTATAGTATTTAAACGTCAGTCAAAAGAACACAAAAACAATGACGGGAAGTTAAAGTGTTTTTTTTAAGTCCTTTAAATAATTTAAAAAACAAATATGAAACAGGTTTCCAATAATAATAATCGGAACCATGTCCCTGTATACTGCAGAATAGATGTATATTTTGACAATAAGTCGGAATAATAATAACTCCCAGCGCGGTTGTTTGTTGCAACAAAAGATATTATTAGAACAATAATTTAATACAGACTGCAATGGTATTCCGGTTAACTGTACGCAAGATACGAACTTACTAAAGTATTCTATTTGCTTCAATTAGGATTTACTTGATAAATATAGCCGAACGGATCATTAATTGATAGATAACCACAAAACATTTGACAGTCCGTAAGTACTACGATAGTCAAAACAAAATGCTATTTTCACGGAGTGAAAATTAGGTACACTGACGAAGTCAAAAAAATAATTAATTCGGCCGTCAATAATGGCCGCAACCGGACATTAGTCAAGTTCAGTCAATTATTAACACGATGCGTCACAACTCTATAACATTGACATTATTCAAAACAATCTGAAAATACCAGAAAAAAAACTGTATTTCATAGGAGCACCTTTAAAAGGTTGAGGCGCCAAATGTAACGTGTATTTCTTGGTAGAGCATCAGAATCTCCCTCAAGTTTGTGGGAAGGGAAATACAGTCTTTATATTCGGGCATTTTCAGTTAAATAAAAGAAATAATTTAGCAGTACAATATCACCTATATTTTAAAGGTATGGTGTATACATGGGTGCCCTCCAAGGGGTCAAGAATTCCACATTTCCTAAAGAAATAATAAAATAACACAAAAGCAAGAGAGCATACCTGTGGACCGTAATTTATCTAAATTATCCTGACTCTAACGCTGACGCGAATCACTGTTAATAGGCGACCAGGAGCACGCGGGGTCTCCATAGACAGGAACCGAGGAAGGCTCCAGGGCCTGGGGACTCCTCACCAGGGAACAGGAACCAGGAAAGGCCCCAGAGGATGGGGACTCCTCCACAGGGAACAGGAACCAGGAAAGGCCCCAGAGGATGGGGACTCCTCCACAGGGAACAGGAACCAGGAAAGGCTCAAAGTCTCGGTTGTGCGTACCGGAGAAATCTCGGTAGACACCGTTTACCGCGCCCTTCATAGATCAGTGCCGGGCCTCCATCCGCCTCAAATATTGAGTTCCGCGAGGATAACCCCTCTCAAAGCCTTGGCCACGTTAATATCATGAACGCCAAACAAAGGATTACACCGATTATCCACACTCAAGTACGAGAGTGAAGGTGAGCACATCGACAATATGGCGACTCGCGACTTCACCATTTAAACTTTTAAAAATCCCGTTTCACTCACGGAAACAACACGGCTCGCGGTTATAAAATAATCCATGATTCTTTTTTAAAATGGGTAAAACCCGTAAAGGTGAAACTATCACATATATAACAATAAACTTAAATAATTCGGCGACTCGTCGAATCAATGTCGGCTCCCAAAACGACGAAAATTCAAGAAGTGCCTCCCGAGATAGATGGCGCTAGTCGCTAGCCGTTCAGAACTAATCTTTACGGCGATCATAATAAAATGTAAGCGGCCAGGTGAGTTTAAGATTAACTAGGTCAAGACAATATTTATTTAATCAAAATAAATATTATCGTGACAATGGCACAGTGAGGGCGTTGGCAGGTTAAAAATTACGGTCAGACAAAAAAACACGCTTAACACGTACTAATAATCTTTCGTGGACTATTATTATTAAGAATTGACACTATATCATGAAGGAAGGAGGTTTCAATCCCCCCCCCCCAATTGTGATAAATATAATCGTGACAATAGCTGCTTTAGATTCGCGACAGAAGGTAAGTAAAAACAATTGGGGGGCGCTAGAAAAAAAAATTCTTAATGTGGGCGGTGGGCAAAATAAGGTTGAGAACCTATGTACTAAACGAACAGAAAAGTAACACCGCTTATAAAAAGATAAAAATTAGTCATTCAAATAATATGTACTTCATTACCTTGCAAAAGAAGAATTTTTTTTATTATACATCCTTCCTTGAAAAATTATGACATCTACCAGATGACATTTAAAAAATACAAGACTCGTTATATTCACACTAAACCATAGGTTCTCAACGTGGGCGTTTGAGGCTTTCAGGGTGGCGGTAGAAGACCCAGAGAAAACTAGGGGGCGTTGGCAGGTAAAAATACGGTCAGACAAAAAAACACGCTTAACGAGTACTAATAATCTTACGTGGATTATTATTATTAAGAATTGACACTATATCATGAATACAAGAAGGAAGGAGGTAACAACCCGGTTCCCCCCCCAATTGTGGTAAATATAATCGTGACAATAGCTGCTTCAGATTCGCGACAGAAGGTAAGTAAAAACAATTGGGGGGCGCTAGAAAAAAAAATTCTCAAAGTGGGCGGTGGGCAAAATAAGGTTGAGAACCAACGTACTAAATGAACAAAAAAGTAACATCGCGTATAAAAAGATAAAAAATAAAAAGATATTAACTCCACACAGCATCCCCAAAGATGACAATGATAATTTTGGCAGTTACCTAATTTATAACTTATTGTCTGATAAGATAAGTAGGTATAATAGTTCAAATTTTGAAAATTAAAAAATCATTTAACTTTAATAATGTTACTCATTACGCAGAAATATTTCGCATTAATTACTTACCCATGCACCTAGAACTGAAATCAGTATGTTTAATTGTTATACATATTTAGTGAAGTGATTTTTAAAAATCACCTTTCTTTATTTGGAGATGCAATAATCTCACTGGCTCCAAACGGTTAGAAGCAGTTGGGACTCTTGTGTGATACCTATAATCACACAATAAATAAATAAAATTGCAAAATAGCTGATAATTGTATTATTTTACAGTCTTCCTGTACATTCATAATGCAATAATACATGGTTGACGTAATAAAAGGAACCACCGAGCGCTTTGTTGCACCAACAAAGAATGCCCTACAACAGAAATGCATCTCTGTATGCACCAGTGAGATGTGTCACTTGTGTAGCCAAGTCCTTATGGTTCATTGCCTCTGGGCCCTAATGAAGCTATTCATAATTATACGCCTTTTTATCAACTAAAGAGGCTAAATGGACTTAGTTGATTGTATTCATGGATGTTTCATTCAATGGGAATGTTTCTAATCGGAAACCGGGCGGCGTTTTGTCCGTACAAACATATTTCCCAGTTTGCTCTCTGGATTTCGACACGAATGCAAATATTTTTTAATATAATATAGGTATCGACCACTAGCAAGTCGGTACGTTTTGCTTTTTTTGATAGGTTTTTTCTCGTAAGAGTTAGGACCCTGCAGAAATCGTTAAAATTGCCTGGTTTGAACGCCATCAACAGATGTTCAGTATAAAGACAAGACAATGTATTTAAAAAAAAGCAAAACGTACAGACATGGAATTTTTTCTTGTAATGCAGTTTATAAAAAAAATCATTTAAGTGGGTCCAGTTTTGGAATAGAAAAACGGGAAATAAAAAATCCCATTTTGACGGTTTTATTTAGGTACCTATTATTAACCTGAGGTGCAGTTGTCCCTGTTTATATATAAATACCGTATACAAAAGTCCCAGCTGCTCCCATCAGGAGCCAGTTAGACATAGACAATGGCGTCCCCAATTGCGGTATGTTATGAGGCTGAAGGTAGTCGGAAGAGGAAGTGAACAGGAAAAATAAAGGTGGGGAAGTACCTGGCTATTCAGATCTGATAACCAAACACGGCTAAAGCCATTTCAAGCAACGTTTCAATTCTAAATGATGTTCTTACACCAGGTCGATACTGAGAGTATCATCCACTCTGAAACCCAACTGCTCCGGTCTGAAGCCAATGAGATTATGGCATCCCCAATTAAGGTACGTTGTGAGGCTGATGGTAGTGGGGAGGGAAATGAGATAGAGAAGAGGAAGGTGGGGAATTACCTGGCTATTCAGATCTTGTCACCAAACACTGCTAATGCAAATATAATGTGTATTATTTTTAATTAATTAATTGTGAAATAACACAAATTAGTAACATCAAATTTATTTGTGCTCGCCGGGATTTGAACCCGTGCTTTTAGGCTTGGTAGTCAAGAGCCTTACCCCTCGACCACGGAGGCTGTCAAGTGGCCGGAGTGCTATTATCAGCTCATAAATTGCGGTCATTTAAATGTTGAAACATTGCGGTCGTTGGCAATAGTTTGGTTTGCAAAGAAAAAAGAAACAAGATCCTCTATGAAAATTATAGAAAATACGTGTAATGTTGGTGATGCTATTTATGCTTACGATTTACATTAGCATTATGTGCTAAGTCGCACTAAGCTCGACATTCCAACCAAGCCGAGCTTAAAAGCATCTGATAACGGGCATATGGCGACCCCAGTTAATAAGGTATGTTGTGAAGCTGAAGGACGCGGGGAAAGAAAAAAAGAATGAGACGAGGATGGTTAGTAAGTGTACGATGATGCTATTATCAAAGCTACCGAAATTGAACCTTGGCCTGTCTTATGTGTACCAGTTGTTGGCAGATTTCCACCCACTGTGCCCAAATCAGGTATAATGCAGTAGGAGTGAAGAATTGTAGAATTATTATGTGCATATTTTTTTACGTATTTCTAGGAGAAATCGTGCAATCTCAGAATTAGTGGCAATTTAATGTTTTATTGCAATTTATTGAGGCCGCCAGTAGGTATGTCGAAAGTGAAAAAAATATCGATGTATCGATATTTATTAAAATATCAATATCGACGTCGATATATCGAGGAAAAAATATCGATATATCGGTCAAATTTTCAAGAGATTTTGCGTTTTTAAAATAATAGTGTATTCAGCTCAATATTATCAATAGTAATTTTTGTACACAATTTGCTTTTTTTAATGTACAAAAATCTCAATAAAAATGAAGGTATTTATATCAATATTCATTTTTATTACGTAATAATTACAAAAATATCAAAAACTAAAAAGCTGTCTTCCAACTTATATGTAAACTGAGACGCATACAAAGTTTGTATGGGTCTCAGTAACATTCTATTGGCGTATTAATCTGTCAAAAAGGACTTCGTGTTTGGAACAAGGTATAGTCAATAATCATAGACAATTGGGAACCAACACATAGGAGTATCTTAGAAAAAAATGGCGAAAAATAACATACATTTCTATGTATGTGCCTACACACATGAGATAGTATTGTTGATCACAAATACTAATGCAAAGACAATAAATTTGTAAGCTATTAATAGTAAAAATTTCAACCGCCAGATGTCATGATCCAATACAGTTACTTTCCGTTCGTTCCTATACGGTTTTGGATTCTAGTGACTTTAAATACATAAATTTAAAAAAATATCGTTTTTGATACAATTTTCGATATTGGATATTTTGTATAGATATATCGGATCAAAATATATCGGCTAAAAATATCGATATATTGGATTGAAAATATCGATATATCGATACTTTTTCAACAAGCCTAGCCGCCAGCGCAGAAGTGACGCAAGTTTAAAAAAACCCTGTTTGTTGATGCCCCTACATTTGCCCCCCTCGAAATTGTAATTGTAATTATTATAAAATTGTAATTTTTTTGTTTATTTAAAATAATTCCTCTCTGGGCCTATGTCATCTTTAGTATGCTGTGTAGAGGGTCTTTTTAGAAAAAAAAGTTGTTTTTTTTCTACCAATTTCAAACCTAAAATCATCTTTAAAAATATCTACTGAGTATATGAGTTGGTATGGATATCAAACGAATTTATTTACAGTTTTTAATTTTTTGCACTTATACAGTTCACACGCGGTAGAAGTGAAACCTTCAGAAAACTAAAGTAGGCAAGAGTGGGGAGGCTAGGAAGCATCGCACAAAGAGGAGATCGATTATACTGTATCATTCTCTCGCAGGCTAAATCCAACAGAGATGTATTTGTTTATCTTTTTTTAGTGCGCTGTTACAGACCGCTTTAATTTTATTTTATTCACACTCTACCGGAATTAACCCTATTTCGGAAGAATCATAGACATCCTTAATCATAATATTATGTCTATGGGAAGAATCCTTTCTTCGTTATGAGATTATCAAAACTAACCAATGTAGTGTTGGATAGGACACGATATCAGGATGAGTTTGTATGAGGTACTCAAATATTGAAATGAGGTGTTGAGGTGAGGTGTTACAAAATATTTTCGCTTACGGGGGGGGGGGGGGGGGGCTGGTTTTTTTCCTTCAGCTTGATTTTCTTGGTTCAGAGGTGTTGGTTTTCTAATAAATACCGGGGTGGCGGTACCCATACCCACCTCCCGTGTCTGTTATTTTTGTAATACGAAAAATGGATATAAAAAAGGCCTACCCCCTCCCCCCTTCACCACCTCTGATCCACTCCCTGCACCCCCCTCTGATCCCCCCCCCCCTGCACCCCCTCTTATCCCTCCCCCTCCTCAGCAACCCCCTCCACCTCATCTCAACACTGCCTCATCCTCCCTCCCTTGGGAGCTGTTGGGACTCTTGTCCGGTATTTACATAACATATAACAATAATTTAAAATAAAAATATATTAAAAAAAATTATTTTTGAGCAGTTGGTACTGTTGTGCGGTATTCACTTATCAATACATATTAATTTACAATAAAAAATATTTAGAATAAAAAAAATAATTTTTAAGCAGTTGGGACTCTTGTGCTCATAAATTATTGTTTTGGTATTCACACAATAATAATTTACAATAAAAAATATTTCAAAAAAAAAATTTTTTCGATCAGTTGGGACTCTTGTGCTAATAAATTATTGTTATGTGTATTCACATCACAATAATTTACAATAAAAATTATATTTAAAAAATAATAATAATTTGGAGCAGTTGGTACTCTTGTGCGGTATTCACTTAACAATAATTTAGAATAAAAAAATAAAAAATAAAAATTTCGGAGCAGTTGGGACGCTTCTGCGGTATTCACAATATATGAATTGGCTTACCCCATCACCACCTCACGGTTCTAATACAAAAATGTCATAGAATATACAAACACTTCACGCCTCACCACCTCATACGTTTGTCCCAAACTATGCGTGACATGACATGTAGTTTAATACATCAACCACCTCACACCTCACTTCATATTTGTCCCATACGTGACAACGTGACATGACATGTAGTCCAATACACCAACCACCTCACACCTCACCTCATATTTGACCCGTACATGACATGAATGTAGTCCAACAAAGCAAACCACCTCACACCTCATATTTTGTCCCTCCTTCATATTTGTCCCCCCTTCATATTTGTAGTAATACAAAGAAAAAGAGTTGGTACAAATACATATTGTGAGGTGGGGGGACATTTTACGTGTTTGTATGGGACTATATGGGAATATTTTTTTTTTTTTTTTACAGTGAATTCCGCACAAGAATCTCAACTGCTCCCGTCTGGAGCCAGTGAGACTATGGCATCCCCAACTGGGGTATGTTGTGAGGCTGAAGGTAGCGGTAAGGGGAAGGAGGTGGGGAAGAGGAAGGTTGGGAAGTACCTGGCTATTCAGATCTGGTCACTAAACACGGCTAAAGCCATTTTCAAGCAACGTTTCAATTCTGAATGGTGGTCTTACACCAGGGCGATACTGATAGTATCTTCCACTCTGGAACATGCCGCAAATATACTATATATTATTTTAAATGAATTAATTGTGAAATAACACAAATGAATCAAATAAAATTTATTTGCGCATGCCGGGTTCGAACCCGCGACCTCCAGAATGTGAGTCAAGAGTCTTAGCCACTGGACTACGGAGGTCGTCAACGACTATTGACAGATATATCCAAAAAAAATAGGTGTTTGAGTGGGAGGTGAACAAAGGGGAGGGGGTAATTACTGGATTTAATTACGGGGTACCGCCGCCCCGGGAACCATTTATTGGATAGCCAACACCTCTGCCATGGGTCACCCCACGTGGTTCGCTACGTTTGATGACTTAGCAAGGGTGCCCAGGTTAACGAGTCCGCCCATCAACTGCGTAGCAGGCCGGATCGGGAGAGACTGGTTGAGGGCGATCTTTTGACCTCACCAGCAGGACTCTCCCAGAACATTGTCTTGCATCACAGCGGGAGGGATAGATTCATACGTCCTTCTCGTCTGGATACGCTGACCCCAGATTCCTACCCAGCTAGGATTGCCATCTGTCCGGCTTTAGCCGGACATGTTAGGCTTTTTTAGGTCGTGTCCGGCTAAATATTTATATGTTCGGCCTGTACGGCTTTTGTTAGGCTTTTTGTTTGTGTAACGCGGTGCACGCATCGCCTGCAGAACGAACGAAATGCAAGCTATGCAAGGCGTAACGTGTTAAGGACGAGGCGGGGGTGGGGGACAGTGGCTCCAGGAACCCAATAAATTGCAAACAGAAACAATTGCTAAGATGGTGTACACTTTGTGTAATTTAATAATGACATGTCAAGAATTTTATGAAATGATTTCCAAAGAAAACGACGTTTTGGATAAAGTAAGTAAAAAGCCAAATAGCTTTTTTTTTAAATAACTGGTTGAGCGTACAAAAGATGGCTGCGACAATTTCTCCTTTGCAAAGCGGATGCGTGTGCGTGTGCCAAAATAAATAAGGTTCACTAAATAACTGCTCAAAATAAGGAAGGATAAAAGGATGCCAAAAACTCACCAAACTGCCCCTCATACAGTCCGCTTCAGGTTATAGTCCATTTAGGCCATTGGTTTTAGTCTCTATAATTCACAATTGACAATACACAAAACACGGCGTTCTCCACAGCCGCGGCGGGAAACTCAATTACTAAGTTAACAATTGAACTTAGTTGCGGGTCCAATTCTAATAAAAAGACACGGTGTTCACTTAACACGCGTGCGGCGGGCGAATTACACATGTATCGGTAGGCGGTTTTACGAGCAAAAATACTCCTTTTAGCGGGCAACCAAAAAACACATGTAGCAACTGCGGGCGGAACATTTCACAAGTACTTGATGGTACTGCGGCGGGCAGTTTCACAAAGCAATAATCTTCACTGCGAATGGTAGAAGATTTTCGGCGGTTTATTCACTTGTAAATCACAAGGGCGGGCAAACAATCTAATAACCAACGATGGATTCAATCTAATAACCAACGATGGCAAACAATCTAATAACCAACGATGGATTCACACGAGGTGCTTGCCAAACCATACACACTTACGTGAGGCGGGAAACAACAATAATGAACTTCCGCGCAGTCACAGGCGGTTCACAGTTTTTGTGTGTGCCAATAATTTATTGTCACGCAAGTAAAGCGAACAAAGCACATTTCGTTTTTGGCAATTTATAGGTAGGAAATGGAAAGGGAACAAGCAGTTATTCAGTTTCTTATCATAGACAAAATGATTTAAATTTAAACTGGCGCAAACAATAACTATGGTCACCCCACATTGTTTACATTGTAATGCGCTAGGCCACAGACTAGGCACCTCCAGCTTAGTGCATTGGTTGGTACCTATTGCCTGTAAGAAGTATTAATATAACAATATTGTTTTTCAAGTACTATTTTTGTTTTACCTATATTATTTTTGTGTTATTTTTGTTACATTGAATAATTGTTAACCTCAACACAGGCTTGCCTTAGTGAGGTTGACAATTGGATTATAGATTGTAATACCTAACATGTGCAGAAACAAAAAATAAATAAATACAAAATTGTAGATTTTTGAAAATTTTTAACAATTTGGAGAAGTCGAGATTTCATTTAATTTATTTTTTTCGTTTTTGTCCACAAAGATAGATATGTTTCATTTTATATTTGTTTAAAGAAAATTGTTAATTAACTGTTTAACCATAAGTTTTGTTTTTGGGGTGTTATGCCGTGTTGCGCTACTTTTTCCTTTTTTCCTTTTCTTCGGGGCGTCCTGTGTGGAGCTAATATAAACAAAAAAAAATCGACAAGAACAGAGCGGTTTACTGAAAATATATGTAAAATAGGGCTAAAAGATACATTAATTTGGTTTTTCAAAATACTAGAGTTATTATTTAGCGATTTTGTAATATCAACTGCTTCTAGGTTATCTAATTCTTTGCTTTTACTGTTACGGAGACAAATCCCTGTGCCCTTATTAAAAGTATGATCCGTGGGAATAATTCGTCAAGTCACAAAGCGAACCATTTGGGTTGACCTCTAGCAGGGGTGTTGGTTTCCGGAGCAGCGGTACCCGTAACTGTCTCCCAAATTGAAAAAGTGTGAAGAAGGTCATGCAGCAGTTCCTCTTAAGTCTTTTTATTTTAGACTTTTCTACTTTAAGGCAACACATTTTAAACACATTATTTAAATAATAATGTGTTTAAAATCGTGTATGTATATGCATATATATGTTTTTCAAATATATATATATATCTTAATATTATCTATCTTAAAGTTTAAAAAAAATTAAAAACTTTCTACTACAACACATAAATACTTGTCACACTTAAGAGGGCATTTCAAGAAAAAACCAGAAATATGTCATTTTCAAATCAGATTTTAGACGTATTGACTCTTTTCCACAAAAAATTATAAATGGATTTCAAAAGATTGTTCTTTTATCTAGCATTCGCATGTAATAAATTTTGAGAAAATTTTTTAATTTTTAGTATAATCAGGTTATTCCATAGGTCGTTGGCAGATTTGTTAAATTTTCAAAAAAGATTTTGTATTATAGGTACCACACCCATTTCAAATAATATAACCATGCAGTAAAATAAATCAATACATTATCTAGCAAACGCATGTTTTAGAATTTTATTTTTAGTTTCAATAAAATCATTAAAAAATATGTACGTACATGTGTTTCTTGACGAAAATTGGTCCATTTGTGTATTTATTTGCGCACTTACAAACTAATATATTTCAGATTTTTTTAAAATTCTTATTAAATTTAGACATTATTGAAAAATGATAAAATATTGAGTTATAATTTTAAAAAGCTGGTACGAAGAATAATTAATCTTTCTCATTGTGACCGCCCTGCACGATCGTAAGAACAACTTTCGACGAAATGTGGATTTTCGTCCGCTGGCTGGTTAAACGCTCTTAATCATAAACACGTAAACACCTCAGCACAGGTTCTCCTAGTGAGCTGTTCACGAAACATACAAAATTACCCATCCACAGTTTCACCTTCTCAAACCTACCTTACACCCAACATAATTAAATTGCAAAATATATTATGTAAAAATGTTTTCAAAATATATTATGTAAAAATGTTTTCAAAATGTATTATGTAAAAATGTCAACAAATAGGTAAATACTGTAATATATAGAAATAATTAAATAAATAAATAAATTAAATTAATATGTTTGTGTATTATGCCTCTTCTTCGCCGTTTGCCTAAAATAACATTCGCTTTAACGCGTTATGCAAAAAAACATGAAATTATTGCTAAATACTCCAATATTAGCATAACATCTACGTGACAACATCCATGCGTACATTGCATACTGACAGGTAACCGACGATGCATGACATTGAACGGTACTTAAGTTGAAGTCACATGATTCACTCGGATGAAGGTTTACTCGATGAAATGTTCAATTCTCGTTTCACCGCGTGTTCAGACGGTTCCTTCGAAGGAAGAGTTCACTCGACATTCTCGCTACGAAGTCGTCGAGCATAGTCGCGGCGCGCATTGGAATTCGTCCGGCGCTGACGGCTAAGTTCGGGAATATTTACGATTTCAATTGACATTTCCGATAACGTCGAACTAAATTACGAGAAATTGGCCATTCTTGTAAACAGTAAATAAATTTCAACACCATAAAATAAACATATGGTTAAATAATAACCTGAAAACAGATATCTATCAGTATGTTTGAACCATGAAATTTTTTTTATTCCAAAATAGGCCTCGGCTTGCAATAAAATCCATATAAATGGAATATTTATTAACGTATCCAAAAACTGAAAACTGTTTTGGAAAGGTGATGAAATATGCTTCCAAAATTTATTATTAGAAATAACCACGTAATTTTTTAAATAGAGTAATTTTTAATGTAAACTTTTAAAAGCTTAAAAAATGGCTCTCTTTGCTTTTATTCTAACTAAAATTACTGGTTAACAAAAGAAATATAAAAACACACACTTATTTCGTTAGACAAATAAATTATAAACGTTTTAGTCACCTCACATTTTTGTCGCTTCATATAAAAATAATTCATAAAAAATTCACAATGTTTCATAAATTTTTTTTCAAATTAGATCAGAAACTTTGGTTCCATAGAAGTGTACATTCGTATTCTTTTGTTGTGGTTAATTGTTATATTGAATATATAGAGCATTATTTTCTCTTTCCAATACCGTTTAGATCATATTTTTCACTATGATAGTAAGGGAGAAACAACGATTTCTATGAGACGTGTAGGAGTTATTTCGAAAAGCGAACTAAACGGAGCATTTTGACGTTTAAGCCGCTTCGCCTACTCGTCCTCATGCCAGAACATTTCGGCCGACTAATTTGCGACTGAAAGACTGTTCACTTGAGTGTTCACACACATCATTCGCGTCACGTGATCTTAAATTCCGGTTGCGAGTGAACGGTGCCGAAGGAAGCATTCCAACATTGTTGGAATGCTTCATTCGGCACTGTCTCTATTCACTTTCGTGTTCACACGGTTCATTTCGAGGGAAAGAGGCGGAATGAAATCACGAAATGAACGATAAATGAATCATGTGAATGGGCTATTACAGATTAGTCAAATTTATCTTATCTTAATATTTTACTTAGTGATGCATGCACTGTATAGATACCACTAGAAACGAATTCCTTCCGTGTAGATTTGAATTATTGTCGCCACTTTTGGTTCTAGTTCATTTAGCACGTGCTCTGTCTCTCTTACACTTGCCTTTCTATGTGAATACCTCACAAGAGTCCCAAATGCTCCCGCATGGAGCCAGTAAGCCAATGGCATTGTTATGTGAATATCTTATAATTCACGTTGAAACGGCAATTATTACGTGCAAAATGGCGTAAGGAGCCATATGATGTGGCTAGCTGAGAGGGAAGAAGACGGGATGAATACAACTGCGTACTTTTCTATTAATAGAGCGCCAAATCCTGTTCAAGACAGAATATGTCCACAGTTGAATTCACTACGCCTTCTTCCTAGAACGACGGAGAGCATTTAATTCTTCCCAGGGAGCGTGGGCACTATGACAATCACTTCTTTACTCATCATTAGGAACTACAGTGTATCGATATGAAATAACAAAGAGATTTGAATCAATATTTTCTATATTTACAATATCGAACATTTAAAACAATACGGTATTATAAACCAATTTTACAAGGGAAAAAATACACTACTGAAAACTCACCCCTGTATTGCGACCATGACCTTGAAAACTAGCTAATTCGGATTAAGTGCCTGCGGGCAGGCATGATGCACGTAGTGGAGCTTGGTGCTTCGTCCAGCATCCAAGAGGTGGTCCTGATGTGATCCTGCTGAGGTCGCGATGCCAAACCCCCCTGGGAGCATCAGGACGATGAGAAATGATCCGGTGTATTGCGCCAGCCTGGCCAGCAGTATGATGCCCGTCCTACGAGGCCATCAAGCCCAAATAGATGGATGCCTACGGGATTTGTTGACAGACGGAGTCGGCGACGCATCCGGGGTTGCGGTGAACCGGAACGGTCTGTTCTGCGTATCAAAATCAAGTACGCGGGTTTTTATATGAACGCCTCAGTAGGCGGCGGATGTTAAAGTTAAAACTCCGAACACTAATTAAATAAACTTCGCCGTGGCTTGCGAGGTGTAGCGGGAGTCCATGTTCGCCAATTGCACTTTCCCAGTCGCCAGATCAGCTAGATAAACGGCATTACTTATTCTCGTCGCACGAGGCGCCGACGGCCATTGATGAACCGAAAACTTCGTTAATTCCGGGCCGAACAATTCGGATCTTTAGGTTAATCCCGTTATTTACACATAAGGTACGGATCTCTTTGCAACGCGGAGTCGTATTGTTCCGGTATATTTTACATTATAAAACTTAAATCGCTAGGTGACTGTGCCCGAGAAAAACACGGCGTCCTCCCGTGTTCTCTCTCGTCCAGAGTGCCGTTTTAAAAACAAAACCCGTTTCCGCTCAGTCTGCCAACCTGCCGAGTATCTCGAATAAACTATTACCATCCTTCAAATAAAGGTACCTGCCTATCCGAGTAATAAATTAAAGTAATTTATATGTAATGATGCATCCACATCATAACAGCATCTCCATTTGGGGTAAGTTATAGGGCTGAAGGTAAATGGGGAGGAGGAGATGGGTAAGAGCAAGGTAGGGAAGAGAAAGGTGGGGAAGTATCTGGCTATTCAGATCTAGCCACCAAACACGTCTGAAACCATTTCAAGCAACATTCCATTTCTGAATGGTGGTCTTACACCAGAGGAATACTGAGACTATCTTTCACCCTGGAAAGTGCCTGATATCATATATCACCATCCCGGCCATTTTGACGCCCTCCGTGGTCGAGTGGTAAGGCTCTCGATTGTCGACGGTCGCGGATTGTATTTGTTTCATTTGTGTTATTTCACAATGAACCATTTAAAAATAATTTAGAGTATATTTGCGGCATGTTTCAAAGTAGAAGATACTCTTAGTATTGCCCTGGTGTAAGACCACCATTATAATTGAAACATGGCTTGAAAAGGCTTTAACCGTGTTTAACCACCAGATCTGAACAGCTAAGTAACTCCCCACCTTTTTCTTTCCCATCTCCTTCCTCTCATCCTCTCCCCACTACCTTCAACCTCACAATATACCTCACTCTGGGATGCCGTTGTCTGACCGGCTCCAGACGCGAGCAGTTGGGACTCTTGCGCGGTATTTACATTTAAAAAATTAATGAAGTATGTTTTTCCAAATTTTATGTAGATAAAACCCAGCAGGCTAAAGCCCGTTTTATACAGGCGACTGCTATCAATAAATAGCAGGGGAAAATAGTACGTGAAATTCAATGTGAACGTAGTGGAATGCATGTGCGTTTTTTCGCCCCGTTTTATCATAGGATCGTAGGCGCCCCTAGTGAAGATTCTTTAAATCTGAAGTAAACAACCTTTGATGCTCGGGCTTTCATTTTGTATGAGAAACTCAACTCAAACAGAATTCAGAAGGTAACTCAAAATACATCCTATTCGCGTAACGTAAACTTAATATGGTGTAACTCTAAGTGACCAGCTCAGGGGGGTTCAATCGAAGCCAGAGTTTAGTTAGCCTTTCAGAAACTGGGCGTACTGTACAGGGCCCGCAGATACTTAAATAGTACACAACTGCTAACCCTGTATAAATCAGACGTACGCCCCACGGTTGAATTTGCCAGCCACCTCTTGTCTGGGCTACGAAATACCTGAAAAAACCCTCGAATCTGTGCCGAAACGGGCGGTTCGTTTGATAAGATTCCCCTGTCTTAATAAACGGATTGCAATATTTAGAGCACTAATGCTTACTTTCCACAAAAAAACTCTTGGGTCATTGATCCCCTCTCCCCTTGGCACCGATGCATAGCCGTGAAACACGCCAAACGCGCGCTCAACATATTATATCATGGTTGACATTTGTCACATGAGTACAGGTCGTTTCCACGACTCGTTCTTGAGTTCAACAGCTCGGCTGTGGAATGATTTGCCGGCCTCTGCGTTCCACCTTCCTACAACAAGGGTCCACAAGACCCACCAAACAGCATCTTCATGACATAGATAGACTCTTGTGGGAAATTATACGCGATCCCTTACTATATTATACGGGTGGGAATGCATACGGGACAAACAAAGTAACATTTTTTTTTTTATATTTATAAAAAATGTATTTTACTTTAATTATATAAAGATATACACTACTTTTCGTTATTTGTTTTTGGGGTGTTATGCCGTGTTGTGTTGTGATGTGTAATTTTTAGTGGTGAAATATGTACTACTGTTTGTAAATTGATAGACATACTAATGTTTAGTGGAAACCACACCTATTTATTACATTTTAAGAGCGTTTAACCAGCCAGCGGACGAAAATCCACATTTTGTCGAAAGTTGTTCTTACGATCGTGCAGGGCGGTTACAATGAGAAAGATTAATTATTCTCCGTACAAGCTTTTTAAAATTATAACTCAATATCGAATTTATTTCAATCCAAATAAGCTTTAATTTATACCTTCATCCAAAAATGACGAGAGGCGTGATGATAAAACTATTAAAATAATTTACTTTTTGTAATTATTTTTTGATTATAAGTATTTATCATTTTTCAATAATGTCTAAATTTAATAAGAATGTTAAAAAAATCTGAAATATATTAGTTTGTAAGTGCGCAAATAAATACACAAATGGACCAATTTTCGTCCAAGAAACACATGTACGTACATATTTTTCAATGATTTTATTGAAACTAAAATTAAAATTCTAAAATATGCGTTTGCTACATAATGTATTGATTTATTTTACTGCGTGATTATATTATTTGAAATGGGTGTGGTATAATACAAAATCTTTTTTGAAAATTTAATAAATCTCCCAACGACCTATGGAATAACCTTATTATACTAAAAATTAAAAAAATTTCTCAAAATTTATTACATGCGAATGCTAGATAAAAGAACAATCTTTCGAAATCCATTTATATTTTTTTGTGGAAAAGAGTCAATACATCTAAAATCTTTTTTGAATATGACGTATTTCCGGTTTTCTCTGGTAATGCCCTCTTAACATTTACGAATATAATATTTCGCAAAGGATACAAGATTGCAAATTTTTTAACTTAAGTAACTGATTTGTCATTGATAATGCACCTTGATATTTTTGTCATCGTATGTGCGTCACCTATTGCAAAATGTCAATCAATCATGTTTCATGTTATTTACAAATGTATCGTATTAATTAAAGCATACTTTGCAATTTGGATGGGGGGTATGGGTACCGCCGCCCCGGGAACCAATTATTATTGGATAACGTAAATTTATGACAAAGGTTACCGCAAGTGGTTCGCTACGCATGGTGACTTATCAGGTGTGCCGGGTTCATGGGGTGAGGTTGGTCTAGGTCTTGGCAGTGGATGCATTTGCCCACCTACTGCGTGGCGGGCCGGGTCGGGAGGCGTATTTACAAAACCTATACCGATTCAGTCGCGGTTACATTTTAAATACACCTCTATATTGGTTATTTTTTATCACATTGCTGTCTATTTTTTATCAAATGTTGTCTATGGATTACCTATTAACTTGACGTTGCCTGTCATCTCCTTGTTTATTTACGAAAAAAACATTAAAAGTTTAATTAATTCTAGTGTAAAGTGCTTAATTTCATTAAAGTGAATGTCGCGCTCCGACTGTGCCCAGTCTCACTCCTAAATATTATCACTATCAAGCAATATCTGCCTTTAAAACATAATCATTCAATCACCAAATAAATCGTGTGTTCTCCCGACCAAAGTTAAACATTAATCGAATTCAGCAAAGTTGTGGATATTCTACCTTAGTGATACTATCACAGTGAAACCAGTGCCCAAATAACTCGTATAATTTCAAACACTGACAGTTCTAACTTCGACGCAAACTGCCGCTGTTGTTGTCAAAAATACAATCTACCTGCCATCGCGGAATCAAACCAAAACATAACCTGTGCTATTGTTTTTGCCTGCCTGCAGGCGCTACAGACTGTGCTATTGATTTTGCCTACCATCAGGCGCAACGTACAAAATAATAAAGCTCAATCATAATACTAGAAAATCAAACTAAAAAAGTGGTTAACTCGTCTAATCAGGAGAGTGCGCGTTGGGACAGTGAATTTTTTATCCTACAAAGTATCTCGCTAAGGCGGAATACTCGTCATTATTCTGGTGTTTGTACCACAAAATACAACTCAGTGCAAAAGTGACTCGATCATTATATTAACACAAAAAACCTATCCCAAAGGCGTTTTTAGCGTCACAAAGGCTCTGCCATCTCTCATACAAGAAACAAACATTGTGTCGTTTTTTTTTTCTTTTTGTGTGAAATTTTGAAATCAACTACCTTTAAAATGAATACACTGTGCTCCATCTGTAAAAAAAACATTGACACCCCGTCAGACTTCATCTCATGTTGTATCTGCGACGAAAACTACCACTTCATTTGTGCCGATATCGCAGAGACATCACGACGAGGAACTAAGATTTTACAGTGGCGCTGCAAATTTTGCACAAAAACACAAAAAAACTCAAAAAAAAATACGTCTGAAAAAAATCTAGAACTGACATCTATCGAGAAACCAAATAAACAACCATCATCAACACCTAAATCTACAATTGCCGCCTCATCATACGCCAGTGTGAACTTACCACCACCAACCACAGATGGCTCTAGTAATCTGACAATCGAGCTATTTTTAACTGAAATTGCTAATTTTAAAGACTCAGTTATTGAATCTGTTGGAAAAAAATACGATGCAATCCTGCTCCAGAATAATGAAATATTAAAAACCATTCAAAGCATATCTCAACAGCAAGAAGATTTAAAATATCGAATAAATAATTTGGAAAAACTACATGAACAAGTAAACTCAGCCTTAAATTCAAGACTTGAGGATTTAGAAAAAGATAGCGGAAAAAATAATGAAAATGAAATAAAAATTTGTCTCTTGACAGAACGAAATGAAGACCTAGAAAAAAGAATAATAGCGATCGAAATTGACCAAGAAAACAGGAACAGACGAGTTAACAATACTTGTTTGGAACTTCGAGGGCTTCCAGAATTCAAAGAGGAAACATCACAAACCTTAAAAGACATTATATTCAACACCAGTAAAACAGTAGACTGCCAACTAAATACAAATGATATTTATAATATATATAGAGTATCACAAAGAAATAAAAATATTCCTCCAACAGTTAAACCTAGGTCAGTGGTAATTAATTTTAATTCAATAGCGTTAAAAGAGGAGCTCCTTAATGCTATAAAAAAATATAACAGATCTTGCGAAAAGATTGGGGACAAACTAAACACGGGAACAATCGGATTGTCTGGCCCCATTACACCCATCTACTTCTCAGAACTCCTCACGTCTAAAGGCAAACGGCTTTGGTATCTAGCTCGCCAACGTGCGACTGAATGTAAATATAGGTACGTCTGGACGAAAGCAGGTCTAATCTACATGAAAAAAGATGACTCTTCTCGACCTATATTAATAGATTCAGAACAAGCTATACCGAAGCTCTGACTACATGCTCTTTATTCTAATTATCGTGATAAAACTACTCACTACCGCTTTATATCGCCATTCCATACTCTATTACATAACAGCACTATATTATATGAACACCTAGGATTTTGCATAACTCCTAATTGTACTGGATTAATTTTAATTCTAATTTCAACTTTAACTTTAATTTTAATCTTTATTCTCTCTAGAATGGTAACTACACTTATTACAAGATTATTGATTGATTTATTAGTAATATTACTTATAATTCGGCAAAAGAGAACTCTAATCAACATATTTTATATAACCCAGATATTGCTTATTTTTCATACTTATACTACTTTTTACTGTCTTTTGAAAGAGAAATTGCCACACACTAACTACATACGTTATTTATTTCCTGGATTTTATTTCAGATATTATTTCTTACTCAGATATTACTTATTTTTCCTAACTACATCATTTTGTTTACAGTTTTGTCGCTACATATTTCGTACTACAAGTATTGATATGATAATAAAATACTGTTTTAAAAACTTTACCCAGAAAACAACAATTAATTTTTGAATTCTAATGGTAATAAACGATCTTCAACATGAAATCGATAGTATCATAATGCCAAATACTGAAATAATTTTTGAAAACATTAACAAAATTATGCAATTTAATTGGGAATCAAATAGGATTAATATTGTTCATCAAAATATTAGAACGATGGGAAACTTGGATGATTTTCTTATATTTTTGGAAGAAGTAAAATCTGTGGTAAAGTTCCATGTACTAATTCTCACTGAATGCAGGTTAAATGATTCATACACAGCCAAACAAATTTCAGGCTATAACGAATACCATACAACATCGCATATTAACCAAAATAGCGGAGTAGTAGTATATATCGACAACACATTAAATTCCTTAGTACAAGAAATAAGCATAAATCAGTGTAATTGTTTAAAAATCAACATTAATGAGAATTTAGGTATCCTAGCTATCTACCGATCACCATCGTTCAATGACATCCAAGATTTCCTGGAAAATCTTATTGGTGAGTTAAAAAAAACTAAGGATTACGCACAATACGTACTGATCGGGGACATGAATATAAATACTATAGGAGAAGTATTGCATAGGCAATCCGACGACTACTTATGTGCTATGGCTGAAAGTAATTTTATTTCCAATATTAATTCTCCAACTAGGGTACAAGGTAGCTCAAGCTCATGTTTGGATCATATATATACCAGAAATATAACAAATTCAAATGCATTTGTAATACATAATACAATCACTGATCATTACACCACTGCAATCAGTATCCCAAACTCAACACCCAAAAAACATAAAATTAATCACAAACAGATTATCGATTATGAGGCTTTATTAAATGATCTTAATAATAAAAACTGGGAATATGTTTATAAAGAGACTGAAGTTAACAATGCTCTAAACTATTTTATTAATGAAATCAATACATTCATAACAAAACACACAATAACTAAACGCATTCCATATAGTAAAATACATCTCACCCCATGGATTACCAACGGCATTGTTAAATCTATACACAAAAGAAATCACCTTCATAAAATAGCTAAACGAGACCCATTGAACGATACTAAACAGCAAAACTATTACCGATACCGTAATATTTGCAAAACCGTTATTCGCAAATGTAAAGAGCGTTATTATAAATCCTTACTCGATAAGGATAATTCCAGCAAAAACATGTGGAATGTTGTCAGAGACATAACCAAAAGTAAAAGAAATACCAGTACATCTGTAACTGAATTAAATACCGGAAATTTGATTATAACTGACAATCAATCAATTGCATGTCATACTAATAAATATTTTGCATCTGTTGGGTCAAATCTAGCAAAAAAAATTTTATTAGAAACCCAGAAAACGGAAGACTCTTTAGCATCGACAATTGAAACAAAGGAACAATCTTTTTCATTTGATATTAAACCAACTACTGTAGAAGAGGTCTTAAAAATAATCAACAGCCTTAATACTACACATGCAAAGGGTCCAGATAGTCTAAATACACAAATATTAAAAAAAATTAAAAATCAGATTTCTGCTCCGTTATCATATATTTACAACGTAAGTTTTGCATCAGGAATATTTCCTGATCACTTTAAAAAATCAATAATTGTCCCAATTCACAAAAGTGGACCTAAATCTCTTGTAGAAAACTATAGGCCAATATCACTTTTAAGCGCGATATCCAAAGTCATTGAAAAGCTTTTCAAAACTAGGTTAAACGAATATGTGGAGGAACATAACATTCTAAGTCCAAACCAATACGGCTTTCGGTCGGGTAAGGGAACGGATGATGCCATCGCATGTCTCACGGAAACTATTGCAGGGAATATGAACCGTGGCAAGAAAACTATTGCCCTTTTCCTGGACCTGGCTAAGGCATTTGACACAATATCTCATAAAATTCTTTTACATAGACTTAGAAATATAGGAATAAAGGGAAAAGCTTTTCAATGGATAGAAAGTTATATATCTAATAGATTTCAACAAACCAGAATTAACGAGGCTATTAGCACTTCACTAAAATACACTTTTGGGGTACCACAAGGAAGTACACTTGGGCCCCTTCTCTTTATTATATACATAAACGAACTTTGTAACCAACACATTGGTGGCAAAATTATCACGTTCGCTGACGATACAGTTGTTTTGTTTGAAGGAGATGATTGGAAAGAAACACACCACCTTGCGAACACAGGTATAAACAGAGTAAAACAGTGGCTGGACAGTAATTTGCTTACACTAAACATACAAAAAACAAAATATCTCACATTTAGCGCTACCCTTGCAGGTCAACCCAAAACACCCCATTACCTCACAATACATAATATTAAGTGTAGCCTTGGAAATAATAACCATACTTGTAAATGCGAAACCCTTGAATGTGTTAAATCTATTAAATATTTAGGTATAATAGTGGATAACCACCTTAAATGGAAACAACAAATTGAAAACACAGCTAATAAAGTGCGCAAGCTTATTTATATATTTATAGCATTGCGGGAAATTATAAAAACTCAAGACATTAAAAAAATATACTACGGACTCTGTAACTCCGTCATAACCTACGGTTGCATTGGATGGGGTGGAACAGGATTAACAATATTATACCCGCTACTGAAGGCACAGAAATCCATTCTACGCGTCATTATGAAGAAACCCTTCAGATACTCGAGCGACGCTCTCTTCAAGGAGTTTAATGTGCTTGATGTTCGACAGTGTTACATAAAAAAAATAACAATCTGCGTCCACAAAAATATAAACAAAACAATAACAGTCGATCATAATCATCAAACCAGAGGTAAGAGCAGAAAC
The DNA here is from genome assembly GCA_917880885.1 of Limnephilus marmoratus. Lineage (NCBI taxonomy): Eukaryota > Metazoa > Arthropoda > Insecta > Trichoptera > Limnephilidae > Limnephilus > Limnephilus marmoratus. The sequence goes on from OU862926.1 coordinate 35,657,124, forward strand.
GACCTTTCTATTCCTACAAGCAATACTGCGGCATATCAAAAAGTTTTCTCATACCTGGGACCAAAAATATACAACAAAATCCCCTCTCAATTTAAACTGTGTGAATTATCATCCTTCGGTAATAAAATTACAAAATGGTTATTAGACTTAGGTAGGACAGATTCCGAAAAATTATTAAAAAACGTAGTCTGAGTTGATTTCTTCGATTTTGTATTTTGTATTTTCCTAAAAAATATTTTTTTATTTTTCTATCTTACATTTATATATTATATTTTAATTTTATATTTTACATGTATCTATCTGGATTTTATTGTTTATTACTGCTAATTTGTATTTTCCTAAAAAAATACTTTTTTATTTTTCTTTCTTACATTTATATTGTTATATTTTTATTTTATTTTATATTTTACATGTACCTACCTGGATTTTATTGTTTATTACTGATGTATACCTAGAATAACACAACTTATATCTGATATTGTACCTAATATCTAAGTAACTCCCCCAATATGTACCATTATTGTTAATTATTATTTAATCCATTAATGTGAAATTATGTACACGCAACCTGCCAATTTGACTGTCCTAAAACGGGAAACCTTCCTAGTTGGACAGTCAAAGCTTCCTTTTATATTGTTATATCTTGTATGTAATAAATGTAATAATAAATAAATAAATAAATAAATAAAATAAATTGCAAAAACAAAAATTGTTCTAAAACCTAGATAAAATAATCTTTCTGATGTGTTTATTAGAAATTAAAAAATTTATTTCTTAATATTTAAATTTTAATATTATTCCCATATATTGTAAATACACCTCTATACTGATAATTTTTTACCACTTTGCAAAAACAAAAATTGTTCTAAAATCTAGATAAAATAATCCTTCCAATGTGTTTATTAGAAATGAATAATTTTATTTCTAAATATTTAAATTTTGATATTGAAAATTTAAAGTGACTGAAACGCGGTAGGGATTGTAAATACGCGGTCGGGAGAGACTGCTTTTAAGGGAGACCTTTTGACCCCTCCAGCCGGACTCTCGACTCATCGCCTTATGCGTCATCGATTTATGCGTCCGTTACTCCTGGACACATTAACCCCCTGGACATATTGACCCCCAGGTTCCTACGCACTCCTCATACCGTTTTCCTTCTCATGACTTCCACTCCTTCTTTCCCTAAATAGATCCACAGCATCCCCAAAGATGAGATAGTCCCGAAGGATTTTATTCTTCAGGGCATACTGTGTGGAGCAAGTTAAAACATGTATCTAACTGGACCAAACTTCCGTTCTAATGAATGGTGTGAAGGTTTGCTGTCGATCAGATATTATCATAATGGGCGATAAAAAAAGGTTTTTATAAAAATTTAAGTTAATATATTAAAATTTCAAAAGATTTTCAACCCCTAGAATATTTGGCCGTATTCCAATCCTTTCTGTCCACAAAATTCGCAATCCTAGGAACTTGTATGCCTGTTTATATAATTTATACGACCTACATGAGTAGGTAGGTTTAAATTATTGATAGAAATGTGTTGTGGGCGTGTCCGTACGCCCGAAGTAAGCTCAACTTTACCTCACTTCTTCTGAACTTGATCAAAGATTTATAAATGTCGAAATCATTTCTTAGGTCTCCACACAGGAGACCCTAATTAGAGAAAGATGAAAAGAGCCCTAATGGAAAAAAAACCATTAGGGCCTATGTCATCTTTGGAGATGATGTGGACAGCCTTCTTAGGGAAAGGAAAGTGGGAAAGTTCTGAAAAGATAAGAGGGGTGGGTGGGAATCTGGGAGTTAATGTGGCCAGAAGTGACGGACGTACGAATCCATCCCTCCCACCGCGGTGCAAGGCGATGGATCGAGAGAGTCCGGCTCTAGGTTAGGCCTCACTCAAACCGTCTTTCCCGATCAGTAGGTGGGCAAATGCATTTGCCGCCAAGACCTAGTCAAACCTCACCCCATGAAGTCGGGAACCCCTGCTAAGTCATCAGACGTAGGTAACCACTTGGCAGGGGTGTTGTTTATTCAATAAATGGTTCTCGGAGCGGCGGTACCCGTTGACCTCCCTGGGGCCTAGCGGTCGACAGATCACACTTCTAGAAATTATCTCTTCAATGATTTTAATCTATTTATGAGTCTTGCCTCAAACTGTATATATGCCATATTATCTGATTTGACGTTATTAATACCCTAGCGACTGTACAGTTGAAATTTAAGAATCTGACTCCGAATACAACCTGAAGCCGCGCCATATGAAACCATCTGTGAACGTTTGTGACTTGAGTTACTATCGTAATAGAACCGATTTAAAGCAAGTAGTTAATAATGCCAAAAGATGGCACCACTTACGTTAACATCGAGCATGAGGAATTTCGGCTGGCAGGAGTAAGTACCTACTATTGTGCTAGTTTCAAAGTGCCTAGCAGCAAAAACCTGCAGAGCGTGCTTAGTTCTAGTAGTTTTATTGTTTAAACAATTCAAGTTAGGTACCTGGTTGCAATATTATTTTTATTACTTTTAAGTTCTTTTTTAAGCTTTAAAAACGGCGCTGCACAAATCAGCCAATTATTGTTGGTTTTGACGACCTCCACGGCAAAGCGACAAGCTCCTCGGCCCCGGACCTGAAGTAGTATTCGTTGAAACGGTATGAAAAAGTGTCTTGTCTTTCTTTGGTCTGTGAAAGCCTATTATATTCTTAGCTGTTCTTATTGATTTTCTTGTGCCTTCCACCGTGTGACACAGGCGTTGTTATTCAGAGTAGGAAAATGAGTAATTCTTTTGTCGATATCCGCCCTTTCAACATTAGTGTGAATTACGATAATGTTTTCCTTGTTATGACGCTGACGTCTCTTTCAAATATCAGAGTTTAGTTGGTCACAAATTAGTTGGTTCAAGACAAGATCCTAGTATTTAAACGAACATCGACGAGATAAAAATCTTTATCAATAATATTGGTTACTTACCGACATTCGCGACGACACAATTAAATCGACAAGTGTATCGATTATAATATCAGTTCAACCAGTCCCGTCTGGTTTAGGAAAATGCATCCGCCGCCAAGACCTAGACAAACCTCATCCCATGAACGCAGGCACCCCTACTAGATCACCAAACATAGCTAAACGCTTGGGGTGACTTACGGCAGAGGTGTTGGTTATCCAATAAATGGTTACCGGGGCGGTTATTCCTTTTTCCGCCTCCCAAATTGTAAAATACCTAAACAGTAAACTGATTCAGATTTGATCTTTAGAAACGGAGTTATTTATTATAATAAAAACAAAAAAGAGAGTGCAATTTACACGCGGTAGAAGCGAAACTTTACCAAAACAATCTCAACCAATAGCCTTGAAAAGTGAGGTCATAATAAAGCGGCCAATGGGCGCAGACCTATCCACATATCCGTTTCATACGTAGGAGCACACGTCATAATCAAAGCGGCCAATGAGCGCAGTTTGAAGCTTCATAGGTGCTGTAATGCGTCATTTCCGTTTCATCGGCTACGGCCGGCTTAGTCCAGCGGTAAGGCTCTTGACTCGCACTTACGAAGGTCGCGGGATCGAATCCCGGCGTGGCAAATAAATTGTATTTGATTAATTTGTGTTATTTCACAATTTATTCATTTAAAATAATATATAGTATATTTGCGGTATGTTCCAGAGTGGAAGATACCTACACTCAGTTCTCAGTATCGCCCTGATGTAAGACCACCATTCAGAATTGAAACGGCTTGAAATGGCTTTAGCCGTGTTTGGTGACCAGAACTGAATAGCCAGGTACTTCCCCACCTTCCTCTTCCCTATCTCCTTCCCCTCCCCACTACCTTCAGCGTCACAACATACCCCAATTGGGGATGCCATAGTCCCACTGGCTCCAGACGGGAGAAGTTGGGACTGTTGTGCGGTATTCATGTAAAAAAAATCCTAATTTCAAATCACAACGGGGCTTAAGAAGTTTCACTTCAAAAGCACTCAACAGGTACTCGTACGTGCTACAACGGGTAATGGCGAACGACTATTGATCAAAAACAACCAACAAGCAGAATTGACAGATTGAATGAACAGTGCGGAAAATTTTAAGCAAGGACTCACGCAGGATCCCTGTGACCACCCGCGAATCGCAGAGCGCCCAAAATATCATAATCTTTAATTAAGTAATAAACCACTGTATAAGTACCTTACCATATTTTCCTCGTTATTAGTTCTAACGTCGCCATATTTGACCACAGCTACATAATTAATTTACTATTTATCTGATTTGGTTTGACGTCTCTTCTCTGACATTTTAATTTCCCGCGCATTTTAATATCGTATTATTCATTGTTAAGTTTTAATTTATTAGTAATAGTTGACTTATGAATATGATTAACTTCCGTTTGATAAAGGGCAATAATGGTTGTGATTTGAAATCTTTATTATTATTCAATAAAAATTTCATTGGAATGGTAAAAGTTTTGGAAGCTGCCGTTCTGTGGAAATATCTTATATATAAAAATGAATCGCTAAATGTGTTGCTAAGCGCAAATCTCGAGAGCAGCTGAACCGATTTCGCTAATTCTTTTTTTTAGAATATTCCTTGAAGTACGAGGATGGTTGACGGAGAGAAAAATTAAGAAAATTGCGCAGAAAATTGGATAATTTCAGAAAACCTAACAACTATCGCACGTTTGACAGTTCGCGTGTTTGAGAATGACATTTTGCAAAACAATGATTGTTAAATCAGGATTCTATTATTGAAAATCTTTAAGTTGATAAATTTATTTAAAGTAGGTACTCCCCTAATAGGTTGAATCGGATCAAGAATTTTAGATATTTTAAATAGGTACCTATGTTAGGTATCAAATTTAATATGCATGAAAAATGGAAATTTAAATAAAAATTGTAAAAGGTGGCACGCGGGCTGTTTAAAAACTGAGATTGAATATATGGAACGCAGGAGGAGGGTTGGCGGGACGAGGGAGCCCCAAAGGGAAGAGGGAAGGCGGGGAAGGTGGAAGGGGAACGAGGGAGGGGAAGGGGACGTGTGAGGGGGGAGGGGAACTCGGGAGGAGGGTTCGCGGGACGGGGGAGGGGGGGGGGAGTGGAGTGTGGAGAGGGAAGATGGAGATGACGGAGTGGGAACGGGAGAAAAAAAGGGGAGGCGGAAGGGGAACGGGACGAATGGGAAAGGCATAGCAACGCATGCCGGGACCAGCTAGTTTAAAATATATTTAAAAAGACGAGCACAATATTGTTTTTTTTTCCGATTGTTGAACAATATTAATCTCCTGTGTTTATTTATTTTCCATGTACACGGCATAACATCGTCATTAACACAATTTAATTAACATCGATCACTGAAATTATAAATACTATAAAGGACAAAATGTTAATTGTTCAGAAGAGCGAAAAGGATTTTTTTAATTAATTATGTATCCTGTTTTTGTGGACCTGCAATTGTTAAATTTTATTGTAAAATAACATTGAATAGATGTTTCAGAAAACTTTTAATTTTTTGTAAATTTCTTAACGTAAATATTTGATTTATTTCGCTATCCATATAAATAGTACGACAACAATGTAAATGTATAAATGTTAAAAGTTCAAAGAAAAAGTTAAAAAGTAATAAGTTTTAAGTAAAAAATCTAGTAAAAGGTATTGTAAAATTCGCGTGTATTTTTAATGATTTGTTGACGGCAACGACAAAGACAACGACGAAGACGTATGAAAATAATGGTTGTATAAAGCAAAGATTTGTTATATGGACCCCGATATGGTTTCCATATAGGGTTCCCAGATCAAAAATCAAAATCCCGGAGAAAATTCCTGACATTTGATAAAAATTCCGGACTTTCGAAAGTTACGGAATTAACAAAGATATTCTCTTATATATTTGCGACGCAGGCACAAAATGCCAATGTTGAAAGGGGATTTTCCTTTATGGATACCCAATGATCAAAAGAAAGGAACAGGATTTCTGTAGAGTCTTTCAAGTCGATTCTCTTAACACAGTATAATTTTAAAAATATGACTTGCGAAATGTTCTACAAAACTATTATTAAATATTCGGAAGTGTTGAACAACATTTCTGGGAGCATTACATATCAGAAGTGATGATTTTACTTTGATTTGTAATATAAATAATTTGGTTTATTTATTTTTTATATAAATCTCCACTTAATTGTAGAAATTCCGGACTGTTTGGGATTCCCCCCGCATTCCAGACAAATACCTATATTTCCGGACTTGTCCGGAAAATTCCGGACGTATGGTAACCCTATTTTTATATGGTGATGAGTTTGAAAAAAAGCATCGTGTAAAACGTCCAAAGTCATTTCGAGAGCCACCAAAATAGTTTTTTTTGGTGGCTCTCTTCACCACTAGTTTTTTTTTCTATTAGAGGAAAATAATTCCTCTCAGGACCTATGTCATCATTGTGGATGCTACGTGGAGGGTTTTTTTTGGGAAATGAAGAAGAGGACGTTCGCTTCCCGAATTGTAGATCATGTTGTCTTGGGGAGTGTTCTTGTACTTGTGATGTTTTAAAAAATGTTGTGTTCGTGTTTATAAATGCATTTTGAAGTTGGTAGATTTAGGCGTATGTTTTATTCGGTTCCATGTAGGGTTCCCAGATCAAAAAATCAAAATCCCCGAGAAAATTCCTGACGTTCGATAAAAATTCCGGACTTTCTTGAAAATATAATATGAAGGTCGTTATGCATCGTGGCATGTCAAAACCCGCGTCGGGGGGGGGGGGGGGACCCATGGTCAAAAGAAAGGAACAGGCTTTCTGTAGAGTCTGTCAAGTCGATTCTCTTAACACAGTATAATTTAAAAAATATGACTTGCGAAATGTTCTACAAAACTATTATTAAAGATTCGGAAGTGTTAAACAATATTTCTGGGAGCATTAAATATCAGAAGTAATGTTTTTACTTTTATTTGTAATAAAAATAATTTGGTTTATTTCATTTTTTATATCAAACTCCACTTAATTGTAGAAATTCCGGACTGTTAAGAATTTCCCCCGCATTCCGGACAAAGACCTTCATTTCTGGACTTGTCCGGAAAATTCCGGACGTATGGCAACCCTAGTTCCATGCCAACTCAGAATGAAACAAACTCAGAACCACCTCAGAAAGGTATAATAGCCGTAAGCCTAACCTAACTTAACCTATTTAAACCAATTTTTTATATTTTTTTATCATCACTCTTAATGACCTTTCTGAAGTGGTTCTGAGTTGGCCGGTCACCCTTATATTCAAACACAGTTTTCTGATTTTCAGTAAATTCTTTTGTTTACTATTTTATTTGGAGGTATGTGAATGGTAGTCCTTCACCGCGGTGATACAGACATTATCTTATGTGCCTTAAAACGTAAAGTGTTATGTTTATCTCATCATTGGCACAATTAATTCGTTTAAATTTATTAGTTACCGATTGCATTCCTTCTGGTAGTGTTATTTGTGTTTATTTGAGGCAGACCAGCCTACCAAATCCCATCTGCTCTCACACAAAGGTCGAGGCAATATATTCTGATAACGGCGACAGCGCCTCCCACGAGGTGACACGTTCCTTTTCTCTTCAACTTCACAAAGTTAATTGGCGACACTTTGGTCCAACTTTTAAGCTATGTAAACTTTCCGTCGTAAGCTCATGTTACTAGGATTTTAAAATTTTTTAGTATAGGTTCCTTTCTAAATCGTTCTTTTTTCCCAGTTTGTAAATTGGCTAGACTTTTGACAAACTTTTATTTTATAACTTTTTTGGCATGAATCCGAGGATTTGACTTGACACGTGTTACTAATGCGATACTAAATTCATATTCTTAACAACAAATTGTACCCACTTCTGCGTATTATCTTTACATGGTATAAAATGAAGTCGCTCCCGCTGTATGTGCATTTGGAAATTTTAAATTACGCAAAGGATTTTCATACGGTTTAGAGAAAAGTCGAGGAATTCAAAGATTCATTTTAGGCAGCGGGCAACTGGCAAGCGAGCGGTGTGAATTTGATATGTATGCAAATTAACAGATGGCGTTGGTTATAAAGGTTGGGTAAGCCACAGCAACGTGTGGCCGGGTCTGCTAGTGTTATAATAAATGAACTTTATTTTTTTATAGCTCACCGGAGAACACATGAGCATTCTAATATTATCATAGTAAGAATTATTTGCAATGCGATTTTAATGTTTATGCTTTGAAAAATGCGTAAAAAACAAAATCAGAATCGCTTGCGCTACTAAAACTTTAGTTTCTACTTTCGAATTTAAGGGACGCTTAGATGGTTTGGACACGTAGAGCGAATGAACAGAGATGGTGTGTAAGGAGAATATATGACTCAATTGTGAATGGTAGAAGAAGTCGGGGACGCCCGAGGAAGATATCGCACGATCAAGCGAATTATGTTATAATTGAAGAGTATGTTTGTGACGACGTACACGTGAATGTGGATTTTGTGCCAAGACCGATTTGTTTGACGGTCCATCCTCTCTGCCTACCCCTGAAACAATGAATTTATTTTGAATGTAAAAGTTTTTAGTAATTTGGTTTTGATATTTCACAAAATCGATAATATTTAAAAAAAGTTCAGTCTTATTAATAAATGCGCAGACCCGTGAAATATCACGGAATAATCTGAATTCTTGACAAATCTTGTGATGTCATAGGTAGGTACCTTCGATCATATGTCAATGGTAGGTACCCACCATATTGCTTGAGTGAATTTTTCACACATCTGTTTCCAATTTTGTAAATCACACTTAAATTCAAAGCAATTAAATTTTAATTCTTCGAATGCCTAATATTTCACGCACAAACCAAATTGAGTATTTTTTTTTTTAATTATTCTTCCAAGCTATATTTTATGTTGGTAATAAGAAAGAACTTTGAAAAAAAAAACGGTTGTACCACGCCCTTGAGTTACTGTTTCACAAAAACGGTGTTAATGTTTTAAAGAGTATTGGCGACCATGTCCAACAATTTTATTCTTTGTTCAAAGTGACACCACTTTTGCCAAAATATCGCCACTTTTCACGCACTCGGTGACGTAATCTGTCCGTCTGTTCAGTGTTGTGATTATTCTGTCTTCTGTCTAGTCTCTTGTCTATATTACTATTATTGTAGGTCGTTGTGGTCCATCGCTGCGGCCCAGTGCGCTGACTGCTGCGTGGGGGGTTCTTCGGAAATAGGACATAGTCCACAAAAATATGATATCCAGCTGTGCAATTAATACCTTGCTGGGGTCACCATTGAACCAGTATTTTTCATTCATGCTGTTTCTAGGTTATGTGCATTATTTCAATTTTTATTACGAAGGTCCCGGATTAAATGCGAACGGGCAGCGATGTAATGGACGTCGAGAATGTCGGAAATCAGGTCCGGCGCTACTTCAAAAGGTTCCATGTCAACTCAGAATGAAACCAACTCAGAAACGCCTCAGAACGGTCATTAAAAGCTATGATAAAATAATTTTAAAATAGCCGGTAACCTTAACCTAACTTAACCTATTTAAACATTTTAAAAATATTTTTTTATCATCACTCATAATGACCTTTCTGAGGTGCTTCTGAATTGGTTTCATTCTGAGTTGTCTGGTCACCACTTCAAATATCAGAGGCGCTGTGAAATGTTAGGTATTATCAGTGTGTTGGTTCTTTGGCTCCCTGGCGCCTTTGCTAGTCGGCGCCTTGAGTGGAAAGCCCCAATACGGAAGTGCAATCCATTTTAAAAGTATAATTGTATTAATAATGGCATGCTCGTATTTTATTAATAAGGTGCCCGGGTTTATGGGGTGAGGTTTGTCTGGGTCTTGGCGGCGAATGCGTCCGCCCACTCTCTGGCGGGTCAGATCGAGAGAAACTTGTTGAGGCAGGCCTTTCGACCACTCCAACCGGACTCTTTCGACCCATCCCATTGCACCACAGTTGGAGGGATGGATTCATACGTCCGTCACTTATAGATCCCTACCCATCCCTCGAATCCTTTTCCTACCCATAAGTTCCTCTCCTCCCTTTCCTTAAAAAGACCCTCCACACAGGGCCCGCAGATACTTTAATGGTACACAACTGCTAACCCTGTACTAATCGCAAGTGCGCCCCACAGTTGAATTTGGCAGCCACCTCTGGTCTGGAGCTCCCAAATACCTGAAAAAAACCCTCGACTCCGGGCAGAAACGGGTGTACCGTTTGATAGATTCTCCTAACTTAACAAACGAATTGCAATATTTAGAGCACAGGCGTCGGATGGGAATGCTATCATTGTTCTACCGGTATTTCAATGGAAGATGCTTCGAGGAACCCCCGTCATTGATCCCTTCGGCACCGGGAATAGTCACATGGTTGATATTTGTCACATGAGAAAAGGTCGCTTCTTCGACTCGTTCTTATGTTCAACAGCTCGGCTGCTTCTTCCTACAAAGTGGGTCTCTTCAAAACCAATGATCGTTCCTTCCTCTCCTCAAAAAGAGCATCCACGCATCATCGTCAGATGACACAGGCCCTAAGGGAAATTATTTTCCTCAGGATCTCATGTGTGAAGTTAATGTTAAAAAAAATGATTCCCGCTAAAACGACCGTAACGTCGTAAGGGGCCGTGTGACGTCACCAGTCACCAGTAACTTACATTTTTCCAACATGTTCAACTTATTCTTGTTATTTATTTTTGGGGTGTTATGCCGTGTTGCGCTACCTCCTCCTTTAGTTCAACTTAGTACATCTATGCTCAGTACCAAACAGTAACAGATTCGGCCGATCGGATAATAATAGTTGTTCTATTTCTTTTTGTATTACGGTGAGATACATATATATTTAAGCAGTGTTAGAAAGATAAACACCTTGGTTTAGTATACGTGCCATATCATAATATCTCATTCTTCCGTCTAATCTACAACCTTGCACTTTTACAGACACCTTTCGGACCAATCTATTAAATATCTGATATCCATTACATTCTCACCTGTGAACACCTCAATAACTGCAATATATATTTTAACCCCTCAGACCTCGACCATATTCTGTCAGTTGGTCTGAATATATCCGCTTTGTAATAAAATCAATATTTGTGAACGTATCCGAAAACTAAAAACTGTTTTTGAAAGGTGACTACTGATGAAATACGCTTTCAAATATTATTATTAGATAGAAATAACCACGTAAATTTTTAAAAATATATTTTTTTAATGCAAACTTTTTGAATTTGAAATTAAAACACTTTTGTACTTTCTTCCACTAATTTATATTTTACCAGGACCGGTTTCATCCTATTACATTCCTATTATTATTATCAGACCAGTCTGAAAATGTCCGTAATAGGATGAAACCGGTCCTGGTAAAATATAAATTAGTGGAAGAAAGTACAAAAGTGCTTTAATTTCAAATTTAAAAAAATCAAAGTGTGCAAATCACACGCGGTAGACGTGAAACCTTCAGAAAACTAAAGTAGACAAGAGTACCGCACAAAGAGGAGACCGATTATATTAAGGCGATATTTCATTCTCTTGCGGGCTATATCCTATCAGCCTTACTCATCATCGCAAAATAAGATACACCTCGGAGCAAGACCGGGTTAGGTGAAATTGTTACTCAACATGGTGGGTTAATCGCGCGCATGCGCGTGTTTTTACCGAGTCGCTGTACGGAAGATGTAGTAGCTGTCAGAATTTAAACCACCCGATCACCAGGGTTAACTCAGTACCCCGTGTGTTGTAACTGACGAAATGGCGAACTTTTATGAGAATCTTGACGTTTTGAACGGAGCTTTGGCAAATATTGACCGTATTCGCGGCATTCGTGCACCACGGCTACGGAAAAGGTTAAAAAAAGGTACGATCCATTTGCGGCACTCACGGAAGGATATTTTAGGTCTAAATATAGATTTACCAAAGTCAACGTCGTGTTGACTGATGTTGACGTATGAATAAACGTGAAGTTGGCAACACGCCGCGAAATGCTAAATTGGCTGCGTTTTTCAGCTTTGGAGCAGTGTTGCTACCGTAAAAAAATCATAACAGCTGTCGAGAAACATTATGATGATGAGTAAAGATTTTTACCCTGAGCAGTGTAGGCTTACTCCACTGTGTAGCTACCTAGACGCTACAGAGCCGTGGTACGATTTCATGATGAGTAAGGCTGTATATGTTTGGCTCTTTTTAAACGACTTCAAAAAGAAGGAAGTTCTCAATTCGACTGTATTTTTTTTTTATTTATTTTTTTTTATATTTTTTTTATATGTTTGTTACCTCAGAACTTGTGACGGGGTGAACCGATATTGATGATTATTTTTTATTTGAAAGCTGGTGCTTCCCGTGTGGTCCCATTTTAATATGGTCCAGTTCCGACAATGGCATCCATGAGAAAACCATATAAGTCTTAAATTTGCATTAAGTATGTACGCGACAAATGGATGAATAACTCAATATGGCATTTCTAAGATGTCACTTACACTATAAAAAACAATCATATTTTAATGAAAACGGGCACTTAAATGGAATGAAAACAATAATGTTGTGATCAAAACGGTTTCTTTCATATTTATTTCATAATTATTTGATAGTCACTTTAATATTTCATAAGAAAGATTCGCTCTAATGTAATCGCTTATAAATCTTTGTTTTTTTTTCATTTTTTATATTTTACACATAGGTATTTAAAAAAAAAACCTAAGGACATATATTTTTTTAATTTTATCTATTGTTGAAAATGGTATGAACTAATGATATAATGAATGATAACATTTTGTCTGATCTCTTAACACTTTGTTGTTAATTCATATATTTTTATCACTTATTATTTTCTCTGTTTATCATTTTATTTTTAAATTTTATTATTTTGCTTTTACTTAACTGTTTTGCATGACCGATATTTGCGTGTGTTATTTTTTATTAAATTGTGAAATTATTAACCCCGATACAGGCGAACCCTAGTGGGGTTAATAATTACATGCTAAAAATATATGTATATAAATTGTGAAGAAGCAATAAATAAATAAATAAATAAATATCAAGCCAACCGATTTCGATGATTCTTTTTTTATTGGAAAGGATCTACTTCAAGGGTAATTTGATGAGAGTTTGGTCAGGTTCTGATTATCGGATCCATGAGAAATTAACGAAACTCGGCCGAATCTCTTTATTTGACCCTAACGTCGCTATGGTCAAATAATGTCTCATATGAGCAGCACATTTAGTAGGTTTACCCATATTCAGAAAAATTAGTTAGTGTACTTCAGATTCACTAAAAATCAAAAAATAAACAAAAAATTTAACAAAACAAAAAAACGACTTCAAAATGCACTAAAAAGTAAAAAAATAATTCTGTATTCTTCTACAACTTCATAATCAACTTACTTTTTCTAATCATCAATATGTAGGTACGATTGTTATTTTTGGAGTCGGTGTCAGCAAAGGTACCCGGCCCGGCGTGTTCACTTGACAGCTCCCCGCGCCGCCGCGGCCCCGCTCTCGCCTCTCTTGTGCGACACAAGCACATCTCACCTAGTTACTAACCTACCTTGACTGACACTGACTGCAAAAGTAACAATCGTACCTACATATTGATGAGTAGAAAAAGTAAGTTGATTATGAAGTTGTAGAAGAATACGAAATTATTTTTTTACTTTCTAGTGCATTTTTTGAAGTTTTTTTTTTGTTTTGTTAAAATTTTTGTTTATTTGTATCACTATTTTTCGTTTCATAGAGTTTCAAATCACAACGGTGCTAAAGAAGTTTTCACTTAAAAAACATATTAGAATCGTTTCGTCAACTCACTTTTTTGTCGTTGCGTACAAAAATAATTGATAAAAAATTCACAACATTTCTTATTTTTTTTCAAATTTCTGTCGGAACCTTTGGTTTCATAGTGGTGCACATTTGAATTATTTTGAGGATAGCTTTTATATTTAAATATATAGCGTTTTTTCTTTTCAATGCCGCTTAGGTCATATTTCTAACTATGATAGAAAGGTAGACACAACGATTTATATGAGACCTATAAGAATTGTTACGAAAAGCGAACAAATTAGTTTGATGGGTTAACTACTTGTATCGTGATTTCTGAAAATAAATCCTTGGACCAGTTTTAAATCCCATTCATTCTGCTGCCTGTTTATTAATCATTCTTTCACGTCCCAAGTCTCGAAAAAAACAAAAAATATATCTTACTAACTTTTTTCGCAATGAAGGATAAAATGATTTTTTCCTGGTTGAAAATTTTAAACAAAAGGATGTTGCAACAAATCTCTTTATTTCTAGCGCATATTGACAAGACAGTGTCAATATGCGCTTGTCTAGCTTTGCTGTCTCTTGGAGGACTCCAGATACTAATATCTACAGCCTGCATGTCGGACGAATATCTACAGCTCATATTTTGAACTAATATCTACGAACTTCAGAGTGTTGACTAATATCTGCAGAGCGTAGGTTGAACTAATATCTACAGAGCGTAGGTTGGACTAATCAGCTAAATGTGTCCAATAGTCCGATATTAGGGATTTTTATATACATACTTACATAAATTAAGTTTTTTAAACTGCATACGCAATATTACGTTATTCCAATATGCTATACATAATTGCAAATCCAACCTCTGCCAGTGCTGTAGATATTCGTCAACACTTTGGCTCTCATAGATATTAATCAACAGTTTGAGCTGTAGATATTCGTCAACACTTTGATTCTCATAGATATTAGTTCGATTTTTTCAGTTTTTGGAATTCCTGTAGATATTAGTAGACGCCCCCTCTTGGAGACTAGGGATTCTATTGGCCAGAGGTTGCATCCCGCGCCGCTAGGATTTTTTCACACATGGATCGACCCATAAAAGGTCGTGTGTGATCGTAAAATGATAAGTTTACCCGCCGGGGTGTCCCGCGTAACTTCAGGTTTCCAGAGACAGAAGATACTCGTGAATCTTTTGGTATAAAGTGACGGGTAATTAAGGGATAATTAGTGTCCTTTGGAGTTATTATTGGAATAATAACCATAAAGCTACTGTTGTAGTTTGTACGTTTAAGTTACTGCTGTAATTCCGATTATTGAACTGTCTACTTGTGTAAATTGATTGTACCCACCCAATAAAGACTCATTGTGTCTACAGAAGAAAAGCGTGGATTGATTCCATTTAGTTACCCCGCTATAATATGAAATAAAAAGTGTATTTAAAAATCTTCCTATGAAAGGCTACATCTCCCGCACTTGGCCTAAAAATTAGTAATTTTAACAAATCTTGTTTATTTACATAATTTAGAGTCAATGGTGCTGGGAACGACACATCTGTCAAAATCTAACACTTGTTTTTTAATGTGGCTAAATACCAGCAATTTTTTTATTTTGTATTTTATTTTATTTTTTTATTTCATAAAATTTTTATTAGTTACAGATATTTGTTTTTTTTTGCTACCACACTAGGCTCATGCCCGTGTTATGGTAGTCGTACATTTAATATTTTAAATACGATTTAATAAATACTATTTTATAAAAACAGATGATTAAATATACTAAATAAAAATTAATATATACTTAAAAGTAAGTGAAAAATAAAGGGGAAAAAAGATCATACTTTAAAGAAAAGTAAAAATAAAAATGAAAATTCAAATTTTTAAATACAAAAATTAATAATAAAGATTAAATGTTAAGAAATCGAGTGTTCTATACAAATATATAAATTAAAACATATAAGTATATAAATTAAAATTTAAAAATAAATAAAATTTAGTGAAAAAATATAACAACATTTTAAAGAAAAATAGAAATATAAATGGAAATTAAAATTTTGAAATGCAAAAATTAATAATTAAAATGTAGTGTTAAGAACTCATAAATTCTTTAAAGTACGCTGAATTGGTCAAAATTTTAATGAAATTATTTTACTTAGGCCTATGGAAGGCCTAAATATTTTTCGATTAGGCCATTTTGTTGAGGTATTATGTGGGTATATAGATTTAACCTTTTTTTTAAATTTAGTTTTGAATTTTAATAAAGTTTTTTTCGGTACAGCCTTTTTATTTTTATTTTTGAATTACGCACAAGAGTCCCAACTGTTCCCAACCGCCTGGAGCCGGTGAGACTACGGCATCCGCAACTGGGGTATATTGTGAGACTTAAGGTGATGGGGACGGGAAGGAGATGGGGGAGATGAAGGTACGAAAGTACCTGGCTTTTTAGATCTGGTCACCAAACGTCATTTCAAGCAACGTTTCAATTCTGCATCTAACATCAGGATGATACTGAGAGAATCTTCCACTCTGAAACGTGCCGCAAATATACCTGATTATTTTAAGTAAGTAGATTATGAATTAAAATTTACTTGCGCACGCCGGTATTTGAACCCGCGACCTCCAGAGAGCCTTACCCCTCAACCAAGGAGGCCATCAATTGCATCGTGTATCCATTTATCTTTATATGCGTTAAATTCACATATATCATCCATTCGAAATTAGGTTAGCTGTATTTCAATTCGCTTAGTGCCACATTGTTTATAATTCCACCTGTCTTTGCAACGTTAATATGGTAAACATTATCTCTGATTTATTACAAACAACCCATAAAACGTGACTATTATAAACACTGAAGACATCGACGTCTAGACATTACGGAGAATGACCTCGCTACTGGCTTCAGTTGATATATACAAATATATCAATCAAATGAAAATCTTATATATTGTTATCAGTGTTGCCATTTGCGCGGTTTTTCCCATGTTTTCATGGTTTTTGGGTCATTTCTACCTCAATGTTTTTTTTTCAATAAACCATGTCGAACAACACCTACCTATATTTTTTTTTTTACCGGTGAACAGAAATGTGTTATTTGGAGTAGGAGGCGTTTTTTTGGCATGGTTCGCATGGGGAAATCCTGAAATTAGGATTGTAGTTCATGAAATTAAGCACAGGTTCACAACGTCTCTTTATCTGATTTAACTTTATCAATAAATAATATTAATACACCAATAAAAATAAATTGATGTACGTGTCTTGTAGGTAACTTTATTAGCTAGGGGAGACCTAGGAGAGTTGCGACAATTTTTAATTTAAGGGACATATCTCGCTCAAGATACATTCCACGTTATGTTACGACCTATGTGAATTAATGTAGCACCATTCCTTTCCTTTCCAAAACAATCATCAAAATTAATTGAAGTATTACGGTTTCCGAGAAAACCAACAAAAAGAAAAACTACTCCCTCTGTCACAACTCCCCTATCACCAAGGTAAGTTGTGACAGGTGCCGAGGTAAGTTGAGACAGCTTTGTATTTAGGCTATTTGAGTATTTCGACACTAGCAATGCCTTTATCAGTCTTTCGTGTATAGTTATTAGGCATTCTGAAACAAAAAAAGTAGTCATCCAGCAAGCAAAGTCCAAATATTTTTTTAATCGAAAATGAATTTTTTGAGACAAGCTTTTATTGCGGACTGTACTTGCAAGATTTGACCTTAATATACGAATGCACAAAAACACATACAGACATCGCAAATTAATTTTTAAAAGTTTTGAAATAACCCAGCAGAAAAATGAAGTCAAAGGGAGAGTTGTGACAGGCTGTCACAACTCTCCTAGGTGCTCAAAATTACGACTTGGTCCGAATAATGATTCATATTTTCTAAACACGATGTAAACCCAAAAGATCAATGCAACGCTTTGAGACTTAAATAACCATACAACTTAAGAAAAAATAACACAACAACGCACATGTAATAAGACATGATGTAAATTCAATCAAAATTTTGAAGAAAAACTTACATTTCGCAACCGCTTCTTGTGCGCCGCCGAAGGGTACCGAGTGAAATAGCGCGTCTCTAAAGCGACAAATAGGCGTTTTTACAATATCGCTAACTTTATAGGTTGGGAGAAATCGTCTTTGTCATAACTCTCCTCTGTCACAACTAGTGATGGGAATAATCGATACATTTACATAATCGATATATTTGTATCGATACATAAAAATGATCGAATGATATATCGATTAATCGCTCAGAGTTCGGGAGCAATAGCTACACGGTCTGGGCCAGTAATTTTTCTCTCGCGGGGGGGGGGGGGGTTGGAATGAAAAAAATATATGGTGCATTGGAATGGCAACACTTTCGTAAGAAGGTACTGCAAAAAAATCGGTCACTGGTTTTTTGAACATTATTATAAATAATTATTAATAAGATTCGAATACCTACGTACAATTAAAATAAAATATTATACATGTTTTTTAAGTACAAAGAAAAGTATTTTCTAATTTATTTTACGTTATTTAGATGTACGGTTTAGGTACTGCAACAAAATTAAATCAGTCAAAGGTTTTTATTCCTGGCAATGATTTCCTTATTATTTACTAGCAACATTAATATTGTTTCTGTTACCCGCGAATTTCAAATATGTTTGCGTCTCACAAGGCGCAACTCTCTCATTACGATTGAATATTATTATAAATAAGGGAATGTACCCATACTACGTGACCAACTTTTTGCAATTTTTAACCCCCCCCCCCCCCCCCCCCCCCGGTGACCAAAATCCTAAGCAACCCGCCGCTCATTTGTATGGAGCGTGACATTTTGAAGACCCCCCCCCCCCTAAACGTGTCACATAGTATGAGTACGTTCCCTAAGATTCGAATATCTACGTGCACCTAAAAGAAAATATTATACATGTTTTTTAAGAACAAAGAAAGGTATTTTCTAATTTATTTTACTTTATTTAGGTTTATAGGTTATGTACCGCAAATAAGTCCAATTAGATATAAAAACTGTTTTACTGTTTATTTTATTTTTTCAACCTACATATCTACGTATTTTAGAGGCGGTTTAATGTTGGATACCTGCCTGTACCTTATGATGGAACGGGTAACCTACCTGTACCATTTTTATTGTACTGCAATTTTCATTTAATGTTCTTTTATATAATATTGCAAGCTCCTGCTGATATGGTACTTAGTTTAGTTAGTAAGTTCAAATTCCCTTTATTTATTGATAATATACGAGTATTATGATTAATAATAAATTATAACATGTCGTTTTTGTTAAAAATAACCTATAAATAATTAGTACGTTGTAGGCACATAATCCTAAACAAACTGATTTGTTGTATTCATTTGTATGCAATTAACAAATTATTACTAAATAAGGTTATTCTATTATATAAATTGTTTCATTTTAATTACAAACTAAGAGACACCTCTGTTAATTTCAAATGAATTAAAAATATTTGTTCGTGTGAAGCAGATGTGTTCATATGAACACGTATTACTTGCTGATTTTTGTAGACTATTGTATACTGCCCCGAAGAAGCTACAATTATAGCGTATCCCGTTTGCATTAAATTTAAAAATTATGTGTACTAAGTGATTGTTTTATATTAAATATACCAACACTACCCTAGATGATACATAACCTTAATAACATAAGTAATAATAAACTTTAATTGTGAAAAACAGCCACCATGGCAATCTTTAAAAATAAACTAAAACTGGAAACGTAGATCGTTACCTAAAAGTATTAATTCATCATTTACAACAAAGCGGGATGATGATAACATCAACACGCTTTATCAGTTTATCACAATCTGAGATATTTTGACGTATCTTGAAATACAACACGAACACAACCTCTCGGATCTAGAATCGATTTGCGTTTACGAATGAATTCTGACAGTTGTAAAACGATTGTATCACTCATTTTCAATGACATTTCAAAACGATTATATCGGACTGTGCATTCGAATGAACATTGACATCGATAAGCGAGAATCGATTCCACTTCGATGACATTTCAAAACGATTGTATCGAACTGTATTCGATATGAACATAGACATCGATAAGCGAGAATCGATTCTACTTACGATGACATTTCAAACGATTATATCGGATTGTGAATTCGATACGATTATTGACATATCGATGTAATTCATTCGGAAATGGAATCGATGTAAATCCAGCGCTGTGATTGGTCAGAAATAATCGATGTGAGAGAAGCGTTGTGATTGGTCAGAATTAATCGATTTGACATCGATGCGAGAATCGATTGTTCAAGAATCGATTTATCTATGATAATGTATCGAAATGCATCGATGGTAAAAAAGATCGATACAACATCGATATTTGATCGATATTTCCCATCGCTAGTCACAACTCTCCTAGGTCTCCCCTACTGTGAAATATAGAAAAAAATCAGAGTATGCAATTCACACGCTGTAGCAGTGAATCCTTCAGAAAACTAAAGTAGACTACGAAGCACCGCACAAAGAGGAGACCGATTGAATTCATCCTCTCGCAGGCTAAATCCTGCAGATGTTTGTGTTTGTCTCTTTTTAGTGTCGCTAGTTTTCGTTTCATCGAGTTTCAAATCACAAATGATGCTAAAGGAGTTTTCACTTCAAAAAGTATTATTAGAGTTGTAGGGGAATTTTTTCATCTTATTCACCTGAAAAACTTATTTATATAAAAAGTTAATTATATTCTAATAAGTAAATACTACAAACTCGAAAAAATGATGGCCGTAAAAAACTCTTTTAAAAAAGTAAAAATCTTTTTAAAAATTCTATAAAAAATATATTTGAAAGGTGGTTTTTTTTCAAAAACATTGTTTTTTTCCTGTTATTTAAAGGAAAATTAGGAAATGATTGTTTTTTATAGAGCGTTATTGATTATTTATCTACTTAGGTACCGTTATTTTCTTATTATTTATATTCTCAAAAACTTACTAAAAACATGATTTTTTATCCTGCCAAATATGGTAAAACACGGTTTTTTCTTCTCTGAAACTCGGTTTTTCATTTTTGGGACATGGCAACACTGATTGTTGTTATTTTGTGTTCCATGGAACGTCATCGAATCTGTCTCTGTGACGTCATAATGTTCGTTCTGCCACCGAATGATTGTATAACTTCGTCATCGTCTGTGACGTAATTCTCACCTGTCATTCGCACGCGTAGAAATTCATCTGACCAATTTTATGACGTCATTTCAGAATACATTTTTTGTATTTAAGCAATGAGTTGAATTTTTTTTTCTGTAATAATGAAACCAATCCAATTTTGGACACTGCAATGCTGTCCGAAACGTTGGCTAAAGTAGGAGGTAACTCAACATGGCATAATACCCAAAAATAAATCACTATAAAACTTGTTACAAGTTTCATAACTTGGTCACTTTTTTTATGTTGTCATCAATATGCTTACTTAATTTTGATAAGAGGCAATTTTACCAAAGATTTCAGAAGCAATTCTTTCTGCGTCATGCTTACTTTATTCTACTTGTCGTAATACTATTATTTTTTCTCACAGTTAGTGGTGCCTATCACCTTCCTTATAGTAATAACTAGCTGACCCGGCCACGCGTTTGCTTTGGCTAATAAAACACTTAAAATCCAACCTTTGTAACCACCGCGTCTTTGAGTTTATCGCGAAGAGACAGACAGATGCCGCGCAGGACTTTAATTTATAATACGTAGAGATGGTGTGAAAGATTAAAATAATGTGAATGAAATGCTTGGGGTAACTAACGTATTTAAGTTAATGAGGATTAATACTGTATCCGTCTAAATAACTTTCCAATTATCCCATTGTAAGTGACCATTTTTTTAGAAGATAGAATGGGTATAGTAAGCTATTCGTAAAAGATTGATATATGCCATCGCGGACTTTTTTGTAGGTCTATAAAAGAGGAATATCCCACCATGCATTGTTTTGTTATAGGTATCTTAAAGGGATTAGGCAGTGTTTTTGATGAAATCTCCCAGGCGGCTTGACTTTTTCCGACACTTCTAACAATTATCGTTATGTTTCAACCAATTTACACAAATTCTTGACAAATTACATACCTAAACCTTCCTCACGAAACACTCTATCTATTGGTGAAAACCGCATGAAAATCCGTTCAGTAGTTTTCGAGTTTATCGCGAACAGACAGACAGACGACGCGGGGGACTTTAATTTATAATATGTAGAGAAGAGATGTAGAGATTATCATGAAATAGTAACTGTTATTTTCCTCAAAAATGAATAAAATGATTTTTTTTTTATTTTAAAAAATGATTGTCTATAAAATTCAAAGTAAAGTAGTCCCAGTCCTCCTCACCACAGTAAGTCGTTGTGTTGGTGACCCGACAATTGATCCGACGACAATTGGTCCCCGACAGTTGATTCCCCAGACATTGGTTATCCACCATTTACCCATACCTGGTATAAGTAACAGATGGTTACTCCGTCAAGGCTCTCGCAAGATTCTAATTTTTTTGTTAAACGAAGCCACATTTATTTACTTTGAAACGAATCTAGACCTCCAGTGTCCCTGCATACGTTGTTAGAAAGCAGTATGCAAGTGCTTAACAGGAAAAAAAACACAATACAACAAATCAAAAGGTTAGTAATACTAGCAAAAATAATAGTTAAACCAAAATAAAACTTGTTCAAGAAGCCCATGAGGCAGCAAGCATCGTAACATGTGAAAAACCCTGTAAGCATAAATAGATAGAGAACATACGATAAACAAATAAGTCTCAAATCATTTGGCAAGTACCAATAAAAAATGTAAATTGCATCCAGCCTGATGTAAACCACACCCAGCATCCGTGTCCCTCATGTCCCTGATCCGCCGGACAGTGGAGGTTATCCACCTCTTACCCGCTCTGTTATAAGTAACAGATGGTTACTCCTTCAAGGCTCTCGCAAGATTCTTTTTTTTTGTTAAACGAAGCTACATTTATTTATTTTGAACGATCTAGACCTCCAGTGTCCTTGCATACGTTGTTAGTAAGCAGTATGCAAGTGCTTAACAGATCTTAACGAATCTAGACCTCCAGTGTCCTTGCATACGTTGTTAGTAAGCAGTATGCAAGTGCTTAACAGGAAAAACAAAAATCAAAAAAATAGGTTAGTAAGACAAAGATAAATTAAATAGGGCAAAAGAAAAACTCATTCATGGGGCTCCATGAGGTGGCATTGCATCTGTAAAAACCTGCAAGCACCTGCACAAAATAGAGAACATAAGTACCTAATACAATAAATCTCAAAACAATTGGCCAATCAATGTACCAACAAAAAATGTGAATGGCTCTCGGTCAGTTGATCCTTCTGCCAATTGATCCCTCAGACAGTTGATCCCCTAAAAGATTATTTCTTGAAGTAAGTATGCAAAGAGGATATACAGCCGTACAGTCAAAGTCGATATACTCATATCTGCAGGCATTTAGAGTGGAAATCCACTGGGGAAATATTTTATTAACAATAATTCTGAGAACCGAAGAAGCATGCGGCGACGCTATACGACCGAATAATGAAATATCACATACTTATATTTGCAGTTTGTTTAGGAAATACGATATATCTACTGCCAATTCACGCCTTGGACTTTGATGTTTTCGCCCGCGGAAATTCTTTTGATGGAACAGGGGATCTGCAGGCCATCAAAGAGCAATTGGGCCAGCCCCTTACATATGGTAAAGAAAAGCGATGGCCAGTGGCGTCCTTGTGGCGATTATCGTAGATTGAACGCACAAACGATCCCGGACAAATACCCCATACCTCAACTTTATGACTTTGCTCACAAGCTCACAAAAGCAAAGATCTTCAGCACAGTAGACCTCACACGTGCGTACCACCAGATACCAGTCGAACCTGAAGATATTCCGAAGACAGCCATCATCACACCGTTCGGATTGTTCGAATTCACGTCAATGCAATTTGGATTGTCCAACGCTGCGCAAACCTTTCAACGATTTATGCACGCAGTCACAAGAGATCTCGATTTTTGTTTCGTTTACCTCGACGATATACTGATCGCTTCAGAAAATGAAGAGGAGCATAAAAAGCACTTGGATATCCTATTCAAACGACTTGCCGACAATGGCCTTGTTATAAACATTCATAAATGTCAATTTGGTGTTACATATGTCAACTTCCTAGGTCACACAATTACACCAGAGGGAATGACACCAATCAAAGAGAAAGTCAAAGCCATTACCGACTTTCCTCTACCAAAAACAGCTAAAGGGTTAAGAAGATTCTTAGGAATGTTGAACTATTATCGCAAGTTTCTCCCGAATTCAATCCATACCCAAGCCAAGCTATTCGACTGTATTGCAGGATACAAGAAAAACGACAAACGTTTACTGACTTGGAACCAAGAAATGACGGCAGCATTTGAAGACTGTAAAAATCAACTTACGAATACAACTCTTCTGGCACATCCAGATCCCAACTCAAGAATTGCCATCATGGTAGATGCTTCGGACATGGCGATCGGATCTTCTTTGCAACAATTCAAAAACAATACTTGGGAACCTCTTGGATTTTTTTCAAAGAAATTTACAGCACCGCAGCGCAAATACAGCACTTTTGATCGGGAATTAACAGGCATCTTTGAAGCTGTAAAATACTTCAGAAATAACATTGAAGGTCGCACTTTCACAATTTATACCGATCATAAGCCAATCACCTTTGCCTTCAGTAAGAAGCGAGCATCTAGCTCTCCACGCCAAGAAAGGCAGCTGGATTTCATTGCACAGTTTTCAACAGATATAAGGCACATCTCGGGTCACCAGAACACAGTAGCTGACACTCTATCTCGAGTTGAAGAGATCAACTGTCCTACTATTGATTACAAGGAAATGGGACAAGCGCAGAATCAAAACGACGAAATAATTAAGGCAAAAGATGATTCCGCCCTATCCTTGCGTCAATTGGTGATCCCTGGCACAAACACTTCATTATGGTGCGACATCTCGACAGGTCATGTCAGACCTTTTGTACCACAGGACATGCGAAATACTGTCATACAAAGCGTTCATAACGTATGTCACCCAGGAGTGGCAGGAACAACAAACACAATCAAACAAAGATTTGTGTGGCCGAACATGAAATCTGATATAAGAAACTTAGTCAAACATTGCATTGCCTGTCAAAAAGCTAAAGTTTCTAAACATACGGTTACCCCACCGTCAACGTATTTATTACCAGAAGATCGCTTCAACAATATTCATATTGATCTGGTAGGCCCATTGCCAGCTTGCAACGGGTATCAATATCTGTTAACAATAATAGACAGATTTACTCGCTGGCCCGAAGCAATACCATTAAAAGACATGTCCGCCGAGACCGTGGCTACAGCACTAACAACTCACTGGATCGCTAGACATGGAGTACCAATCACCATAACTTCAGATCAAGGTCGTCAATTTGAAAGCCATTTGTTCAAAAAACTTACAGAGAAGTTTGGAATCAAGCATTCAAGGACTACTGCATACCATCCTCAAGCAAACGGAATCATAGAACGTTGGCACCGCACTTTGAAAGCGTCGCTCATGTCGAGTGGCGAGCAAAATTGGTTAGAAACGCTTCCACTTATATTACTTGGTCTGAGATCAACAGTTCGGGAGGAATTAAAATGTTCACCAGCTGAACTTGCCTACGGAAGAACCCTACGGTTACCCTGTGACTTCTTCACAAGTACTCCACGAGAGGAGCCCGATACTTACATCGGACGTTTACAGAGGAAATTTGAAGAAATAAAACCAACTCCTACCTCTAATCATAGTACAAGGAAAATTTTCATACACAAGGACCTTCCTGTTGCTACACATGTCTTTCTACGAACAGGCAGTGTTAAAAGACCATTACAATGTCCATATGAACGAATGAATTATAAAGTTGTGGAACGAAATGACAAGACTTACGTCATCATAATAAAAGGAAAACCAAAATGTGTATCAAAAGATCGCTTGAAACCAGCTTTCGTTCCCACAGAAGAAAATGTCCCTAATTATGCATCTGTTCCAGACTTACCTACTGCAAAAGTAACGACCACGAGGTCAGGTCGGCATGTGCATTTTCCAAAAAGGCTTGGACAGATTTATCACGCATAAAAGACATTTTTGCTTTCATTTATATAACTTACATTAATCTTGTACATTAGAGCCCAAAAACTCTTAGTAGCTTGATCACATCTAAAACAATAGAAATATATTTCAACTTAAAATTAACTGTCATGATGTTAATACCGAAAATCACAGATTTTTAATGGAAATCTGACTTTCAGTATTTTCATACATAAAATTATTATGTTAAAAATCATTTCCACGATGAAACTCTTTCATCTTTAAAAATCATGTATGACACATGTAAAGTTATTGTAGTATAACTCATATAACACTTTAACTTTTAATTACACAATATAATATCTTATGTGTTTTAAGGGATTATTTTCCATTTAATGCACTCTTTGTGAGATGCCTTAAACAGTGTTTAAATTATAGCATATTATAGAACACAACAATTCATGTATAAAAATGATTATATAACTGTATACATCTGCTCAATATTGCAACATCGATTTTGACATCACTCGATGTAACAAGTATTGAGTTTTATAAAAATAAATAGTGTATACGGAAGCACATCTGTTTTCATATTTTGTTAAATTCATTAATTATTTACAATATGAAAGCATACCTCACAGTATAACAAATGATCACTTCTTGTGCTTCAGTAAACATAGAATAATATATAATTTTTTAATTTGTTGTATGAACTTACAGATGGATACATTTCAGCTCATTGAAGTGGCGTCAACTGCTTGTGGGTTGAATTGTGCACATCTGTATAATCATATATTCAACTATAATTCTTGTGTGTACCTAGCTATATTAGCGTTTATTTACATATTTTTATGACACAGCCATGTTTAAGCTGAATAATAAACACTTCACTTAACGTTTAGTGTCAAATTACATCTTTGCAACTGATACATGCCTCTGCAATTTAATGAACCTAAGGTGATTTACTATAGCGTACTATAACGTTTACTAGAAAATATATTATTGTTATAAATGTTAGCTTTTAGAAAACTTATTTGCAAATAAGTCAAACCTTTAACTAACGAGAACTATCCGCATCATTATTGTCGATGCAGTAAATGCATGCTCCAATAATGACTTATCACCTTTGATATTTTTAACAACACACGTTAATACAGTTTGTAGATGCAGTATATGCTCCAAGCAAGTAATTATATCAATATTTTAAGATTTAAATACTGTAAAAAAGAGTAAATTTATAATAAATAAAACACCCATTTGTTTTCAAGTATTATTAATATTATTTATATACAACAGCATACATTTGTGTATCACAAAATAATGTGAATCAATTATATTTTGTTTAAAAACATACTACATATCATGCAATATCTCTAGAACTTGATAATTTTTTACACAGTTAATGTTCAATTTGTGATTAGTATAAAGATGTATAAACTCAATTAAAAAATATGTGTTGGAACTTCCAATGCGTTCACAAATTTATAGAGATATTATTCATAAAGATACTCGTCACATACATGCTATATCTTTTTGAACGCATAGGCTTAAGATATATTCTGCGACGATGTCACGTACAGGATGTATTTTATACTATAGCTTATATTATAGCTTTAATAGCTTGTTTCATATATTACAAAGTATAGCTTGTGTTGTATAGCTCATATTATAGCTTAAATAGCTTGTTTCATATATTACAAACTATAGCTTGTGTTGTATAGCTCATATTATAGCTTAAATAGCTTGTTTCATATATTTTATACTACAGCTTGTATTGTATAGCTTATATTAGGTAGTTAATATAATAAATATAGCATTTCTTTAAAAAACTCTACATAATATTTGAAGTTTTCACATGATCTCACATCGTGTCACGACGCCCACCATTGTAAGATTACAAGGCACTTTTAACAACGACAGTCATATTATTTAGTAACAACACTTAGGCACGGACACAATGTGACATCATAAGTTAAATTTTTCTTTGTCATGCTTGACATGCTACACTTATAAGTTATATATGTTTTAGAACCCCTAAACTGTTTGTATTATATCGTTTGCACTGGGGGGAAGGCTGTGGAGATCGTAATAAAAGTGGGAAGAAACTATTTTTAGATGTTAATAATATTATTTATCGCACTGGCAATTTACAACATTAGCGCCACGAGCGGCCGGTTGATGTAAACTATCCTGACAGATTTGACAGCCACTTGCTTTGTGAACTCCGGCCGGATTTGTTGGTTCTTCATTTCTGCTTTTATTACGATCTCGTGTAATCTTAAGAAAACCCTTCTGATTTTAGAGTAACATCACGGTTAATTAATTTGTCAATAAATTGAAGTTTATTATTCAAGAAATATCAGTGTATTATTCACATCCCGTGATCTTGATGGTGCACCAATCCGCGACAGAGGTGATTCATTATTCACCCTACAAATGCCATATTGGTGACAACCACCATAGATATGTTTACCGCCGCCCCGGGAACTATTTATTGACTAAACAACACCCCTTCCATTCACAGGTCACTCCAAGTCATAGGTTCTCAACGTGGGAGATAACGCCCCCTTGTGGGCGTTTCAGACTTTCAAGGGGCGGTAGAAAACCTGGGGGCGTTGAGATGGCACAGTGAGGGCGCGGGCCGGTAGAAAAAATATGGTTTAAAAAAGACAAAAAAACATGCTAATCAGTAATCAATCACGTACTAACGTGAATTATTATTATTGAGAATTGACACTATTTCCAGATGGAATGAGGTAGCAATCTGGTACTTAAAATACAAAAGAATTGCTTTTTAACTTGATAAACAAGAAGGTAGGTATAACAAGTAACGTAGGTGTAATATATATAATATTAACGACGGTATAATTCATGACAGTTGAGCCCACCCCCTGCCCCTATTTGGGGGGCTTTAGAAAAATATTCTCAAAGTGGGCGGTGGGCAAAAATAAGGTTGAGAATCTATGCTTCCCTGCATTTGGTGCCCGGATTTATGGGGTGAGGTTTGTCTAGGTCTTGGCGGGGGCGTTTTTAAACTTTTTTTTCTCCATAGTTTTTGATTCCATATGAATTTTTGAATTTTTCACACAATCATATCCGTTTTTGAAAATGACACTTAGAATAAAAAAATGAGAACATGGAATTAGATTTAATGTTCAGCACAGACAACTGAAGTTAGTATAATAAGTATCTTATTTGATGACATTTGGGAACTATATGTAAAAAAAGCTCGCTTTTATTTATCCTGCCAATGTGTACACTGTCTCTAAAAATAATTATCTTCGTATTTTCAATCAGAAATCTTATTATAGTAACCTTTTACATAATCTCCAGCAAGCTGTCAAAAAAGACGACATATTACTCTAATCAGGGGATCGTGACCGATTTAAGTGCCAATTAGTCCAACCTTTCTTTAATAACCTTTTACTTGCCGGATAGCGCTAATGATAGATGAAGAAACGCAATGTTACCTAATATTTTCATTTTGACTTCATAAAAAATTCCTCATAATTTCGCTGGTCTATTTCTCCACAGCACTGCTTATCCGTTTCTTCACAATCTTACGGTGTATTTCCTCTAAACCTGACCGACATATTTCCTCGCAATCTAATTGACATATTTTCTCACAATCTGGCTGGTGTGTTTCCTCTCAACCAACTGACACATTTCCACAAAATCTAAAGTGCATTTTTTTCTCACAAAATAACTGGCCTATTTCCTCGCAATCTAAGAAGTTGATCTATTTCCTCGCATTTTAACTGACGAATTTCCTCATAAAATAACTCACCTATTTCCTTACAGTATATCTGACACGTTTACTCTAACAAGTTCATTTCCTCTTAACTAACGTGTATACTCACAATCTATGTAACTGGCGCATTTCCTCGCAACCTAAATGACATATTATTTCCTTATAATCTAACTTTATTACTAAAATTCTCCCTATCTATCTGACGTATTTAATCTGAATCTAGATATTATATTTCCTCCCAACCTAATTGACGTATTTCCTCACAATCTAACTTTAATACTAAAATTCTCCCATCTATCTGACGTATTTAATCTGAATCTAGATATTATATTTCCTCGCGATCTAACTGCGGTATTTCCTCACAGTCTAACTCTCTAACTGACCTTCCTTCCTCTTGTTGTTGCAGATTTTAGAGCCTCCCCACCTTCGCCCTCAACAGACTTCAGCCGGCATTCGCTGGTGAAGCCGAAAGTCTACCATGGAAGAGAAAAGAGACAGATCTCACACACCAGAGACGAGGTTAGTACACTTTGTCATATATATGTAGAATAATTTTCTCGGTTTTTTAAAAGGATTTTTTAACTCCTGACGTTTTGGACAAATCTCACTGTCCATTTTCAGAGGCCTTATGTCTTGAGTTCGGTCCAGAAATCAAGACCTAAGTGAGTGCTTATCAATTCTTATTATGTCTAGGACGGAGTACACGGGTTGAAAGTGATTTGAAACGTCAGTAGGTAAAAAGTCCTTTTAAGGACTACGTCACGCGGGCAGAGAGAATTATTCTACTTCTTACACCCGTGAAAACCTTAACCATAACATACGAGGCCTGTCCGTAAAATACGGTCTTTAAGGGGATATGGTCGCGAGGAACGATTTTACGCGTAATCCTTCAAGACTGGCGTGTATCCTGGTTTCTCCTTGCCAAATCCCCACCACGTTCCACCCTCTGTGAC
This sequence comes from Limnephilus marmoratus, assembly GCA_917880885.1. Taxonomy (NCBI): domain Eukaryota; kingdom Metazoa; phylum Arthropoda; class Insecta; order Trichoptera; family Limnephilidae; genus Limnephilus; species Limnephilus marmoratus. Next base: position 35,687,600 of record OU862926.1, read on the forward strand.
ACTTAGTCTCGGAGTGGTAGCCGTTCGCCATGGAGCTTCCATTCGCCACACCCGCCAGGTGTGACTTACGCTCTGTAATTCGTTTTTATTTATTTATTTTTATTTAAGTTTTTATTCCAGCAGGACTGGGAGGGTAGTGCAATCCCAGTCTGCCATATTACGTAAACAACTATAAAAGAAAAGAAAAAAGTTTAAATATTAGGTAAGTACCTAATTAAAACATAAAATGAAAACAAAATTCATAACACAAATAACAAAAAATAAGCATAAAATTAAAATAAATAATAAGTAGACAGAATTAAAAATAAAAAGATATTTTGGGATCCCATCATGGAGGTCGCCTCATCATCTGCATCCATCGCTCATTTATTGGGGAACTGAGCCACTCGGATGCAGCCACGACAATGATATTGGTTGAAGTTCGTATCCTGCTCCAGAAGCTGGCTAGTCGGTGGCGAAGTAGGGCTGGGAATGAGTGCACCCTCCCCTCGGTGAACATCGTGGAGGCACTGCAGAACCTCGGTAGTTGCATAAGTTGCCTGTATGCGTTATTGTAGCACACTCTCAGTTTGTCCCATTGCGCTGCTGGGTATTGTGTCCACAGTTCAGACGTGTACAGGGCAGTACAGTATGTTTTGAATAGTAATTTTCTGGCATCTTCGCTACAGTGGTAGAACCGCCTTGAGAGCATTCCGGCCCGTATGTTAATTGCTCTTCTTTGTCGTTCCATATCTTCTATATCCTTCATGTCTTCGGTTAGGATATGTCCCAGATACTTAACCTGTGAGGCCACAAGCAGTTCATTTCCTTCTAGATATATTGGAGGAATATGTGATGGCTCCTTATTGTGTTTGAAAGCGACGATGACTGACTTTTTAGAATTGTACAACAGGTTATGAGAGTTTGCGTACTCTTCGCATATTTGCACAAGTCGTCTCATCGCTTTAATCGAAGGTGCAAGCAGCACCATGTCATCGGCGTAATTAATGTTGTTACTTCCTTGTCCGCAGATATGACAACCGATTCGTGTATCGTTCAACTCTTGTAAGAGGTCGTTAATGTACACATTAAATAGAGTTGGAGACATATTTCCCCCTTGCCTGACTCCGCTCTTAAGGAATAAAGGTCTTGAAGAAGCTCCTGCCCATTGAATGTGATTTTCCTGTTGTCCGTACCAAATAGCCAGCATATTGACCACTGCTGCTGGAACATCTCGCTTTATGAGTTTTTCCCATAATAATTGATGGGAAACACGATCAAACGCCTTGCTTAAGTCAAGAAAACACCCATAGACTGTGGTTTTTCTTTTTTTGTAGTAGGCTATGGTTTGTTTCACTCCATAAATGGCCATATCGGTTGATGAGGCGCTCTTGAAGCTGAATTGGTTATCAAGGGTAAATAGTTTCTCTTTGACTAGCGCGAATAAGATTTTTTCAAATAGTCTCGAAAGCATTGTCGCCAAGGAAATCGGTCGGTAATTTCCTAATACCGATGCATCCAGCTGATTGGATTTCAGGGTTGGTACGATAATAGTTTTGCTCATATCCATCGTCATATGTGTGTGTCTTGGGAGGCTTGAGTACAGGGCGGCTAGAATAGTCTTAAGTTGATCTCCTGCGTATTTTATGTGCTCAATACCAATGGCGTCGTATCCTGGACATTTACCATGGCCGGTTTGCTTAATTGCGCTTTCAATCATTTCATGAGTAACATTCATGACCAGGTCATCATTGGCCGCAGGCGGGCATGTCATTATCGAAGGTTTCGTGGTATCTCCTTGATCCTCGCTTAAAGAGAAAAAGTCTCTAAATTCGTTGGCTATGTTTTCATCACCCATAATGTTGTTGACGCATAGTGGAACTTTGCTCTTGGCTTTCAGCACAGTTGAAGTTTTTTGCCAAAACTTTCTGAAATCTTTGTTATGCATAGACGTAGCTATGCTATCCATTCGTGCTTTGTTTTCCGAGTGTTGACATTTTCGGAGAGCAATTTTAAAAGATTTCTTACTAGTTTTCCTTTCGTCTGCGAAACGGCCTTCCGTAGGCCTTCCGGCTTGAACCCAGCAGAGGAATGCATGTCTTGAATGGCGGTACAAAGTGGAGACTTCATTATTCCACCCAGGAACAATTTCATACATTTTTTTTGGGTTCTTTCCTTCTGAATGCTTTTATGGCGGAGTTTCTTAGTATATGGACAATATTACCGTAGAGAGAATCTAGTTCAAGTTTATGAGTTTCGTTATCACAATTAAGTCTTTGACATCTTACGGCATCTGGGGGTTTCATTTTTAACAGTAGTTTATTGGCAAGGGCGTTGTAAGTTTTAATATCATTTTCGGATTTTGCCGTCCATTTTCCAAAATCCTTTGATCGATTCTGTCTGTTGGAAATAATGGGGGTTAGATTTAGATCTATTTCCACAGTTAGTGGGAGATGATCTGACCACGTCGCATCGGCTGTGATTTTTACGCTCCTCACTGCACGATTCAACCCCTGTGTCATAATACAGTGATCAAGCCATCTGGTGGTTCCGTGGGCCTCACTTACATAAGTAAATGTATCAGAGCTTAAATGCACAATATCAGTGTATGTATAGCTATTTTCTATACAGAACTGTGCAAGTTCACGGCCAAAAAGTGACCTCGGATCCGCGTTGAAATCTCCTATAATCATGGAGTTGGAGCTGTTTTGTTCCTCAATAATGGCGTGTATTTTTCCCAGACAGTCTGCGAATTCCGGTAAGTTCTCAGCTGAATTGGTCGGCATATAAACCGTGACTATAAGGAGAGTTCCATTTGCTGACTCCATTTCAATAGCCGTGATTCGTGGATCTCTACAGTCAATCAGAATGGCTTTTATTGTATTGCGCCATAAAATTGCAACGCCTCCGTAGGGGCGGCCAATTAATGGAGCGTCTGAGAGGTTCACCGCAGATGTTCCATGACTGAGAAATTCTGGATGTATTGACGACAGATATCCCAAGTCTGTAGGTAACAGCCAGGTTTCCTGTAATGCAATGATGTTATTACAACCACATAATTCATTTATGAAGTGTTCTGTTCGACGAATTGAACTGCAATTGAATGAGATAATTTTTAGAGTCTTGGTACTTATGTGATCCATTTTGAATATTATTTTGAATCATTGGTTTGCGTTGTCGTTTTATGCTTCGGCGAATCTGAACGACTCCACTGGGATTGTTCCTTTGTATTTGGGGTCATGTGTAGTGTATCCGGGTCTCGTCCCCAGTCACAATTGAGTCCAACAATTCTTCGAAAATGATGTCGTAGCACTCAAGGAATTCGCGGCCTGCTTCAACCCGTTGTTGTTTGTGATCTTCGGTGAGCATTTTGGGACCCACCTTGGGCAGACTTTGTGGTCTCCCGAATGTTGTGTCAAAACCTTATTAATAGTTATCTTCCTGACATCAGGGATCATATCATTGAGCTCCCGAACCGTCACCCGTCGATCTGCAATTATTTTTTTTTTACTTTGGCAATTTTTTCATCTGAAACTGATGGCCGTCCGGCACGCTTTTAAATTCTCTGCACCATTTGCGCACGTTTTCCGTACACTTCAAGTAGCTGAGAATGAATTTCTACCGGGTTCTGGGTCTTTGCACAAAAAACTAATTATAGAGCATAATTCAAACCTGGCGGGTGCGGCGAGCGGAGGCTTCATCGCGAACGGCTGCCATGCCGAGACTAAGCCTCACTGAGGGTGCAACGTGGTGGGGATTTGGCAAGGGGAAACGAGGCTACACGCCAGTGTTGAAGAATTGCGCGTAAAATCGTTCCTCGCGATCACAGCACCATGGAGACCTTATTTTACGGACAACCCTCGTACAGGTATGTAGTTTTTTTAAATTTTTTGTTTATTTTTTTTTTAAATTCCATTTATTCTTTGTTTTGTTAGTTACATGTTGTAAAGATTTTTCTACCACCATGCTAGGGCACATGCCCATGTTGTGATGGTCGATTTAGTATTTATTATGATGAAAAACTTATAGTTTTTAATAACTATTTTAATCCCTCTGGCAAATATGTTCGCTTTTAGGAACAACTCATTTACAATAAAAATCGTTGTGTCTCCGTTACTATCATGGTTAGAAACATGATCTAAACGGTGTTAGAAAGAGACAACATCACGCTTTATATTCAAATCTAAAAGTTAACCACAAAATATTTAAAATGTGTATACATTTGCCTAATAAAATATGTGGATGTTTTATTTTTTTTCGCTAACACTAATTTTAGTTACGAAAAACGTAAGTTGAGCCATTTTTAAAACATTTTAATGATTGCACTAAAAATTTTAATATTTAAAAAATAATCTGATTATTTCGAAATATACAATTTAAAAGTGTATTTCAATATCTTAAAAAAGTTTTAATTTTCGGTTGCGTTCAGAAATATTCCATTTATTTGGAGTTTATTGCAAAGCGGAAAAATTTTGACCTTCCGACAAAACAAGCTCATTGCCTGAGGGATTTAATTTTCTATATTTGATTTGATAAACTCTGTGTTCGACTCCCTGAAACAAAAAACAATAAAATTATTCAAAATAGAGACATTTCATAAATCGTTTCGCACGAACAAGTCAACAAATCGCTCTGCCTATTTTCCCCGTTCACTTAAATAGTAAAGGTGGTTTTTTTAGAGATATACAAATTCAAAATAAAAATAAAAAAAACACATTAAAATAATGTTAATGTCTATGATATTGGCTTTGTTTAAGGCTTTGCAACCTGGCCCGAAAAGAAGAAGATGGAGAGATACGAAATTACGAATGTTTGAGAAGAGTGCTAACATTTACAGTGACAAAATCGATGCGAAAATTGCGAAAATGTTTAATAAAATACGACTCGTTTAAAATAGAGCAAAAATCTCGCGGGCATTATCTTAAACAGCATTTAAAGAAACACTGTGAATTTTTTCATACATATAGCTTGTAAAACAACTGAAACAAACGTGTTAATAATAATTTTTGGAGCATACTTTGCGATTTTTTTCTATCAAGGGAATTTAATATAATTTGCGTTTCGGCGCGGGTAAAGTCTAGATATTATCTTCAAGAATAACATATATTTTTAAGAGCTTAAAAACTTACCGTGTTTAAGGGAAATATGTAATAAATCGGTACAAATCCTGGTTGCGGGCCCTTAATGGATAATTTTATGCCATTATTGTTCATATGAGCGCCACGGCTTTTTTTTTTACATGAGCTCCACACAAGAGGCCTTGAGGAAAATAATTTCCCTCGGGGCTTATGTCATCTTTGGGGATGCTGTGTGTAGGGGTTTTTTTTAAGGAAAGGAAGGAGAGGAGAGTTCTGGGAAGGAAAAGGGTTTGAAAGGTGGGTAGGAATCTGGGGTTCAGTATGTCCTGGTCATCCGCCTCCAAGACCTAGACAAACCTCACCCCATGAACCCGGGCACCCCTACTAAATCACGGCTAGCTCGAATGAAGCGCAATCATGAAGTCCAATTTTCGACAACTTTATCGTAGGGATGTCGAAAGTGAAAAAAAAATATCGATATATCGATGTATCGATATTTATTAAAATATCAATATCGACGTCGATATATCGAGGAAAAAATATCGATATATCGGTCAAATTTTCAAGAGATTTTGCGTTTTTAAAATAATAGTGTATTCAGCTCAATATTATCAATAGTAATTTTTACACACAATGTGCTTTTTTAATGTACAAAAATCTCAATAAAAATGAAGGTATTTTTTATGAGTATTCATTTTTATTAGGTAATAATTAGAAAAATATCAAAAACTAAAAAGCTGTCTTTTAAATTATATGTAAACTGAGACGCATACAAAGTTTGCATGCGTCTCAGTAATATTCTATCGGCGTATTAATCTGTCAAAAAGGACTTCGTGTTTGGAACAAGGTATAGTCAATAATCATAGACAATTGGGACACGTAGGAGTGGCTTAGAAAAAAATGGCGAAAAATAGCATACATTTCTATGTATGTACCTACACATATGAGATAATATTAGTGATCACAAATACTAATGCAAAGACAATAGATTTGTAAGCTATTAATAGTTAAAATTTCAACCGCCGATGTCATGACCCAATACAGTTACTTTTTCCGTTCGTTCCTATACGGTTTTGGATTCTAGTGACTTTAAATACATAAATTAAAAAAATATCGTTTTTGATACAATTTTCGATATTGGATATTTTGTATCGATATATCGGCTAAAAATATCGATATATCGATACTTTTTCAACAAGCCTACTTTATCGAGCAACTGGGGCCATGTATCGACAATAACACGGCGAATGTTGACTTCCAAATAGTCCAATGTCTCTGGTTTATCAGCATGGACTAGTGACTTCACATACCCCCAAAGAAAGTAATCGGTGTGAGATCACACGATCGTGTAGGGCAGTTAAATTATGCCAACACCAAATGTTTTCCGCAATAAATTGATGGCGGCACCCGCCGTGTCTTGAACAATTTTTAAAATTTGCACAATTTGCAAGCGATGTTCTGACGTCAGTCTATTCATGGTGAAATGGCAAAACGTACTGACTACAAATTGACAGTCTGTAGAAACAACGTTGCCAGTTTAAAAACCAAACCTCTAAAAAAACACCCCTTATTAGAATGTTCCAAGTTTAAACCTTAATTCGTGGCTTTGGGCTAAAAGCAAAACGGCCGTTAAGTTTTTGCACGATCGTATATATTAGAGGTAATCTGTTTTTCCTGATTTTATTGCCGTTATTTGCCGATTTATGGCCTTTTTACACTGAGATTGCCGTACGATCACAGTGCGATAACGGTTAGTTTTTTATACGCCCCCTTGTTACATTATTATTCACGACGGCATCCGATGGAATTGCGATGAACAGAGGGGTTTTCGCAGAAATTCAAACGTAACATTGTCATCAAGTGGCCAGTCGGCCCCACTGCGGAATTCTGTACCTATTCTACCGGTATTTCAATGTAAGATCCTCCGAAGAACTAGCGTCATTGACCTTGATATAATTGGCATTGATTTTTTTTAACATTAGCTCCACACAAGAGGCCCTGAGGAAAAACCCCCCAGGGTCTATGTCATCTTTGGGGATCTAGTGTGGAGGGTCTTTTTGGGGAAAAGAAGGAGAGGAAGATCTGGGAAGGAAAAGGTATGCGGGGTAGGAATCCGGCAGTGACGAACGTATGAATCCATCCCTCTCAATGCGATGTTTCGAGAGAATCCGGCTGGAGAAGTCTAGGTTCAATATCTCTCAACCAGACTTTCCTAATCCGGCCCGCCACGCGGTGGGTGTGCAAACGCATCCGACGCCAAGATCTAGACAAACCCCCACAACATGAAACCGAAAACCCCTGCTAAGTCACCAAACGTAGCGAACCACTTGGGATGACCTATGGCAGAGGAGTTGGTTATCCAATTAATGGTTCCCGGGGCGGCGGTACCCATACCCGCCTTCCAAATCGGGACTTTGTCTCAAGACCCGTATTCACTCCTTCCTCTCTTCAAAAAGACCCCGTACTCAGCAACCCCAAAAATGACATAGGCCCTAAGAGAAATTATTATCTTCAGGACCTCCTCTATGGGGTTAATGTACAATATTTACACAAATAATTTTTTTTTTTTTACATTTGAAAGGTTCCCGTTAAACGCCGATTTTAGGTCCATTTCAGCTTTTGAACAAATTGCGGTGAGAGAAAAATGTTTGTCAACTGATCACAAACTGATTAAAATTATTGTCTTTAGTGAAAAATTTCATGTGTTGCCCGGGTTTTAATTTCCTTCTTATTTTGAACATCAAGTGTGCAAATTTTCATCAAGATAAATTAAAATTTTGATGGGGTGGGAAAAATCGATGAGGGTGATTTTTCTAAATCTCAAATAAACAACGACCTTACTCCTGTTTTAAAGGTCAAGTATGCCAAATTTCATCAATCTCGTTATAAACCTGTAGATTTGTATAAAAATCAAATCCATGCAGCCTGCCACAGACACTTTTCTTATTTAATTACTAGCTGTTGCCCGCAGTTTATCGAAATGGTTTCCACAGAGTTTTCGAAATTTAATGTAGACAGTGACTTTGCTCTTGTTTTGAAGGTCAAGTGTTCAAAATGTCATTAATCCGAAATAAAACTGTAAAGTTATATCTTTATCAAATCCACGCCGCTCTCCCGTGTTCGCCCGCCCGATGTCCGCCAGCCCACCACAGATACTTTTTATTCATAGTGGAAGATACTCTCAGTATCGCCCTGGTGTAAGACCACCATTCAGGAAACGTTGCTTGAAATGGGTTTAGTCATGTTTGGTGACCAGATCTAAATAGCCAGGTACTTCTCCGCCTTCCTCTACCCCATATCTTTCCCTACCCCACTACCTTCAACCTTACAACATACAACATTGGGGTTGCCATAGTCCCAATGGCTCCAGACGAGAGCAGTTGGGACTCTTGCGCGGTATACATATTAAAAAAACATCACGAACACGATTTTAGGTATTTGGAGTTTTATGCCGATTTTCCCTGTTTACGTTTCTGGTTTTCGCTATTTTTCTTGATTTACCAGGAAGGTATTCAGCCACTATTTATCAAATAATTTACACATGATTTTGTTGAGAAATTAGTAGAACAAGGACGATAAAAATCAACCTAATTACCAAAAATTGTATGGAAAGAAACTAGTGGCCATTTTGAATTTGTTGAAATGCTGACTTCTTCAACTATGGAGTATTTTGGAGCAGGTCGAGATTTAAACACATGTGTTAAGAAAGTAGGAGGATTTTGGAAATAACGACAGCATATTTTCAACCCTAATTTTAACAAAAATTCTCCAGGAAAGATATTGGAACTCATCGATTCAAATGTACTATATGAACCTTTTCAGACAGTCGTATCAATAAACTCAAAATCTCTCACCTTCACTTTCAATGCCCGCGACACCGTAAATAACTAACCTGTAAAAACGTAAAAAAAAAAGTAAGCGTTTATGAAAGTCATTTCATGAACATTCTCCAGCCCTAAAGATTCCGAAATTCTCCAGTACTTTAAAATAAAATATCAACTATACTTTTGCCACTAATCTCCAATAGTCCTCAATTCTCCAGTATTTTAAAATAAATACCAACTCTACTTTTGCCACTAATCTATTCACAAATGTAATACTAACAGCGATGAGGGTAGCAAATAATGTAAAATCATGCAATGTCCAGTGTGTTAACTGTAATGTCCTCCGCGTGCAAAGCCGTATCTTCTCCAAGCATAAACTTATAATTAAAGTGTGTTTATCGGAAGTGACCTGCCAGGTAAGTATGTTTCTGTATCCATTTGTAAATAGTAAAATCAGTTAGAACCTAAGCATTCCTAATAAATTGTACAGCGCCCTTGAGGTGATTTTTCACAAAAACGGCGCTTTATAAATTATCCAATTATTATTATTATTATTATTAACTTTATGGTCACCTCATTTTTGTTGTTGAAAAGGTAATTAACCCAGCGTCAATGACGTGAAAATAATTACGCGGTCAATAATGCCGGGTAACCGTGACCCAAATTTTTTCGATGGGTTGTACCAAAACTGAAAGGGTTATCTTGATTTTGCAAATTATTTATTATTTATGGGTTCTTTGCTCATACAAAAAAATATAAATAATACCAGCACATTTTATAAATCAACTTTTTATTATCTTAGTAAGAAACACATGCAAAATCAACTATGAAAACATAACTATAGAATTTCATTTCAACTATACGTCATATTTACCCGTTTTCCTCTTATATCTCCTTCCGCAAGCGGCGTCGCACTGAGCATGCCGGCGGTGCGGGTAGAAGGGGGTTGTATCTCCAGCTACTCAAGCGCTCAAGTCGAACAGTTGACGGAAAAAAAAATATGGCCGTTTTAAATCGCCTCGGGTCATTGTGACCCAGCGTCATCGACGCCGGGTTAATAAAAATTTCTCAAAGAAACTTTTTCATAAAGGTGTACATTATTATTATTTTGAGGTTATTTTTTAGATTTGAATATAAAGAGTGGTGTTTTCTCTTTTTCACACCGTTCAGGTCATTTTTCCCACTACGATAGTAAGGGGGACGCAACGATATCTATGAGACCTGAATGTGTTGTTCCGAAAAGCAACAAACTAGCCTGACGGGTTTATTAATTTATACATACTCGTCGTCTAGCAGTCTAACCTCAAAACTTATCTCATGTGCATGTGCGTACGTATTTACCTGTTATTTTGAAGTGTGAATAGTGTGTATATTCTCTTTATGAAATGCTTTGTTTTATTTATTATAATTTTTTCTCTATAATCTAGTAATCCAAACATTCCAATAATCCGGCACCCTCTGGTTTTTAATAGTGCCCGATTAGTGAGATTGTACTGTATTTTCAAAGTTGTTTAATTAATTAAATATTGCAGGACGGCCTCCACCTGAACTCGCTGACCATCGGCTACGTGTCGGAGGGCACGGAGCACATCCTGGACTTGCGCCTCAACCGCGAGCTGGTGCCATCCGACTTCTTCGTCAAATACCAACATAACGGGAAGCACAAGATCAACAGGCCCACGGGAAAGGTAACTTCAACTCCTGAATAGAAGGGTTCGACAAAACAGAAGCAAAATTCACAATGGAATCGAATGTTATTTAAAATTAATGTCATAATAAAAATTTTGAATTTGAAACGGACATTAGAATGCCATCTATGATGCATTTCAATAAGCGCTAAACATTTAGTGCAACTTCAAATACATAGAGGCAGAAAAACCATCTTTGAGATACGAAAATATTATTAAATGAAAACAAATAACTTCGTATACACCACTTACTTCATTTTTATTTTTTTATTTTGGGGAAATCACAGTTCACAATATGGTTAGTTTAGGTGACTTATACATGTATAAGTCACCTAAACTGAGCAACCAGTAATAGATTTAAATGAAAAAATACACTTTGTAATACACCACTTTTGGGTGAAATGCAGATCCGGGCACCGTCTGGAAATTTAATAAAAAGGCACTTTCTAGATGAGAAAAGTGTGGAGAAGATGAATAAAAAATAAATTAAGGCGCGCTCGGCAAAATTAAGGGAGATACAACCGTTCAAAGTATTTAAAAATTCACTTCGCGAACTGATATTGACAGTTCGTTCGCCATGTTTTCATTGCTTATGTTGGATCCCAGACCTAATACAGAATTAATAGTACGCCAAAATCACAAACCATATTACACAAACCTAGCGTAGCCGCTAAACCACTTGAAAACTGGGATGTTTTTTTGGCGTGACGCGAGCAGGCGCTACGAAGGGGGCACTTTCTTTTCTATCACAAACCATGTTTAGCGTATTAGGTTATAAAAAAATGGCGGGCGGACGCGGGCGAACTGTCAATATCAGTTTGTAAAGTGAAATTTTAAATACTTTGAACGGTTGTATCTCCCTCAATTTTGCCGAGCGCGCCTTAATTTTTGTTTTATTCTGCTTTTCCACACTTTTCTCATCTAGAAAGTGCCTTTTTATTTAATTTCCAGACGGTGCCCGGATCTGCATTTCTCCCCCACTTTTTTATTATTATTGAGGGCATTACCAGAGAAAACCGGAAATACGTCATTTTCAAAAAAGTTTTTAGACGTATTGACTCTTTTCCACAAAAAATTATAAATTGGTTTTGAAAGATTGTTCTTTTATTTAGCATTCGTATGTAATAAATTTTGAGAAAATTTTTAAATTTTTAGTATAATAAGGTTATTCCATAGGTCGTTGGCAGATTTGTTCAATTTTCAAAAAAGTTTTTGTATTATACCACACCCATTTCAAATAATAAAATCATGCAGTAAAATAAATCAATAAATTATCTAGCAAACGTATGTTTTAGAATTTTAATTTTAGTTTCAATAAAATCATTAAAAAATATGTACGTACATGTGTTTCTTGGCGAAAATTGGTCCGTTTGTGTATTTATTTGCGCACTTACAAACTAATATATTTCAGATTTTTTTAACATTCTTATTAAATTTAGACATTATTGAAAAATGATAAATACTTATAATCAAAAAATAACTACAAAAAGTACATTATTTTAATAGTTTTATCATCACGCCTTTCAGCATTTTTGGATGAAGGTATATATTAAAGCTAATTTGAATTGAAATAAATTCGATATTGAGTTATAATTTAAAAAAGCTGGTACGGAGAATAATTAATCTTTCTCATTGTAACCGCCCTGCACGATCGGAAGAACAACTTTCGACGAAATGTGGATTTTCGTCCGCTGGCTGGTTAAACGCTCTTAACAACTGACCTATGCTTCTCGGGGCGGCGGTACCAATACCCGCCTCCCTAACAAACAGAACGTATGGAAGCAGACATTACGAGTATTATTTTTACGATTTTATCAAAAATCAGTTTAACAAAAAAATGTCCTTGTGTTTTTCTTGCATTACTTCTCACCCCAACACAAGACAGTTACCTTGTAATTTATAATGACTAATGTCACAATGTTACATTATATGTGTTGTTTTTTCAAAGGATCTGGAGCTGTGCCACTATGTAGGCGTGGTGAGAGACCTGAAGAACTCCTGGGCGGCCATTTCCACCTGCCACGGTCTGCGAGGAGTGGTCTACGACGGAACCGCCATGCACTACCTCCAGCCCAGCGATGGTAAGTTCTTCATCCATCAATCCTGAATACAGGAATCCAAGGTGTTTAGACATTTCCATCTAAGTCAAAATATCATATCAAAAATAATATCCTCTCATACGAAATTTACCTAATAACAGCACTCTTTAGTACCAGCTAACTAATAACAGCGACAAGTGGCTAACTAACATTTTTGCCAAATTGAGTTTTTAATAATCAAGTTGTTCTTTAAATTGACCTTTATCTTGGTGAAGTCATAATTTGAATATTTAGTATACAGGGTGTAACAGCACTTATCTAAAGGATTTTAAAAAGCGATTGCTGCTCATATTTGAAGCAAAAAATGTAGCCTTTTGCTGTCCGATCATAATATTTTTTTCAATTAAAAATATTTATCCATTACTAGGTTCACAACGTTAAGCATTCCGTCTCATTCCAGCCGCACGGTAACACACAAAACAGCACATGTATGTCACGCATATCCTATCGCAGATTGTAGTAGTGTGATCAGTAGCGATGTGTAATTGTAATTTTTTTTTTGACAGAAAAAAATATCATCAGACTGCAAAATAAGGTCTATATTTTGTGCTCCAAATATGCTGAGGAATCTCTGGTTAAAATTCTGCTGTTGCACCCAGATTATAAAAATTATATAATAATATTCTTTTGTTAGATTTTGAAAATCTATATAATCTCTCTATCTTCTATATAAATAAAAATGAATCGCCGAAATGTATGTACGCGCATAACTTCCGAACGACTGCACCAAATTTGATAATTCTTTTTTTGTTGTGTTCGTTTTTGTCAGGACATGGTTTGTATAAAATTACTGGTGAGCTCTGACATTATAAAATTTGTATTAAAAATTGCAATAGGTGGCACGCGAGCTGTTTGAAAACTTAAAGTACCGGGACTGAATGTATCGAATGAGGGAAGGGGGAGGGGAACTCGGGTAAGGGGTTCACGGGGAGGGGGGGGACGGGAACCCGTGAGGGAGTAGGGGAACCCGGAGAGGGGGGGGAACTCGGGAGGGGGTGCGAGTGAGAATGCGAGAGGGGAAGGGAACGCGGAAGGGGAAGGGGAGGCGGAAGGGAAACGGGACGAATGGGAAAGGACACGCAGGGAGAAACAATTTCTTGATTAAATGGCATAGCAACGCATGCCGGGAACCAGCTAGTACTGTAATAATATTCATTCATTCTTTTTGATACAGACAGCGACATAGAATCCGACCACTACCTGTACAAGCACGAGGACCTGATCTCCAACCACACCTGCGGTTATCAGAGCGGATCCATGTCGGGCAATGAGACGCACCAGCACCACGAGCACCATCATCACCAGGATCACCACGGCGGTCCTTCCACTCTGCACTCCACGGTCGATGGGCTGGTCATGGGCGCCCAGCACGAGGAGTTTAATAGGATACTGAGGGTAAGGATTATAACTACTTAATGCAATCTCAATGACTCGATACTTTTCCCACTGGGCCGCAATGAATTCCTTAATCCTTAAAGTCTATTTCGAAATCGTTGTGTCTCCCTTACTACCATAGTGAGAAATATGATATAAACGTTATTGTCATCTCACTTTTTGTTGTAACCCCTGGGTACCCAAGGGCATGGCCTAATTTGAAAAAAAGGCCCGAAAATTTTGCTTCCTGAATTTTGTTCAAATATCCGTATAAATACGAAAATGAACTGATGTTGTTATTTTAACAAAAACCTGAATATATCATAATACATCATATATATATCTTATATAATAATACATCCTAGGGGTCGTCCATTAATCACGTGATGCTCGAAAGGAAGGGGGGGTTTGGAAAAAATCACGAAATATCACGACGGAGGGGGGGGGGGGGTATAATGAGATATCACGTGTATTTATTTATTGTATGATAATATTCTGAAAATTTCTAAATTCTTTGCACTAAAAAATACACGTGTTTTCGGGGGGGGGGGGGGGGGTTAGTCTAAAACCTCTCCACATATCACCAGGGGGGGGGGGGGGGGTTAAAAAGTTGCTATAAAAACATCACGTGATTAATGGACCTACGTGAAAAAACACATTTCAAAGGTGATTGATAATAAATAAATACCTTTATATGCATTTGAAAAAGGAACAAAAATGCTAAAACTCACGACTTTTCGGTTTTGACAGCGGTATGAAGTCACAGATAAATTAATTACAAACATTCTAGAGTTGCCACATGAATGAAATCTTTTACCCTACCTATAGGGATATTTGGCGCAAGCGATTTTGATCTTGTTTTCATACAGTTTCTTTATACATAAGGGTCAAAATCGCATATAAAAAGTTTTTGTTTTTTAAATTTCATAGGGGACACCGGTATCCCCATGGCCCCCCAGGGGTCAATGAAAAAATAATTAATTAAAAAATTCCCAAAGTTTCATAAAATTAATTTCAAATTGCGATTCGAAACTTTGGTTCCGTAAAGTTCTACATTTTACTTCTTTAGTGGTTAACTATTTGAATTTAAAGAGTGGTGTTTTTTCTTTCTAATACCGTTTGTAGCATATTTCTCACTTTAATAGTAGGGGAGATACAATGATTTCTATGAGACCTACATGAGTTGTTCCGATAACCAAACGAATAGATTTTACGGGTTGAGAATATAATAAACATGCAGGATATAACATGATGACCTCAGATAAAATCAGCTTTTGACGTAAGTTTCATGATGATGTAAAAGTACCACGGGGTTGTTACCAAAAAATAAATCTGTAGCAGGGCGGTAAGCTCTTGACCTAAGACTTCAGGTTAAAATACCCAGGAGGGCAAATAAGTGAAAACCACTAATTAGAACCGAAATACTACTTGAAATTAGTTTAGCTCTTGGTGAACCGATCTAATAAGCCACATACTTTATCAACATTTATTTTTCTATTCTCCTTCTCAAAAGATTTGTGAAATTCCAACAAGATGCCTTTACATATCTGTCTGATGAGATGCCTGTAACTCTTAATTTCCCATTGCAGTACAAGCGCCAAGCATCAGATGAGCCCAAGATCCGTGGCCCCTACAATGCCAACAAGCTGTCCCGCTACGTGGAGCTGGTCCTGGTGGTGGACAACAAGGAGTACAAGGATCTGAGGGAGAGCCTCAGCAAGGTGCACCACCACTGCAAGGATATTGCCAACATTATCAACTCTGTTAGTAATCTTATTGCTAATATCTTATGATTACCACTTACTTTGATTAAATGGGACCACTGTAGTAACATTTTTTGTGTCATTATAGCAGACTGTCACATTGGATATTATATCCAATGAACTTTTTAGTCGCAGAAAGTTTTGTGTCACTAAATACATGGTACCTACTTTAGTAAGAACTGGAAATTTGCATTACTATAATATGCAAGTACTTTTAACTAAGAACCGAATGATTTGGGTCACTTACTCATTACGGTTCTTTACAGGATTCAAGATTTGTGTCACTTATTCACGGTCCTTTTGTGGGAATCGAAAGATTTGTGACACTTATTCACTGTTTTTTTTGTGGGAATCGAAAGATTTGTGTCACTTATTCATGGTTCTTTTGTGGGAATTGAAAGATTTGTGTTACTTATTTATGGTTCTTTTGTGGGAATCGAAAGATTTGTGTCACTTATTCACGGTTCTTTTGTAGGAATCGAAAGATTTGTGTCACTTATTCACGGTTCTTTTGTGGGAATCGAAAGATTTGTGTCACTTATTCATGGTTCTTTTGTGGGAATCGAAAGATTTGTGTCACTTATTCGCGGTTCTTTTGTAGGAATCAAAAGATTTGTGTCACTTATTCACTGTTCTTTTGTGGGAATCGAAAGATTTGTGTCATTTATTCACGGTTCTTTTGCGGAATCCAAGATTTGTGTCACTCATTCGACTGTTCTCTTGCGGGATCCAATTCTTGTGTCTCTTATTCCCAGTTATTTTGCAGGATCCAAGATTTGTGTCACTTATTTATGGTTTTTGTGAAGGATCTTTGGGGGTTATGTGTTTATTGTGTAAGTGTGTAGATGGCAAAGCGAATAAGCAAGACGATTCAATACTTACAAGTTTATTAACAGTATTAACACACACAAAATCTCCAATTTAAATGTATGCAATAATAAAGTAATGTGAAGGGCGAACAAATATTAAAGACCAGCGACTCCTGACCGAGAGTTAAAGCAGAATGAATCGTTAGTTTTTGATGCAAGCAAGGCCAGTTGCTTGAGGAAAGGTCTGCATCCAATTGGTGCCTGAGGGACCAATCGGGTGGCCGGACGATGCAGATCAGTGTCCTTTGTTCGATCCACAGATCCAAGGTTTGTGTCACTTATTAACGGTTCCTTTAGCAGATTCCAAGATTTGTGTCACTGATTCATGGTTCTTGTGTGGGATCCAAGGTTTATGTCACTTATATCTATGATTTTTTTAGAGGATCCTGAAAAGAAAAATGTCTGATCCGGAAAATTATTTTAATTTGCTATTTTTAAAAATTTGAAGTGATTTGTCGAAAATTCAGATTAATCGTGGTTTTCCATGTGATTCGATTCTTAGCCATGGCAATTTAATTTTCCTTTTAATATTTAGTTAATATTATTTTTATCCCTTGATTTTTTCACAGTTCTGCGCTAGTTTTCAACAATAACATTTTAGGGTAAAATTTTAAGAATGTTTGTTTTTCTTTTCCAGCTGTACGCGCCCTTGAATATATTCGTAGCCCTGATAGGAGTGGTTGTCTGGACGGAGTTTGATGAGATAACGCTTTCTGAGAATGGTGACAATACTCTGACGGCATTTCTTCACTACCGTAGGGAAAAACTCATTAAGGATCACCCCAATGATAATGCACAGCTTTTGACGTAAGTTCATAATGATGTTCCATGGGTTGTTTGTTACCTGTAGTGTATTGAAAGAGCTTCTATACCGAAGCTACCCAGTAGACTCAATTAGCAGCCAGCATAGACAGGTCGTGCGGCCAGTAGTATAATTATTGTAAATATGTAAACTCATAATGAACCAGTTTGTATCAAGGACCTTATTTTTAAGAATTACCACCACGGGATGAATGGTGTTTGATTGTAAATAACACAAATATCACATTATCCAAAAATAAATGTGTTTCATGACATTGGTAGCAATTTGAGAGGCGGGTATGGGTGCTGCTGCCCCGGTGACCATTTATTGGATAATCAACAACTCTGTCATAGGTCACCCCAAATGGTTTGCTACATTTGGTGATTTAACAGGGGTGCCCGCGTTCGTGGGGTTAGGTTTATCCGGGTCTCGTTGGTGGATGCATCTGCCCACTAGCTGCGTGGCAGGCCGGATCGTAAGACCATTTGAACTCTCCAGCAGGACTGTCTTGGAAGATTGCCTTGCACCGCAATGAGACTGGTGGATTTGTACGTCCGTCACTCTTGGAGGCACCGACCCGCAGATTCCTACCCACCCCTCATACCTTTTTCCTTCTCAAAAAATATCTCCTTTTTTCCCTAAAAGGACCCTCCACACAGCATCCCCAAAGATGACATAGGCACTGAGGGATTTTTTTTTCCTCAGGGCCTCCTGTATGGAGTTAATGTAAAAAAAGAAAAAAATATATTTTTAAGACAAAATTATATTAGGTATTTGCTATTTTAAAAATTGGAACTGATTTGTTAAAAATCTAAACTGTGCTGTGATATTTCATTTGATATTTCTCTAAAAGCCTGCTGAAAATCTGTTGACGCTAAAATAGCCGAGATGTAAATGTTGATGGTTGTATTTCAGGCGGGAGCAGTTTGTAGGTGGAGTGGTGGGAAAGGCTCTGAAGGGCCCCATCTGCACATTTGAGTTCTCCGGTGGGGTGGCCATGGACCACTCCAGCGTTGTGGGACTAGTCGCCACCACCGTCGCCCACGAGATGGGACACAACTTCGGTAAGAAGCTTTATTTTTTATCTACTTTATATTATAGAAACGTACATTGGTTACAGTGATGAGACAATTTACAGATATTACATTGGTGACCCCACAGTTGATTCGCCGACAATTGACCCCCGAAAATGATATCTTTCTAATACTATAAAGAAGAAAGATTTGATTGTTTGTTTGCATTGAATGGGCTACGAAACTACTGAACCGATTTGTAAAATTCTTTCACCAATAGAAAGCTACATTAACAGCGAGTAACATAGGCTGTATATAATGGTAAGCTCTGGCGTTATGAAATTTCTATAAATTTAAATGTGTGAATTTCATACATTTTAGCAGCAGGGAGAAAAGGCAGGGGGAAAGTGGGGTTTGCGGAGAGGGAAGACACGAGGGAGGGGGAAGGGAACAGGGATGCACGGGAAAGGACGTGCAGGGAGAATCAATTTATTTCTTTGAATGGCATAGCAACGCATGCCGGGTACCAGCTAGTTTACTATAAAATTGTAATTTTTTTGTGCATTATTTACCAATTTCAAATGTAAAATACCCTTAACCCGTTAAAGGCCAGGAAAAACACGGAAATTTCCTAACAAAGCACCACTTTGAATTTTGAATTGAATGTTTAGTGGATTAATTTTAAGCTATCGTATATTTTATTGACCGAAACACATTCCTAGAACAATAAACTATGTACTAAAACAACATTACTTGCATTAATTACGTAAATTGATAGGTTTTTACGATGTTTTCGTCAAGTAACACGCATCGACTTTGACAGAAAGAATCGCGGCAAATTTGACATTTTGATGCCACAGATAAAATTATTTTTAAAATATTCTGGGGTTGCCAGGTGAATGAAAATTTTCCCTATGACATGGGTAAATGTTGGCGCAAGCAATTCTGACCTTGTCTTTCATACAAATTCTGTACATAGAAGGGTCAAAATCGCAGACAAACATATTTTTTTCGGAATTTTTTCCACGCGCCTTTTCACAAACCGCACGTGGATTCGCGTCTCCAGCCAATAAGAGGTTAATAATAAGTTGGTATGAATATCAAGCAAATTTACATACAGTGCTGATTTTTTGTACTTCTGCGCTAGTGTACACAGTATATAGACAAGTAGATTTTTCCATTTTTTATACTTTGTTATTCGGCAGTACATCCTCTCTGCACATCCCTTCAGGGTCACTTAATTATATTTTGTGTAATTAGATATACCGTATTTTCCCTAAACCGACTGCATAGAGTATGCCGGGGGCCAATTTTCGGCAGATCAACTATCATGGAACCATTAAATTGTATTTCATGGTGGGTACCTATGATGTTTCTTTGTAATGCCTTATTTGTGGAATGTGTATTTAGTAATTTCCTGGTGATGTGCGTAGTTTTTAAAAAATTATTAAAAGTCCATTTTTCATCGGGTCGTAAAAACACGCCGTCAAGTTGGCATTATTGAAATTTTAGTGGTAACGTCACAGTCATTGTATGGGAATGTATGAAATGACACAAGCCATTGTATTAATTTATTCGTTTATTTACAGACTGTTTATAGAGATTTAGTTGTTGTGTTTATTGAAACATTATTTAGGCCTAAATAATGTTTCAAAAATAGAGGTATCTCTTATTAGTTTATCTCTATTATTGAAAATATTCAAAAACTACTGCACAAAAAAAATAGTAATGCTACTTCTAGGGAGAATACTTCGAACAACGGAATTCAAAATGGCTGCAGTTGATCAGCTGATTGCCCGATCCTATAGTAATTTTTCAGGAGTGATGACATTACATGATTCACCATACATACCGTGGTGTTCGGGGGGTCGTGAAAAATTAAAACTTTGACAATTATTTCAACTATTAAAACTAACTCTAAAAATAAAAATGCAGTCATTTAAGTTAGAAACTCATTATTCATTAAAAAAAATTTTTAAATTGGACTGGAGTTCTCTTTTGTGGAGTAATGCTGTGTGGCGTGTACGTTTTAAAGGTATGTTAAAATTAATTAGGGTTAGAAGTTTGGTACAGTCGATTTTATTATTTAAATTTTATGTATAAATGTTAAATCAGCTATTGCTCGCCTTTTTTGCAAAGTTTAAAATGTGCATTATTAATGTTACAAGATTACTAATCTGCATTTAAAAAAATATATATCCCATTAATATTTTTAGGATATCAAAAAACATGTATCGAATTCTAATCTTGATATTTTGGTGGTGCATCAGCATGGAATGAACTGCATCTAATGATGTGTTTGTTGTGAGCAGGTATGGAGCACGATACGGAGGCGTGTCACTGCCCCGACGAGCGGTGCATCATGAGCCCCTCCAGCAACGCTCTGAGCCCCACGCACTGGTCCTCTTGCAGCCTCGAATACCTCGCCCTGGCTTTTGAACACGGAATGGACTACTGTCTGCGGTAATCATCAGCAACCATTCTTTTTAATAATTTGCAAGTGTTTATAACAGAAAAGTATCTATAAATGTTATTGAAACAAGCAGTAATGGCCAAGACAGAGTTGTATGGCTTTCTCAACTTGAATCAACTGAAAACAATTTACTATTCACAGTCATTCTTTAATCGAGTATGGTATTATAGCCTGGGGAGGAGCTAACGCTGCCACCATTGATCTGATTTTTAATACTCAAAAACTAATAATAAAGATTATTGTAAAACTACCCAAGTAGTTCATAATACACTCCGAGTCTCGGAGCACTAAAAGAATGCTCTATAACTGTTTACACCAAAGTAATAATTTGCAAGATCAGACTAGAATGAGCGTTTGTTAATTTGGTCTACATCGTTCTTTAGATGTCATAAGCAGAACTGTTTTTCACCATCATTATAAATTTAAAAGGGATGGCTGTTTACAATGTCAGGCATGTGTAAGAGGCAGAATGCAGCTGCTGAATGGGCTTGGACAAAAAGGCAATCACTTACCTTCAAATCTCTATATGGAAGCTATTTCTAGTTCTTTATTCTATGTTTACAACCAACTGGGCTCAACTGTGCTATTTAAATGTTGAATAAATGACTAACGAGATAACGAATATCCTAATGCAAAAAGTATTCCTTTCCAACACTGAATTAAATTTTTTCTTATTATTTAAGAAGTCTCGTCCATATATTTCACAGCTCCCCCTGTTTCTTCTTATTGTTACTAAATCCATTGTTCCGTATTACCTTTGCAGAAATAAACCTACGAGACTGTTCGATTCCCCCGTGTGCGGTAACGGGTTTGTGGAGTCGGGGGAGCAGTGCGACTGCGGCCTGTCAAAGAACTGCGACAACAACCACTGCTGCGACCCCGCCACCTGCATGCTGTTCCCAAACGCCACCTGCGCCACCGGGGAGTGCTGCGATCTGGAGGTAATATTGCTAACTTAATTCTGACTTGACGAAGCCCACAAGCCTGAGCCTGTCTCTTAATTTAAAAACGCTATCCACAATTTATGGATTTTAGTCAACCTTCACGGATCACATATGCGACATCAGGGAGATCATCTTTTCAAGCCCCCCTTAGTCATATCATTCATGATTGGGAGTTAAAACATTAAATTCGATGAAGTTATTCTTACCCCAAGAGAAACTTTCTCTTGAGATATCCAACCATTCTCTGCTCCAAAGCTCTCCGAGTTATTGAAGTTTCTGTAAAGTCTTTTTTTCTATTTATAAATGTCATAATTGAACTTATTGCTTGCAAAATATAAATAAATTATAAATTACAAATTAAAACAGGTTCCATATCAGATCCTTGAGGAACTCCATTTTTCATCTTATGAAATACATGTATGTATAATAAATGTATTATTTCTCATGATTTTAGACTTGCAGACCATCCAGCGCTGGTTCCATGTGCAGAACCGCCGATCACGAGTGTGACCTCCCCGAGTTCTGCACGGGACAATCCGAGTTCTGCCCTGATGATGTATTCAAAATGGATACTGAAACTTGCGACCATGGAAAGGTATTATACTTTTTTTCACTAACTATACGAGTAGACACAGAGGATGGATCTTCACACATCTATCTCATGATACAGTTCATTTTTGCTTTGAAAGCATACTTTTAAAAGTCTATGCCATTAATTTGAGGTTAACATTGAAAAAAATATCTTTTAGGCTTTCTGCTACCACGGCTCCTGCAGGACCAAATCTGATCAATGCCGACTTCTCTGGGGACCTTCTGGAGAAAGCAGTGATGACCAGTGTTATGAAATGAATAAAAAGGGATCCAGGTAATGATTATTTGACTTCTATATTATTCAATTTGGGAGGCGGGTATGGGTACCGCCGTCCCGGGAATCATTTATTGGATAACCAACACCTCTGCCATAGGTCACATAATAGATAACCAACACCTCTGCCAGTGCTTCACTACGTTTGGTGACTTAGCAGGGGTGCCCGGGTTCATGGGGGTGAGGTTAGTCCAGGTCTTATGGTCTTGTCCGATGTGTCTGCCCACCTGCCATGTGGTGGGCAGGATCTGGTTGATGGAGGCGATTTATCCTCTCCAGCCGGAATCTCTCGACCCATCGCCTTGCACCGCAGTTGGAGGAATGGATTCATACCTCCGTCATTCCTGGACACACTGACCCCCAGATTCCAACCCACCCCTAGTACCTATTTTCTTCCCAGAATTTCCTCACTTTCTTTTCCTCAAAAAAAAACCCTCCACACAGCATCCCCTAAGATGACATAGACATCCCCTAAATGAGCATTAAACATTCAATAATACCAACTTTACAGTGTGTTTTAACGAGACGTTTAAAAATGCAATTTTTAATAATTTTTTTTAAAACTCTATGTTTAATTTTATTAAATAAAACTTATAGTATATTCAGAATCAGCATTTATTTTTCTATATGAACATATTTTTTTAAAGCCATAATATCTTTCACTGGAGTTCCTTATTGTCAAAATTATAACACACGGTAGCCCTCTCAAAAAATCCTTGTTTTTTTTAAGCGCGATTTTAACCCTTATGTATAAATAAGGGAACGTACCCATACTATGTGACACGTTAAGGGGGGGGGGTCTTGAAAATGTCAAGCTTGGTACAAATGAGCGGCGGGGGCCTTAGGTTTTTGGTCACCGGGGGGGGGTTTGGTCACGTAGTATGGGTACGTTCCCTAAACTGTATGAAACAAGCTTAGAATCGCTTAGCCCGATATCAATCTGGGAGCTACTTTTTATTTAATCATTGCAGCTTCTCTGAACGCTTTCAAATTAATATTCTAAGACATTTGTGGGTCACTTTACGCAGCTGTCAATGGCTGAAATATTAATATTTAACATTTTAAAAAGAGTATCAAGGGCATTGTTTCTTTGAAAACACTTTTGAATTGTTTTTTATGTGTTCAGGTTTGTGTAGAAATAATAAAAGTTTATATTTGTATGAATATATTTTTTTGCAAATTGTTTCTGGTGCAGTTATTCACCCTGCATATCCCGTTTTATCCTAAACTAAAAATTATTTTATAATATTTGCAGACACGGCAACTGCGGCTACAACCGCCTGAAAAAGTACTTCTCTACATGCCAGGATGACAATGTATTCTGCGGCATGCTTCACTGCCGCCACCTCAACGAGCGCCTAGAGTTTGGCATGGAGAGCGTGGCCATCCTGTCGCATTCCTTTATCAACAGCCGCGGCTCCATCATCCCATGCAGGACGGCCATCGTGGACTTGGGACTCAATCAGATGGATCCGGGGCTTGTACCGGACGGGGCCAAGTGTGGTGAAGGAAAGGTATTACTGCACTTGTCAAATAATAAAGTTCATCATTCCAGCAAAACTGCCGCTGTAATAGTCAAAATATTTAATTTTTATTAGAACAACTCTTTTTTATAAATTCTGAAGGTTATTTCCATCAATGTAATATATCGTTGAAGAATAAGATAACACTAATAATCTAAACAAGAACAAGACACAAAACTATAAAGATAACGGTGGCAACTAGGACTCGAACCCAGAACCTTTCGTTTTACTGGGACAAAGGCCTTACCAATTCGGCTTCTTCCACCTCTTATTTGAACGTCGTATTTGTCAATCTCATATTTTAGAATTTAATTTAATTATATAACTACCTTTTTCATTGAAAACAAGTGTTTTAAGAACTGGTTTGTAACTTAGGTAGTGTCTCGGATAAATATATCTGATTTTATTTATACGGAGTACCTATTACCGAGATAATATCTAGGTTACAAACCACTTCTTAGAACAATTGTTTCCAATGAAAAAGATAGATGTAATAATATATATAATAAAGTAAAATATATAATATAATAAAGGAAAAAAAAAATTGTCGAAGATAATTAAATCAAATTCTGAAATTTGACAAATATGACATTCAAATAAGAGGTGCCAGTAGTTGATGGTAAGGCCTTTGTCCTATAAGGTTCTGGGTTCGATTCCCAGATGCGATCGTTATCTTTTTATTTTTCTGTGTCTTGTTCTCTTTCATATTTTCGTTTATCATAATCTTCTTCTTCAATGATGTAAAAATATTTATTTCAACCCTTTATTTATTATTTTTCATGTATCTTTTGTAACATCTCTAATACCATTCGTGCTGGAATTTTACCGATGCGATTTCAACCTCCGTGCTTTGAAACCTGTGTAGAGGACACAATCAGAATCGCTTGCACCAATCTCACTCTAGATTCTACTTTTTATTTCATGGGTTACTAAATAAATTGTCTATGATTGTAAAAAAACATTTTCATTCATTAGCGTCGCAACAATGAAAATATTTGGATTTTCAAAAAAGTATGAAGGTCATTCTTTATTTACGTTTTGTATGTTGTTTTTTTTGGGTAAAATAAAATTATTAAATAATTTATTTAATTTTTACTTCTATTTCCAGATGTGCGTTAACCAAAAGTGCATGGCCGTGGCTACTTTGAGGCTCGGTGCACAAGCCAGGACTGATACCGGTGCAGTTTGCCCGTCCGATTGCTCAGGACACGGAGTTTGCAATTCATTGGGTAATTTTGCCTTCTTTTCAAAATAAACTAACTTCCTTTCAATGTCTTCCCTCTGGAATTCCAGCAGTATTTTATGCCTAAGTACATGTCCAAGCCACCTCGTTTGGGACTTTTCTGTGAATATTAGCAGTATCGATAAAAACTTTGACTAATAAATCTGTACCCGGGAAGCATACGGATGCAAGTCTAAAAAGGTAAATGTTCAGGAGAGTCAAAAAAACTTTTTTTTTGTACCTATGGTCTCATAACTTCTTTGGATAAGAATTAGTTTTATTTTAAAAACTAGCAAATAAAACAAAATATTTTATATGTAATGCCTTCAAAAATATTGTTTAAAAAAAAAAATGCTACAAAAAAACAAAGAATTGAGTCCTTCTGCTTTAAAATGAGACATGTTTGTGTATTATGAAAGGATCAATGTTTAAAAGTTGTTTACTTCCATAGAAAGCGTAGTAATGTTAGAGGCAGAAGGTTGCAAATGAATTTGATTCATAATACTTAAAATGAAACTAAATCATAAAGATGCAATTCCATGTACATCTTTCTGCTTCTAAGATAGTTGTTGCATCAAAGGTAGGTGCAGCCGTATACTTTTTTGTAAATCCTATTTTTCTTCAAGATAGGACTTGTATCTTTCTGCCACTGATAAACATGATAATTTACTTCAAGTCAGCATCAAAAACTCATTTCTTCAAATTTTGGACTTGCACCCGTATGCTTCTCGGGTACAGAAATATTAGTAGTGTTTAAAAAGCGAAGGTTGCTGACCTCTAGCGTAACATTTCGAAGCTAGTTTATTAGTGCAGATTTCTTACTTACAACGACATAATTGCACTGTTGAAGTGATAGTTGATAAAACAGATTTCTGTATATCACAGTCTTACATAGTATTACAATCATTCTTTGTTTTGTTTGTATGAGTTTCCTTTTTGCTTATAAATAATGTGTTTTTTAGAAAAACGTGCTTCTTATCTCTTGAAAACAGCTAGAATCAACTAGTTATGGTCTGAAGACCAGTTTAGTGTTTTGTCGGGTCGGGAAAAATAGTTTTATTGTAACATGTGATTATAAGTTAATAAATAAGTTGGAATTCGCCAGTGAAGAAATATTGTCTTTATTGAAGATCTTCTGCCACAAAAAAACCAAACTTAAAAGTAGTTCCGACAGTAGCGTAGCGAGGGGGGGGGGCGGACCGCCCCGGGTGCCACCCGAAGGGGGGGTGCCACTCGACCAAGATATTGCATATACGTAACCAAAACCTGGATATTGCACACACATGCATGAGCACGGTCTGTTATTTATATTTTATTAACGTAACTCTACTGTCTCTAGCCACCCCCCCCCCCCCCCCCCCCCCAGGATGGACCAATTTTTTATGAAGTCGAAATTAGTGTTTTGAATTTCTCACACACCCATGCTAGCTACGCCACTGAGTATCGATAAAAACTTTGACTAATAAACAACTAAACGAAAACAATTTTTAGGTCACTGCCACTGTGAGAAAGGGTTTAGTCCTCCGCTATGCAAACTGCCCGGTCCCGGAGGAAGTCAGGACTCTGGACCCGCCAGCGACCCACATGGTTTGTATCTCTGCTATTTTAAACAATCATTTAACTATTATAAGTTTGCATCAGAACTCTTTCAGGCGCTTGTGATAGTGACATTGTCGCTGTCATTCAATAGAAAGCAAAATTTGGACAAACGATTTCATTTTGAAAATATGCTTGAATGGCTTAGTTATACTATTTATACGACTTGATCTGAACAGCCAGATCTACTTTTCCCAACTTGCTTTCCTATTTTGTGTGATGCAATGTAAATCTTTTTTATTACAAGTTGTAAATTGAATACACTTTATTTATCTCAATTTTAACAAGGATTTCAAGATATTTTATTTCAAAGTGTGTTTCTGATTCACGTAAATTTTACGTCATATTTTCTAGTATTGCAAAAAATTAATGACCTTCTGTAATTCTGTAAGAATTTTATGAAATCTTGATTTATTTTCATAAAAATTTCAAAAAAATCATATTGTAGGCATGCCATTGATAGATTCGTTTTAACCCCTCCCTTTTCATAAGCAGTGCATGTATCGGATGGAGAGTTTACAACTAAACTCTCAGCGGCAGGACCATCAACATCTCTAATCATTTTGTTGTACTATTTCTGCTTACAGCCCAAAAGCAAGTCACGCGGGCGCTGCTCATATTCTTCCTTGGCATAGTCCCCTCGGTCCTTCTTATCGTTCTCTTCTTCTACTACTCCCGTCAGAACTCCATCATGTTCTGGAAGAAACCCAAAGGATCAGCGTACGTACAAAACCAACCCAAAAACAGCCTCTTCTGCTGCAGCACCTCATCCTCTTGCCTTGGCTTTGGTAGTTCAAACAGCGGTGGTCCTAGTTGCATGCCTTGGTGTACTCCAAAAGACAATGAACCAACAAACAGCGGGGGTTTTAGTTGCATGCCTTGGTGTATTCCCAAGGATGACCAAACTAATAATCTGGATAAAAGCACGCCGCAAAAACGCAGCAAACTCGACATCACAAAAACGGGACTAATATCAACAACAAACGAACATGTTACTAATAATTTCGCAAGTTATAGAGCACGCGTGTATAGTCTACGAAAGAGCGGGTTCTTTGGCGGGTCAAAAGATGATAAAAGTGTGTCAAAGTTGTTAGATTCTAATAAAACCACAGATTCATTCGAGTCTCTTAACAGAATGCCATCAATTTATGTAGAACACGCTCCCGTTAAAGGTAAAATGTTTGAAAAGAACGTGAAAGGTTTAAAAGTCAATACATCCATTCACAACGATTATTCTGATTGTATTTCCACGGCTTCCACTTATTGCGGCGTGACTCCGGAAACTAGCGATATCGCGTTAGTCAGCGAAGATATTCCAACACCACAGGTGTCGGTGAAAGCTTTAAGGGAAAAACTCGTTTCTAACACGAGATCGACTAGCTCTAATGGGGGGAATCGTTCTAATAACGGTTCGTTCGAGAGTGAACATTTGACAGTTCAAACAAAGACGCCGAACAGTTTAACGCCGCGTATGTTTAACAGTAGAAAATGTTGATTTTAGATTACATATTTATTTACACATTTTGATTAAAGTATGGTCTCAAAATTGTTTTAACAAGGGGAGGTAACTGAGGCACCACTTCGTGAAACAATATCAGAGAGTTAAAAAAAATTGAGCACAACAAAATAGATACATACTTTAAAATAGGTAAAAGAAAGCTTTTCCACAACTTATTCCCCTCCCCACCATCTTCATTGTCACAGCATCCCAATTGGGGAAGCTATAGTCCCACTTGCTCAGGACAGGGACTTAGTTGGCACTCTTGTGCGGTATTCACATTAAAAAAAACTTGATCTGCATTTTTAGAAAGCCAAAATACTCTCGTATTTTAAAATTTCACAGTGTTTGAAAGCGCTCCCAAAATGTTTTTATAAAATATTGTCTCGTTTTTGAATTAGTGCCTCGGATGTCAAAAAACCTTTTCTCGACTTTTCTCAAAACTTTAATTAAAATAATATTGTAGGTAAGTCTTCAAAATAATTAATTTTTTAAAGTTATTATTACACTGGTATTTAGTTTGGTCATTGTTTTTTTACTTCTAACATTTTTCTCTCTCACAAACACCTAGTCAAAAGAGAGTCTCGACATTTTTTTAAAGCTTGATAGCTCGTGACGGAAGTGATGTTGCAAATCAAAAAAGTAATTTTTGACTGTGCTAAATTATACGATGCCAAAGCTCACCATGACAAACATATTTTGCTTGATTAAATTTTTATATTAAATCACCAAAGATTTTGTTGGGTTTTTGCACTTTTATTTTTATGTCTGTTTTCGCTAAAGTGTGTTGGTGTTTTCCTTTTGCATCTTTTATATTTTGATACATTATTCATTTTGGGAATGTTGTGAATCTACTACTAATATGTATTTTGTATTTTGTTGGAGCGTCATTTTGTCAATTTTATCCCTTTGCTTTTAGTGTAGGTATAATTATTATTAAGCATGTTAAGCTGGGTCCACACATGTTCTTTTGTCCGTTCCGTTCCTCCGTTCCGTATCAAAAACTCTGGACGCAAGTAAAAATAGCCCGTACCTCCGTAACGTCGCTGCGATCATCGGCATCCGCGTGTTCATTCCAGCGACAGAGAACGACCTGCGCATGCCGCGATCGCGTCCAGACTGGCGCATTGGCGCATACCCGTATCGTATCGCCTTTGAACGGGCCGAATAAACCGACTCCCGATGGATCGGGGCGTACCTCTACCCGTAACGTACCTCCGTAACACCGTACCGTTCCGAACGGGCGTCCAAACTAGCGTTCTTGATCGCGACGCTGATACGGAACGGACAAAAGAATATGTGTGGACCCAGCTTTAAAAATATTTTTTTAGCCGTATTGTCTTAGTAATGAATTAATTATTAGCTTGTTTTAACTTTTAACCCCTCAGGCCAAGGTTCAAGGTTTTTTTGTATTCCGTTTTGCAATAAAATCCAAATAAATGGAATATTTCTGAACTTATCCAAAAACTGTTTTTAAAGGGTGATGAAATGCGCTTTCAAATTGTATAATTCAAAATTAACATAAAATTTTTGAAATATAATTTTTTTTAATGCAAACATAAAAGAGTTATAAAAATGGCTCAACTTAGGTTTTTTTTTAAAAAAAAAAACTCATCTTTTTCAACTTTTTTCAACACAAATGATTCTTAAAAAATTCACAAAGTTTCATAAATTTTTTTCGGCAACTTTGATCTCTTAAATGCGTACATTTTAATTGTTTTGTGGTTAATTTTAGATTTTATTATAAAGCGTGGTGTTTTCTCTTTCTAACACCGTTAAGATTATATTTCTCACCATGAGAGTAAGGGAGACACAATGATTTTTATGAGATTTATATGAGTTGTTTCCAAAAGTGAACAAATTAGCCTGGGCGGGGTTAGCTTCTATGTTTAGATTTACTTTAGTCATTTATTTTTTCCTTATTATTTGTGCCAAAAATTTATAGCGTTTAAGAGTTTATATGTGTTTTAATCCATCCATTTTTCTCTCAATATTGTAATATTTGGTATTAGCATTTTTTTTACATTGTTTGGTGTTGAATAAATAATATTTTTTTACGCATTGAGCCATTGAAATGAAAAAGATATAATTTTAATATGAGTATGTTTTGTATCAATGACTCAAATGTGTAATTAATATTTAGACGGTGGTGGTTTTTTTTTATTATTAATTAATTTTTTGATCTAATAGTGTCATTGCACCGCTGATAACTATTAATAATTGACACCATTTAAAAAAAATCATTCCTGACCTAAATAAGTGTACTTATGTGAATTTCCATCATTGTTATATGCTCTCCCTCTTACTAATAAACGTGTTTAAAACTTTACACAACTGATAAACAACCATTTACAATTTGTATATGAGGGTCGATCGATTAGTCCCCGTGTTTGAAGACAGATGGCGTTGCCAAGAGAAGTTGACATTACCGTCGAGTACTGCCATCTGTTAAATGACACCATACTAAATTTCAGACTGATTCATAGGTTAGTTTTTAATTGGCAGTCAGTTGTAACACACGTTTTTCGTGTTTTTCGATAAAATGGAAAGAGCAACATCGATCTGTAATGTAATTCGCTTTTTATTTTTGGATGGAAAAACATGCGAAGAAATAAAAGTAAAGTTGGATACTGCCTCTGGGGACATTTCACCATCTATGACAACTGTGAGATAATGGTACGAATTTAAATGTGGTCATACATCTTTTTTTTTTTATGTACATTTTTTTTCTCTTTTTTTTACATTACAATTTCCCTCGGGGCCTGTGTCATCATTGTTGGAGGATTTTTAAGGGAAAGAAAGGAGAGGGAGATATTGGAAGGAAAAAAGTATGAGGGGTGGGTAGGAATCTGGGGATCAGTGTGCCTAGGAGTGACGCACACATGAATCTTCTCCTCACACTGCAGTGCAAGGCAACGGGTCGAGAGAGTCCGGCTGGAGAGGTCAAGAGGTCTCCCTCAACCAGTCTCTTCCGGTCCGGCCCGCTACAGCCTGGGCAAACACATCCGCCACCAAAACCTAGATAAACCTTACCCCATGAACCACTTGGGTTGACCTGTTGCAGGGTGTTAGTTATCCAATAAATGGTTCCGTGGCGGCGGTACCCGTACCCGCATCCCAAATTGACATCTGGTTTTGATGAGGAGTGGCCAGACCACCCGGCAGACATGGTTGCCAAAGAAATCGTCAAAAAAGTCCATGATATGATTCTTGCTGATCGCCGAACTAAAGTGCACGAGGTAGCAGAGGCTGTAGGCGTGACATAAGGAACAGCAATCAAAACTTTCCCTGATAATTAAGTGTAAGAAGGATATATTAGCTTCATTTCCACTGACAATCCTAGTGGACTTTATAAAAGGGACTGGGTTACTTACAAAGGAATGAGGTAAAATAGGAGGTAGCACAATGGGCCTATGGTCTAAGTGCTCATGGGAACGATATGTAAACCGTCTCCGCTAATAAAAAAATAATAAGTGTGAGAAAGGTGTCGGCCTGATGGGTGTCGTGATTACTCACGGTGGACAACAAGCGGATAATGCACCAGCATATTCATCCAGCATTGTATTGGCCAAATTGCATGAGTTAAGCTACGAATTGCTGCCGCATCCAACGTACTGCCCAACCTCGTTCCTTGCGACTTCTTTCAGTTCCGTAACACGAAAAAATGGTTCAGGGAAAAAAATTCAGCTCAAACG
This sequence comes from Limnephilus marmoratus, assembly GCA_917880885.1. Taxonomy (NCBI): domain Eukaryota; kingdom Metazoa; phylum Arthropoda; class Insecta; order Trichoptera; family Limnephilidae; genus Limnephilus; species Limnephilus marmoratus. The sequence continues at coordinate 35,719,905 of OU862926.1, forward strand.
AGGAGATTATCGCCGAAACAGAAGCGCATTTTGAAGAGTTTGACAAATCATATTTTTTGAAGGGGTTAAAGAAATGGTAGAAACGTTGCAAAAAGTGTATCGAACTAAAAGGATATTACATTCGTAAAAAACTTGCATCTTATTGATTGACCCTCGTGCTTTAGTTTATTGGTTGTGTAAAATTTAAAACACGTACATTAGTAAGTTGCAAACATGTAAATGTATTGGTTATTCATAGCGGTTCGTAGGTTGTCTCATTAGCTCAATAGATAGAGCACTTCTGTTTCTCTAATGCATGTATGTAATTCGATAGTAAATTTGCATTTTCGGTGACTTCAATTTAAAAAAATTTCTGCAAACCACCCCAACCTAAAAAATTGTCACTTGATAGATATTACTGGTTCAATTACAATAATTATTATTCTTGTGTACCTATTTTTACCAACACTTACATAATAATTAGTAGGCATTAGCTTTATTTTGAATGTTCTTCCACTAATGCTCTGTCTTATTTTCTCGTTGACAATAAAACTGTTTGATTTTTTATTTATTTCTGTCTTTGATGATTTTTTAACACTTCTCTTTCATGTAACTAACAATTGTTTCCTTTTTTATTATTAGACGTAGATGGTTCTGAATTTTAGTCTCTAATGCACGCCTTGGTAAGTACACTTTTCCTGTAATTGTTGTTTGAATGTAGCATTGATTTCTTTACTAATACATAATATTCATATCCTATTTGGGACTTTTTTGTTGTTTTTGCAATAATTGCTCCTGTTCTTTTATGCGTTTAACCTGTCAAAAGCCCGGCCATTTCACGAAAATTCACTAAAAAAGCACCACTTTGAATTGAATGTTTTTTGGATTAATTTTGAGCTATCGTATATTATATTGACTGAAAAACGTTCCTAGAAGAATGAACTATGTACCAAAACAACATTATTTGCATTATTTACGTAAATTAATAGGTTTTACGATGTTTTAGTCGAGGAACACGCATAAACTGCGACGGGTAAATTCGCGGCAAAATCTGACGTTTACGAAGTCACAGATAAAATCGTTTAAAAATATTCTGATGTTGCAAGGTGAATGAAACTTTTACGCGTCTCTTGAGTAATGTTGGTGCAAGCGATTCTGACTCTGTTCTTCATACAAATTCTGTACGTAGAAGGGCCAAAATCGCAGACAAAAAGTTTTTGGTCGATAATTTTATTCAAATTTTCTCGTGCGTGCGCATATGACACGCGCGCCCGCGCGCTAACGGCCACTTAGAGGTTAAGGTGAAATAGATTGTATAACTTTTTTTTTAAACCTGCAGTATTGTCCTATTAAACAAGGTTATAGGAGGGTTGGAGAACAGAATAAGAAGGAAAATACTAAACTGCCTAAGAAACCGCTATATACCACTGCCACTATAGAAAATAGAATAGAATATTTTACACGCTATAACATCACATTTGACGATTTGATCTGTTCTTAAAATTGTTATTTTTAAGATCAAATTTTTGATAAAATTGAATAAACGAATCTCGTATAATCAGGACTCAATTGTTATTCCTATGTTGACAATAATTAGAATGTTAAAAATTACACTAATTGTGTACACATTTCTCCCACTGTGTAATATGCTTAGACACATATTTAAAATCAGCTCAAAGGATGTGTTCCTGCATTGCAAAAGATATCTCGGTCATAACTTCTTATCAATAATAAACTAATTAATCTTTTTTAATTTACAGGAACAAATCACCTACAAAAAATAATATCCAACGAGGTATTTCCCGGCCGAGCTGCTTCGGGCTTTCGTCACCGTCGCCGCCCTCCTCCACCTCCCCACTCTCCGCCCCCGCCCTCTCTCCCGACGACATGAACTCGAGCCTACTGCCCTCACAAACTCCCACCGGAACCGACATACCCTCTCTCAACAACCACTTCTTCGGACAGTTCAAAGGATTCGCTCTCTTCCCCATCCAGAAAAGAGAAGAGTCTTTTGGAAACGCAAACCAAAACTTCGCAATCGAAAGTGAACAAAACAACGCCGCAACCGTTTCGTCTTTCACAAATAAGCCGACCTCTCCAAACAAAGGTTCCGCTGTTAAAAATGCTGTGAATTCGTTGAATCGAAATGCAAACCAAACTGCGCAGATCAACAGGGCTCCTTCTTTTAATAATACGCCGAAATCGCCAAATAATTTGCAGAAGTTTCCGCAGAGATCCGCTCCCCCTGTGCCGTCTGTTCCCACAGTCGCGATTAAGATTCCAAATGTTCACCGGTCGAATACTTTAGCCGCAGATGCTGCGAAAAGAGGGACTACGCTAGATAGATCGGTTACTGAAGTGCACAGACCTAAGTCTGTTGCGACCGGCGTGGAGAATGCTAATAGTACTTCTGTAGCTCCTGCTCTGCCTCCGTCTAACCCTGGACTGCATAATGCACGACCCATTATTTCAAATCCTATTTTGGAAGCTTCAACGTGTACGGCTAAAGAGTTAATCTCTCCTTTGAAGAACAGCAGCGGGTCTGGTGGAAGTGTCATAGTTCCCTTAAGAGCAGCTCCCACGGTTCCTCTTGCCACATCTCCTTCAGCTAATAAAAGACCTTTGAGCAGTCCAAATTCTACCACAAATGCTGTGTTCATAATGCCTGAAGAACCTACAGTAAAAAAACCCAAAGAAGGCAACAATACTTTGAACAGGATCGCTTCATTTTTGAAACAAGACAAGTCTTCAGATAAAGAGAAGACAAGAAACCCCGTTGAAAGAAGCAATTCACTTCCTAAAAATCCAAACCATCAAGTCAAAATTAATAAAAATATTGATAAGAACGCTTTAAGGAATCTGCAGATATCAAATCCGATTTTACAGAAAGATATCGATATTCCTTCAAATTCAGTTCCTGTTATATCAGACTCTGAAGATTTGGATGACCCGGCTAAAATGGTTGTGATGAGAGCTCAGAGTATGAGAGGTCCAGTTTTAGCTCCCAGACCAGCCATTCCTACGTTTGGTTCTATGCGACAAGCCTCAGGAGTGAAGAGACCCACTTCTATTCCTGTGGGAAATAGACCAACTTCACCGCCTCCACCAAGACCGAACGAATTACCGGAGGGCAAAGGAAGCAAAGACATTGTAAAGAAAATCCCCGGCATGCCTGGATACCAGAACCCTCCCATGTTCGGTAGAAATCATCAAGATAATAAGAGCCCTGAATATGATGACTGTGTTGCTGAAACTCACGCACCATTGGCTAACATTAGTGAGGAAACATCTCCAGATAATATTTATGCAATCATAGAAGAGAGTCCACCTAATTCATATCCTAAGCAATTTGGGAAAAATAATCCTTTGTCTGTTGTGGGATCTAAAACTAATCCATTGCCCATTCAAAATAACCAGCACAAGACTCCGGAAAAGGGTGGTAAAGTGACTTCCGGGAGTGCAGACAGCATGGGGCTGTTGGGAGAAATAGTCTCGGAAATCCAAAACAGAAACTTTGATTCTATATACTCTACATCAACCTTGGCCAGGAAGAAGAAAGAAAAAGAGATGAGAGAGAAAAATGGTATCATGTCAGATGAAGAAACAGACTTTGATGATGCTTCGACATATGCCAACACTTCTCATTACAAATCTCCGGGAAGCGAATACAGCAATGTGAATGGAGTCAAGTCGCTCTCCAGTGCAGCTTCCACAACAAGTAGTGGATACTTAAATCCGTCAGCTGTTAATGTACCAGTTGGCAAAATACCTCCCAAATCTGGCATAGTCAGCATTGACAAAGTGGACACTAAAACCTTTGAACCAAAATTATCAACAGCTCCAGCAAGTGAGAAGATAGAACCATATAAACCTTTCAGTTCCTCACTTCACCGATCTTTAGGTCCTTTTGCAAGCAGCTACTCTAAAGAGAAAACCCCCACTCTTCCGAATGCTGGGGTTATAGAGACTAAACCACCAGAAAAACCTGTCACTTCACCTCTGTCACCGACGCAGAAAACTACCACAAACTCTAAAGTTCCAATGTTGGCGAGACAGAATACTCCCGATAAACTTTTGGATAAGCCCAGTCTTAACAGACAAATCACACCGCCAAATCTGAAAATACTACCTTTGAGCCAGAATATCTTAAGAACTACACCACCATCTCCCAAAACTACAAAAGCAACCAACAGGTTGTCATCTTCTAGCGTATCCGGAGTCAACAGTCCCGATTTGGTTTCAAGCTGTACTCCAACGTCCGGTGTGAAATCACCTGATGTAGTGAGTGGCAATGTTGGAAGTTCATCTGTTCCTAAAACAACCAATGTGAACCAAGGAGTTATTTTAAAACCAACTTTACAAGTGGCACCTCCGACCAAACCGTTAACACAAATTCAAAAAGCGGCAGCAATCAATAACCTGAAGCCTTTAATAAAGCAGCTTTCAAAAACTGGCCTAAGTTCGCCAGCTGATCAGAAATCAGGCTTGAGAAGTGCCCCAGCTCCCCCTTCGTCTAATTTAGGCGATAAAAAGAAAAGTGCTCCCATTAGGCCGACTCCACCAAAAGTGATGCAAAACTCTGCAGCGGACAAAAACAATTCTACCACTAATAGTGCCCTAAGTTCCAAATCAAACAGTTTTGATAGAAATCTTTCTAATTCTGGCAAAACAAACAATTCAAGTGATGCTGGTAAAGTCAAACCGGCCCCAAAATCTGTGGCAACAAGCAAAATCGAGACTGGTTTAAAATCAAATCAAAGTACTGTGTTACCGTCTAAGCCTAGTTTAACCTCAAAAGTGTCTAATGTCGCAAATCTGCAACAGAAGTTTGAAGCTTCGAAGCTCGGACAAGGTGCGACAAAGGTCCCCACAACGGGTGCAAAGAAAGTGTAATTAAATATTGTAATACTGTTGACTTTTTATGAGGTGCCATTTCTCTTAGGCGGGGGCCTATTGGATATATATAATTATACATATTATTACAATGTCTTAGCTTTCCGTTCATAGACTTTGAACCTTTGAACAAGGAGGATCATCTTGAACTAAATATTGTCCACAGCATTTTTGACTTACGTGTAACTAGCTTTATTACTCAGCATTTAATTTATATAAAAAACCATGTGGGATCTTGTCTTCTTTTGTTGACAGCTCTGTGAGCTCATTTTTTAAGTTTTTGCAGTTTCAGAAAACTTTCACGAATTGTGGAGTTCCTCAGGGATCTGTTTTGGGACCCATTTTATTATTTTGTTTACAGATTTTCTGCTTCATAGTTAAGATGAGTCGCCGTTGTTAGCTGTGGCAATTTTTTTTACTTAAGTAAAGGGTTGGGAAAGAAAGAAAAGACAAGAGGTGGTCGAAGGGAAGGTTGGATTTAGGTAATTTAGGTTTTAATTAGTTTTCATATGTTATCACCAAAAGGGGACACCAAGACTGCTTTATTGGACAAAGTGAATTCTATCTTTAGTATTATTATTTTGTTTATTTGGGAAATATTTTTCCTGTGATTATTTATGTAATTTTTGGCAATTATTTTGTACCTAATATTTAAATTTGTAACTCTTAATTAAAATGGTTTGACTATATTCTCCTTCTGGTTGCAGGATTAAATTAGAAAATGGTATTAGTCAACTAGTTTTACCAATATTTTTGAAATTATTAATTTTGTGTACATCACTGTGTGTAAATGAACATCCCAACTAGATTCAACATATACACAATATTACATTTCATCCCTTGAAGCGATTAAATTGACTCGAAGGATTATTTTTTTTTAAAGAATTACCCATAGTTCAATAGTGTTGATAGGTTTTTCTTTCTTTCTTATATGCAGCTATTTTTATAGCTTTACCCATTATATAAAGGGATTTTATATTAAAATACTATATCTAGCTTCGCTATGCCTTATTTATATTAAAATATAAGCATATCCCACTGTTTTTTTTTCTCTTTTGATTGATAATTGTTGTAATCTTGTGATGTAACAATGTGTTTATGTGAGTTAGTTAAAAAAACATTATTTACATCGATAACAAGTGAGAACTTATTTTAAATTAACAGTGTTAATGAAATGAAACTGAAAACATAATTTTATGTTAATATAAACCATTTCTCAAATACAACAATGTAATTGTCCACATAAATAAAAAAAAATACAACATTGTCAAATATAAAATACGTTAAGGTTGTTTTCCTCATGAATACAAACATAACAATGTAATTAACCATATAAATATATTAAATATGACAATGTAACTATCCACACTTTAACAGTTAAAGTGGTAAACTTTAAGATGCTTTTATTGAGCAATTAAAACTAAAAAGACAAAACTCTTTTCTTTGTATGATAAGCTTTGGACCACAAATTTGAGCTTTGAGTACGGAATCTTAAAAATTAAGAATGTTACAGTTTTGTAACTTGATGCATTAATAATTTCTCTGCTGTTATTTAAAATGTAACCCATTTTTTCTACTCTTGTTAGAAATATTCATTATTTAAAACACAAATCAATTTCCATCTGTTATTTAAAATACAACTAATTTTTCAGCTGTTATTTAAAATACAACCCATTTTTGAGCTGTTATTTAAAATTCAACTCGTTTACAGCTAAAATACAACTCATTTTTCATTTGTTATTTAAAATACAACCCATTTTTCAGCTGTTATTTAAAATACAACCCATTTTCAGCTGTTATTTAAAATACAACTCAGTTTACAGCTGTTATTTAAAATACAACTAATTTTTTAGTGTTATTTAAAATATAACTCATATTTTTATGCTGTTATATTTGAAACATAACCTCATTTTTCTGCAGTTATTTGCAATACAACAGCAAAATAAAAAAAAAAAAACAAAAATTTGTTACTATTCGTGAGATTCATCAATTTACTGCTCAAATTCTTGTGTACATGTGTGGCCTAATTGTACAAAATTAAAAAATGTTTTTAAAAACTTCACTGTCATTCTGTTATAAGACATCATTTATTAAGGCGGGTCTCCTGTGACAAAATGTTTTTAAAACATTGAAATGTTTACCCAAAACATTGGGTCATGTCCACAAGATTTTTATTTTCCATTGACCAAATTGTGGCAATGTTTTAATGTTTTGAAAACACTAAAACACAAGTCGGAAGAGACCCGCTTTTATTGAAAGGAAAACCTTTTCTTATTATAAAAAGGTTAGAAAGTATGTAGTGTGATCTCAAAACTATGAATGTAAAAAATCAACAAAGAAGTGAGCAGAAAATTCTATAATATTTTCTTTAAATTAATAGTTTAACACTAAAAAAATCAACAAACAACATTTTAAGTGTATTATTTATTACATTCAAGTACCAATTTTTACAACTAAAGTGCTAAACGAAAAAAAAAATTATATACAACATAAAAAAATGATTGTGATTCTTCAATTTACATATTTTACATTAAAATTGAATATTTTCTTTTGAAATTATTTGAAATGTCCAATGGAATAAGCAAGAAATTAATTACCTTTAAATTGTAAATATTAAGGTAAGTATAAAAAATTTAGAATTAATTTTATTTCCTATGATTTTCATTATTGGTGATATCTCTAAAAGTGTGCATTATCTTTTCGGTCTAAAAAAACTCTACACAAAATTAGCTACGAAATTTAAAAAAATTAAATAAATTATAGCCTTTTATACCATTTTTGATTTACGTAATATAAAAATAAAAGCCTTTTATATATTACATATGTGTAAAAATAATTTATCTTGAAATTGTGTATTTTAGGGCAATCTTTTTATATGGCAACATTGTAATATGGGTCACTTTGTAACTAATAAACTTTTTTATGCTGGTCAAATAATAATATAATATGCATCATTTTATTTTGATGTGTTTTAGGGTGGGGTGTTTTCCACAGAAATTCAAATATAACATTGTCATCATATAGCAATCAGCTAGGAAAACCGATACCCAGGTCATAGGTCAACCCACGAGGTTCGCTACGTTTAGTGACTTAGCAGGGGTGCCCGCATTCATGGGGTGAGGTTTGTCTAGGTCTTGGCGGCGGATGCGTCTGCCCCACTACTGCGTGGAAGGCAGATCGAGAGAGACTGGTTGAGGGAGAACTTTCGACCTCCAGTAAGACTCTTGACCCATCGCACCGCAATGGGAGGGATGGATAGAATTTGACAGCCACCTCTGGTCCGGAGCCCCAAAATACTTAAAATAAAACTTTAGATTCTGTGCAGAAACGGGCGATCTGTTTGATGTATTCCCCTATATTAACAAGCGGATTGCAATCTTTAGAGCGCAGGCGTCAGCTAGGTATGCTGTCCTTCTACCGGTATTACAATGGAAGATGCTCTCGGGAACTAGCCTCATTGATCCCTTCGGCACCAGTGCATACATAGAAAACACGCTAATCGCATGCCCAATTTATATACATGGTTGACATCTGTCACATGAGAATGGGTCGCTTCTATGACTCGTTCTTGAGTTCAACAGCTCCATTGAGAAATGATTTGCCACCCTTACATTGACCGCCAGATTCCTACACACCCTCCTTTCAGAACTTCCTCTCCTTCCTTTCCATAAAACGACTCTCCACACAGCATCCCCAAAGATGACACCGGAACTGAGGATTTTTTTTTCCTGTGTGGAGATATTGAAAAAAAATAAATCAGCGCGGTTTTTTTTTTTCTGATTCTCGGTACGTATCAGCCTTTGAACAATGTTTGATCAGCAAAAGATCACAACGGTGATGTCATTATGCTTGGCAGCTGAACACAATTTGATCGAAAGTTGAAACTGACCGGCCCAGCGATTCTATATCTTTTGTGGGATCTCTGTTGTGAGATCTGCTGTCAGATTGTGTAATTTTCTATGGCTGATATTTGCTTTTTCTATAGGCTGATGTCTAATTTCAACTGTGAGCTATCGCAAATCAGCAAAGCTGACCTGATACCCATAGAAAAAGCCATTGACAGCCATAGAAAATTACACAAATCTAACAGGAGATCTCACAAAATAGATCCCACAAAAGATATAGGATCTCTCGGCAGGAATTAGCGTTTAATGGGAATTGTTTAAAAATTTTCATGTCATCCGCATATAACACAAAGTAACTATTTTGAAAGCATACATAAATGTCATTTATGTAAATATTAAATAAGCGGTGATCCGAGATGCGACCCCTGGGGCATACCCGTTTAGGTGTCAAAATGGCGCTGGCTGATTGGCCATTTGATGACAAAGTTACATTTGAATTTCTCTGAAAATATTCCAACCATAGAGAGTTATGTGAAAGACGTTTTGTGGTAGGTTTGCTATATTATGAAATATGAATATGATAATGTATAAAAGTTTAATAAAGAGTTGGGATATTTTGTACATAAAAACCAAAGATTTAAACATTTATGTATTGTAGACTTTTTATAATATATATCAATACTTATAATACGTTGTGGAACTCAAATAATTTTATCACGGAACTATTGTATACAACACACATTGTACATCTATAACAAATGTGGCCTACTTAAAATATATACATATTAAATAAATCTTTTTCTGTAATACTGACTTTTATTTTCTTCTTTGTCTTCTGGTGTACTTTCCTATCAGAGGTTGGCTATCAACGGGGTATAGTCCCTGGTTAACCACTAGAGCGCTTTTTGCCACAATATGGCACTATTTAAAATACTTCGGATTGCTTTTCTGCCAATTTTGGCAAATTTTCCTCTATTTGTAAGAAATTAAGTAGAAGTTTACGATTTTATTATATATTTATTATATAAATCCTACGAATACCTGATAATAGATAAAAGATAGGTGAATTCTTTGGTTATATAGAACTATAATCAGTTCGGAGGCATGATTTTTTTAATGTGGGCGGAAAATATTAAAAATGGTCACCAAAAAATCTCGAGCAATCGGAGAAAAAAAGTTTTAAATTGCACTGTCGCTCCAGCGGTTAAACAACAAAATACGTAATTTATTTTTTAATATGGTTATAGTGTCCGACCGAACTTTCGGTTTCGGTTTCGGCCAAAAAACGAGTTTCGGCTTAGTTTCGGTTTCGGCCGCCAGCCAGCCAAAACCGCGACTGAATTTGGGAGGTTTCGTTCTGCGATCGGACATGTTCGGTGCACTGAACTGCGAGCCACGAAGTGTCATTTTGCTGCGTCCGCGCTCATAGCCGTGTCAGGATTTGATTCACTTGTTTGTGTTCGATCCGCGAACTTTGTGGTAGTTTTGTTTGTTTGTTGTGAAATTGGAGGTGTTTATAATTAACATTATTTCGAAATGGGTAAGTTTTATTTCGCTATTGAAATGATTTAGTTCATGATAGGCCCTTAGGAAAATAATTTCCCTGAGCGGAGGGTTTTTTAGGGAAAGGAAGGAGAGGAGAGTTCTGGGAAGGAAAAGGGGTGGGTAGGAATCTGGGGTTCAGTGTGTCCTGGTGATCCACCTCCAAGACCTAGACAAACCTCATCCCATGAACCCAGGCATCCCTGCTAAATCACCAAACATAGTGAACAACTTAGGGTGACCTATGGCAGAGATGTTGGTTATCCAATAAAGTTTCCCGGGGCGGCGGTACCCATTCCCGCCTCCCCAAATATTTTGTTTTTAAGATGAAAGAGTATTTTTTGATTGGTGTACCTAAAAAAATTAGGTTTTAAAAAAAGTAATTTTGTTTTCTACCATTTATTTTATGTTATATGTTAATGATGTTATAGATAATACTATATAATAAATCTTTTTTTGGTATTATTTACGAAGCGATTTATAAATAATTTATTTGAAATAAGGAGTGATAATTATATTATGTTTATTTTTAGTTCAAATATTAGAGACTGAATAATTATTATATGATTTAAAAATAAAGACTGATTGATTAAGATTGACTATTTTTTTTCCACGAAAACGTGACCTCATATGGAAGATTCGGTTTCGGCCGAACCTGAGACCGAAGCCGAAACTCAGTTTCGGTTTCGGCCGTAAAAACTAGTTTCGGTCGGACACTATATGGTTAGTTTATAATTATTACAAGTACCTAAAAGATTAGGTTTGATGCCTCTATGTATTTTTTTATTATTTTGAAATAGGCAATTCACCCTAAAAAGAGTGCTTTGTGCCGATAAAGTTAAGAAAGATAAGGGTAATCTATAAGGGTATAGGACAAATCAAATGTTTAAGTCATTCAAGTCTATGAACTTTTAACTAACTAGCTGGTACCCAGCATGCATTGCTATGCCGTTCAAAGTAAAAAATTGATTCTTCCTGCATGTCCTTTCCCGTGCATCCCCGTTCCCTTCCACCTTCCCCCATCCTCGTGTCTTTCCTCTTCGCAAACCCCACCTTCCCCCTGCCGCTAAAATATATGAAATACACACATTTTCATTTAGGTATACAAATTTCATAATGCCAGAGCTTACCATTACATGCAGCCTATGTTACTCGCTGATAATGTAGCTTTCTATTGGTGAAAGAATTTTTCAAATCGGTTCAATAGTTTCGGAGCCTATTCAATGCAAACCATAGACATCCAAATCAATAGACCAGAAGATGCAGATGAGGGGTAAAACCAAACTATGGGGGGCGAAGAGAGGAAGAAGAGACTGTGATTCGTTAAAAAATCAATCTGACAGTATATAGGCATCTCGCATTATAATATCACCATTTAGTTCTTAAAAGCAAAATCTGCTTTGAATGAATAGGCCTTTTTACATGGGAGCGCGAATTGCTTGCCACGTTATTAACATATTTTCGAAGGCCAAATGCTCGCCCCGAAAAGATTCGCCCCCATTCACATAGCAATATTTTGTTGCCGTGTTTAGTTAAGACACTTTTACAAATGTTTCATAATTTACTTACCCCTGTAACCAGCGACGAGCACACTGGAGAACCGCCCACATTCGCTATGTCCAATAATATGTGGGTATAAATGTATAGCACAAGCTACCATTTTTGGCGTGTTATTTCGTAAAATATATGAATGTTAGTTCCGCGCTGGTCACGACAAGAATGATGACGTCACATATTTTAGATTCAAGCGAGGTTCTCTCCCCTCCCCTTGGAGCGAGCTGGGTCCAAGGCGGAGCTCTGGCCGGCTCCATGGGGAGGGGGAAATAATACGTTTTTATCACTTAGGGCAGGTCCAGATATATTCATATGTCCGTGATGCAAACAAACAATCAAATCTTTCCTCTTTATAGTATTAGAAAGACTAACTAACGTTTTTCCGCAGGGGTAGGCAGGACTACCAAACAACTCAGTCTCTTTGCTTCACTCACATTCATACATCGTCTCATACATACTCTTCTATTATTCTGACTTTTGACATGGCCCGACTCAAGTATCTGATTCACTTGATCGTGCCATGTCATACTATGTCCCCGACTTCTTCTACCATTCACATTTGCATTATATATTCTTCTTACACTATTTTCTTTGTCCATTCGCTCTACATGCCCAAACAATCTGAGGGTCCCTTTCTTAATCTTACTCATTATCAGCCTTACATTCTTTGCAGATATCCATATTTCTCACACGATCATACTTGGTTTTACCACTTACTTGGAGCAGGAGGATGAGTTTGTGTATCTGAGTAGTATGTTTACGAGAGATGGGAAGGCTGATAGGGATATTAAAAGAAGGGTGAACGCCGGTAACTCCATTAATGGAGGACTGAATGCTGTTGGCGCTAATAAAAAATTGTCATAAGCGAAGCTAGCAGCCCACAATGGAATCCTGGTACCTACCCTGATGTATGGCAGTGAGGCATGGAACTGGCAGAGGAAGGATGAAAGTAAACTGAATGCTGTTGAAATGAGATCCCTGAGGCGTATGAACTTATATAAAACTGAAAAAATGTCAGAATTGTTGAGACAACAAATACCGAAAACTGAAGGGAGAATGGTGGGTGATTTTAACAAGCAAACAATATGTATATGCTTTTGAAGGAAGAATGATTTTTACAATTAAAAAAGACATGGTCAAGATTCTCCTCCTCCACACCGCACTGGCAGAATGGACTTTCGAGGACTCGGATTTTAAACAAATGAGCTGCAATAGAGCAGTGACCAATTCTCATTCTTGAAATGCAGGAAACAAATCTTTTGTTTTTTTTTGACGTGGAACCAAAGTTTAAAAATTGGAATATGTGACAAGGCCTCTTGCATGCCATAATGGAGGGTATGACCGAGGGGACAAACTCTAGGGGACGCCCACGCCGAGAGTACCTGTAGGACCTGCTGGTGGACATGCGCTGCTCATCATATGCAGACTTCAAAAGAGCCGCACAAGACAGGGAAGAATGGAAGAAAAGAATAGAGGAAATTGCTGCAAACCAATCCTAGGAATGAAACCAGAGAGAGATGTGAATTCCAGCATAGAAAGATCCAGTTCGGGTTTTCGTATCTGTCAAGTCACTAGGACTGAATGTCTTTATATTATGAAACGCATCATACAAGTGCAACGCGGCCAGCCACACGCAGACTTCTGCTCACTGCGCTGACCTTTTTTTTTTACATTACAGAAAGAAAATAATTTCCCTCAGGGCCTATGTCATCTGAGATGCTGTGTGGAGGGTCTTTTTGAGGAGAGCAAAGAATGAACATTGGTCTTGAAGAGACCCACATTGTAGGAAGGAGGAAACACGAAGGCCGTCAAATCGTTCCACATCCGAGCTGTTGAATACATGAACGAGTCGAAGAACACTGTAATATGTTGGGCACGCGTTTGGCTTTTTTCCCGACTATGCACCGTTGCTGAAGGGATCAATGACGCTAGTTCCTCGGCTTAATGAGCTACAGTCCCTGGCCAAATTATTAGACGCACTGCAAGATTTCATGTAAAATATTAATTACCGGGTGATATTGTACCGTTTTATTATTTTAGATTGATTTGTATTTTTTTATTTTTATATTATCCAATCAATTACCGATTTATTTGACATAAACAAAACAGCATTAATTTAGAAAATCATAAGTTTATTAAGTTTTAAAGAAAAGTGAAATTAATGTTAGTATACACCTTTAGCCGCTATCAAAGCTTTAATTCTGCGCGGCATGCTATCAATGCAAGACTGTACTGTCCCCTGCATTTGAGGATGATGATTCCACACATAAATAATCATTTCTAGGAGCTGGGTTTTGTTGGTAGTCACATCTTTAGCCACTTCTCTTTTCATCAGCTCCCACACATTTTCAATCGGGTTCATATCAGGGCTATTACCCGGTCAATCCAACAGAGGGATACTTTTTTCTGCCAAAAAAGCTTCACAGAATTCTCCAACAATTCTTTTAAATAAAAATCAATAATATTGTAGTTTAAATATTCCATTATTGCAAAAAAACTCTTAAGAAACATAAAATTACAAAAAAAAATACAGTGTGTCTAATAATTTGGCCAGGGACTGTACTTCGCAATACAGTACAATAATATGCTAGGGAGGCAGAGATAGGGCAAGCCTCCGAGAGCTGCTGATTTTATGTGGGTGGAAGTCACATGATATCGAAATGAACGGTAGTCGTAGCGCGGTTGCGTGCATTTAGTTTGAGGCGCGCATCAAAAAAGTAGAACCGATTATTTATGATTAGCTCTGGTGACCGAGTTTTGTGATAGTCCACAGCAGTAGGTATCTATGGAGTGTGCTAGTTGGATTGATTTAGTAGGGTTAATGAATTTGCAGTTGACGATCCTGTGTTTGCAGATTATTATTATAGAGTTCCATGGTTTTTTTCTTGGTTAGGTATAATAGGTAGGTGTATGAATGTATATTAGAGATGCCACGAATAGTGAATATTCGGCGACACTTAGTATATTTCATGGGTGACAGGTTCCGACCTGCATCATTGAAGTGCGTGTGGTAACTACGTATTTGTTTCATTTGCGAGTAGGTCGTGTCATGGTCGTGTCACAACACGCATTATTTATTGATTGTTATATCAAATTATGTTACTTATAGTGTGTAACACATTGGTTTGTTCGCGAAAAGCTTTACGAAATCCGGCATTGTTTAAAAAATCACCTATTAGGGAATATTATGGAATTTGTAGTGAAGACATATTGTCTTCACTACAAATATTTATAATATTAAATTTGTATGCATTTTTTTCATGATTTGGTGTTCGGTATTCGGCCGAATGTTTCATAATATTTGGCCGAATACCGTATAGCAAAAAAGTAACCGAATAGGCCGAATACCTAATAGTTGCCGAATATTCGTGGCATCTCTAATGTATACACTTTAAAATAGTGTTTGTCCCTCCCCACATTTCAAACCCGCAAATTGCCACGCTGAGAATATCTTTTACTCTGGAAAGAAAAAAAGCATTGGTTGCCCCCAGCATCTACCATCAGCAGTCCTAGCCTTTCAAAATATAACTTCAGGAGGGATCAGCTTAAAAAGCAAAGAAATATGCATTGTTATATTTTTTATTTCACAATTTATTATTAAAAACAATTTATTTCACCAAGTACATAAAAGTCCATAAAAATCAATAGCTGAAAAAATCCATAAACACTAAAAATCCAAAAATATTTCCTCCAAATGTCTAAATAAAAAAAAATCGCTACCCAAAAATCGTTGGCATACTGAAGTTGGAACAAATCTAATTTCATCAAATATCATTTTGATTTTTGTACATCTGAACACTTCCCGTTAAGAGCGTATAACCAGCCAGCGGCCGAAAATCCACATTTCGTCGAAAGTTGTTCTTACGACCGTGCAGGGCGGTCACAATGAGAAAGATTAATTATTCTCCGTACCGGCCTTTTAAAATTATAACTCAGTATCGATTTTATTTCATTCCAAATTTGCTTTAATTTAGACCTACATCCAAAAATGCTGAAAGGCGTGCGTGATGATAAAACTATTAAAATAATGTTCTTTTTGTAATTATTTTTTGATTATAAGTATTTATCATTTTTCAATAATGTCTAAGTTAAATAAGAATGTTAAAAAAATCTGAAATATATTAGTTTGTAAGTGCGCAAATAAATACACAAACGGACCAATTTTCGTCAAATGCACGCATATATTTTTTAATGATTTTATTTAAACTAAAATTAAAATTCTAAAACATGCAATACCCAGATAATGCATTGATTTATTTTACTGCATGATTATATGATTTGATATGGGTGTGATATAATATAAAATCTTTTTTGAAAATTTAACAAATCTGCCAATGACCTATGGTATAACCTTATTATACTGAAAATAAACATTTTTCTCAAAATTTAAAGCATGCGAATGCTAGATAAAAGATCAATCTTTCGAAATCCATTTATAATTTTTGTGGAAAAGTGTCAATACGTCTAAAATCTGATTTAAAAAAGAGTAGAGTATTTCTGGTTTTCTCTGGTAATACCCTCGAGTAAACTTAGAAGAGTTTTAAATCTGCTCTTTCATCGATGGCTCTAATTTCATTATTTTAGAGAAAAACAATTTTCATAAGTTATGCTTTAAAATACATATTAACACACTTTGGACGGGAAGAAGAGTTCTATATTTTAAGCCAGTCCTACCTGAATATCTAGAAAGACATTGCTGTCAAACATTTTTTTATATGAATATTGTACACCCAATCTCTTTGTCCCAACTTTATGTACATGTGTAAAACATATAAATATATATGTATTTGTGATAGAAGTCTTCCCCATCTTCAACCTCCTTGTCTTATGTGTGGATGCATATCATCAAAAGGAAACTAACACTTTGGCAAAACTAGAGATGTGCCAAAGTGAAAACAAATTGTTTTGTAATGTAATAAAAAATACAAGCTTTTTTTAAATATCAAACCTCACAAAATATTGACTTCAACTTCTGTTTAAAGAGTCCTATTTAAAATAGGCTATAATTTTGGATAATACTTTTGTATTTCGGGTGTGGTGAGCACTATATAAGAAAATTCATAACCAATATATCCTTGAAAATAATATGTACATTTAAGACAAATTCCATTCAACAGGTTCCTTGTTTTTGCCCGTCTGAAGTGTGTTAAGATGAATTACATATCTGTTTGTGATTGTACATATTATGCAATAAGAATAAATATTTTTGTGCGTGTACAAACTCGGTTCTTCCAAAAAAGGCATGCAACGATGCAACTACAACATAGTATCGGTGATTCAATCCAATATTGTGTTTATATGCCTTTCTTGAAAGAATTAAGATTGATTAACTGTACTCATATTCATAATGCTTGTGTACGGGTTACACTTATTCTCGGCTCGCTTTAGCTTTTGATCAAATTATGGCCGGCTGACAAGCATAACAAGGTGACCTTTATACTCGACAGCTGATCACAATTTGAACAAAAACTGAAACCGGTTGAGAATCAGCTTTAAATGGGGACCGCTCAAATGTCAGAAATTCAAAATGGTGCAGATCATCAATTTGAAACAATTTCAAATAACCTCACCATTTTAAACACAAAATACTGGTAATTCATTACTGAATAATTGGTATCTATAAAAGTTAGCAGCTGTAGGAATAAAACATTAAAAGAATGCTGTCCCAATATGTAATTAACATACTTAAACATGTTATTTTGCCATTAACTCAACAGACTATACATAATTCGCAACTGGGCTGCATTGACTTATTCAAATTACGGTCAACAAATAAACCATTAAAGGCCAAAGATAAATATTATTCTTTACTTTACTTTTTGAGATCGTTTACATTTAAAAAATATGTACAATATTGCTTCTCCATAAAAAAAATATGTTACACTTCTTGTGTCTTGTGTCTTAAATTATACAAATAATATTGCCAAGTGAGGTAGGATTTTAGATTTTCACAGCCAAGAATGCTATCATTATTATCTATTTTTCGGGGTGATATGCGCTAACCTCCTTTTTTAGCCAACGTTTCGGACAGCGTTTGAGTGTCCATCATCAGGTCAGATGTGTGATCTAAAGAGTTGGCTAAAGGTAGCGTAGCACAAATTGGCATAACACCCAAAAAAAATAATGATTTCCAAGTGTATTATTTTATTTTGAGAAGTTTCAGCATAAATTTTGTAACCTTTCCAATCAGAATTTAAACAGCCACATTTTACAATAAAAACCAATTTAAAAAAATTGTAAGTTGAAAAACTGGCATTTCAAAGTATTTTTACAGCCCTGATCATAAATGTTATGTCTATGTCTAGGCTTATGAGAATTATATATTAAAAAAATTATAGCACAAAAATAACTAAGGCCAAGACATTATGTGAATCTATCATCACTTTAGGTATGTGAATCTATAATCATTTTAGGTATGTCAATCTATCATCATTTTAGGTATCAATCTATCATTATTTTTGGTTTTATCATTTTTTTCTTTATTAATATTTTTTTTGGTATAATTTTATAATAAATACAATTTTTTTTATGTAATCAGTTAAAAAGTAAAGAATAATACAATTAGCAGATTAACCAAAAAAAAACCCACATAGGCAAAGCCAGTTCGTGGGTATAAACGTATGCCTGGAGAAATGGACCGAAATGCTGGACTTAATTTACCAGAGTAGCTGCAGAGAAATGTAAGAATGTCATGATAGATTTTACGAAGAATTGGGCCATCGTTATAGGGCAATGGATTTTATTCTGGTTACATTTAGCGTTATTCAGCTTAAACATTGGTAACATCACCAGAAGAAGATCTTCCTAGAATGGTTCCAAATTTGGTAAAGAGACAGGGAGATCAATTTTGATAATGTGATCGAATATTTTACTCAAATAATGCCTCGTAAGCATTTTTAGGTAGTATTCGGTGTTTTATTTTAAGAAGGGGTGCTCAATAAAAAACCGCCCCGGGTGCCAATCTAACCTACGCCGCCACTGTACCTACGTCTTATTATTGCAATCTCACCCCGTACTGAGATCATCACTATCAGAGGAATCTGGATCCATCCAAGGGAGTCCAGAAACACATGTTGATAATATGATGACCGTGGCCGGTTGGCCACGGTCATCACACTAAATGATTTTTTATGAATATTATCGGGACTTCTGACTCACACAGAGTTGCCATTTTTTGCTATTTCCTAAATGATTTAACCACTGGAGCGCTTTTTGCCACAATATGGCGCTATTTGAAATACCTCGGATTGCTTTGCTGCCAGTTTTAGGCAAATTTTCCCTAGATGCATTTGTACTTGAATTATTAAGTTTAAGTATGATTTTTTTAATGTGGGCGGAAAACATTCAAAATGATCACCAAAAAATCACAAGCAATCCTCGAGATGTCTGTCGCTCGAGTGGTTAATGACATTCTTGTTTAGTTTAAAATTTGACTTAATTACTAACCACTCAAGCTAATTTGTTTGCTTTTGGTACTCATACAGGTCTTACAGAAATTATTGTGTCTCCCTTACTACCATGGTGAGAAATATAAACTAAACGGTGTTAGAATGAGAAAACTTTAAGTTTAGACTTTTACTTTTTAACTAAGATATTCAAATCTAAAAGTTAACCAGAAAATAATTCAAATATGACCTTTACGAACCCAAAGTTTCCGAACCCAATTAGAAAAAAATTTATGAAACTTTGGAAATTTTTTAATAATTATTTTTACAAGAAACGACCACAAGTGAGGTGACGATAACGTTTATAATAAATTTGCCTAATAAAATTTGTACATATATGTGTTTCCATTTTTTTATCGTTAACAATAATTTTATTTAGAAAAAACGCAATGACACAAAAAAAAAATTCACATTTAAAAAATCATATGTTTAATTCGAATTATAAAATTTAAAAGCGTATTTTATCACCTTTCAAACACAATTTTTATTTTTCGGATACATTCAGAAATATTCCATTTATTTGGATTTTATTGCAAGGTGGAAATATTTTGACCTTTTGACTAAATATGTTCGAGTTCCGGGCTTTTACCCTCGTAAGAAGTAGGGAAATCTATAATTTATACAAAAGCAATATTATATCTACTGCCTATGGGAATATTCTAATTCTTGGAATATTCTAGAATTGGAGACAATCAGACATATGTATATATTTAATAAATCTAACATGCAGTCTATGAATTCTAGATAACTAGATGATAAATACTCCAAATTAAAGAAATTGCCGTTTTTATCATATTTGGGATACATTATTTTTTCTTATTGCGCAACAGAAAAATATCTTACTTTGATACAGTAAGGCCGGTTACAGTGCTCGACCGACGGTCAGTGCGTACGTCGGTCGCGCTTGTCATTTGTATGAAAATTCATAAATCGTTCAGTGCAGGACCGACCGTACGCTTGCGTATATCGCTACGCAGGGCGTATGAGAATCGTCGGTCGAGCGCGTGCGCATCCGTACCGTCGGTCGACCGACGAGCTAGAAATGCTCTCTGGGCGACGATCGGGTGTACGTGATATCTAAGTCTTCTGTTCCGAATACGTCTACGAAGATAATAAGCAGCTATTAATGAATTAATTTCGCGTACGACGTCCGGTCAGCTTATTGGTCAAGCGTGAACTGACGGTACGCACCGACGGTCGGTCGGTGGTAAGCGTATCGTCAGGACCGACCGTGCGCACCGACCGTCGGTCGAGCACTGTAACCGGCCTAAGGGGGCATACCTTAATTATGTGAGCTCAAAGGGGGGTCCAGGGATCTTCTGCCCAAAAAAAATATTTCCCTAGATTTCAAGGTGAAATTTCCCTAGATTTCGGGGGTACCACCTTGGCAAGTCAAAAATCGTGTCGGGGGGGGGGGTGTCAGATAGTTTTTTTTTTTGTTTTTTTTTTCTATGTACATTGGTTACTTCATTTTTTTTTTAATTTAAAAAAAAATATTATAAAACTTTTCAAAACAAAATACATAATAATCTTTGTGTAACACTAATCCTGTTATATGTTAATTAATATGAAAGTTATCGGAACTTGGTAGATGTACTTATAATACTGTGCTTTTCCAAATAAAACACTTTTTGCTAACTGAAATAATAATTTTAAAGTATGTATACACCCACCACTGACTGAATTAGAAACGGAATTCCAAATGAAAAAAAAACACTTGGCAAAATAAAAATCAACCGCAATCACCGAAAAAATTAAACTTAAAACTTTAATTAAATATTTTTTTCATGGGTCCCCATTTAGATGCATAAAATCATTTTGAGTTGTCAGTGATAAAAATAACATTTCTTGATAACATTGCGTGTAAGTATATCAACAATTCATCAGATTCATGGGAATCCCAAAAAATATGTAGGTATATGATACCAGTGATAATGTCATAATGTAATAAAATTTTTGCCAGAGTTCGAAATTTCCCTAGATTTTGTGCTAATTTCCCTTTTCCTTAAAAAGCATATTTTTCTCCCCTAGATCTAGGGAAATTTCCCTAGACATACCATCACTGGGGGGTCCAGCAAAATCTCACGTTACTTGAAAAGAATATACGAAGTGGCCCAAATTTATCTCACCAAGGGGGGAGTCTAGATTGGAAGAAAAACTGCTCACGTCATTAATGTATGCCCCCTAATAAACATTTAAAAGCATCATACCTCATGATGGAAATAACATTGTGAGAAGAAAATTCTTGCTGCTATCTTGTTTAAATGCACTTTGTTTTAGGAAAGGCAATAAAATTATTCTCAGAACATTTAATTGCTTGTAAAGTGTTTCAGATATCTTTCTTTGTTTCAAAGGAATTTATAAAACAGGATGGACTAAATGGAAAACATGGCTTCTTGCCAAGTCGATCAATGAATGTAATGAAAACCATTACTATTAACATTTCAAATATGTTATGAAACAGAGCAGTCTTAGTTATTTGTTATTTTTAGCAATCACATCCGTTCAAATACATTTTTAGTGCGTATTAACCCTCAGACTAAATTGCTCGCTTTTCAGAACAACTCATTTAGGTCTCATAGAAATCGTTGTGTCTTCCTCACTAACATAGTAAAAAATATGATCTAAACTAGAGATGAAACGGATATCCGGTAACTATCCGGATAGTAAATTTAGGCAGATAATGATATAAGATATTCAAAAACTACGACAATTTCCTATAATAAAATGCAATACTTTGTACAATCTTTGTGAGGTAAATATCAATAAAATGGCTTATAATTATGACAGCTTTTATTTAAAGTCGAAAAAGTTACAAAAAATTCGTAACGCATTACAATAAACTAAAATTTTCTTCTGAGATATTCACTCTAATTGAATGGTTATTTTATGTTGTGAGAGTGGATTTATGTGTTTTGTAAAATGACTGGTGAAGGACTTTGATTTTTGTGTTACTAATCACTGCTTGCAATAATAAAATTACATGTTGCATAGAAGGAATGACTCACCGGAAAAGGATAAGAACTTTGTATGCTGGCAATGCTGCATTCGGTCATCCATCCAATTGGCACAAACAGCAATAGTCGGGAGTTGGTTTATTTTATAATACACGGCGCGGTTATTTTGATAGCGGATTTTTCGTGAGCAGAGCACAGTAATGTGCAGCGGGAGTTTATTGCAGACTGGTTAAGATTGTGGGTAAGATTGACGGGGGGGGGGGCAATTGGGAATAGGTAGGACAAAGGACTTGCAACAATAATTTATACCAATTCCAAGCAATGACAGTATGTATGCGTGTTATGTAGGTGTGTGTATGTGTATGGGCGTAACCACTAATGATAAATACATAAATAGTAAATATCTAAACTAAAAACTTTTAGTAAAAACCAAAAACCTCGCAGAGAAGCGAAAACTTAAATTAACATGATTAACTAATCACAATCACCATTATAGTGAACTAAAACATTGTAAAAAACACAGAGATTATTGAAAGGATTAAATACTGACATTGAAGCACCATAATATACCTCTTGTTCTTCTTCTAATCAAAGAGAATATTTTGAATTAATACTCAAAATTAACAAGCCATCCGGCCTCGCAGTTCGCCAGATATCCGGTATTCGGCCAAACAACTATCCGTTTCATCTCTAATCTAAACCCTCCTAAAATATATAATGCTCTGAGTACTGACATAAAGTCAAGTAATTCTAATTCTCTTTTTATAACACGTGTACAACATTGGATTTTTGAAAGGGGACGAACGCACTTTAAAGAATTCATGAGTTCTAACACTACATTTTAATTATTAATTTTTGCATTTCAAAATTTTAATTTCCATTTGTATTTCTATTTTACTTTAAAATGTTGTTATTTTTTTCTCTTAGTTTTTCACTAAATTTATATATGTTTTTAATTTTGATTTATATAATTATATGTTTTAATTTATACAGAACACTTGAGTTCTTAACATTTAATTTTTATTATTAATTTTTGTATTTCAAAATTTGAATTTGAATTTTCATTTTTACTTTTCTTTAAAATATGGTCTTTTTTTTCTCTTTAGTTTTAAGTATTTCTTAATATTTTTTGAAATGTTAAAATATTAAATGTACGACTACCACAACACGGGCTTAGCCTAGTGTGGTAGCCAAAAAAAAACCAAATATCTGTTACTAATAAAAAAAAAATGAAATAAAAAAAAAAAAAAAAAAAAAAAGAGAAAACATCAGGCTATATATTCAAATCTAAAAGTTAACCACAAAGGAATGAAAATGTACACTTTTATAAAACCAAAATTTGAAATAATGTAAGTATAAATCTTTCGTGAATTTTTTATTAATTATTATTACATGAAAGACAAAAAAGTGGGGTGGTGATATCGTTTATAATACATTTGTCTAATAAAATATGAGTATTATTAGACAAATGTATTATTATGTAATATAATTATGAGAATTTTAGTTAGAAAAAACGCATGCCGAGTCATTTTTAAATGCATTAAAAATTTTTAGATTTAAAAAATTACATTGTTTTTGCTAATAATAAAATTTTAAAGCATACTTCAAAAACAGATTTTAGTTTTTAGGTATGTTCACAAATTTTCCATACACAGTACAATCTCACTAATCCGGCACTTCAATAGACCGATACGTCCAATAATCTGGCACCCTCCGCCCACGCCTCCCTCGCCCCTCTATGCTCCATCACCACGTCGTCGTCTAGCAGTCTAACCTCAAAACTTATCTCGTGTGCACGTATTTACCTACCTGTGGTTTTAAAGTGTGAATAGTGTGCATATTCTCTTTATGAAATGCTTTGTGGTTCGTGACGATGCACGGGGGTTTAGAATAACCTTGCGGCCACTCCTTGCTAAATAAAACGCTTATGGACTTCGATACGAATTATGCCCGATCACCAAACAAGGTCCAGTATACACAATTAAGTAATACTCACTGTTGTCTCGTGGCTTGATCTCCATTCGGCGACGGTCACAGGTGTATCCAAAAGCGTACGATAAGATTGTTCTGGTCGGTTATTAAAACCACGATAAAGTTTGAGAATGTTAAGGTTAACATGAAGCATTCGATGAATGACGGCGATATAATGCTTCATATTACACACTTCCGATTGATAATTTAAAAATAACATTTCAACGAGCGAAATGTCACATTACCATGGTTGTTGATAGACTGGCGATATTGCGGTACTTGACAAATGTCCACTGTGTAGATAGGTACACTTAATGTGCGGAATTCCAAAAATCTGGATTCCTCCGATCCCGTATGTCGATCGGAGCACAAAACGAATGAAACCCACCAGCGTTATAAAACACTTTGCTTTATTTATTATGATTTTTTCTCTATAATCCAGTAATCCGAACATTCCAATAATCCGGCACCTTCTGGTTTTTAATAGTGCCGGATTAGTGAGATTGTACTGTATTTGGATTTCGTTGCACAGCTGAAATATTTTGATCTACCGACTGAATTTGGTCGAGGCCTGAGGGGTTAAGGCAAATCTGTGTCATAGATAAATACATTATAAGTGCAATTTTATAGCATTTCATTGAATAAGGTTTTTTGTCCTCTTTCAAATTTTTATCTTTTCAAAAGAAAGACATTGAATACTTGGAGGAAGTGATTGAGATTATATATTTGAGAAGTATGTTCACAAGAGGTAGAAAGGCTGATAAGGACATTGGAAGAATGCATTTATTTAACTAATTTAGGAGATGGGTATGGGTTCCGCCACCCCGGGAACCATTTATTGGATAACCAACACCTCTGCCATAGGTCACCCCGATTGGTTTGCTACTTTTGGTAACTTAGCAGAGGTGCCCGGTAGTCGCGGTCCGTGAGCTAGAGTGCTAAGACTGAAAAATACGACATTACTGATGTTGTTGTAGCCGAAAATGAATTTTATTTTTTTTTCGTAATTTCAACTTTTTGTATGAAGATCTTTCAGTATGTGGATGCGGGGCAACCTTTGACTAAAGAATCCTGAATATCTTCATACCCACTGGAGCGATCACGCGAAATAAATAAATTTGCTTCGATTGCTCGAGATTTCCCAGATGGTAATTTTTTAAATTTTTCGTCAACATTAAAAAAATCATACCTTCGAATTTTGACATGGAGACAAAAACTTATTATAGTGTTTCTATATAGCCAATGAAATAACCTGTATTTTACCGTTTATACCATATTTGTAGGATTTATGAAAAAAATCGTAAAGTTTATAATCGCGCGAATCCTGGGTGTTTTTTACTTGAAACTACCGTGAGGGATACTTATTCGGGTCAACATAGAATATTTTCGGTTTCTGTATGTTGTCTGTGGTTTACTTGATAATTAAAAGTGCATATCTATGGAAAAAGGACTTAATTTTATCCGTAAACAGCTGTTCAAAAATTCGGCGGGATTTTTTTTTTTTTAAAGTTATTTTTAACATTGTTCTAAAATAGTCTACGAAGTTCGGTTTGCAACATCTACGGTCATGATAGATAAAGCATTTCAATAGCTTTGTGTTAAAATAAACAGCTGGCCCAGGAAATGTTTTAAATAATTACAATAAATGTTTTATGAATGGTAGGAAAATGTGGTCCTTTTTTGGACCGAAATGAATCACAGAAAAATAAAAGTGGTCCATTTTTCGACCGAAATCGCTCCAGTGGATACAAAAAGTTGGTTTAAAATAAAATTCATTTTCAGCTATGACGTAATGTCAAATTTTTCAATCTTAGCCCTTTAGCTCACTGAAAACACACGGACCGCCACTAGTGGTCGAGTTCATTGGGTGAAGTTTTTTTGGCAAGCGTCTGCCCATTTACTGCGTGGCAGGCCAGATGGAGAGGGGCGGGGAGATCATTTGACCTCTCCTGCAGGATTCTCTCAACGCAGTGCCTTTCAACGCAGCGGAAAGAATAGATACATGCGTCTATCGAAAAAAAAAGAAATTATCCAAAACTCCTTATGTTTGAAGAATTTAAAATAATAAAATTTAATGATCTAGTCTGAAAAAACATAATAATTCAAATAATAAAAGAAAAACAAAATGATAGATTTTTAACTGAAAGTTGTTCTCGTCAAAAACATTTATTTCAAACACAAAAATGTAACACCTTATTTGTACAACACCATTACGTATATCTGTGGAAAAAGTATTTCAACAGCCTACCCGAAAACATCAGATCAATCAAAGACGATAAATGCCTACTAAAAGCGTAAGAGCAATTCAATGTAAAAATAACTTTTTAAAATTAAACTATCTTCTTAATCAATTATAACTTTTCAATTTGTTTATTTGTCTATTTTTTAATGTTCATTTTTCCTTTAATCTGAAGGGAAAAATCCATCAGGGCCTATGTCATCTTTGGGGATGCTGTGAGGAGGGTCATTTTATGGAAAGGAAGGAGTGGATGTTCTGGGTAGGAAAAGGTAAGAGGGATGGGTAGGAATCTCAATGTTCCCAGGAGTGACTGAAATCTGAGGGAAAAAATCCATCAGGGCCTTTGTCATCTTTGGGGTTGCTGTGTGTAGGGTCTTTTTATGGAAAGAAAGGAGAGGATGTTCTGGGTAGAGGAATCTGGGGTAGGAATATCAATGTGCCCAGGAGTGACAGTCGTATGAATCCATCCTCCCACTACAGTGCAAGGCGATGGGTCGACAGAGTCTGGCTGGAGAGGTCTCCCTCAACCAGTATCCCGATCCGGCCCGTCACGCAGTAGGTGGGCAAATGCATCCCATAAACTCAGACACCCCTGCTAAGTTACCAAACATAGCAAACCACCTGGGATGACCTAAGGCAGGGGCGTTGATTATACAAATGGTTTTCGAGTCGGCGGTACCCATACCCACCTCTGAAATTGATGGTTTTGACATGTGAAGCAATATCAAATTTTCACCAGACTACAAAATTATTTCCAATTCATAAAATTTGACGGCCGGCGTGGTCTAGTGGCAAGGCTTTTGACTCGCAATCCGAAGGTCACGGGATCGAATCCCGGCGTGGGCAAATAAATTTTATTTGAAAAATATGTGTTATTTCACAATTCATTCATTTAAAATAATGTATAGTGTATTTGGGGCACGTTCCAGAGTGGAAGATACTAAAGGGTCTGCCATCTAACGTTTTTTTTTTCAATTAGTGCTTATTTCGTGAATGGTAACACTTAGCTCATGTCTGATTCGACAGATAATTAGTGTTATCCTTCCGCTGAACGAATATGGTTGTGTATACGCTTGAACAACGCTGGGAAATATTGCGACATTACTTTGAAAATCATGGTAATGTTGCAGAACATGTGCAAAGATTGGAATTTTTTAAAAATTGAAAAAAAAAAAATCGTTTGGCCACCTCGGAGCTGCGATTTGACACCGTTGGACTATTATTTGTGGGGTGCCCTCAAAGATAAGTGTTACGCCAACAAGCCACAGACAATTGACGCTTTAAAGGACAATATTCGTGAAGCCATTGGTGAAATACAGCTGCACACAATCGATAATGTGCTTAAAAATTGGACCGATCGTGTAGGCTACTGCATGGCCAGCCGAGGCAGCCATTTGAATGAAATTATTTTCCATTATTAACCGGAAGGATTGTACTTTCAAATAAAAAAAGAAATTTGAGAAAATATTCAGTAGTTTTTTTTTATAGCATTTTCAAAAAAAAAAGAAGTTATTTGGCGGACCCTTTATCAGTATTGCCCTGGTGTAAGACCACCATTCAGAAATGAAACGTTGCTTGAAATGGCGTTAGCCGTGTTTGGTGACCAGATCTGAATAGCCAGGTACTTCCCCACGTTCCTCTTCCCTATCTCCTTCCCCTCCCCACTACCTTCAGCCTCACAACATACCCCAATTAGGGATGCCATAGTCTCACTGGCTCCAGAAGGGAGCAACTGAGACTCTTGTGAGGTATTACTATAAAAATAAATACAAAAATAGAGTGTAAGGATACGAAAATATATTCAGTTATTTATGTTTACAAATTAATGATGTTTACAAATGGGCCTTGCTCCGGGAGAAAATGTTCAACATTTTAAAGTTATTCATTCGCTGCCAAAACAGTGACGAAATCTTTACTTTATTTTAGGCTTATACAAAAATAGTCTGAGAATCTAATGATAATGAGTAATATAAAACATTTATTCTAGAATTATAATGCTCTATTATTTTTTTATTGAAAATGTCAAAATCTTTTGAAAGAATTCATAAATTTAATGACCCTCTAGTCATAGTCTAGTCATCAAATAACAAACTTAATGTTAAGGCGTTATGAAATTTGAGATTCAATCAAAGATCTGAGATTGCAAAAGAAATGAAAATGCACCTCAACATAAATATGCAATTTAAAAAAAATCTGTTTAATTTCTAATTTTAATTAAGCTAAGGGGAGGAATGCAGATCCCGCCAAAGTCTGGAAATTAAATAAAAAGGCACTTTCTAGATGAGAAAAGTGTGGAAAAGCTGAATAAAACAAAAATTAAGGCGCGCTCGGCAAAATTGAGGGAGATACAACCGTTCAAAATATTTAAAATTTCACTTCGCGAACTGATATTGACAGTCCGCCCGCCATTTTGTCATAATCTAATACGCTAAACATGGTTTGTGATACAAAAAAAAGTGCCCCTTTATAACGCCTACTCACGTCAAGGCAAGAAAAACATCCCAGTTTTCAAGTGGTTTAGCGGCTACGCTAGGTTTGAGTAACAAGGTTTGTGATTCTGGCGTACTATTAATTCTGTATTAGGTCTGGGATCCAACATAAGCAGTGAAAAAATGGCAAACGTCAATATCAGTTCGTGAAGTGAAATTTTAAATACTTTTAAATACATTCTTTAAACGGTTGTATCTCCCTCAATTTTGCTGAGCGCTCCTTGATTTATTTTTTATTCGGGAGGAATGCAGATCCCGCCAAATGTGGAGGATTTTAATAAAAATGCACTTTCTAGATGGGAAAAGTGTGGAAAAGTTGAATAAAAAAGAAATTAAGGCGCGCTCGGCAAAATTGAGGGAGATACAGCCGTTTAAAGAATGTATGGAATGACACTTCATGAACCGATACTATCAGCCATTTTGAAAACCAAATTATTACCTTAAAGTTGGTAGCACTCGTAATCATCCTCATCTGTTGTAACATGGTTTATGTAACATGGTCTGTGCCCCTTTATAGCGCCTGCTCACGTCAACGCAAGAAAAACATCCCTGTTTTCAAGTAGTTTAGCGGCTACGCCAGGTTTGTGTAACATGGTTTGTGACCATTATTAATTCTGTTTTTCATAATTACGTGTATATCACACGAAGTTAGCTACAATCGTATCAACCTTCGTTAAAAGCAAGTCTGAGATACCAACATTATGAACAAAATGGCTGACAATATCGGTTAATGAAGTGTCATTCCATACATTCTTTAAACGGCTGTATCTCCCTCAATTATGCCGAGCGCGCCTTAATTTCTTTTTTATTCAACTTTTCCACACTTTTCCCATCTAGAAAGTGCATTTTTATTAAAATCCTCAACATTTGGCGGGATCTGCATTTCACCCTTTTATTCATCTTCTCCACACTTTTCTCATCTAAAAAGTGCCTTTTTATTAAATTCCCAGACATTGGCAGGATCTGCATTTTAGCCAAGCTAAGCTCTGTTTAATTTCTAATTCATATTTGCTAAATTCTTTTTATTGAACATCTTAATTTATTTGACTACCAAGCCGGTAAAAGTTAAGATTTTCAATATAATGTTAATCTATTTAGTGAATATAAATTAGCAATGAAAACATGGAAATCAAAGGAAAAGGTATATTTTTTGTTGTAGTGCCAGAGTTACATTTTTGATTATTTGTGATTTAAAGTTTTTCTGATTTTAGTTTTATTCAATCGTAGATTGAATCTCAGATTTCACAAAACTTGAACAAAATTTTAGTTACTATTGTGAAGGATCATTAGGGACATCTAGCATGCATTGTTATATCATTTACTAAGGCACTTGCGGTGATTTCTACACCAACTATCATGAAGTACTGGAACTGTCATCATCATCATCAGAGTCTAAATCACTGGAAGAAACAGATGAGGAATCACTAGAGTCGCTGCTGGAATCAGAAGAGTCTGAATCTCCGTGGTGTACGTTCTTAGGTCTCACAGCACAAATCTCTTTTTCACCATCGGTAAGTTTCATAGAAGACATCTTCAAAGCCATGGCATTCTCCAGGATCTGGGACTCTTCAACTTGCACCATGTTTCCTGCCTCTTCGTATTCTTCCAGCTCTAGATTCAAACAGGACTTTGTAAGATTTAAGTTCAACAATTTTTCAGAGACATATTTGTAAGTCGCATCGTCACACTTTTGAGAAAAGATTAAGAAGTCTCGCATGTAGAGCTGGTTCAAGATGTAACGAGCATCCTGACTAGAATTGAACAGTTGGTATATTTCTATCAAGCACTTAACAACGTATTTTCTTCCTATTCTGAACATGCTCGCGACATCATTCTTCACTTTGTTGCAAAGATCGAAGTTTCTGTACATGGGGTAAATTAAAGCTCTTCTATAACAACAGATCATTGTTTCGTTGAAGCTGGCAAAGGTTTCAAACCAACTCAGAGTCGCAGATAGGCGGTTTATCGTCCAGCTAGATTCAACAGTGTTTTCGTTGTATGTTGTTCTTTTCTCGTAGCAGTAGGAAAAAAGGATGTCTACTAAGTTGCACAGAACACTATCAAACTCACTTTTATTCAATAGGTACTCCTTATTAGGCAAGTCTTTCAAGATATCAATTTCTTCATCGGTGAACACCACTTCTTTGCTGGAATCCCAGCATTCCCAAGGAGCCACGTAGCTCATCAGTGGAGATATGAGTTCCTCGTCGAAGAAGTCCGCTAAATAATGATCCGAAGAGAACTTGTTATTTTCATTTTCTTCCCTCAATTTTTTGCGATCTTCAAAAGAAATTTCATCGGGAGTTTTCAGCTCGAATATATTAGGAAATTCGCTGCCCATGTCCTTGAAGGAACCAGCGAGTTTGTTGGCAAAACCGTAAGAGAAATTATTATTCAGTAGGGAAGGATTGACGGGTAATGTCGTATCTGTTTCTTCTGATTCTAAAATGCCGCTGTCCGTGCTGTTGATGACTTCAATCAGGTTTGGATTAACGTCCTTCATCTCTGTGGGGGCCATCAAACTAGTTATCATGTCGAGACCCGGAAAATCCTCGCCTTTGTTCTCCTTTTCAAAAGTAAACGTGAAATCTCCCAGCTCACATTCATATTTAGCTGTAGATCGCTCATTTTCTACCAGCCGTCCGGGAAGGTGAAGGCGCAAATGGTACGGCGGAGAAGAAAATACGAAGTCTTTTCCTTCTACGTAAATTTCTGTGTCATCGACGTTCGTATATGGAGAATGGATTTTGATTATTACAGTTTCCGCGGTTTGATTCAAACCGAATTTTGGCACCAACATCTTGAATCACCGCACGCTCTGGACAATAACACGCTAATAATAATCACATGTGTTTTTCAAATGACAGATCTGCTCTGCTTTGTCTCTAACCACAGATGAAATTTGTGTTTGTTTCATTCTGACTTCTGACACGTCATAGATAAAGTTACAAGAAGATAATGGACACCGTTTGTTTTAAAGTAGGTACTATTTTGATAATTATTGGGGCTAATGGGGTAACCGGACAACCAACGAAAACTTTTTCAACAAAATGTGATGAAAATAAGCTATGGCGGGCCGGATTTGGTGCTCGCAGACCCCTGTTTGAGACCATCAATTCAAATCATGGTGAATTAATTTTATTTAAATGGGAAAATTTCAGTATTATTTGGAAGATTGGAGTTGAGTTCAGAAACTAAAACAAAATGGAAAAAAATTTTTTAGAGAAAATAAATAATATTAATATGAAAAACTAGGCAATCACAATAAATTATTTTCAGATTACCTTTTTAATTAAGACGCCGCAACCGGACTCAAAAAGAAGAAGATGGAGAGAAATGAAATTATAGTATTTAAAGCGACAAAATCAATGCGAAAATTGTGAAAATGTATAAAATACGACTCGATCAAAATAGAGCAAAAATCTCGCGGGGGTTGTCATAAACAGCATTTAAAGAAACACTGTGAATTTTTTCATACATGTAACTTGTAAAATAACTGAAACAAACATGTTTGTAATAATTTTTGGAGCATACTTTGCGATTTTTTTCTATCGAGGGAATTTTATATAATTTGCGTTTCGGCGCGGGGAATGACTAGATATTATCTTCAAGAATAACATACTTATATTTTTTTAAGAGCTTTAAAACTTAACATGTTTAAGGGAAATATGTAAGAAATCGGTAGAAATTCGGGTAGCAGCGGTTTAAGTCATTTTTGGACCGAAAGGTAACAATTATTTTTGGTGAGAGGAACGAGAATATCGCTATTTTCTGGAATTATAAGAAAGTAGGTAAGTTCTAAATATTTCTTGTCTATATTTCTGGTGTGAGCAAGCTTTTGCAATTTGAGAGGCGGGTATGGGTACCGCCGCCTTTACCATTTTCCTTCCGAGAACTCCATCTCCTTCCGTTCCCTAAAAAGACCCTCGACACAGCATCCCCATAGATGACGCAGGCTCCGAGGAAAACGGAAAACTCAGGGCCCCCTGTGGGGAGCTAATGTAAAAAAAAGCCATAAAATGGAGTACACTTTGGCACATATCTGTTGGTACCCGTGAATTAGCAAAAAGTGTGGTAAATAACCATATAATGAAAATTTACTATTCTGAGGTATGATTGTTCTGAATCGTTATTATGATGAGTTATGACTGAAGAATTATCATTTTTATTTCAAATTATCAAAATTCAGATGATGAAAATCCACATTATGAGTTGTCATGAAACCGGATATCAACAATACTCTTTTCCCACTCAATATTTGAAATGAACTAAAAAGAGCCGATAGCAAAATTATTATGTACTAATCTGTAATATTATTCCTTGCAAAAATCTCGGTGGCCGGACAACTCAGAATGAATTCTCTGAAAAGTGATGAAATAAATATATAACAATTGGTTAAATAGGTGAGGTTAATATATTAGTCTATTTTTCAATTATTATTTTTTTTCATAGCTTTTAATGACTTTGAAATTTTTTTGTAGATTTAAGTAAGTAGATGCACTTTATGAGAACTGTTTTAATACGTACTAATGAGTTCCCGGAATGAGTTGTAATGCTACTTAATAAAGAAATTGTTTCTAGCTGCGTGTCCTTTCCCATTCGTCCCGTTCTCTCCCGCTTCCCCCGTCCCGCAAACCCCCTCCCGTGTTCCGTACATTCAGTCCCGGTACATTTTTTTAACAGTTTTCAAACAGGTTGTGCGCCACCTACTGGAAATTTTTTATACAAATGTCATAATGCCAGAGCTCACCGGTATGTATAGAAACCATCGTGGGCATGCGCATATCAAATCCCAAAAGTTTCATCGCAATCGGATGAATGGTTTAGCAACGCATAATTTCATGATGCCAGAGCTCACTATCATATATAGAAACCATCGCGGGCATGCGCACATCAAATCCCCGAAGCTTCATTGCAATCGGATGAATGGAAGCTTCATTGGAATGCGTAAGGAACAAACATACATACATGCAAGCAAGCAAATATACATTCATTTTTGTATACGTGGTATGTGTAGCAATCGGACGTGCTACGTAAACTTGTAAAAGAAAACACTAGAATTAACCTTTCATAGTTTTTACTAAGAATTAAAATTCACAATGTTATAGGAATACGGAGCGTGACAGTAGTAAAATAACGGGACCATTTGTTTTGGCTTGCTGTTCTAAAGACTAATGTACAGGGAATTTGAATGCTCCGGTACTTTCCATAAGGTGCGACCATATGCCAAATATTTCAGCACAGGTAGGTAAGTACTTATCCGTGTTCAGCGTTGTTGTTGCTCAACGTTTTGTTGAGCGTTGGCTCGCCAAATATGTTTTGGTGGCAGATAGAAATAAAAGATTGTTTCTTGAATTGGTTGAGTATTTATTTAAAAAGTTACAAAATTGATAACAGTAAAGTAAAGATTTAACATGATAAATAAGTATGAAACTGGGTTCATTCTCGAAGCTTTGCTCGAAAAGAAGAATCACACCAAAAACTAACTCACTCGTGTGTTGTCAACTGGAGGTGAAGATCTTGGATCTTCAATATTAATTCCAGGTTGAAACTCGATGCTGTGGGAGCGGAGGCTTCTGACGGTATGCGAGGCCTGAAACGTAAGTCAGTTTAGGAAGGCCATCGGAGCGTAATATCGCAATTCGCAGCGGTTAAGTAAAGACTGACTAGTGGAAATAAAACTCTTAAAAAAGATATCACTGGACTAAAATGTCATTTATTAATTAATGTAAATTCACATTTTTTATTCCATATTCATTTTAAAATAAATAAATATTACCTACGACCTACCTGTATCTTCAGTTTGAAGACACTTTTTTCCTTATTTTATTAAAAAACAATTTTAATAAACATTCATAATATGGCGTCTTGTCTTTTTTTACATTCAAAATAAATATGAATGTCAAAGCTCTGTAGCTCATGATGTAAATGACAGCAAGCTGAAAATGGTAGCATTGACCGAGAAATCACAGAAAAAAAAGTGCAATATTTATGATGCCAGAACTCAAGAGTTTTAGTGGTATAGACAAAGAGATTTCCTGATTCACAGCTAAACTAGAGACTAGGACTATTATTGAAGTGAAAACTTCTTTAGCACCGTTGTGATTTGAAACTCGATGAAACGAAAAAGCGACACTAAAGAGACAAACGCGTACA
Source organism: Limnephilus marmoratus (assembly GCA_917880885.1). Taxonomy (NCBI): domain Eukaryota; kingdom Metazoa; phylum Arthropoda; class Insecta; order Trichoptera; family Limnephilidae; genus Limnephilus; species Limnephilus marmoratus. The sequence goes on from OU862926.1 coordinate 35,754,975, forward strand.
TCATAACCCTGTACAAATAGCAAGTGCGCCCCACGGTTGAATTTGGCAGCCACCTCTGGTCTGGAGCTCCAAAATACCTAAAAAAAAACCTTGACTCTGTGCAGAAATGGGCGGTCCGTTTGATAGATTCTCCCATCTTAACAGACGGACTGCAATCTTTAGAGCATAGGCGTCAGGTGAGAATGCTGTCCTTGTTCTACCTGTATTACAATGGAAGATGCTCCGAGGAACTAGCGTCATTGATCCCCTCGACACCGGTGTATAGTCGGGAAACACGCCAAACACGCGCCCAACATTTGTACACGGTTGACATTAGTCACATGAGAACGGGTCGTTTCTATGATACGTTCTTGAGTTCAATGGCTCGGCTGTGGAACGATTTGCCGGCCTCTGTGTTTCCTCCCTCCTACAACATGGGTCTCTTCAAGACCCGTGTTCACTCCTTCCTTTCCTCAAAAAGACCCTCCACACAGCATCTTCAAAGATGCCCTGAGGGAAGTTATTTTCCTCAGGGCCTCCTGTGTGGAGTTAATGTAAAAAAAAAAAATCTATAGGATTTAGCCTGCAAGAGAATGGATAGAACAATCGGTCTCCTCTTTGTGAGGTGCTTCATAGCCTTCCCACTCTTGTCTACTTAATTTTTTGGAAGTTTTCACTTCTGCGTGTGAACTACACATAATTTAAAAAAAAAATTATTGATGAAAAACATTTTTATATAAAAAAAAACACAAATAAACAATCAACTGATTTAAATAAATTTTTATAAAGTCAAAACAATCCAATAAAAACATATAATTATTAAAGCATAGAATAAAGAATAACACCAGAAGTGCCTTGTGGGCATGTTTCGTGATCCAATTATAAGCCCAATTCGGGCCTATATTTCCATACAAAACTGTGCTTCACCATGATTACGAAATTCAAATAAGATGGTGATATACAATTTCAGGTGAGTGTAAGAGGGATAGACCGCGTGGTAAATAGGCTAGGGCCAAAAAATACTAAGTGAAACTTTGTTTCTTTTCAAATTTGTGCAAAGGCACTTTTAGTATTATATTCTTTATTCTTTGTTTTTAAGTAACAGTACAGCCATCATTTATATATACATACAAAATCACTCAATTGCTTTTGCCGTGAGAAACATTCGTTACGAGGAACCCAAGGTACTTTTCACATAAAAAACACACTCACAATATTTCAATTCACTTCAATTCAAGTCCTTTCGACTCCTACGCCCCAGATAGGTCAAGAAAGGATTTTTAAATGCATTACAAAATTTTTGATCAATTCTCTGGAAGTAAGAAAAAATTGACTTTAAATTAAATTGACATAGACACGCCCACAACACAATTCTATCAGTTTATATCTTCAGTGTTCAAAACATAGATAATAGAAACAAGGGAGATGGGTCGTGAATTAATATCTTTTGATGCGTGTCGCAAAATAGTAAAACTGCCCCCACAACCTTTTTAGAATTCTACTTTGCTCTATTTCCTATCAATTTTTTCTATTGTACAAATGTAACTGTAGTGTATGTATTTTCAATGCCTCTCAACAGATGTCATTAGTACAGATAGTTATAAGTAGTTTTTGCAATTTGGAAGGTGGGTATGAGTGCCACCTCTAAGTGAGGTTTGATCGGGTCTTGGCGGAAGATGCATCTGCCCACCAACTGCATAGCAGGCCAGATCGGGAGAGACTGGTTGAGGAAGACTTTTTGACCTCTCCAACAGGAGTCTCTCAGAACATCGTCTTGCACCGCAGTAGGAGGGATAATCCGTCATTTCTGGACACACTGATCCCCAGATTCCTACCCACCCTCATACCTTTTCCTTCCCAGTACTTCCTCTCCTTTCTTTCCTAAGAAGACCCTTTACACAGAATCACCAAAGATGACATAGGCCCTGATGGGAATTATTTTCCACAGGGCCTCCTACGTGAAGGTAATGTAAAAAAAATAGTTTTTAGGTGACTCAACAGACATCAGTAGTTGTACTATATGAGAGAGACAACTGTTGCCCGTTCGGGTCTAATATTCGAACGGTAACAAAGATAGGTAACAGGTGGGCACCTCCAGTGACCATTTCTCCTGCTTCCGATTATCACAGCGCATCAGTTAGGACGGACGTTAAGTCCAGTTAGATATTCATTGCAAATAAGACGATAATAAACAAGATTTGTAATTTAAACAAACCTAAGTATGTAATTGTTGAAACTCCCGATCAAACAACAGTACACCACAGTAACATAACACAATAATGTCACCTCTTGCGAGTTCATTTGATATAGTTGTCTTTAGTATAGTTAAATCATCAATATACACATTTAATTTACTTACTTCTACTATTACAAATGTATATATTTATGCTTCAAATAATTTGTTTATCATTAGCTGAATCTATTATAAGGTATGGAATTACAGCTTGGGGACTTTCCTGTGAAACAAATGTAAATCATGTTCAATCAGTTCAAAATTCATTAGTTAAATTATTAGCTCAAAGAAAGGCCTAATGTTCCATACTTTCACTAGATTTTTTGTTATTAGTCCTACTTGTTTAGATTTTTTTTTTTTCTTTTTAACATTTCACATTTACTGTTGTACCATTTATCTAAATTTGTAATCTTCTCTGTAAAATATTGGTGTAAAACTGTTTTATGGTGCCCTGCCTTTGTTTCAAAGAACATTCAGCACGCTTCCATTTCTATTATCTAAGGTTCAAAACCAATTAAGTGTTTATTTCTGTCTGAATTTTGCAAATTCAAGCATTGACTTTGATTTCACCTTTATCCATTAAAATTCTTTGAAAGATAATTTGCTTATTGTCCGATATGCTTCTCGTCTCTAAAATAAGATCATTTTGCCAGCTGATGCAGTCCAGGTGCTCCCAATTCCTGCAGTCTTTGGGAATGGCCAACTTATCCAAGATCTTTGAAGAGATCTGTGGGAGGACCGGTTGCAAGATGATGCTGCAGATTCTAAGAGTTTCCATGGTGACGTGAAGGATGACATCCAAGTCTTTCTGGCGCTCGGGAAGTTTCCTGATGAGCCAGGGTTTCTGGGTCTCGAAGAAGAGGTTGGCAGCGTGGAGTGTTACGATTATAGCGTCAACTGCTCGGTAGTAGTTGAAGTTTGAATAGTGGTTATGGCATATGGCTGAAATGCAAATTAATTAAATTAGACTCAGGTGGTATTTCGCCATCCTCTCCACAACTATCCATTATACTACCCCATAAATACTCGTACCCGTATACATCGATCACCGATTGTAGTTGATTAGTCAGACATCTCCAAATGAAAGTGATATTATGAGGAAAGCAATATTTGAATGCTCATTATAAATCAAATATTATTGACAATGATGTTTTACATATTAAATATGCTATAAAATAACACCGGGAGGCTTAACAGTCTGGTAAATTAACATTTTATTTAACTCTCTACAAGTTTTCCTACCAGTAATTTTGGTTAGTTTTAAAACTTTTTTATGTTGGCATGGAAAATTTTTTAAATTCAAAAATTATATGTTTACTAGCTGACCCAGCCACGCGTTGCTGTGGCTAACATCTACTGGATGGTTACCCAATTTTTATAACCACCGCCATCTGTTAATTTGCACACAAATCAAATCCCATTTGCCAGCCCGCTTGTTAACCACATACAGACATTCTGCTTTATCATTACACAGTATAAAATGAAGTCGCTCAAAATGTATGTGCGCATAGATCTTTTAAACTGCGCAACGGATTTTCATGTGGTTTTCACCAATAGATAGAGTGATTAAAGAGGAAGGTTTATATGTATAATACATGCTTATTATAGAAGAGAAAAGCCGAGAAAATCAAATATTAAATTCAGGCAGCGGGCTGCGGGCAGCTGGCAAGCGGGTGGTGTGGCTTTTATAAAGGTTGGGTAATGGCGTTGTGTTTCGTTAGCCACAGCAACGTGTGGCCGTGTCTGCTAGTATATTATATATTTCAACCAATTTACACAAAATCTTAACAAATTATATACCTAAACCTTCCTAATTAATCACTCTATCTTTTGGTGAAAACTGCGTGAAAATCCGTTAGGTCATTTTTAGTTTATCGCAAACAGACAGACGGGTCGGAGGACTTTAATTTATAATATGTAGAGATTTCAAATTATAAAATTATAAAATTTGAAAGCGTATTTTATCACTTTCTAAAATAGTTTTTAGTTTAAAAAATATTGCATTTATTTGGATTTTATTTCAAAGCGGAAATATTTTGACCCTCCGACAAAACATGGCCGAGACCGCAGGGGTTAACAGTAAATTGAGTTGTTTTATATACATATATATTTTTTTTAAAATAAATAAATTAGTTCTTTCTTCTCTCCAAATATGAATCCAAAAGAGCTTTAAATTAATTGGTTTGTATTAGTAGCATCGATGACATGTTGTGGAAGTTTGTTCCATGTATCCACAACTCTATTTGCAAGGATGTGTTACCTAGGATTGGATTAAAAATTGATTTAGTGAAGATTTCTTGGATGCCAGGGCAACTACAATATTATAATAACTAAGATGCTGTCCTTTTCTCTCCAGCAAAGTGGCCTAATATCTCTTAGCGAGATAGATTCAAAGGAAAACTCACCAGCCAAACCATCAACGGATTCAATCAGTTTGGCTGCATTTTCATCCTGCTTCAGCCGTCTGAACTCGTCGAAGTGCAGCTGTGGGAACTCCTGGCGCGGGTTGAGGTTCTGCCCGGTGCAGCGGGAGAGCAGGTTGCCGAGGGTGTCTGCCAGCTGGCTGTTCAGGACCCGCACCATCTTAGTCTCGCTGTAATCTGGAAGAAGAAGAAAAGGAAAAAAAAATTATAATGGGTATGCTTTTATGAGAAACAGAAAAATGGGTCATATTTTATGGAATGAAAGCACGGACGCTTACTGAAGAACTGATATGGCGACTTGAGGCATTCGAGATGTGGATCTACAGAAGAATACTCAAAATAAGCTGGATGGACAGAGTTACGAATGAAGATGTTATGGATCGGATGAATAAAAAAAAAAAAGTTATTAAAATAATAAGAATCCGAAAACTTCAATATCTAGGACAGGTGATGAGACATCCAGAGAAGTACAAGATTTTGCATCTCATAATGCAGGGAAAGATTGCCGGAAGACGGGGTCCTGGAAGAAGGAGAACCTGATGGCTGAAAGACCTGAGACAGTGGTTTGGCCAGTCTACTGTAGAGCTGTTCCGGGCCGCAGTAAACAAAGTACGTAGCCAACATGATAGCCAACATCCGATGAATGGACAGGGCACGAGAAGAAGAAGAAAAATGGGATGTAAAATGGCTTTAATTAGTGCAAAATGGTTATATCCTTGACTTACTTATCAAACCATTGAAGTCTATCTGACAAATATTTTCAAGAGATATTTAAATCCCTCCCAAACTTTCAGAAAGCTATTAGAGAAATTGTAGAATTTCTAGTTTTGTTGTATTATAGTTTTATGTAATAGGAATTTCACGCACATGCACCGGTGCGCAGGGGATCGATGCTGCAAGCACCTTCAAGTAGCCTCCATTGAATAGACAGACCAAACTGAGCATACCTACATTGCTTCTGCATTAGCCACTGGAGCGACCATGTCGAATAATTCGACATTTTGTTTTCTTCTAGGATTGCCCACGTCGAATAATTCGACGTTTATGACGTACCACTCGTAAAAAATTAAAAACTATTTAATTATTTACCAGTGCCTGGCCAATATTTATTCCGTTGGAAAGCTGGGAATATTGTCTCTCATCTATGGCAACATCTATTGCATATAGATGCTTCTGGAAAAAGTATTTCGCGCTTTAAAACTGACAGTTTAGTCACCTCCGACACAAAACTGTTTGACAGGCCGGATAAATTTACACGTGTTTTAAAATGCCCTAAGTGATTGTGTTTTTGCATTTTAACACCAAACAGTTATCACAATTCAATTATCCATGTGGTTAACGTGTTTTCAAGTGTTCAAACTGAGAATTTAGTGACTTTTAACATGTTTTAACATGTTTTACGTAAATCGAATTTAAAATCTAAATTTCATCCGATTTTTGTGTTTATTTTTACAATTATGGACCTACTTACTTGACGTGTGCATTCGAACTATAGTTTATCAATTAGAAGAATTCTTAACAAAGATATACATCTAAATTTCAATTAGCTTTGAAAAGTTTTAATCTAGAATATGACAACTAAAGCTAGCTGTCAGGTGCAAATTTTGTGACAAAGGAAAATGGCGGATCTCGGCAAAATAATTGCAAATATTGTAAAAGGTTAGTACTACGTATTCTTATGATATATTATCTTATTAAAAACCTTGTATTTTGTTTAGACAACGTGTAGAAATCAAAAATATCCAATGTTGACTTGAAAAAGTAAAATTTAGGGCAATCTTACAGGAATTAACACGCAGGATTCGCACATTTTTAAAGTTTACGATTTTATAATATTTTTTTTATAATTCCTACAAATATGTGATAATCAACAAAAGATAGGTTAATTTATTAACTATATAGAACTATAATCAGTTTGCATGTCTTCATATTAAAATTCGGAGATATGATTTTTTCAATGTCGGCGGAAAAAATTCAAAATGTACTCGAAAATGTCACGAGCGATCGAGGGCAAAAGTTATAAAACGCGCTGTCGTTCCAGTGGTTAGAGGTTGCAATCGGTGTGTTAAAAACGAATTATTAATCAGACAAACCTCCCTCCTTTGCAGAGAATCAAGCAGGTTTATCAAGTATTTGAGAGATCCAGCCAAGAAATGGCTCCCAAATTCAACCCTGGGACTTACTTCAAATTTGTATAGGTTAGCAGCCGGTCACTATTGAAGAATCTGCTAACCCTATATACGAAGCCCAGTTTCTTGGAAGTCAGATTTACTCGGGCTTTTATTGAGCACCAATACTTGAGCTGGTCTGAAGTCCTTCAGATAAAAGCGTTTACTTTCTACGTCCAACATCTGCGAGTTTCAGGTATGTGGTTTTTTCTGGCTAGTTCAGGTTTGCACCACCTACAAGACAAGTCTAAACTCACTGGCGTCACTGTGCATGGTCCCCTCCCTCAGCAGGAAGAACCGGAGTGCCTCCAGGCCGCCGAGAGTGTCGTAGGGGTTCACCACATTCTCCAGGGACTTGGACATCTTGTGGCCCTCCACCGTCCAGTGACCGTGGCAGAGGATCTTCCTGGGGGGGTGCAGCCCTACGGCCATCAGGAAGGCAGGCCAGTAGAGACCGTGAAATCTGTAAAATAGCAGCATAAATTATTTTGGAAGCTGTTATGTTTGGTATTATTTACATTCAAACACTATTAGTTCTGTGGGGGTACTTCTCAATAACTGTAGGTTCTTGATAACAAACTGGTTAATTATGAGTTTACGTATTTACAATAATTATGCTACAAGTCACATGACCTGTCTACACTAGTGGCTAATTGAATCTGAGTCTCGACGGCTACCGCCCACTCGGGTACCCTTGTTGGCCATCGACGGCATCACTTAGAAGCTTTTCTAATACATTAGGGAAGCAATAGACTGCACATGTCTTCTATTTCAGAGAAGCAATGAACTAAATTGCATGTGCAACGTTAGCCTGCTTATATAGCCGATTTCATGGTTTCTAGCACATGAGTACATCAGAGGACAATTAAAGTAGGGAAAATTTCCAAGACTGCTGGCGCACTTGCAGAGTTCAACAGAAGACAAACCGACCAGCTCTGCTGCGGTAGAGGGGACAATTATAACCTTTATCTTTATTATTATTACTAATTACTAAGTATAAAATGAAGTCGCTCACGCTGTGTGTGCGCTTAAATCTTTTAAACTATGCAACGGATTTTCATGCGGTTTTCACTAATAGATAGAGTGATTCATGAGGAAGGTTTTTAGGTATATAATTTGTCAAGGTTTTGGGTAAATTGGTTGAAATACATAATATATCTGGCCAAGCGGCAGCTGGCTGTGGACAGCGGGCTGACAAATGGTGTGGATTTGATTTAACAGATGGTGTTGGTTATAAAGGTTTCGTTAGCCACAGTAACGCATAGCTGGATCTGTTAGTTTAATCTATAAAAGGTGCACCCCATTTAAAATAAAAATTCTCGTTATTCAGTCAATAAACAAACTTAGCGTGATTTTTCACAAAACGGCGCTATACAAGTCATCCAAATATTATTATCATTTATTTTATCATACCATCTGCAAAAAAATGCTCAGAAATCCATGGATAGAGGCATCCAGAGGCACAAATGTATCCATTCTGGAAAAGCTAGGCATCCGCAATAAACTTTCAACTATTTGCCTGCAACGCATATAAATATACTTTTTTAAATTTTTTATATGAATACCACACAAGAGTACCAACTGCTCCCGTCTGAAGCCAGTGAGATTATGGCATCCCCAATTGGGGTATGTTGTGAGGCTGAAGGTAGTGGGGAGGGAAAGGAGATAGGGAGGAGGAAGGTGGAGAAGTACCTGGCTATTCAGATCTGGTCACCAGACACGGCTAATGCCATTTCAAGCAACATTTCAATTCTGAATGGTGGTACCAGGGCGATACTGAGAGTATATTCCACACTGGAACGTGTCGCAAATATACCATATATTATTTTAAATGAATAAATTGTAAAATAACACAAATTAATCACGTAAAATTTATTTGCCACACCGGGATTCGATCCCGCGACCTTCAGTGTGCAAATCAAGAGCCTTACCGCTGGACTACATTGGACATATTGCTCGCAAAACTAAGGATTCCAACTTGAAGACATTCGTAGTGGCTGATGTCCACATTTGTAACACGGTCATATATGGTTTTACCACATATACGACGCTTCAGTGATCTCATTTCCACAGCATTCAGTGTAATTTCAATCTTGCTGGCAAAGTGGAAGGCAAAAGAAGCAGAGGAAGGTCACCAATGCGCTGGAGAGACCAAGTTTCGCATCCAATACGTTGAATTCTGCAGCACTCCACGCAAAATAGAACCGCGAGGAGTGGAGGAGCCTTGTCCATCATGGAAATTGGAGTAGGGATTAAGATCCTCAGCCACGAGGAACCGACTTAAGAATACAATCTGAGTCAATCGACGTGATGTTATTTCTCCAAGCATTGAAAATATAATGTGAATTTTGAAAATGAAAGATTTATCAGAACAAAATATGAAAAAAAAGGAATAACACAGTAGAATCTAGATATAGGCATTTCTTACATCCTCGTGACAGGTGTTCATTGTATACATTACAGAAATGAAGCTCTTTAAAATGTCCAGAGAATTTTAACTAAAACTTTGAATCAAAGTAGCTACTCACTTGAGAATGTCTTTTCCCACGACATGAACATCGGCCGGCCAACTGTTGCCTCTGGCAGCCATTTCCGATGGGTCGGGGTAGCCGATGGCCGTCAGGTAGTTGACCAGGGCATCTAGCCACACGTATATCCCCTGAGATGGATCTTCGGGCACCTAGACATGTCATACAGGCCGATTAGAGGATGAATGGAAAAATGCATTGGGTTTTAATTTTTTTTTCATTAGTTCCATACATGAGGCCCTGAGGAAAATAATTCTCATCAGGGCCTATGTCATCTTTGGGAATGCTGTGTGGTGTGGACGTAATAGGCACAGAACGGAGCTTTTATTTAATCCTGGTATATATTTTAATAATAATATTTAACATGTTCTGTAATGTGATTTGTCCCTCGGTAAGATACAGATTGGGGTGTTGGCTTCGAATAATGTTAACCGGTCACCAACTTAAGCAGATATATGCGTTAGAAATATGACAGCAGTCAAGTACAATAAGCGTGTTTATACGTCAACGCGTGTGTCTCCATAGGAACCGTTATAACTCCGTTATTCTTTTAGTGACATCCCTAAAACAAAAAGTAAAAGGTCGATAGTGGAACAAGCTGTACATCCCTATTCAAGTTGTCCATAGAAATACATAACAAGAATATTCTGTCATTCGCGCAATCTGATACATAATTTTTCCCGCCAAATTTCGGACCGGTGGCTCGACATTGTTAATTTTTATTAAATACTAGCTGGTTCCCGGCATGCGTTGCTATGCCATTTAATAAAGAAATTGTTTCTTCCTGCGTGTCCTTTCCCATTCGGCCCGCTCCTCTTCCGCCTCCCCGTCCTCTCCTGCGTCCCCTTCCCCTCTCGCGTTCCCACTCCGCCTCCTCCACCCTCCCTCTCCCCACTCCATTCTCCCTTTCCCCCGTCCCACGAACCCCCCTCCCCCTTCCCAGGTTCCCCTCCCCCCTCCCGTAAAACCCCCTACCCGAGTCCTTCCCCATCCCCCCTTAAAAAATTCAGTCCCGGTACATTCAGTTTTCAAACAGCTCGCGTGCCACCTATTGCAACTCTTTTATACAAATTTCATAATGCCAGAGCTCACCAGTAGTTTTGTACAAACCTTGTCCTGACAAAAAAAAAGAATTATCCTATTTGGTGCAGTCGTTCGGAAGTTATGCGCGTACATACATTTCGGCGATTCTTTTTTATTTATATAGATTTTTATATGAAATGATAAAAAAGTGAGGTGACGAAAGTGTTTATTATACATTTATACAATAGAATAAGTATTGTTGTTTACATAATCTGTGATTTTAGTACCGTTTTCATATAAAAATATCACATGAGTCATTTTTACATTTTTTTTATGTTTGCATTCTAAATTTTAATATTTACAAAAGTTAATATTTATTTGTAATACAATAATTCGAAAGCTTATTTTGTAACCTTTCTAAAACAGTTTTTACTATACGGTTACGTTCAGAAATGTTTCATTTATAGAGCTTTAATTGTGAAGCGGTAATAACACAAAGTTTTCGTAAAATGTCATTTTGTTTGAGACATCTCAAGCGAATATTCGCGAAAATTCGGAGTGGTTAATCCAATAAGAAAAGTGTGATTAGGATATATAAAAGGCGATACAAAAATGATAATCTAAGGATTTTGTGCTTTCAACTGATAAAATTAAAAGGAGGATTATCGAGTGGCAGATTACTGAGAGAATACTAAAATTATAATTGAAACTTACTGCAATAGCCCAGTTCACTCTATTAATAGGTCGGCTTATAGAAATATCAGGTAAGTACTCGTCTTTTGCTAGCAGATTCAATATTATATGCTGGTATTTGGCTGGCTGAATAATACCCTCTGAAAAAGAAAAAAAAAATGTATTTTCTCATTAACAAAACACCGGGACTAATGTTAAGGTATACAGTGTTTTACCTGTTAACAAATAAGTTAATTGAGGATGGGTTAAATTGAAAGAAAAGGAACAAGCTTGTCAAAGTCTGATATTGAATGAGGAAACCAAAGAAAAATAAATAAAAATAATCACCCTGTTTGAGCCAATACTTCAAATCCGATTTCAAAGAACTCAAACGGAACATGTAATTCTGTTCTTCTGTCCACTCAACGGGGTGTCCCGATTCTATTGAAAGTTTCACCTGAAAACAAAACATTGATGACACTTAAAACTCAACAAAATATTTACACCCGCTATTCATCACACCAAAAATGCAAAATCCTCCAACAAAAACAGCTTTCGCCCAACGACAGTTCTCTTACATCGCGCCTAAAATGTTCAACTTACCGAGTATTGATATTAAGACATCGAAAAATGATGATCTTTATGCCATTAACATACAGAACTGGTTATTTACTCAGGGAAGGAAATATTATAAAGAATGACTTACATCTTAAAAACTATTCTTATTTTTCATATTTCTCAAGTAAAAAAATCTTATCTCTAAATTAATTTTCAACCAAAACTTTACATTACGCTGATGCTTTTTTTCATATTTTTTGACATCGTTCGTCCATTTCACACGCTGCCTAGGAATACCGGCTTTTGTTTTTTGGGGTCTAAGACTATCATTGTTCATCTGTATAAAATAAGGTAATACGGGCATTACCTAGCTTGGTAGTCGAAAAACCATGTTAACCGCTAGAATGCCGTTCGTGCACCGGTGTGTTTGAGATTTTACATGCGATTTTGACCCTTATGTATAAAGAAAGTGTATGAAGAACACGGTCAGAATCGCTTGCTCTATTATCGCCCTTTACCATAGAGAAAACCGCAATGCGCCTGGTCACTCCAAATAATTTATATTAATAATTTACCGGAGCGCGGGAATGTGTGCAGTTCTTGCGCATGCGCGGGAAAAATTCCTTTGTCTCCGATTTTGACCTTTCTATTGTACAAAATTTCTCAAGGACACTGTCAGAATCGCTGGACACGAAATGTCATTGGGTGTCATGGATGCCGCTTTTTGCGAACGCTAATTGGTGGACAACCAACCCCAACTACCCCGGCAAACAACGGGTTAAACAAACCTGTAATAAACAAAATGAATAAAGAAAATTAAAAAAAAAAAAAAAAACTTATTGATTATTAACTGAAGTGTTTTAAGGACTACCAACGTTGGCTACAGCAGTGGATAACGATCCTTAGGTCATTTGGACCTCTACCCCTCAAAAATATATAAAAAGTTTAGTATTATTAAAACAAATCTAATATATTGAAGAGCAGCACCATCTAGCACCTAAATGAGAAGCTATCGGTATCTCTCTGGGTCATTCTGAACTTTGACCTCAAAGTTGAATGCTTTCACTATATTTGCAATACAATAAATGAGATACAATATATACATTTATTTTTTACATAGGAAAATAATATCCCTCAGGGCCTATGTCATCTGGGATGGTGGAGGGTCTTTTTGAGGAGAGGAAGGAATGAACATTGGTCTTGAAGAGACCCATGTTGTAGGAAGGAGGAAACACAGAGGCCGGCAAATCATTCCACAACCGAGCTGTTGAACACAAGAACGAGTCGAAGAAAAGACCCGTTCTCAAGTGACAAATGTCAACCGTGTACAAATGTTGGCCACGCGTTTGGCGTGTTTCCCGACTATGCACCGATGCCGAGGGGATCAATGACGCTAGTTCCTCGGAGCATCTTCCATTGTAACACCGGTAGAACAAGGATAGCATTCCCACCCGACGCCTGTCCTCTAAAGATTGCAATCCGTCTGTTAAGATGGGAGAATCTATTAAGTGGACCGCCCATTTTTGCAAAGAGTCGAGGGTATTTTTCAGGTATTTTGGAGCTCCAGACCAGAGGTGGCCGCCAAATTCAACCATGGGGCGCACTTGTGATTTGTACAGGGTTAGCAAGTGTGTACTATTAAAGTATCTGCGGGCCCTGTACAGTACGCCCAGTTATTGGGAGGCTAACTTTACTCTGGCTTCGATGGAGCCCCCATACCTGAGCTGGTCACTTAGGGTTACACCAAGCATATCAATGGAGGGCCTGTTGAAGATTGCTTCTGTTGAAAGATACTAGATTTTCATTTCGATCCCTTTTAGACGTAATCAGACAAGATTGGGTTTTGGGTTTTATGAATTGATATTGTCTCATGAAAGCGAAATTTCATATTCTTAAGGAGCTCTGGGTCGTGGCTGCCTTTGATTACAAGTGTGGCGGTCACACAATTATTCGGCCACCAAAAAACATACACAGAACAGCCACAATGGTCGCGCTCCACTTTACTCAATGAATATTTGAGACCGGCGGCCTAGGTATGTTTATATACCTACGCATCAGGCGCCGTCAAGTAGGTACGGTACATCTCACCGGCCACCGAACTTATTATTTTTGGCAACTACTATAAAAGTCTCCAACTAGTACCCATACAGTATCCACACAGCGCCGAACCTTCTCACACCACTGAGTAGCACATATTGCCTGCCTTATGAGTAGTTTACTCTAACGGTCGGCTATATAAGCGTAGTGACTCATCGCAGCACTAGTCTAGTTAGTCTCAAACCGTTAGTCAGTCAACACCTACATGCCAACGAGTAACAGTGCATATGTGATCTACACGCATTCTCCAGCGCAGCTTCTGGAAATACAGAGAACTATCGCATATTCTCGGACCTTCTGTGTCTCATAGTCCAGTCCACCGCACCACCACTTGAGATGCCTTCGCCCGCAATAATAAAGTCCGCCGCGCTTTCTGTTCAGGGTGCAACCATCCTCACTGTCTCACTTTCTGCTCTGCGGGTGGCTCCAGCTTACCGGAGTCACAGCCGTCATCTCCGTCCTCATGATGTCGAGCGACCGCCTGGATCTGGTCAACCTCCACGACACATGGTGAAGAGCAACACGCTAGCAACACATCATCACATCTTACGAAGCACCATCACTGTCTACTCATCCGTCTACACCCCCGGCACATCGACCATCGCTATGTAGCAACAATAAAGACACGACTCATAACACAAGACTGACCGCCTTTCATTTCTCAACCCGTCTCTGCTGACACCGGAGCCCGTTCCCTCACTAGTACCATTTTAATGGCCACAAGAAAAGATAATTGTTTAGCAAATACAAAAAGAGGAACTTACCGTTTTTCCATCTCTAACTTCTTCCCGCAGATTTGATTCAGTTAAGAAGGTCTCATCACTGACACAATACCATCCGGAGTAGTTTGAAGAATAAATAAAATCACGAGACTTTAACTCTTTCTGAAAAATTAAATAAACAAATTGCAACTTTTTTTTTCCACTCAGAAGGCTTTTTATTTCTATTAAAATACTAATTTTTATGTCTCTCATAAATAAATTCAAATATGGAAAGAAAATGAATGAATATATGTACTCTGCATAAAATATGTGTGTAAACAAATTCAAATATGGAAAGAAAATTAATACTGCGAAAAATGTATGTGTAAACAAATTCAAATATGGAAAGAAAATGAATATATACTTGAAAAATGTATGTATAAACAAAATCAAAAATGGAAAGAAAATGAATACTAAGAAAAACAGTTATGTAAACAAATTCAAATATGGAAAGAAAATAAATACTGCAAAAAATATATGTGTAAACAAATTTTCAAATAGGAAAGAAAATAAATAGTGCGAAAAATATATATGTAAACAAATACAAATATGGAAAGAAAAGGAATACTGCGAAAAATGTATGTGCAAACAAATTCAAATATGGAAAGAAAATTAAAACAGCGAAAAATATATGTGTAAACAAATTCAAATATGGAAAGAAAATGAAAATGTATGTGTAAACAAATTAAAAAAATGGAATGAAAATAAACATTGCCATACCCAAAAGTGCTGAACAGCCTTCTTATGTCTTTCATCCGTAGTCCTGATAAAGTCTGTATATTCAATGCCGGCATCCTGAAACAGTGTCCGGTACTGGCCAGATATAGTGTCACAGTAATCGCGGGGTTGCTTGCCATGCCGGCTGGCTGCCTGCTGTACCTTTAAATTTAAAAAAAAATATATCGAGTTATGCAGTTCACTGACATGTAAATGCACCTCTGCCATAGCTCATCCCAAGTGGTTCGCTACGTTTGGTGATTTAGCAGGGGTGCCTGTGTTCATGTTTGTGAGGTTTGTCTGGTTCTTGGAGGCGAATGACCAGGACACATTGAACCCCAGATGCCTACCCACCCCTTAAATCCTTTTCCTTCCCAGAACTCTTTTCTCCTTCCTTTCCTTAAAATAAAACCTCCACACAGCATCCCCAAAGATGACATAGGCTCTGAGGTTAAATTATTTTCCTCAGGACCTCCTGTGTGGAGCTCATTAAAAAAAATGTATATAAAAAAATATTTGATTATAAACAGATTAACCGCCGCTATTTCTGTTTCTCTCTCTTCTGTGTTGTGAAAACGAGACTCGAGACGCCCAGTCTACACAAATTATACATCTATGGTCTGTGTCAACACGGCGGCGACGCATCGATCTATCTAGGGTAGGTATGGTATAAAAATATTCCCATGTATCCAAAAGCACTTCAATAAACAGAATTAAAACAATATTACTTTTTAATTAAATGAAGACAATATAAGCGAAACTCAATCGAAAATCTGGAAACAGTAAATCAGAAAAAGATATTGACATCTCTGGGACTTGAACCCAGGACCTCTTCTTTTCGGCAAACGTGCTAACCACTGCGCCACGGTGCCGATATCAAATTTGGTCATTTTTAACTGTATCATACTTCGACTAAGAACCACCCACATTATCTTCATTTTCTTAACACATATGAAATTGGCTACTATCTTTATGGATGATTGCAAGATTCAAAACCAAACAAAACGCTCTCTAGATAGTGTCTGGATAAATCTTTATCCATTTTATGCGACATCTATTGACTTTGATGAAAGTCTAGGATGAATATTTTATTTTTATTTTAACTTTATGAGTAAAACCTCAAATTGTAATATTTAATTAAATGAAGACAATATAAGCGAAACTCAATCGAAAATCTGGAAACAGAAAAATCAGAAAAAGATATTGACATCTCTGGGACTTAAGCCCAGGACCTTTCCTCGGAACCGTGGCGCAGTGGTTAGCGCGTTTGCCCGGAAAGCAAGAAGCTTTCTTAGAGTGACATTGCAACGCATGCCAGGTACTCGCTAATTAGTTAAATATAATATCGTGGAGCAGTGGTCAAAATGTGAAGCCATTAGTTTTGTAAATGAGCTCTGCAGTGTGTTTATTTATTTATTTCCAATCTTCCATGGAAATATACCTTGGTGCCGTGTTCGTCTGTGCCCGTGCTGAAGGTGACCCGGCAGTTGGGATCGATGAGCTTCTCAAAGCGTTGGACGGCGTCAGCAATGACGGCGGAGTAGAAGTGTCCGATGTGGGGTACTGCAAAATGTATTTATGTAGAATTAAAGGCACAAGTGCCATTTAAATACAGAAAAGTTATTGATAGTCATAGTACAAATAATAATCTTACTTAATATTATAAACACGAAAGCTTGTATGGATGTATGTGTGTTTGTTACTCTTTCGCGCAAAACCTACTGAATGGATTTTAATGAAACTTTACAATAATATAGCTCATACATCAGAATAACATATAGACTCTAATTTATAAAGCTAGCTAGGAAGGGGAAGCGGGAGGGGAACGGGGACGCGTGGGAAAGGTGATTCAGGGAGAAACAATGTATTTCTTTGAATATTTGGTAAATAAAACAAAAGAGAGAAAAAAATAGTTTAAAAAAGTTTAATAAGAATAGATTTACACTTCAATAGGAACATATTATAAACATCAGCTACATTTGTAAAATAGTTACAAATGGTATGTAACCTATTTATAACAAAATTGTAGCCTGAAACCATAGTACAATTGTCATAATAATAACTGTACCCGAGAAGCGTACGGATGCAAATCCAAAATTTGAAGAAATGAGTTTTTGATGCAGATTGTACAACAGATTTTTTATCCAGTTACTGTACAATTTTCTCATTTTGACAGTCTTAACACCTAGGAAGATGATTATTATACAAAAAAATCTTAAGGCTATCTAAAGAAGAGTTATATATATCTAGTGTTTCCGATATTTCGTTCAACAGCACCATTCCTCTTGTCATGCTATGCTGTGCTAGAACATCTGTTCTGCCATATGGTATTTTGAACAAGTTGTGTCGACGACTACGGCTGAAATTTTCAGGCACGTATAAGCCATAACATTCCAAGAGGAATGGGCTGTAAATACGATTATGGATTATGTTAAAACTAAGAATTGCAAGATTTGCATAACGTCTAGTTTCCAAGCTAAATCTATCTGTTGCCTCAAGTAATTCCATATGGTGCATGAATCTCGGGTACGTTCCATTCATCCGCATATAGACATACCTAAGGAACTTTTTCTGAATTTGTTCTAGCATATTAATATATTTAGCTTGGTGCGGAGTCCACACACCACTAGCATACTCCAGCTTACTTCTTATGACTCCATCGAACATGGCTATCATTGCGTCTGGCTATCATTGCGTCTGGGTCATCAAATTGCTTACATATTCTGATGATGAAACCCAGGAGTTTGTAGCACGCTGGAGTGAGCCGTGATATATGATCCGAGAATGTCAGTTTGGGATCAAAAACGATACCGAGATCTTTAAAGCTATTGACTCGGCATAATGTTTTCCCTTTAATGTTGTATTCAAAAACTATGGGCTTCTGGGAGCGGGTATATGTCATAGTTACACATTTTTTTATATTGAATTCTAATTTGTTTTTTACTGACCATTCTGCAATAGCATCAAGGTCAGATTGCATTTTTAAGCAGTCATAGTAACAGATTATTTCCATCAAAAGTTTGAGGTCATCTGCAAATAGAAGACATTTGCAATATTTTACACAAACCTGGATGTCATCTATAAGTATAAGGAACAGCAAAGGACCAAGGTTTGAACCTTGGGGAATACCTGATAACGCCGGGAATTGTTTAGATTCATGTCCATTTATTATTACATATTGACTTCTGGCTTTTAAATAGAACGCGAAGAATATAAGTGTTTGTTGATCGAAACCCACGAAACACTTGACTTGAAGTAAATTATCATGTTTATCAGTGGCAGAAAGATACAGATATGAAGATAAATAGGATTTTCAAAAAAGTATACGGATGCAACTACCTTTGATGCAGCAACGATCTTAGAAGCAGAAAGATGTACATGGACTTGCATCTTTATGATTTAGTTGCATTTCGAGTATTGTGACTCAAATTTATTTGCATCCTTCTGCATGTAATGCAATAAATTACAATCGTTAACTATGTTATGACGTATCCACACCAAAACAACCTTTTTGGACATGCATCCGTATGCTTCTCGTGTACAGATAAAAACCAGGGGACCTTGATCTAATGGTAGAAACATGAAAGTGAATATTATGAGGTGATTTTTCACAAAAATGGCGCACTACAAATTATTCAATTATTATTATATTATAGAATGAATAATTGAGTAAACATCAAGCCACTTCTCCGCAGGGGTGGAAGTCCACAATGGAATGCTGTGACCAACCCTGATGAATGTCAGTGAGGCATGGAACTGGCAGAGAAAGGTTGAAGTTAGACTGAATGCTGCAGAAAGGAAATCTCTGAGTCTTAAGTGTAATTAACATAAATCTGTTGAGAAAATGGGGAGGAATGCAGATCCCGCCAATGTCTGGAAATTAAATAAAAAGGCACTTTCTAGATGAGAAAAGTGTGGAAAAGCTGAATAAAACAAAAATTAAGGCGCGCTCGGCAAAATTGAGGGAGATACAACCGTTCAAAGTATTTAAAATTTCACTTCGCAAACTGATATTGACAGTCCGCCCGCCATTTTTTTTATAACCTAATACACTAAACATGGTTTGTGATACAAAAAAAAGTGCCCCTTTATAACGCCTAACGTCAAGGCAAGAAAAACATCCCAGTTTTCAAGTGGTTTAGCGGCTACGCTAGGTTTGAGTAACATGGTTTGTGATTCTGGCGTACTATTAATTCTGTATTAGGTCTGGGATCAGTGGCGGCCGGTGGTCAAAATATGTGGGGGTTCACCAGAGTCATTAAGTTAGACAATAAATTTAGGAAAGGTACATACCTACTTATAAAGAAGTTCTATTCTCCGTTCTGTTAAAACGGAAACATATACAACACAGTTTAAAATACAATTTAAACAATATATTTCAAAAAATACTTTAGGAACACTGAAATAACAACCAGTGGAAGTTTCTCACCTGTACTTTTGTTCCAATTACGGGTCCTGTTTTCCCAATTGTTATTCGAACGCGAATTCCCAAAATTCATATTCGTACTTATTGCTTCGGAAATGTAAATTTTAAACGAAAATAAACCAGAGAAATGCGACAAAAAATGAAATGGTGGATGTAGTAGCCAGGGACCATAAACATACCAAACTGAACTTATGAATTATGATATGATATCGATATCACACAAAGATTCGGTTGACATTTTGGATCGGAGTTATGCCCGCCTGCTGACATCTAATCAGCTAATCACTCATTGTCATTATAAACATGCTTTGACTTGAAGAGAAGAACGCGCGGAACATTCGTTAAAAACAGTAGCCTGCTATTAAATTGAAGACAAAATGTGGACAAAAACATTACATGTAAGCATTCTTGTTTAACACGCCACTGTACGAACCACTCCTTTCGATGTGGGGGTAAAATTCGGACCTGCGTTCTCGCTTTGGTAAAATTTACAAAGAACCAAATGTGCCCACGGTTTTGACCGTTCACGGGATTTGCTCACAAAGTAGTAAGATTCTTGAACGCTGTCGAAAACGAACTGTTATGAAGATAGGCGCAAGGGCCGGCTCTCGTCGCCCTGAAAGATATAGCGTATAATAGGTACCTACCTACCTACTGTGCGAGATCTTGAGTAAATATTATAATAATTTATAACCGAACCGCGTTTCGTATTATGATCTTCAATTTTTGTGGGTTGTGCGGTGCTCGGGAGCTCTCATGAACTAGCCGCCACTGTCTGGAATCCAACATAAGCAGTGAAAAAATGGCGAACGAACTGTCAATATCAGTTCGCGAAGTGAAATTTTAAATACTTTGAACGGTTGTATCTCCCTCAATTTTGCCAAGCGCGCCTTAATTTATTTTTTATTCATCTTCTCCACACTTTTCTCATCTAAAAAGTGCCTTTTTATTAGATTCCCAGACATTGGCGGGATCTGCATTTCACCCAGAAAATGTCCTTTACAAACATGGAGCGGAAAGTATAATGTAAGGAAAACATATCATGCGGAAGTGAATGGTAGAAGACATCAGAAACGTCCAAGGAAAACATGACACGATCAAGCCAATGAAATACTCGAGGTGGTCATGTCAAGAGTCAGAATAACAGAAGAGTGCGTAGATATGTGAATTTAGCAATGAGTGTGTGCTAAGACAGAGTTGTGTCGCAGTCCATCCTCTTTGTTTACCCCTGTGAGAAAACGGCGCGAATGTTAGTTATGAGGATAATATAAAAGAAATGTCAATATGGATGTGGCGTAAAAAATCGTCAATTAACGTCAACATATTTGGGCTTAATTTCGGTTTACGGAAGGTCTTCCAAAATAATAAAACTTTTTTTTTTTATACTAACTATTGGCTGGAGAATCCGAATCCGAAAGAATTTTTTTTCGGAAAGCAATATTAACAAAGTTACACGACTTTAAAATTTTCTATACGCATACATGAAAATCGACATATTGGAAGTATTATGACAGTTTAAAGTCATAGAAACAGCCACATAAAATTAAGTGTTGCCATATCAATAACTAACTTAAGTAATTATTTTTTATAAATTTTACTCACTTTTGGCGTAAACGCTAAACTACTTGAAAACAGGGATATTTTTTTAAATTGACGCGAGCAGGCGGTATAAAGGGGCACAAACCATGTGACACAAACCTAGCGTAGCCGTTAAACTACTTGAAAACGTAGGCTGTTTTTTAAAATTGACGCGAGCAGGCGGTATAAAGGGGCACAAACCATGTTACACAAACCTAGCGTAGCCGCTAAACTACTTGAAAACAGGGATGTTTTTTTGCCGTGACGCGAGCAGGCGGTATAAAGGGGCACAAACCATGTTTCACAAACCTAGCGTTAGGTTAGGTTAGGGACGCGAGCAGGCGGTATAAAGGGGCACAAACCATGTTACACAAACCTAGCGTTAGGTTAGGTTACGCATTTTTAAGACTACGAATTTTCATACTTCGTCGATTTATAAGGTATGTTTGATGATATTATTGCATGGTAACATTTAATTTTGTGTGGTAAAACATTTTTCTAGTTTATCTATGACTTTAAACTGTCATAATACTTCCAATATGTCGATTTTCATGTGTGCCTATAGAAAATTTTAAAGTCGTGTAACTTTGTTAATATTGCTTTCCGAAAAAAAATTCTTTCAGTTTTGTATTTTCCGGCCCATAATTAGTATATAAAAAAAAAAAAAAATTATTTTGGAAGACCTTCCGTAAACCGAAATTATTCCCATATTTGTTTCAAACCGTGAATAAACATGGCACAGGTGTTATCTTAAAGTTTATCTTATGTTTATAAATATACCGGTGTTTTTCATTCATTATCAAATGTAAATATTAACACATTTTAACATACGGCAGGAGAAGTACTCTTATCAACCTTTTTCAAATACTTACAAGCGTTTACGTAAAAAATTGGAGTTGTCACGAAAAAGGGTCGTCCTTTTATTGAAGTTAATAACGCTTTAGATAACCGCATAATTGGACTCTTTTTAGATAAACGATTCAATTTGAACAAACTGTGACATCGCCAAATGTTGCCAAATTTGACACTTGTCTTGACAGAAATCTATAGATATATCACACACAGACAACAGAAATCTGTGGACTCGTAGTTCATAGAAGAAAAAAAATCTGCACATCCTAAATCCATAGATTAAACTGATTTGATTGGATTTGATGTTTTTTATCACGGTTCTCCTCCCTTCTCCGTTCCAAGTTCCAATATTCTTCACGAACCATCGTACTAATGAACTTAAATGCCCTGGACACTTCTATTCGAGAACAATTTGAAGCCGCGGGGAAAGGGGGAAGATTTATGAAAAGTGCCTTTTTTTATATGCAACATTTTACGTTTCAGAGTATAATCCAAAAATTTTGGCCTCGCTCTTACTCGTGCTGAGGCCCCCATTTATATCTACTAACATTTTTGAAGGGAAAACTTCCTGGAGCGATTTAGGTCCAAATTTGGGCCGCCTTTATTTTTCGGCGATTGATATCGGTCCAAAATTGGACCACATTTAACTAACCTACAAATAGGAGATAAACGGTGAAATCTTGGTATATTCATTAGCTTTACCGCAATAAGCAGTTTATATGTTTCCATAATAATATTTTGAGGAATGATAATAATTAAATCGAATGGCCAAATCAAAAACTGAACACCAATCGCTCGAGTAGCATCGTTGTGTTTTGAAACTCGATGAAACGGAAGCGAGCGACATTAAAAAGAGCCCAGAGTAACAATATAGCTCTGATAAAAAGAGACAAACACATACATCTGATGTACGTGTTTGTCAGTGGCGGTCCGTTAGTTTTCAGTGAGCTAGAGTGCAAAGATTGAAAATAATACAACCTTATTGATGTTGTTGTGGCTGAAGATGATTTTTTTTTTAATTTCAACTTTATGAAGGTACCTATGAAGATTTTCAGAATTCTTTCAGTAAAAGATGCGCCGCATCCACGTTTCAGAATAGCTTCATCCAAAAACATAACACCAATAACATCGTATTTTTCAATCTTAGCATTCTAGGTCACAGAAAACTCAGGAACCGCCACGGCAGTGGTTATAAAGGTTGGATAACCATCCAGTAGATGACGTTGTGTTTTATTAGCCACAACAACGCGTGGCCGGATCAGCTAGTATGAGTATAAGAGTACTTATGCGTTGCTAAACCATTCATCCTTTCGATGAAACTTTGGGAATTTGATGTGTGCATGCCCGCGATGGTTTCTATTTATAATAGTGAGCACTGGCGTTATGAAATTTGTATAAAAATTGCAGTAGGTGGTACGCGAGCTGTTTGAAAACTGAATGAGGGGAAGGGGACGCGGGAGAGGAAGGGGAGGCGGAAGGGGAACGGGACGAATGGGAAAAGACACGTAGGGAGAAACAATTTCTTTTTTAAGTGGCATAGCAACGAATGCCGGGAACTTGCTAGTTTACTATCCATACTAATATTATAAATGCGAAAAGGCGTGTGTTTGTTTGTTACGCTTTCATGCCTAAACCTTTAAACCGATTTTAAAAATTCTTTCTGAAAGCTGCATTATCAGCGAGTAGCATAGGCTGTATTTAATGGTAAGCTCTGGCGTTATGAAATTTGTATAAATGAAAATGTGTGTATTTCATATATTTTAGCGGCAGGGTGGAAAGGCAGGGGGAAGGTGGGGTTCGCGGAGAGGGAAGAGCCGTGGGAACGGGAAGGCGGGGAAGGTGGAAGGGAACTTGGATGCACGTGAAAGCAGATACAGGGAGAATCAATTTACGGTATCGCATCGCATGCCGGGTACCAGCTAGTAAAATAATAAATTATCGGTGTCACTCCACAATAAACCGTGGCACGCAGATGATTGCAGCAGGTATGCGCGAACCGTTAGTCATGAAGTTAGTTGTTCTCGGTTTTCGAGTTATATCGTGTATATCCATTGTATATCTATGGTTCCCGTCTCTTTTCTTTTGACGGGATTTGATTTGACGGATTTGACAATTGACAATAAATTGACAGTTAGATCAAGTTAGATTATTTTCACATTGCTATATTTTGGAAAGTCTTGCTGTTTTATTTACGTAAAACTTGGTTTTGATGTTTCAAAATGGAAGATACGGTGTCACTGGCCCAACATTTGTGGAGTGCTGCGTCTACAATCACTAAAACTGACCATATTTCCAATCTAGTGAGGAATAACCTATTGTGAGTAAATAAAAAAAATATTTGGTAAATATCGGTTCGGACTGGCCACGCTTATTACGAATAATTTTTAGAAAAAAAACTTTAGATTCGCCTTAATTACTATAAAAGGAAACTTTTTGGCTTTGGGGGCGGCGGAAAATAATGCATTTTAATTTTCAATTGCATAAAACCAAAATTCACTTCGCGAACCGACAGCGAAAATCCGCGGCCGTACCTGTCACTGTTATGTTGGTATCCTTGATAAATTAACAAGAGCTAATACGACTATTATTTTCCGCCGCCCCAAAGCCAAAAAGTTTCCTTTTATAGTAATTAAGGCGAATCTAAAGTTTTTTTCTAAAAATTATTTGTAATAAGCGTGGCTAGTATGAACCGATAATTACCGGGTAAATATCCAGAGGCGCGCTTTAACCCTAACCCTATTTAATATTCTAGAAAGATAATCATATTTATTAATTTTTGGAGATCGCTGGCAACGGTTAATATGCACTTTTTGGGAGGAATGCAGATCCCGCCAATGTCTGGAAATTAAATAAAAAGGCACTTTCTAGATGAGAAAAGTGTGGAAAAGCTGAATAAAACAAAAATTAAGGCGCGCTCGGCAAAATTGAGGGAGAATCACAAACCATGTTACACAAACCTAGCGTAGCCGCTAAACTACTTAAAAACTGGGATGTTTTTCTTGCCTTGACGCGAGTAGGCGTTATAAAGGGGCACTTTCTTTTGCATCACAAACCATGTTACACAAACCTAGAATTCCCATGAAGTCTGCTACGCTTTGCTCTAGCATCTTTTCGTACAGTAACAAGAATACCAACATAACAAAATGACATTTGAAAATAATGTTTGAAAATGGACGGTCTCGTTTCACAGAATGAAAGCTAATTTTAATTTTACGTAATCGAAATTTAGAATGAAATATTTTCCACTTCCCCCAATGCAAATCTTTTAATGTAATTAAGATGAATCCAAAGATTTTTTCAAAAAAAAGTGCGTATTAATCATTGCCAGCGATCTCAAAAATTTACCCAATTTGTGAATACATATTTATTTGTTCTATAAAAAAACGAAACCTGAAACTTCCTCAATAATCAACAAAACTTAGGAATAATTTTTCTTTTATCTCAAATCACTTATTTCTTACTAATAATCAGCCGTTTTGACTAATGTACTAAATAAGGGTCGACCGAGATCTCGGTCTCGGTCTCGGTCTCGGCATTCTCGGCTACAAATTCTACCGAGAACTCTGTCTCGGTTCTCGGCGAAAAATCGCCGAGATTCTCGGCCATAACCGAGACCGTTGTAAGTAGGTACGGTATAGGATAATGGGATTCAAATCTACCGCACGCGTTCACATTTGTCACTTGGTGTCAGTGCGTGAGAGAGCTGTCGATTGTGATTGGTCGGCTGGCAGCGAGGCGGGTTTTACTTATAACCATAATGATAATATCTAGACGCCTTCCACGCCGAAACGCAAATTATTTGCAATTCCCTCGATAGAAAAAAAATCGCAAAGTATGCTCCAAAAATTATTTAAAAAACGTTTGCTTCAGTTATTTTACAAGTTATAATTGTGAAAAAAATTCACAATGTTTCTTTAAATGATGTCGTGTTTTATTAAATATTTTCGATTTTATCGCTTTAAATATTAGCGCGCTCCTCTAACATTCCTAATTACATATTTCTCCATCTTCTTCTTTTTGAGCGCGGATGCGGCGCCTTAAAACAAATTATTATTACATTCTTAAATATACTATATTATGCCAAAATAGCGCATTTTCATTTTTTTTCTCAATTTATCTATTCTCGGTCTCTGCTCTCGGTCTCGGCCGAGATTTTAATTTATTCTCCGTCTCGGCCGAGAACGAAAAACATGTCTCGGTCGACCCTTAGTACTAAATAATAAAGATATATTATTTTTAATAATAACATATAAAAATCAATCAGATACAGCTTTGGAACGCATCAATATTGTGCCCTTTGGCTGTGGTCATTATATCTCAAAACTAGTGACACCTACCTCAGCGGCATGCACGCCCCACGAAAGGTCCAAGCAGCGAGTGAGATGTCTGAAAAGCACAATGTCGGATTCGCACTAATTAGAACGAGAGAGCAATAATTCTAACACGCATGCATAAATTTTACGTAGACTGTCTTTCCAGTGTTAAAAAAAAAACGCTTCATATCCAATGACACTGCAAAACATAAAGACACATTATTAGTGAGTATTTCTCTATATTTAACTCAAAAACAATAATAATAAAGCTAAATCTAACTATTCAAATAAGAAATATTCGGTATTAACCGAGACGATTAATTGAGACTTCGTTTATTCCGAGTTGTTTGGTAGTCCATCCTCTCTGCCTAACCCTGCGGAAATGGGGTGTCGGCTAGTTAGTTCTTAGCTTGGGTTTGATTAACCCGGCGAGCGTAAGGTTGGGTATGATACACCCAGACTAAGATAAATCGAACAATATTTTAACGGGGAGTTATTAATATGCTCTTCGCGCCTGAGTAGCTGCGCGGGGGGAGGTAAGGAAGCGACAAGAAACGAGAATTTAGGCATCCACCGGTCAGTGAGGCTGTTAGACGACGTTAAAGTCGTCGGCAGGTAAGTTTTACCCACCTGGTGCTCGATTAGTTAGTTAGTAGTAGTAGACACCAGTACTAAGATTAGTTGTAGAAGAAAAAAAAATTATAATTTGTGTTTGTTATGATAAAGTTTTTTTGTGATTAGTTTTATATAAAAATAGACAATTAAGTGCCACATTCTGTAAGAAAAGTGTTGATTCTTAAAAAATGATTAAAGTACTGATTATAACATTTTTATACCTAATTTCTAATAAGAAGTACTTAGAAAACAGGTAAAATAAGTATATTATCGAATTAAAAATAAGGGAGGAATGCAGATCCTGCCAATGTTTGTTTTTTTGCCAAAAACCATGTTTTTACCGCGTTTTAAGTTGGGCACTGTAATTTGGAAGGTGAAAAAAAGTGCGGAAAGCAATAGAAATTTTTTTTGAATAATTTTAATTTTCAATTGCGTTAAATAAAATTTCACTTCGCGAACCGATACTACGACAGCCCGCCCGCTGCCGCCCGCCATTTTGTCACTGTTATATTGGTATCCCTGACCTGATACAAACAAGGGTCTAGATACGATTGTAGCCGACTTCATGGGATACATAGTTTGGGGGTACATCAAATACATGTATTATGTAATTAATTATTGTAAAAAATATATTATAATTTATGTATCCCTTTGTAAAAAAAAAAAAAATACTTACATGTACTTATTTCAGAGCAAAATGCGTCGCGAGATGTCAATTCAACTTTAAACTTCCTGCAAAATCTTTTGGACCAAATGTAAGATGCGGTAACTGTTGCTCTGAATGGAAAGAAAATTATTCAGTAAAGGTGTGTATTTTTTTTATAGAAGGGTTGTCCAAGAAAAGACCTTTCTAATTTAAAAAACCAGGAAAAATTTATATTTACAAAAAGGTATATATATCCCCATTATTTTTCACACACACCTCGCAGGCGGCGGAATTCGAGAGCGGAGCGTCCATCTCAAATGGACACAAAGATCGCACTGAAGCGGTTACCAAGCCGGATTACTGCTCATTTTTTAGGGATAAGTTGAGCCCCATGCTATTGCCGCCATATTTTGAGAAATAATGCGTGTGTCGCCGAAAATGAGCAAAGGTGTTTAATTCTTGGACAGCCTTCATATTTATTTATTTATTTATTTATTACACGCCCTGATGGGCTTTTACATTATAATTTATAAGTTGAGTAACAAACAATGAAGAAAATATAATACAATGAGAAAATAAAATACACAAAACAGTGTAACAAGAAAACAAATAATAAAATAAAAATACATATTATGTAAAAATGATAAGAAGTCTCATATTCAATATAAACAAAAATTGAAGAAATTATGTAAATCTATTTGTGCCTAGAAGAATAAAAGTGATAGAATATACAACGTTTATACTGATTAGTTTTAAGATGAAATATATCACCTAGATTAGAATATTTATTTCCGAGACTGTGAAGTCTCGGAAACGGAGAATTTTGATAAGCTAGTGTCCTGGTGTTATTGAAGTAGAAGGGTAATAAATGTCGACATGATTTTTGGGGAACATGGATATTGATAAATTGAAGTAATTCAGAACAGTCAATTTTGTAATGCAGTATTTTATGTAATAGTATTAAATCTGTGCTTATTCTTCTTTCTGAAAGTTTCAATAGAGACGTTTTATCCAGGAGATAACTGTAATCAATGTTTAGTATAGGAATATGCAATTTATAGTTTATAAACCTTAGAAACTTCCGCTGAATCTTTTCAATGTTGTCTGAATGAATGTTGTAAAAGGGAGACCATAACGTAGAGTTATATTCAAGTTGGCATCTGACAAGGGTTTTATATAACATAATAAATGTGTCTAAATCATTGAAATCTTTTGCAGCTCTCAAAACAAAACCAAGAGTCTTTAGGGCTTTGTTGATAATATTATTAATATGACATACAAAGGTGAGTTTACTGTCGAACATAATGCCTAGATCCATAATTTCACTAACACAATTTAAATTTTCATCATTTAAAGAATACTGAAAAATAATAGGATTATTTATTTTGTAAAAATGAATGAACTGACATTTATTTATATTTAATGCTAGTTTGTTAATAGAGCACCATTCAAAAAGATATATCAAGTTAGTTTGAAGTATAATACAATCATTAATGTGGTTAATCTCTTTATATAGTTTCATGTCATCGGCAAACAGTAGCACATTTATGTCAGTAAATATATCCACAATATCATTTATAAATATAATAAACAAAATGGGCCCCAAATGGGAACCTTGCGGCACTCCACTTGTTGCTATAAATTTGTAAGACTGTGTGCCATTTATTTTCACACTAAGAATTCTTTTGGACAAATAACTAACAAACCAATTTAATAAGCTACCATAAACTCCAAGTTTCGCCAATTTATTGATTAGTATTTTGTGACACACCTTGTCAAAGGCCTTGCTAAAATCAGTGTATATTGAGTCAACCTGGCACCTGTTGGCTAAAGATTTAGATATGAAGTTTTCGTATATTAGTAAATTGGTCAGTGTAGATTTAATTGAACAAAAGCCATGTTGGTAGGGAGTTATAATTTTTTTAATGTTTGTGGATATTTTATGGAGGACAATTTTTTCAAAAAGCTTAGGTATCGATGATTGGATACATATTGGTCTATAATTTGTTACGTCTGTTTTGTCCCCTTTTTTAAAAATGGGTGTAAGAAAACTGTGTTTCCATGTATCAGGGAAACTGCCTGTCTCTAGTGACTGGTTAAAAATTGAAAAAAGAGGAACAACTAAGCCGTTTAAACATTCTTTAATTAGCACAGGTGGAATATTATCAGGTCCTTCATTTTTTCTAGCATCTAACAAATTTACATGATTTTTGATATCTTCAATTTCTATGCGTACTTCAGATATATCCAGACTAAGATTGGATGAGAATTTTGGAATTTCGTTGCTAGGTATATCCTCTTCATACACAGACTTAAAATAATCGGCGAATAGATTTACAATGTTTTTATCATTACACCCAATTTTTCCATTGAAATTCATAGAAGTTGGAATACCTAAGTTAGTATTTTTTTGAGAATTTGTGTAATTCCAAAACTGTTTTATATTTACACGAATTTCACTTTCAATTTTGTCAATGTAATTTTTATAGCACAATTTTGAGATTTTACAACACTCCCTTCTTAACAATTGAAATTTATTGTAATCACTCGTCAGTCTGGATCGCTTGTAATTTTTATGAGCTATTTTCTTACTATATGTTAAGGTGATCAAATTGGGACTAAACCAGTTTGGAAAATGAGAAATTCTATTATGTCGAAGGGGCACAAAATTTGCAATAGCATCATTTAGAATGTCATAGAATTTATTTACATTATCGTTAATATCTGCGTTTTCCAGAAAGGACCAGTCTGTTGTATTTAAGCAATCAGAAATTTTTTGAAAATTTGCTTTACGGAAGTTATAAGATGACTTGATATTTTTAAGATGAGTGTTGTTAACAAAGGGAATAACTATGTCCAGAGGAGGATGGTAAACGTCTACAGGTAATAGTTCTTCCAAAGATTTACACACGTTAGCTGTGGGCTCACTGCAAAAAACTAGATCTAGAATGCGACTATTTATATTAGCGACAGTGTTAAGTTGTGGGATTGATAAATAATTCGACATACCCAGAATCTCTCTCTCACTAAGATTAGCAGGTGACATATTAATACCAGACAATTCAGGATCATCATGGTTCCAGGATATATTTGGCAAGTTATAGTCTCCTACCACGACAAGTTTGGCACTGGGATATTTAAACCTTAAAAATTCCACGTCCTCAATATGTTTTGTACACAGCTGTGTATCGGAGGATGGCGGTAAATATAAACATCCAATTATTAACTTGCCAGCATTTTTGTTTTCGAGCAACACGAATATTTGTTCAACCTCATTATTTTTGTTTTTAAGCACTTTTGACGGAATACGTTTGTGGACAGCAATCAGGACTCCTCCCCCTCTTGTATTGGAGCTGGTGTTTGGACTACGGTCTACTCGGTAGATGTGGTGATCGTGCAATCCAAGTTCCGCTGAGAAAATTGATGGTGTTAACCAGGTTTCCGTTAACATGATGACATCGTGTGAGAGAGTCGGGGCACTTATTCTGAATTCCTTTAGTTTCGTTCTGAGGCCTCTGACGTTCTGATAGTAGATGTTACATTTATTTAGTTGGAGTTTTTTGGCAAAACATTGACGATTTTAGGTAGGTTATTTATATATTTTATTGTTAAATTTGATTCACCATTTTTTTTTCTAGACTCCAGCTCGTCCCGAAGCATCATCAGGTGTTTTCTTTGTTGAATGGTCTGATCATTTCTGGCTTTGATACCATCTTTGAATTTTTTGTTATTGATCAAGATTGTCCTAACAAAATGTTCCTCTTTGAATTCTAACTTGATTGGTCTACATTTATTCGTGACTTTCTTCGTTCCCAACCTGTATATTTTAATATCATGAGCATTAAAAGAAGAATCAATGTTTTTCAGGGCCGTGGTAACTTTATTCGCGTCATCGGAAATATTTATTGAGGTTAGATCAGACGTGCTCTCAGGAACATTGAAAAGAATAACATTTTTTGCACGGAGCTTCCTCTCTTCAATTTCCGTCAATACGTCACAAATATTTGATGAAGGATTTGTGGGGTTAGCATCTGCTGGCTGAGTGACTGCTACACTTTTTAAGGCTGATAATTCGCCTTCAAGTATTCCCATACGTACAGCCATCAATCCTGTAGTTCCCAGCAGTTCCGTTGTTATAGGTGTTATTTTACCCATCTGCTCCTTCGTAAACTTGTTACCGGGGTCATTAATAATTTTGATTAGTGAACTGAGCAGATCTTTAGCTTTGGTCATATAGTTTAGCGAGTTTTCATTTAAATCCATGTTTGAGTAGGTTTTGAAGATGTTTAATTTATTATTCCAGGATTTACAAAATAGCGCCTATTTCCCGCAACCAGTTGAGCACCTTTCAAAAATAAGACACTTTGAGCCAATAGTGAGTGAAATGACGACACTTTCGACCAATTGCGATAATGCTGACGAACTTATTTATGCGCCTGCGCGATTGATGTGTTTACGATTTCTAAAGTGTGTTTTTAATATTTTTAAATCACAGCACTGCACAGCACACAGTATATTTCAGAAATCTAACTGACTCAACACTGGAAACACCAAATGATTTAAATTATTTCAAACTTTATTTTGTGTTTACACGTAAATTCTTGTTGTTTCGGCAATTTTAATGTGGAGCGTATTTCCACAATTTTATTGTGGAGCGAACCTGGCTTCTGAAGAGATCTGAGAGAAAACACAGAGGCAGGCAAATAATTCCACAGCCGAGCATTTAACGTAAGAACAAAATAAGGAAGCGACTCACTCTCATGTGATTCACGTGGTGAATTTTGTTTCCTGACTGCACCGAAGAGTTCAATGACGAACTTCCTCAAAGCATCTTCCATTGAAATACTGTAATAAGGACAGCATTCTCACCTGACTGTACATTATATCAGTAAATATCCAGGAGCCCTGGAAATTCTTATGTACAAATTATTTTTAAAACATTTTGTATCTGTTCAATTACAATGAGGAACGTCATTCCACATCAATGAGGAACGTCTAGTCTCCGGAGAAGTAAAATAATGCATTTTAATAGCTACAGTCGTGTTCTCTTGGCAGCCTTTTTTGACATTTCATCTCCAGAGACTGAAATAGATGCACCTCATTGTTATTAAACTGACAAAGAGTCCAGGATATCACAAGATGTCTAGGGTATCTGGATATTTACCATTATATCTTATTTTTGTCCTGATGAATAATGTTTTGTTTTCCAGATTGCCAAAAAAAGGAAATTAAGCAGAAAAAGCAAACACAAGCTCAAGATGGTCGCTGAAAACAGGAACGGAAGTCGAACCAATAAAGAAATTCAAGATGCTAAAAATAAAATCAAAGGCATTAATACCTTGGTGAGAACTTGCCATATATTTTCAAGACGATAGTCTTCCTACACAGAAAAGACCTTTTAAAATTTTGTAATTTTTTTTTTGAGACTAGGTGCTCAAAAGTGACTCCACTCGAGTGAGGTCCGTGAAAATCACAAGTGGCCGGGTAAAACAGTTGCTTACAATGGTTGTCGACAAATTTATTTATTTATTAATAGCTGGAGTACCCGACTTTGCTCAGAGAGTTGATATGAGATTGAACTGACCTTCGAACCCACGACAGTTCTTGCTTTATATACCCCTACCAATGGGTATCCCCACCCATACAAAAAAGGTTTCGAATGGTCCACAATGTTCCACAACACTTGAGAGTGTTCTGGAATGTTCCACAATGATCTGGGATGTTCCAGGATGTTCCTGAATGTTCCAGACTATTCCCAAACATTTCAGAATGTTCCGGGGTGTTCAGGAATGTTGTGGAATGCTCTCGAATACTCTTATCTTCAAAAGCACGCCCTTCAGATAAAAACGGGAACCTTCTTCGTGGATGGGAGATAGAGGGCTATCTCACAAAATAACTTTGATCATACTGGTTTCTGAGTTTTAGCGCCACACACATTGCAGTACACTTTCTTTCATAATATATATTGATTAACGTCCTTTTTAGATGTTACTAATTGTCTAATCGAACTTTCTAGGTCAAATCAAGCTGTTTAGAATAAACTTCCCTCTGCTCTTACTAATATCCAGAAATTGGCTGAATTTAAACGGGCTTTAAAAACAAAATTATTTAAAAAATCATACCAGAATCCACAAGTTTGTCTGTTTCCTTCAAAGGAAAAAAAGTAGTACTTTGGAATAAACAGGCCAACAACGTACATTGTGTCTCATCTTTTGTCTCACCATGGTTTAATGTGTAAGAAAGAGCTGTAGCATTGCCGTAATAAGGAACATATATGTTTATTGCCTTTTTTGAACTGTCGCCGTTACGAAAATGTGGGAATATTAAAAGCTCCTATTCATCTGAAGGTCTGAGACTGACTTACCTCGAAAGCATTCATTCAATTCCATGACAAATTCAACATTGGGACTTGTAGGTAAAAATATTTAAAAGACATGAGACAGACACACCCAAAAGTCACGAACCGCCACTGCTGTAGACGCGTGGTAGAAATCTCAAAAGCAAGGCAATTGCACTGTACTCGATTTCTAGTACTTTAGTACTAAACTGTCACTCTTCGAGTAAGGTCGTGTCTTACCAGTAGGAAAATTGCATTTAAAAAGTGCCAAAATGCCCTCCTGTGTGATGAGAAAATGTTTCCATTACATGGCAAACAGTAGTAAAAGTGAAGAAATATCATTTCATTTATAAGTACACACAAATTACTTATTATTAACGATTATTATAAGCAATACAATTAATTTTCATGTTTCCCGCCTGACAATTTTATGCATCGTTAGAGAAAAAACACACATTCTTTGATTGTCTTATGGTACGGCCACACTGAGGCCAATTTCCAACTTCAAAAACTCTCGGACGATTGTCTAGAAGGGTAGTCTGTGCGTTTTTTATTTTTACATGAGCTCCACACAGGAGGCCCTGGGGAAAATAATTTCTCAGGGCCTATGTCATCTTTAGGGATGCTGTGTGGAGGGTTTTTTTAAAGGAAAAGAAGGAGAGGAGAGTTCTGGGAAGGAAAAGGGTTTAAGGGGTGGGTAGGAATCTGGGGTTCAGTATGTCCTGGTCATCCGCCTCCAAGACCTAGACAAACCTCAC
The DNA here is from genome assembly GCA_917880885.1 of Limnephilus marmoratus. Lineage (NCBI taxonomy): Eukaryota > Metazoa > Arthropoda > Insecta > Trichoptera > Limnephilidae > Limnephilus > Limnephilus marmoratus. Next base: position 35,789,659 of record OU862926.1, read on the forward strand.
CCCATGAACCCGGGCCCCCCTGCTAAATCACCAAACGTAGCGAACCACTTGGGGTGACCTATGGCAGAGGCGTTGGAAGTTCGAGTTGGAAGTTTGGCTTCGGTGTGGAAGTAGCACATCTTTTGAATACATGAATAACTTTTGAATTAAGAAATTACTGAAAACCGCTGAAAACAAAAGAGTGTTGCTTACTTGCCACATTCGAGTCAATTTATATAACGTCATTGGCGGCTTGTGGATTATTTAATCATTCTGCTGGCTAACACTTATTTATAATAACTCTATTTTTTAAATTGACAGAATGCTTTTCTTTTTGCAGCTCATAAAGTGCCTCCACTGCTTGAAAACCACGAAATCCATCTTGTTGAAAGATAAAATCAAAATCAAAAAGGAAGACTTAAACATAACTCCGAAATCAACACATAAATTCTACATTGGTTCAGCAAAAAAAGCTAAGTCCACAATAACAAAAAAGAACAATTCAAAAGCATTCCAAACTGGTCCCTCCAAATTCATCACAAATTTGAATTTACAAAACCAGTGTTACCAGTCCACGAATTTAACTCCACAAGCAAGAACTTCAAATGTCAGCCAAGCAGGTACCCCAAATTCTTTAGGGGCAAAAGGGAAAAATAATCTGGAGGGTACCCCAGTTGTTACAAAGAAGCGGCAAAGGGATAAGTTTGCCGGACTGAGTAAAATTGCTTGCGTTGCTGCTAGCCCCCCACCCCCTCCCACTCCCAAAAGCAATAACCCCTTACATTTGCTGATGAAAGTGAGAGATTGAGTGAAATAAAATCATTTATGATAATCATTTTAAAGATTGTTTTTATTTGTGTTATAAATTTTTTTTAAAACTAACTAACCATCGCGCCGTTTCGGCGATATGGTGAGAGGAAGAGTCGCCACACATCTCTGACTAGGCACACTCCTGGCTTCATTCATACGTCACACATAATTTGGGGTCTAGGACATAAAAAATGGTCTTGAAAATAGCTCTAAATAGCTGGACAAAATTCATTTTACAGGCGGCCAAAGAGATTGTACGACGAAGCAAACAAAAATATTAATTTTTGTAGGTACTCCAAAATCTACACTAGCGACGTAACTAATTGCCAGGGCTGGGCAAGATACATGCTTTGCTGTAATTAAAATACAAATTACAAAATACTTTTTCGTATGTATTTAAAATACGAAATACAAAATACTTTCAAGTCGTGTATTTGAAATACAAAATACATTTGGTTTTGGTAGAACCTTTGGTTGCAATAAATTTTCGTAAGTGCCCTTATGTAAGGGTGCGTTTGCATAGAAGCGAAGTTGAGCAGAGTGAAACAGAGACATGCAAAAATTGACCAATCATATTGGTCAAAAGACACATCTCATCTCCGCTTCACTTATAAATTTTTGTGGTATAGGACCCTGGTGTTAGATAATAATAATAATTATTATTATAACACGACATTTGTATAGCGCAGTTTTGTGTTATTTCACTTCAAGTGAGCTCTACTGTAATTAACTTAAAAATAATCTAGTATTCTGTCAAATTATTCCTATAGCGCTTGATCCAATACTATGACACAAAAATGTACAATACAAAGCTACGACAAGTATAATATAATATGATACAAATATGATAGAAAATGTACAATACCAGTGCTATTATAGCACAGGACGTGTTGCCAACTCTAAATATTAACATACATAGTATATTGCTCTGGTCTCCAGCATTTTTAGTGTATGTATTATCTATGTCAGTTTATTTTTCATTATCATTATTAAGGTCGCTAAATGTATTTGAAAATGTATTTTGAAGCTACAAGTATTTGAAATACAAATTACAAAATACCTCAGCATCAGGTAATTGAAATACAAATACAAAATACGTATTCGTATTTCAAATACGTATTTCAATTACAAGTAATTCAAATACTGCCCAGCCCTGCTAATTGCAAAGTCAAGTGTGTGTGATGACTAAAGACCGGATTATATGCAACAAAAACAGCCCAAAATATGCATGCAAATATGCAATAAAAATGCTAAAATATGCACGAAAATCCATAAAAAGGGCCAAAATATGCAACATGAAATAATACAGGAAGTCATATTTTTAAATATTTATTATTTTAGTAAGCTATTAGTTCTCAACGATAACAATCGTATTTTAGAAAATATCAATTACAAAATGTATTTAACAATGAAATTTACAATTTACCTTTAAAAACGCACATGACTAAGTACCTACTGTTCTAAATTTCTGTAGACAAATTGTGTCTACGATCGCTTAATATATTTTTGTAAGCGGATTTTTTTTTACATGAGCTCCACACTGGAGGCCCTGAGAAAAAAAAATTCCCTTAAGGCCTATGTCATTTTTGGTGACGCTGTGTGGATGATTTTTTTAAGGAAAGAAAGGAGAGGAGAGTTCTGGGAAGGAAAAGGGTTTAATGGGTGGGTAGGAATCTGGGTGTGTATCAGTGTGTCCTGGTCATCCGCCTCCAAGGCCTAGACAAACCTCGCCCCATGAACACCCCTGCTAAATCACCAAACGTAGCGAACCACTTGGGGTGACCTATGGCAGAGGTATTGGTTATCCAATAAAGGTTTCCGGGGCGGCGGTACCCATTCCAGCCTCCCAAATTGTAAAGTAAATTTGGCACAAGGGTTCAAACCCTGGGTTATTGTTCAGTAAGTTTTGCAAACTTTTCTTTGAGTTTACTCTTTTTCGAGTTTACTTAGCTTTGGCAACGAGGAATTCATAAGGCGAATTTTCTTCATAACCTGAATAGATTCATTCAACTCCAATCCATGAGGTCTTGCATATTTACGAGCATTAATTTTTAAATTTTTTTTATAGTGATGTCTCAGAGTCTTAGCTGCTCCCGTCTGGAGCCAGTGAGACTATGGCATCCCCGATGAGGGTATGTTGTGAGGCTGAAGGTAGTGGAGAGGGAAATAAGATAGAAATATTCCTTATTTTTTTTTGGAAAAAAAAAATAAGGAATAAATATTGTTTAAAACTAACTAACTAACCATCACGCCATTCCCTACAGGGGTAGGTAGAGAAGACGGACCATCAAACAACTCTGTCTTCGCACACACTCGTTGCCTCGTTTACATTCGTACATCGTCTCATACATGCTCTTCTATTATTCTGACTTTTGACGTGGCCCGACTCTAGTACCTGATCCACTTGGTCGTGCCATGTCTTTCTTGGGCGTCCTCGACTTCTACCATTCCCATTTTCGTCATATATTCTCCTTACACTCCTTTCCTCGTTCATTCGATCTACATGCCTGAACCATCTGAGCGTCCCTTTCTTACTCATTATGTTTACATTACATCGTCCTTGCATTCTTTGCGGATCTCCATGTTTCTCACACGATCGTACATGGTTTTACCACACATTCACCACAGGGATCTCATTTCTACAGCACTCAGTCTACTTTAATCCTTCCTCTGCCAGTTCCAAGCTTCACTTCCAAACATCAGGGTAGGTACCAGTACTCCATTATGGATGTCTAGCTTCGCTTCTTTGGGCAGTTTTTTGTTGGCGCCAACGGCATTCAGTCCTCCATTAATGGAGTAACCTGCATTTACCTTTCTTTCAATATCTTACTCCTTATAATCTATCAACATACTTCCCAAATACACAAACTCATCCACCTGCTCCAAGTATTCATCATTCACAACTATGTTGCACATTGTTTTCGTACTCTCTTTCAAATAACATGACTTTAGACTTACTTACATTTATCATTAAATTATTCTTCAAACATACTTCGTTCATCCTAGACAAGAGAGACTGTAGATCTTCTTTAAGATCTTTGTAGATCTTGTTTAAAATTAATTGTATACGCGCCATAAATATATTTGGATCCATTTTCTTAATCAATTAATAATTTATGCTATGAGACCATGAGGGCGCCATCTGTGGTTTTTGTATTGTATTGAATTTACCTGTGTGACTTGAAATTCAGTGTATCCGTCTATATCCTCTGTCTGTATCCTGTCAGTGAAAGGCCAAGAGATGTCGCTCCTAGTCACGCATAATCGAATAATTCATCCAATACTTGAATTATTGTTGTACCTAAGATTGGATTTGGCACGTATTATTGATAGGCAAATTTATTCATTGTTGAAACTTCCTTGCTGTGCGAAACATCTGTTAAGATTATGCAATACCGCCTTGATATTTTTTAATGAAAAGAAGTGTCTTTTGTGTTGGACATCGTGGATGAGCTGCATTCTCTGAGTGAGTATTGTTTTGTTTCACTTTGGTTGGAATTGCTGGGTCAACTGTTTTTGTGTCACATAGGGAAGAATTCAATTTTCGTTAATTTACATAGGGTAGTAACTCCCTCGTGTCAGGGGCTATTTACACGCCCCTACACTAATTAAAATAAATTTTCTAAAAACTAAAATACTTGAAGAATTTAATATTAACATCATTAAATGTAATTTAAATTAAAAAAAAAAATGTAGTTCTATGAATTAAACACTAAAACAATTAATATAATAATAAACATTAGTTCCATCTTGGCCGCCATTTTTGTATAACCATTTGAACAGAATGTTTTATTGGCATCCCAAGTCCCCTCTTGGGTTATTTTATTTAGTCATTGAGTGTGTCAAGTTGGAGGTTTATAATTTCTGATAAACTTTCGAATGTCATTACGGATATCCACTGGAGTTTCTCAAAAACTCAAAAGTGTCTCTTAAAAACTCAAGACTTTCACAAAAAATGCGTTGAGTGTTGGAGATTTTCGTACATTTGGTAAGATTCTCTCGTGCTCGTTAAAAAAATTGTACCTCTGAAAATTGATATGAAAACAAATAAATAAGGGTCGGCCGAGATTTCGGTCTCGGCATTCTTGGCTAGAAATTCTAACGAGAACTCTGTCTCGGTTCTCGGCGAAAAATCGCCGTTTACTTACCGCTGCTGCCGCCGCCACGCCGCGCCCTTCGTTCATTTCACTACTTTTGTAAACAAACAATTGTAGTTAAAGGAAGTTTGTTTGAATTTTGTTTGTAAGTAGTAGAAAAAAATAAGTTCTTTTACGTGTTGTTGCGATTAATTACAATTACTAGCCAGAATAACTACGTAAACAAGTTAAGTGAATATCAAGATCATTACATATTATTTTATACGTATGTTGGAAAGCTGGTAAGTGTACGAAGATTTTTTAGATTCAGTTAGGCTTCAATTCAGGCAATTATTAAAACTATTTAAAACAAATTATTACATTCTTAAATATATATTATGCATAAATAGCGCATTTTTATTTTTTTTTTCTCAATTCATCTATACTCGGTCTCGGCCGAGAACGAAAATCCTGTCTCGGTCGATCCTTACAAATAAACCATTAAAAAGGAAAAACAAGCCCAACAAACCTTTTAATGTTTTTGAAATAATTTGTGCAAATTGGATGAGGCACGCCCCTTTTGTTTTTACATTAGCTGCACACAGGAGGCCCTGAGGAAAACAATCTGCCTCGGGGCCTATGTCATCTTTTGGGGTGCTGTAAGGAGGGTTTTTTAAGGAAAGGAAGGAGAGGAAGTTCTGAAAAGGGGAAAGTTATGAGGGATGGATAGGAATCTAGGGGATAATGGGTCGAGAGTCCGGTTGGATAGGTAAAATGTCTCCATGGACCAGTCTCTCCCGATCCGGCCCGCTACGTAGTAGGCCAAGATCAAGATAAACCTCACCCCATGAACCCGAGCGTCCCTGCTTAGTCACCATGTAGCAAAGCACTTCGGGTAATCTATGGCAGAGGTGTTGGTTATCCAATAAATGGTTCCCCTGGCACCCATACCCGCCTTAGAAAATTACAAGTCACATCACTATGACTTATCGAATAACGAGACAGCCGAAAAAACCGTTGAACTCATCAGTCATTTTGATACTTGTAGCAACTGACCGGCGATGACTTGGCCCCAATTAAATTATTTACGGGGTCAGTGGCACTCATACCCTTAAATAAACCACTGTTACCCCTACCACACCATACCATTGGAGGACACTGGCCTTGGCACATGCTACCCATTTTTAAAATAAAACCCTTTTAGGTATTTTTGGCACTTACAGCCTTTTAAGCCTCGATAATCACATCTGAAAAGGGCTGTTACTGCGATTACCAAAGATATTCAAATACAAAAGAGATGATATGCTATGATGTCTATTATGACTATTACCTAATCGGAGTAGTTTGCATACGAAAAGAATTGGTTCATTTCGTTGATTTTTTTAAGGTGTGCATTAGTATTGGTTAACAATATAGTTTGAATATTGAAATAATTCGTTCATTTAGTTAATTGGTAAACAATATCGGCGACATCCGGAAGCGCAGTCCCGCCTAGTAAAAACTGCAGATAGTACATCTCTTATATTTCAATATCTTTGATGATTACATTGACCGAAATCATTTTTGTTCATAAAAAGTTACGTACAGTTCTAATGGAACCGGTTCCTAAAAATAATCGGTGCCGTTCGGCCGAATGCCATCTCTATTTCGTTCCCTAGTGTGGTCATAGTGCTAACCGTTTCGCGCTCGACGCCAAGACGTTTTTTTTATTTTTATGTTGGTAACACTGGGCCTCGTCGCTGTTATTTTGCGCTTGCCTATTTGGTATTTTTCTTCGTTTATGTCAGCCGAAAACGAATGAAACCGACATGGAATGGGAAATGGTATGTCGCGTGTGCCTGCAGGGCGGCGACATGGTTTCCCTGTTCGACTGTGACGAAAACAATGACCTGCTCAGTGACAAGTACATGTACTGCAGCTCCATCGAGGTGAGTGAAAATTAAAATGTGCCCACGGGAAAATGCTTGTACATGGCTACCCCACGCCTTTATTTTTTTTATGTTGCTACATTTATCATTTACGATATTATTTCGGCTGTCAAAATATTTGGAGGCAAATCTAGGAAATTTTGCTAATATCGATAATTATCATGTGATAAGTTCGGTTTATCCAAAATGTCGAGATTTGATAACTCAAGTCAAGGCCTTGCAGTTTTTGATGCAAGCCTGGATGATTTGTGTCGGTCTTTACGCAAATAAACTGTTTTGTGACACATTGTAATGATAGGACACACTCTTATCAAAACCTTCAGGTTTTGATTTCGTAATTTATTTGTAAATTAATACATTATGCAACGCTATACACAGTTATAATGGTTTCAGGTATCGGAGACGGAGCCATTGCCGTCTAATATTTGTCTGATATGCGTGGACCGGTTAATGTCCGCATTTCAATTCAAACAGCAATGCATCTCTTCGCACGAAACTCTTCGAGAATGTTTGCAGGAATTTCAAAGGTCCAATGCAGAGTCTTCGACTCCTGTCAAAAAAGGTTAGTCCCTATACAATTAACCTGACAATATTAGAATTCCTTCTACCACCATCACAATCTGCCATGAAGCAAAGAAGATTTGGTAATTTTTCAGGATTAGTGTCCATGGTTATTACGAATAATTTTTAGAAAAAAACTTTAGATTCGCCTTAATCACTATAAAAGGAAACTTTGGAAAAAATTCGGTTTATGGGGGAAATTCCTAAAAAATAAAACTAGTTATTTTTATACTAATTTTGGGTCGGGGAATCCGAATCAGAAAGAATTAGGCGGCGGCAAGCAATAATAACTGAATTACACGACTTTAAAATTTTCTATACACACACACATGAAAATAGTCATTTCGGAAGCATTTTGACACACGAAGTACGAAGATCATAGAAAAACAAGAAATGTACAAAAACATGTGCCGGAAGTGTTACCAGCTCTCAAAAAACACGACTATCTCAACGACCGTATTCTTAAACCAAAAGTATGAAAATTCGTAGTCTTAAAAATGCGTAACCTAACCTAACCTAACGCTAGGTTTGTGTAACATGGTTTGTGCCCCTTTATACCGCCTGCTCGCGTCACGGCAAAAAACATCCCTGTTTTCAAGTAGTTTAGCAGCTACGCTGGGTTTATGTAACATGGTTTGTGATACAAAAGTGAGTAAAATTTATAAAAAATAAGTACTTAAAATATAAACATGTTATTTTACGTGATTGATATTACTGCTTAATGGCAACACTTAATTTTGTGTGGTAAAAACATCTATGTTATCTTGTTTTTCTATGATCTTCGTACTTCGTGTGTCAAAATGCTTCCGAAATGACTATTTTCATGTGTGTGTGTATAGAAAATTTTAAAGTCGTGTAATTCAGTTAATATTGCTTGCCGCCGCCTAATTCTTTCAGATTCGGATTCCCCGACCCAAAATTAGTATAAAAATAACTAGTTTTATTTTTTAGGAATTTCCCCCATAAACCGAACTTTAGCCGAAACTTTTTCCATCACAGGTGGCGGAAAATGATGCATTTTAATTTTCAATTGCGTAAAATTAAATTTCACTTCGCGAACCGATACGGCGATAATCCGGCGGTCATTCCGTCACTGTTTGTTATGTTGGTATCCCTGATACAAACAAGAACTAGATACGACTGTAGCCGACTTCGTGGGATACATGATAAGGCGCGTAATTATGAAAAACATAATTAATAATATGATGTAAACGAACCTCTAATCAGGCATTGGAATGGAGACAAACCATTCAAATTCTGGGATGTTTTTTAAAATAAAGATAATATACACAAACCGCTACACAAACCCTGCTTTGCCAGAAAAAACATTCAAAACCTGGGATGTTTTTTAAAATAATGATAATATACACAACATACACGATAACATACAAACCCTGCTTTGCCAAACAAACCATTCAAAACCTGGGATGTTTTTTAAAATAAAGATAATATACGCAAGCCCGCTACACAAACCCTGCTTTGCCAAACAAACCATTCAAATTCTGGGATGTTTTTTAAAATTATTATGACGTGCAGCTTTCATAGTTTAACCTCAAAGTTCCGTATTATACGTGAGGTGGACTAAATGCTAATTGCGCGCTTTTTCATGTATCCCACGGAGTCGGCTACAGTCATATTTAGCTCTTCTCTAATATTATCAGGGATACCAACATAACAGTGACGGAATGGCCGCCGGATTATCGCCGTATCGGTTCGCGAAGTGAAATTTAATTTTACGCAATTGAAAATTAAAATGCATCATTTACCGCCGGCCGTGATGCAAAAAGTTTCCTTTTATAGTGATTAAGGCGAATCTAAAGTTTTTTTCTAAACATTATTCGTAATAACCACGGACACTAAACCCGAAAATTTACCGAAGGTTTAATTAAAGATCAGACTTAGTTAGACTTTGCATAATATTGATTATTCCGATTTGACAGCTCGTGCGCCAGAGTGCAAGAGTATGTTATTGTGGAATAAAAAGGTACTATCAAACACGGCTACCATCTTGATAGGAGTAACTGGAACCAAAACACACAAACAAAATCACAGGCAGATGTAATGCAAAGTGAATGAGGTCAAAAAGGACTTCGCTGAGCTCTGTCAATTATAATTTTGCCAAAGAATTCTAACTTTTATATCCTCAAAACTGAAAGTGCTAGCAGCATCCCAACGACACTGCATCCTGGTGTGGAATTTGACCTCCCCTACAAATAATTTAAATTCTTAACAATAATATTATGTATTTCCACCTTAAAACTACACACAGTTTTCAAGTACACTAGAATTCACAACCTCAAAACTTCACTCCAAAACCAAGGCAACGCCGGGTACATATCAGCATACTATTTTTGGTATACCTTTTCATGCACTTATGCAGGTTTGTACATACCATTACATACTTTTAACCACTGTTGAATTTGACAGTCACCTCTGGTCTGGAGACCCAAAATAAAACCCTTGACTTGGTGCAGAAACGGGTGGTCCATTTGATAGATTCCCCTGTTTTAACAGACGGATTGCTGTCCTTGTTCAACCGGTATTTCAATGGAAGATACTCTGAGGAACTAGTGTAATTTATCATGTTCAGAATCTGGAAACGTGCCAAGTGCGTGCCCAACATTTATATTTGGTTGTCATTATTTTTCTCATGGGAACAGGACGTTTCTATGACTCATTCTTGAGTTTAAAATTCGGCCATGGAAAGATTTTCATGTTTCCTCCCTCTTACGCTTCGATTCCGAATGGTGATCTTTCATGACTTTCACCGAGGCGATGCTGAGAGTATCTACAACCAAGCAACTCTATACAAATGGGTATACAATTTTTCTCAAAACTTTCCCTACCATTGCCATGATAGCTTGACTAAATAAAACAGTAAATTTTTGAGATCGCTGGCAATGGTTAATACGCACTTTTTTTTGAAAAAATCTTTTGATTCACCTTAATTACATTAAAAGACAACTATTTGCATTGGGGGAAGTGGAAAATATTTCATTCTAAATTTCGATTACGTAAAATTAAAATTAGCTTTCATTCTGTGAAACGAGACCGTCCATTTTCAAACATTATTTTCAAATGTCATTTTGTTATGTTGGTATTCTTGTTACTGTACGAAAAGATGCTAGAGCAAAGCGCAGCAGACTTCATGGGAATTCTAGGTTTGTGTAACATGGTTTGTGATACAAAAGAAAGTACCCCTTTATAACACCTATTCGCATCAAGGCAAGAAAAACATCCCAGTTTTCAAGTAGTTTAGCGGCTACGCTAGGTTTGTGTAACATGGTTTGTGATTCAAAAGAAAGTGCCCCATACCTTCAAAATCTTCTAGCTGTTCGTTATACATTCAAGTGTATCAGGAATACCAACATACCAAAGTGACAGCGAATGAGCTAATAGCTAATGGCGTACAATCTCACAAGACGAAAGCTAATTTTAATTTTACGTTATCGAAATTTAGAATGAAATATTTTCCACTTCCCCCAATGCAAATAGTTGCCTTTTAATGTAATTAAGGGAACGTACCCATACTACGTGACCAACTTTTTGCAATTTTTAACCCCCCCCCCCCCGGTGACCAAAATCCTAAGCAACCAGCCGCTCATTTGTATGGAGCGTGACATTTTGAAGACCCCCCCCCCCCTAAACGTGTCACGTAGTATGGGTACGTTCCCTAAGGTGAATCAAAAGGTTTTTTTTTTAAAAAAGTGCATATTAACCGTTGCCAGCAATCTCCAAAAATTAATAATAAAACTTTCATTTGAAAATTTTAATAAATAAATTAAATGTCACTTGACGTCACTTGTATTGCGGTAAATTCAAATCTCCCAGTGGAAAATGAACTTTGGCTAAAAACTTTCTAGCCAATCTTCGTCTATCCCCTCAATGAGCTAACCCTGTTAATTACGTTTCTACGAACCTTAAGCTGTGGCACCCTCATTCAGTTTAAGAAAATTTTAATGTAACCATTGAATGATTTTCTTACCAGCCACGCATTAGTTTTTAAAGTGAAACTTCTGTAGCACGGCTGTGATTTGGATTTCAGATGAAACGGAAATGACAATTACTGCTTTGATTATGACCTCACTTTTCAAGTATTGGTTGAGATTATTTTGGTAAAGTTTGGCTTCTACCGCATGTAAATTGCACCCGATTTTTTTTTTAAAGTACCTACTTAAAAGTTCCTATCCTTTCTAGGCATGGAGGTGATCACCATAAAGCAAGAAAACGGGGTGTACCTGCAATACGAAATCCCTGTTGAAGATGAGATGGAACATAAATGGCCCGCAGCAGAACAGCCTATTAAAAGGAAAAGGGGACGTCCGAGGAAGTATCCTGACGAACTTGGCCAAATTAGTAAGTATGAGTTGAATTTTAAATTATGATGCAATAATTATTTATTTACAAATTATTATGTAATTATTTATTTCTTCAAACAGAGGAAACTTATTTTGTGGTACCATTATTATTCGAAATTAATAGAATACTTAGTTTTTACCACTTTTATTGTTTATAAAAACCGACATGTTTCATGAGCAACGCTCACTTCTTCAGAGTTTATTTAAAACTAATTATAAATGACAATGGTGTCGATGGAAAGGTGAGAATGGATAGAGGGAAGAGGGGCAATAGGGAACAATTTACAAAGGGAACGGGTTTAATATTGGGTCATTTAAAAACAATTTTTGATTATTAATAATATTAAAATTATTAATATATTAATAATATGAAAATATAATATAATGAAAAAATATGTAACAACAAAAGCATATGATATGAAATAAAATACATTGGTAAAAATGATAATAAGTCTAACATAAAAGAATATGCAATATAAACAAAATTGCAGAAATTATCCATGACTATTTGTGTCTAGATGTATAAAAGAATTTGAATAAACAATGTTTATACTGATTAATCTTAAGGTGAAATATATCTCTTAGATCAGAATATATTTCCGAGATTATGAAGTCTCGGAGTCAGGGAGTTTTGGTAAGAGAGTGTCCTGGTGTTGTTAACCTCTGGGAAGCCAGGCCATTTCACGAAAATTCACTAAAAAAGCACCACTTTGAATTTTGAATTGAATGTTTTGTGGATTAATTTTGAGCTATCGTATATTTTATTGACTGAAACACGTTCCTAGAACAATAAACTATGTACCAAAACAACATTACTTGCATTATTTACGTAAATTAATAGGTTTTACGATGTTTTAGTCGAGGAACATGCATTAATTTTGGCAGCTAAAATTCGCGGCAAAAATGACATTTCTATGTCACAGATAAAATCGTTAAAAAATATCTGGGGTTGAAGGTGAATGAAATTTTGACACATCTTATGGTGTAATGTTGGCGCAAGCGATTCTGGCCCTGTTCTTCATACAAATTCTGTACATAGAAGGGCCAAAATCGCAGACAAACATTTTTTGTTCGATATTTTTTTAAATTATTTTCTCGCGCATGCGCCACAATTCGCGCGCGCCCGCGCCTCTCCGGCCTATTAGAGGTTATAGTAAAAGGGTAGTAAATTAAATTGTTCCCTATTGCCATTCTCACCTTTCCATTGAAACCATTATCTGAATCTATTATTCACAATATAATCTATTATTAATCTTTTATTCACAATAAGCCTTTTTATTCTGAACTTCTGTTAGGTATGAATACTAGACATGTTCTTGTTTGTTATAATATATCCAGAAGCTCAGTTTGCCTCTTGGCATAGGCCTCCTCTAACATTTTCCACTGGGACCTGTCACGTGCTACTCTCTCCAATGATGTCCAGCCGTGAGTTTTAGGTCATCTTCCCATCTTATTTGTTGACGTCCTCTACTTCTCTTGCCATATCTGGGATACCAGTCAGTGACATTTTTGCACCATTTTTCTTGTGGATCGCGGATCATGTGAACTGTACATCTCCACTTTTGTTGGTCTATTCGGGTAACTATATCGGCAACTTTAGTTTTCTCCCTTATTATGCTACATCTCTTATTATTATTTATAATTAGTTTTAAGTAAACCGTGAAGAAGTGAGCGTTGCTATGTTGGTTTTTATAAACAATAAAAGTGGTAAAAACTAAGTATTCTATTAATTTAGAATTATTTATTTATTTACAAATTATATAGGCATTGAAGCTTTTTACATATTTCGTATATTATTAGACATTTTTTGGGATACAGGTGTAAATGATCAGCTTATACAAACAATAAAAATTAGTATTATTTATTGAAGAGGTTTAACCGGTTGAGAAAATTTGACACATTTATGGGTGAAACAGCCGATTATCGGAGTAAATTTGACTCTTTTAGGGGTCAGCTCGTCTGGTCTCATAAAAATCGTTATGTCTCCCTTACTATCATGACGAGAAATGTGATCTAAGCAGTGTTAGAAAGAGAAAACACTACGCTACCATTTGAGTTCCATAGATATCTGCCAAAAAAATAAATTATTCAGATTTATGACGTTAAACTTCCGCCAGAACAATGTAGGGTGAAAATTTTCAATGTTTGAATTCAAAATTTTAACCTTTTCCCCGCGTTGAACTACTCCGTTTTTTCAATACCCATACGCGGTACATGTATATGTCATATTTCAAATACCTATCCAACCAATTATATGTCAAATTATAGCATATTATGGCATGATTTATCATACTATATAAACAGATGAGATTATTATCTACAATTTGAAACCAAATCGTCGTCTGTAAACACTCCTAGATGTTTATAAAAAACAAAAAACGTAAAAAACGTACCCATATTATCTTAAAGACGGCGCCATTTATCCGCGTGCGTGTACTCAGGACACTGCGTTGATAGACACAAATGGTACCTCATAATTAATTCGTATAAACAAGTTCTAAAACTTCTGATGACACTAAAATTAATAAAATTTTTATGTAAATTCAAAATCACACTTTCACAACATAAACAAACGTGTGCGAATACGCGCGATCTCGACAATAAATGTTATCGACGCTTGTCCAATTTGGTCAGTCGGAATCGCATGGAGCGCCTGCGCAAACTACTAGCGCCATCTGTGGAGTAAATTGAGAACTTTGCATTCAAAGGTACGAGGATACATTCACTTGATTATAGATGTTTTTTACGAAATACAATTTTACTTTCGAAATATGCCTGAAGATGTCAGCATCGTGATAGTTACACAAATGCCCTAGCGAGCGGGAAAAAATACTGTGACATAGTAGCGCTGTGATATCGGCAGTCGAAGTTAGCGTAACAAGGGCTGATACGGGCGCGTGTGAGGCATGGCTTTTGCCGTATCAACTGTTACGATCACGTGGAAAAAGTTAATATTTCAAAAATAACATGCTTACTTCTAATAATACAATTTGAAAGCATATTTAAAAAAAAAAAAGTAAATGTCAAAAGAACCCGTTGACAAACTGATATCAATCAGTTTAACGGGACTTAACTTAAAAATGTAAAAAAACTGTAAAAAAAAAAAATAATTAAAAAATCGCTTTTCAAAAACAGTTTTTAGTTTTTGAATATGTTTAGAAATAATCAAATTATTTTGATTTTATTGGAATTCGGAAATACTCAAGAATTCGCCGGCCGTAGACATCTTTTTTATGAGTGGTATCAGTAATTTAATCTCAAATCTACAGGGGTTAATATTGAATAAATATATATTTTTCTATCACATGTCGCCACTGGGGTCTCCTAGCGGGTCATTTGATTGCGCAAAAAAGTCCCACAAAGGACTGCGTTGCTTTGTGTCTGATGCTAAATTATGGCAACATTTATATTTGCAGCGACGTCGCCGTACACGCGCAAGGATGTGCCGAGTATGACCGTAAAAATGAAACAGGAGCCGCAGGACGATGAAGGAACCAGCCAAAGGAGGTCGGATAGCCCAATGGACGATGGGGAAAGTGAGTTAATCATAAAGTTTTCCTACTTTTATATCAACACCTCCCTGGGTTGCTTGACAGACTTTGCTTTGCAGGCAGCTAAAAGACCAACTTACTTTTTTAAATTCATCGATACCCATACCCATATCCACAAAATCTGTACCAGCGACGCCACCAACTGCAAAGTTAAGTTTACCAAGTTGTACAAACATCCAGACCAAGACCTTGCAACCAGTATTGCTGCAGTTTTTATCATAGCGGATACGGGTACTGCCATCCCGGGAACCGTTTATTGGATAGCCAACACCCTTGCCATTGGTCACCCCAAGTGGTTTACTACATTTAGTGACTTAGCAGGGGTGCCCGGGTTCATGGGTTGAGGTTTGTCTGGGTCTTGGCGGCGGATGCATCTGCCCACCAGTTGCATGGCAGGCAAGATCGGGAGAGAATGGTTGAGGGAGTCCCTTTGACTTCTCCAGCGATACTCTCTCGGAACATCGCCTTGCACCACGGTAAGACGGATGGTTTCATACGTCTGTCACTCCTGGATACACTGACCCCCAGATTCCTACTCACCCCTTTTCCTTCCCAGAACTTCCTCTCCTAAAAAAACCCTCCACACAGCATTCCCAAAGATGACAGAGTCCCTGAGGGAAATTATTTGCCTGTGTGGAGCTAATGTAAAAAAAAAAAAATATTAGCTAAATATGAAAATTTTTAAAAACAGACCTGAAAATTCCACATTTGTAATGATGCGAATTTTTAAATGAAAAAAGTAAATTTTGTCATTTTCAAGCAAATTTCGATATTTTCGTTATAATGCAAATATTTGTGTTTTTGATTTTTTGAAGTTGTACTTTTTAAATTTTTTTTTCTTTCTATAGTGTTGAAAAGCTTGAACAGCCATAAAATGGAATGCAGCAAACTTCTTGCCGAAAACACTGATTACTGCCATTATTTTTACAATTTAAAAACAAAAAAATGAGATATCCTTTTTTGCAGCAATGTATAAAAAAGGATTCAATCGTAAGATTTTTTTTTACAAAATACCACAATTTTTGCTGAAAAGTAACACTGCTTTTTAAAAAAATTCCGCCAAAAGTAAGGAATAGCTAGGTAATTTTCAACTTTCCTCTTATCCTCCTATCTCCTATCTCTTTCCCCTCCACTTCTTTCATCACAATATACCCAAAATTTGGGGATTCCAAAGTCCAAAGGCTGTCTTTGGGTAGTTGGGATTCTTGTGCATAAAAGGTGTGCCTTAACTTGTCATGGGCCGCCCTGAAACAAGGAAATTATGCAAAGCATCCCTTCAAATTGAATGTTTTGTGGATTAATTTTGAGCTATCGTATATTTTATGTACCGAAACACATTCCTAGAACAATAAACTATGTATCAAAACAACATTACTTGCGTTAATTTGGTAAATTGATAGGTTTTACAATGTTTTTGTCAAGTATCACGCATCGGACTGACAGTTTGAATCGCGGCAAATTTGACATTTTGATTCCACAGATAAATCATTTAAAAATATTCCAGTGTCACCAGGTGAATGAAACTTGTGGCTAATCATCAATGATGTTGGCGCAAGCGATTCTGACCTTATCCTTCATACAAATTCTGTACGCAGAAGGGTCAAAATCGCATTAAAAAATATTTTTTTTTGACATTTGTTCCGCGCGCATGCGCACGCAATGCACGCATCAATCAACAAAAAATAATGCATATATATTTACTTATAATGTTTGTTTTCAGTGGTTGACTACACAACAGACCCTGATTATCTTCCCGAAGCAGGGAGGGATGATGAGGACTATGACAGAACCACCATGGAGATCTCGGTGGATCCCAAAGACGGTTCACTGCTTCAACTGCTTAAGAGATCTGGACTAAAGGTGGCTTAGAATTTACATTGTTATGTAGAACCCCGTTAATTCAACGTATTTAAATTTGTATTGAATTCGATATTTTGACCTCCGGGAGTCCAGGCCGTTTCACGAAATTTACGAAAATTCACTAAAAAAGCAGCACTTTGAATTTTGAATTGAATGTTTTGTGGATTAATTTTGAGCTATCGAATATTTTATTGACTGAAACACGTTCACAACACAATAAACTATGTACAAAAACAACATTACTTACATTATTTACTTAAATTAATAGGTTTTACGATGTTTTAGTCGAGGAACACGCATTAAGTAGCATTAGGTAGCTAAAATTCGCAGCAAAAATGACATTTCTATGTCACAGATAAAATCGTTAAAAAATATTCTGGGGTAGCAAGGTGAATGAAATTTTGACGCATCCTATGGTGTAATGTTGGCGCAAGCGATTCTGACCCTGTTCTTCATACAAATTATGTACATAGAAGGGCCAAAATCGCAGACAAACATCTTTTGTTCGATATTTTTCATAATTTGAATGGGTTTGTGGAGTTATTTCAATAATGCTGTTTTTTCTGCATAAGGGCTCAATTCTTAATATTATTTATAATGCTGCGTACACATGACAAAAAAGTAGCCGAACCATGAATTACGGGAAGGAACGAAGCAATTGCAAACGGTGTGAAACAGGTTTTATTAAATATTTTTATTCACCTTTTTTTTTTGCATTAACTCCACACAGGTGGAAAATAATTTTCCTCAGGGCCTATGTCATCTTTAAAGAAGCTGTGTGGCTTTTTGAGGAGAGGTGGGAGGGAGGAAACACAAAGGCCGACAAATAGAGGCCGGCAGCCAAGCTGTTAAACTCAAGAACCAATCGTAGAAACGACCCGTTCTCATGTGACAAATATTAACCATGTACATACACGTTGTGGGCGGTGCCAAGGAAATCTATGACGTTAGTTCCTCTGAGCATCTTCCATTGAAATACCGGTAGAACAAGGTCAGCATTCCCACCTGAAGCCTATGCTCTAAAGATTGCAATCTGCTAAGATAGGAGATAGGATCAGTGTGCTTCTTCTAACATTCACATTACATCTCGTTTTCAAACCATCTTTTTCTTCTTTATGAACACTTACTACGGAGCCTAAGGTATCAAATACCCAGTATGAACTTAATGAATTTGCCAGTTGTCCGGCTTTCTTCCAAACTCACAGCATTTGTGTATCTGGTTTATAAGTGATTTGTTTCCCTGCTCTAGTTTGGGCGTCGCGGCCGTCCACGCAAGCAATACGCACTGAAGGAAGACCGCCTGCGCTATGAGCGTGGCACAAACGCGACAGTCCTGAAGGAAGAGGAAGAAGAAGAGGACGTGCTGCTGAAGGAGACCATCATGGCCAACTCGGAGCCGGTGGCTGAAGGAGTCATTAACCCCCAACCCAGAGAGAGAAAGAAATACCCTAAGAAGAAGTATTTTTATGAGAAAATGTAAGTTTTAGCAATTCTTCAATTTGCCTAATAAAACGGAACATTACCCAGTCGAACGAAGGCTACCTGAATTTAGGTCTCATCGCTCTAGGTCTCGAGTGATGGCTGCCTAAATTTAGGTGGACGATTTTTTTGATTTTATTTGAATTTCAAACAGCTGAGATGTTCAGTCACTAGCTTGATTGGGTTTCTATTGATTTCCAATGGATGGCATTAGATATCCTTTTCTGTATTTATTCACAGATTTTAATAAACAATGCTGAAAAACTTGACGGCTGGTGTGGTCGAGGGGTAAGGCTCTTTACTCTCAATCCGAAGGTCGCGGGATCGAATCCCGGCGATGCAAATAAATTTTATTTTGAGTTATTTCACAATTAATTAAAAATAATATATATAGTATATTTGTGGCACGATCCAGAGTGGAAGATACTCTTAGTATCATCATGGTGTAAGACCACCATTCAGAATTGAAACGCCGCTTGAAATGGATTTAGCCGTGTTTGGTGACCAGATCTGAATAGCCAGGTACTTCCCCACCTTCAGCCTCACAACATACCCCACCCCAATTGGGGATGCTATAGTCTGGTTCCATACGGGAGTGGCTTGTGGCCATAAAAAATTGAAAAAAAATATCAGACAGCAAAATGACATATACATTTTTTACTGCAAATATACTCAGGAATTGCTAGTTAAAATCCTTCGGGTATGTGCTGTTACACCCTGTATATGTACATAAAATATTTTTATTAGTAACTGTCCCGATTGGTACACAATACACTTTTTGTGTATTTTTGGCTGTCATGTTAGGAAATACCCCTAATTTATGATAGAAGAAAAAAATAATATTGTTCTTCTTTCAGTCATACTTGCGACCAATGCGGCTCTTCCTTCCGATCCAATGCCTCTCTGCAGGCCCACATCCGGAGACATCTTGGCATCAAGCCTTTCGTTTGCAGGTAAATCTTAATTATATTATGTACATTTTATTTATTTGTATAATATTGTTAGTGTCAAAGAACAATATCATGACACGAGGGAGGATGGACTGTAAATCTTTATTTGTATGAGATAAGACAATTGACGGCGTTTTTTAAAGTCGAAT
This sequence comes from Limnephilus marmoratus, assembly GCA_917880885.1. Taxonomy (NCBI): domain Eukaryota; kingdom Metazoa; phylum Arthropoda; class Insecta; order Trichoptera; family Limnephilidae; genus Limnephilus; species Limnephilus marmoratus. Next base: position 35,809,360 of record OU862926.1, read on the forward strand.
CACAGGAAATGGCAATTGGAAAGGTAAAAGCCCCTACCTTTGCTGTGTTCATATGCTGTGATGGTCCAATCTTGGTGGTGGCTGTTCTTCTACGATAATAGCACAGAGGGTGGTTACAATTTACCGTCACTTTTTATAAATAGAGAACTCCAGTCCAATTTTTTTTATTTTTTTTCAATGAATGACCTGCTAACTTAAATAACTGCATTTTTATTTTTATTTTTAGAGTTAGTTTTAATAGTTAAAATAATTGTCAAAGTTTTAAATTTTCAAGGCCCCCCGAAAACCACCGTGTGTATGGTGAATCAGGTGAGGTCATCACTCCTGAAAAATTACTAGTTAGAAAAATAATTAGTTGTTTTTGAATATTTTCAATAATAGAGATAAACTAATAAGAGATATCTTTATTTTTGAAACACTATTTAGGTCTAAATAATGTTTCAATAAACACAACAACTAAATCTCTATAAACAGTATGTAAATAAACGAATAAATTAATACGATGGCTTGTGTCATATCATACATTCCCATACAATGATTTTACGGTGACGTCACGACACGTCGAACAGTGACGTCACCACTAAAATTTCAATAATGCCAACTTGACGGCGTGTTTTTATGACCCGATTAAATACGGACTTTTTAATAATTTTTTAAAAATGCTGCATTTAATATTATTAAAAAAACTTATATGTTTAGAATCAGAGATTAATGGTCTATATCATAGGTTCCCAACATTTTTTTGCCCACCGCCCACTTTGAGAATATTTTTTTAATGACCTTTCTGAGGTGTTTCTGATATGGTTTAATTCTGAGTTGGCATGGAACCGTTCTGAATTATTTTTATTTTTTTTACTTGGGTTTTATTGCTCAGAAAGATTACACTTGTGCAGTAATTCACGTGACACGCTACAGTGGTATTGTAGACCAATTTCCGTGTTTTGACGTCTAACTTTCCCTCTATCCTACTTTTCTTTTTCATTTTAATCTTTTCTGCAATTTTTTAATTTAACATTTCAAAGTCAGTGTTTAGTTTTAATTTGTTATAGATTATGATTCCTGAGTATTTAATTTCTTCTACTTCTTCAATATTTTGATTTTCTATATTAAGGGTAGTAATTTCGTTGAGTTTCTTCCCTAATACCATGAATTTACTTTTAGTTACATTTATTTTCAGTTTATTCGAAGAAAAAAAACTTTAATATATTATATAGAAGTGTTCTTTAAAAAAAAGCTTTTTTTGACAATGCATCTTCGATATTATTTGGTATAATATATAAAAGTGTGTCATCAGCAAAAGTTTGATAGAACAGTACTTTAGGCACTTCACTATATCATTAATATATATACTTAATAAATAGGAGCGGTCCCAATACAGATCCTTGAGGAACTCCGAGGTTTACTTGTTGTTCTTCAGTTATAGCATCTCCAATTTTGTTTCTTTGTTTTCTATTTTTAATTTTATTATTAGTATTTCTCTGTCTATCGTTTCAAAAACACGTCTAAAATCCAAGAACACTACTTTTGTATATATATCCATACTAGTTGTCCATTATGAATATTTGTTTCTAAACCCTGCTGTTTTACAAGAATGTTATTTTTTTTCAATAAATTTTCTCATCTCTTCTTTAACTATAGATTCTAGTATTTGTTCATATGTAGGTTATGCATTTATTTTCTGAGGTCTTCGAAATTTTTAGCATTTATTATTTTGGGCACTGGTGTTATTATGGAAGTTTTCCACGACTGCGGAAAAATTCCCTTTAACACAGATTAATTTATTAGTGCAACTACTTAAATTTAATTATGCCTATAGTAATTCCAGACGTCGATGATTTTTGCATCATTGTATTAAAATTTTTCATTAAATACTCACTGTTACCTGAAAATATTATTATTCTCTCTTCTTTCCGATGATTGAGAAGAAGTATCTGTGAATAATGAAATACTCTTATTTATGTTTTCGACACTTAGTATTAAATTTGGCTATTTTAGTTTTATCATCTTCAACTCCATCGGGAACCGAACTTCCTTTATGTTTTCCCTCTGTTTGCCACTTATAATATCTTTAAGTGTAGTCCACATTTTTCTTGAATCTCTTTGAGAGGTAATAATTTTTAGCCTCGAATACGAATTTTTGGTATGTTTTATTTCTGTACCTATACATGTTTCTAAGTTTCTTACAGGTTCCCACCTTTCTTCTGGAAATTGTATTTTACAGGCTTTATAAGCTGTATCCCTTTGTTTTTTTAGAAGATTTAGGGATTTCATAGGTATACTATTTATTTGTATCTTTTAATATACTACTACCTGGTTCCCGGCATGCGTTGATATAACATTTTTAAAGAAATAAATTGTTTCCCTGTTCCCCTCCCGCATTTCCTTCCCCTCCCGCGTTCCCTTTCCACCTTCCCCGCCTACCCCCTCCCCTCTTCCACTTTCCCGACCCGCCAATCCCCCTACCACATATAACAATCCCAGTACATTCAGTTTTCAAACATTTCGCGTGCCTCCTATTACAATTTTTTTATTCAAATTTTCGCTTTTCATTCAAAACAAATATTCATTTTTATATATTATAAGAACAATCAATCAAATTTGGTACCTAACGTAGGTATCTATTTAAAATATCTATAATTTAAATAACCCATAGATAATTCTTTTTTTACAAAAAAAACGTTCTAAAACACAATTCAATTTCTTCAAACGCGCGAACTGTCAAACGTGTGAAGTTAAAATAGTCGTTAAGTTTTCTGAAATTATCCAATTTTCTGAGCAATTTTCTTAAATTTTCTAAGAACCTTCTTCAAAGTATTGGGAAACTTTAAAAAAAAGTGAAATGAAGGCGTGACCAAGGGAAACAGGAATTCATTTTATATATAAATACTATCTGGTCCCGGCATGCGTTGCTATGCCATTTAATAAAGAAATTGTTTCTCTCTGAGTGTCCTTTTCCATTCGTCCCGTTTCCCTTCCGCCACCCCTTCTTCTCCTGCGTCCTCTTCCCCTCTCGCGTTCCCACTCCATCACCTCCACCTTCCCTCTCCCCACTCCACTCCCCCCCTCCCCCTTCCCCCGTCCCGCAAACCCTTCTCCCGAGTTTTCCTCCCCCTCCCAGGTTCCCCTCCCCCTCCCAGGTTCCCCTCCCCCTCCCAGGTTCCCCTCCCCCCTCTCGTCTTCGCCTTTCACCTTCCCCGCCTTCCCTCTTCCCTTTACCACTCCCTCGTACCACCAACCCTCCTCCCGCGTTCCATATATTCAATCCCAGTACATTCAGTTTTTAAACAGCCCGCGTGCCACCTTTTACAATTTTTATTCAAATTTCCATTTTTCATGTATATTAAATTTGGTACCTAACATTCATAGGTACCTATTTAAAATATCTAAAATTCTTGATTCGATTCAAAACTATTAGGGGAGTAACTACTTTAAATAAATTTATCAGCTTAAAGATTTTCAAAAATAGAATTTTATTTAACAATCATTGTTTTGCAAAATATCCTTCTCAAACACGCGTACTGTCAAACGTGCGATAGTCGTTTAGGTTAGTAATAGGTTTTCTAAAATTATCCAATTTTCTGCGCAATTTTCTTATTTTTTCTCTCCGTAAGAACCATCCTCGTACTTCAAGGAATATTAGAAAAAAAAGAATTAGCAAATCGGTTCAGCTGATCTCGAGATTTGCGCTTAGCAACACATTAAGCGATTCATTTTTATATATAAGAGAAGATATATTCGTTGTAGGCATTAGTTCATTTACTACTGTTTTTCAGGTGTCCTATTAGTTCATCGGCTTTTCTGTCTAAATTTCCTTGGTTATCGCAGATCCACTTTTTGTCTTGTAATGCCGTACACAATTTATCCTTATTATAGTTCTTTTTATTCCTGTATATATATTATACTTCGTGTTCCCTGAGGCTTCAGAGTATTATATCTAATTTTTGTAATAATTGTTTCGTGATCAGATTGATTTAAAATTCTTCCGCAGCATTAACTATGGCTTAAAATTAATCACGGCTTTAGAGTTTTTTCATATTCTTGTATAATTTTTGACAAGTTGCTTCCTACCCAGGCAATTTATGATGATATGTAATCATGTGCTTTTTACATTGAATATTAAAATCTCCACAGATGATTTTCAAGTCTCTTGCATTTATTTGCTAACGGCACCATTCTTCAAAATAATCTAAGAATTTTGTATCATTTTGATTTGGGGAATGATAAATAGCTGAATAGGTTCCCAGCTTAAAATCCTTCAATAGCCAGTAGGTATCCAGGTATTATTTTTATCTAGTACCGCATTTGTTGTGACTTTGTGAGAGATGTTGTTTACACACTCACACACATACACTACAGAATTAATGTGAAAACTCCACCTGTATGCCTGCTGCTAAATGAGTCGCGTCTAATTGTCGAATAGCCCTGAAATGTTGTTTCATTTTGGTTAATTTCTTCGGTAATACAGGTTTCGCTCATCATCACCATGTGCAGTTCGTATTCTTTTAGCATGTCTTCGACTTCTTCGATATGTGCTAGCAAACTAGCTATGGGTTTCTCTGGGTCTCCTACCGCCCCCCTGAAAGTCTGAAACGCCCCCCAATCTTTGCCTTCTACCGCCCCCCTGAAGGTCTGAAACGCCCCCAAGGGGGCGTTATCGCCCACGTTGGGAACCTATGGTCTATATGAACATATTTTTTTAAAGCTATAATATTTTTCACTTTATATTTTTCACTGGAGTTTATTATTAGCACTTTTACGACCTGAAGCGAGATTTTAAGAGCGAGGTATGAACGATTTCACAACGATTTTTCAACTGAATTAAATGTGAGTAATTTTCGATTTTTGGTGCAATTTGTGTATGTTTACCAAGAAGGTATGCATCACCTTCCTCTTCTTGTAGTAAGTAAGTAGGGCCTTTCAAGGAAGGAGAGGGACAAAGGGAGAAAATAACGCAATAATAAATAAAATGATGCAAGGACTTTGGGAAAATAGGTTTCAATTGATAAGCTGTTTCAGACTAAATAATTAGCGTATTGGAATAGTAATGCCGCAGACGTTTGGTTCACTGATCCGCCACCAGATGGTTCCTAGGGACCAAGTGATAGTTTACAGCACGTGGTGCTGGTCCCTAGTGGCCAATAAGGGAACTACTCATCGCAGTCTTCTGATTTATTCAAATTCAACTACAATTTTGGAGGCAGATATGGTACCACCGCCCGGGGAACCATTTATTGAATGACCAACACCTCTGCCGTTTCAGAAAACGTTGGCTAAAGAAGGAGGTAGCGTAACATAGCACAACACCCCAAAATAAATAGCGAAAATACTTTTGGTTGTGAAAATCTAAAATCATATCCAATATTTGGCTGATTTATAAAGTGCCGTTCAAGGGCTATCCTTAAAAAGACCCTCTACACAGCATCCCATAAGATAACATAGGCCCTGAGGAAATTGTTTTGCTCAGGAGCTAATGTAAAAAAATAAAATGTATAAAGTAAAATGGTTGGTTTTTGCTTTAATTTCAGCATCTGCGGCTACTCGTGCGTGCTGAACATTAAAAAAATAAAATATATAAAGTAAAATGGTTGGTTTTTGCTTTAATTTCAGCATCTGCGGCTACTCGTGCGTGCTGAACATGGAGCTGCGCCGTCACATGATGCGTCACACGGGCGTCAAGCCGTACAAGTGCCGCATCTGCGACCGCTTTTTCGGAGACTTTGGAAGCCGACAGAAACACGAAAGGTACAAAAAATGTTGAATGCTATTTGAGGCGCTCAGCGGAAGAGTGGCCCAACCCAAAAAAATTTGTAATCAGCGAAAACATCATTTGTTATATATATTTGTCATATATGTGAAGCCACAGTGGCCCAATTTTAGCTTTCACTATTTTAAAGTTCCTTTGAAATCAGACATTTAAAATACGTTAGAAAAATTCCAAAATTCATTCAGAAATTATTAATAAAATAAGCATATACAAAACAAGCCCCTCTTGCTGTGGAAGCAAGGTACATATATTTCCATGAACAATTTTTTGTCATTTTTTAATTAGTAATGTTTTTCACATCCACGGTCATTTTATCAATTGAATAAAATTTTCACTACATTTTCTAGTAAGGCTGACAGAATTGAAAAAAAAATGGGTATGTAATTTTTGTAATAACTTTGTAGGTAATATTTAAATACATGATGTGATGTATTTCAGATTGCATCTTGGAGAGCGACCGTACCAATGTACCCTGTGTGGGAAGAGCTTCACTTATTCCTATGTGCTGTCCAACCACATGCTGACACATACCGGAGAGAAGAAATATGCGTAAGTAAAATGTTTTTGTTTGTTCTTGAAGTCCTGAGAACACCCAAAACTTAAAGAGCATGCTTAATTATGGAGGAAATTGAAATTTACAAAAATCCCATTAATGTTAACCTGTTGCTTGCCGGAGACGCGAGGATACGCGCGGTGCATGCATACGCATGCGCGCGGAATAAATTTCGAAAAAAATATTTTTGAATGCGATTTTGACCCTTCTGTGTACAGAATTTGTATGAAGGACAAGGTCAGAATCGCTTGTGCCAACATCATTGATGATATAGCCACAAGTTTCATTCACCTGGCGACACCAGAATATTTTTTAATGATTTATCTGTGGAATCGAAATGTCAAATTTGCTACAATGTCCGATGCGTGCTACTTGACAAAAACATTGTAAAACCTATCAATTTATCAAATTAACGCAATTAACTAGAGATGAAACGGATATCCGGTAACTATCCGGTATCCGGCCTAAATTTACTATCCGGCCGGATACCGGATAGTAACTCAATATCCGGCCGGATACCGGATATTCAAAAACTACAACAATTTCCTATAATAAAATGCAATACATTAATCTTTGTGAGGTAAATATCAATAAAATGACTTATAATTATTATGGCTTTTATTTAAAGTCTAAAAAGTTACAAAAAAGCCAATAAGGCCTTCCAAAAAACTAAAGTTTTCTTCTGAAATATTCACTCTAATGATAAATACATAAAATTTTATAGTAAATATCTAAACTAAAAACTTTTAGTAAAAACTTACAAAAACCTCACAGAGTAGCGAAAACATAAATTAACATGATTAACTAATCACAATCATCATTATAGTGAACTAAAAATCGTAAAAAAAACCCAGAGGTGCAACGAGACAATGGCCTTGCAGGTCGCCTGATATCTGGTATCCGGCCAAACAACTATCCGTTTCATCTCTACAATTAACCGGTCAAAGGCCGGGCCATTTCACGAAAATTCCCGCGAAAAGCACGACTTCGAATTTTGAATTGAATATTTTGTGGATTAATTTTGAGCTATCGCATATTTTATTGACTGAAACACATTCCTAGAACAATAAACTATGTACCAAAACAACATTACTTACGTTAATTACATAAATTGATAGGTTTTACAATGTTTTCGTCAAGTAACATGCATCGACCTTGACAGAAAGAATCGCGTCAAATTTGATATTTTGATGCCACATATAAAACCATTTAACCGGTGACAGGCCGGAGACGCGCCGGCACGCGCGTCATATGCGCATGCGCGAGAAAATAATTCAAATATTTGAATAATATTTCCGACAAACTTTTGGTCTGCGATTTTGGTCCTTCTATGTACAGAATTTGCATGAAGAACAGTGTCAGAATCGCTTGCGCCATCATTACTCTCGGAGACGCTAAAAGTTTCATTCACCTTGCAACCCAGGAATATTTTTAAAACGATTTCGTCTATGACAATCCGCTGTCAGAATTTTCCGCGATTTTAACTGTCGCAATAAATACGTGTTCCGCGAATAAAACATAAAACCTATTAATTTACGTAATAAATGCAAGTATTGTTATTTTGGTAGATAGTTTATTGTGTTGTGAACGTGTTTCAGTCAATAAAATATACAATAGCTCAAAATCAATCATCAAAACATTCAATTCAAAGTTCAAAATGGTGCTTTTTTAGTGTTTTTTTGTGAATTTTCGCGAATTTCCTCGAAATGGCCTGGCCTTTGACGGGTTAAAAATATTCTGGGGTTGCAAGGTGAATGAAATTTTTACCCATCTTATGGGTAAATGTTGGCGCAAGCGATTCTGACCTTGTCCTTTGAAGGATAGAGGGCAAAATAAACCAGGATTAAATGTTATAAGTGAGTTTTATTATAATGAATTGGTTACACGACATTGTCAAAGTACAGCCGACCATAAAGGAGTGACGCGAAGCATAGACAGTGTTGCCATCTATGGGCAATCGTCTGATACAAAGGACTGTTTGGTTTATACGAATTTATTATTCTAACACCTGCCCTTAAACTAAACAGTCTGTAAACCAAGATTAGAAACACAATTCAAATGTTTATCTTTACACAAAGGTTTGGTTAAAACATCTGCAGGCATATGTTCAGTAGGCAAATATTCTAAATCAATGATTTTATCCTTTACAATTTGTCTTACATAATGATGTCTAATATCTATATGCTTGCTTCGACTGTGATTAATCTGACTGTTACATAATTTTTGTGCTGACTGACTATCGTTAAACAGAGTCACTGGCAACAATTTACCTAGACATTCATGTAAGAAATTTCTGATAAATATAGCTTTCTTTGCTCCTTCACATAAAGCCATGTATTCACTTTCAGTAGTTGAAAGTGCGACCGTTCTCTGCTTGCGGCTTTCCCACGATACAGCAGAGTTACCTATTTTAAACACGTAACCCGTGTATGAACGTCGGTCTAGTTGGTTTGACGCCCAATCTGCATCCACATATCCTGTAATTGACAATGTGGATTTTTCATATACTATGTGGTGATCCATAGTTCCCTTTAAATATCGCAGAACACGTTTCCCTGCTTTCCAGTGAATTTCAGAGTGACAATTATTAAACTGACTCAATACGCTTGCAGCGTGAGCAATATCAGGTCTTGTGCATACTGCTATGTACATAATGCATCCAATGAGGCTTCTGTACCTGCTGTTATTATCGGCTTGATTCCCTTTTTCAAACTTCATACCGCTTTCTAAAGGTGTATTCACAGGCTTACAATCAGTCATATTAAACTGTTGTAACACTGTTTGTATGTAGTTTCTTTGATCAAGAATAATTTTATTTTTCTCTTGTTTTAATCGCATTCCCAATATATGTGTAGCCCGACCAAGGTCTTTCATTTCAAATATTCTCATCAGTTCCTCCTTCAACTTCTTTTTCTCTGGTGTATCCTTGCTAAAAATTAAAATATCGTCCACATACAACCCTAATATCATCAGATTACCATTTGTATCTGATTTTATGTATACACAAGGCTCCTTAAGTGACTTTCTGAACTGGAGGTCTGTCAAAACATTATCAATCTTGTCATACCAGACCTTTGATGCTTGTTTAAGGCCATATATTGCTTTATTTAGTTTAAATACATGGGTTTCCTTACCCTTTATTTTATATCCATCTGGCTGTTCCATGTATACCGTCTCCTTTAATTCTCCATTTAAGAAGGCCGTCTTCACATCCATGTGATCAACATTCATATCTAAGTTGACTGCCAGAGCAAGCAAGCTGCGTATTGTAGAATATCTTATCACAGGCGCGTAAGTATCTGAGTAGTCTATGCCATATTCCTGCGTAAATCCTTTGGCAACAAGACGAGCTTTATAACGTAGAAGTTGTCCTTCAGATCCCAGTTTCTTCTTGAAAACCCATTTGCATTTAACTGCTTTCTTTCCATCTGGTAGTAATGTTAGGTTCCAAGCTTTATTCTTTTCAAATGATTTATACTCATCTGCTATAGCTTCCTTCCAGTATTCTTTATCAGGTGCCGACAGCGCCTCGTGTATTGTCTGTGGTTCGTAACCGTGACTTGCTGCTGTCATAGCCACCACTGCATTTGAAGATTCTTCATAGTCTTCATAATCACTTGACGCTTGATCCATAGTCATTTCAGGATTCCAGGTGATATCTTTAGGGTCATCAACATAGTTAAGTTCAGTAGAACTAGATGAAGACAATTCCATAACTTCTGTAACTGAAGACTCAACAACATTGTTTTCAATAGTGTTCACATCTACATTATTATTAGAAAGTTCCAACTGAAAATCATGAATGCAGTTTTCCTTGTTAGCTACCGCATCTTTATACATTTTCTCTTCAAAAAACTGTACATCTCTAGACTTGATAATTTTTGAAGGTTTTTCTGGATCAATTAATCGATATCCCTTCGATTCAGTACAATATCCAACATGGATATATTTTTTACTCTTTGGATCCAATTTCTTGCGCTTTCTTAAGCAACACAGCCAAATACTCTTAATTCAGATAAATTGACTTTCTTACCAGACCATTTCTCTTCGGGTGTGGTACCTCTCACCGCCTTGCTTGGTGATTTATTCTTAATAAATATTGCCATATTCAATGCCTCTGCCCAGAACCTCCGGTCCATTCCAGCATCTTGCAGCATGCATCGTCCAGCCTCCACAATTGTCCGGTTGGCCCGTTCTGCTACTCCATTCTGCTGCGGAGAGTATGGGATGGTCAATTGATGCTCGATGCCATGTTCTTGTAGAAACATCTGGAACTGCTTATTAACATATTCACGGCCATTGTCTGTTCGAAGAGCTTTGATTTTTAAATTGGTCTGATTTTCTACAAAACTTTTGAAAATCTTAAATATCGGCAATACTTCATCTTTACTCTTAAGAAAATAACCAAATGTCATTCTTGTGAAATCATCTATGAATGTTAATAGATATTTACTGCCACTAAATGAGGAAACTGACATAGGACCGCACAAATCGGAATGTATGAGGCCTAGCTTCTCAGTAGCTCTGTTGAAAGACCTTTTTGGGAATGGCAATCTACTTTGTTTTCCCTCAAGACATGCTACACAGGGAGTATGTTTGCTATCAGTGTAATCAATTCCACTAGCCATACCTTTTTTAAGTAAATCCATACTACGCCTATTCAGATGCCCAAGTCTGCGATGCCATAAATCTTGGGATGGCTTCGCTTCACACAAATTCACAGCTTCCGTTTCATGATCCATGGACTGCTTCATACGCAATGGAGCCTCCAAATCCATTGATTGACAGGCTGCATTCAGCTCACTCGTGTTTGTTGACGGCTGACTCATTGTGTCCAATTGGTAAACACCATTGACCTTCGTAGCACTGGCGACTACATCTTTTCCACAATAAATATTACACTTCTCTGTGTCAAAGTGCACATCAAGTCCTTTGGCTGCCATTTTTCCAACAGAAATAAGGTTTGTTGACAATCCCGGTACGTAAATAACCTCACTTATTTTCGTCGTTTCTTTGTGTGCTTTCAACAACAATTCCACATCACCGTGTCCTTCACTGTGCATCTTTTGTTTATTTGCCACTGTTACTGAACGCGGAGTTTCCACAACGTAGTTTTGTAATAAATTTTTGTTGTTCGTCATATGACAAGTAGCGCCGGAGTCGACATACCAAACATCCGAGTTAATGTCTACAGCTAATGCCGTCAATAACGTTCCGTTCCACGCTTTTTCATATTTTTCACTCCGTTTGTCACTTTTATTTATTTTTGTTGGACAGTTTTTAGCATAATGATTAGGCTTTTTACATATAAAGCACTTGATGACCCTGGTAGATTGTTTGTTGTTGACACCTTTTGTTTTCGGATTTGTAAACATCGCACTTTCTTCGCCCTTGTCAAAGTCTCTACGCAGATTTTCTTGTAATAATTTACTTTTAACGGTTTCACTGCACAATTTAAAGTTCGAATTTTCCAACGCCATGATAAGTGGGTCGTAGTTTGATGGTAAACCACTTAACATCAACACTGACAGAAAATCATCGTCTAATGGAGCATTTATGTCTCGTAGTTGTTGATCCAAGTCTGTGATCTTCAAGATATACGCTTCCATATCTTTAAATTGTTCCAATTTCAATCCAAACAATGTACGTAAAAGTCCGAGTCTTCTACACAACCCTTTGTCTTCATACGCCGTTTTCAAGTTACGCCAGGCTTCATATCCAGTCGCTGCATTCCGTACATGAGAGAAAGACGATGGCTGCACCATTAAACATATTTTTGCGAGCGCTTTTAGTTGTTTGCGTTCATCGGTGACCTTGGGGACACCCGCTGTAGACTCTTCAATGCAGTCCCATAAATCTTCATGCACCAAGTACATACGCATTAAGAATTTCCAATTTCCGTAATTTGAAATTCCACTGAGTTTCTCAAAATTTACTGAAATTCCTGCACTTGTTGCAGACGACGCCATTGTGGACAAAAACGAGTTTTGAGTTGCACTCTCGTCTGGCATTCCGCACTGAAAACTATTTACGTACTTTTACTTCCCGCGTATCCTGGGCCCATAACCTGAAGGATAGAGGGCAAAATAAACCAGGATTAAATGTTATAAGTGAGTTTTATTATAATGAATTGGTTACACGACATTGTCAAAGTACAGCCGACCATAAAGGAGTGACGCGAAGCATAGACAGTGTTGCCATCTATGGGCAATCGTCTGATACAAAGGACTGTTTGGTTTATACGAATTTATTATTCTAACATCCTTCATATAAATTCTGTACATGGAATGGTCAAAATCGCAGACAAACACATTTTTTCCACACTCACGCGCATAAACTGCGCGTGGATTCGCATCTCCGTCCGATTAGAGGTTAAAAGTTCTTGGTTTCCGGTAATTGACGGCTACATCAAAACTAAACGCAGAAAACTAAGAATTTTAAATTATACTCGGGCATTGCTGGTTCGATCCTCTACCAGTTAGTCTCATTGCCGAAGCAATGGAGCTGGAGAATTTTCCACTTATAATGATGGAAGTGGGTGGATTTTCAACATTATGAGATTATTCATGTACATATATAAGTGCGACACTTAGTCTTGGCGTGGCAACCGTTCGCGATGAAGCTTCCGCTCGCCGCGCCCACCAGGTGAGAATAACGCTCTGTAATTCGTTTTTTTCTGAATTCTGTGGTATGATCATATCAGTAAGACCACTGACAAGATTTTGACAGAAAGTGTGAAATACCGTGGGTACCAAAAATACTCACCAAAGATCACAAACAACAACGGGTTGAAGGAGCCCGAATTCTTTGAATGCTACAACATCGATTGTGAAGAATTCTTGTACTCGATTGTGACTAGAGACGAGACCTTCATACACTGTTTTCCGTACACTTTATGCAGCGAATGAATGTTTACTAGGGTATTGTTCTTTGCACACAAAAAACGATTTACGGAGCGTAATTCATACCTGGCGGGTGCGGCGAGCGGAAGCTCCATCGCGAACGGCTGCCACGCCGAGACTAAGGATCACAGAGAGTGCAACGTGTTGGGTATTTGGCGTGGGGGAACCAGGCTACACGCCAGTGCTACCGGATCGTGCGTAAAAGCGTTCCTCGCGATCGCAGCACTTGGAGACCTTATTTTACGAGACGTTATTTAATCCCATTCGGACGGTGCTCATTCTTAAAGACTTATATTTATGTTTTCTTGACTGGAACTTAATATGAAAAAAATAAATTATTATTATGCGTCAAGTATGGTGGGAAGAAATACTCGTCCTTTCAGAGACTCTCCCTTCTGGAACCACAAGGAAACACTTTGCGGGTCACATCTGGCCGCCAATAGCCGATCGCTGCTCTAGGGGTTAATAATGATTTTTTGTTTTTACAGTTGTCAGCCTTGCAATAAACGATTCACGAAGGCGCACCATCTGAAGTACCACAATAAAGTGCATCACAAGGACATCTACAATCAACAGTTGTTGCTGCAGGAATCCAAGAAAGTTCACATGGTGAGTAGAATGTTTAAATTTCATTTTATGGCCATTTTTTCCAATTTGGGAGGCGGGTATGGGTACCGCCACCCCTGGAATCATTTATTGGATAACCATGGTCTGTCACCCCTAACTGGTTTGCTACATTTGGCAACTTAGATGAGGTTTGTCCGGTCTTGGCGGCGGATGCGTCTGCCCACCTACTGCGTGGCAGGCTGGATCGGGAGAGACTGGTTGAGGGAGACCTAACCTAAACCTAACCCAGCCGGACCCTCTTGACCTCATCGCCTTGCACCGCATTGGGAGGGTTGGATTCATACATCCGTCACCCCTAGGCACATTGACCCCCAGATTCCTACCCACCCCTCATACCTTTTTCCTTTCCAGAACTTCCTCTCTAAAAAGACCCTCCACATAGTATAAGGAGTTTTTTTCCTCAGGACCTCCTGTATGGAGCTAATAAAAATAATTGAAAAAGTGGAATTGAACGAAGCGAGGCTAACAGTCAACAATTGGGTGCTGATACCAACCCTGCTTGGCAGTGAGGCACGGAACTGCTGAACGCTGCAGAAATGAGATATGTGGCGGTCCATTCTTTCTGCAAAAACAGTTAGTAAAGAGCCGTTCGCACATGGCAAGTATTTTAGTCAAATAGAAAGTATATTAGTAACTAAAGCATCCGAACACCGCAATAATTTTAGTAGAGAAGTTTAGTCAGCTCTTTGGTAGAGTCAATCCATTTCTTTCTATTTTTTCGGGCGAGTAGCGACCCCCACCATGCGTTTCTGCGCACTGACATGCGCGAACCCATTGTTTTAGCAGAGTTCATTATTAGACGCGCAGATGCCGTGGGGGCGCATCTCTAAAATTCTTTATTTATGCTGCTATTAATCTCTTTTTGTGTCCATAGTTTATTTATTTTCATCTCACTAATTTATTCTTCCACCTCTTCTAAAATAAGCATTACATCAGCTTAATTAGCATATTTACTTTGTTGCGTGGCAGCCCTTCATCTTGCAACGCGCGGTTCAATAATGAACTCTACTTGAACGTAATACGAATGATTTTCGGCAAGTCAAGTGGCAAGATACCCGCTACTTGACTAAAGTACTCTCCCAATGTGAACAGCCATTGGTTCTGAGAAACAGTTACATAGCTAGTTAGTAGAACAGAAAGGCCAAGCAAGGACTGATCCTTTTAACCAGTCAAAGGCCAGGCCATTTCACGAAAATTCACGAAAAAACACTAAAAAAGCACAATTTTGAATTGAATGTTTTGTTGATTAATTTTGAGCAATTGTATATTTTATTGACTGAAACACGTTCACAACACAATAAACTATCTACCAAAACAAAATTACTTGCATTTATTACGTAAATTAATAGGTTTTACGATGTTTTAGTCGCGGAACACGCATTGGTTGCGACGGTTAAATTCGCGGCAAATTTTGACAGGTCCAATGTCATAGAAGAAATCGTTTTAAAAATACTCTGGGGTTGCAAGGTGAATGAAACTTTTAGGCGTATCATAGAGTAATGTTGGCGCAAGCGATTCTGACACTGTTCTTCATACAAATTATGTACATAGAAGGGCCAAAATCGCAGACCAAAAGTTTTTTATCGAAAATATTATTCAAATATTTGAATTATTTTCTCGCGGATGCGCATACGACGCGCGCGCCAGCGCGTCTCCGGCCTGTCACCGGTTAAATGTACCAAGGTCCGGTATAACAGTCTTCACAGCTCTTTTGCTGCCCAGGATTGTGATTATTCTGTAAGCTTGGATCATTAGCTATGAAGAACTCTGGAATTGCGATTTTGGGATTCCTATTAATCGAGAATTTTATTTCAGTTGCAGAGTAACATCAACATTGCAGATTTGACTTCTGTCTGCACCGAAGAGCTGCTAGGCCTTCAGAGTGCCCAGATCGACGGAGAAACCATCCAGATTCAAGTGGAGTCCATCGACCAGAGAGAAGATGGAGCCAGCGATCAAGAATACACCGAAGACATCGAGCATTCCGCTAAGTTGGAGATGGAAGAAGAAGATCCACAGCAATTAGAAGACGGAGAACCCATCGACCAGAGGGAAGAGGGAGCTAGCGATCAAGAATATACCGAGGACAATGACCATTCCCAGGAGATGGAAGAAGAAGATGCACACGAATTAGAAGAACTTGAAGATGGAGAACAGATCCAAGAAGATGACCAGGAGATAGATCAAAACGATCTAGACCAGTAATTTCCAATAAGAGCAATATCTTGATTTTAAATTATGCTTTAAGTCGCTAATGTGTCGATGAATTGGTTTGAGGGGTTATGTTATATGATTTAGGACGATAGGCATACTTTGTGCACTTTATTATAAACAATGTAGATAATTCCGCACTTTTTTGTTTCAGATTTACATCGATGCAATAAAGGTTTCCATTTCGTAAAATTCCAAAAGATTTGGTGACAAATTTTCTTTGTAATCTTCCTTTCCGAATGATAAACACTTGACACTCGCTCTAGAAATGTAGACACTTAGGGCATGAGCCATTCACATGCCAATCATATTCGAGTGTGTAGATCAGTGATCATTTGTGCCCGGGGTGTCAACATGTACACTCTGTATTGTAAAGTCAGACATGGACAGATGCGAACCCAACAGTTGCAATAATTAAACGACGTTGATATGAAAATAGAAGGATTTAGATCAAGGACTGGATAAAAGGAGAGAGAACAAATGGGGTTTTTAAACAACTTATCCAATTTAACTGAGAATCTGATTGGAAAAATATAAATATATTTACTTTCATTAGGTACTTTAAGTCAAATGTAGATGATACAGTGAAACCCTCTTAAGAAGATCACGTGTATGAAGAACAGGGTCAGAATTGCTTGCGCCAACATTTCCCCATAAGTTGGGTAAAAATTTCATTCACCTTGCAACCCCAGAATATTTTTAACCCGTCAAAGGCCAGGCCATTTCGAGGAAATTCGCGAAAATTCACAAAAAACACTAAAAAAGAACCATTTTGAACTTTGAATTGAATGTTTTGTTGATTAATTTTGAGCTATTGTATATTTCATTGACTGAAACACGTTCACAACACAATAAACTATCTACCAAAACAACATTACTTGCATTTATTGCATAAATTAATAGGTTTTACAATGTTTTATTCGCGGAACACGTATTTATTGCGTCAGTTAAAATCGCGGCAAATTCTGACAGCGGATTGTCATAGACGAAATTGTTTTAAAAATATTCCAGGGTTGCAAGGTGAATGAAACTTGTAGCGTCTCCGAGAGTAATGATGGCGCAAGCGATTCTGACACTGTTCTTCATACAAATTGTGTACATAGAAGGGCCAAAATCGCAGACCGAAAGTTTTTTGACGGAAATATTATTCAAATATTTGAATTATTTTCTCGCGCATGCGCATATGACGCGCGCGCCGGCACTTCTCCGGCCTGTCACTGGTTAAACAATTTAACTGTGACATAGAAATGTCATTTTTGCTGCGAATTTTAACTGCGAATTTTAACTGACAAAATTGATACGTGTTCCTCGACTAAAACATCGTAAAACCTATTAATTTACGTAATTAACCTCTTATTGGCCGGAAGCGCGCGCGCAGAACAAAATTTGGAAAATAAATAAATTTTTAAATGCGATTTTAATACTAATCTTTATAAACTGTTTGATGGATAAGGTCAGAATCGCTTGCTCCAATATCATTCTTGATGTAGCCAATAGTTTCATTCACCTAGCAACACCAGAATATTTTTAAATGAATTATCTATGGAATCTGGGTGTCAGATTTTGCCACGATTTGAACTGCCAAAGTCCCAAAAAATCATCGAAAAACCTTTCTATCTATCAAATAAACGCAAGTAATGTTGTTTTTATAGATAGTTTATTGTTCAAGGAATGTGTTTCGGTAAATAAAATATACGATAGCTCAAAATAAATCCACAAAATATTACTTTAAAGTTATACTTTCTGTAATTTCCGGTATGGAATTTAGTTTCGGGCATGTCTTGACCGGTTAACCTCTGACAGGCCGGAGACGCGCCGGCGCGCGCGTCATATGCGCATGCGCGAGAAAATAATTCAAATATTTGAATAATATTTCCCACAAAAAACTTTTGATCTGCGATTTTGGTCCTTCTATGTACACAATTTGTATGAAGAACAGTGTCAGAATCGCTTGCGCCATCATTACTCTCGGAGACGCTACAAGTTTCATTCGCCTTGCAACCCTGGAATATTTTAAAAATAATTTTATCCATGAAAATCCGCTGTCAGAATTTGCCGCGAATTTAACCGTCACAATTAATACGTGTATCGCAAATAAAACATCGATAAAACCTATTAATTTACGTAATAAATGCAAGTAATGTGGTTTTGGTAGATAGTTTATTGTGTTGTGAACGTTTTTCAGTCAATAAAATATACAATAGCTCAAAATTTATCAACAAAACATTCAATTCAAAATTCAAAGTGGTGGTTTTTTAGTGTTTTTTTGCGAAGTTCCGCAAATTTCCGCGAAATAGCCTGGCCTTTGACCGGTTAAGAAGTTTTTTTCTGGTCCCTTAGAAAACTTCTTAAGAGGGTTTCACTGTATACGAACTTGAAGTGCCGGTTATATGCCCTGAAAATTCGATTTATGCGGAAATTTGTTGTATTTTTACGAATTTACTTAATTTGTATGTATAAATATCTGAATGTGAAATGAGAGAAAATTATGAAATTGAAATGAAATGAACTAGTTTTTCATGATGAGAATTTTTTGTATCCATAAAATTTACACTAGCAACGCCACGAATCGCAAAATTAAATTTGTCAAGCTTTATGTCACCTTTTACGAAAGCCATGCTTAAACACTTTTCTTTATGTTATTAGCTTTGTGTCTACCAATGGTGCATAAGAAAAGAATTGTTTAACCCCCCAGGCCTCGGATCTACTTTGTCAGATAATAAAATATTTCTGCTTTGCAATAAAATTCACATTAATGGAATATTATTGAACGAGTCTGAAATCAAAAAACTGTTTTTGAAAGGCTTATTTTATGTAAAAATTACGAATATAAAAAATCCCAAAGTAAATTTTTTTTTTCAAATTGTACATAATTTTGTTTATTAATAAGGAAGTTGAGTGAAAAATATTCTGACTTATAAAAAATATGTTCATGTAGATCAAAAAATATCGATTCTAAATATATAAATATATTTCTATATTATTATTCTTAGAATTAGTTAAACGTTCTTAAAAAATGATTAAAAAGCTATAAGCTAAAAACGCTTCATCATTGGTCAAAAGAATTCTGACGTCATCTGTGCCCCGGTTTGTACGATCATGATCGTGCATCTCTTTCTATTACACGAGAGATGGTTTATTTATGGTGAGACAGGTTGTATAGGCCAAAAGTTTGCTTTACAGACAGAACTGAACAGCAAACTGCAGAAATAAATTAACGTTCATATCACAAAAACATAAAAACCAAACAAAAATAGTTTTAATATAAACACACAAATAAATATTGAGTTTAAATAATTAGAGAAGAAATTTCTTTAACGCGCGTGAAAAAGTGATGCAGCTTTGAAACAACTAAACATTTTAATGTAAACATATATTTGTCTCACTTGCACAAGTCACGAGAACAATACCGCCGCTAGTTAGACAAAGGCAGAAACACAAACCTGGGTTGGCAGGGTGGTGTTGCCTACAATTTGAAATTTTACCCAATATAAACAATGAAAAAGAGTTTTGTTAACATTAGTTTGTAATAAAATAAACTAATTAACATTATTTTGAATATATGTTTTTTATTATACTATATGAGTAAAAGTAAGCATAACTAATGAAATCATTACGACATTTTGTGTTCCAATATTTTTTATCAATAGTATATACTTAATACTCAAACTGACAGTGCTAAAGGTGATTCAAAATGTGTTTTCAAAGTTATTTTCTCAGCAATCGAATTATTTCCACCCACTTACCACGGCATGCTGCATCTTTAGGTGCCCTGCAAAATTATTAATATAAAACACTTACTAGATAATTACTAGATTATTCATTAATAAACTAAAATACCTAAGTGGTAATGACTTCTTCCGTATGAAGATTAAAACGTAATTTTTATTATTATTTCCAAAATATTTTAAATGAGAGGTTACCTAAATAGTAACTTATTCCATAAATCATGTATTTTCCCAATAGTGTGGTAAAACCAAAACGACTTTTTAGTGGCAACATTAAACCTGTATTATAGTATTTGACATTTTATATTTCAAATTTCTGCGTTTTTTAATTAAATATGAATATTTAAACAATAAACTTCCGTGTGGAAAGTAATTTCGCTTGATTTATTATGTGTTTGTGTCATTGAATCGCATTCTTTCACGACATATTTAACCATTTTGTAGAGCTTAACGCTCGTTCGACGAAAACTGTCACTTTGTAATACCGTGTTGTACGTTCAAGCGGCGGCGAAAAACCCAAATTCTGACTTTAAAAATTAATTTAACTATGAATTCTTAATCAATTTTATTTTTTTTTAATACCATTAATTCTGATAGACGGTTAACATTGATAAGAAAAATCGCTGGAATTCCTTATTGAAGAATTTAAAAAATCTCCATACAAAATGCCAAAGCAACGTGTTTTTTTAGAGTCAAATGACGTCACACACACACCTCGCTCGGATTCCGCCGTTTTGGCGGGCTTAATAAAATTTAAACTTTGAGAATTAATTTATTTATGAAAACGAACTTTAAAAAAAAAAAAAAAATACCAATATTTAAGTTTGAATGTGCACATTGATAAAAAAAAATAAAAAAAATGGACTCAACTTCCTTATTGTACATTTTCATTGCTTTGCAGTTAACTTTTAGATTTGAATACAAAGCGTAGTGTTTTCTCTTTCTACAACTGTTTGGATCATATTTCTAATCATGATAGTTAGACAACGATTTCTATGGGACCTATATGAGTTGTTCCATATACTGAACAAATTAGCGTGAGGAGTTAACATCATGGACTGTTTCTGTAATCCTCACTCAGTTTTGTAGTTTATTTTTTACCTATTATATTATGAACAGATAAGCCGAGTAGGATGTTTTTTTTGGAAGTGGCTGATCATGAGGGACCGTGATAGTACCTAATTTCATTTTCATTGCCATCAATCAGAAGAACCCAACGTTATAACAATACTTGGTGGACATGAATTTAGTACACACCAATTGTTCAGTTGGTTAGTTAGACATCTCCGAGTATGCAGTTATACGTAAAAGTGTACCCTCTATCTGGAATACTCAGATTGCTCATGAACACCACCAAAGCAATTATAATGCAGAAAAACTTGTAGCGAATTACACAAAATTTTAATGTTTTCTGGGTCACATTAGTTCAAAATTTCATACTAATGTACTGGACCGTTATGCATCCTAGTGTTGTTTTATAGCATATTTAATATGTAAAACACAGACACATGTAAATAAATAATATTTGATTTATTATTGCTTTCCTCAAATCTCAAAACATAGTATTTGAAGATATCTGATTGAACAACCGGACGATTGATAAATGTGTGGTTTTGTACTATGCATATTTTTCTGTCAAAATCTGAATACAGTGAAACCCTCTTAAGAAGTTTCATGGTTTAACCTCTTATTTGCCGGATACCTGCGAACACGCGTGGTGAATTTTGAAATTTCTAAAAAAATATTTTTGAATGCGATTTTGACCCTTCTGTGTACAGAATTTGTATGAAGGACAAGGTCAGAATCGCTTGCACTAACATCGTTGATGATATAGCCACTAGTTTCATTCACCTGGCAGTACCAGAATATTTTTAAATGATTTTATCTGTGGCATCGAAATGTCAAATTTGCGGCGATTAAATCGATGCGTAATACTTGACGAAAACATTGTATAACCTATAATTTATGTATTTAACACAAGTAATGTTGTTTTGGTACATAATTTACTGTTCTAGGAATGTGTTTCGGTCAATAAAATATATGATAAATTAATCAACAAAACATTCAATTCAAAATTGAAAGTGGTGCTTTGTTAGGGAATTTCCGTGTTAGGAACTAGCCTTTGACAGGTTAAGAAGTTTGGTTTTTTTCGGTCCGTCAGCCCAAAATTGTCCCAATTTTTCCCACGTATAAGATTTTTCTGCTTAAAAGTTTGTATTTTCCGGACTCTTGGAAAACTTCTTAATAAGAGGGTTTCACTGTATTGTAATTTGGAATTTGACCAATTTTATAAGAGTGCATACTTTTTATTTCATTTATATACGAAGCTAAAAGATGTGTATAAAATAAACTGAACATTATTTAGTTTTATATTACATAGAACTGGAGAATGTTGCTAATATTTTAGTTAGTTTATTTCTAATTAAGTTCAAATGTTTGAAATGCCAAATAAAACTCCCTATAACTACTTTTACTGTGTTTATTTTTATTTTTTGTATTATGTACAGTTTTTCAGGGATGAAATGTTAACCGTGAACCATTGGGCATGCGTTTGGCATGTTTCTGTGTGCTGGTGCTAAATAGATCATTCAATAGTTCTTTGAAGCACCTTCCATTGAAATGTAAAATAAACACAGCATTTCCTACTGAAATATTCTGAAGATTGTGATCCATTAAAATCGGGGAATTAGTCAAGGGCGCCAGGTAAGTATAACACACCCGCCGACGACTTTGACGTCGTCTAACAGCCTCACTGACCGGTGGATGACTAAATTTTCATTTCTTGTCGCTTCCTTACTAGCCCAGTCAAGATGTACATCCGTGCTTGCAAAAGGTCCGGTCATTCTGAATTTTTTATATGTTAGGACGTAAACCAAATAAAAAAAAAAATTTGTAACTTCGAAAGTGCTGTGCGAGCGGCGGAGGACCCAAAAAACCAAGAAATTTTCGGATTTTTTTCAGTTTTTGCTCAATATCTCAGTGAAGGAAGAGTCTGACCAGTATAGTTAGTATACGTACTTTTAAAGTAGACTAAATTTCCTACAATTTGAGATCAAAGCGAGCTATATGCAACAATTGGTTTCCAAGATACAGTTCTTCGAAAATGGGCCATTTTTTCCAAAAAGTGAAATTTTTTCGAAATGGTCACTTATTTTGTAAAATATTTTCTAAAACACGTATCCCACGTCAAATATTATATGCAATAAAATTGTAGTAAATTTAATTAGCTTTCATTTAAAACTAGATTGATATCTGTAGACCTAACGGTTCTCTCAAGAACGCTAGATAACCAAAAACAGTCATAGGTGGGTTTTGGGGGGAAATGCAAATAAACTGTTCTCACGTCTTTTTATGGTTTTATTGCGCTGTGTAGTAATTCCATTAGTCATCGTAGGTTTATCCTAGGGTAATAATATAATTACGACCATTTCAAATTTCAAGTACCCATTAGTACTTATACCCATGAGTCATCATGGGTTTATTTTATGGCATAATTATTGACCAGTATAACGACCTTAAGTCAAATTTAAACAATACAATAATTGGGAAACTTACTTAACTCAAATTGAAAAGAACCATTAATATTTTAGCAAAATGTTTTCATTGTCCCCCCCCTCCTTGACCTCCTTACCCGCACCCGGCCCTTTCAGGGCAGCTCTCAGTGTGTTGCGAAATGTCTATCCGTCCGGGCGTGTGTTTCGTGTGTCGTGAGGACCTCGACACAGGTCCTGTTGTGATCATCAAAGAACGAGGAATGAAAAGATGCTACCAAAAAAAACACCAAAACAGCGGAAAGACTCCGGCGCTACGCAGCTCATTCCAGCTATGAATTGACGTTCGATGAATCCACAGTAATTCAAATTGCTCAAGAGCATGTATTGGGTAATGAGAACAATAAGAGACGCCTTATAACTCTTCTCTGTGTCGACTTTCAGAAGGATGGAGTAGAAGTGGTTGTTGCCGAAGAAGATGCGGATCGAGAGATCGTCATGATGGCGCTTTCAACAAGAGCAGTAGCCGATCGGGTCGTCCTAGTGGGAGAAGACGTCGACCTGCTCGTTCTTCTCAATGGTTTAGGTGCTGAAGAGACAAACGTCTATCTTCAGAAGAGCACCAAGGGTGAAGTTGGTTGCTGTCACTACTCTACGACCTCCTACAATCACCAGGGCTCCCGGCAATTACCAGGAACGGTACTATTCACCCACGCGTTTACCGGGTGCGATACCACCTCAGCACCGTTTGGCCAAGGAAAGACCAAACTCACCACACTTCTGAGCAAGAGTGAACCACTTGCTGAGCAAGTGGAGGTCTTCCTTCGGCCAGACTCCACCCCACAAGCCATAAGTGAAGCAGGCATCAAGTGCTTTGTGGCTCTATATGGGGGTGACATCGCGGGGGATACTTTGGATTTCCTGAGGTATAAGACGTTTGTCTCGCCCGTTTGCCACCGACGGAAGATGCCGCAGGCCACCATGCAGCAAGATGCTACCTCGAAGTACAGAAGTGGGGAGGAATCAACTTGAGTCCCACTGAATGGGGGTGGAAGCTGTCTTCTCAAGGACTCACCCCCATCCCCACCACGATGGATCCCGCACCTCCTGCCCTTCTGCGAAAAATTTCATGTAAATGCAAGAAAGGATGCTCTGGGAGCTGCTCGTGCAGAAAGGCTGGGCTCCACTGCTCAGTCCTCTGTCAGTCATGCGGTGGAAAATTGTGCAATAACGTCCCGGATGTGGAGTTGAAATGCTCGGACGATGAAGATGACCCGACTACAGGGGCGAGACTGGGCGCCTCTCCCAGCGTCCATCACAGATATCGAGATACCTTCTTCGTGCGAGCCTAAGCCCGGGCCATCTAAGATAAAAAGAAAGACATGATTTGGCAACCAAGATACAATACCTACATGATTTATATTAGTTTTATTTTTTGTGTACATATAACTTGTCCTTACAGTAGGTACCATGATGTTTGTACATGCATTTTAGTATGTAGGTATAATAAACAATGTTTGAAGATGACGTAATTCCCGATAGATGTATTATCTTTTCTTTTTTCATCAAAAATGTGTTAACTATAACAAAAAAAAATTGTAACTGTTTGATAAATAAAACCATAAAAAGACGTGAGAACAGTTTATTTGCATTTCCCCCCAAAACCCGCCTATGACTGTTTTTGGTTATCTGGCGTTCTTGAGAGAACCGTTAAGTCTACAGATATCAATCTAGTTTTAAATGAAAGCTAATTAAATTTACTACAATTTTATTTCATATAATATTTGACGTGGGATACGTGTTTTAGAAAATATTTTACAAAATAAGTGACCATTTCGAAAAAATTTCACTTTTTGGAAAAAATGGCCTATTTTCAAAGAACTGTATCTTGAAAACCAATGGCTGTATATAGCTTGCTTTGATCTCAAATTGTAGCAAATTTAGTCTACTTTTAACGTATGTGCTAACTATACCGGTCAGACCCTTCCTTCACTGAGATATTGAGCAAAAACTGAAAAAAATCCGAAAATTTGTTGGTTTTTTCGGTCCACCGCCGCTAGCACAGCACTTTCGAAGTTGCAATTTTTTTTTTTTATTACTGGTTTAGGTCCTAACAACATATAAAAAATTCAAAATGACCGGACCTTTTGCAAGTACAACCCCCTTTTCATGTTTAATTTGACTGGACTATACCTCCCCCAGTGCAGCTACTCAGTCGCGCAGAGCATAATATTAATTCACTATTAAAATATTGATCGATTTATCTTGGTCTGGGTGCACCACACCCAACCTTATGCTCGTCGGGTTAAGAAGTTTTCCAAGAGACCGGATAAAAAAACCTTATATGTGGAATTGATTGGGTCAAGGAACCGAAAAAATAAAACTTCTAAGCATGACACTTCCAATAGGGTTTCATTGGGTTACATTGGAAAAAAAAACAAATAAAACAAACAATTTTGAACACATTCATTGTATTTTAAAATAACTAAAACCAAACATAATATCATTAAAGTTGTGATTTCTAAAAACATAACTTTTGCAATCTAAAATAAAAACACAACCTAACATTTTAAACATTTGACCATTTTCAATACTATATATAATATATTATTAAATCCTTTTCATTTGGACTACTATTTTTTTTAAATATATTTATTTTAGTCACATGATGATATTTTTTTGTATATCTGTTTATTTATTTTTCTTTGGTTTACCATAATGTTTTCGAAAAGTTATTCATAGATAAAGGTTTTTAATAGATAGATATTTTAATATTTATATTTTAATTTTTTTGTCTATTGTCCAGGGATAAAGCTCTTTCAGCCTCATGTTCAATTAAAAACATCGATATTTTTAATATTACATTTTAGTCTAGTGTTTTAGTGCAGATGATAAAAAACATATAAATAATAAGTATTGAGTGCCTATAAAATATCTGAAATAAAATTAATATGCAATAACTCGATTTAAACAACTTTTCTAATAGGACGACCCCTGTTAAATAAAGGGCACTGTTCTGGTATGTCAATCACATATTTCATTCAATCTCTTCCTTTATAATAACAGAAACAGTAGTACACCTAGGTTACAAGTTAATGAGCGCTTTTATTATTACCTTGTTACCGGTTCACCATTACGGTACTGTGACAGCATAAAAAGGGCAATAAACATATGGGGTGAAATGCAGATCCGGGCACCGTCTGGAAATTTAATAAAAAGGCACTTTCTAGATGAGAAAAGTGTGGAGAAGATGAATAAAAAATAAATTAAGGCGCGCTCGGCAAAATTAAGGGAGATACAACCGTTCAAAGTATTTAAAAATTCACTTCGCGAACTGATATTGACAGTTCGTTCGCCATGTTTTCATTGCTTATGTTGGATCCCAGACCTAATACAGAATTAATAGTACGCCAAAATCACAAACCATATTACACAAACCTAGCGTAGCCGCTAAACCACTTGAAAACTGGGATGTTTTTTTGCCGTGACGCGAGCAGGCGCTACGAAGGGGGCACTTTCTTTTCTATCACAAACCATGTTTAGCGTATTAGGTTATAAAAAAATGGCGGGCGGACGCGGGCGAACTGTCAATATCAGTTTGTAAAGTGAAATTTTAAATACTTTGAACGGTTGTATCTCCCTCAATTTTGCCGAGCGCGCCTTAATTTTTGTTTTATTCTGCTTTTCCACACTTTTCTCATCTAGAAAGTGCCTTTTTATTAAATTTCCAGACGGTGCCCGGATCTGCATTCCTCCCAACATATGTTCCTTATCGCTATAATGCTGCAGTTCTTTCTTACACATTAAATAATGGTGAGACACACAAAATACGTGAACTGTTTCCTCCAAGGTAGTACTTTTTTCCTTTGGAGGAAACCTAGGATATACCTTATTACCGCTCAGCCACGGCGACGGCAATTGCATTTCATTTTCTTTATACGTTTGAGGGAGATGTATGATAATGATTGTATGTTTCCTTTGGGGGGGTGCAGACATACTTTCACCGTTTGTCTCATTTTCGACTGTTGTTAATTAGTGTGTAAGAAAGAGCTACAGCATTATATGTTTAAGAACAAAAGTAAAACCATCAACACATTGAAATTTGACATTTTTGAATTTTTGGAATTCACTCACACTTCAATATCATCCTTGGAACTATATTCCATACTTTCAAAATTATCGTCACGGCTAATAGTATTGTAGGGGTCTACGGTGATGTCACGCTGCGGTGTGTGAGAGAGATATAAGAAAATGATTTCCTTTTTTTCTTTGGAGGAAACAGACCTAAGTACATTACGTATCTCATCTTTTGAAAGAGCTGCAACATTATTGTGATAAGGAACGAATGTTTATTGCCCTTTTTATGCAGTCAGGTACCGTAATCGTGAATCGTCACGGAAATAATAAAAGCACATAAATAATAAAGCACGAGTTGCAAAATTGAAGAGGGAAATTTAGTCTTGAAAAATAAAGAAAAAATGGTGGAGATGATAAAACAGGAATCTACAGAAATGGCTCTATTGTATGAAGGAAAATGGTTACTATGGTAAAACAGGAATCTACTAATATTGAAAACACAGAGACATCTGTTGACATCTTAAATTACACAACCCCTGCAATATCGGTAAAATTTGTCGACACTAAACTTGTTAAACTTTTTATTAAACTGCAAATTGCTACTGAAATGTTATAGTTGACAATAACTAAAATTTTGTGGGTTTTTCGTGCCTGTTGGTTCCTTACATAAACTTGTCAACTTGTCGATTGTCGATAAACCAGTTGCAGTAATAAACTTTGATAAAAAATCTTATATAAACCATATATTTTCCGTTTATGACACCATACAGGACATTATTTTACAGACGTTTGTAGTTTATCTTCAGTAATGATGTTGAGCTTTTACGAGAGGGGACCCAAAAGTAATGGGAGATGTGCTGTGGTGGAGAGGAAGAATGGGGAACTCATTTTTCAACCAAGTATCCGTTAGGGTCACTCCTACTGAGTCAGTGTATGAAGTTGTGTCGCTGTGAGTACATCGGTTCGCCCGTGAGAATTTTTTTAGTAAAACAAGTTTTTCCATTTCGGTGAAAAGGTGATGGCAGATTGTCGAGAGCAACGCGCGGCTGTGAAATTTTGTTTCCTGTTGGGAAAATCGGCAAACTATTATAACGCTGACTGCTTTTGGGGATGCTGCCCTAGGTATAACCAAAGTCTACGAGTGGTTTTCATATTTTAAAAATTGAGAAATTTTAATTGAAGACCAACCCCTCTCAGGACTCCTTTCAAAAACTGACGAAAACGTCAACAAAATGAATACCCTCGTTCGTGAAGACCGTCGCCGAACCATTAATCAACAATGTGAGATGTCTGGATGTCATGGAATGTCAATTCAGAGATTTTAACTGAAGATTTGCTCGTGAAAAGGATTGCAGCCAAATTTGTCCCTCGCCTTCTCACAGACGAGCAAAGGGAGCATCGACTTCAAGCATGTTTTGAGCTTCAAATTCAGCTCGAAGAGGACCCTGAATTTTTTTCCAAGGTGATAGCCCCCTTTGACTTGTTTTTGTTCCCCACGCTGAAAAGGGACATGAAAGGAAAGCGTTTTGCCACTGT
Organism: Limnephilus marmoratus; assembly: GCA_917880885.1. Lineage (NCBI taxonomy): Eukaryota > Metazoa > Arthropoda > Insecta > Trichoptera > Limnephilidae > Limnephilus > Limnephilus marmoratus. The sequence goes on from OU862926.1 coordinate 35,838,249, forward strand.
GGAGGAGGTAAAACAAAAATTGCTGGAAGGCCTAAAGGACAAGGACCCGATAAGTGAAATTAAAACTGTTACAATGAAAGAAGCGTTTGGAGAAGTGCATTATGGTCAATGGAGAATACTTTGACGGTGATCAAAATTTGATGTAAAAATATTGAGAAATAAAGAAGTTATGACGAAATTCCAATTACTTTTGGGTCCCCCCTCGTATGAAAATGTCGAAATTTGGCATAAATATAAAAAAAGATTGTACATACTTTTTAATTTATCATTGACTAGATACTCATATAATATGTCAAATATACAACGTCATTTTAATTGCTTTGTTGTCCAAACTCATCACACTTGTAGATAAAATAAAACATCCATGTTATTACGCACTTGTATCGAGTTCGCAGCGACGTGTTAAAAATAATATATATGTTTTACAAACTAATAACTAGTGTTCCTGTAATTACCAACATTAAAAAAATGTAAATAGTGTCAAATCACTTTTCTTTGACTATTTTTTTTTCTTCGTACCAATACCAACCCACCATAAAAACATTTTAAACATGAATATAAATTTAATCACTGACGACAACGTAAGCGACTCACAATCAAAAAACTGAAACAGAAAAGATATCATTGTCTTCATTTTCTAATGCACATTTTAAATCTCTAACTAAATGCTCCCTAGATAGTGTCTTGGTTAAATTTATCAATTTTTATTTAATACCAGCAGTTGCTGCGGCTAACGAAACACAACGCCACGCAATTACCCAACCTTTATAACCAACGCCATCTGTTAAATCAAATCCACACCGCCCGCATGCCAGCCCGCTACCCGCTTGCCAGCCCACTCCCTTTATTTATATATTTCAACCAATTTACACAAAACCTTGATAAATTATATACCTAAAAACCTTCCTCATGAATCACTCTATCTGTTGGTGAAAACCGCATGAAAATTCGTTGTGTGGTTTAAAAGATATAAGCGTACAGACAGCGGGAGCGACTTCATTTTATACTATGTGAAGATGTGACATCTATTGAGTTTTCTGCAAGTCTAGGATGAATATAAAAATCTCAATGGTAGAGCACTGCCTCCGCAAGGCTAAAGTCCTGGGTTCAATAAGGAACTCCAGTGAAAGTCCATTTTTCATCGGGTTTTAGAAACACACCGTCATGTTGGTATGTATTATTAAAATGTTTAGTGGTGACGTCACTGTTCCTCGTGTCGTGACTTCACCGTAAAATCATTGCATGGGAATGTAGGTATGACACAAGCCATCGTATTAATTTATTCGTTTACTTACATAATGTTTATAGAGATTTAGTTGTTGTGTTTATTGAAACATTATTTAGGCCTAAATAATGTTTCAAAAATAAAGGTATTACTTATTAGTTTATCTATATTATTGAAAATATTCAAAAACTACTGTACAAAAAAAATAGTAATGCAAGTAGGGAGAACACTTCGAACACCGAATTTCAAAATGGCGGCAGTTGATCAGCTGATTGCCCGATCCTATACTAACTTTTCAGGAGTGATGACGTCACAAGATTCACTATACATACGGTGGTTTTCGGGGGATCTTGAAAAATTTAAACCTTGACAATTATTTTAATTATTAAAACTAACTCTAAAAATAAAAAAATATGCATTTTTTTTAAGTTAGACGGTCATTCATTATTCATTAAAAAAAAAAAAAAAATTGGACTGGAGTTCTCTATTCCTAGACATGACCGTATATTTTTCAGATTTTTCTGTTTCAGATTTTCGATGGAGATTCGCTAATGCTGTCTTCAACGATTAAATATTACAATTTGAGATTTCACCTGTTGGAATAAAAATAAATACAAATATAAATAATATTCACAGATTTGAAACAATCATTAAAATTTTCTACTCAAATTACACTTATCTTTTACATAAAAAATATATTCGAAAAAATAAACTATTTTGTTCATGAAAATATTTCTGGTTTCTGGACTTAGTAGATATTTTCTTTGATTTAATAATCTCACTTGGTAATAATATATTAAAAACTTTTTTTTGGCTAATAACATAAAAAATAAATATAATTTTGCACAAAGTGCTGTAAAACATAGCAGTAAGTACACAATATTAATTTGAACAATCTAAACACAAAATTAACATTATCTCTATTTTAAATAAATACATATTATTTGTACCTCTTTAAGACTTTTGTATTATAATGAGTCATACAAAACGACAATACTGATAATAAGTTTGAAATTTCGGTTTATTATATTATTAATCTTCCCTCAATCTAAACATGTGTGTATTTAGAAATTGCTAACCTTAAACAAATAATTTTTTAAAGTATGTAATGCCTACCCACCATTCTTTTGGTTTAAAATACGTATTTGAATAAAGATATGTAGTTCCTTTCTTAATCGACTACTTTGAATTAAACTATGTTAACTCAAGAAAGCCAAAGGTTTGTCATATAGAATGGATAATTTCTTTATTATGTATAATATAACATACCTACATCAATTGGATCGTCTTAAAACATGTGGAACTAAGTAAAAAATCTTACATTTGAGAAAACAGTGGTTTTATTGTGTACCACCATGACCACAGAACTAAATTGTGACACACATAAGATAAAGGCTTAAGTTGAGCTTTGAACAATATTTATTCCTCCAGCACATTTCACAGACTGATAAAAAAAAATCAGAGTTTGCAATTCACATGTGGTAGAAGTCAAACCTTCAGAAAACTAAAGTAGACAAGAGTCGAGAAACTACGAAGGACATTTTTTTATCAATTTGAAGATTGATTTTTTCCATATTTTTGTCATGCAATTCCAGTGCACCCTTTCCTATACATTTGGTCATCTTATTAGTATTTGTGTTTTTTTCTTCGGAGTCCCTAGATGTCGCTTTTTTTGTGTTTTTTTTTGTCTGTTCATTTTGGAGCGGTTTGAAGATTGGATATTGATTTCACAAAAATAAAAATATATATATTTTTTTGGATTTCTTAGGATTAGATTCTTGATCCGATGAAATGTGAATACCGCTAGACTAAAGAAGACTTGCATGGGACCGTGTATTTATCGTATTATATTGGAACCGAATACCCGTGAAATAAATAAATATTTTATTGCTATTTCATTCTCTCACAGGTTAAATTTTATATATGTATGTGTTTGTCTCTTTTTAGTGTCGGTCGTTTCCATTTCATCGAGTTTCAAAACACAATGATGCTAAAGATCTTTTCGCTCAAAATATTTTTATAAGTTTGATACTGAGTTAGTTTAGTGTGGTTGGAGAACTAATGTAAGAATTAAGGGTCGACCGAGACAGATTTTTCGTTCTCGGCCGAGACCGAGAATAAATTAAAATCTCTGCCGAGACCAAGGGCCGAGACTGAGAATAGATAAATTGAGAAAAAAAATGAAAATGTGCTATTTTTGCATATAATACGAGTATAGTATATTTAAGAATGTGATAATAATTTATTTTAAATAGTTTTAATAATCAAAATTGAACAACATAATGTTGTAGCACATAAAAAACAATTTTTCTGCATTTTCACCCTTCAAAGAGTGTCGCCTTATGTCGTATAATTAGCAGCTCTGCTAAAGAGCTGTTCACTTGCTACACTAGTAGGCGGTGCTGATAAAAACTCTTTTGCTGCAGGTGTAAGTACTTGATATGGTGACGAATACCAATACTCAAAAATATTTGCATTTCTTTGCAGTCTTGGCTCTCTAAAAAAGGTATCAAGCGCTATTTCTACCACAGCACTGGAACTGCTTTCGTCACGTCGTCTTTCGTCACAACGGTCTCGGTTATGGCCCAGAATCTCAGCAATTTTTCGCCGAGAATGCCGAGACCGAGATCTCGGTCAACCCTTAGTAAGAATGCTTGTCTCTGATTGGTCCACGCTGCTGAAAAACTCTCTGTGATTGGTTAAGCAAAATGTTTCTCTCTGGTAGAGCTAGATTATGATTTGGAGCCCTCAATTCAAGCACTAACTCAGAAACTGCAAAAAAAATAAAAATAAAAGTGAGTTAGTACACTATAATTTAAGACGATCCAATTGTGTTTGCATTGTTGCAAACAGTCATTGAGCAGTCTAAATAAATAATTTTAATTTTAATACAAATAATATCTGCAATAATAATTGACATTATTTATTACTGTAGATAAAAAATCAGTTACAGTACACTGCCGTTGTTTTAGTAATTGAAAGCACAAAATCAAGCTCTATATTCATCAGTTTTCAAAAGATGTAAAATCAGTAGATGGCGCGCGTCTTGACTCAAGTGCCAATCATTGTACATCGACTCAATGGGTTGGGTTATCTTATTCTTACTTACTCAGTTTCTACTGCCTAGTTCTTGCTGACTATTTTTGGGGGCATTCAAGTATTAAGTAATGCAATTTTTTAAGATTTTTGACCCATGTAACGCGCCGTAACGTTTTTCCGTACCCTTCACCCCCTAAATGTTACGTAACGCCCAAGTGACAATTTTTACCTGAAAGTCACAATTAAGTTGCGCAAAGTGCAGGAAAGTCACTTAAATACCCTTTTTCTTGTTATATTCGCGTTTTTGTGATAATAAATAAAACAAGATATTTTGAAAACAAAAAGGGTTGCCAACTTGGAAGATTTTAATTCCCTAGTTTTTTTATCTAAATAAAGAAAAATATGTTACGTAACGCCTTGTTCGAACCCCCCCTTCCCACTCTCATAACGCAAGTAATGTTTCACAAGATCCCCCCCAAGTGCATTACGTAATACTTGAACGGCCCTTTACAAGTCACCATTATTGATCCCTCTGGCTAATTTGTTCACTTTTCGGAACAAATCAAATAGGTCTCATAGAAATCGTTGTGTCTCCCTTACTGTCATGGTTACAAATATGATCCAAACGGTGTTAGAAAGAGAAAACACCATGCTTTGTATTCAAATCTAACCACAAAAAATTAAAATGTACGCCTTTACGAAACCAAAGTTTCCGACCACAACTTAAATTTTTGAATATTTTTATTAATTATTTTTACATGAAATGACGTAAAAGTGAAATGGCAATAATCTTTATAATATGTTTGCCTGATAAAATATGTATATATATTTTTTTCATAATGAGTAATTTTAGCATGAAAAACCTTTTTATGTTTGGATTAAAAATTTTGAAATTTCAAAAATTATGCTTGTTTTGATTTACAAAATTTGAAAGTGTATTTCATCACCTTTCAAAGACAGTTTTTAGTTTTCGGATACATTCCGAAATTTTCCATTTATTTGCATTTTATTGCAAAGCATAAATATTTTGACAAATGTATTATAAACAATATCATAACCAGGCGCGGCCGGTGCCTTAAATTTTTGGTGGTTCACCGATTTCATCAAAAACGTAATGTATGTAATTTATATAAATGCACGTATCATACTTATTTATAGAGAAGATCAATTCTTCGATCCCTTTGTCGAGTGAAGACTTCAATCACCCTTGTATTAAAATCGGGGATAGTTCGAATTTCGAATAAGAAAACGACTTAGCAAGCGGCAAAACTGCATTAAAAAACTTTAAAAATCATAAATTATTTGCTATTTTACACTACGGTTAATTTCTTTTGACATTACATCTATTAGTATTAGAGGATTAGTGGCAAAAAAGAGTAGGTATTTATTTTTAAAGACCTTCGGATAGTAATTAATATCACAATAATTAACACAAGCACAAGCAATTTTAATTTGCAGCAGCGTAAGATTCAAATGGTGGCGGGCGTTTACTGACCCAATGAGCGTGATATGAAGTTAGCAATAAGTAAAAAAACGCACACAAATAAAAGGTTACTTTCTGCAAAAAAAGCAAATAATAAAGTCAATGCCATGTATGTAAATCCGCAGGACTCTATCTCAAGATAATATCGCACGCATAGCTGATACGTGACCCGTTGACCCGAGGTTGCATTTTACAAGAGAAATATTATGATTTTACTTAATACTTCTTCAATCCCTAAATCGCTCGAGCCCTACGTTCGGAATTCTTGGATTCTTCGTTCGGATATCTCCGCTGTCCGTGCGGCGGACTGTCGGGGGTATTTTTCTTCATACGTTTTGTCAAAACCACCGTCCGGAGATGTTTCGTATGGGCTGCATATAAAATAATAATAGCCAAACAGGGCGCTTTGGTCTAACGCGCAGATTGACATGTACCTCAGTTTCTCGTTCCTAGCCAGTGATAACCGCGCGGGTGGAATGTTTTTGCCGTAATATTCTTACATTTAGTATGTTATTAATTGCAATTTTTAAGATTTTTTTAAATATTTTGTTTAATTTTATAATTAAAAACATTAAGTAATATTACGAGGAGCTGTACATTGTTTTTCAACTTTGTTGGCGGTTCGTTGCACGAGTGCACTAAGGCACCGGCCGCGCCTGATCATAACCTCACTTTTTTGTTGATCTGTGTAAAAATAATTAATAAAAAATTCAAAAAGTTTCTTAATTTTTTTTTTAAATTGCGGTTGGAAACTTTGGTTTCCTAAAGGTGTAGGTACATTTTCAATATTTTGTGGTTAACTTTTAGATCTGAGTAGATAGTGTGGTGTTTTCTCTTTCCAATACCATTAAGGCATAGACATCCAAATTTAATAGACGAGAAGATACAGATGAGGGGTAAAACCAAACTATGGGGGGCGAAGAGGGGAAAAATGACTGTGATTCGTTAAAAAATCAATCTGACAGTATATAGGCATCTCGCATTATAATATCACCATTTAGTTCTTAAAAGCAAAATCTGCTTTTGAATTAATAGACCTTTTACATGGGAGCGCGAATTGCTCACCACGTTATTAACAATTTGCGAAGTTCAAATGCGGCAAAGTAAAGTTTGCCGATTTTCACAGAGGAATATTTTGTTGCCGTATTTAGTTAAAAGACACTTTTACGAATGTTTCATAATTTACTAACCCCTGTAACCAGCGACGAGCTCACTGGAGTACCGCCCACATTCACTATGTCCACATATTTTAGGGTATAGTATGTATAGCACAAGTTCTCATTTTTGTCGTGTTATTTCGTAAAATGTACGATGTGAGCTCGGCGCTGGTCAGGACAAGAATGATGACGTCACATTTTTTAGATTCAAGCGAGGCTCTCGTAAGCCCAGCCGGCTCGGAGGGGGAAATAATACGCTTTTATCACTTAGGGCAGGTCCAGATATATGTATTCATAAGTCCATGCATTAAGATCATATTTCTCACTATAATAGTAAGGGGAACACAATGATTTTTATGAGACCTAAATCAGTTGTTCCAAATGTGAACAAATTAGCCTTTATAATTTTTTTTTGCATATTTTGTGCATATGCACCAATCCACCGCCTTCACTCATTGAACACTTTCCCGGTTTTTTGATTTGGATTAGTGAGAGAGCAGGTATTGTAATAACAATGAAAAAAATATTTGTATAACATAGCTGATTAGTTTGATTAACAATGGTTTCAATTTAATAAAATAGATTTTATTCAATCGTGGTAAAAATAATAATTACGATTACATATTTGGTAATTTCCTTACAGATAAATATTATTTTTTAAACATCAGTATTATTTTCACAAGTGCATTGCATGATCACATAACATAATTATAAATAATCGGCAAACAAATTAAATACCCATTTGCCTATACAATCAATAATTCTATATTACTCTTCAATTCAATATCTAGTTTCTAACACAGTCATCTATACACATACCGCCATTTAGTGCAAAAATAAATCTGCTATGTAATATTTCTTTCTCACTAACTTTTGTACCGACAACAAACTATGCTATCATTTTTAGGTATATGACTGTTAAAAGACGCAAAATACAAACAAAAATAAAACTGCAAGTTTTTGCACAGTTTATCATAATGCTCACAATTTGCATGTCCCTCTTAATCTCACCTAATCTAACCTACAGGGTTCCGCCTCTTCTTTTTAAAAAATATTTGCTCCCCATATATTGTTTATTTCCCATGGAAAATTGCAGTATCATCAGCATAAAATAATATTTCATCTTCTAATCTTGATTTGGAAAAGTAATGGCCCTAATATTGATCCCTGAGGAACTCCATAATTTGAAGTAAGGTTAAGTTAGGTTAGGTTAGAGGCAAGAGGGCTTGCATAGTGACGATGCAGTAATGCAAAAACTTAACAACACATTTTATTTACAGTTGTGTTATGCACATATTTTTAGAGTGTATTTTTCATCTGCCTTACTGAAAATATACCAATTTTTATACTAGTGCTTTAGAATGTCTATCGTTAAATCAAACAATTAGATGGTTGGCATTCGTGGATTGAACAGCATCTTATTTTTTGTTATTTTTGTGATAATCAACCTGATCAACAGAGTGATAATCCAGACAGGAAATGTTTTAGCTAAGTTTTGTGACCAGCTTTGAATAGTCAGGTTCATCCGCCTTCCACTATCGTTCCTATTTCCGATTCCCCCTTTCGTTTCTACCCATATCGTTCTTCTTGCGCAATTGTGACTCCATTGGGGGTTATAACATAAAAATATAATTTGCTATTGTGGATATTATCACATAAATAATCTGGTTATGTATCTAATCAAATGACAAATGACAAAGCTGTCCAAGTCAAAACACCAAACACAACAATGGAAAAATGTTATTTAATATACGTATTATGTTTTTGCATATTAATCTGTGTTCTAGTGTCAGAAAAAAAATTCTATCATTGGTTATAGATTCCAAAGTAATTTTTATATAAATGTATTACTAGAACGATTTTTATCCAAATTTTCCCAATGAAAAACACTTACGGTCGCTGTTCCCAATTCTACTAATCATCTGCTAAGCCGAAACTAATGATCAACACTGCTTAAGCATCACTTAATATAAGAAAGCCGGACATGTGGATTATACTCGACTAAGCAAAGCAAAGTTATAAAAAGTGTCAACAGAGTGGCGCTAAAGCCACGAGGTATAGACGCCACTCTGGTGACACTTTTTATAACTTTGCTTTGCTCAGTCGAGTTTAATCCACGTGTCCGGCTTCCTTAGATTAAGTGAAGCTTACACAGTGTTGAATCTTAGTTTCGGCTTAGCAGATGATTAGTAGAATTGGGAACAGCGGCCGTTAGTACGCAGTTACAAAGTATTAAAAACAAAGAATAAATAATATAAATAGACATTACGTAATATAATTTAGATAACATATTGCAAATTCAGGTCGCTCATTCAAAACACTTTTTTGTTTCTCCTGAAATGTATTCAATATTTTAACTTTGGACAGCTGCGTTATTTCACAATAATCAAAAATATTGAGATTCTATCGCAGCTTAATTACTACCTATGTCATTCAGATACGCGGTCATACAACTTCTATGAATGAAGATTTAATTGAGGGATTAGGTTGGCGTACACTTTTAAACCATATTGTTTTTCTCTATCCTCTTGAAGGATTATTTTTTAATCGACACCGAACTTTAATGACCGATTGTTTCGATCTGACGGGAAAGAGGGTTTTACGAATTATTAATATTTTCAATTTGAAACCCTTGTTTTTGAAGAATTTAAGATAAGTTTAATCAATAAGAAAGTATTTCTTTTTGATTTTAAAGCATTTGAAGAGATTAAGACATAGTACACGAATTACTGCTCATTTTGTGTTTTGAATGTGGATTTCCAAAACTGCCGCAACATTGGTTTTCACTGTCTTTATTGGTCAGGTTATTCTTGCGTTGTTTGGATGATAGGTTTTTGTTGTTTCTGTTCTTGCACGCAGAAGAAGTTGGTGTTTTGGAATTGCCCTTTGAGTTGGTGTGGGAGACGAGATTGGAATCCGATCGTGAAGATGTAGGCATTGTTGCTAGAGCCAGCGAACTTAACGGACACATCATGCCCATTGGGAAATCGTCATCTGGAACCAAATATAATGTTTACAATTATTTTGATTTATGTATAACTACATAGAATAGTTTCACTACTCAGCTTTTTTTGCTCATAATTTGGATTTTTATTGAAAAATGTTGAATAAAAATTTTATGCCAACCAAAAAGAAATAAAAGTAGATAAGATTATAAATCAAATTAATATGTCATATAATAAATATTGTTAGGTAGCAGAATTCCCAGCTCTACGAACTCCCAGCTCTACGAACTCCCAGCTCTACTACAAACTGCCAGCTCTCCCCGCCCGTGCACCGCGCCCCCCCTTCCCCCAGCGGCCCACGACGGTCCGGCAAACCGCCCGGCCACTCTCGCCGGGACTTCGCTAGCGGCTGTTGTGTACACACGCCTCGCGCTCCCCGTTTTTTCGAGAACATTCCTTACAAACGCGATGTTGTGGTTCGCGCGCATAGAAGCCCGCCCAAGGCGTTTACCGCAGAAGGAAAACTCATGTGGCAACCACAAACACATCATGGACTCCTCCTGCCCTGCTGCTTCAAGCTGCCCTCCCCGACTCCTGTGAGTAACTGACCAAGTAATTCCTCTTTTGCCGTGTGTCCCTACATTTATGCGTACCTGTGATCGATCCCAGAGTCGGCACGATTGAGATGGATTTTGTTAGATTTCTCCCCTAGAATAGTTAGGCAATTAACTTACCTGTACTCAATTATTGACTGTGAATGAACCCATGTTGTATTTAAACAATCCCCTACAATACAAATAATGTTTACCTGAGCTGGTGTTTTATTGCCCTGACAAGGTACGTTTAGGTTGGCTTTATTTTAGGTATTCCACACTTGCTCCTCAGGAAACTTACCACCCTGGTGTTGGGAGACTCTACCTGCTCTGCCGGACGAATAACCTGAGCTAGTTCTGTTTCAGAAAGTAGACACTTCCAGCGAGGTGTGCTTACAATATTTTAAAATATAATATATAAATACAGCTGATTCTGCTTAATTTTTTATTTATTTCGGTATTCAGCCGAATATTGGGAACCATTCGGCCGAATACTGAATAATTAAAAAAGTAGCCGAATAGGCCGAATACTGAATAGCAGCCGAATATTCGTGGCATCTCTATATTAAATATTCTATAAAATATCACCAGGAGGCTTAACGGTCCGGTTCATAAGTATGACATTTTGATATTTCCAAGTAGTGACCCATAAACATCAATATTTTGTTTAATTCACTACAAGTTTTCTGTATGACGATAATTGATTTGGTGATGTAAGTAATCTGAGTATTGTACCAGATGGTTCCATGCCAACTCAGAATCAAGACAACTCCGATGGATTCCTTATTAAATTAAAACCAGTTTTGTGTCCAGAATGCAAAAAATAATTTTAGTGTCGGATTCATCTACTGACGTATTTCGAGAGAAACCATTTTTATGTTCCGATGTCTGAAGAGCCGCAGACGCCTATGCAAAGAGCCGCAAATTCCGACCCCTGACGTAACCAAATGTAATCTATTTAACAAATTTTCTGTATATTTTTTAATCACTTTTAATGACTTTTCAAAGGAGGAATTCTGAATTGTCTGGTCACTATATCAGATAGAGCAGCGGTTGTCACACTTTTCTGGTCAAGGGCCACTTAGGACAATGTGAGGTATCACCGCGGGCCGCACACAATTCTTAATAATAAAATAATACAAGTAAGATGATAATATTACATAAGAAAAACTTATGTGGGTTTGTAATGGAATCTTTAAATTCAATTTTCATCCACTTCCCGAACTACCCAAATGTGTGAATTTTCGCATACGTGGTAAAAATGATACAATACATACAATAACAAAAATTGACCAACATTAAAGTTTACTTTGCTTTATTAGTACCTACGTGATTAGCGTATTTTTTTGGTCAATTTTTGAGCATATTTTTTTTACCTGCTCACGCCCTCACTGTGCCATCTTGACGCCCTCTAATATTATCTGGGTCTTCTACTGCCCCCCTGAAAGTCTCAAATGCCCACAAAGGGGCGTTATCGCCCACGTTGAGAACCTATGACGTACACTATGCGCGTGTTAAAAATCGATTTCGGATGTGTTCAAAAACCAGCTGGGCGTTTTAAAATCAAATGTCAATCATTTAAAATCAACGTTTAAAAATCACAGGAATTCACGCACACAAAATATTTGAAAAAAAGCAGGTTAATATAATTGTACATGAAAAAATATATATTTAAAAAGAAAACGGCAGATATTTGTGCGGGCCGCACAAATAACTGCCGCGGGCCGCAGATTGACGCCCACGGGCCGCAGATTGACGACCACGGAGATAGAGGGTACACTTTTGCATATTACTGCATACAAACTCAAATTTCGATTTTTGGGAGATGTCAACTGGACGATCGATATATAACGTGATTGTTTCGTTCTCCTGACCAATTTGTTTTATGTGACATAGTAGTAATATAAGATTAAAAAAAAAGTTGACCGAAAAAAGCAGTAAGTTGTATGAATGATAAATTATAGTACCTGTGTGTGTAATTTCCATAGAGGGAATATGTAGCTCTGTTTTCTTAAAACTATTTATCACAGCTGGGGCGGAGTACGAAGGAATTTTTCTTACATTTTCCTGAAATCATACAAACATTTGAACACAATATAAGTACTTCTGCAATAAGGATAGTGCAACCTTGAGAGTTAATCAATACACTGGTTGGGTCTTAAAAAAAAAACACAACAACTTTGAAAAACAGAAAAATATTTGCAATTTGCTTGACGCCGTAGCTCACCGTTCTAAGTTTTTTTTTAACTACTTTATTGACTTACATACAGATTTTCTTCTTTAATTATCATCAAGATTTCAAAGTGACTATGTTGAGAACATTTTGTTAAACTTTTCAAGAACCAAGAATACTTTCTGACCGAAAATTCACAATAATGTGAGTGTCTACAACCGAAAACACATTGTATTCTTGTTTTTAATCCTTTCAGTGCGATCCTGATGTTTATTATGTTTACAGGGTAGGCAGAGACGTTGGATTGCCACACAACTCTGTCTCACCACACACTCCTTGCTTCATTCACATTCATATATCGTCACATGACAACTCTTCTTTTATTACTCTTGATATGACTAGATTCAAGTATTTAATTTACATCGAGACAAATTATTAAAAAAAATCGGAGTGTGCAATTAACAAGCAGTAGAAGTGAAATCTTCAGAAAACTAAAGTAGATAAGAGTGGGGAGACTATGAAGCACTTTTTTTATCAATGTGAAGGATGATTTTTTCCATATTTTTGTTGTCAAATTCCAGTGCATCTTTTCCCAAACATTTGGTCATCTTATAAGTACTTGTGTTTTCTTCTTAGGAATCGCTAGATGTCGCTTTCTTTTGTGTTTTCCTTTGCGTATTCATTTTGGAGTTGTTTGAAGATTGGATATTGATTTCACAAAAATAAAAATACATTTTTTTTTTGATTTCGTAGGATTTGATCCTTGGTTCGCCGAATGTCCGCAGAGGTTTGTCAGGTGCTTTATATCATTACACCAAAGAAGACTTGCCTGGGACCGTGGATTTATTTATATTATATTGGAACTGAATACCCGTGAATTAAGTAAATATTTTATTGCTATCTCATTCTCTCGTAGGCTAATTCCTAAAGATGTGTGTGTTTGTCTCTTTTTAGTATCGCCCGTTTCCGTTTTACCGAGATTCAAATCACAACGGTGCTAAAGAAGTTATCACTTCAAAAAATCCTTTTTCCACTTACCGACATCAACTCCTCTTCCAAATCAAGGGTGTGCCTCATTTGAACGTCTGTCCTAGCGGGGGCGGTGGTCAGCCTGTAAACGGTGCCCCCGACTCCTGAGAATTGGCGCTCCGGAGTGGACTGGCTGTGCAGGTCCAGGAACTCATCAGTCTCCGACACCAGAGATCCAAACACCTCGGCTGGGGAGTAGGCGTACATTGTGCCCATGGAATTAGACCTGCTTTCTGTTGAATGAAACATATTATTTGTTACATAATGCTATTTTAATGGTTGTTCAAAAAACAAAACATGTTAAAGCATATATTGGAAAACGGGAGAATTGAAATAATAACAGCCGTGCGATTCTGTATCTTTTGTGAATCGTAATCTCCTTTCAGATTTGTGTGATTGTCTATGGCTTGCAATTGCTTTTTTTACGGGCAGATGTGTCAGCTGTCGCCGACTTCAACTATTTTAAAACATGAAATGCGGAAGTATACAAGATTATTTAATCATTTAATGTACGTTTAAAGTTATTAATACCATGTTTTGTATACTATGGATTTGACATTTGCGAAGTCGGCAACAGCACTGACAGTTTACCAGGGTTGCCAATTTGCGGGAAATACCCCAAATTGCCGGGAACTTGTGGGGGAATTGCAATGAATTTGTTATTTTGTTCTCTCCAATTTGGGGAATGTGAACATTTATTGCGGGTATTTTAGAACATAAGTAATGGCAATCCTGCAGCTTACACATCAATCCGTAGATAAAGCACTTGCAAGCCATAGACAATCACACAAATCTGACAGGAGATTACGTGAGCAATCGATTTCATATCCACAAAAGATGACTGCTGGACAAACAGGCTGCTGTCTTCTGGGCCCCATAGAAGACAGGAGCCTGTTTTGCAAACTCCAGGCCTGTCTTTTACCGCATTTTCTTCAGTAACAATAAAGGGTAACTGAATTAAACAGAACACTGATAAAACAAAATATGATATAATAATAGGCGAGGTCACGTTTGGTTACTTTGGTTTCTTTTTTATCACTTTTGTACAATGTTCCATTAGGTCATTGTTCGGTTTTTGTGATGGAATCACAGTAAAGATACTTACCCCTAGTGCCAATCTTAATGGGACTGCTGGCAACACTCCTGCGGGCCACCTCCTGGAAAGTGACGGGCGAGTAGACCCGCCTCTCCTCGATTCCCGCCAGCGCAGACCCCGGCTCGCCCGGCGGCCCGTGGCTGGTCGCGGAGGCCGGCACCGACTCGGCCGTCCAGGCCTGCTTGGCCGTGGAAGACAGGATCTTAGACACGGGTGTCCGGTTCTCGCGACGGGTTAGCCAGTAAGTCTTCATGGCGCCTGCAATTATTATGTTCAATTTAATTATGATTTTTTAAATAAATGCAAACATTCCCGGGTTACAAATAACCTAACAATAATTTGAAAATCTACTATCATCACAGTAAACGGAAATTGTTTCTGGTGTCCTGATGAAGGACATAACCAGCCGAGGAATTAAGCTCACATCGCCTGAGTGGGACTCAATACCAACTCAGCCACTGACCAGTCATTTGATGTTAGTTTGAGCTATGAAGAATAGATGATTTTGATAGTAATTTTAACCTCTAAGAGAGTGAGTTTTTGAGAGAAGGTAGTGTTCTAAAGGGTGAGTTTTTTTTACCTCAAAATTCATATTTTTAAAATTGCATTCATAGCTTTTAATATTTATAAAGGGTGGCACAAAACTACCGATATGGTTTGAATCTTATTACACATTACAATAAGATTCAAAATAAAACAGTAGCTTTGCGCCACCCTATACATATTTTGTTAAAAAAATATTTTATTATCTAATATCAAAATAACCAAACAGATATTAATAAAAAAAGATATTTAATGTTAATATTACAACTAGCAAGTAAGTTAAAAAATAAATACTTGAACATTGAAGGGAAGATCTGAATAAACATTTTTTTCCTTTATTTTTTCCCATTATATCTTGATACATTTCACAAGTATTTTTTTACATAATTTCTAAATATACATACATAAAATATGATACAAGTAATGTAGAAGTTATAAAAGTAAAAAATACATATAAGACAAAAATAAATACAAAACTATTCTGCTCTTTTGATTTCTTAATAATTTATTTGCTAGTTGGGAGGGGCTCACATGCGTTGTGCGGCAAGTATTTTTTTTTAAAGAATAGTGGTTAAAAATGACATGCAGTGTAAAGAAATATGGAATGTGATAACCGCTCTAAAGCTTCATAATTTGAAGAAAATCATAAATTAAAAGCTAATAAATAAAATAATATTTTATATAATTGAACAATGACACAATGGCACAAAAAATATACAAAATTCAAGACACAAGAGCTGATGGTTTTTAGTTCATTAAAACATAATTATTGTTACTTAGGTACAGATTTTACTATCCAGCAGGGCATTCCCATTAGGGCATTCAAAAGGCCATCTATTCAATTCAAGAAACATGGTGGTTTGATTTATTTACTGAGGTTATTTACTATTCATATAATTAACCTGTTAACTGAGGATTTTTATTTTAGTTATGCTTACATAAAGCAACTAATTATATGTATAGGATAACGGTTTACTTCGTTATGCCCATAGTAAACTTTGCAGTAATGAAATATGTCATCACGCCCATTGTAAACATTGCAGTGACGAAATATGTCAATGTGTCCATTGTAAACATTGCAGTTACAAAATATTTCATCACGCCCATTGTAAATATTGCAGTGACAAAATATTTCATCACGCCCATTGTAAATATTGCAGTGACGAAATATGTCACCAAGCCCATTGTAAATATTGCAGTGACGAAATATGTCATCAAGCCCACTTTAAACATTGCACTGACGAAATATGCCATCAACCCCAATGTAAACATTGCACTGACGAAATATGTCATCAACCCCAATGTAAACATTGCACTGACGAAATATGTCATCAAGCCCATTGTAAATATTGCAGTGTCAAAATATTTCATCACGCCCATTGTAAATATTGCAGTGACGAAATATTTCATCACGCCCATTGTAAATATTGCAGTGACGAAATATTTCATCACGCCCATTGTAAACATTGCAGTGACGTAATATGTCATCAAACCCATTGTAAACATTGCAGTGACAAAATATTTCATAACACCCAAATAAACATTGCCTTGACATCGTAGTTCATACAATGCGATGACGAAATAAGTAACACACAAAGAAAAAAAAAATGTAGCTAAGATTGATATGTAGGTACCTTTATTGAAAGTCTAAAAAAATATAGTGACAGTTTTATATAGTGTGAAAAGCTTTGAAACAAATAGGCATTAATAACCTGCCTCTAACCTGCACAAATTTTCATGCGACATTGTATGATTCAAGTCAAATGCAATAAAACTGCAACTCGATGCCTAGATATATTTTATGTATGAAATACAAAAAAAAATGCCATAGCTAATCACACCCATTAGGGTAGTTTTAGAAATGTCTCGACGAATTTTTTTCTGAGATTGTGGAATATTTCGTCATAATTAACAAGGTATAAAATAACAAGTAAAATACATAGAATTAATTTTTGAAAGCTGGGATGCAAATCCGTGACCTTTCAATCCGAAAACAAAGATTCCACTCACTTAGCAAAGGAAGAACCAAAATCTAAAAAGAGGAAAGGAGCAGGACAGGAAGGACTGAGGGCGGTAGGTGAAGGGCGAGGAACAAGTCAGTGAAGAGTCAGTGGGGAGCCAGTGGAGAGCCAATGATAGCCAACAGAAAAGTCAAGAGCCAAAGACAGCCAATGGAGAGCGTTATTAGAGATGGCCAAATACCAGAAATTCAGGATTGCTCACGTTCCATCCTCCTCTTTGCGATACCGAATGGTTAGCGAGTATCATTGACACAAGGCATGTTTGGGCATATAGAGCGAATGAACGAGGAAAGGAGTGTAAGGAGAATATATGATGCAAATGTGAATGGTAGAAGAGGACATGGCACCACCAAGTGAATCAGATACTTGAGTCGGGTCATTTCAAGAGTCAGAATAATAGAAGAGCATGTACGAGACGATATATGAATGTGAACGAGGCAAGGAGTGTGTGCCAAGATAGAGTTAATTGGTGGTCCGTCCTCTCTGCCTACCCCTGCGGAGAAATGGCGTGATGGTTTGTTAGTTTTGTTAGCCAAATCCCAACCAGGATCTTGCATCTTATGAAGATGATGTAAATAAAAAAAAACCATCACCCCCATAAGTCAGTACAAACATAGAACATTACTTTTGGAGTTTGGGAGAAAGTGATTGTGACCTTTTCCTTTGACCGAGATCTCGCCCCGCTCCTCGGCGAAGTATGAAGGAGACAGCTGCTCGCGCGTGGACTGCGAGATGTGGATTTTCATGGCTTCGGAGGTAGACTCCATCCTAGAGGCAGTGTTCACGGAGTCGCCAAAGAGACAATACCTGGAAAACATCAATAATATTATTAGCACCATATTTTAAAACTGGCACCACTGCTTTGGTTAGCTATCTGACGCTAGAGGCGCCACTCTCGTCTCTGTCGGCAAGAATGCAACGACTGGACCTACTCGTCACCCGCAAGGAGCAAGCATTCAATGGGAAGGGTTCGAATAGAACGGGGGTGCCCAACCCAAATCGTTTGGAGGTCAAAAAAAAAATTACTGAGCTTCCTGAAATGTTGAATGTTAGATCCGTCAATGAATACAGGTAAATGGTGAATATTACTGTTAATTTTTACCAGTAATTCGGTGTCCGAAAATGCTATTATTGTGAAAAGTGCCCGTATGTGTCCTTTGCACTCACCCTCCACTTATTAAAGAGGGTCAGTTGCAGATCTTTCGAGAAATGTGCCGACAAAATATACTGGTTGGAATTGATTGTGAAAATAAATTCCTAGTGCCTGGCACTTTTCAAGCAATACTTATATATCCAAACCCCCATCAAGAGTCCTAGGTCTAATAACAAGAAAGTTCCAATTTCACAAAATATAATATAAATGTGATAAATTTACGAGAATGATTTTTCTTTTTTGTATGAATACCAAATTCCAAAACATTGAAAGCCAAAAACGTCACTTTGGAATGCAAAAAATCTTCAATAGGCCACTTACATGAATTTCATAAACGATTTGGAAAAAATCGTCTGGATAGATTTTTTTTTACTAAGATTACGAAAATGTTAGTAAAATTTTTTAGAAATGTACAGTTTTTTTAATATTTAAATAAATAAATCCATTATTTGGGCCCGTGACGTCACTACATGAAAATGTGCCGTCTCCGGCGATTTTAGGCGAATTTTTGAATTTGGCATTTAACATTCACTAGATTTATTGTTTGTTCTCTGCGAACTTATCATTTGGTTTGAATTTTTGACAGATGTTATGAAGAGAACCCTGCACATTTTACTGCTGTCTACGTGATTTAGAGGTATAATGGTAATAGTGTTGATTTTAATTTTATAATATTCTTATTATTATTATAATTTACAAGTACAAGTATATTAAATTGGATTTAGTAATACAGACGTTGAACATTATAATGATTTATGATCAATAAGATGGATCAAGGAAAAAAATATTTATGAGATGTAATATTTTTGGTATGCCTCGTTATTCTCCTGTGGCCTTTTTTGTGGAAAATGTTCTTTTTTTTTTTAAATGATTTTCGGCTCTGTAATTATCATTTTTTCGCACCTATAAAATTATGTCCCGTTTTTCCGGTTTATAAAAAATGGTCTGATTTTTCAGATTGAAATTTTCAAAAAATCGCCAGGGTTTCAAAAATACGATTAAAAAAAAAAAATACAGAATGTCTTAGAATATTTGCCAAAACTGGATTTTTTTTTTTAAATGTGATGCAAGTGGCCTATTGGGCTAGAGGTTGGGCATGCCTGGAATAGAATAAACATAATCTTGCCGGTTGTTATTTAATAAGTTCGCTGCCCGAATATATTTGATTAATCTTAAATATTCGGCGATTTATTCTTGCTAACAATGTAATGCACAGGTATTTATTATGTTTCTCAGAAGGTGCTGCTGTTGGAAGTAGAAAATATCAGCAGCCGTAAAAAAAATATTTTCTATGTCATGTTTCATTTAGATTTATTAAACATTACATTGATACACTCAAAGATGTAATATACTGTAGACGCGTGGTAGAAATCTCAAAGTGGGAAGCCAAAAGCAAGGCAATTGCACTGTACTCGATTTCTAGCACTTTAGTACTAAACTGTCCTTCGTCGATTAAGGTCGTGTCTTACCAGTAGGAAAATTGCATTTAAAAAGTGCCAAAATGCCCTCCTGTGCGATGAGAAAATGTTTCCATTACACGGCAAACAGTAGTAAAAGTGAAAAAATAACATTTCATTTATAAGTACACACAAATTACTTAATATTATCGATTATTATAAGCAATACAATTAATTTTCATATTCCTGTCTGACAATTTTGTGCGTCATTAGAGAAAAAACACTCATTCTTTGATTGTCTTATGGTACGGCTACACTGAGGCCAATTTCTAACTTCAAACTTTCGGACGATTAGAAGGGTTGGAAATTTTGTGCGTTGGAAGTTCGAGTTGGATGTTTGGCTTCGGTGTGGAAGTAGCATATCTTTTTAATATATGAATAACTTTTGAATTAAGAAATTACCGTAAACCGCTGAAAACAAAAGAGTGTTGCTTACTTGCCATATTATTTTGCGAGTATGTGAGACTATGGCGAGTCTATTTATATAACGTCATTGGATACACTGCCATCTATAAATTGAAACTTTTTGACTAACCTTGGCATTTTTAACCCGACAATTCCTGCTACAACGGCCCCTGAATGGACTCCAACTCGAATTTGAAGATGGGAACCTAAAACAGTGTAAAATAAATTTAAAAAGAAACTTTGAAAAAAAAATCCATTTTCACTTACAACATCATCAAGGTTCATAGAAAATGCGTTTAACAAGGTTAGCTCATCGATGATTGGCTAAAAATTTGTGACATAGCTTGCAGTCCACTGAGGAATTTGAATTAACTGCAATTCAAGTGGCAGTCTTTTACTTCAAGTTATGAAAAGTCCTGTATGATCTAACCTTGTTAAACGCATTTTCTACGGACCTTGATCAATAGTGTTCTAATTTTCAACATAGCACTCTAGAACCGCCCCAGGTGTTTACACATTAAAAAATGCAAGTGGGAATTTAAGTTTATTTCTATGATTATCAACTAGGCCATAGATAACACACAGAAGTTGTACACATACTGCAATTTTAATGTAAATAATACGCAGAAGTCATGCATTCATGATTTAATGATTTTTTAATAATTTTTTAATGAAATCTAAAAATACAGCTTGCCGAGCGATTCTATATCTTTTGTGGGATCGTTATCGAGATAACGGATGTGATCTCCTGTCAGATTTGTGTGATTTATTTGCTTTTTCTATGTACTGTACGTAACATACATAAAATGAATAAATAATCATACATTCTTGCAGGAATTCGTGTTTAAAACGATCTAAACTAAAATTTGTGACAGCAAATATGTAAAATTCCCAGAAATCTGACAAAAGATCACATTCGTTATCTCGATAACGATCCCACAAAAGATATATAATCGCTCGGCTGAATGATCAATTAAAGGTGCATTCAATGGCATAACACTACAAGCGGTTTATATGTCTATGTATTAAAATTCGGAGGTATGGTTTTTTTAATGAAGGCGGGACTGAATGCTTAAAAATTTCCTAGCACTCCAGGATGAAATTGATCACATTGCAGAACACTCAAGTGAAAAATGTGGTTAAAGAGGAATTGTGACAAGTCTGTGGACCGTAGAATGGAAGGTAGAATGTTTTTGGGAAATTGGTTGGTTTGAAGTACTACCAATTACCATATCAGTAAAGATAGGTTTTCTATAAATATTGAAATTGAATTTATTGTTAACTAGTTGACCCGGCCACGCGTTGCTGTGGCTAACGAAAAACAATGCCATCTACTGGATGGTTACCCAACCTATTATTTATATATATATATTTCAACCAATTTACACAAAACCTTGACAATACCTGAACCTTCCTCATGAATCACTATATATATTGGTGAAAACCGCATGAAAATCCGTTCAGTAGTTTTTGAGTTTATTGCGAACAGATAGACAGATGCGACAGAGGACTTTACTTTATAATATGTAGTAGTGATGTAACGAATGTCATTTTATGAGCATTTGCGAATGCAAATATTAAGTTTTTTTTTTATTTGGCGTCAATTATGTATGGCTTAGCGGCTCACGTTTGCATCTTGTTCCGAGAAATTCCGAGTTGATCCGAAAAAAGCTGATTGGTTATTTTATTTTATTTGTCGTCTGCTCGTAAACAAAAATCAAATGAATTTTAAGGTTGGACTGTGATTGATTAGTGATTAACATGAGTAAATCAAATTCTAGTGAAATTTGGACTTATTTTACACTTTGCGATACTGAACGAGCTAAATGCAAGCTGTGTAACAAGGAATATTCTAGAAAAGGAAGAACTACAATGGCTGTGAGAAATCATTTGAAGGCAATGCATAAAACAATGTTTTCCGAATTAGAAAAGTGTGAAAAACGAAAACAGAATGCATGTAAAATACTAATAATAGTGGCATCATCTTCCCATCAAAGTACCAAATCCGATATGAAACAGATATAGCTTCAAGAATGTGTCGATACAATGAAACAGTGGGATAATAAATCTATGAAGTCATTGGCCGTTGATAATTCAATAAGTGGAATGGTTGCCTTGGAAGACTTGCCATTTAGTTTCGTGGAAAGTGTTGAATTCATAAGACTTATCTTATGAAGCATTGTCCATCCTATAATTTAAAGTCTCGTCTCTTTTTTCTGATGTTCATATTCGCAAAACATTTGCTCGAACTTTGCAAATGCGAATGCAAAAATATGCGAATATTTGTTACATCACTAAGTAGAGATAATGGAGAGGGACAGGTCTATGAAATTTAAAATACAATCAGTACCTAATTCTAATGTGAACTGAATTTTGTCATGAAACGAATATAGGAGTGACGAGGAGAAGGGTGGAAGGAGTTGTATCGTACCTGTTGAAGGATCTTTCAAGTCTGTAATGGCTTCAACCATATCTAGTGCCATGTCGCAAACCATCTCAGCATGATTAATTTCCTTCTCAGGAGCCCCACTTACAACCATATAGGCGTCACCTATTGTCTCCACCTAAATTAATAAATAACACCATGTTAAACATCTGTCATGCAAAACGATATAAATAAATATTTTTGTCCACATACAAACTCAATTCTTTCAAGAAAAGCAGAGAAATACAATATTGTTTTGGTGAGTTAATCCAGTTTGGGCGCAAATAAATAATTCATCTTAAGGCAAAACTTGCAAAAAGCATTTTCCCCAAATTATTTAAATTAGCGCCATCTTTGAAAGAGCAGATTATGAATTCTTTTAAGTATACCCCTAAGGTTAAACGACACGTACGTTATAATCTACGCATTCACAGATGGCGCCAATCAAATTATTTTAAATACTTTTTGCCCGTTACGCCTTAAAATGTTAAGGTAAATTAATTTTTTGCGCCCTTACATATGTAATATGAATATAAATAAATAGTTTTGTCCATAAACAAACCCAAATCTTTCAAGAAAGGCTGAAAAATACAATATTGGATTGAGTCACCGATACAAAATTGAATTTTTCAGCCTTTGTTGAAAGATTTGGGTTTGTAAGGACAAAACTATTTATTTATATTCATATTATATATGTACAGGCGCAAACAATTAATTTACCTCAAAATTTAAAAGCGAAACGTGCAAAAAGTATTAAAAACCTAAAATAATTATTTGGCACCATCTGTGAATGCATAGATTATAACTTTCCTTCCGTTTAACCTTAATCTCTTTGCTTGACTTATCAAATATAACATTTATTAATTTTTTTTAAATTAAAGATTGGCAGAAATTATTATATTTTTTTAATTGTTTATTTTAAAGAGTATAGGGATGTAACATCATTTTATAGACAATAATATGTCTATAAAAAATATGACCAGGTTATTAAATTGTACTTATATTGTATTTATATACATGGGAAGATGTTAAAATTCTTTTGAATCACTATTGGCAACAATTTTCGATCAATCCAGTCCCTGAGAGTGGCCGTAGACCTTCCTCAGATGCCCGATGGCATCATCTGTTGCAAAATGTTTCGAATCTTTTCGAATCTTATACACACGTTTGAAAAATTCTTACGATAACAAAACATCATGGGTCAAAATCTTTCGAAATCAGATGTACCGTGTTCTTTCAAGTTGAATTTTTAAAATGGGGCAGTGTCCGGTCAAACATAATAATTTGTGAAGTTTTTTGCAGGATAGCTTGAGATTTATATGATTTTTGTTTGATGAAAAATAAAAAGCGGGAGTCAAAATAAATTTTTAAATTTCCTGGCAACGAGTGGTGCTGTCACGCAGGGAGAGGTTAACGCATGTGTAAAGGTTTTCTTACTTTGTAAACTCTATTTCTCTCAGTGAGAGTATCAAAGATGGAATACATGGCATTCAACATGGAAACTACTTCCATGGGAGTTATTCTGCTGCATATCTCTGTGAATGTCACCACGTCAGAGAACAGAATGGAGACACTGTCGAACATCTGAAATAAAGAAAATTATGTATTTAAGTAGCTAAATTTTAGTACAAAATAGTAAAAGAATTGGTAAGTTTGAGACAATAATGGTTTGGGTCCCTGGCCATCTAGGAATTGAGGGTAACGAGAAAGCCGATTCTCTCGCTAAACTTGGAACAATCT
Organism: Limnephilus marmoratus; assembly: GCA_917880885.1. NCBI lineage: Eukaryota > Metazoa > Arthropoda > Insecta > Trichoptera > Limnephilidae > Limnephilus > Limnephilus marmoratus. The sequence continues at coordinate 35,862,733 of OU862926.1, forward strand.
CTGGTTCTACTCGTTAAGATTTTAAAATTTCTATCCCTGACGTCTTCTCTGTTCTTAAATTAACATGTCTCGTTACTGGGAAGAAAATTCAACAAATTCGAAAACTCGAACTGGGTCTTTCTATGCTGGAATTAAAAATCATATTCCAAGTAAATCTTGGTTCCACGGGAAAAAATCCAAAAGATTTATTTCCTGCATTTTGAGAATGAGAATTGGTTATTGCTCTATTGCAGCTCATTTGTTTAAAATCCGAGTCCTCGATAGTCCACTCTGCCAGTGCGGTGTGGAGGAGCAGACCAGGTCTTCTTTAATTGTAAAATACATTCTACATACCTTCAAAAGCATATTTTGTTTGCCTAAAATCACCCACCATTCTCCCCTCAGTATTCCGTATATGCTGTCTCTTAATAATTCTCACGTTTTTTCAGTTCTATATAAGTTCGTCAACTCAAACGACTTCAATATTTGATTTGTCCTGTCCCTACAGATTATCTTCAAAATTAAAATTATGTTTCTTAACTTTAACTTCATAGGCACGAAGCCCTATTTTTAGCGTGAATTGCCCGTTTCAAAAAAAAAAAAGATTGGTTGGCTCAGAGAGAGATACATTTACCAGAGTAATCGCCAACGTTCGGGGGATCAGATAGGACACACGAAGCAGAAAAAGAAAGATTGTCATTTGGATTCCTTTTAGTCGGTAACATACAATGTTTATAAGAATGAATGGTGTCTTACTTCGCAAGTATCGATAGGATTTTCCCCAGTTCTTAGTCTGTCCGCCACTTGTTTGGGTATCATCTGATAGAGCAGCTCATCTGTTCTTCTCATCTCCTCGTCCAGCTTTCTCATGGACTCTTCCAGTTTCTTACTCTTCTGCTGTTCTTGATCCAGGGCCAGCTTCAACTCTACGGACTGCTGTGTTCCCGCCAGCATTAAGTCCCTGAAAAATACAAGTTTTAATTTAAACACTAACTTTATGTAAGCAGCTGTATTTTATAGTACCATGCCCATTGGTCAATAGCAATGTACAACTGTGTCATTCTAACTATTGTTAGGAGTTGTGACTGTAGTTAGTGGAATGGGTTCTGATTAAATAGTCTGGAGCGTTAAGATATTTTAGTTATTAATCATGTTCTTGCACAGGGCTAGCAGATACTTCAATAGTGACCAGCTGCTAGCCCTACACAATCTCAAAAGCCCAATAATTGAATTTGGGAGCCACCTCTGGGCTGAGCCTCACAATACTTGGCATTTGAAAGGCTTCAGCCAAGGTTTAAAAGCCAGGTTCTTCCACGCCTCCCTCCGCCCCTCTACTCCCTCCACAATTACGGATGCCATAGTCTTATTGACTTTGGTTAGCAGGGAGCATTTGGAACACTGTGGTATTCACTTATGAAAACAAGATTTTCTGGAATTCCTATTTGTATTGTCAGTACACAATTGGTTACCTGCTGAAATCGTGCATGGACAAATCATTGATGTATAATCCCGTTGTGATGAGGGAAGTGAGATCCGGCATCACTGGAGTTCCCAGGTACATCATCATCCTCCAATTATCCATATATATCATCTGACCTGGAATTATTGTAAACACACTGTAATTCATTTCACGTACAGCTTCCCTTTTATTATTTGAAGACGTTACACAAACAACGATTAATGGCACACTACGGTCAAAATGATAAAGGATCATAACGAATGTGTTTTAGTTTTTAAAACTTTAATTTACCACCATAACTACTACATGGAAAAGACTATAGGAATAGCTGGAAAAAAAACTGCTTTATCGATGAGCAATGACGAATGTCGTATTTTATCCATAATAACGAGATGAATACTTCAAAAATGGTGAATTCCGATGATGTTTTTTTCTATCGGGGGTTTTTTTTAATTTTTTTAAATAATCGGAGACGGTTTACATATACATAGTTCCCGTGAGGCCATAGACCCACTGTACTATCTCCCATTTTACCTCATTCCTTTGACAGTAACCCAGCCCCTTTTATAAAGTTCACCAGGATTGTCATTGGAAATGAAGCTATATCTTCTGGTTCGACAATGTGTCTTCCCAGGTTTCATTTCCCCTCTTCACTCCTCCTTGGTTCCCTGAAGGCCCCATGACAGAAGAGGGCTTCATCTCTCCTCTCCACTCCTTAGTTCCCCGAAGGCTCCACGACGGAGAGTCTACCTCCCCTTGGTTCCCTAAAGGCCCCACAAGGGAAGAGTCCACTCCACCTTGGTTCCCCGAGGGCCCCAGGAGGGAAGAGAACTTCATCTCTCCTCCTCACTCCTCCTTGGTTCTCTAAAGGCCCCACAGAGGAAGAGTTCACCAAGATTGCCTCATTTCTCCTCTTCACTCCTACATGGTTCCTCGAAGGCCCCACATGGGAAGAGGACATCATCTCTCCACTTCACTCCTCCTTGGTTCCACAAAGGCCCCGCGCTGGAAGGGTGCTCTTCCCCTTGGTTCCTCAAATGCCCCACAAGGGAAAAGTTCATGGAGGTGGCCTAAGCTCACCTCTCCACGGTTTCTCCTCTTGGTTCCTCCTACGGCCCCAGGAAGGAAATCCACAGAGGTGGCCCTCAGCACTCCTAGGTTCCCAAAAGGCCCCTAGTTTTCAAATGGTCCAATTTTTTTGTCCCACGAGTTCCCAGGGAAATAGAAGGTCCACTCCAGCAGAGCCCTGAGTGCTGGAGTGAGGTTTAAATACTCCGAGATGCGACCTTGTTTCTCGGAGGCACGGTTCGTGACGCTGTTCCCCAGGACATTCAGCCTGAGCACGGTAGCTCATACTTTGGCTTGGGATGGCTATTGCAGGTTTGTGTTTCTACTTCCTGAGCGATGGGTTCGCCACACTCCCTATGCTGGTCTGTTTTCATTTAATTAAATATTACAATTTGAACTTTTACTCATGTTAAAAAAAAAAAGATTTTTTCATTTCGCCTTTTTATTTATCTATGACAAACAATTATAATCTTAGTAAATTTAAATAGATAATAATGTAATTACAGAAAATTCTTGGTAACATGATAAAGCATCACAGGGTGTTCCATTTTTTTTTACATTAGCTCTACACAGGAGACCCTGAGGAAAATAATTCACTTCAAGGCCTATGTCATCTTCGGGGACGCAATGTGGAGTGTCTTTTTAGGAAAAAAGGAAAGGAAGTTCTGGGAAGGAAAAGGGTGGATAGGAATCTGGGGTTCAGGGTGTCCAGGAATGACGGGCGTATGAATCCATCCCTCACACTGCGGGCGATGTTTCGAGAAAGTACAGCCGTAGAAGTCAAAGGGACTCCATTAAACATTCTCTCCCGATCCGGCCTGCCATGCAGCTGGTGGGCTGATGCATCCGCTGCTAAGACCCGAACAAACCTCTCCCCGTGAACCGTGCACCCCTGCTAAGTCACCAAACTTAGCGTACCACTTGGGGTGACCTATGGCAGAGATGTTTGTTAGCCAATAAATGGTTCCCGGGGTGGCGGTACCCATACTCGCCTCCCATATTCCAGGCAATCCTGAATGTTTTTATTAAAATGTTGGTCAAGAGAATGGATTCAAATACGTGAACTAAATCTCTTATTAATAATTTTATTTAACATTTATTAAGTCAACATTTTGCATTATGTGCCTTTCATAGTTGTTCATGCAACGTCAAAATCATTTCTCTTTATCGTGTATTACATATGCTATTGTGTTCAATAAAGGCTACAATTAAATAATTTACAGGATGTAACAAGACGTTCCCAAAAGACTCTTTTAGCTTTTCCTTAACTTATTGGAGAAAATATAAAGAAGTCATTTAAATTTCCAGTCCAATTTTCGACAAAAAATATTTCGTTCATGTGCCACCACTGGTTAAAAGTTTAGATAAGCCCACTAAAGTCCTACCCCCGAATCATCTCTTACTGTCCAAAGCAGCAGGAATGGAACGGTGCGTACCACAAGATACAAGTGGGCCGCTTTAAGTTCTTGCTGGTTGTGACATGAAGTATCGGAAACCAAAATGACAATTTTTATTTTAGTCAAATTATGTCAGGAATCGCTATTCAATAGTCCATTGGGTAAGTCTTAGGCCATCCGCTCATGGAGAAAATGAAAAAAAAAACAGTTGGCGACCCAATCGCTATCCACAGGAAGGAACTTGTGAATTTCATTGGCGGTCCGCACACAGGTCGTGAACTGCTACCATGGCAACCTATCAACAAGGCAACTGAAACGCAACGGCCACAGCGACCAGCACAGCTAGTCACCGTTTCAGTTGCCTTGTTGACAGGTTGCCATGGTAGCGGCTCACGACCTGTCAAGTTTTCGAGTAATTTGCGATAAGTCAAATCAGATAAATATCGATTTTGTTCAGGAGGTTGATAAATTGTTTTGTGCCGAGAATTGAGTTGCCAACCAGTTTTTGGTTTCTGCATGAGCGAAGGTCCTTATTAAACCTTGAAAAAAGGATGGACGGGTGTCAAGAGTATATTTGTAAATAACAATCAGAATGAGGATGAAATTTGCAATGATTAAAAATCCACCCATATTGTGCTAATTACCTACACATGTATTTGCGGCTTTCAGAAAACACAAAAACAATATTTCTTCAGCCGTTAATTACCTTTGCTTATTTAATTTTATAATGTTAATTACCATGATCCACAAATTATGAACAAAGCGACACACAATGATTATTAGTTACTGACATTTATTTTAATATATAGTGAAGTCAACTACTGCTTGTAAATTCAAGATGAATAACCAAAAAGTGAATAACATCTGTGAATTATTTCTAACGGTGAAACCATGAACCGTGTTGTCACATCACTATTATTTAACATGTACCACAAATTTTTAAATTTACCAAAAAGGGCACATTTAATTCTTACTAATTCCTACTAAAAGAGAAATTCATCAATAAAATGCCATCTGTGGAAAAAATACTGAAGTTGAAAGATGAACCACGATCCATGTACCATAAATAATGAAATGCGATAATACAATAATGACGTGATTAACTAAATAGTGAAATTCATTACTGCCATCTGTGAAACGATTATAGAAATTTGATGATGAACCGTGAACCATAGACTATGTACCACAAATAATGACCAAAGCAATGATAACATTCACCAAAATTTAAAATGGCACATTTAACTCATACTAATTACACATAATTCCAACGTGATTTACTAAAAAAAGTGAGTTTCATCAATAAAACGCCATCCGTGAATTCACTCTTGACGTGGTTACCTTTCAGCCTAATTTGAACTTCTCCTGGTTTCTTTCTCGCGCTGCTTGATTTATGTATCTTTTTATCTTCCCCTGAAAGGCATTGGAAAATGGCAGCTGTTTTCAAGGTTTAAAAGATAAATGTGAGCAATTGACAGCTAAATTTATTAAATGTTGCTCAATTTGTTACTTTAAATAAATCACTGCCTGCCACTGATTTGAATAAAAGCAAACAAGATTGCTCTATATATTGTTAGGCATGCTTTGCAACAGGCATGCGTTTTAGGCATGCTGACAGTTTCCACATGTCAAAAGGCAGTGCTGTCATCCAGGAAATCTGTCTCTTTATTTTCAGAAACCTGTTTATATGTGTTTTGCTTATATTTACACTTTTAATGAAGATTTGTTTGTCAACAATGTATTTAATTTATGTAATGCATAAAATAGCATTACAGGCATACGGTCGAGAGCTTATTTTAATATTACACTTTTTCTCGTGCATGCTGGATGTAAAATAAAGAGATGTCATAAAAGGCTCTCACTGGCAGATTGGCAGAATACCTTCTAGCTGCATTGTCATTGCCATTGTTTAATTATATATGAATAGTACAAGTGGGAAGATTTTTGGTTTGGAAATCTGTAATTACAAAAATTGGATGACACCACTGCCCAAAGGATATCTTAATTAGTTAACTTTTGCTGCTTTTTAGTAAAGATTAAACTCAGCCATCTAAATAAACAGGCAAAGCATCTTAAACAGAACTGAACGGGAAGAAATTAAGCATAATTCATAATATGTATTACAAAAGTAACATAACAATAAACTCAAATGAAAAATAAAGTGTTTGGAAAATACCATCCACCTAGGGAACCAATTAAGTAGTTATTAATAAGAAGAATTTTAATATTTTTTACCTTTAAGCCTAAGATTCTTTTCTTGAGAAGCATCCATCTCATCACTTAGCACCAGGCTTTGGATTTTATTCCTAGTATTTGGTCCCTCCGTCAGTACAGCGTCCACCGTCACCAATTCAAATATATTATTTGTCCTATTCAATATCTGAAATAATATAATCAATCAGTTTCACAATAGAATATTAAAAAAAGTCATTCAATAAAGGTATGCCTTCAATTTCATCAGTTCAATTGTAAAGGTGTCCCAAAAGCAAATAGTTTAATTATTATTGCATTCGGAATACTAAAAATGGTTTATTTTTCTGGAGATGGTCAGTTTAAAAGTCTACATATTGATATAAATATATTAACTTTAATGAGTCTACAAGCTTTAGATTTTGGCAACACAAATGGTATTCTCTAGGGTCCATCAGCGGTATCCGAAATAAGCAGAACAGTAACAAAAGAGAACACCTTTGAAAAGTGCTAAAAATCGCAAAAAGTGATGAAAAAACTATGTTAACTAAAATATGTTAGGTTTAGTTCTGTTTTGTCACTGTTCTGTTTAGTCATGCAACCACATCAGCATGTAAGAATACTACGTAATGAACATAGTTTTTCTTTGGAAATAGTAAATATATGAGATGAGTCTATAGGTTGAATTTCGAAAACACAAAAAATTATTCAATTTGGAACACGATAATGGGTTTCCCCAGAGTCCACCAGCTTCATATTATGAGATCCCGGTGTTTAAATTATCGCATTGTAATACCAGAATGCTTTTTTACTAATTTCAGTATAACTATAGTTCTGAACGTGATCTCAAAATTTATAATGTGTGTCTGCAAGTGCGATTTTCGAAAACACAAAAAAATTTAATTCGGAACACGAAACTGGTTTTTCTCCGGATTGCATCAACATACAGTCTTCAAGCAGGAATTTCATTAACACCAACAAGCGTTGCATTTGCAACACAAGATTGATTTAATCCAAGTTTAGATGTTATTAAATTACGAATACGGCCGCGATCAAATCCAATTGTGTGACCCGTTGACTATTCCTGACATAGGTGTGTCAGAGTTTACATGCTTAGGCACAATATTTTATTCTGGAGGAATCATTCAATTCATTAGCTGTTACTTACAGTTTGAAACTTAAAAGCTATCAGGGGCCTGACTAAATCAAACCACTTTGTGATCTTCTTTCCCAAGAGATCAGGCAGGATTACCATCAGTGAGTTCCCAATACTACGCACTATCATGTCCGATCTGAAAACAGTAACACTCAGTTTATTATTACGACCTTTTTAATGTTAAATTATTTACCCATATATTTAACTAATGTTCATTCAATTGCCTTTATAATCGCTTCCGTTTTTATATTGACATTTAAGTAAAGTAAGATGTGTCAATAAATTAACGAGCATGAGAGGCTAGCTACGCCATTGTTCCCATATTGCCGAGAATCCGCATTGCTAAATTAGGTTAGATTAGGTTAATTGCACGCTCTATCGTGAGCAGTTGTCACAGTTTAATTTTCTACCCTCTATTTATTATTAACCATCGTGCCATTTTCCTGCAGGAGTAGGCAGAGAGGATGGACTGCCAAACGACTCGGTCTTGGCACACACACCTTGCACTCATTCACATATATACATCATATAAAGTCTTCTATTATTATGATTCTTGATATGGCCGCAAGTATTAGGTTCACTTGATCGTGACATGTCTTCCTCGGGCATCCCTGACTTCTTCTACCATTCACATTCGCATCATATATTCTCCTTACACTCTTGTCTTCGTTCATTTGCTCTACATGCCCAAACCATCTAAGCGTTTCTCTCTAGTCTTACTCAATATGCTTACTATGTCTTATTAGTATTTGGTTCACATGATCGTGACATGTCTTCCTCGGGCGTCCCGACTTCTTCTACCATCCACATTTGAGTTACACCCATTTCAAATTTCATCCGCCCGACATGCCCCAGGGTCTATTTTTAATCTTGCTCATTACATAATCAGGCTTGCTTTCTTTGCGAATCTCCTATTTCTCACATGATCATACATGGTTTTACAAACATACGCCTCAAGGATCTCATTTCTAGAGCATTCAGTCTATTTTCATCCTTCCTCTGCCAGTTCCATGCCTTCCTGGCATACATCAGGGTAGGTAGCAGCACTCCGTCGTGAACTGCTAGCTTTGCTTCTTTGTAAATTTTTTTGTTAGGGCCAACCTCGTTCACACATCCATCAATCGAGTTTCTTGTATCTACTTTTCGATGGCACTCAGAATCTTTATAAGTCATACATACCCGAACACAATGCAGAAGGGGAAGATCTCGAAGAGCACCGAAGCGCTGATGGGCAGGTGCTTCTCTTCACGAGTCATGGCCAGCGAGGCGAGCGTGAAGGCGCGGTTATCGAAGGTCAGCTGGAAGGTGACGTGCGTGGTGTCAAACAGAAGTTCCTCCCTCACCAGCTCGATGTGCATCTCTTTGTGGTAAAAGTGACGCGCCACCTTCAAAGAGAAATAATTCAGTTGATTAGATTCTTAACATTATATGGGACACTTTGCTTCAGTACTTACTCGAATAGGACGCCAATTATTGAAGAAGAAAGACCACAGGTAAAAAACAAGGAACGTCAGTTAAAATCCCAATTTCTATGTTTTGGATTTTGGTATGCATACAATGAAAAAAGAAACGGAGATACTAAAATTGAAGACCTCGGAGTTACCTCGGAGAACCGTCGGAGTTGATGAAGAACCATTAAAATTTAATTCACTTCCTACAATCATTTTTTTTAATCTCATTAGTTCGTAGCAAAATAGAATATAATTTCGTTGTTTGGTCACCTAAACAAAAAAAAACCCAGTAAAAATGTCAAAAGAATTCAGCCAAAGTACACATTTGACACACTAGGTATAAGGACCATTTCATTGTCAATGTTTAAAAACAAACTAAGTAGCAAAACTAGTAACTGGATCTCGCTTACCTCTCTGATCTGCCCCATGGTATAGTAGACGAACCCCCTCCTTTTGCTCCTATAGTGCAGCGTCAGTCCCTGCCTCGACTCGTTCTCGCAGATGAAGGACGGTGCCCGCATCCTCGGGTAGGAGAACTTGAGGTACTCGTGCAGGTTATCCAGCCCGTTGAGGAAGTCGCGCATGTGCCGGCCCAGCACACTCAGCACGCGGTCGTAGCCGTACTGGCTCACGAAACCCACAAAGTGCACACCCATCTGATCCATGAACTCGCGCTCGCTTACTCCGAGGACCTGCAAAGTTAAAATACTATATATTATACCCTTCATTACTTGTTTCGTGGTCGGGACAATGGCAGCGGTAAACTGCTACCGCTGTCAACTTCCTATTAATACGGGCCACAAATCAGATCACCAGCAACACACGCCTCGTCTACATCTCTCACTCTGCTTGCCCGCCCTACCTTGCTTCCAGTGGCGTAGCTAGCATGGTGAAAACGTGGTGTCACCCCACCCCCCCATTAAAGTTTACTTTGAGAAATTCAAAAAGCAAATTTCGACCTCCTTAAATATTAGGTCCTTACATATGAAATTGGCGTTTTATATGGGAGGAACATAAAGTCGATTTTTTTGAATATAATATATTTATTTAATCAAAGTATGTACCATTGCTATCTATGCACTTTTGCCATCTCGTAGGTAGTTCATCGATCCCTTTACTAAAAAAACCATTCGAACGGGAATCAATAAAATCTTTGAAGGCGGTTTGGACTTCCCCATCGGAGTTGAATTTTTTCCCTTGCAAGATGTTATCCAAATTTCGAAAAAAATGGTAATCTATTGGCGCAAGATCCGGAGAGTACGGTGGATGTCTTAGACATTCCAATTGAAGCTCCTCTAATTTGGTAGCCGTCTGTTGTGCAGTGTGTGGTCTAGCGTTCTGACGCGCGTTTGTTGATTTGCTTCACTCAATTCGTGAGGTACCCACCTTTCAAGCTTTTTCACCTTCCCAATTTGCTTCAAGTGGATTAAAACAGTTTTATCACTAACACCGCAGCCTGCAGCTAACACGGACGCGGTTTGCGATGGATCCGCTTCCACAATAGCCTTCAATTCTTCATTATCAACTTTGGTCTCCGGCCGTCCACTGGGCTTGTTTTGCAGGTCGAAATTTCCAGAACGAAAACGTTGGAACCAAAAACGCACTGTGTTTTCTTTTGCGGCACCGTCGCCATACACATCATTAATCCTTCGAGCCGTTTCTGCAGCACTGGTGCCACGGTAGAACTCGTACTCGTAAATAACGCGATATTTCAAGTTTTCCATTTTGTAAACTAAGTGACGCAAAGAAAAAAAACAACTAAGGAAAAACAAATGAATTACAATTTTCGAAACACAAATATATGAGTAAATTGCTGTATTAATTTGAATTTGGAATTCCTAACCAAAGAGAAGATATTTGAGATCAAAGTTGCCAGTACGGCCAAACGCCGATTTCATATGTAAGGACCTAATATAAAAACATTACTAGCTAGTCAAATGTGAAAACAAAAATTTCGCAATCCTCAAAATTACAACACTTTTAAAAACACTAACCGAATAACAACTTTTTCAACAATCAATACGTAATAATTCCCTTCACGAGTTCCTGTCAATCGCAATGTACGAAAGAAACATGAAAGAAATGAGAATGACACAGGTGATAAGCGAGGAATATTTCAGGGAATCCCCCACAAAGCAATAGTAAGAGCTAGGAACGAAAATAAAACAATCAAATTTTTTGAGAATCATCGACCGAACCATAGAGCTACAATAACAGAGTTCCGAGTGGAGTCTTCAATTCTAATATGCTGCAAAATTCCGAGGAAAATCATTTGCTGGCGTGAAAATATAATTTTAACAACCCACTCTTAAGTTAAAACCAGTTTTGTGTTCAGAGTGTAACGATAAAATTGTGAGATAGTAAAGGTGTGAGTCCCCAGCTTTAATTATTAATGCACGCAGTACACGAAAATGGTTTTACTCCGATCTTTGTATGTGGAATCTTGTACGTGGAACTCGAAAATGGTTTCCTTCGAAATTTAATTTGTAACTCTGTTCATCTGCGAACCCATTTCGAAGGAAACCATCCCCGAGTTCTACTATTGCAACGATGTTGCAAGATATGAAAGTTTCAGACTATGTGCTGCAAATATCAGAGGAAAACCATTTTCATGTTATGGGTGTAGTTTTAATTAAAACGAGCTACAGATTCAATCTTAAATTGAAACCAGTTTGAGATGTGCTTAAAATTTGAGTTGCTCACCGTACGCTCCAAAATTCGAAAGAAAACCATTTGCTTGTTCCGTATGTAACTTTTATTCAAGCTTTTGGTTTGTCACACAGACTCGCTCTTAACTTAAATCTGGAAAAATGTGAGATTAGTATAGGCCGGATCAACGAATAAATACACCGTCAAGACGCCATACTCACGTAACGTCACCAAACAAAAAACTTTTTTTTTTTCAAGATTAGGATTAAGACAAAAATCCGATTTAAGGATTACTAGTTTATCGATTATACTTGTACATAATATAATTAAATTATTTAAAATATACAGTATCTTTATTTTTAGTAACTCAAACTAGATTTTGGATAATACCCAACCTAATATTGAAAAAAAATAGGTATTATGATTTACAGCGCTAGTAATGCGAAGGTGACCTCTTATCCAAAGAATCGACAACTGATCGAAATCTGAGGGTAGACGAATTACCTTAGCTTGCGAAACTACCCCAGTGTAAGTGTAAGCAGTTAATCGTTAGGTGTAAATACTGTCGTCAGTTGATTTGGTAATCGGTGTAAATAGCGCTTCGTCAACAAATTCAAAACGCATATTTCGAATTCATAAAAAACGTTTTCTGAAAACCTCCAAATTACTTATTATTCCTTAAGTATTTATTCATGTAAGTACCGGTTCTTAAAAATGGATTTTGGCGCAGACGCTATAACAATGAGCTCTAAAACGTCGCAAAATTTATAAAATTGGGAAGACTTCGGTGGCTGGGTCAAGTGGAGAGAATGACCGAGCATCAAGCACAAAAGTCCCTGCTGAACTCAAGACCAATAGGGCGAAGGAGCCTGGGAAGGCCAAGACTAAGATGGAGCGACAACGTCCTCAAAGACATATATCTATCTTGGAGCTTCCAAACTGGAGAGAGCTGGCACAAAACCGAGATGAGTGGAGGAAGACTCTTGAGGAGGCCAAGACCCACCAGGGGTTGTAGAGCCAATAGTGATGATGATGATGACACAAAACAATATAATACAGAAAAAATGCATATGATTGATCATTTTTCTTCAATCAGTTATCGATCGATTCTGGTATAATTGTATTCAAGTTTTTTTTAGAAAAGTAAACTATCAAATCCACTTACCTTGTTTTTTTTAAATGATCTTTCAGCACTAATAAAAACGCTAACAGAATAACAACTTTTTCACTAATTCACGTCAGTCAATAGATAACAATTCACTTCCGAAGTTTACGTTTACGATAACAATAACATTACGAAATTAGAATGACACAAGGAATATTTCAGAGGAAAGAAAATAAAAAAAAATTTAATATTTTTTCGGGAATCCCCGACCAAACGAGTCATAGAGCTAAATAACAACCAGTGTTCAAGCATAAAATATTTTTTTGCGGCAATTTTGCACTTTCGTAAGTTTTTTCTCCACGTTCGAGTGTCACCCCCCCTTCGGGTGTCACCCGGGGGAATCCGCCCCCCCCCGCCACCCCTCGCTACGCCACTGCTTGCTTCGACCCTGCCTACACTCGCCTTCTTTTTTCTCTTCTGACAAACGTCTAGCCCTGGACCACGGACTAACCTACCTCTCTCCGGCCAGACCCGGCTACGTCAAACAAATGAAGGAAATCGGAACAACTCTATAGCGGCAACACAGATTACTATCTCCCTTCATATGTGATGATAGGAGCGACATCTTGTGCCTCCGTGAATTGGGACTTCCAGCCTATTTACAGAACTTGTATGCTCACCCTGTCTGGCACAATGATATAATTGTGATGGTACCACTACACTTCTAACTTCAACTTCCAACTCCGAACATTTGGACATTGTGTAGAGGGGTAGTTCCTGTATTGGAGTTCAAGTTTTAAGGTTGGAGTTCAATTTGGCCCACGATCGCTTCGGAGGCGGAAACCACACCCGAATCAAAGGAGTTGGCCCAACTCGATGAACCAGCCCTCTAAACATCAGTTTTCAACTCGGCAGGCAACCGACGGAGATGTGCGGTGTGTCTTTGATATAATATAACAATATTATTACCGGAGAATGGTACAACAATTACCCATTTGAAATTTGAAATCATTACCTTTTGAGCTTTATGAAGCGGAACTAATATTATGTAAGCCTGCACAAAACCAAAAATCCATTTCACGATTATTGTGATGCATAGGTTAGTCATGTAGTTTCAACATCCTTCAATAGATGTTTTTAGTATAGTTAGTTATACAGAGTTTTGCAGTATCTCAATAGATGTCGGTTAAATAGTATTTCTGAGTATTTTAAGTAGTATTTATCATCTTTAGTGCCTAATGTACGAACGCTTATGATAATAGCTAAAGACATCTGGTAGATGGCTAGACTCCATCAGTGCTCCAGTCCGTAAAATAACTTAGAGCCTACTGTAGAAAGGACGTCTGGTCTAGTTAAATATTTGTGAAAACATAAAGTAATCTTAATCTTAAATCACATTTGGGGTTGGAAGGTTTGCCGCAATATAGTGGTAGCCACTACACGTTCGGCCAATCTTCCAAAGTCGGCCCCAGTGCTAGTGTAGTGGTACCATCAGGTACATAGCGTGTTCCATTTTGTTGTGGACCGGGTTCGGTTTGGTTTGACCGGGCTTGTACCTAATACCGGCGGGTACCAAGTGTTAGTTGTAAGTGCCTACCTGTTGCGCTTTCTTGGCCAGGCGGGGGATGAGGTTCTCCGGGAAGACCTGGTGCACGGAGAAGGAGGGCTGCTCCACGCCCGCCTGCCGCCGGATGTCTTCCCATCTGTCCTCACCGTACACCTGCCGGATGAACTCGGCCATGTTCTCTAGGATTAGGCCGTACATCTTGATGCCTGTAACAAATAATAAAAAATGTTACAAAATAGTACCTACATCTGACTTCATAAATTTTAAATGAATTTCATATTCTCTCCTCCCCCTTCCCACTCAGTATAAAAAAGGCAATAAACATACCTTCCTTATCGCAATAATGCTGCAGCTCTATCTTACACATTAAATAATGGTAAGACAAAAGATGAGGCACACAAAATACATGTGACTGTTTCCTCCAAAGTACTACTTAATTACATTGGAGGATACAGATATATAGTCACTTATTATGGCTCAGTCACGTTGACGGGAATTGATTTTCATTTTCTTTATATGTTTGAGGGGATGTATGATAATGATTGTATGTTTCTTTTTTTTTGGGGGGGGGGGATGGGGGGTGCAGACATATGTTCGCTGTTTGTCTCATTTTCGGCTGTTGTTATTTAGTACGTAAGAAAGAGCTGCAGCATTATAATTTTAAGAACAAAAGCAAAATCATCAGCGCATTGACATTTGACATTTTTGAATTTTTCGAATTCACTCACACTTCAATATTACCCTTATAATTAAAACTACATTCCATACTTTCAAAATGATCGTCACGGCTAGTAATGTTGCAGGGGTTTATGGAGACGTCACGGTGCAGTGTGTGAGAGAGATGCAAGAAAATGATTACCTTTCCTTTGGAAGAAACAGGCCTACGTACATTGTGTATCTCATTTTGCCTTTTCAATGCCGTCACGGTACCGTAATCTTGAATAGTCACGATAACAATAAAAGCGCTCATTGGGGAGGCTATAGTCTCACTGGCTCTGGACCTTTGGGACTCTTGGGCGGTATTCGTATAAAAAAAGTCTCTTATTTATTTATTTATTAACGCCATTTCTAGGGACTTTTACATATGGATAGCAAAAATTATACAGTATTTATTGTACATAACTTAACTGCTTCAGTAACAACATTTTGTATTTGTTACTGATGTTGTTTAGTGATCAATTGAAAATGTCCACTGACTTGGTATAATTATTTCTCTCCATTAGTATTCTGGGCAAAGAGGAATACGTATGGCAGTTAAACCCAGAACTTCTGCACTGAAATACCTTAATCCTGACTACTAATATATTACGTAGTGGAATTCAAAAGCTCATCAATGCAAGCAATTCCGGACTATCAACTACATCATTTAATATTTTATATAGAAATACAAATCAGCGAAAATCCTTCTGTCTGACAATTTAAGCATATTCATATAATTTAAAAGCTTATATTGCTGGAATACCCATAAAAATGTAAAAAACCAAAGAATTTATTTTGTACTCTTTCAATTGCTTGTACATGAATATTACGTGGGTTCCAAACGGGAGAATTGTATTCAAGTTGACTTCTAACAAAGGCAAAATAAGTTTAATTTATGTTTGCATTAATTTTCTTCTAACAAAAATTATGTGTTTATTTGTATTAAAATTTTTTTAAAGCATATTCATCACCTTTCACCAATAGTATTTGGTTTTCGGATGCATTGCGAAATATTTCTTGCAAAGCGGAAATACTCTAACCTTTTGACAGAATGTGCCAGAGGCCTGATAGAGAATTCGATATGATTTATAGGAAACTTTGGCATAGTTTCGTTATTAAATGAAAATGATTTAAAAATAATAATTCTTTATTTAAGCTTAAGATCTTCTAATATATAAAATTCTCGTGTCACGGTGTTTGTTGCCATACTCCTCCGAAACGGCTGGACCAATTTTGATGAAATTTTTTATGCTTATATGTTAGGTCTGAGAATCGACCAACATCTATTTTTCATACCCCTAAAAGTAAAGGGTGTTCCACTACGAAGAAAATTATTTTCCCATACATTTTGTATGGAACGAATTCTCCTATTTTGAAAGAACTGCAGCAATATTGTAAGGGGTATAATATTGAACTGTGAACCGGGGGAGGGGGGAGGGAGGAGGGGGGAGGGGGAGGGGGGAGAGGGAAGGGGGGAGGGGGGGAGGGGGGGAAAGGGGAGGAGGGAGGAGGGAGGGGGTGGGGGGAGGGGGAGGGGGTAGGGGGGTGGGGGAGGGGAGAGGGGGGAGGGGGGGAGGGGAGAGGGGGGAGGGGGGAGGGGGAGGGGGGAGGTATGGTATACGCAGGGAGAAACAATTTAGATCAATTCAGCTAATAAGTTGACAACAGTTTTTGATTCTGAGGCGGTACGAAGTTCGCCGGATCAGCTAGTATTTTTATAAAATTGGTGTTGGAAATTTCTAATATATTTTTATAAAAAGCGTGTTGAGGAAATGTACAAATTCAGAATTTATTGAGCTCTGAAAATGGATTTACTTTCGGTAAATCCGAGAAGCTACCAGATTTATCAATTACGCCTCAGTGAAACCACATTGCTAACACGTGTCGTGTAATCCATAATCCGGTCTTTTCAAAAAAGTTCATCTGTGACATGGTAAAATACGGAGATTGAACCTTTACGGAAAACCCGAAGGAAGAAAGAATTGGTGCTAATATTTCTATTTTTGAAACTGACAATTCGTGGTGGATTTCCATTATAATAATACTAGCTGACCCGACAAACGTTGTACTGCCATGTAAATTATTTCTAGTGAATATTTTGGTTGTTAAATAAAAAAAACGAATGTATTGTAAGTATGTGGGGATGGAATCTATGACAGAAAGAGGAATGGAGCGCTGTAGACGATGACCGCCGATAAAAACAAAACAAACACCAACTAAAGTAGGAAAATGAAATAAAGAAAATCAATGTGAATTTCGAAGAGCAATTTAGTGTGCGATATTTTTTGTCAGTCCGTCTCTAGCCAATACAAATAAGCTCGATGGTTTGCCCACGCGAGAACATGATGCCGAATGAAATATCAAAATGACGCGACGCATCTCGTGAATGTTTTGCGCATGTGTGGATGAAAGTTCGATGAGGCAGACGTAGCGCCATCTGTCATTCAACAACATAAATAATTTCGTTCTGTTTGAAATACGAAAGACGGTTAAATTTGTTCACACAAAAATACTAAAATCATTATTAAAAAATGGGAGCGTGGATGTGGGTGGGTTAAAATTTTGGGTTATAGGTATGTAGCAGCCGCGTCAACTCTGCTAAAATACCGACACAGGATGCTGACCCCAAAATAAACCATCGATCAACACGGGCGGGCGTAAGAACGCTGATTCAAACAGACGACAATGGAATGTGAAACATCAATATCACCCGATACGAAAGCCGCCGACCAAGCGAAAGAATACCGAAAAACATCCGAGTAGACAAAATACTCAACCCGTGTAAAATTGAAAAATAATAAAACTGAACTATGGAGTCACCGTCAGCGAATCTGGGGGTCAAACCACACGCGCTGCACCCCACTTAAAAGTTCGAGAACAAAGGAATCATCCCATATATAAACCCTGGACGGCCGATGGAGAGCACTCTCTCGGACTAACTCGCACACTCACTCCGCGCACTCACTTCACGCACCTACCCACGTCGATCGACTCTACCTTTCGCCGTGTTAAAACTTTGTATTTAATTTAATCGACATTTGTATTTTTACCAGTATTTAATTTGTTTCGCCTAATAAATCTATTTACATCGTTTGCTGAGTTTGCTGTTCATCCTCTCTGGCATAGTAGAAGACAACGACTACCTACAGTGGTGACCCCGAAGAACACACGCAACCAACGACCTCCTACAGTGGTGACCCCGAAGAACACACGCAACCCATTCCTACAGTGGTGACCCCGAAGAACACACGCAACCGACGAATATAGACAACGACTTCCTACAGTGGTGACCCCGAAGAACACACGCATCATCGCCTTCATCATCAGCCAAAGAGCCAACGAGAGGTCTAGTGACAGCACCAGCAACGAATTAGATACAGCGCCAAGATGCAGCAGCCGAAACCGAATGGAAGCAGCCGAAACCGTCTCAACATGTAACAGAGCTCCGCACACGTGCTCCTGGATGGCATCTCCACACATCCAGTGCAGCGTCCTCGAGGATTTCATCACGCTCACAGGCCCACGAGAACAGCTATATCCCACGACTTACAAGGTTCAACGCCACCTTCAACCCAGGGATCAGCTCATCATTTCATGGCTATCGAAGCCCACCGTGCTTCACTGTCATGGAAACACGCTCACAGGCCCACGAGAACAGCTATATCCCACGACTTACAAGGTTCAACGCCACCTTCAGCCCAGGGATCAGCTCATCATTTCATGGCTATCGAAGCCCATCGTGCTTCGCCGTCATGGAAACACGCTCCGCCTCGCCAGGACTACCTGCTGGTGGCTCAGCTCACCGAGCCACTCACCGTTCATCTACGCGACTCAAAGCGTTGAGCAACGGCCTGGAAGATAGGTCATCTCCACCGCCGCGGTGTCGAGCAACGCGCTGGTGACATGCAGACCCGTGGTCTGCTCCACCACAGCAACAACGACCTTCACCACACCATCACATCCGAGCACTTGCAGCATTTCATTTACGACACTCCGCATACATCATGTTACCGTTTCTTCGACCTTCGCTACGCAGCACAACAAATGACTCACTACATTGACTGACGCCTTTCCTGACACGAACACATCTTTATACTGTGACGTGTCAACTGGGAAATCGAGACCATTTGTTACGACAAGATTCCGAATAGCCGCATTCGACGCGATATATAACCTTTCTCACACGAGAATAAAAACAGCGATAAAAATAACGAAAACAGGAACCAAGTTCAAGGACAACAAGAAGTGGACGCAGTGTCAAGTTTCCCGAGAAATATCAAGCATAATATCGTGGAATTAATAACAACGTTACAATCGAATACAATGAAGAAATCTTTGTATAAATAACAAGGCAATTGCATAAGCGAAACCCGAAACCAGCACAGGAATAAAAATAAAAACAGCTGATCGACACAACGGCGAGTTCATTCACCGAATACTACGACACTGGCAACGTAAACAAAAATGCGATAATAAAATGACGCACACGCGCACATATAGGATGATTCTGTCAGCAAAATTTTAATAAATTATTTCGAAACGATTTTAGTATAAAAGAGGCTACAAATCGAAAATTGCTTCAGTCGACAACCAGCACGCCTTACATCATGGGACAAGCATCAAGCAAAGAAGAGGTCATCATCGCCCAGTCAGGAGACATTCATATGGAAACACACAAACTACAATGGGCAACGCTCAGCATACTGTCAGTAGCAGTGCTACTCGTGGGAGTATACTATACTTGGAGGAGATGCCGGAAGCATTACAGAAGTCAAGCATTGGAGGAGCTGAGAGTCAGCGGCGGACCAGCGCAAATTTAATGTATCGTGAGGCTCCACCTCACTGGGGGCGGACCCTGTAGCAGCCGCGTCAATTCTGCTAAAATACCGACACAGGATGCTGACCCCAAAATAAACCATCGATCAACACGGGCGGGCGTAAGAACGCTGATTCAAACAGACGACAATGGAATGTGAAACATCAATATCACCCGATACGAAAGCCGCCGACCAAGCGAAAGAATACCGAAAAACATCCGAGTAGACAAAATACTCAACCCGTGTAAAATTGAAAAATAATAAAACTGAACTATGGAGTCACCGTCAGCGAATCTGGGGGTCAAACCACACGCGCTGCACCCCACTTAAAAGTTCGAGAACAAAGGAATCATCCCATATATAAACCCTGGACGGCCGATGGAGAGCACTCTCTCGGACTAACTCGCACACTCACTCCGCGCACTCACTTCACGCACCTACCCACGTCGATCGACTCTACCTTTCGCCGTGTTAAAACTTTGTATTTAATTTAATCGACATTTGTATTTTTACCAGTATTTAATTTGTTTCGCCTAATAAATCTATTTACATCGTTTGCTGAGTTTGCTGTTCATCCTCTCTGGCATAGTAGAAGACAACGACTACCTACAGTGGTGACCCCGAAGAACACACGCAACCAACAACCTCCTACAGTGGTGACCCCGAAGAACACACGCAACCCATTCCTACAGGTATTTTTTGATGACAAATAAAAAAGAAAATACAAAAAAAATTGTAATTTTTTATCTGGATATGGACACCCTAATGACCTAGCGGCATGAAATATACTTTAAAACCTATTCTCATACCTACCAAATATATCTACATAAAAAAATTCATAAAAATCGGTCAAGTCATTTCAGAGGAGTGCGACCACAAACACCGTGACACGAGATTTTTTATATATAAGATAATAAAACAAATAATATGACACTTATTTCCACTTTAATTTATTTAAATTAAATTAAAGACGACTTAGTAACAAATGTAAGAAAACTCATGTATGTACATAATTGCATAAAATCCTTGTAGACCACCCCTCTTCCCCTCCCCCACATGTTATGTATATAAACCGTAGATAAAATAAAGAATAATCTGTAACAGTCTGAAGATGGCTTTAACAGGCTGAAACCGGTTACGATCAAATATATTAAAGTGGAAATAAGTTTCATATTTGTTTTATTATATTAATTAGTGCTAACAATAATAGAAACGATATTTGACAACTCTGTGCAGCTATTAGCTTACGCTGATGATATCGACATAATCGCGAAAACTCCAGATGCTTTACGTAACGCCTTTATAAATCTTGAAAGCTCTGCCAAAAATATGGGTCTCGTAGTAAACCAGCAAAAGACCAAATGCATGGCTGTAGGATGCACCCAACAAATCCCAACTCTCTCATGTGGAAACCAAAATTTCGAAACGGTACCAAGATTCACATACCTAGACTCCCTGATAACAAACGACAATAATACCACAGAGGAGATCCAGAAGCGCATAGTGAACGCAAATCATTGTTATTTCTGCCTACAAAACCAATTAAAGTCCAGACTGCTGTCCAGAAACACGAAGATATTAGTGTACAAAACACTTATCAGACCAGTACTTACGTACGCAGCTGAGACTTGGGTACTAACTAAGAGGAATGAGTGAGCACTGGACGTTTTTGAAAGAAAAATTTTGAGGCGCATCTTCGGACCGGTTCTAGAAAATGGATTTTGGCGCAGACGCTATAAGAATGAGCTCTATACCTTGTTTAGGGAGCTAAACGTCGCAAAATTTATAAAATTGGGAAGACTTCGGTGGCTGGGTCATGTGGAGAGAATGACCGAGCATCAAGCACCAAAGTCCCTGCTGAACTCAAGACCAATAGGGCGAAGGAGCCTGGGAAGGCCAAGACTAAGATGGAGCGACAACGTCCTCAAAGACATATCTATCTTGGAGCTTCCAAACTGGAGAGAGCTGGCACAAAACCGAGATGAGTGGAGGAAGACTCTTGAGCAGGGCCGGATCTACGAAATCTGGCGCCCTGTGCAGTAGGTACCGATGGCGCCCCCCCCCCCCTACATTTTTATTTTGATTAAAAATTCGTTCACCCCAATTTTTTTTATTTAATTTTTATTTTTTTACACTAATTTATCAAATAAAATCAAGACATATAAAGGGTGTAACTTTTCCAAGTGACCTGGCGGTAGCTCTCACACTCGTTTTTTTTTAAGAGAGGATCGCCAGGAGCCCTATACTCTCTGAATCTATTGGGTAAACATAAATTATGGTGCTATTTTAATTATTTTAGGAAAAACTCTTTGCAAGTTATGCTTTAAAATAATACAACGAATTGTTTGTTTGTGCCCGTACCATGATTTAAAATATAGGTTACGAGACAATGCGGGTGGTTTCGCTGAACTAGGTCCATTAGACATTCTTGAGATTTACTGCGTTTATGTACCTATATATCCAACGCGAATATTAGAAAAAGTAAATACAAATACGTTCTCATGGCAACGTACAACACAAGAATAGCATCTACTAGCTTCTGACAGGCAGTCCCGACGAGAGACAGTGAGCAGTGATAATAAGAATATAACCTCGAATTTGTGCCTTGCATTTCCCCTGTGTTGAGCGAACAAACACTAAACACTGACGTATGGTATGAATGGCTTACGAACAAAAATACCGCGCTGTGATTGGTTATTGAATTTGGATCGCACCTATTCGTCGTAAAAGACGGTAAAAGATATATGGAAAAATAGATCTTACGTTTAAACTAAATATGTGGAATTTGTAAAAAAATTCTGTAACTGACTATAAATTCGTAAGCCGTTGATACCAACCAGATGCGTGCGCATTCTGTTTCTTTGGAAAGTGTTGCTAGAGCGTAATAATTATTTCGTACTATGGGTAATTTTTAAACGATTCAGGGAATATTATAACAATTTTTTTTTACAATATTTATTTTTTCACGGGCGCCGCGGCGCCCCTTCGGAGTTGGCGCCAGGTTTTTGCACGTTTTTGAACCTATGGCAGATCCGGCGCTGCTCTTGAGGAGGCTAAGACCCACCAGGGGTTGTAGAGCCAATAGTGATGATGATGAACAATACTAGAAAATTTATAAATGAATACCAATTAACATCTAGCAAAAGTCATACAGAATGAACGAGGTAAAATCAAAAATATATATTAAAAACATAAATATGGACTTTGACGACTTCCGTGGCCAAGCGGTTAAGCTTAGCTAAGGCTAAGGTTAGCCCCCTCAGGCCTCGGACCTATTTTATGGGATGGTCAAAATATTTCCGATTTGCAATAAAATCCAAATAAATGTAATATTTACGAACGACTCCGAAACCTAAAAACTGTTTTTGAAAGGTGTGTGATGAAATGACGCTTTCAAATTTTATTACTCGAATTAACATAATTTTTTTTTATGGAAATTAACATAAAAATTTTGAATGGGAACATAAAATGTTTTAAAAATGGCTCACCATACATTTTTTCTAAGTAAAAGTATTGATATCTAGCTGGTACCCGGCATGCGTTGCTATGCCATTTAATAAATAAATTTCCCATTCGTCCCGTTCACCTTCCTCCTCCCCTTCCTCTCCCGCGTCTCCTTTCCCTCTCGCGTTCCCACTCCTTCTCCTCCACCTTCCCTCTCCTCACTCTACTCCCCCCCTTCCCCCGTCCCGCAACCCCCCCTTCCGTGGATCCTATGTTGTCTATTCAAAACCCTTAATTTAATACGTCCTTCAATTCGAGTGGACCCGAGGAAAGTAGGTAGAACAGTTTATATGGGAAAATGAAATTGTTGTTTTAACTATCTTCCTCGCAAATTTTTCACATTTTCTCACCGTTTAAACCTTCCCTGGACTACGACAAACATTTCAAAACCAAAATCAGCTAATACGGCCCAGCGGTTCTGGAGTTTTAGCGAGACAAACGAACAGCAATTGATTTTTATATATATAGATAGACTAGCAGACCCGGCCACACGTTACTGTGGCTAACGAAACACAACGCCACTACCCAACCTTTATAAAATCCACACCGCCCGCTTGCCAGCTGCCCGCTGCCCGCTGCCCGCTGCCTGAATTGAATATTTGAATTTCTCGACTTTTCTCCACTATAATAAGCATGTTCTTATACACATAAACCTTCATATTGAATCACTCTATCTATTGGTGAAAACCGCATGAATATCCGTTGCGTAGTTTAAAAGATCTATGCGCACATACATTTTGGGCGACTTCATCAAACAAAATAATTCAAATCAAATACCTACTTACTCTAGGACATCTATTTTCCAATTTCTTCCGTAGAACGAATTTCAAAAGTGACTATAGTACGGCCCGCCAGCCGTTTTAAGTACTGTACAGTGTACAGTACGCACAGTTTCTGAGAGGCCAACTTAACTCAGGCTTCGATGGAGCCCCCATACCTAAGCTGGATACGTAGAAATGGTGATATGTAAAGGTTCAATGGAGTGAAAAATCTTATGTAGATATATTATAACATAATATATAATACTGCTGTGGCAATCAGGCTTCCTTTGAAAAATATCCAATTGAAAAATTCCTACAATTCGCGATTCCGTTTGAAAAAATAAGGATAAAGGTTTTTGTTATTTCATATTGGCAGGAAATATGATGGCGAACATTGCGGTGAGCTTTCCGATTTAATAAAAAGTTTAAAATATCAAATGTAAAGAAAATAATTTACTCTGCCTTATTGGGAATACCAGTCCCAATACATCCATAATTATTATTTGGGTGTGTTGCGAGGCTTAAGGGGGTATAGAGGCGGGGAATACGATTATATAGAAGTACCTATTCAGATCTAGTCCCTAAAAACGGATAGTCATTTTAAACAACCCAACGTTTTGATTCCAATGTATATTTAGGTTATTATTTCAATTTAACGGCGCCAATTTATTAAGGCGCCGCAATCGGGCTCAAAAAGAAGACGACGGAGAGATATATGAAATTACGAATGTTAGAGGAGTGCGCTAGTATTTAAAGCGACAAAATCGATGCGAAAATTGTGAAAATGTTTAATAAAACACGACTCGTTTAAAATAGAGCAAAAATTTAAGGTTGTCTTAAACAGCATTTAAAGAAACACTATGAATTTTTTCATACATGTAACTTGTAAAATAACTGAAACAAACGTGTTTATAATAATTTTTGGAGCATACTTTGCGATTTTTTTCTATTGAGGGAATTTTATATAATTTGCGTTTCGGCGCGGGGAATGTCTAGATATTATCTTCAAGAATTACATATATTTTTAAGAGCTTTAAAACTGATGTTTAGAGGAGATATGTAACAAATCGGTAGAAATTCGGGTAGCGGCGGCTTAATGTGTCTAAGTAATTGATTGGCGTTTGACGTTTCGAGATGTGAATTGGTAGACAGGTCTATGCTTAGAAATATATCTAAACGATGTAAGAAAGAGAAAACACCAACCTTTATATTTAAATCGAAAAGTTAACAACAAAATAAGTAAAATGCACATCTTTCTGATTCCTAAATTGCCGACCGCTGTTTGAAAAAAAAATAAACATTGGGAATTTTTTTATAAATTTTTTACATGGAAAGACAAAAAAATGAAAAAACAATCATTATAACACATTTGCCTAAAAAATAAGTGTGTTTTTTTTTCATCATCATCATTACATAGTATAAAATGAAGTCGCTCAAAATGTATGTGCGCGTTACCGCATTTTCATACGGTTTTCTCGAATAGGTAGAGTGATTGAAGAGGAATGTTTATATGTATAATACATGTAAATTATAATAGAGAAAAGCCGAGAAATTCAAAGAAAACACTGTACAGTACGCACAGTTTCTGAGAGGTACTGTACAGTGGAGGTTATCCACCACTTACCCGCCCTGGTATAAGTAACAGATGGTACCTCCTTCAAGGCTCTCGCAAGATTCTAATTTTTTTTTGCTAAACGAAGCTACATTTATTTATTTATTTTGAACGAATCTAGACCTCCAGTGTCCCTGCATACGTTGTTAGAAAGCAGTATGCAAGTGCTTTACAGGAAAATAAAACATAATACAATAAATCAGGTTAGTAATACAAGCAAAATAATATTTAAATCAAAATAAAACTCATTCAAGAAGCTCATGAGGCAGCATTGCATCATGTGAAAAACCCTGGAAGCACCTGTAACTATAAATAGATGGAGAACATATGATAAATAATTAAGTCTCAAATCATTTAGCAAGTAGAGGTACTGTACAGTATACAGGGATACGCAGATACTCGAATAGTACACAACTGCTAATCATGTACAAATTGCAAGTGCGCTCCACTGGTGAATTTGGCAGCCACGTCTGGTGTGGAGCCCCCTAAAATTTGTTTGTCAATGTGTCCTGGACTTATGAATCCACCCCTCTTTCACTGTGGTGCAAGGCAATGGGTCGTGAAATTCCGGCTGGAGAGGTAAAAATCTCTCCCTCAACCAGTCTCTTCCGATCCTGCCCACCACTCGGCAGGTGGGCAAGCGCATCTGTCGCCAAGACTTAGACAAATCTCAATCCATAAACCTGGGCACAAAATTTATATCTAATATTTAGATTTAAATCTCCAAACTTAGCAAACTACTTGTGGTGACCTATGGAGGGGTGTTGGTTAACCAATAATTTTTATCACTGCGTTTGGGGACTTAGCAGGGGTGTCCGGGTTCACGGGTGTGAGGTATGTCAAGGTCTTGGCGGCCGATGTCTCTGCCCACCTGCTGCTGATGGAGAGAGACTTGTTGAGGTCTTTTGTTCTCTCAAGTCCGAATCCCTCGACCTATTGCACCGCAGTTGAAGAGATGGATTCACTCCTGAACAAACTGATTCCTACACATAGACGTATGAATATTACAAGACCAGAACATAAAGGTGAGGGGGAGAAACCAACTACAGCGAGGCGCAGAGCGGGAAGATGAATTTGGTGATATGTGATTCGTCAATAACTCAATCTGAGAGTATATGGGCATCTCGCATCATAATATCACCATTTAGTTCTTAAAAGTAAACTCTGCTTTTGAATGAATGGACCTTTTTACATGGGAGCGCGAATTGCTCGCCGCGTAATGAACAAATTTGCGAATTCCAAATACGGCAATGTACGGTTCGCCTATTTTCATAGTCCAATATTTTGTTAAAAACACTTTTACAAATGTTTCATAATTTACTTACCCCACTAAACAGCGACGAGCACACGCCATGTATCTCGAGTGATGTGTGTGTTACAAAAACGACCATATTATGTAATCTGAATAAGCTTAAAATAAAGTAAAATAATGTTTGCCTATGGAATGTAATATGACAATTGGGTTTATTCGCTTTTTCACTTCTATTTTTACACGTTTTCAAAACACAAGCCACTATTTTTGCCGTGTTATTTCGTGAAATGCACGTTTTTTAGATTCACGCGAAGCCATACTCGATGGAATGGGGAGGGAAATAATACGCTTTTATCGCTTAGGGCAGGTCTATTAATATTCATATGTCTATTTTCCTACCCATTCCTCATACCTATTTCCTTCCCTGAACTTTCTCTTATTCCTTTCCTTAAAAAAACCCTCCACACAGCACCCCCTAAGAGGACACAGACCCCGATGGAAATTATTTTCCTTAGGGCTTCCCGTGTGGAGCTAATGTAAAAATGGTTCCTGGGGCGGCGGTACCCATACTCGGCTCTCAAATCGTACAATGTGTTTATACCTTGTTTATACAAATAGTATCAAATTATATTATAATAATACGTTAGGCCGCTGTCCCACGGTCCGGTAAGGAATCGTCATAAGCCGAGTACTGTAAGACACCACATGGAAAAGTAAATCCCGCTAAGGTTTGCAGCGCAGCGTTTGTGAGGCTTTTCTGCGCAGGGTTATGTGTTTTGGTCGATTCCTTACAATTTTCTTACAATTACTTACCCAATGGGACTAGGGGCTAATGGCTAACATGTGTCACATGAATGTAATATAAATATTCAACGTACACGTGTCTCGTAATTTTGAGGAAATGGCACAAAGAAATTCTAATATTTTATATTCACAGCAGAAAATTTGACGAATTTTCCGCCCAAAGTAATGTGGGAATAAATTGAAGCATTTGTAACGACACGTGCGCACAAATAATACAATCCATATCAGTGAAAATCAACCTTTTTGGCAGGACGGTCAATTTATCAGGGGTACATAAGTTTGACATTTTAATTTTGCAGTAGGTGGTTTTGCAAACCTATTTGTATTTTCCAATACAGTATTTTTTTTAATAAAACAATCATAGACGGCAAAAAAGGTAATAAACATGTGTTACTTATATGCTGCAGCTCTTTCGTACACATTAAATAATGGTGATACAAAAGATAATATGTGGTTTATTTAAGGCCGGTTACAGTGCACGACCGACGGTCGGTGCGTACGGTCGGTCCTGACGATCGCATACGTACCGGTGCGTACCGTCAGTTCACGCTTGACCAACAAGCTGATCGGACGTTGTACGCGAAATGGACGCGTTTACGAATAGTTTAATTGCTGCTTATTATCTTCGTAGACGTATTAGGAACAGAAGATGTAGATAACACGTACATCCGATCGTCGCCCAAAGAGCATTTCAAGGGGAATTCACTCGTCGGCCGACCGACGGTCCGCATGCGCACGCGCTCGACCGACGATTCTCGTACGCACTGCTTAGCGATATACGCGTGCGTACGGTCGGTCCTGCACTGAACGATTTATGAATTTTCATACAAATGACAAGCGCGACCGACGTACGCACCGACCGTCGGTCGAGCACTGTAACTGGCCTAACAGAATCGTCAAATCGTTGCACTTAGAAAGTGCGTCAATGTATCAGTGTGCATAGCTCGTGAATGAGTTTATTTTCTATATTGACAATGGCCACTCGAACTTCTGCAGCGCCCCATAAATGCTTAAATTTTAAAAACGCCCTCCCAGACTTCCAAAACGCCCACAGGGGGGCGCTGGTGCTGGCGCCCCCGTTAAGAATCACTTATCTACAGGAACTATTTCCAAAATCGTCACGAATGAGTCGTAGTCCCGAGAAATAACACTTTAGACTTGTTTAAACTTTGAATAGCCTTATGTCTCGTCCTGTTTAACACTAACTTTAACACTAGCGAATCTAGTTGAAATAATTATTCAGTAAGAGTCTCATTGTAAAACAATTTCAAACAGATACATTTGTAAATGTAACTGACTTCTAAATTGTAAATAATTTTGAAACAGTTTATGTTCATTTTCACAGGTTTCGGTGACCGGTGAATCAAGAGAGTTCATCAAGTTGTTAGCAGGGTCTCTTCCGACCGAAAACATGAACATTTGTTTAAACATTACAATAAACATTGGTAATGCATATAAAATACGCATACAAAAATGTGCAAGGTAACACCGCCATTGGCAATGTTTATAGAAGTGCATAAGCAAATGTTCTTGTTTTCGGTCGCAGGAGACCCTACTTAAAATATTCCTTTGCTACACGTGACATTAAATTATCCACACATATTAACAGTATCACAATTTCCGACATTTTTAATAAAACTTTAGGAGATTTCTTTTAAAGTAATACTTCTTTATGCACGCTTGACTTGGGGAGTAAGCTGGTGAATGTGTGACGAGAGAGAGTAACGTATGGCAGGGTCGTTGTAGACCGGGCGCTAGAGGTAGTTGAGTATGCAAAATGTGAGGACCGGCAACTATGACCGGATTCTTATACCTGAGACCCCAAATAATAACAAAACACATCTTGCCCCTAGGTTTGATGGTCCCTTCCCTCTCCCTTCACACTCCCTTTTCGTCCATATGGCAAGTGCAGGCGCTAGAGGTAGTTGAGTATGCAAAATGTGAGGACCGGCAACTATGACCGGATTCTTATACCTGAGACCCCAAATAATAACAAAACACATCTTGCCCCTAGGTTTGATGGTCCCTTCCCTCTCCCTTCACACTCCCTTTTCGTCCATATGGCAAGTGCAGGCGCTAGAGGTAGTTGATATATGCAAAATGTGAGGACCGGCAACTATGACCGGATTCTTATACCTGAGACCCCAAATAATAACAAAACACATCTTGCCCCTAGGTTTGATGGTCCCTTCCCTCTCCCTTCACACTCCCTTTTCGTCCATATGGCAAGTGCAGGCGCTAGAGGTAGTTGATATATGCAAAATGTGAGGACCGGCAACTATGACCGGATTCTTATACCTGAGACCCCAAATAATAACAAAACACATCTTGCCCCTAGGTTTGATGGTCCCTTCCCTCTCCCTTCACACTCCCTTTTCGTCCATATGGCAAGTGCAGGCGCTAGAGGTAGTTGATATATGCAAAATGTGAGGACCGGCAACTATGACCGGATTCTTATACCTGAGACCCCAAATAATAACAAAACACATCTTGCCCCTAGGTTTGATGGTCCCTTCCCTCTCCCTTCACACTCCCTTTTCGTCCATATGGCAAGTGCAGGCGCTAGAGGTAGTTGATATATGCAAAATGTGAGGACCGGCAACTATGACCGGATTCTTATACCTGAGACCCCAAATAATAACAAAACACATCTTGCCCCTAGGTTTGATGGTCCCTTCCCTCTCCCTTCACACTCCCTTTTCGTCCATATGGCAAGTGCAGGCGCTAGAGGTAGTTGATATATGCAAAATGTGAGGACCGGCAACTATGACCGGATTCTTATACCTGAGACCCCAAATAATAACAAAACACATCTTGCCCCTAGGTTTGATGGTCCCTTCCCTCTCCCTTCACACTCCCTTTTCGTCCATATGGCAAGTGCAGGCGCTAGAGGTAGTTGATATATGCAAAATGTGAGGACCGGCAACTATGACCGGATTCTTATACCTGAGACCCCAAATAATAACAAAACACATCTTGCCCCTAGGTTTGATGGTCCCTTCCCTCTCCCTTCACACTCCCTTTTCGTCCATATGGCAAGTGCAGGCGCTAGAGGTAGTTGATATATGCAAAATGTGAGGACCGGCAACTATGACCGGATTCTTATACCTGAGACCCCAAATAATAACAAAACACATCTTGCCCCTAGGTTTGATGGTCCCTTCCCTCTCCCTTCACACTCCCTTTTCGTCCATATGGCAAGTGCAGGCGCTAGAGGTAGTTGATATATGCAAAATGTGAGGACCGGCAACTATGACCGGATTCTTATACCTGAGACCCCAAATAATAACAAAACACATCTTGCCCCTAGGTTTGATGGTCCCTTCCCTCTCCTTTCACACTCCCTTTTCGTCCATATGGCAAGTGCAGGCGCTAGAGGTAGTTGATATATGCAAAATGTGAGGACCGGCAACTATGACCGGATTCTTATACCTGAGACCCCAAATAATAACAAAACACATCTTGCCCCTAGGTTTGATGGTCCCTTCCCTCTCCCTTCACACTCCCATTTCGTCCATATGGCAAGTGCAGGCGCTAGAGGTAGTTGATATATGCAAAATGTGAGGACCGGCAACTATGACCGGATTCTTATACCTGAGACCCCAAATAATAACAAAACACATCTTGCCCCTAGGTTTGATGGTCCCTTCCCTCTCCCTTCACACTCCCTTTTCGTCCATATGGCAAGTGCAGGCGCTAGAGGTAGTTGATATATGCAAAATGTGAGGACCGGCAACTATGACCGGATTCTTATACCTGAGACCCCAAATAATAACAAAACACATCTTGCCCCTAGGTTTGATGGTCCCTTCCCTCTCCCTTCACACTCCCTTTTCGTCCATATGGCAAGTGCAGGCGCTAGAGGTAGTTGATATATGCAAAATGTGAGGACCGGCAACTATGACCGGATTCTTATACCTGAGACCCCAAATAATAACAAAACACATCTTGCCCCTAGGTTTGATGGTCCCTTCCCTCTCCCTTCACACTCCCTTTTCGTCCATATGGCAAGTGCAGGCGCTAGAGGTAGTTGATATATGCAAAATGTGAGGACCGGCAACTATGACCGGATTCTTATACCTGAGACCCCAAATAATAACAAAACACATCTTGCCGCTAGGTTTGATGGTCCCTTCCCTTTTCCTTCACACCCCCTCTTCGCCCATACAGCAAGCGCAGCGCGCTTTTATGTGTTTAGTGTTTTTCTACATCTATTGACGTAAAAACGTTGCTTTGTTAAGCCGTTTTTTTTGTATACGTGTAAAATAATTCGATTTTCGTTATTTTTGAGTGTATGTTTAAAGTATACTTATTGAAAAACATTAGAAATGTCGTTAAAAGTGGTTAATTTACAAAGATTTTGTGCTGCGTTTGAAGATTTTCTGCAAACAGCTCTTATGTCTTTGGGAAACCTTGACCTACAGAATGAGCAATTGAAACAGTTAGAAATAGTTTGCACATATTTAATTAAAAAAAAAGTTATTTGCTGATGAACTCAGACAGTATCTAGTATCAGATTGCATTCCAAGATATGAAGTAGGCATTGAGTAGACACTATTTTTGAAAGGATACAAAAGCAACCATCTATGCATTGCTTTTTCCTTGGCCTTTTTCTTTGTAAATTAACCACCTTTAACGACATTTCTAACGATTTTCAATACAGTATACTTTAAACATACACTCAAAAAGAACGAAAATCGAATTATTTTACACGTATACTAAAAAAAACGGCTTAACAAAGCAACGTCTATACGTCAATAGATGTAGAAACACACTAAACACGTGAAAGCACGCTGTGCCTGCCGTATGGGCGAAGAGGGGGTGTGAAGGGAGAGGGAAGGGACTATCAAACGTAGCGGCAAGATGTGTTTTGTTATTATTTGGGGTCTCAGGTATAAGAATCCAGTCGTAGTTGCCGGCCCTCACATTTTGCATATATCAACTACCTCTAGCGCCTGCACTTGCCGTATGGGCGAAGAGGGGGTGTGAAGGGAGAGGGAAGGGACCATCAAAACTAGCGGCAAGATGTGTTTTGTTATTATTTGGGGTCTCAGGTATAAGAATCCGGTCATAGTTGCCGGTCCTCACATTTTACATACTCAACTACCTCTAGCGCCTGCACTATTGGTTATGCAATAAATGTTTCCCAGAACGGCGGTGTTTGGTTCTGAAACAGTTTTTAAAACTAAATACATATACCAAGTCCTTCATCAGTCATTTATTCCTTTGTCCTCCTCCTTTCCTCAAAAGTCTCTACAAGGAAAGAAGATGTTTTCCTACCTACATGGAAAAAATAAACAATATTGCCACCAAAGTTTTTAAATAACCTACTTGGCAGTTGAAAAATCGAACTGACATTGGTCACAGCTCGTAATCGAAATTTCGCAATTAATCGCAAAAATCCTGATTTTATGAATCCCATAGTGTCGGTATTTGATACCTTGTGTTGTGCCGTTATCGTGGGAAGCTGCCAGTGCCAGGAATGCCAGGATCGATCCTGAAACAGTGAAGGAAGCCATCAAAGGTAAGGGAATGATTCCTGCCATCTCCAATTCCAGCGATCGATGTTTCAAAACGCAGTCAATTGTCTTTTACTTGTCAAAATCAGATTTACAGTTCACATCTTCTCGTGTCGCGGTCAGGGTTGCCAGGTCTTTTCCAAATAAATACCGAACAGCGAGCAAAAAAAAATTCGAAGTGAAATTTCCCTAGATTTCGGTGTTACCTTGGCAAATCAAAACTCGGGTTGTCGGACTTTGAAACAATGTAAGCAGTCAGGAGCGCGAGCACGAAGCGGCAACATCGCACAAACTTAAGGATGCTACGCAACATCGATTGCCGATTGCGTCAAATCTGACAATTGAATTATTTATTAGGGAGAAAAATTAATCAGAAAAAAATACCGAACCGCTCATACTTCGGTATTTTTGTCATACCGAACACCGAACACGGTGCTAAAATACGGAGGCGTCTACTAATATCTAAAGGAATTCCAAAAACTGAAAAAATCGAACTAATATCTATAAGAACCAAAGTGTTGACGAATATCTACAGCTCAAACTGTTGACTAATATCTATGAGAACCAAAGTGTTGACGAATATCTACAGCACTGGCAGAGGTTGGATTTGCAATTATGTGTAGCATATTGCAATAATGTAATATTGCGTATGCAGTTTAAACTTAATTTATGTAAGTGCGTATGTAAAAATCCCTAATATCGGACTATTGGACACATTTAACTGATTAGTCCAACCTACGCTCTGTAGATATTAGTTCAACCTACGCTCTTTAGATATTAGTCAACACTCTGAAGTTCGTAGATATTAGTTCAAAATATGAGCTGTAGATATTCGTCCGACATACAGGCTGTAGATATTAGTATCTGGAGTCTAAAATACCGATTTGTTCGGTAGAATACCGAACACCTGGCAACCCTGGTCGCGGCATCGGTCGTGACAGGCGGTAAGGCGGTGACCCAAACTGGACAGGAATTGAACCGATGACACGTGGGTGGAAACCAGACGCTTTTGTTACCTCAGTCACTAATTGGTAGAGATTTTGTTTTGTTATAATTTTGACTTTATTGCCTTATTTATCCGAAAAAGGAAAACATCGTGAACGGTGAGTTCCGATGCCAAAATTGTGTTTTGCTATCAGCAATTTCTAGTTTTAAAAACATTTATCTTTTTTAGGTTTTTAATTGGAAAAAGCAGCATCGGACTGCAAAATAAAATGTACGTTTTAGACTTAAAATAGTATCAGGAATCAGGTACATGCTGTTACACCCTGTTTAAAAAAAATACCTTGTCTAGTTTGTATACAGAGAATATACAAACTAGACACAAGGGCGTAGCACAGGTTACGTTAAAAATGAAAAACAAAATAATACCTACTGGGGGGGAGGGGGGGGGGTGGCTGCAGAGTAGTGTCATCTCCCCGTCGGGTGGAACCCCGGGCGGTCTGCCCTCCCCCCTCCCCCCTCCCCCCTCGCTAAGCTACTGCGTTCAAACGGTTTTCAGTCATCGTTGATCTCAGCCATGTTTTAACACGACGCAGTGTAGAAAAGGACCTCTCTATGTAGTGCCAAGGAAATAAGTATTGCTTTTTTTATTGCGGGAAAGAAAATGTTCGCCTCCTTAAACACTTTAGTAAAATCTAGTTTTTTGAAATCTTTTCTGGTCATACCCTTGTTCTGCCATTTTTTATACCATAGTTCGGCTTCCTGATTAAAATTAAGTAAATCGTAGTACGGGCAAAAACTTTGTGCTTTTTCTTTAAAATCAATTAACGACATATTCAACACTGTATAGGGATGTAGCGACATTAATCCGAAAGCAGGCAAATTTTGGTCACAAAAACGCTGCTCCAATGCAGGTATTATGGAATCTAAATAAGGAATGATAAATCGATCGCTTCCAAAAATCGCATGGAGTCTCAGCAAGGTGATTGGACCGATGTTGTTGGCAAGATACAATGCGTGGGACTTGTATAACAGTTCTAAAGGCAGCTGCAGTTCTAATTGAAATATCTAAAATATTTTGGCTCTCTATGTCTACGTTGCTTCGATAATCATTTATAACAGAAATTATACCTTTAATATGACTCATACAAGCGTACATTTTGATAGTTTCCGATCGCAAAGCATTGGCAATAGGTTCCAATATGCCTGAGTACTTGGCTATCAGTTGAACACATATAATATAAAAAATGATTTAATAACAGCGCAATGTAGGTACGTTTTCTTGATTCTTCATTAATCATGATCAACTAAAAAGGTAATAATAAAAATTAAATTGATTCTCACAAACAATAGGCTACCGACGTAAACTTTACGGTTTGTGAGCATTCCTGCACCTTCTAGGGGTGGGCAGCTGCCCCCCTTGTCCGTACCTCGCTACGCCCTTGACTAGACACCATCAACAGACTATAGAAAGTCTGTTGATGGTGTCAGTAATTTTTTTGAAGGGTTCTAACTCCTGTCAGAAGTAACTTATCAAAAAAACAAAAAGTACCGACACGCTAGTGGTCAAAATCTACCTAATATAAAAAAAATGGCAATACTATAAAAATCCAGTGAGGAAATTTGAGAATACATTTATATGGACAAAACGCCACCCTGTCTCCTCTCAAGGCTCAGTATTCAATCATTCAGGGAAAAATACATTAGTTGGTACTTCAAGCTGGATTATAGATTATTATTATAATTTATGCTAATGTTATAGCCAAAAAATGAACCAATCTTGGCTAAGGCCCAAAGGACATCTGGAACTACATCTGGAGGCATTATGCAACACGACATTCCAAAGACAATTTGAATATCTTTTACTGTGAATAGCACCTGCTTATTAAGTTAGGTTTTATTTATTTATTTATTTATTCTTAGTACATTTACATAACAAAGATATAATATATTGTTTTCCACACTAGGAGTTCACCTGTGTTGTAGAGGACATTTATCAGTTGTAAATTATGAATTATAAATTGTGAATAGTAAAACAAAAGAGTGTTAATTGCTAATACAAAAAGAGAAACAATAAAAATCAAAATATAAAATCGACTTCAATTCGACAAAAATTATAAATTAAAAGTTAAAAAGATTGTAGCCAGTTCCTTATGTTTTTTTTTGTATTCAATAATATTAGTTGTTTTATATTGTGTAGGAAGAGAATTGTATAGTTTTATAGCCTGGTATCTGTAGTGTTTTTGTCCAAAGGATGTGTTTGTTTTTGGTATTTTTAGTTGGTGAGCATGTCTTGTTCTAGTATTGTGAGAATTTTTTGAAGTGTTAAATGTGGATAAGTTCTTGTAAAGGAAAGTAAGTATTTGTTTTGAATATAATTTTTGAATTTTCAGCATTGGGAATTTTTCGAATATGATTGAAGTGGGTGTTAGTATTGTTAACTTAAGTATTACTTTTATTAGGGTTTTCTGAGCTTTAAACACTGTATTAATGTTTTTTTTACAGGCACAGCCCCAGGCAATAATGCCGTATTCCATTATGGATTGTGCAAGTGCGAGGTATATATTTTTTATAACACATATGTTTAAAATATTTCTCAAGTTTTTAAAAAAGTAAATCAACTTGTTTAGCTTTCCTATTACTGAATCTATATGTTTATCCCATTTTATATAACGGTCGAAGTTGTTATGATATACGAAACGCCTCCTCTCAAATTGGAGCGCACGCCACTGTACAGACAAACAGTTTCGCTCCCTCGCCGCAAGTGCGCCGCGCGCTGACGGCGGCGGAACGCCAGCCTCGGTCGGCCGACTAGCGAGCCCGCCATTCTCCTCCCGAGCCCGCTCTGGGCGCACGTGTATCGTGAACCACGCTGCACTGTTCCGGAACATTCCACAACGCCGCCATGGCGGTTGTTATTTTGCCTAGTGACTGGCGGGAATGCCAAGAACGGCTAAATCCCCCTCCACATAACCTAATCTCCAAGAGACCAGCCTGCTGCTGTGAGTACCATGAGCTATTTAACCCCTCTTTATTGCGTGTGTTCCTTGTAAATTCAACGCGAAGATAAATGACCGCCCCCAGAGAGATTTTAGGGCCAAATTCACCCGATTTAGATAGAATTACTGTTGCTACCCTGTACTACTCTGCTTGCATTATTGTATCATTGTGTTTACGAAAGAATTTTACCCAATACAACTGTTATTTACCGTAGCCACTTGTTTCACTGTCTCCCCCAGCCCGTAGGATTTGAGCTTATTTCAGGGATGCCGCACAAACGCCTCAGAGATCCTACCACCCTGATGATAGTCTCCCCCGCTCTGCTGACCATTCTGAGCTAGTCTGTCGGCAGAAGGTAGGCACCTCAGGTAGGTGTACTTAGCAAAGTATATACCAAGATATTTAATATTTTCCGTTTGTGTAATTGGGGGACAATCGCATGGGGTTTGTGTTGATATATCAATGGTTGATTGACAGGAATGTATTTTAAGGTGGATGTTATTGGAGGGTTGGCCTCTCGAATTTATGCTGAAAGTTATGAATTTTGTTAGGTTAGGTTTCCTTTGTGAATACGTCCGTTTGTAAATACGATAAGATCGTGAACTTTTCAATATGGAACTAATGTAAAATGTCTTAGGGTGATTATCAAGTTAACCCGTTTGTCACAGGAGACCAAATTTGTCCCAGCTCACAAAGGTCTCATATAAATCGCTGTAACTCCCCTATTATCATAGTGAGAAATATGTTCTAAACGGTATTAGAAAGGCAAAACACCACGCTTTATAATCAAATCTAAAAAATAACCACTTAAAAAGTAAAATGTGCACCTTTATGAAATAAAATTTTGCATCGCAATTTGAAAAAAAAAGGGGAAATTTTTTATTAATTATTTTTATATGAAACGTCACAAGTGAGGTGACAGTAACGTTTATAATATTTTTTTCTAATAAAATATTAACGTGCTGTTATTTTTTAATTTTAGTCAGCCATTTAAAAAAAAAAAATTATACAGGGTGGCGCAAAATTAATCATCCAATTTTGTTTATGAATAACTTTTTTACTGAATAAAAAAAAAGATTTTTAGTAATGGAAATCTTTATTTGGACTTTTAAATTTTTTTCTGTTAAGTGGAAAAGATGATATCCGTCAGGTGGCTGCCGCCAGTGTTGATACACATTTGTGCCCGTTTTATCGAATTTTCCATAACTTTCCGCAAGATTTCCGGTGATGACTGTTCGCATTCCTGTCGAATATTCTCCTTGAGGGCTGCGATTATCTGAGGCTTGTTGGCATAAACCCCCGACTTCAAGTAGCCCCAAAGAAAGAAGTCTGGGATGGTTAAATCGGGAGATCTTGCTGGCCATGCCAAGTCGCCAAAACGTAGGTTTACGCGACCAGGAAACGCTTCCTTCACAATATCCATTGTGGCTCGTGCTATGTGTACGTTTGCACCGTCTTGTTGAAACCACACGTTTACCAAGCCCCGCTCATTGAATTAGTTCCGGCAGTAAGAAATCGCTTGTTATGGCTCTATAGCATTCGCCAGTAACAGTGACCGTAATGCCAATGGCGTCCTAAAAAAACCACTCCTCCCGCATGAACACTGCACCACACAGTTACTTTGAATGGATGTAATGGCTCTTCGTGCATCACACGTGGATTTTCAATGCCCCACAAATAAAGATTTTGCTTATTGACGTAACCGCTTAAGTGGAAATGCGCCTCGTCGCTCATGATGACCTTCGACACAAAATCGCTAAAAGCATTAAAGCTAAAATTGACACAATTATTCCACGCTCTTGTGGTGCATAGCGCTCCATTGCTTATTTGTTTGTATTCTGCAGCTGTCTAGTTCACAAATGTCAAATATGATTGACATACGACGCCATTTGCAAAAATTATAACATCTTCCGATAGGGTGATTAATTTTGCGCCACCATGTATTTGCTTGCAAAATTTTTATAATTCAAAAATTATATGTTTATTTATCACCTTTCAAAACAATTTTGTGTAATGTAAAGCGTAAATGTTTTGAACGTCTAAAAAAAACGCCAAATTTCTGAAGGGAATTCTGAATTTCTAACAGAATCTTGCCAAATCCAGACATTTCGCTGTCTGCTTTACTATAATAATATAGAATTATTGTACCAATGTATTACAAACATCTTTTACAAAAGAGTTTGTAACAAAATCAGCAGCTAAGACTTTGCAGAACAAATTGAATTAATTAAGTTTTTCAATGGCGGCAAGATACATGCCGGAATAATAAAACAGTAGTTTCTGTTTGAGAACTGCGAAAAGAATCCTTAAAGTTTTATGATTATCTCGCCGAAATCCAGAACAAAGCTCCGACTCTAAGCTTATAGGCTTCATTTCTCCTTCGTTGTTTTCTTACAAAACCTACAGTTCTTTGAATACAACCTTTTTAATATATCAACTGGTTATAGGAGCGGACAGAGATGTCGAACCAGAGAATACAAAAATGTTTTTGTACTATGAGAAAATTGCGAAAGTAACGGTGTTTTTATTTAAATTTTCGCTAGCGAATAAAGCTTTAAATAAAATAGACGTAGGTGACTTAAATTAAGCTTTAAGAGAAAAAATCTTTACATCAATAATTTAATAACAACATTTTATACGACAATTATAATTAAATTTATTTCGAATTTCACGCCTAGCTGGGCTTTTACATTTTTTTTACAAAAGAACATCCAAATGAACATAACAAAATCAAAACAAAAATGAACAATTAAATAAATTTAAAAAAAACAAAATTCTCCACCATACAAGATGGAAAAAGAACAATACATAGATGAAATAAGTCGGTGCAGAGCTAGTTTGTTTAATTGAATTTGTTTTTAATCTTTCCGATTTAACTTAAAATGATCGAACTCATTACTGTATCTTCCTCTGTACTCTAATTTTGTTTATGTCTATGTCCTGATGAAGGTTGAGATCAACCGAAACAGATTATAAGGTAAACAAAAGAGAAATTGAAAGCATATAAGAGAGGGAGAGAACATCAGAGCCTCTACCCCTCTACCTACCCCTCCACCAACCAGTCTTTAACTTCCCCTCGTAAATACTTTCTCTTTTGTTTACCTTATAATCTTCCACTGTACTGTAATTTAGTTTATATCTATGTCCTGATGAAGGTTGAGATGCACCGAAACCGGTTGATGTTTATAAATAAAATAAAGTGGTTTTAAACAAAGAACGTTTTTCATTTGGATAATGTCGAGCCACGAAGTGTTTGCTGATAATATATATTTTTAGTTAATACTTATGTACATTCCCGGTTAAACTCTTACATTCCTTAGCTCTTAAGTACTTATTTCTTTAAAAAGAGACACTACTTCTATACCACCCCTTTTCCTTTCGCAAGTGAAAATAATTTGCAATTCGATATTACTGTTGAGTTAGAATATTTTGGAATTTATTTCTGGAAACTCCGGGATTGTTTGTGAATTTCTCAGAAAGGACTCTGTGACAATAATAGGAGAAGATTTTCACGAGTGTTCTGGTATTCTCAGGAATTTCCGGACATTTTACGACCGTTAAATATTTAGGAATTTTTAATGATAGGTATCTACTGGAGTCAGGTTAGGTTAGTGTGTCGAGAAATGATTTTTTTGTTATTTATTCAAGTGCTTTTATCGGGCATAATTATCTATCTATCTTCTTCTTCTATCTTCTATATTTACAGTTTGCAAATGAAATATTATAATTAATTAGAAATTTGTAAACTTAAATGTACAAATTACTAAAATAAAATTAATAAATAAATAAAAATAATAAATAAATAAATATAAAAATGAATCGCCGAAATGTGTGTTCCCGCGTAACTTCCGAACGACTGCACCAAATTAGATAATTCTTTGTTTGTTATGTTTGTTATTATCAGGTAAAGGTTTGTATTAAACTACTGGTGAGCTCTGGAATTATGAAATTTGTATAAAAATGAATCGCCGAAATGTATGTACGCGCATAACTTCCGAACGAGTGCACCAAATTGGATAATTATTTTTTTGTTGTCTTCTTGTTTTGTTGTGTTATTGTCAGGACAAGATTTGTATAAAACTACTGGTGACCTCTGACATGAAATTTGTATAAAAATGAATAACTGATGTATGTACGCGCATAATTTCCGAACGAATGCACCAAATAGGAAAATTCTTTTTTTGTTGTATTCGTTAATGTCTGGTGAGCTCTAGTATTATGAAATTTGTATAAAAAATTGCAATAGGTGGTACGCGAGCTGTGTGAAAACTAAATGTATCGGGAATTAATTTATGAACCGCGGGAGGGGGGGGGGGGGGGAGTACCATGGAGGGGGAGGGGAAACTGGGAGGGGGGAGGGGAAATCGGGAGGGGGGTTTGCGAGACGGAGGAAGGGGGGGGAGTGGGGAGAGGGTGGGTGGAGGAGGCGAGTGGAAACGCGAGATGGGAAGAGGACGCGGGAGAGGAATGGGGGAAGGCGTAAGGGGAACGGGACGAATGGGAAAGGACACGCAGGGAGAAAATATTTCTTTATTAAATCATAGCAACGCATGCCGGGTACCAGCTAGTTTATGATATACTTGACCTTCAAAACATGAGTGAGGTTACACTGTCCACATGAGATTTCAAAAATCTACCCTCATCCTCATTTCCCACCGCTAAAGCAGATTTTGGATACTTTTTGATGAAATTTTGCACACTTGACGTCAGAATAAGAGGTAAATAATTATTGCTTACATCTTATTTGGAAATACTTTGCGTACAGACAGAGGAGCAACGCAAGAGAATTCAGTGAGATCAGAATATAAGCTAGGCAAACGGGCACGTAGATAAAATGGCCTCAATTTTATTCAGTGATCAAATCTTAATAGCCAGGTACCTCACATTCTCCTGCTTACCTTTTACTTCCTCCCCTAATCAGCCTCACAACATTCTCCTGATTAGGGATGCCATAGATCCACTGTCTTCGGGCTTTTAAGACTCGGCGTTCCCAAAAAAAAACTTTGGAGAACATTTTATTAACGTTTCAAGAATTGTTTTATTTAAAAAAAATTATAATCTTTATTTATTAAGTTACACAGCTGATTGTGCTGTGCCTGACTCATTAGGAATTCCTGTGTTGAGAGCAGGCGCATTTTAGCATAAGTAGTTCAAAACAAAAATAAGGATAACAACAACAATGTTATTTATATTTATAGTTAAAGTTAAAGGACTATACGCAGGGCTGGGCAGTATTTGAATTACTTGTAATTGAAATACGTATTTGAAATACAAATACGTATTTTGTATTTGTATTTCAATTACTTCCTAAAAATGTATTTTGTAATTGGTATTTCAATTACCTGCTGCTGAGGAATTTTGTATTTTGTATTTCAAATACTTATGGCTTCAAAATACATTTTCAAATACATTTAGGGATCTTAATAATGATATTGAAAAATAAACTGACATAAATACATAGACTAAAAAAGCTAGAATCCTGTACTATAGCACTCTTACTAATGATTATTTGTAATTCGCTTTATAATGTACTGTACATTTTTTTTATGTCATGCTAGTAATTATTATTGTCCTGTGCCATAATAGCACTGTTATTGTACATTTTGTATCATATTATATTGTACTTGTCATTGCTTTGTATTGTACATTTTTGTATCATAGTATTAGATCAAGCACTATAGGAATAATTTGACTGAATACTAGATAGCACTTGAAGTGAAATGACACAAAACTGTGCTATACAAATGTCATATATGTATTTAAAAATGAATCCTTGTTTCCCTTGGTCACGCCTTAACTTCAGAATGACTTAACCTATTTCATTGATTTTTTTAAAAGTTTTCTAATACCTTGTAGAAGGTTCTTACGGAAAGAAAAATTAACAAAATCACGCAGAAAATTGGATAATTTCAGAAACCTTAACGACTCTTTTAACTTCGCACGTTTGACAGTTCGCGTGATGAAACTGAATTTAGCAGCTAGCTGTTTTTTTTTTTGTAACAAAAGAATAAATAATTGTAAATAATAAACAATTAATTGTCTATGGATTTTTAAAATTATAGATATTTTAAATAGGTACCTATGTTAGGTACCAGATTTGATTGATTGTTCTTATAATATACAAAAATGAATATTTGTAATATGTGAAAAATGAAAATTCGAATAAAAAAATTGTAATAGCTGGCACGCGAGTTGTTTGAAAACTGAATGTACTGGGACTGAATACATGGAACGCGGGAGGGTAGTTGGCGGGACTGGGGAGCGGCAGAGGGGAGAGGTAGGCGGGGAAGGTGGAAGGGGAATGCGGGAGGGGAAGGGGATGCGAGAGGGGAACGGTGACGCACGGGAAAGGACATGCAGGGAGAAACAATTTATTTCTTTGAATATGGCATTGCAACGCATGCCGAGAACCAGCTAGTGTTATTATAATAATAATAATTATTATCTAACACCTAAGTCCTACACCACAAAACATTACAAGTGGAGCGGAGATGAGATGTGTTCTGGGCAATATGATTGGTCAATTTTTGCACGTCACTGTTTCACTCTGCTCAGCTTTGCTTCTATGGAAACGCACCCTTAGATGAGGGCACTTACGGCAATTTATTGCAATCAAAGGTTCTACCAAAACCAAATGTATTTTGTATTGTAATTTGTATTTTGTAATGTCTGTGTGAATTGTATGAGTGCAAGCGAGATAATATGCTTGCGCGAATCTATATAAGGCTTTTGCGTTTGGCAGTTCCACAATAAAGGCCGAAACACATTATTAAAACCCGACGCGACGCAACGTGTCAACACCCGATATGCACCGTGCGCATGGCGTCGCGTCGGATGTTCATAGTGTGATTCTGGTCTATAGAAAACAATACATTTGATTCGATTCAACACGCATCGCGTTTCGTCGGGTCGCGTCGGGATTTAATAATGTGTTTCCGCCATAAATACTAGTACAATATTCCGCTACTCTCTCTTCATTTGAGTACTACCCACCATAATTCGTCAACACATACATTGGAGGGGACCCACCACTTTCCCACGGCTGTGTGAGGAAACTGATTGTTTAACCTCCTTAGCCGCACACGTCAGGACTCTAATTTT
Source organism: Limnephilus marmoratus (assembly GCA_917880885.1). Taxonomy (NCBI): domain Eukaryota; kingdom Metazoa; phylum Arthropoda; class Insecta; order Trichoptera; family Limnephilidae; genus Limnephilus; species Limnephilus marmoratus. Next base: position 35,906,762 of record OU862926.1, read on the forward strand.
TTGTAAAAAGGAAGCTACATTTATTTTTGAAACGAATCTAGACCCTCCACATACAGTGGAGGTAATCCACCTCTTACCCGCCCTGGTATAAGTAACTGATGGTTACTCCTTCAAGGCTCTCGCAAGATTCTAATTTTTTTTGTTAAACGAAGCTACATTTATTTATTTTGAACGAATCTAGACCTCCAGTGTCCATGCATACGTTGTTAGTAAGCAGTATGCAAGTGCTTAACAGGAAAAACAAAATGCAAAAAATAGGTTAGTAAGACAAAGATAAATTAAACAGGGCAAAGAAAAACTCATTCATGAGGCTCCATGAGGCGGCATTGCATCTGTAAAAACCCGCAAGCACCTGCATAAAATAGAGAACATAAGTAATACAATAAATCTCAAATCAATTGGCAAATACCAACAAAAAATGTGAATGGCTTTCGGTCTGATCATAAACTACACTTAGCTTCCGTGTCCCTTAGCCAACCACTCAGTGAAGCCTCAAAGAATGTTGGGGAATATTTGGGGTAAAATACCGAAGACTAAAAGAAAATTCAGCATTGGGTAGTCAGAGGCAGGACAAAGGACAGTCAAGGTCGTCTGATCAAGCCTCAAGCCTGCACATATCATTACCCTCCACATACAAATGTAAGTCCGCTGGACATTACTACTGACTCAGCCTGTAGTAGCTGATATTACAATTGGCGCAGCGGACATCACAACTGGCGCAGCCGAAAGTAGCCGACTCCACAACTGGCTAAGAACCTGAAGACGAAATTGATCAAATAGAAGAGAGGAGATTGTTACAATTGTAAAAAAAAATTGTTGCATGAAGACGCACCCAAGAAGACGCCATCACAAAGTCAACAAGTCGTGCATTAGAGCCTGCATCCATATTTCAGTATATTGAGGGAGCAAATTTGGCGTTGGCATGCTAGCATTGCATGCAGTAAGAAGAAGACGGTGATAGCAGATCATCCACGGAAGAACTAAGCCGGAATCTGGGGCAAGGGCTCAGATTCTGTCGCTGCAGCTATTCATGCGGGACCGGACAAAGGGCTGGATTCTGTAGCTGCAGGGAGACGGACACGGGCAATCAGCGGTCGAAAGAGACGGCTGGTGACGGAGATCCGGAAGCTGTGTGGGGAGACGCTTTGGAGCGCTGAGATAAGTTTTTTTTATCAAAATTTGTTTCAGTTCTTATTCCCGATGGATGCGATTTGTAAAAGTCTGGGGGCATTCTGTCACAAGACAGGAGTGTGGTCCCTGTTCAAGGAGAGATTGGACCAAGCTCTCATATTATATGATGAGAAAATAATGTCACCTGAACGTAAAAGAGCGTTCCTCTTAAATAATCTCACCGAAGATACCTTTTCATTGCTAAGTGATTTGTGTTTTCCAAAAAAAGTGTCAGAAACCTCATTTGAGGATTTGTGTAAATTTCTAGATTCCCATTGTAAGCCTATTCACAATATTTTTGAATCACGGGAAATGTTCTATAAATGTAAACAATCGGCTAATGAATCTATTAAAGAGTTTGCCGCGAAGCTTAAAAATATTAGTTTGTCATGTAACTTTGAAGCAAGATTAGAATCGTGTTTGAAAGACATATTTATTATTGGTGTGTTCAACGAGAAAATAAAACATAAACATTTTATGGAAGGTTTAAGTAAGTCATTTCTAGAATGCGTAAATTTAGCTTAGCTTCCACTTGGGAATATGTTTTAAGTATGGAAAGTGCTAAGTCGAATTTAAATGCAGTTCATAATTTCGATAAATCTAGGCAGGTAAGATAAACTTTTTTCGAAAAAACAGAATCGCTCCTATTAACCGACTTGGCGGGAAATGAGAGCCTATAATTTTCCATATGTGTAATGGGAGTTACTTAGTACTGCCTAATAAGCTCTTACTTACTGCCTAATAAGCTCTGATTACCCGAATGCCACCATCTTGAAATTGAATAAAATGATGTCCTCAATCTAGCTTATAATGAAATTATACGCAAAGATACTCAAAATTGAAAACATTACCTTTAAATGAAAAAGGTTTGATTTACCTGGCCGTTGAAATTTCGTATTTTTTTATAAGGGCGGGGCAAAAAATCGACAAGCGTCCGTGGTCACATAATACGTGGCACTGGCGAGCCTAGCGCGGCAGGGGAACACGGCCGCAGTGTGACGAAGGCTCCCGAGTGGTAACCGAGTGAATACGAGCTGTAGTTTTGTCTCTAGTCGCACCGCTTCCATTACCCGCTGCTCCCCTACCATAATAATATTATCACGGCAGTATTTCGCAAGAAACAAATTTTTGTGTATACTCGTGGGAGTAATTCGCCGGGATATTGTTCGTAATCGATATTATTATTATTGTCAACAACCTGTATTTACAGTAAAATAGGATCGTCCACGTGCCAACTCCCGTGGGGGGTCCTGTATAATCTATCATCGGTCCCGCTCTGGCCTTGAGGACATGATTGATTTTCGAATAAAATCTACGGGAACAAATAATAACGAAAAAACGCACACCAAAAAGATTTCACACAGTATTAAATAAGGGTCGCGAACTGAGAAATACTTAAACTTAATAATTTTTTTGGATAAGGGCTGTTCTAACATTTTTGGTGGAGGGCCGAAATGAGGTTATCTTTACATAGTACAAAGCAAAGTCGCTCCCGCTGTCTGTACGCTTAGATCATTTAAACTACACAACGGATTTTCATGCGGTTTTCACCAATAGATAGAGTGATTCATTTGGAAGGTTTTGGTAAATATTTTTTAAATATTTTGTGTAAATTGCTTGAAATACATAATATACGAGCTGACCCGACAAACGTTGTTCTGCCATATAAATTATTTCTAATGAATATTTTGGTTAAATAAAAAATAACGAATGTATTGTAAGTGTGTGGGGATGGGACTATGACAGAAAGAGGAATGGAGCGCTGTAGACGATGACCACCGATAAAAAAAAATCAACTAAAGTAGGAAAATGAAATCAAGAAAATCAATATTAATTTCGAAGAGCAATAGAGTGTGTGATATTTTTTGGAGGTCCGTCTTTAGCCAACACAAATAAGCTCGATGGTTTGCCCAGGCGAGAACATGATGCCGAAAGAAATATCAAAATGACGCAACGCTTCATGTCTTGCGCATGTACGGATGAAAATTCGATGAGGCGGACGTAGCGCCATCTGTCATTCAACAACACAAATAATTTCGATCTCTATGAAATATGAACGACGGTTAAATTTGTTCATACGAAAATACTAAAATCACGATTGAAAATGGGAGGGTTAAAACTTGGAGGTATTTTTGATGCTTTTGATATTTTTGATAAAAAATTATTATTATTTTTTTTTTCTGGATAGGGACACCCTAATCACCTGGCGATATGAAATATACTTTAAAACCTATTCTCATACCTACCAAATATCCATACAAAATTTCATAAAAATCGGTCAAACCGTTTCGGAGGAGTACGACCACAGACATCGTGACACGAAATTTTTATATATGTATAAGATAAAATAAGCGGGTTCGCAAGCGGGCGGTGTGGATTTGATATGTATGCAAATTAACAGATGGCATTGGTTATAAAGGTTGGGTAATGGCGTTGTCAGTAGCCACGGCAACGTGTAGCCGGGTCTGCTATTTAAACATATAGCAGAAAATCTAATATTGAATGAATGCATACAATACTAGCGACTCCCATTCGAAAATTTGGAACAGAAAAATCATTTCCTTACAATCATATATTAGTTCCACAAAGGAGGCCCTGAGGAAAACAAAATTCTCTCAGGGCCTACATCATCTTTGAGGATGCTGTGTGGAGAGTCTTTTTATGGAATGGATGGAGAGAAGTTCTGGGAAAGGATAAGGTAAGAGGGGTGGATGGGAATCTGGGGTTCAACGTATCCAGGTATGAATCCAATACATTGCGGTGCAAGGTGATAATGGGTCGAGAAAGTCCGGTTGGAGAGGTCAAAAGATTTCTCTCAACCAGTCTCTACCGATCCGTCACACCACTTATAGGTGGGCAAACACTTCCGTCGCCAAGATCTTGACAAATCTCACTCATGAACCCTGGCACGCCTGCTTAGTCACCAAACGTAGCGAATCATTTGGGATGACCAGAGGTGTTGGTTATCTAATAAATGGTATACCCGTCTCCCTAATTACTTTTTTTTACTTTAGCTCCACATAGGAGGCCCTGAGGAAAATAATTCCCATCAAGGCCTATGTCATCTTTGGGGATCCTCTGTGGAGGGTCTTTTTATGGAAAGGAAGGAGAGGAAGTTCTGGGAAGGAAAAAGGTATGAGGAGTGGGTAGAAATCTGGGCGTCAGTGTGTCCAGATATGACGGACGCACGAATCCATCCCAGTGCGGTGCAAGACGATGGGTCGAGAGAGTCCGGCTGGAGTGGTCAAAAGGTCTCTCTCAACCAGTCTCTCCCGATCCATCTCGCACGCAGTAGGTGGGCTTTACACTTCCGTCACCAAGACCTGGACAAATCTCACGCCTTGAACCCGGGCACCCCTGCTAAGCCACTAAACGTAACGAACCTCGTTGGGGTGACAAAAGTTTAAAATCATCTGCGAACATAAGTACGTCAATGTCTGTAAAAATATTTCGAACGTCATTCACGAAAAAGATAAATAATACACGTCCGAGGTGGAAACCTTGCGGAACACCACTGGATGCAAAAAAAAAAATCATATGATGATTCCCCATTTAGTTTAACACTAAGTTTTCTGTTTGAAAGATAGCTTATAAACCAATTCAACATATTACCACGAACTCCAGCTTTAAATAGTTTTTTTACAAGAACAGCGTGACAAACCTTGTCGAACGCTTTGCTGAAGTCTGTGAAAATTTGAAGCTTATTCGCCATTACATCAGAAATGAAAATTTGATTTAGAATGTGGTTAGTTAATGTTGATTTGCCGGCTCTATATATGGTTTTATCGATCGACCATGCTAGAACTCTTGTACTGATATGATGAAGTTACATAACACAAAAATAAACTGCAAACATTTTATGAATTGTTCAAATATTTTTAAACAACCCATCCTTGGAGTATCTTCCTCTCTGATTCAAAATATCAGTGAATCTATTTATAATAATAATTCTCGATTTTGGCTTGCGTGGGTAGATACTAGAAAGGTATTCAAGAAGCAAAATCCATTTATCATAATCATACCAAACGCCTCGCTTTTGATGTAGTTTCAGTCAATATTTGCCCTGGCAAGTACGTCGTCGATACACCGTCTAAAGTTGAGATCAAATAAAACATTATAATATCATACTCAGAATTCCGTTCCTGGATCGTCTTGAAAGTAAATAAGTACAATATTATAGCTTGGATCATAATTTAGAGAGAATTGAGAAATACAGGGAAATATTATGTACTATTTATAGTGCCTATCCACAAGTCGTTACCCGTGGAAAATCATTGAATGTACATTGTTTCAAAAAAATTAGAAATTTTATAATGTTAATTTATTTAAACGCCATAGAATGGCTTTTACATTAAAGTGATACATGAGATTATATGTATACAGTGGTTATATGGAACAAATTCTTTATCAGTGGCGGTCTGTGACTTTTTTGTATAAGGGAGGCTGAAGTATATACCTACCTAATATCAAATATACATATACCTACAGACTAGCCCACGAACAAGATGTGATTACTGACAAAAATGGTATGTCAAATTAGCTCTGTACATCCTTTATGTTTCACATAACTTATTACAGTTCTAAAATTAAATTAATTAAATAAATATTCGAAAGATATTGCACACATCAATCGGCATCCGTTGTTTAAGCCAAATTGTCAAAATGGCCGCGCGAACAAATTCTCTAAAGCGATAGCGAATCAACCCAAGCGCTGTGTTATGCTATTCTGTGCACTACGCCTAGGCGCATTAAAGTCGTTTTCTGCACGTTGGATGCTCCCATCGATTGCGAATATCACTTCAGGCAAAACTTGACAGGCAGAACTAAATGCGCATGCGTAAATATCATACCATTTTTAACATCGTGGATGCGGAATGGAGCAGAGAATCCACTTTGCTGGTATTGGTGCGTTTACGCGACATTCGACACACTAGTATCGAGAATGGTGTTTGGGTGGTTTGGTTTATTTATGATGGTGTTATTATGTATTTCGGTCCGATCCGTGCGTCGCGTTTTGTTGTTTTTGGCCGCTGAGGGTGGGACGTTGTCGTTAAATTGTAGTATTTATTGCTGTTTACGATTAGAAAAAAATAAGCTCAAAGCTTTTATTAATGCTGAATAAATAAATAACAATTATTATTATATTTATTATACGCCTCAAAGGGAAGGAAGCGCCGCATCCACAGTATGTTTGGAGGAACCGCGCCTGGTACACATGACGGTAACTGTATTATATTAAGAACAAAATAAGAAATTATTAGTACACAAAAATAATATCGCAGAAGTGATACAGTTGTTATTAGAAGTGCAATGAGATAATATTGCAAATAAGTACAAAATAAATTCCTATGAAATCGTGTAATAATTAAATAATATACTAAGTTATATATAAGACCTGACATAAACGAAGTATTTTATAAAAGCTAGTATTTAGGAATATGATACAATTATTTATTGCGTGTTACAACCAAAAAGAAGTGAATTGAACTACTCTTAAGGGACAGAATGTTAAAATATATAATAACAAAGAACATTTCATTTAAGCAGAATAAAAATATGCAAAAAAGGTGACCTGTTAGCAAGTAGAATCGAGCAAATTTTTTTAACATCAAGTACCTATATCTATTCATTCATTCGCATTTAGAAAAGTTTCAGAACAAACGACATCGAGGGATATGATTTTAGATTTTTACGGCCAAAAGTGGTTAATTTTTGGGGTTCATGCCGTGTTGCGCTCTTTACATTCTTTAGCCAACCTTTCGGACAGCGTTATCATCAGAACAGATGTGTGATGATGTCCAACTTTCAGTTAAATATGTGATTTTCCTCGTTCGTTCGGCGCCGTCGAAATATTTCTAGGAAAATAAGTATGTCTTTTACGAGATGCATTTTAAGAGAATTTTTTTATAAAGGGTCCCTTCTATTTTTTTTATAACCGGTAAAATTTCTCCATTTAAACCGAAAATAAATTTCGCGGGCCCTCATGTTTGTTTTTAGATATTAAAATTTCTTTACGGGGTGCCATAAACTTATAGGTCTAAATTCTAAATATATTTTTATTTTTATTTCTGACGAACCGCATGGTTTCATCGCTGTCAACCACCGAGCAGCAATTTCGTCGGATTGTCCTGTTGAATGTGGCGTACACCGCAAACCATACTTTAGATTCGAGTACAAAAAATTGTATACAGTCTTCTGTAGTATATGAGTGTTGTGGTGTAGAATGCCGTACGAAAAGACCGCGTTCGTTCGGAGATGGTCGGGCGGCGCCGAGTGTTTCCAAACATGCGTACAAGTGGAGTAGTCGGCCGTTCGGCGAACCGTGGTCAGACCTAAGACCTAATTAGAGATCGCCTGTAAACAGACGCTACTTACAATATTTGTTACTAATATAATTGACTGGTCGGTGGTTGAGTGGGCATAGCGCTTGGGTCCCACCCGAGCGTCGCGTGTTCGATTCCTCGGCTGGCTAAGTCCTCCATCACAACACAAGCATCATTTTCGGCTTTCTGAGGTGGTAGTAGGAGATTTTCAAACATTGTTGGGTTATTCGTAACCCGGGAATGTTTGTCTTTCTTTAAAAAAAAAAAAATAATTCGCAATAAACTAGTAAAAAGAACTTACGTTGTAATCATTGCATTGTGGGCTGGTGAGCCACAACACAAATCAAAGAACATTACAATTTTATATATATATACTAGCGATTTTCCAGCATGCGTTGTAATGCCACTTAATAAAGAAATTGTTTCTCCCTGCGTGTCCTTCCCCATTCGTCCCGTTACCCTTTCGCCTCCACTTCCTCTCCCGCTTCCCCATTACTTCACACGATCTCACCCCACCTTTCCCCCTTCCCTCTTCCCTCTCCCGCTTCCCCCGTCCCGCGAACCCCCCTCCAGCGATCCCCTCCCCACTCCCGCGTTCCCATCGCGGGAATGCGCACATCAAATCACCAAAGTTTCATTGCAAGCGGATGAATGGTTTAGCAATGCATAGTCAACTCACCTATACACATAGCAGCAAGCATGTTTCGATTTTATATTTATGGATTATAGCTGACCCGGCGAACTTCGTACCGCCTGTGGTACCGCCTCAGAATCAATAACTGTTGTGTTAACTTAGTAGCTGAATTAAATTCAGATTTTTTATTAAGTTAAAAATACCGCAATGAAGCAATTATTGACGCGCAATTGTGTGATTTTATTCATTTTCTCTATAGGTGTGAGGGAGATTTATTATATTATTGTATTTTTCCTCTGGAGAGGTGTAGACATACGTTCACCGTTTGTCTCATTTTCGACTATTATTTGATATATAGTGTGTAAAAAGAGGGGCAGCACTATACTAGTATGTTTAAGAATAAAAGCATAACAATCAGCGCATTGACATTTGACGTGTTTGAATATTAGGAATTCATTCACTATTCAATATTATACTTATTACAATACTGCTGCAGCTCTTTCAAAAGGTGAGAATTCGTTCCATATAAAATGTATGAGGAAAAGAATATTCAATTTTTTATAAGAAAAACTCTCTTTTTGTAACTTTTGAAGGTTATTCCCTTCAACGAAATATATCATTGTAGAAGAAGATAACAATAATAATCTAAACGAAAATATGAAAGAGAACAAGACACAGAAAACAAAAAAAAGACAATGGTCGCAACAGGGACTCGAACCCTCTCGTCTAACCGGGACGTGCGCGTTAACCAATTTCGCTATTGCCACCTCCTGTCAAGCCGTCATAATAGTCAATCTAAAAAAAAAGAATATTGAAAGAATATTCTTCATATTTTTTTTCCGTGAATTTTTTCGATGTTTTAATAGCTATTCTGCTATTCGAGACAAATCCAACAAAATCGGTCCAGCCGTTCTTGAGTTATAAATGGTGTACCTAACCCGACTTTGTTTCATATATTAGGAAGATTAACTATAAGTTTTAATAAGAAAATCCCATTCATCGTTTGCTTGAAAATAATTACGAAAAATACACACTTTTACCAAAAATACAAAATTTGGTAGGCGGGTATGGGTACCGCCGCCCTGGGAACCATTTATTGGATGACTAACACCTCTGCCACAGGTCACCCCAAGTGGTTCGCTACGTTTGGTGACTTAGCAGGGGTGCCCGGGTTTTTGGGGTAATGTTTGTTCAAGTCTTGATGGCGGGTGCGTCGGCCCACCTTCTACGTGGTGGGTCGGATTGGGAGATGCTGGTTGAGGGAGATCCTTTACAACCGGTTACCGCTGTTCGGGCCGCTCGGTAGTACAGGGGCCCGACCCTCAGGCTCACGACTGAGGGTGGGCTGCCCCATCAACGAGTGTAAAAACCCCGCCGCTGCTGTTGTGCCGGTTCGTGACCGGAGGGGACCCAGCAGTAGCGTTTGGGGCGCATCGGGTGACCTCTCCAGCCGGACTCTCCCTACCCATCGCCTTGCACCGCAGTGGGTGGATTGGATTCATTCGTTCATCACTCTTGGACACTCTGATCCCCAGCTTCCTACCCACCCCTCATACCCTTTCCTTCCCAGACTTCCCTCCCCCCACACCCCATCATAAAAATATTTAATAAAAATCATGACAACACAAACAACAAAAATTAACAGCATTACAGCGGCAAGTAGTAGGAGACCCCGGCGCAGGCCAAAAATGTTGGTGAATTACACCAACATTCGCGGCCTGCATACCAATTTAAACTCCGTCCACCACCACCTTTCTTCTCAACGCCCCAACCTATTCCTGTCTGAAACGCAGATAGCCGAGCCTGTAGACGCCTCCTATCTGGACTGCCCGGGCTTCACCCTCGCAAGCAAGTTCAGACCTAAAGGAGGTGTCTGTCTCTATAGTCGAGCTGACGTCAACTGTGTGCGACTGTTGAATCTGGAAAACTCCAGATTCGACGTATGTAATGTGGGTACGCGTCAATCTTGCCAGTACGGTAAGATTCTACGCGTGTTTATACCGCTCACCGAACCTTAGCGAATCAGACACGTCCGAGCTCTCCAAACATTTAAGCGACACTATTGATGACCTCTTGCCCCGCTACCCTATGGCAGAGTTTGTGGTCCTGGGGGACTTCAATGTTCATAACGAACCTTGGTTGAAGTTCTCAGGATCAACAGACTCGGCTGGACGCCAAGCGGAATCTTTTGCCCTTTGTTACGGATTGGAGCAAATGGTTCAGGAGCCTACAAGGGTTCCTGATGTCCAGACTCACCGTTCCAATCTGTTACAGGATTGAAGTCACAGCGCCTTTAGGATCGTCCGACCACTGCCTGGTGACGACATCAATCTCTGTAAACTTCAGACCACCAAACGAGAGGCTGGAGAGAAAAGTGTGGCACTATAGGTCAGCAGATTGGTTCGGTCTGCGGGCACATTTTAATGCTTTTCCGTGGTCAGCTGTCTGTTTTCGGACTTCGGATCCCTCAAGATGTGCCCAGGAAATTGGTGAGGTCATCACATCCGCGATGGATGGCTTCATCCAATCTACTGTTAAGGAAACTGGTGTAGGCTCAAAGCCGTGGTTCAGTCGACAATGCGCTGAAGCAGTGCGACGAAAAAACGCGGCTTACCGAGCCTACAACACATCTAGAACATCTGAAGACAGAACAGCTTACAACAAAATGGCAAAGGAAACCAAGAGAATCATAAATAGGTCAAAATTCGAGCACGACCAGCAGATCAGCAGAAAGCTGACTGCATGCCCGCATGGCAGCAGGCAATTCTGGTCGCTTGCGGGCTCAATAGGTCGCAATTTCTGCAAATCCAGTCTGCCACCTCTTACCAGACCTGACGGCTCACTAGCAAACACCGCCACTGAAAAGGCTAACTTACTAGGTAAAATGTTTGCGGATAACTCAACCCTCGATGACCAAGGTGCTGTCCCGACGTCGGTTCCTCACTGCGGTTTTCGTATGAAAAAGCTGAGGATACGGCATCGGGAAGTACTCCATGTTTTACGAGGGCTTGATGTTAATAAAGCTAGTGGGCCTGACGGAATACCTGCCCTGGTACTGCAAAGGTGCGCTGCAGAAATAGCTCCAATTTTGACGAAGCTTTTTAAACTGTCCCTGAAGACTGGCTCTGTGCCCTGTGGTTGGAAAAAAGCGGTTATCCATCCTATTTCAAAGAAGGGTGACCGCTCCAACCCGGCCAACTACCGCCCCATAGCGATCACATCAGTTCTGTCTAAGGTGATGGAACGTGTGATCAACGACAAACTGCTCATATACCTCGAGAAGAACAAAATTATTAACGACCGTCAATACGGATTCCGGCGGAACCGCTCGTGCGGTGATCTTCTCGCGTATGTGACGCATGTTTGGGGGCGATGCCTGGAACGTTTCGGTGAGACCCAAACGGTTGCACTGGACATATCCAAGGCTTTTGACCGGGTTTGGCACCGAGGACTTGTCAACAAACTGCATTCTTACGGACTTCCCGCATCCTTGTGTATGTGGATTGCCGATTTCTTGAGGGAGAGGTCGATTCAGACGGTAGTCGATGGTTTCACCTCTTCCTCACACTCGATAAATGCTGGCGTCCCGCAGGGATCGGTTCTGTCTCCGACTCTGTTTTTGTTGCACATCAACGACCTTTTGTCATGTGCACCAATTCATTGTTACGCGGATGACAGTACAGTTCATGATAGCTTTTTGTTTGACAAGCCCCCAAAGGGCTCACAAACTCCAACAGCTCGTAAGGCTTTGAAGCAAAGAATGGACGGTTACCTCGAGAGTGTTTTCTCTTGGGGTAAAAATAATCTCGTTGAATTTAATGTTTCAAAGACCCAATCTTGTCTGATTACGTCTAAAAGGGATCGAAATGAAAATCTAGTCTCTTTCAACGGAAGTAATCTTCCGAACAGGCCCTCCATTGATATGCTTGGTGTAACCCTAAGTGACCAGCTCAGGTATGGGGGCTCCATCGAAGCCAGAGTAAAGTTAGCCTCCCAAAAACTGGGCGTACTGTACAGGGCCCGCAGATACTTTAATAGTACACAACTGCTAACCCTGTACAAATCGCAAGTGCGCCCCATGGTTGAATTTGGCAGCCACCTCTGGTCTGGAGCTCCAAAATACCTGAAAAATACCCTCGACTCTGTGCAGAAACGGGCGGTCCGTTTGATAGATTCTCCCATCTTAACAGACGAATTGCAATCTTTAGAGCACAGGCGTCGGGTGGGAATGCTATTCTTGTTCTACCGGTATTACAATGGAAGATGCTCCGAGGAACTAGCATCATTGATCCCTTCGGCGCCGGTGCATAGTCGGGAAACACGCCAAACGCGTGCCCAACATTTGTACACAGTTGACATTTGTCACATGAGAACGGGTCGTTTCTTCGACTCGTTCTTGTGTTCAACAGCTCGGCTGTGGAATGATTTGCCGGCCTCTGTGTTTCCTCCTTCCTACAACATGGGTCTCTTCAAGACCAATGTTCATTCCTTCCTCTCCTCAAAAAGACCCTCCACACAGCATCCCAGATGACATAGGCCCTGAGTGAAATTATTTTCCTCAGGGCCTCCTGGGCGATAATGTAAAAAAAAAAACAAACTTTTACCACCCACGCACCGTGGCCTGCGCCCTTAAGAAGCTATTTTCCACCCTTCCTTGTTACCAGTTCCTTCCCCTTCCAAATCCCTTTACCCTTACAACAAACCCGAATAAATATGTAGTCCCATTGCCTCCACGCAATTAGAACTCTTGTACGGTATTCACACAATTAAAACAAATAATAATATTGTAATAATTTATTACAGCACACGAAAATAAAGCTATCAGCATTTAATTTTGATTTCAGTTTGAACTCCACGATAAAACTAATCAAATATCAAAATTTTAATAGCTGAATTAAAGTAATATACTTAAGTGCTTCGAATATTAATACAGCCTAACCGTGAAACTTAATTAAAGCTAGTCTTTATAGCACGTTAATAGTAAGACTCTGAATAAATTTATATCAGCTATTTATGCAACTTTGGACGGTGGTTAAACTTAATTGATTTTGTATGTATTTTACATATATAATTAAATTTTTTTTAAAATATTTCTGGGTTACGAATAATCTGATGTTTTTCTGTGTATCGTTTGTTTCAACAAAAAGCTAAATTCAAATTTTATCAGTCAGTCAAAGTAGCAATGAAGTTAAATAGGATCACGAGCAGTTTCAAGGGTACTTTTGCTAAAATATTAGTTATGCGTGTGGCCAGTTTGTAAAGCAGAATATTTCTCAAAATTATGTGAAAAAACGAACTGCATTATTTTTAAAAGACTTCATAAAGGAGGAGGTTCTCAATTCGAAAGTATATTATTTTTTTATTTTTTTTTATTTATGTTTGTTACCTCAGAACTTTCGACTGTGTGAACCGATATTGATTATACTTTTTTTATTTGAAAGCTGGTGCTTTCCGTGTAGTCCCATTTTAATTTGGTCCAGTTCTGACAATGGCATCCATGAGAAAACCATATAAGACTTAAATTTGCAATAAGTATGTGCGCGACAAATGGACGAATAACTCAATATCACGCCAACTGATTTCGATGATTCTTTTTTTATTGGAAAGGATGTACTTTAAGAGTAGTTTGATGAGAGTTTGGTTAGGTTCTGATTATGGGATCCATGACAAAGTAACGGAACTCTTCAACTCTTAGAAGCAAATTAACGACACTCGGCCGAATCTCTTAATTTGACCCTAACGTCGTTATGGTCAAATTATGTCTGTCTCATATGAGCAGCACGTTTAGTAGGTGTACCCATATTGAAACAAATTAGTTAGTGTACTTCAGATTCACTAAAAATAAAAAAAAAAACAAAAATTTTAACAAAAAAAAAAACGACTTCAAAAAAGCACTAAAGAGTAAAAAAATAATTTCGTATTCTTCTACAACTTCATAATCAACTTACTTTTTCTACTCATCAATATGTAGGTACGATTGTTATTTTTGGAGTCGGTGTCAGCAAAGGTACCCGGCCCGGCGTGTTCACTTGACAGCTCCCCTCACGCTGCGGCCCCGCTCTCACCTCTCGCCTCGTCAAGTCGCTCGTGTGACACAAGCACATTTCACCTATAACTATGTATGTAGTTACAAACCTACCTTGACTGACACCGACTCCAAAAATAACAATCGTACCTACATATTGATGAGTAGAAAAAGTAAGTTGATTATGAAGTTGTAGAAGAATACGAAATTATTTTTTTACTTTTTAGTGCATTTTTTGAAGTCGTTTTTTTGTTTCGTTAAAATTTTTGTTTATTGGTGCGGCCACTTCGAAAATTAAATTGAAAACCCACAACCCATACTGTTAAAACATCCCGCTATTTAATAAGAATCCGTTTATTGTTTCGCGTCCTTGTGTAGAATCTGACGGCTTTATTCCAATAAAAATATTTGTGAGCGATTATTTAAAAATAAATTATGACCTATTATAATAAATCCGACATTACACAGAAAAAACGAATTTTACCTTCCTTCCGGTATTCGTAATATTTTCTTGAATTTGGTGTGTCACAATTGTTACGAAATGTTTCGACGTGCGATACCGCTCCAAAAATCAGAAATTGCGCAAAGGAATACATATTATTAACATGCGGTCGAAATGTCGTCACTATCATATTATCATTCGTACCGCTGTAATCCGTTTCTCACTCGGTGGCCACGGTAGAAAAAAAATGATATGCGATTTTGACTTTATGTATAAAGAAATTGAATCAAGAACAAGGTCAGAATCGCTTGCGCCAACAGCATTCCCGATACCGCTAAAAGTTTGATTCACTTGGCAGCACCAGAGCATTTTAAAATGAATTTTCTGTGGAGTTCGCGAAATCAACGTCAAAGTTAGTCGATGGTCAGTCACAAAAATTTCGATAAACCTATCAAGACATCAAATAAACACGAGTAATGTTGTTTTTATCGATTGCTCAAAGAATGTGTTTCGGTAAATAAAATAAACGATAGTATTCTTTCCGAGATTTCATATTATGTGTGGACAAAAAATCCTGGCCCACAATGGGACCCATCCAATAGAACTGTCAAATATATCAAAATGGTGGAGTACCTCTGGAGTCACTATCGGTTTTCGAAAAGTAAAAGCAAAAGTTAAAAGTGACTAGGCTGAAAGTTAAATTGATTGAAAAAATCAGAAAAATTAAACTTTAGCAATTTCTTTTACCCACAAGAGCGCTTTTTGCCACAATATGACACTATTTAAAATGCGATTGCTTTGCAGCCAATTTTCCTTTATTTTAAGTAATTAAGGAGAAGTTTACGATTTTATAATATTTTTTTTATAAATTCTACAAATATGTGATAATCGACAAAAGATAGATGAATTCATTCGCTATATAGAACTATAATCAGTTTGTATGTCTCCATATTAAAATTTGGAGGTATGATTTTTTTAATGCGAGCGGAATATATTCAAAATGAGCTCCAAAAAATCGCAAGCAATCCGAGAAAAAAGTTTTTATTTGGTGTGTCGCTCGATTGGTTACTCTAACAAGCGTTGAAACTTGAAACCGTCAGTCAAAGGACTGGAAAACAAAAGAATGCGCATGATGGTTGACTCGCAGTAATATTCTTAGGATCTTAGGCCAACCCAAAAAAATCACCAATCATCAATCACAATTCTGTATTCCAGATTCTGAATTCTCACAAAGCGCTATTTCAAAGCTACTAAAAATGGTTCATACTTCATCTCGCTTGTTTATATTATTTACGGGTAAAAATCCAACGTCCACATTTCATTATCAAATCCGACGGAAAATAAAAATTTATCACCAACTCCGGAAGAAATGCCTAATTTAGTGTTTCTGGAAAACTCCTTTTACGACTACCCCTGAATCATTTTATGTATTTTTTTTTCGAGGAAATTCGCAAATCCCTGGAAAAGCTTAATGTTTTCTTGTTTACTTTGCATTTTCAATCCAATAAACAATCATTTGCTCGATGTAAAGTATGCAATCGAAACTCAGTGTTTTCTTTTGAGGTTTGTTTTTATTACCTACTTAACGTACTTTATTGCAAATAGACCTTATTCATCATAAGGGGTAGATTATAATATCTCTATATTTTTGTATTATTTCTTGCCTATTAAATAATAATAATAATAATAATAATAGCCTTTATTCAGATGGTAAATTACATTACATTATTTATAATATTTATAACATTTATAACACTTAACATGCATCGACTCCCTGTCTGTATGTCACTAGTTGACAAAGGCCTCCTCCAGCTATCGCCATTTCTCTCTATCATTAGCTACTCTTGTCCATGTACCACCTGCTATGGCCCTATTAACTACTCGAATGTAACAATTTCTAGATATTTTGTTTTAAAAAGTTTTATTTCACACTAGCGAGTTACCGGCATGCGTTGCTATGCCACTTAATAAAGAAATTGTTTCTCCTTGCGTGTCCTTTCCCTTTCGTCCCGTTCCCTTTTCGGCTCCCTTTCTTCTCCCACGCCCCCTTCCCCTGACGCGTTCTTACTCCGCCTTCACTCCACTCTCCCACTTCGAACCCCCTCCCGAGTTCCCCTCCCCTTTCAGTTTCGGTGCTGCAATTTTTTCACACAAATTTCATAATGCCAGAGCTCACTAGTATATATATAAACCTTCGAGGGCATGCTCATAACAACTCACCAAAGTTTCGTCGCAATCGCATGAACGGTTTAGCAACGCATAATTTCATGACGTCAGAGCTCACTATTGTATATAGAAACTATCGTGGGCATGCGCACATCAAATCCACAAAGTTTCATAGCAATCGGATGAACGGTTTAGCAACGCATAGGCATCTCATATACATACTCATATAAATACCTATTTTTACATATGTTTCACACGTACATTTTATTTGATTTATCTGCTACCGGTTTCAACACATCCGTGTCATTCACTTGAAATTAACTTTAAAGTTATAGAAATACAGAAATGGTTAGATTTTATTAGGCGAGGGCAACAACAGCGGGGCGGGCCGGATCGAGGCATACTGATCGAGGTAGACCCTTTTAACTTTCCAGTCGGACTTCCTGATACCTTACACCGCAGTGGGAGGGATGAACTTATACGTCTGTCACTCCTGGACACACTGACCCCAATATTCCAAATATGACATGCCCCTAAGGAAATAATTTTCTTCTGGAATTCCTGTGTAGAGTTAATGTTAAAAAAGCGGGTAGGTATTTTCCTCGATTGAATATTTTAAGAAAGAGAGGGAAAAATCTAAGAAAAAAGGTTGCCTGAAGATATTTCTTAGAGAAAATTGAAACAATTTGATAGAAGCACACCATACGTAAGTCTTTTTCCGAAATTTTATTGAAATTGTTAGCACTGTTACATGGTAACCTAATATTATTTCTTTTTCGTATAGAAATTATGTTTTGAATAATCCATGGATCTTTTTATCAAATTCACTTATATGATTTACTTCTCCAATCTTGGGAAATTCACTTTGTGGCGTCGAATTGGTATGAAATTAAATGAAAACAAATAACTTCCTAAAACACCACTTATTTAATCAAAATTATCTACCAAAAAACCAAAGGTTTCTTCGTCAGGAAAAGATTAACATTAATAACAACAAAAGACAAATAAGAACTATAGGCAAAAATATAACAGGAGGTGGAGATTAATCATTTAAAAATACCATAAATAAAACAATTATATAAAATGAAATGTAAAATTATTTAAAAACATGTGGCGTAAAATGCATTTGTATAAAAAAAACTTAAAATAAATAATAATCAAGATATCCAAATAACAAAAATAAATTCAAGAGATATTTAAAAAAAAAATAAAAAAAAAAAAATTATACTTTTATTTTAATTTTATTTTATTTATTTATTTAAGGAACATAAACAGTCTTAGTAACTAGCAACATAATAGATATAAGAGGATGACAAAAAAACAGAATAATTATAATTATATATATATATAGTATTGTTTGGTTTTGGGAGAGGTCTTTTTCCGCGCACTTTTTGGTTGACGCAAAAACGACCAGTACGCCCTTTGCGTTTCACCCACCTCAAGGTTCACTTTCGGTTGAAGCAAATTGGGACTGAAAACTGTAAGCAAATTTTTTTCGACAAAATGAAATATATACAGGGATTTATTCTCCGATACGAATCGGCGGCGAAAACTAGAAGCTCTACTCGAATCACTCGATTCGGCTCGGTTGTATTTCCCGCCGACAGATAGCGTTTCAAAAAAAAAATGACAAAAAAAGACTTAGCATTTTCCTCAAAGGAAAATGCTAGGTCTATGGTCAAAATCTTAGATGTCAAATTTTTAGCCTAACAAAACGGAACTCTCGGCGGTTTCGGTCGTTGTTTTTCGGAAAACGACATTACCGCCGAAAAACCGATTCCGGGCTAGATGTTTTTTGAAAATACGATAGCCGGATAGATTCCGCAACTTTTAACACCAATAAAACATACGATTCTCATATAAAATACGTCAGGAGATGCTGACGAAACACGAAATTTTCCGAAAAAAAATCATCAAAATACGCGCTCACAGATTCCATCGGAAGTTTAAATATTCCTGGCCAGTTCAAATTAATACGTTTTTCATTCGGGGTAGGTACCTACTTATTTCGGTAGTATTGCAAATATGATGAAAAAAGCTAAGATTGCCGGAATCTAAGGAAATGCGCAGGTACCTACCTGAATGGGTACCTACACAACGAATTAGGTTTTAATGCAATAAATACTACGGTAAGGTTGTTTCGATGATACAGAATAATGGAACTTTTTTTAAGTTAATTTTCACGTTCTGTGATGGTTCTACTCAAATTCTATTGTTTTATCATTACAGACCAGTTACATCACAAAACTGAAATAATTACAGAACTCGAACGGAACTTTATAGAACTGAAAATTTACTAGAAAAATTTAAAGAATTGTCAATTTTTTTTATTAATTATTATTTTTTATTTTTAAGTGTGTTCTATTTGAACATTGTTAAATAAAAAAAAAAAAATATATATATATATATATATACATTACGCGTGTTCTAGGTAGGTACTTACTTGCGGGGACTTTTTTCATTTAAAAATCAAAACATGATATTGAATGAATTTATTTATAGTGAAAATTATTTTATGCTCAACAGCATAATGGCGTCGTTTTGGTGAAATATTACAACAAAGTACCTACTTAGTACTTACACTTGCAAAATGAAATACAATACAACTACAATAGTGAGCTCCGGCATAATGAAATTTTGCACTGCTAAACCGTGCAACCGATTGTTATTATTAATGGACTATTTGTGCGTAAATAAATTAATTATATACAGCGGGTACCCGGCATGCGTTGCGAGGCCACTTTAACTTCGGGGTCAACTAAACCGTAATGGTTCCCTACCAAGTCCCGGGAAACAACATTATAAAATTATGCACTTTATAAAATTATATACAACGGGTACCCGGCATGCGTTGCAAGGCCACTTTAACCTAAGGGTCAACTAAACTGTAATGGTTCCATCCCAAGTCCCCGGAAACTACATAATAATGCAAGCGCCTGCACTATGTAACATTATATACAACGGGTACCCGGCGTGCGTTGCAAGGTCACTGTAACCTAGGAGTCAACTTTACTGTAATGGTTTCATCCCGATTCCCGGGAAATAAAATTTTAATGCAAGCGCCTGCAATTTATAACATAATATACAACGGGTACACGGCATGCGTTGCAAGGTCACTGTAACTTCGGGGTCAACTTAACTGTAATGGTTCCATCCCAATTCCCGGGAAATAACATTTTAAAGCAAGTGCCTGCAATATATAACATGATATACAACGGTTACTCGGCATGCGTTGCAAGGTCACTGTAACCTCGGGATCAACTTAACTGTAATGGTTCCATTCCAATTCCTGGGAAATTACATTTTAATGCAAGCGCTGCACTACATAACATTATATACAACGGGTACCCGGCATGCGTTGCAAGGCCACTGTGAACTCAGGTTTCTTCATATATTTAATTTAACACACACTCCTCCTCGCTTCATCCACGTTCACACGTCAAATCGCATAGTGTCTTAACCCGTCAGTTGCTTCTGCAACGGGCAAAACCTAGTATATATAGTATTGTTTGGTTTTGGGAGAGGTCTTTTTCCGCGCACTTTTTGGTTGACGCAAAAACGACCAGTACGCCCTTTGCGTTTCACCCACCTCAAGGTTCACTTTCGGTTGAAGCAAATTGGGACTGAAAACTGTAAGCAAATTTTTTTCGACAAAATGAAATATATACAGGGATTTATTCTCCGATACGAATCGGCGGCGAAAACTAGAAGCTCTACTCGAATCACTCGATTCGGCTCGGTTGTATTTCCCGCCGACAGATAGCGTTTCAAAAAAAAAATGACAAAAAAAGACTTAGCATTTTCCTCAAAGGAAAATGCTAGGTCTATGGTCAAAATCTTAGATGTCAAATTTTTAGCCTAACAAAACGGAACTCTCGGCGGTTTCGGTCGTTGTTTTTCGGAAAACGACATTACCGCCGAAAAACCGATTCCGGGCTAGATGTTTTTTGAAAATACGATAGCCGGATAGATTCCGCAACTTTTAACACCAATATAACATGCACATCCCATGTAAAAAAAGTCACGAGATGCTGACAAAACTCGAAATTTTCCGAAAAAAAATCATCAAAACACGTGCTCACAGATTCCATCGGAAGTTTAATTATTGCTGGCCAGTTCAAATTAACACGTTTTTCATTCGGGGTAGGTACCTACTTACTTCGGTAGTATTGCAAATATGATGAAAAAAGCAAAGATTGCCGGAATCTAAGGAAATGCGCAGGTACCTACCTGAATGGGTACCTACACAACGAATTAGGTTTTAATGCAATAAATACTAAGGTAAGGTTGTTTCGATGATACTAAATAATTCAATTTTTTTTTTTAAAGTTAATTTTTACGTTCTGTGTTGGTTCTACTCAAATTCTGTTTTTTCTCAATAAAGGCCAGTTACATCACAAAACTGAAATAATTACGGAACTTTCTAGAACTGAAAATTGACAAGAAAAATTTGTAAAATTGTCAATTATTTTTTTTAAACAACCCAGCCTTATTATTTTTATGTTATGTTATTTTTAAATGTGCAGATTATCTATTTGGATATTGTAAAGTAACAAAAAAATATTATATATTACGCTGTTCTAGGTAGGTACTTTCTTGCAGGGACTTTTTTCCTTTAAAAATAAAACATGATATTGAATAAAATTATTTGTGCTGGAAAGAAGTTTTTATAAAATTATTTTATGCTCAACAACATAATGGCGTCGTTTTGGTGAAATATTACAACAAAGTACCTACTTAGTACTTACAATACAACTACAATTAGTGAGCTCTGGTTTCATGAAATTGTGCATTGCTAAACCGTTTATCCGATTGCGATGAAATTTTGGGGGTGCGGTCAACTACGTGTTCCCTTTGTAGGCGCTCATTCCTCGCTTCATCCGCATTCAGACATCGTTTTTTCTTCATATATATTTAATTTAACACACACTCCTGCTCGCTTCGTCTTTTAGGGAAACGAAGGAGAGAAGAGTTCTGGGAAGGAAAAGGGTTTAAGGGATTGAGTTCGAACCCGCAATCTTCGGATTGCGAGTCGAGAGTCTTACCTCTTGACCTAGAGGGCCCTAAATTATATTGCGTTATTTTGATAACCAATTTCAAAATAATTTTAATTTCAAAATACAACAAAATTTAAAAATCAAAAAAGAATTTAAATTTCAACAAATTTTTAAATCCAAAAAATTTTAAAATCCAAAAAATTTTAAAATCCAAAAAATTTTAAAAACGAAAAAATTTTAAAATCAAAAAAATTTCAAAATCCAAAAAATTTTAAAAACGAAAAAATTTAAATTCCAAAAAATTTTAAAATCCAAAAAATTTTAAAATCGAAAAAATTTTAAAATCCAAAAAATTTAAAAATCCAAAAAATTTTAAAATCGAAAAAATTTAAAAATCCAAAAAATTCCAAAATCGAAAAAAATTAAAAAATCCAAAAAATTTTAAAGATCACAAAATTTTGAAATCCAAAAAATTTAAAATCCAAAAAATTTAAAAAAACGAAAATAAATTAAAATCCAAAAAATTAAAAAATCGAAAAAATTTAAAAATCGAAAAAATTTTAAAAATCAAAAAATTTTAAAATCCGAAAAATTTTAAATCTTCATCCACGTTCACACATCAAATCGTATAGTGCTTTAACCCGTCAGTTGCTTCTGCAACGGGCAAAACCTAGTATACCTAGTATTGTTTGGTTTTTTTTGCTCACTTTTTTGCTCACTTTTTTTGCTCACTTTTTTTGCTCACTTTTATTTTGACGCAAAAACCACCAGTATGCCCTTTACGTTTCACCCACCTTAAGGTTCACTTTCGGTTGAAGGAAATTCAGACAAGGAAGCTGGTAGTATTTTTTTTTCGACAAAATAAAATATATATGCAGGGATTTATTCTCCGATACGAATCAGCGGCGAAAACTAGAAGCTCTACTCGAATCACTCGATTCGGCTCGGTTATACTTCCCGTCGACAGGTGCGCATAAAAAACGATAGATGTCTTTTCGACCATCAGTTTCAGTAAATAAAATGTTAGGAGGTATCTATCTCTATTCAAATGGCTGCGAAAGTTGAGAAAGATATATTGTCAATTTCCCATATAAAACTGATTTTTGCTAGAAATTTTTTTTTTTGCTAGAAATTTTTTCTAATAAATTAAACGGCATTCTTGAAAAGAGCTTGGAAAAATGGACATTTTAATGGCCCTTTGCGGGGTGGTGGATTACAGCATGAAAAAACATTTTGCAAGAGATATTTTCAAATAATCATAAAATATACAAGTTTTAGAAACTTTTAATATAAAAACATGTATAGCTTTCCATTTAAAATATTTCACAATGTCGCGTCAAACTTTGCAATTTTATTTGACATTTGCGAAAAATTCAATGACATCGATAATGCACATGGTTTTCAGCCTGTTAAATCGGTAAATATTTTAAATGTTTATTTAATTTTCCTCAACCTTGCAATACTGAACATGGAACACTATCCAAAACCACCGCAAGTTTTCAGCGAGGACCTGACAGCATTAGCTGACGTAATTTGTATGTAAAATGTTCTAAAACGGGCGCAGGTGTTCGATTTTCAGGCTGTGCTTGAGGTGGTTACGACAAAGTTTAATGGTAGTCTTGCCATATAGATAAATGTTATTTTAGAATATTTTGATGAACTAGGTAGGTACCCTGAAAATTACATAAACGGATAAATTATCCACGGGTATCATCAATAAATTGTAGCTCACGAACGACTGGACCAAATTGCAAAATTCTTTTTGAGTTGGTTTCGTTATTGTTCGGGCAAGCTTTGTATAAAACTACTGATGAGGTCTGGAATTAGAAAATTTGTTTAAAATGAATCGCCGAAATCTATATATGCGCATAGCTTCCGAGCGAATGCACCAAATTGAATAATTCTTTCTTTGTTGTAATTTTTATTATTAGGGCAAGATCTGAATAAAATTACTGGTGAGCTCTGGCATAACGAAATTTGTTTAAAAATGATTCGCCGAAATGTAAGTACGCTCATAACTTCAGAACGACTGCACGTAATTGAATAATTCTTTTTTTGTTGCGTTCCTTATTGTTAGGACAAAGTTTGTATAAATCTACTGGTGAGCTCTGGCATCATGAAATTTGCATACAAATGAATCGCGGAAATGAATGTACTTCGCATAACTTCCGAAAGACTGCACCAAATTGAATAATTCTTTTTTTGTTGTCTTCGACACTGTTAAGACAAAATTTTGTATAAAACTGCTGGTGAGCTCTGGCATTATCAAATTTTCATAAAAATGAATCGTCGAAATGTATGTACGCGTATAACTTCCGAAAGACTGCACCAAATTGAATAATTCTTTTTTTGTAATGTTTGTTTATTGGCTGGTGAGCTTTGGCATTACGAAAGTTGCGTAAAAAATTTCAATAGGCGGCACGCGAGCTGTTTGAAAACTAAATGTAACGGCAATGAAATAATGAAGCTTAGAAGAGGGGGAAGAAAACCAGGGAGGGGGGAGGGTTAGCTGGTAAGGGGGAGGGGAACTCGGGAGGGGGGTTTGCGGGATGGGAGAAGGGGGGGGGGGGGATGGGAGTAGAGTACGCTATGAAAGAATATTTTATGTTTTTGTTTTACTCGAATAAAACTAAATTTTAGTTTATAAAAAAATTCTGAATAATACATTTTTGTAGCGCCGTTTTGGGAAAAATTACTACATGTCTATTTAGTACCAATAATACCAGTAATAAACCTTAGTTGTTGATTCTAAAAAAATGTGACGAATACATTTTTATAGCATTTCTGTAAATCCTTTACTCAGATAAAACACAGTTTCACTTTCTAAAAAATGCTGAATAGCACATTTTTGTTTATTGGATGGTGAGCTCTGGTATTATGAAATTTGCATAAAAATATTTTAATACGTGGGACGCGAGCTGTTTGAAAACTAAATGTACCAAGAATGAATTAATGAAGTGCGGGAGGGGGGGGAGGAAAACCAGGGAGGGGGAGGTTAACCTGGGAAGGGGGAAGGGAACTCGGGAGGGGGTTTTGCGGGATGGAGGAAGGGGGGGGGGGGGGGTAGAGTACGCTATGAAAGAATATTTTTTCTGTTCTTTTTTTACTCGAATAAAACAAAATTTTAAAAGGATACATACCAGGAGTGCAGAACTAAGCAAGGGAAAATATATTAAGAAAATGTTTTTTTTTTTTCAATTATTTCTGGCTTTTTGGGAAAGGTGAATTTATTTGCATTTAATTTTTTTTTTATTTAACATGAGCTCCACACAGGAGACCCTGAGGAAAATAATTTCCCTCAGGGTCATGTCATCTTTGGAGATGCTGGGTGGAGGGTTTTTTAAGGCAAAGAAGGAGATGAGAGTTCTGGGAAGGAAAAGGATTTAAGGAGTGGGTAGGGGTCTGGGGTTCAGTGTGTCTTGGTCATCCGCATCCAAGACCTGGACAAACCTCACCCCATGAACCCGGGCACCCCTACTAAATCACCAAACGTAGCGAACCACTTGGAGTGACCTACGGCATAGGTGTTGGTTATCCAATAAAGGTCAATTTTGGGGATTTGTATTTCTAAATAACATTTTATACAACGGGTACCCGGCATGCGTTGCAAAATCACTGTAACCTCGGTGTCAACTTAACTGTAATGGTTTCATTCCAAGTTCCGGGAAACTACATTATAATACAAGCGCCTTGCAAACGCATGTCCTGTATTATAACATAATATACAAAGGGTACCCGGCATGCGTTGCAAGGTCACTGCAACCTCAGGTAGAACTCAGGATGAAATTATGCATTGCTTAAATATTTTTTTTTATATTAGCTCCACACAGGAGGCACTGATGAAAACAATTTCCCTAGGGGCCTATGTCATCTTTGAGGATGCTGTGTGGAGGGTTTTTTAAGGGAAAGGACGGAGAAAAAGATATGAATTTATTTTTTTTTTTTACATGAGCTCCACACAGGAGGCCGTGGGGAAAATAATTTCCCTCAGGTCCTATGTCATCTTTGGGGATGCTGTGTGGAGGATTTTTTTTAGAAAAGGAAAAGGCTTTTTGGGAAAGGTGAATTTATTTGCATTTAATTATTTTTTTATATGAGCTCCACACAGGAGACCCTGAGGAAAATAATTTCCCTCAGGGTCATGTCATCTTTGGAGATGCTGGGTGGAGGGTTTTTTAAGGCAAAGAAGGAGATGAGAGTTCTGGGAAGGAAAAGGGTTTAAGGGGTGGATAGGGGTCTGGGGTTCAGTGTCCTGGTCATCCGCATCCAAGACCTGGACAAACCTCACCCCATGAACCCGGGCACCCCTACTAAATCACCAAACGTAGCGAACCACTTGGAGTGACCTACGGCATAGGTGTTGGTTATCCAATAAAGGTCAATTTTGGGGATTTGTATTTCTAAATAACATTTTATACAACGGGTACCCGGCATGCGTTGCAAAATCACTGTAACCTCGGTGTCAACTTAACTGTAATGGTGTCATTCCAAGTTCCGGGAAACTACATTATAATACAAGCGCCTTGCAAACGCATGCCCTGTATTATAACATAATATACAAAGGGTACCCGGCATGCGTTGCAAGGTCACTGCACCCTCAGGTAGAACTCAGGATGAAATTATGCATTGCTAAAATATTTTTTTTACATTAGCTCCACACAGGAGGCACTGATGAAAACAATTTCCCTAGGGGCCTATGTCATCTTTGAGGATGCTGTGTGGAGGGTTTTTTAAGGGAAAGGACGGAGAAAAAGATATGCATTTAATTATTTTTTTTACATGAGCTCCACACAGGAGGCCGTGGGGAAAATAATTTCCGTCAGGTCCTATGTCATCTTTGGGGATGCTGTGTGGAGGATTTTTTTTAGAAAAGGAAGGAGATGAGAGTTCTGGGAAGGAAAAGGGTTTAAGGGGTGGGTAGGAATCTGGGGTTCAGTGTGTCCTGGGCATCCGCCTCCAAGAACTAGGCAGACCTCACCGCATGAACCCGGGCACCCCTACTAAATCACCAAACGTAGCGAACCACTTGAGGTGACCTATGGCAGAGGTGTTGGTTATCCAATAGTAGACAACTTTGGGGAGTTGTATTTCTACATTACATTATATACAACGGGTACCCGGCATGCGTTGCAAGGTCACTGTTACCTCAGGTTTCTTCATATATTTAATTTAACACACACTCCTCCTCGCTTCATCCACGTTCACACGTCAAATCGCATAGTGTTTTAACCCGTTAGTTGCTTCTGCAACGGGCCCCGCTAGTATATATATTAATGCTCAGTTTTGGGGTAGGTCGGGAAAAGGTCACTTTTTCCGCTCACGCCATTGGTCGGAAAAACTCACTTTTTCCGCTCACGCCATTGGTCGAAAAAACTCACTTTCGATTTGAGGGGAAAAGCTACCACTTTGCCCCTCGGGTGGGTGAAACCTCACGGGTCACTTTGGCTTGCGAAAATTGGGTAAAATTTGGCAAGCCAAATTGATCTCTGAGCTCATCCGATTTCAAAGGCCCCACGGTTCACTCTTCTTCGAAGCGAATTCATTGTATCTATCTCTTTTCAAATGCCCGGAAAAGTTGAGAAAGATATATCGAAAATCTCCCATACAAAACTGATTTTTGTTAGAAATTTATTCCAATTAATTAAACGGCTATCTCGGAAATAACGTTGAAAAAATGACATTTTAAAGGCCCTTTGCGGGGTGATAAAATACGACGAAAAAAAACATTTTGCGAGACATTTTTTTTAATAATCATAAATTATACAAGATTTAGAAACTTTTAAAACAAAAACATGTGTAGCTTCCCATTTAAAATATTTCACAATATCGCGTCAAACTTTGCAATTATATCTGACATTTGCGAAAAATCCAACAACATCGAAAATGCACATCGTTCTCAGCCTGTTAAATCGGTAGATATTTGAAATGTTTATTTATTTTCTTCAACCTTGCAATACTGAACATGGAACACTATCCAAAACCACCTGAGGTTTTCAGTCAGGCCATGACACCGTTGGCTGACGTAATTTGTATGGGAAATGTTCTTAAACCAGCGCAGGTGTTCGATTTTCAGGCTTTGCTTGAGGTGGTTATGACAACTTTTATCGGTTGTCTTGCCATATAGATAAAATATTGTTTTAGAATATTTTGATGAACTAGGTAGGTACCCTGAAAATTACATAAACGGATAAATAATTATCCACGGGTATCATCTATAAATTATAGCTCATGAACGACTGGTCCAAATTGGATAATTCTTTTTGAGTTGGTTTCGTTATTGTTCGGGCAAGGTTTGTATAAGACGACTGATGAGCTCTGGAATAATAAAATTTGTTTAAAATGAATCGCCGAAATCTATAAATGCGCATAGCTTCCGAGCGAATGCACAAAATTGAATAATTCTTTCGTTGTTGTATTTGTTATTACTAGGACAAGTTTTGAATAAAATTACTGGTGAGCTCTGGCATAACGAAATTTGTTTAAAAATGATTCGCCGAAATGTAAGGACGCTCATAACTTCAGAACGACTGCACGTAATTGAATAATTCTTTTTTTGTTGGGTTCCTTATTGTTAGGACAAAGTTTGTATACAACTACTGGTGAGCTCTGGCATTTTGAAATATGTTTAAAAATTAATCGATGAAATGTAAGTACGCGCATAACTTCGGAACGACTGCACCTAATTGGGTAATTATTTTTTTGTTGTTATCGTTATTGTAAGGACAAGTTTTAAATAAAACTACTGGTGAGCTCTGGCATTATGAAATTTGCATAAAAATGAATCGTCGAAATGTATGTACGCGTATAACTTCCGAAAGACTGCACCAAATTGAATAATTCTTTTTTTGTTATGTTTGTTTATTGGCTGGTGAGCTCTGGCATTTTTGCAAAATTTGCATAAAAATATTTCAATAGGTGGCACGCGAGCTGTTTGAAAACTAAATGTAACGGCAATGAAATAATGAGCGCGGGAGGGGGGGGAAAAATACCACGGAGGGGGGAGGGTAACCTGGGAAGGCGGAGGGGAACCCGTGAGGGGGTTTTGCGGGATGGAGAAAGGGGGGGGGGGGTAGAGTACGCTATGAAAGAATATTTTTTCTGTTCTTTTTTTTACTCGAATAAAACAAAATTTTAAAAGTATAAATACCAGGAGTGCAGAACTAAGCAAGGGAAAATATATTAAGAACATGTTTTTTTTCAATTATTTCTGGCTTTTTGGGAAAGGTGAATTTATATGCATTTAATTTTTTTTTTTTACATGAGCTCCACACAGGACGCCGTGGGGAAAATAATTTCCCTCAGGTCCTACGTCATCTTTGGGGATGCTGTGTGGAGGATTTTTTTTAGGAAAGGAAGGAGATGAGAGTTCTGGGAAGGAAAAGGGTTTAAGGGGTGGGTAGGTATCTGGGGTTCAGTGTGTCCTGGGCATCCGCCTCCAAGACCTAGACAGACCTCACCCCATGAACCCGGGCACCCCTACTAAATCACCAAACGTAGCGAACCACTTGGGGTGACCTATGGCAGAGGTGTTGGTTAACCAATAAAGGTCAACTTCGGGGATTTGTATTTCTACATAACATTATATACAACGGGTACCCGGCATGCGTTGCAACAACACTGTAACCTCGGGGTCAACTTAACTGTAATGGTTCCATTCCAAGTTCCGGGAAACTACATTATAATGCAAGCGCCTTGCAAACGCCTGCTTTATATTATAACATTATATACAAAGGGTACCCGGCATGCGTTGCAACATCACTGTAATCTCGGGGTCAACTTAACTGTAATGGTTCCATTCCAAGTTCCGGGAAACTACATTATAATGCAAGCGCCTTGCAAACGCCTGCAATATATTATAACATTATATACAACGGGTACCCGGCATGCGTTGCAAGATCACTGTAACCTCGGGGTCAACTTAACTGTAATGGTTCCATTCCATGTTCCTGAAAACTACATTATAATACAAGCGCCTTGCAAACGCCTGCTTTACATTATAACATTATATACAAAGGGTACCCGGCATGCGTTGCAAAATCACTGTAACCTCGGGGTCAACTTAACTGTAATGGTTCCATTCCAATTCCTGGCAAATTACATTTTAATGCAAGCGCTGCACTACATAACATTATATACAACGGGTACCCGGCATGCGTTGCAAGGTCACTGTGAACTAAGGTTTCTTCATATATTTTATTTAACCCACACTCCTCCTCGCTTCATCCACGTTCACACGCAAATCGCATAATTTTTTAACCCGTTAGTTGCATTTTTGCAACGGGCCCCGCTAGTATATATATTAATGCTCAGTTTGGAAAACTCACCTTTTTTTTCAGCCTTTTCTGACACCGGTTTCATACAAAACGACTGATACAGAATTGAAGTGCGACCCTGGCGACGGAAACTGTAATCTCTCACTATCCGACGAAGAAATTCGGCCGGGGTTATGTTTTCCGCCGACAGGTTCGCCAGTCGAAAGACGAAAATCCATTTCGGAAGGAAACGTGTCAAAAAGTCCATACAAATGACGGTTCCAGTTTTGGTGATGCGATAACGGACTCTTCTCCCCGGCATCGCGTACCACCTTACGGCGTATTTTCGCTTGAAAATGCAAAGACGCTTAAGCCCTCTTACTTTCCAGCCCAGGCCTCGGCCCCGCAGGCGATAATAGACGGTCGCTTCCTCGAGTTTGGAACGTGCCAAGGTCCATTTTGGCTTGGCGGCGAGTCAGATAATCTTGAAATAGGTCAGGATTCCGAGTGTCAAAAATTTAGCCTAAATTATACAGACTTTTCAGAGTTTTCGGTAGTGGTTTTACGGTACGCGGCATTGCGACCCGGAAACCGATACCCGCTTAGATGTTTTTAAAAAATACGTTACAGTAGAGAATTCCGCAACTTTTAATATCAAAATTATATACGATTCTCATATGAAATATGTCAGGAGAACCCGACGAAAATCAATAATTTTCTGAAAAATTCATGTCAAAAACGTGTTCCTAAATTCTTCGATAGTGTGAAAATTGCTGGCCATCTGAAAATAACACAATTTATAACGCGGTAGGTACCTACCGTTCCATCAAGTTATTGCAAATTCATTAAAGAAAAGTAATAAAGTACGTAAGAAAAAACGCGTAGGTACCTACCCAAATATTATTTTTCTCAGTATATACTAGGTAGGTACCGGCTTATGAAGCATTTAAATATTAAAAGAAGTCACTCAAGATTGTCAAGTATTTATTGAGAAAACGCATAGGTACCTACACCAATATTATTGGTAGCGACTTACGAACTTCTTTCCTTTAAATGAATCGAAAATTAATGATATGAAATGAAAAAATCATCCAAGATGGTCACTTTTTGAATTATGTAGGTACACGGAGGTTGCTTCTGGACACCCACTATTGGTGGGAACGTTATTTTTAAATTAGTTCATTTTCACGTAATGTGCGAGTTGTATTTATTCAATTATCTTCAATATATTTATTATTATTTATTTATACTTATTATTTCAAAACAGAAATAATTACAGAACTTGAATAGAATTTGAACAGAACTTTCAGAGAACGTTAAAATTAACTTGAAAAATTGAAGGTTTTTAAATAATTTTTTTTAACAACCGAAGTGAATTGAACCGAACGACTGTACCAAATTGGATAATTATTTTTTGTTGTGTCCAGGGCAGGGTTTGTATAAAATTACTGGTGAGCTCTGGCATTATGAAATTTGTTTAAAAATGAGTAGCGGAAATTTATGTGCGCGCATATCTTCCGAACGACTGCCCCTAATTGGATAATTCTTTTTTTGTTGTATTCGTTATTGTTAGGACAAGGTTTTTATAAAATTACTGGTGAGCACTGGCATTATGAAATTTGTTTAAAAATGATTCGCCGAAATGTAAGTACGCGCATAGCTTCCGAACGACTGCACCTAATTGGATAATTCTTTTTTTGTTGTGTTCGTTATTGTTAGGATAAGGTTTGTATAAAATTACTGGTGAGCTCTGGCATTATGAAATTTATTTAAAAATGAATCTCTGAAATGTATGTACGCGCAACGAACTTCCGAAACGAACTTCAACGAACTTCCGAACGACTGCACCTAATTGGATAATTCTTTTTTTTTGTTTTGTTCGTTATTATCAGGACAGGGTTTGTATCAAAGTACTGTTGGGCTCTGGCATCATGAAATTATGAATTGCTAAACCGTTTATCCGATTGTGATGAAACTTTGGGGATTTTATGTATGCATGCCGGCGATGGTTTTTGTATACAATAGTGAGCTCTGGCATCATGCAATTATGCATTGCTAAACCGTTCATCCGATTGCGATGAAACTTTTGGGATTTGATTTGCGCATCTATTCGATTCTTTCTGTATAAAATAGTGAGCTCCGGCATCATGAAATTATGCATTGCTAAACCGTTCATCCGATTGCGATGAAACTTTTGGGATTTGATTTGCGCATCTATTCGATTCTTTCTGTATAAAATAGTGAGCTCCGGCATCATGAAATTATGCATTGCTAAACCGTTCATCCGATTGCGATGAAACTTTGGGGATTTGATGTGAGCATCCAGTCGATTCATTCTGTATAAAATAGTGAGCTCTGGCATCGTGAAATTATGCATTGCTAAACCGTTCATCCGATTGCGATGAAACTTTTGGGATTTGATTTGGGCATCTATTCGATTCTTTCTGTATAAAATAGTGAGCTCCGGCATCATGAAATTATGCATTGCTAAACCGTTCGTCCGATTGCGATGAAACTTTGGGGATTTGATGTGAGCATCCAGTCGATTCATTCTATATAAAATAGTGAGCTCTGGCATCGTGAAATTATGCATTGCTAAACCGTTCATCCGATTGCGATGAAACTTTTGGGATTTGATTTGGGCATCTATTCGATTCTTTCTGTATAAAATAGTGAGCTCCGGCATCATGAAATTATGCATTGCTAAACCGTTCATCCGATTGCGATGAAACTTTTGAGATTTGATGTGCGCATCCAGTCGATTATTTCTGCACCAAATAGTGAGCTTTGGCATCAAGAAATTATGCATAGTTAAACGGTTCATCCGATTGCGATGAAAATTTTGGGGTTTGATGTGCGCATCCAGTCAATTCATTCTGTATAAAATAGTGAGCTCTGGCATCATGAAATTATGCATTGCTAAACGGTTCATCCTACTGCGATGAAACTTTGGAGGGGGCGTCGACTACCCGTTCCCTTTGTAGGTGCTCACTCCTCGCTCCATCCGCATTCAGACATCGTTTTTTCTTCATATATGTAATTTAACACACACTCCTGCTCGCTTCGTCCGCGTTCACATGTCAAATCGCATAGTGTTTTAACCCGTTAGTTGCTTCTGCAACGGGCCCAGCTAGTAATTATTAATGTTCACAGACAGGTATTTAGAAACATAAAAGTAACTGAATGTAAACTAGAATATTTAAAAAAAGAAAAAAAAAACAGGACAAAGCAGCAATTAAAAAAAATATATATATAATACAGGTGTAGATTCAACAAGTGATAAACCTAAATATAAAAACACAACAATAAAATAAATGCGATTATAACTGTAAAGAAAATAGGGTGCGAAACAGGTATTTGGATTGGGACGGGTAAGGGGAGGATAGGGATAAGGGAAGTTGCCACGCAGGTAATTTAAAAATATTAGGTACAATTAATTTAATCATCATGAATATGTGTTATTCGCACCTAGAATGCGATACAATGAAATTCTGTAGAGAAAGTAACTAGCAGTGAATATGTCAGCATGTGTTTCTATACGTGCAAATTTAATGTCATGGTAGTTACATGTCCTTTGCATAAATTCATTTTGGTTGGAATTGGTGTTGCATCTATCAATGCAGAAAAGGGTATTTTGTCTGCTATATCGAGGTGGCGTGGAATTTTATTTTATTTAGCAACTCCTTCATCTTCAACTTTTGATTCATTATCTATAAAAAATAATTAATTGACTATTAACACTGATATATTATACTTCTACATGACAAAATTAAAAAAAATTATTATCATTGATGTCGCTATTCGAAATACCTACCTGCAATATTAAAAAATCTGTTTCTGAAAAAATAAGAAAATATACGGATTACAAATATACAAAGAATTTGGCATTCTCAGACCATAAAAAAATTACACTTTGGCATTACACCTAGCTCTCTCATTCAAAATTTATATATATTAGATTTGTCAAAGAATTTATATATTAAATGCAAAAATCAGTTATTTTAAATACATGTAGGATTATGAAAGATTTAAAAAAATATTTATATTGAGGGATCAGTAGGATTTATCGGTCCAGCTAGGAGTTCTACCGAGCCGAACCCTCTGATATGAAAATATCTGGATTCGGTGAATTATTTTCCCATTTGGTCTCTGGTAGGTTGACATGCTGTTCTTGTATTATTTTGTGTTTGTTAAACTTATATAGTACACTTGCATATCGTGGATTGACTAGATGATCATTTGTGGAAAAGTGTGTGGAAGGGTTTAGTTTTTCCTGTGGGGAAGATTTAACCCAGACCATAAAGACATAATAAAGAAAACAAAAAAATCTAAGTCATCTAATTGTAAACCCGTTGTGATTGTACGTAAATGTTTAACCCTTTATTTATATGAAAAGAATAATATTATTAAATTCTTTAACATATTAAATATGCTAATAACACCGGGAGGTAGAAGGGTCCGGTACTGTAGTATGACATTTTGAAATATCCTACTAGTGACCCAAGAAACATCGACATTTTGTTTAATTAATTACAAGTTTTTCTACACTTCATTAATTTCATTAATTAAAGTGTTTATGAGTAACGCTTTTTTTTACATTAACTCCACACATAAACACACATGACATAGGCTCTGAGCATCTCCTATTGTAATACCGGTAGAACAAGGATAGCATTCCCACCTAACGCCTGGGCTCTAAAGGTTGCAATCCGTTTGTTAAGTTAGGAGAATCTATAGAATCTGATAGAAGGTATTCTTTTAGATGTACTGGTGATATACGTGCCTATACTGGTGCTCTCACCCAAACGGCCAGTCATTGACAGTTGTTATTGTTGTAATAACCTTGCAGTTTTTTATTGTGTATATGCAAACAATAATGTAAACTAAAATATTTGCTGTATAGAAACCAAAGATATTCAAATACAGAAAAGATATGCTATGGTGTCCGCGCAACTGTCGCCGCACTACGCGCTAATTAGCGTAGTTTTCATACAAAAAGAATTTGTTCATTTCGTTGATTTTTTGAAAATGTGCATTAATATTGGTTAACAATATATTTTGAATAAGGAAAGAATTGGTTCATTTAGTTTAACGTTTGTTTGGTTTATTCGTTAATTATTTGTTCTTTTAGTTTATTTGTTAATTGGTAAACAATATCGGCGACACCCGGAAGCGCAGACCCACATAGTAAAAACAGCAGATAGCACATCTACTTATATTTCAATATCTTTGATAGAAACCTACTTTATTTATAAAAAAACCAAAGATAAAATTGCGAGAAACAATTTACAAAAAATTCTGCCTCAATACTACAGGTTCACCTAGTGAGGCAGACCATGCACAACTAAAAATATTGTATAATTATACTACTTCTGTGTAACCGTTCTAACGTTACTTTCTATTTGTTAATTTTTCTGTACTGATTGATGTAATCTATTTGTAAACTACATTGAACACGTAATTTTTTTTTTGGTTATAATGTTGCCAATTTCATTGAATAAAGATATTATTATTATATGTATAACCGGATAATCAAATCATATTTCGGTTTTGCGAAGATGTCTGACTTATCAATTGGAAGATCGATATATGAATGTTAATCGTCTTAAGGTGATTTCTCACGAAAACGGCGCTCTAGAAATGAATCGGTCATTATTATTATTATTATATTTACAGAGATATTGAAATAATTTATTCGAAACCAGGTCAACTCAGTTGATTCTTTGACAGCACCGTAATCCGGCCATTACACGCATCAGTATTTACTGATGTGAATTACTGACGACAACCGTCAGTATTTGTGAGCCATTACACGTGTCAGTATACTGACGTCACTATCGTTGCGAAACTTTGCGGAACAGACGCTTTAAAGTGATGAATCCGAAATAATTTTTGCGTTCGGTACAAAGAAACGAGTGAAGGACTGGCTTCTCAAAAAAGAAAAATTCTCACCCTTGAATTTAATGGATGAAATTTTGCTGACTGATCCACACGACTATAAAAAATATTTTTTAGAATGAACAATGATAATTTCAACAAATTGCTAGATATGGTTATTCTATAAATTATTATTATAAAATGCAGTCGTGAGAGCCTCGATCACGCCAAGAGAAAAATTAGCTGTAACTCTACGATTTTGGGATATACACTTCGTCGAGTCCGGCTCCGGATCTTTTGGAAGACATGATTTTTTTGAGTTGACCTATAATTGCATCGCAACGTATTTATTTTTTTTCGTCCATCTTCCCTCATAATATTTTGATTTACGCTGACCAGTATTCCCTTCAATTCCTCCAATACAATTTGGGAGGCAGGAATGGGTACCGCCGCCCCGGGAACCTTTATTGGATAACCAACACCTCTGCCATAGGTCACCAAAAGTGGTTGGCTACGTTTGGTGATTTAGCAGGGGTACCCGGGTTCATGGGGTTCATCTAGATCTTGGAGGCGGATGACCAAGACATACTGAACTCCAGATTTCTACCCACCCATTAAACCCTTTGTCTTCCAAGAACTCTCCTCTCCTTCCTTTCGTTAAAAAACCCTCCACACAGCATCCCCAAAGATGACATAGGCCCTGAGAAATAATTTCCCTCAGGGCCTCCTGTGTGGAGCTTATGTAGTAAAAAAAAAAAATGGCCCTATTCCTCTTTACAGTATTTTTATAGTCCTTGTGACGATTATTCCATAGTATATCACGTATCTCATTAGCCTCGATGAATGTAGCTAGGATGTTTCACGGCGGAGCTGGAGATGCGACATCGATGTCCGACAGAGCTACAGGCGATAAGACAGCACCGTCCTCCATGGCGCACAAGAAATACTGATGTACTGATGCGGCGAGCCCTTACACGCATCAGTACAGCATCAGTATCCCTACCACTTTTCGGCCACGCCCCAATACTGATGAGGCCGAAGATGCGCGTCAGTAATTTTGTCGATGCGTCAGTATTAGCCATTACACGAATGATACGTGTAATGGGGGGATAGAAAGGTAAAATAAAATAAAAAGTGATATTTGCTAGAAGCTTTCTCAACTACGGAAATGGCGGAGGCTTGTTCTATCTATAAGTCCCATTGTCTAGACTAGATTCTCCCAAAGACCGATAAAACCAATGTCATACCTTTCAGCACCACTCCTGTAGGATTTTCAGGAAATACATTTTGCTCTTTCTACGAAGAATAAAGGCTCTTTTTTTTGTTATCAACTTTTTAATTTGAAGAACATTTTAATTTAAAGTTTTTCTTTTATACCCGGTGAAACAGCACGTACCCGAAGAATTTTAACCGGCAATTCCTTAGCATTCTTTTAGTAAAAATGTTGATGTTATTTTGCTGTCCGATGATATTTTTTTTCAATTAAAAACATAAAAAAATATTTTTTTTTATTACACGTCGCCACTACGTATTTAGGAGAGTAGCGCGTTTACAGTGGAGGTAATCCACCTCTTACCCGCCCTGGTATAAGTAATTGTTGGTTACTCCTTCAAGGCTCTCGCAAGATTCTAATTTTTTTGATTAAACGAAGCTACATTTATTTATTTTGAACGAATCTAGACCTCCAGTGTCCATGCATACGTTGTTAGTAAGCAGTATGCAAGTGCTTAACAGGAAAAACCAAATGCAAACAAATAAGTTAGTAAGACAAAGATAAATTAAACAGGGCAAAAGAAAAACTCATTCATGAGACTCCATGACGCGGAATTGCATCTGTAAAAAACCTGCAAGTAGCTGTATAAAATAGAGAACATAAGAAATACAATAAATCTCAAATCAATTGACAAGTACCAACAAAAAATGTGAATGGCTTTCGTTCTGACCATAAACTACACTTAGCTTCCGCGTCCCTTAGCCAACCACTCAATGAAGCCTCAAAGAATGTTAACTGAATATTTGGGGTAAAATACCCGAAGACTAAAAGAAAATTCAGCGTTGGGTAGTCAGAGGCAGGACAAAGGACAGTCAAGGTCGTCTGATCAAACCTCAAGCCTGCACGTGTCATTGGGGGAGGCGCAGATAGATTTGAGAAGCATCTGCAAAATTAATAATGTAACTAAAGATGAAGCAGGGACGAGGTCCAGCACACCCCCATACGGGGATAGGGAATATCATTTACAGCCTTGATAAGCGTTGCGTCTCGCTTTAGCAGCACGATAACACATGAAACAGCGCGCATGTCGCTTACTCTGTCGCGTGCGTTTAGCCGACGTGTGATAGAAATATATTTTTTGTTTTTGATACTTAGAAAAAAAAATTCTCGGACAGCAAAATGACATATATACAAGCTATCACTCATATCTAATAATAATTATGCAGAAGAACTTAACTAACTAACTAACTAACTAACCATCACGCCGTTTCCCCGTAGGGGTAGGCAGAGAGGACGGACCGCCAAACATCCCGGTCTTGGCACACATTCCTTGCCTCGTTTACATTCATACAACGTCTCATACATTCTCTTCTATTATTCTGACTCTTGACATGGCCCGACTCAAGAATCTGATTCACTTGGTCGTGCCATGTCTTTCTTAGGCGTCCTCGACTTCTTCTACCATTCACATTTGCGTCATATATTCTTCTTACACTCCTTTCCTCGTTCATTCGCTCTACATGCCCAAACCATCTTAGCGTCCCTTTCTTAATCTTACTCATTGCGCTTACATCAGCCTTGCATTCTTTGCGGATTTCCACATTTCTCACACGATCGTACATGGTTTTACCACACACACGCCTCAGGGATCTCATCTCTACAGCGTTCAGTCTACTTTCATCCTTCCTCTGCCAGTTCTATGCCTCACTGCCATACATCAGGGTAGGTACCAGTACTCCATTATGGACGGCTAGTTTCGCGTCTTAAACATACTTCCCAAATAAACAAACTCATCCACCTGCTCCAAGTATTCATCATTCACAACTATATTGCATACTGTTTTCGTACTATCTTTTTCAAACACCATGTGCAGAAGAACTTGTTTATAAATAAACTGTTTTTATAATAATAATATTGATGATACAGGAAAAATAGTGGAACTTCGTTCAATTTGCTGAATGAGGAGCCTTTAGGAGTAGAGTTGGGGTCATAATTTATCAAGCATTGTAAAAATAAAATGTAAAAAATCTTAAGTAACCCCCGACGCAAAAAAGAGCTGATGACCTTGAAACGCCTGAACAGATTTTCATGAAATGTAGCTCAGAAACTCAGAACCATCTAGATCACGTCAGCTTCCAAACAACAAAAAAACCGCATCATAATCGATTCATTCTTTTAGGAGCTACGATGCCACAGACAGATACACAGACATGACACACAGACGCACGGACGGCGGTCAAACTTATAACACCGGTCCGTTTTGCGTCGGGGATTAAAAAATAATGTTGAGTTATTTGAAATGGGTTCCTTAAATCAATACTGATTAATATAACATAAATAAAATCATTGTCATCACCTCCTCTGACGATCCCCCCTCCAAATGTTGTACTTATACATGGTGTCTGTGAATTCGTAGCATAAGTGGTAACCCGATGAATCTAGGTACATATATTAGATACGATTTTAGATTTTCACGGCCAAAAATTATTTTGTTATTAGTTTTTGGGGTATTATGCCGTGTTACGCTACCTCCTTCTTTAGCCAACGTTTCGGACAGCGTTGCAGTGTCCATCATCAGGGCAGATGTGTAGTAGTTAGGGGTGATGTTTGTACTTATCTACTTAGGAGCGATACCGTGTCGCCAGCTCCACTCCTCTACGAGCGGCGCTACAAACTTCAACATGTTTTTTTGGGTTTAGCCGTGATGTAACCGTCAATGACCGGATACCAAGAACTATTGAGCTTAGCTCCGTCGTCTCTATTAATATTTATAGGATTTTTGTGAATTTCAATTGCCTCCGTAATCAGGCGCGCTCTATGAGTTTTGGGTCTTCCTAGGACCTCAGGGACAAATCCAAAATAATGGCCGGTTTCGATTAAGTGCTCGGCGATTGCCGATTTGTCATATACATATATTACATTGAAAACCCAGAAAACTTTTTTTTGAACTGAGCATTTCCTTTACTTTTTTCTACTTTTCGATAACTAAAGGGTTGTAAAAACTTTTAGAGCCGAGTCTGTGCTTCGACGCATTTTAAAATATATTAAACAGCTAATATTAACTGCCTTAAGATAAGATTTTTTAAACGAGTGAATTTATCTAATTCTGAAAAACTTACCTTGTTTAGGCACCTCAAGTGTTATTAATAAATCTTCGGGGATATAATAAATATAAAAAGGATAGGTCTACGTCTTAATAATCTAGAAGCTCTTGAAAAAAAAAAACATTAATTCCTTAATTTGGGAGGGCGGGTATGGGTACCGCCGCACCGGACACCATTTATTAGATAAAAAACACCTTTGCCATATGTCAAGTGCTTTGCTCTGTTTGGTGACTGAGCAGGGGTGCCCGAGTTCATAGGGTGAGGTTTGGGGTGAGGTACGTCTCCCTCGTCCCCGTCAAAGTTAATGTTCTCTATTCCTATTCTTTTTTATCTTTAAATACACTCTAATTCTGTAATACGTTTTTTACACCCCCTGATGAAGGTTCAGGCTGAACTGAAACCGGTTGTTTTCAAACAAAGTTATTTTATTGTTATTGTTACGCATTACACAATTTAACGATAAATTGTACCAGTCTGAAGACGGCCGTGATAGGATGAAATCGGTAACGGTCAAAATTAGAAAAGTGGATAAAATTTTAAAATTATTTTAATAAATAACAAAATTTAAAAAAATTTCGTACACAAAACATTTACTCTTTAA
Organism: Limnephilus marmoratus; assembly: GCA_917880885.1. Classification (NCBI taxonomy): domain Eukaryota; kingdom Metazoa; phylum Arthropoda; class Insecta; order Trichoptera; family Limnephilidae; genus Limnephilus; species Limnephilus marmoratus. The sequence continues at coordinate 35,947,566 of OU862926.1, forward strand.
TAACCTCCAGGATAATTTGGATAACCGAATACAAGTGGACACTATCTATACCGACTTTAGTAAGGCGTTTGACAGAGTCGATCACTCAATCTTGGTAAACGAGCTCTTAGAGATTGGTATTCACGGCAATCTTTATCGTTGGCTCTCTTCTTATATCTCCAACCGTAGCCAAATAGTAGTGGTTGCTGGATTTAAATTCTGGATTTAGATTCCATGGTTTCATAATCCGCTCCTGTAAACAATTTAAAGACCTTACTACTTTCAAAACACTGTATTTCTCATATGTTCGTAGTATCCTTGAATACGCAACTCAAGTGTGGAAAAATAGAATTGAAAGCGTTCAAAAGAGATTTTTAAGGTACCTCAATTTCCGCTCTTTTCGATCTCATGTTAGTAATGAAGACTTTTCAAAGTTCTTCAAAATACAAACGTTAACTTGTCGAAGAAATATAGCAGATTCGGTTATGTTATTTAAAATTACACATAACTTAATCGATTGTCCTGATCTTCTTCAACGCCTATCATTCCATGTTCCAAATCGCAACAGCAGACAGTCGCTTACCTTTAATCTCCCTCTTTGCAAAACCAACTCCAAACAGAACTCATTTATCTACAGATCCACACGCTCATTTAACTTAAATTATTACCACATTGACATTTTTAACTCAACTTTACGTGACATAAAACGAAAACTCACCAACATGACTCAAACTAGAAAGTTCAATCCCTATATATATTCCCGTCCTTTGCCTCTTCATCATATTCCTATGTTTCTCCTCTCCCCCTCCCCTTTTTATATTATGTAACTAAAAATAAAACTAAGAAAATACCCTTACAATGTCACACTTTATTATTAAGTATCATCAGTGGAAAGTTCATAATTGGCATAATTAACATCTTATTATTGTATTATTTTGTAATCTCTGATTTGCTGTCAACTTTCTCTAAAATAAATAAAATAAAATAAAATACCCTTTCCGGCCGCCTGTACACAATCTGTATGTTAAACCATTTGTGCGTTATGGGAGAGCTTCCTAGAAATATTTATCCGGTTTTCCAAGTTTCTAACAATGTAGATAAAAAGCCTTGAAAGCTGGAAAAGTCTGCACTTGACATTGAGTAAAGCCTCTTGGTGCTATTCCTTCATAAATCACACGACCTTCCCCATTATTCTTAAGTAGTACCATAGGAATAATAGAAAAGGTTGTGTAGTAGGTACAATTTACGTATTACGTCGAAATTGACGAGAGCAAACTTTAAGTTACCAGGTCCTTTGTTTGTCCATTGTTTATCAAATAAATATGATTATACAATAATTTACTTATAGTAATGTCTCCTTTTTTATCTTCAGAGAATATTGTTATATGGTACTACATACTGGGACCTGTTTTTTCCAGGAGCTCTATCTCAGTAAAAACGATAATTTTATGATGTTGAATCGATTGGCGTAACTTCCGATGTTTTTATATCGATGTCCCTAGTACGCTTTCACCGTTGACAGCCGATCCGATATTGACAGGGAATCAATAAGAAATCGATATAATAATAATAATAATGGAAGTTATGTATGTAGGGAAAGTGCAATGTAATACATTCCATATTTTGAAATAACAAAAAAAGATCAATAATAAGTTAAAGTAAAAAGTAAATAACAACACATAAATTAAATAATAAAAAAACGAATAAGTATGAGAAATGAAACTGAAAAAAAATGATGTATATATCAAACACTAAAATGAACATAAATAGCCGTTTGCGGAGGATATTTCATCGTCTTCCCTCTCCAGAGGGCCATCAGGGGAGATTCCATCCAGGCAGTCATGGCGGTGATGATCGCATTCTTCGAATGGCACAGTCTGCGCCATAAACTTCCCATGCGGTGACGGAGAAGTGCACGGAAAGTATGTACTCGTCCCTCCAGGAACATTTCCGTAGCACTGCAGTATCTCGGTAGGCGGAAAGTTGGCGATAAGCGTTATTGTGAGCAAGCTTTAACTTATGCCATTGGGTTGCAGTGTAGTCAACCCACAGTTCTGATGTGTACAGCGAGGTACAGAAAGCGTTGAACAGTATTCTTTTTACTTTGGGACTGCAGGAGTAAAAACGTCTTGACAGCATACCCGCTCTAACTGATATTGCTCTTCTCTGCCTTTCCATGTCCTCGATATCCTTAAGGTCGTCTGTCATGACATGTCCCAGGTATTTAACGCTGTGATTAACATTCATTTTCCTTTCACCTAGCCATACGGTGGCAACACTGAAGGTATTTTCTAAAAATTGAATAGAATATCTATGATTTGGTGACCGGACAACTCAGAAGCACCTCAGAAAAGTCATTAAGAATGATGTTAAAAAATATTTTTAAAAAATTGGTTAAATAGGTAAAGTTAGGTTAGGGTTACCGGCTATTTTTAAATTATTTTTTCATAGCTTTTAATGACCTTTCTGAGGTGTTTCTGAGTTGGTTTCATTCTGAGTTGGCATGGAACCCTATGAATTGTGTTGAGTAAAGATAAATTTAAAGGAGTCTTTATGCTATCATTTTTAGTTCTGTTTCTTGGCCGTATGTGGCGCTACTGCCTCTGTTATTTTTTAATGAATAATGACCTTCTAACTTAAATAACTGCATTTTCATTTTTATTTTTAGAGTTAGTTTTAATGGTTAAAATAATTGTCAAAGTTTTAATTTTTCAAGATCCCCCAAGACCACCGTATGTACGGTGAATCGTGTGACGTCATCACACCTGAAAAATTACTATAGGATTGGGCAATCAGCTGATCAAGTGCCGCCATTTTGAATACCGTTATTCGAAGCATTCTTCCTAGAAGTAGCATTACTATTTTTTTGTGCAGTAGTTTTTCAATATTTTAAATAATAGAGATAAACTAATAGAGATACCTATATTTTTGATACTGAATTATTTAGGCTTAAATATTGTTTCAATAAAAAAAACAACTAAATATCTATAAACAGTATGAAATAACGAATAACATGAAATGTTGTTAAAACTGATGGCTTATGTCATACCTACATAATCAAAGATTTCAATACAATGACTGGTGACGCGTGACGTCAGCACTAACCATTCAGTAATACCAACTTTACAGTGAGTTTTGACGAGAGGTTTAAAAATGCACTTTTTAATAATTTTTTAAGAACTCTACGTTTAATATTATGAAATAAAACTTATATATTCAGAATCAGCGTTTATTGGTCTATATGAACATATTTTTTTAAAGCCATAAAATTTTTCACTGGAGTTCCTTATTATAGTTTCCAGTAATTTATTTGTTGTAATTTGAATTTCTCTATTTGTAATATAGTAAAGTATTAAAGAGTATTGAAGAATTTGACTGCAATGTTGTTCCGTTGAACCATTGTTTTTTTTAATATGTCGTAATTTGTGTATTATGAATATTGTGTACTACAATATTTTATTATTATATCTGCCTGAAATTTTTGATGTGACGAAGAGCAGTGTTTCATATATTTTTTAAATATTTTAAAATACCGTGGAACCTACCCCTGTAGTCCCTATTGTCTAGGGAAGGTATTTAATTATCTTGAGAAAATACGATTTATTTTAGATTAATTTCACATTTTAGAAACTTCGTATTTATTGCCAATCTTTTAAAAATATTTTTTCTGCTTTGTGTTTTTGCCTTTGTTTTTCGGTCTTTGAGTTTAACCTTAGAAATTCATTTCATTTTTGAAATACCAAAATAATTTGATAACAAGTTGATGATTTTAATTTTCTTTTTCTTTTGGGAAGATTTTTGTGCCTCTGGAAAAAATGATTTTACACTGACGACTAAAAAGTTTTGAGAATTTATTCAAAACTTTTATTGCACAGAAAATTATTCAATCTGGGTTTTCCAAAATCTATTGAAACTATATAATAAAATACATAGTATGTTCACATAAGTAAAGAAAATTATCAAATAAAAAAAAAACATGAAAAAAAAACTACATGTGTTATAATCTGAATACCATGATGAAAATCTGCAAAAAGAAAAATTATAAAAATATGCGGTCACATCTAGTAATAGATTTAATATTTTAATTAAATATGATTTAATCTAAGGTTTTTAGGTTAAAATAAAAATGAATATTTCACCATAGACTTGCAGAAAAGTCAATAAATTTCGCATATTAAAAATAAAAATGTATTTTTTTAATTTTTTTTTTACAGTGAATACCGCACAAGAATCTTAACTGCTCCCGTCTGGAGCCAGTGAGACTATGGCATCCCCAATTGGGGTATGTTGTGGGGCTGAAGGTAGTGGGGAGGGGAAGGAGGTGGGGAAGAAGAAGGTTGGGAAGTACCTGGCTATTCAGATCTGGTCACTAAACACGGCTAAAGCCATTTTCAAGTAACGTTTCAATTCTGAATGGTGGTCTTACACCAGGGCGATACGGAAGTATCTTCCACTCTGGAACATGCCGCAAATATACTATATATTATTTTTAAATTAATTAATTGTGAAATAACACAAATTAATCAAATAAAATTTATTTGCGCATGCCGGGTTCGAACCCGCGACCTCCGGATTGTGAGTCAAGAGTCTTACCCACTGGACTACGGAGGTCGTATAAAATTTATCCAAGACCCTTTCTAGATAGCATTATGTTCGGGTTTGAATCTAGCAATCATATACAACGTATCCGGAAACTCGTAGTACAAGCGGGAAACTGGAGAATCTGCATCACGTAGAGAACCCAAAAAACTTGTTTTTTTCGATCTAAGCATTTCGATTTTAATATTTTTTTTTTTTCTATTTTTCCATTTTTTCGGCAACTAAAGGGTTAAAAAAAATTTTGAGCCCGGTTTACCCTTCGATGCATTTTATAAGACATTACACAGCTGAAATCAACCCCCTAGTGAAAATTTTTTTCAAATTTAACCAAAAAAATTCCAACTTCGGACCCGATTTACTCGAAAACGAAAGCTCAAATCAAAAAAGTTATATCACAAATCGATTCGAACTCGAACTCGACAATTCGAATGTGATGTAGATTTACCAGTTTTCCGGACACCGTGTATACATAAAGATAGCAGCCAATAAAAATATTCGTAAAGTAAATTAAGATAATGTTAGTAGTTCTTAGTCGAAGTATGATACGGTTAATATGACTGATGCTAGATGTGACCGTATCTTTTAATGATTTTTCTGTTTTCAGATTTTTGATTGAGCTTTGCTAATATTGTCTTCATATTGTTTTCATTTTGGGAGGCGGGAATGGGTACCGCCGCCCCGAGAACCTTTATTGGATAATTAACACTTCTGCCATAGGTCACCCCAAGTGGTTCGCTACATTTGGTGATTTAACAGGGGTGCCCGTGTTCATGGGGTGAGGTTTGTCTAGGTCCTGGAGGCGGATGACCAGGACACACTGAACCCCAGATTCCTACCCACCCTTTAAACCCTTTTCCTTCCCAGAACTCTCCTCTCCTTCCTTTCCTTAAAAAACCCTCCATACGGCATCCCCAAAGATGACATAGGCCCTGAGGGAAATTATTTTCCTCGTAATTAAATATTACTATTTGATGTTTTATTCTCATTAAGTTAAAAATATAAATAAATTAAAAAAACTACGCTTAAGACTGCAAATCAAACGTCCTATTCCAATCTAATCTATTTATATCTATGTCTATATATATATATATATATATATATATAAAATAAAAATGAATAAAATAAATAAAAATTAATGATGTATGTATAACTTCCGATGACTGCACTAAATTGGATTTTTTTGTGTTCGTTATTGTCAGGACAAGGTTTCTAAAAAGCTACTGGCGAGCTCTGGCATTACGAAATTTGTATAAAAAAATTGCAATAGGTAGCACGCGAGCTGTTTGAAAACTGAATATACCGGGAATGAATGTATGGAATGTGAGGAGGGGAGGGGGATGGGAGGGGGAGGGGAACTCAGGTAGGGGTTCGCGGGAGGGGGGAGTGGAGTGGGCAGAGGGAAGGTGGAGGAGGCGGAGTGGGAACGCCAGAGGGGAAAGGGGACGCGGGAGGGGAACGGGTCGAATGGGAAAGGACATGCAGGGAGAAACAATTTCTTTATTAAATGGCATAACAATGAATGCCGGGTACCAGCTAGTAATTAATAAAATTAAAAAATTTCCCGAAACTTTTTAACTGTTATTCGTACACGTTTTCCCCAAGGCTTAGCAGAATTCTTTCGAAAATGAGTTTTTAAGATAAAATTTAATATTTAATCACCCTGTTTTAAATCATGCGGCTTGACTGAGATTTTACTCAACTTTTAATATTTCTCAGATTGCAAAGAGATTGCCAGCAAATTTTATTACGTTTGTTTGTTTTTGAATACTTATTTAGTTGTAAATTTAAAAAAAAATCATCATTATATTTTGTAGGAGAATTATGTAAAATCTTAATACATAAAGATGAATGTTAATGTTAATATGAAGGAACTTGTGGAGTTCTGACCTCCAACCCTGTTGTGTAGCAATAAGATATGAATCAGAAGAAGAACAAAATTAAGAGGCGGAATGCTGTGTAAATAACGTCCCTGAGGCGTTTGCGTGGTAAAATCTTGAACAACAGTAATAATAGAGCATGGCAGATGCAAATATAATTAACAATGTTCTAAGACGGATAATTAGGTGGTTCAAATATGTAGAGCGGATGTATAGATAAGGGTTGCCAGGAGAAAATTTAAAATGCACGTGATTAAAAATCTATAGAATGTTGTAATGTATTTTTCGGTTAGTCTGTTATAAGGGCTCAGAACGAAGAAGAAGATTACTGAAGATGGTTTGAAAGGGAGAATTGTGTGGAGAGATTAATGGAAAGATATCGTGAGCGCGTTAATATTAAAAATGAGGCGTAAGCGACGAATACTTATTTAAAAAATATCTTGATATCTGAGATAAGTAGCATTTAAAGAAACACTGTTATTTTTTCATTTAAATAACATGTTAAATAACGAGACCATAAATGTTTTTTAAGAGCCTTAAAGGTTATCCACCACACCCGGCCTGGTATAAGTAACATATGGTTACTCCTTCAAGGCTCTCGCAAGGTACAATTTTTTTTGTTAAACGAAGCTATATTTATTTATTTTAAACGATTATAGATCTCCAGAGTCCCTGCATATGTTGTTAGTAAGCAGTATGAAAGTGCTTAATAGGTAAAACAAAATGCAAAAAAAAGATTAGAAAGACATATATGAATTAAGCAGGGCAAAAGAAAAAAATCATTCATGAGGCTCCGTGAGGCGGCATTGCATCATGTAAAAAACCAGCAAACACCTGTATAAAATAGAGAACATAAAAAATTTAATAAATCTCAAATCAATTGGCAAGTGTCTTTCCAAAATGTCAATGGCATTCGGTCTGACCATAAACCACACTTAGCTTCCCTGTTCCTTAGCCAATCACTCAGAGAAGCCTCAAACAATTTTAACTGAATTTTTAGGGTAAAATACCCGAGGACTAAAAGAAAATTCAGCGTTGAGTAGTCAGAGGCAGGACAAAGGACATTCAAGGTCGCTTGATTAAGCCTCAAGCCTGCACATGCCATTGGGGGAGGCGCAAATATATCGGAGAGGGATCTTCAAAATTAATAATGTAATTTAAATGAAGCGGGGACGAGGTCCAATACACCTCTATACAACGTGTCCGGAAACTCGTAGTACAAGCGGGAAACTGGTGAATCTACATCACGTAGAGAACCCAAAAAACTTATTTTTTTCGATCTGAGCATTTCGATTTTTATATTATTTTTTTTCTATTTTTCCATTTTTTCGGCAACTAAAGGGTTAAAAAAATTTTTGAGCCCTGTTTACCCTTCATTGCATTTTATAAGACATTACACAGCTGAATTCAACCCCCTAGTGAAAAATCTTTTCAAATTTAACCTAAAAAATTCCAACTTCAGACCCGATTTACTCGAAAACGAAAGCTCAAATCAAAAAAAGTTAAACCACAAAATCGACTCCAAATGTGATGTAGATTCTCCAGTTTCTCGCTTGTACTACGAGTTTCCGGACACCTTGTATTTTAAGAGCTCAATAAAAGTGTTCAAGGGAAATATCTCGTATGGCGGTGCGAATTTCACATGCCCGGTCTTAAAGTAAAGAATTGGAAAATGTGAATAAATGTTTACGGAATTCCTTGCATTTTTATGCAAGCTTTCCATATAAATACAATAAATTAAGGCGATCCTACACGAAGTGTAACATTCGGAATCAGGCGAAAAAACACACTTCTTAAGGGCCGCAACCCGGATTTGTACCGATTTATTACATATTTCCCTTAAACACGGTAAGTTTGAAAGCTCTTAAAAATATATGTTATTCTTGAAGATAAAATCTAGACTTTGCCCGCGCCGAAACGCAAATTATATAAAATTCCCTCGATAGAAAAAAATCGCAAAATATGCTCCAAAAATTATTATTAACACGTTTGTTTCAGTTATTTTACAAGTTATATGTATGAAAAAATTCACAGTGTTTCATTAAATGCTGTTTAAGACAATGCCCGCGAGATTTTTGCTCTATTTTAAACGAGTCGTGTTTTATTAAACATTTTCGCTTCGATTTTGTTGCTGTAAATGTTAGCGCTCTCCTCTAACATTCTTTTCGGGCCCGGTTGCAGAGCCTTAAGAGGAACCGGTGTGTAGCTCGTTTCAACACGTTTCTTTCAAAACAAAATTTTGGATTAGAGATTAAAATACACAACCAAACTGATTAATTATTGAAGTGAAAACTTCTTTAGCACCTTTGTGATTTGAAACTCTATGAAACGGATGCGAGCGACACTAAAAAGAGACAAACACATATTATATGTACAGGATTTAGCCTGCAAGAGAATGAGATAGTATAATCGGTCTCCTCTTACTGCGGTGCTTCGTAGCCTATCGGTCTCCCTTTTGTGCGGTGCTTCATAGCCTCACCACTCTTGACTACTTTAGTTTTTTGAAGGTTTCACTTCTACCGCGTGTGAATTGCTTTTTAGAGGCTAATTTAGAATTTTTAAAGTTGATAATAATTTGAATGTAGTTATAACTTTGTGGTTATCCATTATCCATGGTCGTTCCGAAACCGATCGGCTTTAAACAAATATACAAGTGGTTCAAACAAAGTAGCATTGTTTCATTTAATGGTAGTTATTTAAATTTTTTACGACAAATATGTGTTTCGATGTAAATAGGTGGTTGGGCGTTTACACAATCATAGCTACACTTACCTACATACATCTACATATATCATAGATTGTGCTTGTAGCTTGATTGTCACATGTACCTTACCTATCCATCCTTATCATGTTCCTTTTACCCGTCCTGTCCCATCCCTATGAACCTGTTATTTCGTTACCATAACAAATCAGTTCGTCTATCGAAACTCGCCGTGAAAGCATACAATTTTCCGCTCCCGCATTCTCTACCCGCATATGTGTACGAACAAAAACAAAGCGGGTTACGGTTTTATGATTAGTCGACGCATGGGCGGCCGACTGGCGTAGGCGTGCTGACAAGAATGTTTGTATGTCAACATATCAGACCGAACATAGTGAAGGCAGGTTCAGATATGTGTCCGCGCGAGGTGGCGCCGATAAGCTTTACCGGAATGAATTCTTAATTCCTGCTCGCCGGTGACGCCGGTCAAAATGAGCGACCTGTTAATTGCCGCTGTTTTCAATCAATCGCCAATCTGGGATAAAAGAAATACATTACATATAGCACCAGAAATGTTGTTGATAAGTGCTGGCAAGAAATCAACAGGATAGCATTTTGAAATAACCTCAAATGTCACAAGTGAATTCCTTTCAGGCACGTACTTAACATATTATCATGTTCTCCTGAGGTTTTTTTCATATTAAAAGATACCAATTACCAAATACCATTGTTTAATTCCTTAATATCAAGAAAGGAATCTTCAAGAGTAAATAATCGTCGTCTACGAACTCGACATTTCGTAAAAACTGACAGCTACTGTCAAGCTACCGCGCAGGTAGCGCAAGTTTTATCCGGTTCTGTTTGTCCACATCACGGCGTCAACTGCCGCCGGTGGAACAGGGCACTGCACGCCGTTAATCTGAAAACCGAAACCCGCTTTGTTTTTGTTCGTACCCTATCACAGTAAATACCGCGAATAATAATTATACAAGTGCATGAACAAAGGCCACCCATGAGAGAAGAGAAGTATCACAAGGTTCCACAGTAAGTCCCTTTCTTCCTATTCCTTTATGTGCATTCATTTTTACTTGTGCAGTGGTCTATCATACATTTCAAAACACATTCAAGGTCCTTCGATATCCGCATTCACACAAACACACATCAATAGGTGTTTCGTAATTTAAATTTACATCTACGAAAATGCTTTCTTTCACTAATTTTTATTTTACTTTCCGTCATACTTTTTCTAAAGATATAGAAAAAATAATTTTGTAAACGATTTTCATTTACCAACAAAAAGTCAACGTCAGAAAAAGAGAAGAGTATGTATGAGACGATTTATGAATGTGAATGAAGCAAGAAGTGTGTGCCAATAAAGAGTTTTGTGGCGGTTCATCATTTCTGCACATCACTATGGGCGTGTTGGTTATTTACTTAAGTTTTGACTAAATTTTAATTAGATGCTTTTATAACGAGACGTTTCACGGTTACGGTACCGTGACGGCAAAAAAGGCAATAAACATACGACCAATTTTGTAACTCTTTCTTAAGCCTCGATGACACAGGGCGAGTTTACAAGCTACTATCTACTAAGTTTAAAAGCGAATAAATCGGCGAGTGAGATTGTCATGATGACACACAAAACTGTCCACTCGCTCAGTAGCGTAGGAAACTGAGGTTGCTGCTAGCGCCAGTAACAAGAATAACGACGCCTGCGTGAACTAATTCTGTGATGTTTGACAGTCGAAATCAGCTGTTAATTGGCAGCCATCTTGAAAAACATAAATAAACCAATCGTGTAAATATAGCAAGCGTGTAAAGTTGACGACCCTTTAACTTTTTTCGTAGATTGTCAAAAATCTGCTATTTAGCAAGTAACACGATGACACTGAGCGAGTTTGGGAGGCGGGAATGGGTACCGCCGCCCCGGGAACCTTTATTGGATAACCAACACCTCTGCCATAGGTCACCCCAAGTGGTTCGCTACGTTTGGTGATTTAGCAGGGGTGCCCGGGTTCATGGGGTGAGGTTTGTCTAGGTTTTGGAGGCGGATGACCAGGACACACTGAACCCCAGATTCCTTCCCACCCCTAGAACCCTCTTCCTTCCCAGAACTCTCCCCTCCTTCCTTTCCTTAAAAAACCCTCCACACAGCATCCCCAAAGATGACATAGGCCCTGAGGGAAATTATTTTCCTCAGGGCCTCCTGTGTGGAGCTCACGTAAAAAAAAAAAAAAAAAGTGAATTTCCCAGATAGTAGCTTGTAAACTCGCCCTGTGTCATCGACGCTTTATACATTAAGAAATATAAAACACACCAAATATTTGGGACTGTTTCCCACAAAGTACTACTTTTTCCTTTGGTGGAAACAGATCTTATTACAAACAAAACCAAAACCATCAGCGCATTGACATTTGACGATTTTGAATTTTTAGAATTCACTCACACTTCAATGTTATCCTTGTAACTATATTCCATACTTTCAAAACTATCGTCACGGCTAGTAGTATTGTAGGGGTCAACGGAAACGGTGCGTTGTGTGTGTGAGATGCAAGAAAATTATGACTTTTTCCTTCGTAGGAAACAGACCTACATACATTGTGTATCTCATCTTTTGAAAGAGCTGGAGCGATGGATCAATTATTTAAGGAATTCCAAGTACCTTCTTTCAAAGATCTGTACAATAGAAATGCATTGACTCAAATTATAAAAGAAAAAGAAAAGTATCAATTTATAACTGAAAACCGTACCAGACATAAATATATTTTTGCATGCCCAAAATTAAACATTTCTTAAGAATTAAGTAATTAATTAATTACAAAATTATATACTTATCAAGGAAGACTTTTTTCAACCGACTAACGGATGATATTAGAAAAATTAACGGTTAAATCAACTAACAAACACTGTAAAAAATATTTTAAAGATAATCTAAAAAAAAAAAAAAAGTTGTCAAATAATCTACTTAAGAATAACTTATAACTCAGTTTCCAAGTGATACTCCATTCTTCAAATAAGTTAAATTTGGTTTTGTTTTTAACAACCAATTACAATAATTCTAGATACATTATAGCAATAAAATCCGCATACCTCAAACACACACTACAAAATATGGGATAAAATCTCTGAACTATGTTGCCTATACACTTTATAATTCGCTACCAGATATGTACAAGGGAATCCAGCAAAATAAAAAAATCATAGTAATGCTTTAAAAGAATATTTTTTAAGTATGTATAAGGATGAAACTTTGTAATTTTCTTGTCATGTTCAATTGTCTTGTTTCTTTTCTATTCTTTTCTTTTCCATTAAGTTGTAATCATCCATTTCTGTATAACCTTGTTCCCTTTTTCTTTAATTGTTTTCCATTGCTGTTTATTCTACTCAACCTGTCTTTTATTTTTCTTCTATATTGTATGTGAATCTTATATTTCAATATGCAAATTCCTATGTAAAATTTTTAACTATTTCCTCCCACCCATGATTTATATGTTCCTCCTTTCCTAAAATGAGTTCTGTAACTCATCGGGATTGCTATAGCAAGAAATAAAAACAATAAATTTTTTTTTATCAAAATAGTAAAATTGTTTGATAGTAGATAAATACTTATAATTACATAACACCGAACTTACAACTTATTGTTTTTTACCTTCACGTTGTAATTTAAATACATACTTATAATATAATACAGCATTAAAAAATGTACACTACTCTTCCAGACACAAGCTAATGCTTCTATGGAAGAGTGGTATTAATTAAGATATTTGAACATGAACATGTACGCAAATTATTACATCATCTAAATGTACATTTTATTTTATATGCTAAAATATGTAACATATTTTTATTATAGTAAACGTTTACTTGTTGTCTAAAAAAAAAATTATAGCGAAAAGAAACGTATGTTTATTGCATTTTTTGCTGTCACGGTACCGTAACCGTGGATCGTAATGGCAATTTTAAAACCGCTCAATGACAAAGCTAAATAACATCGCAGATAAAAGGAATACATTCTGTTATTTGAAGCCAAATTTAGGCTAAAGATCATCACGTAACGACGATAAATCAAATATGATCTAATTATAAAGCTAAACTATTCACAATTCGAAAACTGTTTGAAAACTTTCAATATTTCAATATTTGCTTTCAGAACATTTTTGTGTATAGTTCTCAAATATTTTCCATTGAGAAATGAGTTATAAAATGAAACGGATTCCTTTTGGTATTTTCTTACAACCTTCGTGTAACCTTTCTTTTACCTCCACCTATTTACATCCGTCTAAATCAGGGGTGCCCAAACCAAATCGTTTAGTGGGCCATAAAAACATCACTGCCATAGGTCACTCCAAATGGTTCGCTACGTTTGGTGATTTTGCAAGGGTGTCCGGGTTTATAAGGTGAGATTTTTCTAGATCTTGGCGACGAATGTGTTTGTCCAACACTAATACTTAAAGGGAGTTGAGGGAGACCTTTTTACCTCTCCAGCCGAAATCTCGACCTATCACCTTGCCCTGCAGTGGGAGGAATGGATTTTGTACGTCCGTCATTCCTGAATACATTAACCCCCATATTCCTACCCTCCCCTCATACCTTATTCCTTCCAGAACTTCTCCTCTCCTTCCTTTCCATAAAAAGAGCCTCCACACAGCATTCTCAAAGATGACATAGGCGGCCCCGAGGGATTTTTTCCTCTGGGTGGGCCACTCGGAAGGGGGGTCGGGGTGTAATCGGCGGATAATTTTTACCATTTATTCGGTGTCCAACATTGTTATTATGATGAAACCACGACCATCAATGCTAGAAGGCTTACAGTGACCATACACGCGCTTATTTGTATCCTTTGCACTCACCCTCCACTTATTAAAATCAGGTAATGTACTGAAAAAATATACTGGTTGGAATTGATGGCTAAAATAAATTCCTAGTGCTGCCATACGTCTGGCACTTTTTAAGCAATAAATCAAAACCCCCGTCGATAGTCCGAGGTCTAATAACAAGAATGTTCCAATTTATATATTTATTTGTTTTATTATACGCCCAGAAGACTTTTACATAAATAAATAAAGGCAGTACATCTTTAACATGAGAAGGAAATAATATAAATAAAATTACAATACAAATAACATAAAGGACATAAATTAAATAAAAATATAAGCAACAAAAATTTAAATAGAGTGAGATAATAACGATAAGTTGCGATAAAAAAATACATAAATAATATAAAAATACAAACAACAATTTTTTTTAAGTAAGGTGATCAGAGGTTTACAAAATTGCAACATTAACCATGTCTAATAAAACCTAAGTATTAGTTTCGCAAAGTGGCAAACCGCTACATCGATGGTACCTCGAGTACCTCTGCAAGATGCAGGAGTTTGGAACTAATTTGGATTTTAATATTTTAGAGAAGAAAGTTAAATCATTTTTTTAAATAATTAAATAATACTACAAGTTATGAAGGTTTATTTAATTTACTAAGGCGTCACATTTAATTACATTAATTAGTAGTTTAATAAATTTACCAAAGAATTTCCTTAGTGAGTACTTGTATCATGGATAAATGATTTAATTTTTTCATATTTAAATTGTGTTAGCGACGTATTCCAAACATCTATGTGAGAATACATATTGCCCAAGTGTTGGATTCTGTGCAGTGGTATATTGAATTGTGCCCTGGTCGTAGTATTACCACAGTAAAATGGTAGTACTGACCTAATGCATTGCATCTTCCGAGAAATGTGCGAAAAAATATACTGGTAGGAATTGGAAAGCATACAGTGACCGTACCCTCGCCTATGTATGTCCTTTGCACTCACTCGCCACTTAATAAATGTTTACCCTAAAATCAGGTAATGTACGGAAAAAATAAACTGATTGGAATTGATTGCTAAACTAAATTCCTAGTGCGGCTATACGCCTGGCACTTTTAAAGCGATACATCAAAACCCCCGTCGAGAGTACGTGGTCTAATAATAAGAAAGTGTTAATTTCACAGAATATAAAACACGTATGATAGATTTTCGAGAATGATTTTTTCTGTTTTATATGAATACAAAATTCAAAACATAGAAAGCTGAAAACTTCATTTTGAGCCGCAAAAAAGCTTCAATTGGGCCGCAGGTTGGACTTGCCTGATCTAAATAGAAATGTAGGCTGCTGACTTTTTTCCTGAGAATTTTGGTATATTTAGCAAAGTAAGAAAAATACCTTCATTCGGGAATATATCTTTGTCTAAGACAGCTATTACGTATTTACATAAATATTATATTTGTCAAGCATCGAACCCAAACCATCTTATACCAAAAATAACTGGATAAAATAATGACTTACAATATCTCTATTCCAATACTGGGGTAACTTGACATTCACTGATTGAAGCCGGTAAAAACTAGGCACAGGCAAATCATTTTAATAAATCAGGTACGCCTCTTACGTCATACATAACGTCATGTAATGTTATATTATCGTGAAAACAAGCTTATGGGTTCGAGTGGTTAAAGAGCGAACTTTGCGTGGGACTAAATAGTTCATAACATAATTTCAGAGTACGTGAGAAAGACAGGTAGATTGTAGGGTATTTAAACCATCACTCTCTCATAGCTAAAGCTCTCAGCTATACAATACACATCGATCATAATTATGTACCTATTCTCGCCCTTGAGGTGATTTTTCACAAAAACGGCGCTCTATAAATTATCCAATTATTATTACTCGTTATCTTAATAAATGGGGAGATATGATGGGGATAAATGAATGAGGGAGGCGGGTATAAGTACCGCCGCCCCGGGAACCATTTATTGAATGACTAACACCTCTGCTATAGGTCACTCTAAGCGGTTCGCTACGTTTGGTGACTTAGCAGAGGTGCCCGGGTTCGTGGGGTAAGATTTGTCCGGGTCCGGATCGGGAGAGAATGGTTGAGGGAGACCCTTTGACTTCTCCAGCCGTACTCTCTCGGATCATCGTCTTGCACCGCAGTGGAGGGATGGATTCATACGTTTATCACTCCTGGACACACTGACCCCCAGATTCCTACCCACTCCTAATACCCTTTTCCTTCCCAGAACTTCCTCTCCTTTCTTTCCTAAAAAGACCCTCCACACAGCATCCACAAAGATGACACAGGTCCTGAGGAGAATTACTTTTCTCGGGGCCTCCTGTGTAATACTGTAAAAAAGGAAGTTAATGGTACTGATAAATGGGCATAATTAGGTAAAGTATACAGTATACATGTATACATTAATTAAATTGTAAACATTTGATTTCCCTGAAATAAATAAATAATTATTTCCCCTTCCACCAGCGAATCCAGTAGCATGCTACGAGGTAGCATTTGCTCAAATGCTACCTGAATGCAAAAATAAGAAAGTTTTGAAAATTTCTTACCTTACGCTTTTTGTAAAAATTAAATTAATATTACTGATAACGTAAGAAAATAAACACACACACAGATTTTATTGGGCCAATGTACTATAAAAGTTATCGTTAACTCACTTTTTTGTCGTTTCATGTAAAAATATTAATAAAAAATTCTTAAAAATGCATATGTTTTTTTTAAATTGTGTACATTTTAATAATTTTTTAAAGCGTGGTGTATTCTCCTTCCAACACCGTTTAGATCATATTTCTAACCATGATAATAAGGGAAACACAACGATTTCTATGAGTTGTTCCGAAGAAATTAGCCCGAGGGAACAAAATTAATTCATTTCTGAACGTTTGAAAATATTTAATATTTTTATAATAATTCAAATAATATGAAATCTACCACGAAGGAATAAATTCTACTTTACCGATAGAAAAAAGAAATTCTTTCCAGGAACTTGGGCGGTATTTGAGCTTTTTCACGAAATAACGAACATGTAAAATTTATATTTTAAAAATTACATTTTCCAGGTATTTTTGAAAAAGAAAATCATTTTTAACGAATTTGTTTGTGAACTTACCCACATTTAAAAACGGTTTTCCACAAAGAAATTTACAACAAATTCTATATAAAAACGTTAGCTTACAACTTGTAGGAAATTCTTAGGTTGTTTCCAGCTTAAATTAATATTTAAAAATTATTTCGAGGAATTGTGTCAAACGGATTTTTTTTAAGAAGTTTTTGGTGCTTTTTTGGGATAAGCTTGTCTTTTTAGATCCGTTTGATAAATTCCCCTATCTTAACAAGCGGATTGCAATCTTTCGAGCACAGCAGTCAGGTAGGAAAGCTGTTCTTATTCCACCGGTAATACAATGGAAGATGTTACGAGGAATTAGGGTTATTGATCCCATCGGCACCGGTAAATAGTGGAGAATAGTGCAAATGTGGGACAGTCATCCGGTGCATCGGTGAAATCGGGAAACACGACAAACGCGCGCCCAACGTATGTAAACCATTGCAATTTCGTCACCTCATTTGGATAGGGCACTTTTTCAAAAATGACCTTTGACTGCCAAAACATTTCTTCCGCACATTTCTATCCAAAATAATATTTAGAACCATCTGTGTTTTTTTTTCGTAGATATACGTATGATAAAGTTCTAACATTAAGCATTTTAAATGATCATTCATTTTACATGGTTCTAAAATTACACTCTCTTTTTTGTTTGTATCTGACAGTTGTTGC
This sequence comes from Limnephilus marmoratus, assembly GCA_917880885.1. Classification (NCBI taxonomy): domain Eukaryota; kingdom Metazoa; phylum Arthropoda; class Insecta; order Trichoptera; family Limnephilidae; genus Limnephilus; species Limnephilus marmoratus. The sequence continues at coordinate 35,965,334 of OU862926.1, forward strand.
GAGACGCATGATGGTTCGCCACTTTGGTTGGATAGGGTTCGAACTTCGCCTTACCATGCTTTAAGGTTTCAAAGTTTGCTTGTTTTAATGCTACGAATTTTCGTAAACTATTTAACAATTTTAATGGCACGGCCCAAGATTGGAATTGCATTAGGGATATGTAATTATGACCTTGTGTAATTAATTATTATGTCCTAGCTTTTTGCATGTTGTTCTGTATGCAAGTTCAACCCTAAGTGACCAGATAATGTTTCAAAGACCCAATCTTGACTGATTACGTCTAAAAGGGATCGAAATGAAAATCTAGTCTCTTTCAATGGAAGCAATCTTCCGAACAGGCCCTCCATTGATATGCTTGTTGTAACCCTAAGTGACCAGCTCAGGTATGGGGGCTCCATCGAAGCCAGAGTAAAGTTAGCCTCCCAAAAACTGGGCGTACTGTACAGGGCCCGCAGATACTTTAATAGTACACAACTGCTAACCCTGTACAAATCACAAGTGCGCCCCATGGTTGAATTTGGCAGCCACCTCTGGTCTGGAGCTCCAAAATACCTGAAAAATACCCTCGACTCTGTGCAGAAACGGGCGGTCCGTTTGATAGATTCTCCCATCTTAACAGACGGATTGAAATCTTTAGAGCACAGGCGTCGGGTGGGAATGCTATCCTTGTTCTACCGGTATTACAATGGAAGATGTTCCGAGGAACTAGCATCATTGATCCCTGCGGCACCGGTGCATAGTCGGGAAACACGCCAAACGCGTGCCCAACATTTGTACACGGTTGACATTTGTCACATGAGAACGGGTCGTTTCTTCGACCGTTCTTGTGTTCAACAGCTCGGCTGTGGAATGATTTGCCGGCCTCTGTGTTTCCTCCTTCCTACAACACGGGTCTCTTCAAGACCAATGTTCATTTCTTACTCTCCTCAAAAAGACCCTCCACACAGCATCCCAGATGACACAGGCCCTGAGGAAAATCATTTTCCTCAGGGCCTCCTGTGTGGAGTTAATGTTAAAAAAAGGTATATTCTAAAATGGTAAGTTTACGGCCTCTTTAAATATTTTCCTTTAAAAATGTTTCCAATTAAAATTCTACAAAATCGGGTATCGTTAATAGATAATGAGAAATTGTCTTCGCAAACTTTGACATCTCATATCTCAAAACAAGGTGAAGATAAGTTAGAACCCCATTTAAATGAAGTGACGATTTGTCACTTGAGGATGAGTATTTTCTACGACTCGGTTGTGGAACGTTTTGTCGACCTCTGTGTCTCTTCCCTCCTACAACATGGATCTCTTCAAAATTTCATCTTCTCCATCCTCTCCTCAAAATGACCCTCCTCACAGCATCCCCAATATGATTCTGAGGCAAATTATTTCCCTCAGGGTCTCCTGTGTAGAGTTAATGTAAAAGAGTCGTGTCAGATCATAAACATCATACGAAAAAATAAATTATAACATATTCCATCGTGATGTCCTATGTATTTTTGTTAATCGGCGGTTCATTCTTTCTGCACATCCCTTCAGGGAAACTTAGTTATATTTTGTGTATTTTCCTAAACCGACTGCACATTGCATATAAGTATACCGAGGAAACTGTCGGGGAATCAACTGTCGTGGAACCAAAAGAAAGCCAGAAAGTTTTCCACATTCAATACCGTATTTAATATACGTCTGTTTTCTATGCGATTCACACCATTTGAACGACAAATTTGCATAGTTACTCCTTGTTCTTTGGAAAACAAGGCTACCTCCCACCCCTCCCCTTTTTCACCCACCTACCACTTTTTAGCACCCCCTCCCACTATATTGCATACCATCCGCTACATTGCATTTTAGACCAACAGGAAAATAAAATCACCCCATCCCCTAGGATGTTATCATCCCCAGACCAAATTGAATGTGATAGTTATTTTATCGAGTAATAACTTATTTTATGATCTGTAAAATGCTTTTTGGCAATAACGGGTAATTGTAAAATTTCGAAGCGTAGTTTGTTTTTAAGGTAACTTTGCTGAAATAATTTTGACTGGGGTTTAAGTACATAATAAACGTAATTATGTGAATGATATTTTGATGTCATTATAAGCTATTTCAATGCTGATTGCAAGATAGGTAGATACTTCTAGGTACTTCCCCATCTTCCTCTACCCCATCTCTTTAACATACCCGCTACCTTCAGCCTCCCAACATACCTACCCCAATTGGGGATGCTATAGTCACACAGGCTCCAGATGGGAGCAGTTGAGATTCGGAGGCGTCTACTAATATCTGCAGGAATTCCAAAAACTGAACAAATCGGACTAATATCTATGAGAACATATATATCTACAGCTCAAACTGCTGACTAATATCTATGAGAAACAAAGTGTGGACGAATATCTACAGCACTGGCAGAGGTTGGATTTGCAATTATCTATAGCATATTGGAATATCGTAATATTGCGTACGCAGTTTAAAAAACTTAATTTATGTATGTGTGTATGTAAAAATCCCTAATATCGGACTATTGGACACATTTAGCTGATTATGGATTTGGGTTTTTGTTTTAACAGCTTTCTTTATTTCGAGTGCTTCTAAATTATTTAGTCTGTTACCATGACCATTTCTATGTCATTTAGGTTAGGTTAGGTTAGGTTGTGGTGCCGTGTATTTCGAAATAAATAAATATCTTTGTATTATGACCTCCATGTTTGTTCAATAAATTATTGTCCTCGTAAACAGCAAAATACGTAATATTATGCAAAACTTCATGCACATTGCACGTACTTTAAACGTTTAAGCCTTTACGTAATTGAAGTAATTTATGCTTTTCCGTACAACCTCTTGCTCAGCTGCCCTCTGTAGATATTAGTCTAACCTACGCTCCATAAATATTATTCACCACTGGGACCGTCATAAAAATTCGTCCGACCTTAACTCTGTAGATATTAGTCCTCACTCTGAAGTTCATAGATATTAGTCTAACATATGAGCTGTAGATATTAGTATCTGGAGTCTTGGGGTTCTTGTGCGGTATTCACACAAAACAGGTGGAGTGGTACTGGTAGATACTCTCAGCTTTGACCTGCTCAAAGACCACCAATAAGAACGAAACAAACATATTTTCAGCCAGATGTAATGCCAAATTGTCGAGGTAAAACAAGACTTCGTTACGTTCTGTTAATTAAAATTCGAAAGCACCACAGATTAAAAAGTTAAAAAATCTTTATACTTCACTAATACCTGCACTTCATCGTTCCGTCAGATGGCAGCTTATGTATGTGCTACGTGCTAACCAAAGTTCTCTACGAACCCACAAAACGGGAAAACTTTATTCCAACTGTAAGGAGAATCCAAAACAAAACCGCAAGGGCCTCAATTTATTCATCCAGAACTCAATTTATTCATGTAGGCCTCAATTTATTCATCCAGGCCTCAATTTATTCACGCAGGATCTTAATTTATTCATGCGGGCTTCACTTTATTCGTGCAGGATCTCATTCTATTTACGCAGGGCTTTCATTTATTCGTGCATTGCGTCAATTTATTCATGCATGAATTTAATTGTTTCATATAGTCTCAATTTATTCATTAAGAACCTCAATATATTCATGCAGGTACTCAATTCTTCGTGCAGGATCTCAACTTATTCATATAGGACCTCAATTCTTCAAGCAGGATCAAAATTTAATCATTCAGGGCCTCAATTTATTCATACAGGCCTCAATTTATTCATGTAGGACCTTAATTTATTCATGGGGGCTTCACTTTATTCATGCAGGATCTCATTCTATTTACGCAGCGCCTTCATTTATTCGTGCACTGCGTCAATTTATTCATGCAGGAATTTAATTGTTTCATGTAGTCTCAATTTATTCATTAAAGACCTCAATATATTCGTGCCGGACCTCAATTCTTCGTGCAGGATCTCAACTTATTCATATAGGACCTCAATTCTTCAAGCAGGACCAAAATTTAATCATTCAGGGCTTCACTTTATTCATTCAGGATCTCATTCTATTTTTTTTTACATGAATACCGCACAAGAGTCCCAACTTCTCCCGTCTGGAGCCAGTGGGACTATATCATCCCCAATTGGGTATGTTGTGAGGCTGAAGGTAGTGGGGAGGGGAAGGAGATAGGGATGAGGAAGGTGGGGAAGTACCTGGCTATTCAGATCTGGTCACCAAACACGGCAGAAGCCAATTTAAGCAACGTTTCAATTCTGAACGGTGGTCTTATACCAGGGTGATACTGACAGTATCTTCCACTCTGGAACGTGCCGCAAATATAATATATATTATTTTAAACGAATAAATTGTGTGATAACACAAATTATTCAAATAAAATTTATTTACCACGCCGGGATTCGATCCCGCGACCTTCGGAGGGCGAGGCAAGAGCCTTACCACTGGACTACGCCGGCCGTCGAGCAATTTACGCAGTGCCTTCATTTATTCGTGCAATGCGTTATTAAGGATCTCAATTTATTCATGCAGGACCTCAATTTATTCACGCAGGACCTCAATTATTCGTGCAGGATCTCAACTTATTCATATAGGACCTCAATTCTTAAAGCAGGACAAACATTTAATCATTCGTGGCCTCAATTTATTCGGTTACGAGCATCGATGTAAGGTCGAAAGTTCGGAGATTATTAATATTATTTGGATTTTCAGGTAAATTTTTGATTGACCTTTCATTGCCTTCAATGGGTTAAATAATGTACTATTTTAAGATTTTTCTTTAATTCAATCTTTAGATTAAAGATTATTTAATACATACATGATATTATTGCATTTCGAAATAATTTAAACTTTCGTCTCCCCCATAAATTAAATACATAAAAAGTATCTGAGAAGTTAATACAATCCAATTAAGAAATTAGAATATTGCTTAAATTAATGGAGATTAGGTATTTATGATAATAAACAAGGAATATATCGAGCGTCCAGTTGATTAGTCTGTTTAAGAAGATAAAATTTTTGAAGTGAGAGTCTGGCTTCATGAAATTTGCACAGCTTTACTGTTTTTAAGCCAACGAAATGATTTTCTGCTCGCAGTCTTATTTTCATCATCAGCTACTAATCCACACCATTTAAGGGCCCGCGACCCGGATTTGTACCCATTTTGTTACATATTTCCCTTAAACACGGTAAGTTTTAAAGCTCTTAAAAAAATATATGTTATTTTTGAAGATAATATCTAGACTTTGCCCGCGCCGAAACGCAAATTATATAAAATTCCCTCGATATAAAAAAATCGCAAAGTATGCTCCAAAAATTATTTTTAACACGTGTTTCAGTTATTTTACAAATTATATGTATGGAAAAATTCACAGTGTTTCTTTAAATGCTGTTTAAGATAATGCCCGCGAGATTCTTGCTCTATTTTAAACGAGTCGTGTTTTATTAAACATTTTCACAATTTTCACATCGATTTTTTTCCTGTAAATGTTAGCGCTCTCCTCTAACATTCGTAATTTCGTATCTCTCCATCTTCTTCTTTTCAGGCACGGTTGAGAAGCCTTAAATCATCCATTTTCTCAAAAATTGAATTCATTTTTAAAATATAAGTATATTCTTTTATGGTGGCGCCATGTTTCAATTAAAATCATCTTGTCTATGATACGAAGCTGAATAACTGCTTATTCCCTTGTTCCTTTATTCCTACCTATAAATTGCCAAAAACAAAGTGCAGTGACAAACAACTTTGTTCGCTTTACTTGTGCCTAAAGTATTGTCACACACAAAAACTGTGAACCGCCTGTAACTGCGCGGAAGTTAATTATTGTTGTTCCCGCCTCACGTAAGTGTGCAATGGTTTGGCCAGCACCTCGTGTGTTATTTTGGATTCATCCATTGTTGGTTAATTGGATTGATTTGCCCGCTGATATTGTGTATTGTTAAGCCATATGTATTTTGCCCGTGAAACCGCCCGCCGATACATTAATTTAAGTTATCCCGCCGCGGCTGTGGAGAATGCCGTGTTGTGTATTGTGAACCCTTTAGACTTTAGACTAAACCAGCAGCCTAAAGTGGACTATAAAAACCTGAACGGACTATGAAATGCAGTTTGGTGAGTTTTTGGCATCCCTTTTATAACCTTCCTTATTTTGGGCAGTTATTTAGTGAACTTTATTTAATTTTGGCACACGCACATACACCCGCTTTGCGAAGGAGAAATTTTCCGCAGCCATCTTTGTACGCCCAACCACTTGTATTTTAAAAAACGAAAATTTTTACAAATTATTATATTTTACGGTTTAATCATATTTATATGCTTCATCTACGAGTACCTATATCAATAATCCAAAATACATAAATAATTCAATACTAAATGATTTATATTTTTTAATTAGAATACTACCACCATCTGTTCACAACTGACCCTAATAAGGCATTTTTTTAAAGATTTTCTAGGGTATTCTTCTCATACCCATTTCTAATCAGAAATTCAAAAACAAATTTTTTTGGCGTTGTAAATTGATAATTCGGCCTTGTATGCGCCGATAGCAAAGGATACCGGAAGAAAAGTAAGAAATATATAAGTATTGCGAGCAAATCTTATGGATAGGAACTAACAAAAGAACGGTAGTTTTATCATAATTCTAAAAAACTTGTATCCATTGAAGTAAAATTACTTTCATAAGGGAATGAAGGAAGGTCAAGAAAAACTTTGAAAGCCTTTTTGTCAGGCTCTATGGCGCCAAAACGGCTGAAATTTTGGGTCCTTACTATCAATTATAGTCTGAAGAGATATCATCGACAAATCTGCAAAAAGTACATACCATTTGTAGAAAAGTCTAATGATTATGGGGCGGAATGTAAGGCTTGGTGTCGAAATTTGAAAGCAGTTTTCTCAAGCTCTATGGCGTCAATCCTGCTTAAATTGTGGATTCTTACTAAAAAAATGGTTTGAATCATTGATAAAATCAGCAAAAAGAAGCATTTGTGAAAAAAAGTGACCGGACATCTCAAAGATGTACAACTTCATCACTCCTTTAAAAATGAAAATAACAATGAATAAAACTTGCAACTTGGTTAAATAGGTTACGTTAGGTTAGTTTACGAGCTATTAAAAAAATCTTCACATTTAATGACTTTTCAAAGGGGTATTGAAATGCCACTTTTTTTAAGTTGACATGGAATCGTTGAAAAATCAACATTTTTATAGGGCTTATTGCAAGGCTTGGGGTTGAACTTTGATAGCAGTATTCCTTTGTATCCTTACCAATAGTGAAATACCTGAAAAATAATGATTCTTTTTGAAGCCGCTTGAATTCCCCTTAGAACATGGTAGAACAGAGGCTTCTCCGATTACCTCACGCTCCTGGAGATATGTGGAAACTGAGTGACAATCGGCTTTCATAAGAAATGCCAACCTCATCTCCAAAAAATCTCACTCAAAACCCAGTAAATGACCCAAAGACCATGCAAGACTGTGTGCAACTGACGTCAAACCCGTTGACGAACGTCGGCGTTGCGTCGTGTACGAAAACCAGAAAAATACTATGGCGGGTACTCACGAGCGGTTCGTATGCTACGCGCCCATAATTCGAGTAGCTCTTTTTATTTTTTACATGAATACCGCACAAGAGCCCCAACTGCTCCCGTCCGGAGTCAGACTACAGCATCCCCAATTGGGGAATGTTGTGAGGCTGAAGGTAGTGGAGAGGGGAATGAGATAGGGAAGAGGAAGGTGGGGAAGAACCTGGCTATTCAGATCTGGTCACCAAACACGGCATAAGCCATTTAAGCAACGTTTCAATCCTGTATGGTGGTCTTACACCAGGGCGATACTGAGAGTATCCTCCACTCTGGAACGTGCCGCAAATATACTATATATTATTTTAAATGAATAAATTGTGAAATAACACAAATTAATCAAATAAAACTTGTTTGTCACGCTGAGATTCGATCCCGCGACCTACGGAGTGCGAGTCAAGAGCCTTACCACGCCGGCCGTAAGTATCTCTATCTATCTAGCTTGTAGACTAATGGGCAACAAAGTATTGCCCATCTGCACAGATAAGTGTGTTAATATTTACGTACGCGGCCTTGAGATTTATCAAATAATAAAACCGCGACGCGACGCAATAAATTCTGAATAAAATCATCAAATAAACTCCAAATGCCGAACTTGAGAATATCAGTAAAATAATATAAGGTTTCATATTCCGCGTATTCCTCCTCATTCCCGTTTGCCAATAAAATCTGCACCGGCTTTGATGTCGTGCCAGAATGTTCTGCGGCGAATCTTCTCCTTGGCCCTCTCCTTCTTTCCGCACAAACACTTATCTGTCACGGGCATCTTCAAAGGGAGCTGTTCGCGACAGCATGAAAAGGGGAACAGAAATTGGCAATGGTAGAGTTATTTTATAGAGTTGTGTGCAGTGGCGGATACAAAAAAAACCCAAGGGGGGGGGGGCGCTAAAGATATTCATAAGAAAACTGAAAAGTAGACAACAGTGGGGAGAATATGAAGAACCGCACAAAGAGGAGACTGACTATAGGTACTATCTCATTCTCTTGTAGGCTAAAACATATAGATGTATGTGTTTGTCAAATCACAACGGTGCTAAAGAAGTTTTCACTTCAATAAATAAATAAAAGATCGGCGGACCGCACATTTATAACTTGGCTGGCCACAGGGAGCAGTAGGGCTGCATTCCACGATCAAGGGAATCAAATACTTGAGTCGGGCCATGTTAAGGGTACCTTTACACGAAACGACGTGTGAATGTGACTGAAGCAAAAGTTTCAATTTAGGAGGCGAGTGTGGGTACCGCCGCCACGGGAATTATTTATTGGATAAGCCATACCTCTGCTATAAGTCATCCCAAGTGGATCGCTAAGTTTGGTGACTTAGCAGGGATGCCTGAGTTCGTGGGATGTGGTTTTTCAAGGTAGCGGCGGATGTGTTTGTCCACGTACTGCGTGGCGAGCTGGAAAGGACTGGTTGAGGTAGACTATTTAACCTCTCCAGCAGGAATCTCTCGACCCATTGCCTCGCATCGCAGTGGGAGGGAAAGGTTCATCCGTCCGTCTCTCCTGGACACACTAACCCAGAGAGTCCTAACCATCTATAATACCGTTTTACTTCCATTATTTCCTATATGTTTACGAGAGATGGGAAGGTTGATAGAGATATTGAAAGAAGGGTAAATGCAGGTAACGCATTTATGGAGGACTGAACGCCGTTGGCGCTAACAAAAAAACTGTCGAAAGAAGCGAAGCTAGCAGTCCACAATGGAGTGCTGGTACCGTCCCTGATGTATGGCAGTGAAGCATGAAACTGGCAGAGGAAGAACTAAATGCTATAGAATTGAGATCACTGCGGCGTATGTGCAAAAATGTGAAAAGAATGCAAGCGTAATAAGTAAGATTAAGAAAGGGACGCTTAGATGGTTTAGACATGTAGAGCGAATGATTGAAGAAAGAGTTTTTTATATTTAGGGAGGGGACAAGGGGGGGGGGGGGCGCGCGCCCCCCCTCTGTATCCGCCACTGGTTGTGTGTGACGTTATTTATATCGATATAGAAAAATGCGCATTTTATTGTATCCTTAAAATGGTCTTATAACTGGAAACCTAGCAAGGTCGATCGATAAGCATTGTATCGATAACTTTGGGTAACTTCTGATAGTTCTCTATGACAACTGCATATCGCCAACGTACAAACACCAGTTGATGTCGAATATATTGAGCACGCTTAAGCATTGTTGTTTATTCGTTGGCGATCTCCAGTCACGCTAAGGAACGATGATAAGTTACAGAAAGTTATCAATGAGATGGTAAGTTGAGATAGTTAGTAAAAAATATTTTCATAAAATGTAGATCAAAAAACGTTGATTTTTTTCCTCCATACAAATTTAATTATTTATAATTACTATCCATAGAATTATTTAATCGGTACATAAAAAAAAAAAACATTACGTAAGAGATTCAAACGTCAGGTGCAATTTCGGCTGTTTCTGATTTTAACAGAACTTAGACGGCTCCCTCTCGATGTACAAATTATTTTTTAAATCATGATTTTTGATAATCGTTCATATTGGATTCTTTATTTCCTACCGAGCCTTGTGGGAATAAACATAACTGACAAAACCAAGGTATATACGACGTCATGCGCACCCCACCAGGCTTCGATCGTTTTGGTGGGCTTTTGAAGAATTCTTTAGCTGAATTGCACTCATTTTGGTGGGCTTTCAAAAATTCTCTAGCTGAATTGAATTGGTGGGCTTTTGAAGAAATCTTTTGTTGAATTGCATTTGTTTTGGAGGGTTTTGAAAAATTCTCCAGCTGAATTGAATTGGTGGGCTTTTGAAGAAATCTTTTGTTGAATTGCATTTGTTTTGGTGGGTTTTGAAAAATTCTCTAGCTGAATTGCACTCATTTCATTGGCCTTTGGTAAAATTCTCTAGCTGAATTGCACTCATTTCATTGGCCTTTGGTAAAATTATCTAGCTGAATTGCACTCATTTCATTGGCCTTTGGTAAAATTCTCTAGCTGAATTGCACTCATTTCATTGGCCTTTGGTAAAATTATCTAGCTGAATTGCACTCATTTCATTGGCCTTTGGTAAAATTCTCTAGCTGAATTGCACTCATTTCATTGGCCTTTGGTAAAATTCTCTAGCTGAATTGCACTCATTTCATTGGCCTTTGGTAACATTATCTAGCTGAATTGCACTCATTTCATTGGCCTTTGGTAAAATTCTCTAGCTGAATTGCACTCATTTCATTGGCCTTTTGTAAAATTCTCTAGCTGAATTGCACTCATTTCATTGGCCTTTGAAAAATTCTCTAGCTGAATTGCACTCATTTTGGTGACTTTTAAAGAAATCTTTAGTTGAATTGCACTTGTTTTGGTGGGCTTTGAAAAATTCTCTAGCTGAATGGCACTCATTTTGGTGGCTTTTAAAAAAATCTTTAGTTGAATTGCACTCATTTTGGTGGCTTTTAAAGAAATCTTTAGTATTGCACTTGTTTTGGTGGGCTTTGAAAAATTCTCTAGCTGAATGGCACTCATTTTGGTGGCTTTTAAAAAAATCTTTAGTTGAATTGCACTCATTTTGGTGGCTTTTAAAAAAATCTTTAGTTGAATTGCACTCATTTTGGTGGCTTTTAAAGAAATCTTTAGTATTGCACTTGTTTTAATGGGCTTTGAAAAATTCTCTAGCTGAATGGCACTCATTTTGGTGAGCTTTTGAACAATTCTTTAGGTGAATTGCACTGTAAAAGTCACATAGATTTCGAAACCACGAAGTTCGGCGAACTCCGCGGCAACGTTTTCAATAATATTTCCCTGCATTTTTGATTGAATAGGTTAATTTTGTAACACTTGCTCAATATATACAGGTAGATACAGAAACAAACTCAACACATTCTATAAATTAATCATCAACTCAGATGGTATTTTTGAGAAAAACGAAATTTCGTATTTCTCCAATCAGAGGCGAAATCTCACTGAAAAGTCACTATCCGCCCGTGGCTCCAATACTTATTTTACTATTCAAATATACCCGAATAGAAAGCGGAAAAATAATAAGAAAGCATGTCAAGAAAAGACTGTTGCAGCCGGGTTGTATCTGAAATACATAGACAATATATTTTTGTATTTTTTTAAATGAGTGAATACTCGGGACCCATTTATTGGTATCCTATCATCGCGATGAGATGACGTCAGGAGGAAAAATTAGATTCATATCAAATAATGCAAATAAGATTTTCCAATTCTTGATCGAATGATTAGAGAATTCTTCAAGAAAACCCCTGGCAAAATATAGCACTGCTAACGATGAAGTAAGGCATTGCTTAGGAAAAATTTAATTTTTAAAACAGTAATTTATTAATTTTGAATTAAGTATTATTTCACAATTTAATCAATAAAAAATAATGTAAAAGTCATTTAAAGCAATTTTTTTTTTAAATAGCCCTTAACCTGACGTAACCTAACCATTTTTTAATAGTATGTTAAAATATAAGTGGATAAACAGGTCTTTAAAACACGCGCGATTTTTCGAGCACTCGGCTACGCCGTCGTGCTCGAAAAATCGCGCGTGTTTTAAAGACCAGTTATCCACGAATACTTAACGCTATTTTTTTTTATTGGTACACTTTGAAAACATAAATATTGATATTATTATTAAAAATTTGGAAATAAGAACTATTAATGAATTCGTGATGTGACATCACAATATCTTGTTGTCATGGAAATGAAAAACACAAACATTAATTTGAAATCTGTCACATAAGATTAATAGTTGACATCACAGTTTTTACTAGTTATTGTGTGTTGTAAAATGAGTTCTAACATTGATAATTTAAATACCAAAGCAGAATCGCGGTTAATACCTGAAAAATCCAAAGACGTTTATAAAAAAGAATATGAAAGGTTCATAACATGGATGGAGAAGCAAAAAGTAGTAGATGTAGATGAACGAGTTGTGCTTTGTTGATGTTGCCATGGTAACTTTAAAAAACGCGCGTTCCATTAAGTGCGATTTAAACACGCTGGAGCGTACTTTAAATGAGTAAAAAAGGGCACCAATAAAAAAAATATTTTTTTTTCGTCACTTTTAATGACTTTTCAAAAACGGTGTTGAGTTGAATTCTTGAATTCATTCTGTGTTATCCGGTCACCGTTTGTCCCGGTTTAATGGTTTACCATTAATATATATATTTTGAGAATCCATACTTCCATACAAAGTGTGTTTGGTACGCTTTCACGCCTAAACCACTAAACCGATTTAATTTTTTTTTTCACCAATAGAAAGCTTCATTATCAGCGAGTAACATAAGCGTACATAATGGTAAGCTCTGGCGTTACGATATTTGTATAAATGAAAATGTGTTTATTTAATATATTTTAGCGGCAGGGAGGCAAGAGCGGGGGAAGGTGGAGTTCGCGGTGAGGAAAAAGATGAGGGAGGGGGAAGGCGGGAAGGTGGAAGGGAATGGGGACGCACGGGAAAGGACACGCAGGGAGAATCAATTTATTTCTTTGAATGGCAATTGACGAATCACATATCTCCAAAGTCATCTTCCCGCTCTGCCCCCCGCTGTAGTTGTTGTCTACCCCTCACCTTTATGTTCTGGTCCAGTAATATTCATATTCTATGGTTCAGTGACATCGAGATACCTTATTTATTTGAAATAATATTTATTATTAAATTATGCGAGAGAAAACCAGAGAAGATAGGTAACAATTGTAGCGACTGAGCTCTGAATTCTGTAAACTTCCGCTGATCGTGCCACTGACTGAAGTAAGGAAGTAATTTGACAATAAGACTGTTTAAAAACCGTCACTGTTATTTATGGTTTCCTTGGATTGTTTGTAGAACTCCATGTCCATTTTTGATAATTTTAAACATAAGGGCCATTAACCAGCCAGCGGCCGAGAATTCATATTTCGTCGAAAGATGTTCTTACGATTGTACAGGGTGGTTCCAATGATAAAGATTAATTATTCTCAGTACCAGCTATTTTACATAATAACTCAATATCGATTTTATTTCATTCAAAATTTGCTTTAATTTATACCTACATTCAATAAACAAAAATTTTAACAAAACAAAAAACGACTTCAAAAAATGCACTAAAAAGTAAAAAAATAATTTCGTATTCTTCTACAACTTCATAACCGACTTACTTTTTCTACTCATCAATATGTAGGTACGATTGTCATTTTTGGAATCGGTGTCAGTCATGGTAGGTTTGTAACTACATACAGTTATAGGTGAGATGTGCTTGTGTCGCACAAGCGACTTGACGAGACGAGAGCAGGGCCGCGGCGTGAGGGGAGCTGTCAAGTAAACACGCCGCACCGGGCTGGGTACCTTTGCTGACACCGACTCCAAAAATAACAATCGTACCTACATATTGATGAGTAGAAAAAGTAAGTCGATTATGAAGTTGTAGAAGAATACGAAATTATTTTTTTACTTTTTAGTGCATTTTTTGAAGTCGTTTTTTGTTTTGTTAAAATTTTTGTTTATTTTTTGATTTTTAGTGAATCTGACGTAAACTAATTTGTCTGAATATGGGTAGATCTACTAAACGTGCTGCTCATATGAGACAGATATAATTTGACCATAACGAGTTTCGTTTATTTGCTCCTAAGAATTGAAGAGTTCCGTTACTTTGTCATGGATCCGATAATCAGAACCTAACCAAACTCTCATCAATCTATTGTTGAAGTACATCCTATCCAATAAAAAAAGAATCATTGAAATCGGTTGGCGTCATACTGAGTTATTCGTCCATTTGTCGCGCACATACTTTATGCAAATTTAAGACTTATATGGTTTTATCATGGATGCCATTGTCAGAACTAGACCAAATTAAAATGGGACTACATGGGAAGCACCAGCTTTCAAATAAAAAAAGAATCATCAAAATCGGTTCACCCAGTCAAAAGTTCTGAGGTAACAAAAAAAAAAAAAAAAATACAGTCGAATTGAGAACCTCCTCCTTTTTGAAGTCGTTTAAAAATGTTACAAGGCGTGATGATAAAACCATTAAAATTATGTACTTTTTGTAATTATTTTTTGATCATAAGTATTTATAATTTTTCAATAACGTCTAAGCAAAATAAGAATGTAAAAAAATCTTAAATATATTAGTTTGTAAGACCGTAAATAAATAGACAAACTGAAGTACAGGGTGGCGCAATAGAACGTGCATATTTTAAACATAGGTAAAAACATAAATACCATAAGGATAGTTGAAATAAAATATTGGAATTATAAGGAAATTAAACGAGGTTTATTTAAAAAAAAATAACATCGTCTAAATGAAGGCCCTCTCTGAAATGGTACTCCTCTAATCCGCAAGCGTGAGATTAGTGAAAACTCTCTTCAGTAATGCTGGTGTGATGCTGCCATTTCACTACGGATATTCTCCTTCAGCTGACTGATGTTTCTCGGTTTGTTGATGTAGACTTTGTTTTTGAGGTTTCCCCACAAGAAAAAGTCAGGAGGCGTTAGATCTGGGCTACATGGCGGCCATGGGATATCACCTCTTTTAGAAATTAGTCTGGCTGGGAACATCTGTCTCACAACCGCCATAGAGTCATTTGATGTGTGACTGGTGGCTCCGTCTTGTTGAAACCAAGTCCTTGAATTCACTATTCTTGATTTTTCTAGTTCTGGAGTCAAAAATCCTTCTAATATCGCAGCATAGCGGTCGGTGTTAACAGTGACTCATCTTCAAAAATAAAGGACCAATAATTCCTTTGCTCGAGATTGCTGCCCATGCAGTCACTTTTTCAGAGTTTCAGATTTTCACTGCTCCAATAACGGCAATAACGGTTTTCAAACCCATTTAAATGAAAATGATCCTTGTCAGAAAAAAAGGATATTGTCAAAATTGTAAAATCGGTGAAGCATTTCTTCAGCAAACGCCAACCTTGCTCCGAATTTTCCGAAGATTAAGATGGTGCGACAACGCCCTCAAAGACATAATATCTATCTTGGAGCTTCTAAACTGGAGAGAGCTGGCACAAAACCGAGATGAGTGGAGAAAGACTCTTGAGGAGGCCAAAATCCACCAGGGGTTGTAGAGTGTAGAGCCAATAGTGTTGATGATGATGAACGAGGCACGATGGTTAGATTAATTCAAATAAAATTGTCAGGATTTTCGTAACTCTTCTAAGAAAGAACGTTGTTATAAATTTTTAGTTTCAATTTCTAATCATTAAAAAACCACCGCCGGTCATTATAAAGTCATGTTCCTATAATAAAGTTTCATTTAAAAATGATTGTTTTATAAAATGTATAAAAACGACTAAAATCAATAAATTTTTATTATAATAACTCTCTTTTTATAACTTTTGAGTGTTATTTCATTGAACAAGAAGATAACACTGTTAATCTAAACGAAAAATGAAAGAGAACAAGACACAGAAAAATAAAAAAAATATGGGCCCAACTGGGACTCGAACCTATCGTATTATCGGGACGAACGCCTTACCAATTTGGCTACTGAGACCTCTTATCTAGATGTCTTGTTTGTCAATCTCATACTTCAAATTTAAAAAAAAAAAACAATATTATCTTCGACTATTTTTTTCCATTTTATTGGCAGCTACCTTTTTTCATTGCAAACAAGTGTTCGAAGAACTGGTTTGTAACTTAGATAGAGTCTCGGATAAATATGTCCGATTTTATTTATATGGAATACCTATGACCTACCTGGAATACCTATACTACACCTTGCGACCGTTATCTTTTTATTTTTCTGTGTCTTGTTCTCTTTCATATTTTCTTTAGATTATTAGTGTTATTTTCTTCTTCAAGGAAATGAATCAATTAACAATGTTTGTTACGTAGAATAATGAATAACACATTGCCGTGTGGTCGTTTTTCGTGATCCATATATTTGCACACTTTGGGCCTATATTTCCGTACAAAACCGTGTTTTCGAAATTCAAACTGGATGGAGATCCATGACTTCAGACAAGTGTAAGTGAGTCGGAACGCTGCTAAGCGGGGCCAAAGGGAAAATTTATTTCCATTCAAATTTGAACGGAAGGCACTTACAGACTCTTTCAACGGAATCAATCTTCCCAACAGGCCTTCTATTGATGTGCTTGGTGTAACCAAGTGACCAGCTAGGGCACGGGGGGAAGCCAGAGTTAAGTTAGCTTCTCAGAAGCTGGGCGTTCTGTACAGGGCCTGCAGATACTTTAACAACACAAAACTGCTATCCCTGTGCAAATTGAAACTGCGCCCCACGGTTGAATTTGGTAGCCACCTATATTCCCTAAATACTTGAAAAAAACCTTGAACCTTTGAATATGAATACGTGCCCATACGTGTAAAAAATTAGTGCCCACGACAAAAGGTCGTTGATGTCGAACAAAAACAAAGTTGGAGACAGAACCGATCCCTGTGGGACACCAGCATTTATTGAATGTGAATAAGAGGTGAAACCATCAGCAACCGTCTGAATCGACCTCTCCAAGGATGCGGGAAGTCCTTAAGAAGGCAGCAGTCCGGAAATATGTCATTTTTAAATCAAATTTTAGACGTATTGACTCTTTTCCACAAAAAAATTATAAATTGATTACGAAAGATTGTTCTCTTATCTAAACGCATCTTTTAAATTTTGAGAAAAAATATTTATTTTTAGTTTATCCCATAGGTCGTTGGCAGATTTGTTAAATTTTTGAACGAAAAATCTTATTTTGCAAGACACATTTCATACCATGTAATCATACATTATTTTAAATCAATTCGTTATCGAGTAAACGAATGTTTCAAAATATAAATTTTAGTTTAAATAAAATCATTTTAAAAAATCCGAACACGTAATTATGACGAAAATTTCTCTTTTTTGTCTATCTATTTACGGTTTTACAAATTAATATATTTAAGATTTTTTTTACATTCTTACTTTGCTTAGACATTACTGAAAATAATAAATACTTACGATAAAAAAGTAATTAAAAAATAATATAATTTTAATAGTTTTATCATCACGCCTTTCAGCATTTTTGGGTGTAGGTATAAATTAAAGCAAATTTGGAATGAAATAAAATCGATATTGAGTTATAGAACTGATAGACTTAATATACCTCAAAAAA
This sequence comes from Limnephilus marmoratus, assembly GCA_917880885.1. Taxonomy (NCBI): domain Eukaryota; kingdom Metazoa; phylum Arthropoda; class Insecta; order Trichoptera; family Limnephilidae; genus Limnephilus; species Limnephilus marmoratus. The sequence continues at coordinate 35,982,906 of OU862926.1, forward strand.
ATATCTCATAAGAAATTCAAAAAAAGTCGCCTGGCTATCGATTATTCCGTGTTTCAAAAATTGAGGGGAGACTGCAATAAGCTCTCTGCAGAATGTTACAAAACTTTCATACGTGATGTTGAAGGCTCTATCATGAACGACTCAAATTTTTTTTGGAAATATGTTAAATCCCAAAAAGAAAACGGTACTTGTATACCAAGTATTATGTCATTCGATTCTAAACTATCCCAAAATCTTCAGGAAACTGTTAATTTGTTCGCCGATTTCTTTAGCGGTGTATATGTTAATGCAAATGTAGATAGCAATATCTCTTGCTCTAATTTAGTTGAGACTCTTGATATATCTGATTGTACTCTAACCATAGATGATATTATATCCAAGCTGAAGAGTCTCGATTCCCGCAAATCCGCAGGACCTGACAAAGTTCCACCCAGATTCTTAGTTAATTGTATGCATTCATTATCGTATCCCATACATAAGTTATTTACAAAGTCACTCTCATCAGGTGTGTTCCCTGACCTTTGGAAGTTTAGTCTTTTGACACCCATTTTTAAAAAAGGAAATAAGAGCGACGTAACAAACTATAGGCCAATACGCACAATGTCTACATTACCCAAACTCTTTGAAAGCCTGGTACTAGACAAATTGATATCCCAAATCGATCAAACCATCTCACCGCTTCAACATGGATTTATCAAAGGAAGATCAACCCTGTCCAATTTAATATTATACACGAATGACATTGTTAATGCCTTGACTTCATCACATCAAACTGATTCCATATATACTGATTTCAGTAAGGCATTTGATAAGGTTAACCACAGACTCTTATTACGAAAACTGAAGTTGTTGGGAATGAGAGGGAGTATTTTGGAATGGTTTAAGTGTTATCTATTGGGAAGGTACTTAGCGGTCAAAGTTGATTCTTTTACTTCTTATACATTTGCTGCCTCGAGTGGGGTACCACAGGGATCTCATTTGGGCCCGATATTATTTTGCTTATTCATAAATGATATACTTAATATTTTTAGTAATGTCAAAGTTCTATTATTTGCTGATGATCTGAAGATTTACAGAATAATTAGAAACGATGACGATCGCGCCATTCTGCAGTCAAACCTGAACAAACTATGCGCGTGGTGTTCTGCCAATGATTTACAACTAAATATTGTTAAACGCCAGATTATTAGTTTTTACAAAGGTGAAAATCCTTTTAACTTTTCTTATGATATGAATGGTGTTAATCTTCTTCGTGTATCGCAGATTCGTGATCTTGGTGTTATATTCCACGAGAGTCTACAGTTCAATGTACACATCGATGAAATAACAAGCGATGCAATGAGAATACTAGGTTTTATCTTGAGAATGGGGGCAAATTTTAAAAGTATGTTAACATTAAAACATCTGTATTGCTCACTAGTACGAAGCAGATTATAACACAATTCCTCTGTATGGTCACCATACTACAATGTTCATTCTCAATCATTGGAAAAGGTACAAAACAAATTTCTTCGGTACATCAATTTTAAAATTAAAATTCCAATCGAATTTATAAATTATAATTACTTACGCGCTGAAACCAGACTTCTTAAATTATCAGATAGAAGAGTGTTAATTGATTTATTATTTTTATACAAAATTATAAAATCTTTAATTGACAGCCCTAATTTGTTGGAACTAATTTGCAATAGCATACCTGCTACACAAACTCGTAGTAAAGATATTTTTAAATGCAACAATAAACTCAACACTAATTACTCCATATACTCACCAATTCCAAGAATCCATGACCTTGCGAATAAATACTGCGAATCTATAGATATATTTAGTGTTGACAGTTTTGAATGTTTCAAAAATCAACTAATCTCGATTCTATCTGCTAATAATTAACTTTTATTATTTTTTTGTTTTTCTCATAAAATATTTTCTCATCTAAACCTCACCAGTAAAATGTATACTTACTTTATAATATTTTTGCAGTTCTATTTACACTTTGTTCTATGTCAGGTCTTATTATTATTGTTAATAATATGTATAAATATTTAAAGCTGAATTGTTTTAGTTTTTTGTAAGTACAACTTGTACTATTTCATTTCATTTCTTTTTTATGTTGTAATATTCTTTACCTAACGAGTCGATTGCATGCATATTTATTCTGTTTTGTATTGTTTATGTAATGCATGTAATTAATATTGTTAATTATATATTTGCTTCTTTTCTTGTAAAAGCCCACTAGGGCGTTAATAAAATATAAATAAATAAATAAATAAATAATTTTAAAAAGCTGGTAAAGAGAAAATTAATCTTTCTCATTGGAACCGCCCTGTACGACCGTGAGAACATCTTTCGACGAAATGTGGATTTTCGTCCGCTGGCAGGTTAAACGCTCTTAATGTAAAAAAACTTCTAGTATTTTACTCTACATACTCGTGTGTTATATAGTTCGAAACGTTTTTTTTTTTTTTTTTTACACTAACTCCACACAGGAGGCCCTGAGGAAAATAATTTCCTTCAGGGCCTATGTCATCTGGGATGCTGTGTGGAGGGTCTTTTTGAGGAGAGGAAACGACCCGTTCTCATGTGACAAATGTCAACTGTGTACAAATGTTGGGCACGCGTTTGGCGTGTTTCCCGACCATGCACCGGTACCGAAGGGATCAATGATGCTAGTTCCTCGGAGCATCTTCCATTGTAATACCGGTAGAACAAGGATAGCATTCCCACCCGACGCCTGTACTCTAAAGATTGCAATCCGTCTATTAAGATGGGAGAATCTATCAAACGGACCGCCCGTTTCTGCACAGAGTCGAGGGTATTTTTCAGGTATTTTGGAGCTCCAGACCTAGAGGTGGCTGCCAAATTCAACCGTGGGGCGCACTAAAAGGTTATTAATAGTTAAAGAAGTTTCATACTCTTGACAAAATAAAATAAAAAAAGTCTTTGCTATCATTAAAATAATAATAAGTGGCACGTGTTTGAACATTTTCAATGACCTCGAATTCTTAACCCTGTGTAAGGTCAACCCTTACGGTGAAACAGGTGTAGGGCTGTAGACCAGATATAAGGTCAGTAACCCCAAGGGAGGTGGGGAGGATGGGAGATTTGCTTTTTGGTGCGTGAAACGTAATCAAAACTTATGGAACAGGCTAATTATCAGTCTCAATGAATCTACAGGGTACCCCAAAAGTCCACTTATCTTTTTGAGGGCTGATAGGCCAAATATGACGGACTGGAATATCAAAGTACGACATTAATAAAAAGACGTTAGTTTTGGAGACATTGACACTTTCACGCATTTCGTGAAAATCGTCACCTAATTTCAGTTTTCGAGTGCCACAGCTTCAAAATTCATATTTTATGATTATAATCTTTTCTTCAAGAATCACAAATTCACTTTGTGGCAACACTTTTAATCAAATGGAAACAAATTACTTTGTATCTGCCACTTATCGAATCAAAATTATCAACATGTTTTGAAACTAATGGTTTCGTCAAGATAAAATAAGTATAGACAAATGTACCTATAGACCAGTGGTTCCCAACCTTTTTCTGACCAGGGACCACTTGTACATTTATTTTTTCGACAGGTACCACAAGGAGTGGCGTAGCGAGGGGGGGCCGGCGCCCCGGATGCCACGCGACCATGTTTTACCCCCCAAGCCCACAATTCTCTAGCCACACCTCCCCTCCCCAGGAACAATTTTTTATGAAGTCGAAATTTGTGGTTGTCAATTTTAAATATTTATTATTTGTGGAATGCAGTGGCGTAGGCTAGCATGGGTGGCACCAGGGACGGATAGCTAGGACGGGTTCTAGCAGAAAATTTACCACAACGGAGGAGCGGAATGGGATAGGGTGGGACGGGTTCTAGGTTCTAGCAGAATATTTACCACAAAGGAGGGGGTAGAACGGGGTAGGAAGGGATGGCGCAAAACTGAATACCACAATGGCCACTGACCACAAGGTACAATAAAGATAAACGGAATATGGTCCCGATGTTTTTTATTCAGACTTCTCGACCAAGGACCGCCCGCGCGCTTGCTCGGTTATTGATCGGCGGACCATCGCGGACCATCTTCTAGCCTCTTGCGGACCACTGCTATAGACAAATAAGTACCTACACAAATAAGTACCCACAGACAAATAAGTACCTATATACAAATAAGCACCTATAGACAAATAAGTACCTACAGACGAATAAGTAGATACCTATATACAAATAAGTACCTGAAGACAAAGAAAATTACTATTTTTTGTTATGTATGAACTCTAGGTCTTCCTAAGGTTCTGCAGCATTTTTTGACGATATAAAGAGTCGAAGTAAAAATAAAATAAAAAGTCATAAATCTGACAATTTTTTTTTCAAAGTATTTGGACTGAGATAAATAGTAGACTATTTAGGGTTTTCTTATTAAAAATTAGAATCATAATATATTTTTCACATTGCCAGTACCACGAAAACTAAAGACTTTTCACTAAAGTAAAACTATGATAGGTATTGCAGTCCGTCATAAGTTGACCTATCAGATACAGTTGACTTTGGAAACATCCTGTATTCATTAGACGAGTCCGTTTACAGTTTGGTAATTACGTGTGTAGATGAAAGTAACCAAATATGGAATACCGTTTTGGTTTGTACGCATAAAAAACAACAAATATTAATAATTACTTGAGCTCAAAATGGGCGTGGAAGGGGTCATCATTTCAAAATCTAATCAAACATTTAAATTGAGGGGGAAGGATCAAGGATCTTACGTCAACTTTAAAAGCATATATATTACTAGCAGTTAAAAACCGCTCCAGGTTTTTAACCGGGCGGCATTTGCTTCGGCTTCGCCCAGTTTGTGTTGGTGACCATTTAATAAATCCAATAGGAACTGGGTCCAAAAATAGCCTGTTCCTCGGATCCACTGTCATCCAGTGACAGCTAGTCACTAGTCACTGGGACAAAGTAACCGGGAACGGGGACGGGCAACGACGACATAATGTAATATATAGCTGGGGACAAAAAATCGATTTATAATCATTTGAGCGTTCCCCTCCATGGATATCTTTAGTAAAAGGCAAAAGACTTATTTTTTATTGAAGGGAAACTAGAGTACCGGACCTAAGCTTTTTTTTATATAAACCAGGTTGTTGGAATTATTCGTGTGCGGGACGCAGATGAAAGTGGCGCAATCTATATGCGAGTTTTGTAATTTATCCGTCCGAAAAAACTCGCGGGAACATATTATATTATGCATACCTACATAGATTAGATAAATCCTAATTAATACTGTTTGGTGATAGATGGCAGCACTTCCATTTGTATCTATGTGTGAATAGCTGTGTACGCAGACGCAAGGGTAATAATACTGTTTGATTATAGAGATAATAAAAAAAATAAATTATATTGATTAAAAATTAAGGAACGTGGTGCTGTCGTCCGGTTATACTTTTAATTTTATTAAATTTAAATAAATGTAGCCCTTTAAAAACTGTAACAAAGGATATTTAGAAAATTGATAAAAAATTTTGCACACGTTCCAATACATGCTGTTGTAAATACATACAAAGGGGAAAAACTCTACTAAATTGGGCCCATCAAAAAGCCGCCTGCAAGGCCTGACAGTAAAAAAGCTAGTTATTATTATTATCCATATACTAAGGGTAAAAATAATGATTAGACCACAGATTCACTCATCGATGTAGTGTCCATATTTCAAAGGATGGATCCACCGTCTATCTTGCATGGGGTAAAATAATTTCTTTATAGCGACTATTTAATTACAGACCAGTACTGTCAGTCACACAAAGGACAAGTAATTTAAACTTCACTCGCCCCGAACCATTCCTCTAACCCTCCCTCAACTAACCTCTCTAATTCCCCCGACCCTCCCCTAACCATCTCCCATAATTCCACAACACCACCCCCCTATAACGTAACTTGCAAGAATTTTGATTAGTTAGGGCGAATAGAGCAAGGTTTTATTAAGCTCAGCCCGGCTGGTTAAAACTACTTGTTAATAATCGTGCTCTGCACGAAGCTTAGAACAAAGTCAAGTGCCTACGTTCGGAAATGCTCGTTTAATTTCTCGAGTTTAGCTGAAGGAATATATTTTGTTATGATCTCTAAATGGAAATAAAGTGGAATAAAAACCATTTATTATGATGAAGAAATAGCTCTTTGAGTGTCTATCGACTAAAAAAAATTGTACCCGTTAAACCTCACCATGGCAGGTAGGAACATTAAGGGCCCGCTACCCGAATTACTACCGATTTCTTACATATCTCCCTTAAACACTTCAGCCTTACTAAAAAAAAACCACAGCACGGCCAATAAACTGTGTTGCAGCAGCAACATGAATAAAACCAAAATACACTAAAACACAATAACATTACTAATAAGATTTGATCTTAAAATGTATTTTAAGTCTGGCAACAATGCAATTTTTCATACTGTACATAATGTAATTGTTTGTTTTCCTACAGAACCGCTAGATGGCGGCGCCTTCGCATTCGTCATTCGCGTTGAAACCGCCAAAAAAACTCACTCCGCGGGTGTGTGTGAAATATTACACAAATCTGATCGTAATATCTATTAATATGACTAATTCACTATTACATTCGCATAATTGATATATTTACCGTGTTTTTGTGGTTTTTAATAAGTTTTAGTCAAGTTATAATAACCACAATCATACTTTGAAAATTGAAATGTCAATAAGTATTTTATGTAAAACATGAAAATTCAAATTTACATTTAAAGGATTTTGATTTCTGAGAATTTCATAAAAGTGGTGTTTTTTTTAAAATATTAATATCTAATACATGTGTTCCTAAACGTATCAATGAAATAAACGTCTTTAGAGTTGCAAGAAATCTGTTATAAAAGTCGGTATTATTTTTTTAGATTAGTTTTTTGGCAATAAAAAAACTTAGAAATTTTTTATAATTTTTTTATTGTATGCACGAGGAAAAAGTGAGGTGACAGTTTTATTCCAAATTCATTATATAAATGTCCGTATTTTTTAAATTTTGTTTTTTTATAAATTTCTGTACACTTTCATCAAATATGTTTTGGTAAAAAAAAATCCATTTTTTTTTCGCGTTTGAATCTTAATATATGGCAGTTTTTAAAAACTAAAGTGTATTTCAATTACACAAATCTAAAAGGTAATTTTATCTAGTTTTCATAAATGGTATTTGTTTTTACGACACCTTCAAAAATAAGAAATATATAAAACATTCAAAATACTTTGGAAAAATTTCAAATTTTGTTCAGATATCATTACTAAAACTGAGATAAAGTACCCTCTCAGGCCGTGTAAACCAAGTGTATTTTTTTCCATGAAATTTTTTTTAATTAGTAATGTTTTCACATCCGCGGCCGTTTGTCAATTGAATAAAATTTTCACTGGGTTTTTTAGTAAGGCTGATAAAGTTTTAAAGCTCTTTAAAAAAATGTTATTCTTGAAGATAATATCTAGACATTGCCCGCGCCGAAACGCAAATTATATAAAATGCCCTCGATAGAAAAAAATCGCAAAGTATGCTCCAAAAAATATTATAAACAAGTTTGTTTCAGTTATTTTACAAGTTCTATGTATGAAAAAAATCACAATGTTTCTTGAAATGCTGTTTAAGACAATGGCCGCAAGATTTTTGCTCTATTTTAAACGAGTCGTGTTTAATTAAACATTTTCGCAATTTTCGCATCGATTTTGTCGCTGTAAATGTTGGCGCTCTCCTCTAACATTCGTTATTTCGTATATCTCCACTTAGGGCCCGGTTGCAGAGCCTTAACAATATAGGTATTTACTTTATTTTCGTGGGATTTTTTCGAAGCTTTCTAAAAATAAATCTTATCTTTGAAGACAATATTAGCGAGTCCCAATCGAAAATTTGAAACAGAAAAATCAGAAAAAGATGCGGTCGCATTTACGAATTGAACTCAGGACCTAAGCCTTGCCGGGACTCTGCTCGAAAACTGAGCTAATTCGACCCTACTCCATCAGTCATGTTTAAATTCATCATACTTCGACTAAAGCCGCGTTCTGATTGATCAAGTAATTTAGTCGAGTGAAGAGTATAGTAGTAACTAAACGCGTTCGAACACCGTAATTTTAGTAGAGTGGTAGATTCAGCTCTTTAGTCGATTCAATCCATTTCGTTCTATTTTTTCTGGCGAGTAGCTTGCCCCGTTCTGATTGATCAAGTAATTTAGTCGAGTGAAGAGTATAGTAGTAACTAAACGCGTTCGAACACCGTAATTTTAGTAGAGTGGTAGATTCAGCTCTTTAGTCGATTCAATCCATTTCGTTCTATTTTTTCTGGCGAGTAGCTTGCCCCGTTCTGATTGGGCAAGAATTTTCGGCAAGTGGAGAGTACAGTAGTAACTAAACGCGTCGGAACACCGTAATTTTAGTAGAGTGGGTGAGTTAGCTCTTTAGTAGATTTAATCCATTTCGTAATATTTTTCGGGCGAGTAAGTACCCCCGCCATGCGTCCCTGTGCACTGACAGGCGAGAACCGACCGTTTTAGCAGTGTTCATTAATTTGTGAACGCGCGGAAATGTCGTGGTGATAGAGCGAAGATGCCACCCAAAATTTATTTATTATGCTGCTATTAATCTCTTTTATTGTCCACAGTTTATTTATTTTCATCTTACTAATTTATTCTTCCACCTCTTCTAAAATAAACATTAAAATAAGCATGAAAATAAGCGTATTTACTTTGTTTTGTAGCACCCCGTCATCCGCCGTCATCTTGCATTTTACGGACGACGGGCACAAATGTACTCTACTTGAAAGTAATGCGAACGGTTTTCGGCGAGTCAAGAAGCGAGTGTACTTGCTGCTTGATCAATGTGAACGTACCGAGCTACTAGCATTATCTTCATTTTCTTAAAGCATATTTTTATTGACTGCCATCTTTATGTATGATTGCAAGGATTACCGAACAATTCAATAACATGCAACTTGGTCACTACTTTAGAAAGTCATTAAGAGTAATTAAAAAAAAGGTTTAATAGGTTAGGTTATGGAATATTCAAAAAAATATATTTTCCTCACTTTTAATCACTTTTCTAAGGGGTGTTGTATGCCACTTTGTTTAGTGGTCATGGAACCGATTGCAAGATTTTTCCAGAACTAAATGAAATCAAGATAGTATCTTGGATAAATATATCCGTGATGGATAAAGATGCGACCGTATCTTTTTCTGATTTTTATGTTCCAAATTTTTGATTGAGTGGCGCTAATATTGTCTTCAATGATTATATATTACAATTCGAGGTAGTACTTATTAGCTGTTTGCCGGCATGCGTTGCAATGCCATATTCAAAGAAATAAATTGTTCCTCCCTGCTTGTCCTTTCCCATGCGACTCCGTTCGCCTCCCGCATCCCTACCCTCCCGCGTTCCTCTTCCACTTCCCCACCCACCCTCTCCCCTCTCCCGCTCCTCCGTCCGGCAAACCGCCCTCCCGCGTTCCATATATTCAGTCCCAGTACATTCAGTTTTCAAACAACCCGCGTGCCGCTTTTCATTTTTCGTATATTGCAAATATGCATTTTTGTATATTATAAGATCAATTTGGTACCTTACATAGGTACCTATATAAAATATCTACAATTTAAAAAATCCATAAACAATTCTTTTAATACAAAAAAACAGCTGCCTGCTAAATTCATTTTCATCAAACGCACGAACTGTCAAACCTGCGAAGTTAAAATAGTCGTTAAGTTTTCTGTTTTATGCGCTTTTTTTTTTCTTTCCGTGAGAACCTTCTGCAGAGTAATAGAAAACTTAAAAAAAATATGAATAAAATACGTAAAGTCGTTCTGAAGTTATGGCGTGACCAAGGGAAACAGGGATTATAATATATATACCTACCACACAAATACGGGATATTTCTCCCCTTTACCACGAACATTAAGACATTATAACATTATACACTGCTCTAATAATGAAATTGACATTTTTAATAACCCATTCAATCACTTCAAAAAATATATTTTACCATCAATGTATAAAGCTGATATTGTGATGAAGCCCTTTCAAAGACAGGAAATATTGTACCTACTAAATCTTTGTCCCATCAGCACAGGTGCCAATAATAAATTGTTGGTGATTCTTTTGTACTCTACCTTTTACTCATTCTTGTTCGTCATTCACTTTTGCGTATTTACGAGTAGCTAATTATTACTGATATTATTTTTGTTATAATTTTTGTAATTTAAATCATCCATGTATATAAATTTTTGGGCATAATGCCTGTTTTATGTACTTAAATAAAAATAAATAAATAAATATATATTAAAAAAATCTTGGCAATAAAATAAACGACAAGATAAGAGTTCTTGCTTTTAGTTTCGTGAAGAGCAGCCACTTAAAAATAATAACAAAGTTAGATACTACTGCGCAATTCGTCAGAGTGTTTTCTCCAATATTTTAATAACACTTATTTAGCTTTGGATAATATAAGAAAACTTATTAATATTTGTCACGTAAATAATTATCAATTTGTGATATAATTATTTACCTGACCACTAACCTGATAATTTGAACAGCACGGAATGGATTGGCAACACTTTTTTTTCTCTCTGGTTTTGACTTTTTGAATTCGCACGGTACGGGAAGCCGGTGTTGATTCGACTTGTCACTTTAGTGATAGTTTTGGATTTAAAAATGGGATAATCTCTTCGTTACAAATTGTTTTAAACGATTTTAATCGCGAGCCGGGCGATGTACATTTTGCGAACGCTTCTTTCTGATGTGATCGGAACGCTGTTTCTAATGTGATTGGTCGCCGCCATTGGGACCGATATTTGTCCGCGACCTAACGGTATTGTTAATTACCTACATAATCGCGACTGGCATATTGAAAAGCTTTGCGAGGGAGAGTCCTTATGACCTGGTACGGTCATTGCTGCTCATATTTGTGACGGATGGTTACTCGGCGTTCATTTCCTGATGAGGTGTGCTGACGGAAATCGTGTTTCATCCGGTGGGCTCAACCGGAGCACTGGTGCTGATCTTGGATACTACTCCCTAGCGGGGAGTCCTCATTCTCTGGCCTTCCTGGGGGTCTTTCCTGGTTCCCATCCTGGAGATTGCGAGAGAATATGGCCCGCGGTTCATCAACGCGCTATATTCAAGTAAATTAAGAGTTCGAGTCAGTGTAGAATTAGATAAAGATCCATGGTCCGCAGGTACGATATTTCTTTCTGCTTAATTATATTCCTGTCAAATCTGTTATGTTTCAGAATCTGTTATGTTTTTGGGGATGTGAAACCCGGCCCCTCAAAAGGGCAACATTGTTATGTTCTTTATAAAATTATACTGGGCTTTGGTTGTTTTGGAAATGAACTCTTTTATTACTGAAACCAATTTAACCTCACAAGTAGAAACCTGTTTTCGTTTATTCCCAAACAATCTTGTTCTTTTTTTATTCTGGAAAAAAAAAAAGCAGAACCTTCCTACATTACGGATCGCTAGGTCCCACATAACCTGAGAGAGAGAGAGAGAGAGATAACCTTATATTTGGCGCTCCAACGTTTTAAGATGAGTATTCTGCTTTTGGTGCCCGTATATTCTAACGGTCTGTTATGTTTTAAGTTTCTGCTTCTTTTTCCGAATTTTCAAGGTTGGATATGTATTATTCATTAATATCTTCATACTGTTATAATGGTACCAGTGTGTGTGTGTAGATGCGTCATAATGGATTATATGAAATATTTCGCGGTAGTTTGAAATTTTGTGCATATTATTATGTCATTTTTTTGCTTTGCTTTAAATTGTATTGGTTTCCGGTTGAGCTTCGTTCGCTCTCAAATTTTGTGTAACGTAAACATAAATATACCTACTAGAACAGCTTCGTTCTTTTTTTTCGGATAATATTTTTGGGACATTTTTGTAGGCTGGCAAGTTTGTCTATGGTTATGTCAGTTGTTATTACAGATCAGCTGATAGCGATTTTTGTTGTCATGTGTCAGATGTCAAACGATCATTATTATACTTCGATTATGTTATCGTAATAACTTTATAAACAATTTTTCAGACTTAATATAGTGTTATTCGGTTTATTTCATAAATATTAACTATTTTATATGGAATCATTTGGAATTTTTTCTTCGTTTTTTTTACATAAATAAATTCCATTTGACAAAATGTCGTTGTCTAACATCAACGGGGCCTCAAAAGAGGAAATGATTCAGATGCTTTCTGACGTTAATATTACTCCAGAACCTACGGTGTCCGGTACTTAGTGCAATAAAAATTTTACGAATTTAATTCATATTATATTATTTTATTTGTCTTTTTGCAGCGACAACAACTTTTGTCAACAATAACAAAGATGCGTTATTACTATTTTGAGGGCATTTTAACAACAATTATGGAAATTGTTTTGAATAAATTGAACACTTTTATTGTCAATCGTGACATATTCATAGGTTTGTTAAATTTTATATAATTACAGGCATTATATTTTTGCAGTTTTGTGGACTTAGAGAATTCATAATTTTTTCTTTTTTGAAAATTTTTTTTTTTTTGGTGTGGACATTGATGCTGTTTAACTTGGGTTCTTGTGTTTCCTGCCGTGCTTTAAGTACCGCAAGATTCATTTTATAACACCCAAGTTAAGACATCATTTTTTTTGGATTATGGGAGTATACGGCCCCGCCACCCTTCCTAATCCTATTTTTTTTGTGTTCCACCGTGTAATGTCGCGAGTTCGTTCGGGAATTGTCGATTTGTGTTTTTTTTTACAATCCCAACAGCACGCATCCAATCATATTACTCCTTTTCTTTAAAACGAGTTATGGTTGCATATCACATTACTACTGAATTCTCGAATCAAGTCTCATTATACATAACCTCGCCTGTAATTTTTCTATACCTATCGAGCTATTGGAAAGACCAGTTCATTTTTGTTTTGCCCTATACATCCAGTAAACTCAGCTTTTGATAAAAAAAAAATTCACAAAATTTCCTCATTCTTACTATCTCATAATATATTTTTTTTAGGAAGCGATGTTTGTAATGAATGTCGTTTCCTCTGATCTGATGATCAGTGGCGCCCAAACCTTAAGTCATTATTTTTTTTTTCTCTCTCCTTCACATGACTTATTTTTTTTTTCAAGTGATATATATGATTAGATTGGATATGAGTATTTCTCGTTTTTTTAGTAGACACCCTGTCTATATTATTTCTGTCAGTATTATCACTGCAATGCACACACGCACACACATTGGTATCGCATCTCTACTCCGTCAGTTAACGGATATTTTGTAATGTTCCCTACTTTTAAATCTAAATCCATTTTTTCTCTAGTTCAGTGGAGCTTTCTTTCCATTTTGTCGTCCCTCCGACATGCCTTATAACCAAAGATCCTCCAAGGAACTAGAGAACAAAATATATTCTTAAGTGTAGTTCTTTGTGTAGCAGAGATTTGAGCAACTTTCTGGTATACAAAATATGTATATTTTCATAAATAGATTATATTATATAATAAATAGATTATATTTAGCTAGTATTTGTTACAATTAAGTTTGGTTTAGCTTTCCTTAAAGTGAATAATATTAAGTCATAGTTTATTAACAACATTATTATGTCTTTCTAACAAAGGTAGTACTGCTTCGGCGTACTTTCCTATTAAGTAATTCCAGCATGGAATATATAATACTCTACCTCTAGCACAGGAGAGCGTATTTTTGTATAGCTTATAGTCATAAGTAAAATATTTATATTAGTCTCACTGCTGAAACACCAGTGTTTCTCTACACAATTTTGTACCTAGTGTCATTCAAATGTTTTGATTGATCACCAATTTAGATAGTGTCGATTATCACAATATATTCGATCACCAATACATATTGTCTGTTCAAGAAATTTTGCCTTTTGCTTACTTTTGAAGTAATATTTTGAAGGATCTCCGTCTACGGTGTGATCTCAGTCTTTTTCTTGTGCAAACTATGTACACTGTTTTAGTTATTAAAATGGCTTGTACTCTATATATTTTTTCATAGTGGTTCACTACTATTAGCTAGGTTTTTTTTGTTAAATTGTAATCCCTATGCATTCAGCTAAACATTCTAGATTCTGTTTCGCTTGTCTTTGTGTTCCTACTGATACTCATTGTTACCACTTGTAGACAGGTATATCTTTGGTATTGTAAAACCTGATCTAATTTTTTAATTTTGAAACATAGGTATTTCTTATTATGTAAACCCTATTGTAACCACCTGTACGGATAGGTATTTCTAAAAAAATGTAAACCCTAATCTAACCACTTTTAGTAGACAAGTTTTGCAATCTTGGTCTAACTAATTCATTAATACACAAGTACTACTCATATACTTATGGTTCTACATTGTTATAAATCTTTTTTTTAAACTTAATTAAACTAAGTTAAATATCTCTGAAAGATATTCCTCATTCTAGGTTTAATGTCTGTTCTGTATTTTGTTGAATAAAATTCTATGTTAACCTATTAGACCTGTTGGACCTAGGTAGATAGAATAGTTACCTTTTCGCTATTAATAAATAGCCTAAATTCAGTGAAGTGAGGGATGGTTGACCACCCTAAAGTGAAGCCTCTTTTTTAATGGCAAAATTTCCTGCTGAAGGAAAAGTGATGCTTTGTGCATAATTTTTTTTTTTCTTTTCATTGATTGTGTTCTTTATTTTTAAGATGTTCCCGATGAACAAGGATAGCATTCCCACCTGACACCTGTGCTATAAAGATTGCAATCCGTCTGTTAAGATGGGAGAATCTATCGAACGGACCGCCCGTTTCTGCACAGAGTCGAGGGTATTTTTCAGGTATTTTGGAGCTCCAGACCAGAGGTGGCTGCCAAATTCAACCGTGGGGCTCACTTGTGATTTGTACAGGGTTAGCAGTTGTGTACTATTAAAGTATCTGCGGGCCCTGTACAGTACGCCCAGTTTTTGGGAGGCTAACTTTACTCTGGCTTCGATGGAGCCCCCATACCTGAGCTGTTCACTTAGGGTTACACCAAGCATATCAATGGAGGGCCTGTTCGGAAGATTGCTTCCGTTGAAAGAGACTAGATTTTCATTTCGATCCCTTTTAGACGTAATCAGTCAAGATTGGGTCTTTGAAACATTATCTGGTCACTTAGGGTTGAACTTGCATACAGAACAACATGCAAAAAGCTAGAACATAATAATTAATTACACAAGGTCATAATTACATATCCCTAATGCAATTCCAATCTTGGGCCGTGCCATTAAAATTGTTAAATAGTTTACGAAAATTCGTAGCATTAAAACAAGCAAACTTTGAAACCTTAAAGCATGGTAAGGCGAAGTTCGAACCCTATCCAACCAAAGTGGCGAACCATCATGCGTCTCGCAACAACTGTCAGATACAAACAAAAAAGAGAGTGTAATTTTAGAACCATGTAAAATGAATGATCATTTAAAATGCTTAATGTTAGAACTTTATCATACGTATATCTACGAAAAAAAAACACAGATGGTTCTAAATATTATTTTGGATAGAAATGTGCGGAAGAAATGTTTTGGCAGTCAAAGGTCATTTTTGAAAAAGTGCCCTATCCAAATGAGGTGACGAAATTGCAATGGTTTACATACGTTGGGCGCGCGTTTGTCGTGTTTCCCGATTTCACCGATGCACCGGATGACTGTCCCACATTTGCACTATTCTCCACTATTTACCGGTGCCGATGGGATCAATAACCCTAATTCCTCGTAACATCTTCCATTGTATTACCGGTGGAATAAGAACAGCTTTCCTACCTGACTGCTGTGCTCGAAAGATTGCAATCCGCTTGTTAAGATAGGGGAATTTATCAAACGGATCTAAAAAGACAAGCTTATCCCAAAAAAGCACCAAAAACTTCTGAAAAAAAATCCGTTTGACACAATTCCTCGAAATAATTTTTAAATATTAATTTAAGCTGGAAACAACCTAAGAATTTCCTACAAGTTGTAAGCTAACGTTTTTATATAGAATTTGTTGTAAATTTCTTTGTGGAAAACCGTTTTTAAATGTGGGTAAGTTCACAAACAAATTCGTTAAAAATGATTTTCTTTTTCAAAAATACCTGGAAAATGTAATTTTTAAAATATAAATTTTACATGTTCGTTATTTCGTGAAAAAGCTCAAATACCGCCCAAGTTCCTGGAAAGAATTTCTTTTTTCTATCGGTAAAGTAGAATTTATTCCTTCGTGGTAGATTTCATATTATTTGAATTATTATAAAAATATTAAATATTTTCAAACGTTCAGAAATGAATTAATTTTGTTCCCTCGGGCTAATTTCTTCGGAACAACTCATAGAAATCGTTGTGTTTCCCTTATTATCATGGTTAGAAATATGATCTAAACGGTGTTGGAAGGAGAATACACCACGCTTTAAAAAATTATTAAAATGTACACAATTTAAAAAAAAAAAATGCATTTTTAAGAATTTTTTATTAATATTTTTACATGAAACGACAAAAAAGTGAGTTAACGATAACTTTTATAGTACATTGGCCCAATAAAATCTGTGTGTGTGTTTATTTTCTTACGTTATCAGTAATATTAATTTTATTTTTACAAAAAGCGTAAGGTAAGAAATTTTCAAAACTTTCTTATTTTTGCATTCAGGTAGCATTTGAGCAAATGCTACCTCGTAGCATGCTACTGGATTCGCTGGTGGAAGGGGAAATAATTATTTATTTATTTCAGGGAAATCAAATGTTTACAATTTAATTAATGTATACATGTATACTGTATACTTTACCTAATTATGCCCATTTATCAGTACCATTAACTTCCTTTTTTACAGTATTACACAGGAGGCCCGGAGAAAAGTAATTCTCCTCAGGACCTGTGTCATCTTTGAGGATGCTGTGTGGAGGGTCTTTTTAGGAAAGGAAGGAAGAGGAAGTTTTGGGAAGGAAAAGGGTATTAGGAGTGGGTAGGAATCTGGGGGTCAGTGTGTCCAGGAGTGATAAACGTATGAATTCATCCCTTCCACTGCGGTGCAAGACGATTATCCGAGAGAGTACGGCTGGAGAAGTCATAGGGTCTCTCTCAACCATTCTCTCCCGATCCGGACCCGGACAAACATTACCCCACGAACCCGAGCACCTCTGCTAAGTCACCAAACGTTGCGAACCGCTTGGAGTGACCTATAGCAGAGGTGTTAGTCATTCAATAAATGGTTCCCGGGGCGGCGGTACTTATACCCGCCTCCCTCATTTATTTATCCCCATCATATCTCCCCATTTAGACAACGAGTAATAATAATTGGATAATTTATAGAGCGCCGTTTTTGTGAAAAATCACCTCAAGGGCGAGAATAGGTACATAATTATGATCGATGTGTATTGTATAGCTGAGATTTTTAGCTATGAGAGAGTGATGGTTTAAATACCCTACAATCTACCTGTCTCTCTCACGTACTCTTAAATTATGTTATGAACTATTTAGCCCCACGCAAAGTTCGCTCTTTAACCACTCGAACCCATAAGCTTGTTTTCACGATAATATAACATTACATGACGTATGTATGACGTAAGAGGCGTACCTGACTTATTAAAATGATTTGCCTGTGCCTAGTTTTTACCGGCTTCAATCAGTGAATTTATGTCAAGTTACCCCAATATTGGAATAGAGATATTGTAAGTCATTATTTTATCCGGTTATTTTTGGTATAGGATGGTTTGGGTTCGATGCTTGACATATGTAAATAAGTAATAGCTGTCATATACAAAGATATATTCCCGAATGAAGGTATTTTTCTTACTTTGCTAAATATACCAAATTTCTCAGGAAAAAGTCAGCAGCCCACAATTCTATTTAGACCAGGCAAGCCCAACCTGCGGCCCAATTGAAGATTTTTCCGATCCAAAATAAAGTTTTAGTTTTGAATTTTGTATACATATAAAAACAGAAAAAAATCATTCTTGAAAATCTATCACACGTGTTTTATATTCTGTGAAATTGAAACTTTCTCATTATTAGACCACGTACTCTCGACGGGGGTTTTGATTTATCGCTTTAAAAGTGCCAGGCGTATAGCCGCACTAGGAATTTAGTTTAGCAATCAATTCCAATCAGTTTATTTTTTCCGTACATTACCTGATTTTAATAAGTGGAGGGTGAGTGCAAAGCATTTATTAAGTGGCGAGTTAGTGCAAAGGACATACATAGGCGAGGGTATGGTCACTGTACGCTTTCCAATTCCTATCACCGTTTGGATCAAAGGGCTACTGCACAAATTGCACAAAACAAACACGCCCATATACCTAACGAGAGTGATTCAAGAATACCTAAAGGACAGATCCTTCCGAGTTTTCATCAGGAACGCGCTGTCATCGGTACGTGAGATTCCAAAGGGCGTGCCGCAAGGAAGTCTACTCGGACCTCATCTTTTCAATATATTCACACACGACATCCCCCGAGACGAGAGATGCAAGCTATCTATATACGCAGACGACGTCAAACTTTATGTTTCCTCGCTGAAATCGGACATGGCGGCCATATACCTACAGAGAGCGCTCGACGCTCTCGTAGAGTACTACAAGCAATGGCGACTCAAACTTAACGAGGCGAAAACCGAAGTAATCATGTACACGAGGAAACGAAAAAGAAGAACACCAGACGTCAACATTGAAATGGGAGGACACGTCCTAGAATGGAAAGATGAAGTCGTATACCTGGGCCTGACAATGGACTCACGTCTCAACTGGAAATCTCACATAGCCAAGATGCACGCAAGAGCCAGAAAGGCAATCGGCGCGATGAAGCCCATCTTCAACAGAAGGAGTCCGCTACTTCCCAAAACCAAGCTCCTGATCTACTACTCGCTCATCCGACCGGTACTGACATATGCTATTCCCGTGTGGAGTAGTATTTCTCGCACCGACCACTCGAAACTACAGACGCTACAAAATCTCTGCATTAAAATAGCATACAACACTAGAATCAGAACGAATTTAAAAAGACTACATGCAAGAGAAAACATTCCAACTTTATTTGAATACACACACCGACTGACGGACCGATTTTACAAATCTCTGAGACATAGTAAAAATAGACTTATCAAGGAAATCGGTCAATACAATGCACCTAGTGACTTTACTTTCAGATATACACATAGACTACCTAAACATATCCTGATGGACCTGAACCACATCTGGCATGAGCCAGATTCAGACGCGGACGACTGAGCGAGCAGTAGGTATTCCTAACTACCAGACGCCCCCCCCCCGTAACTTATGTTTATATATATATTTATATATCTAGATAATATTGTATAATATGTATGTTTATGTAAGTTTATTTTAAAAATTCCCATAAAATATATATTTCACATAAAAACAGACACATACACCCCTCACCACAAAACGCAGGATTTCACGTGCTGAAATCACTGAAGGCCGCCCAGTTTCATGTTGACTGTCGGCCGACTCTTCCCGGATGAGGTTTTTCATGGTTTCCTCATTCCCGAAGGCAAATGCGGAAGAGCTCCAAATTAAAAGGACATGACCGCCTCCTTCCCACTCCCAACATAACACAAACAGGCACGTATGTATATATGGTCTTCGACCTCTGATGATGAAGATTGATGTTGAGTCTGGACGAAACATGCAATTTTAGTAGGGTTTTTAGATAACAATTTTTCCCTACCGATGAAACACAAGGCCTTTAAGTCTATAATAGCCAGGTAACATTTTAAATACCCACATGAGGTAAAAATTGCAAGGCGCAAATGACGCCGTTCTATTTATAAAGAACATTAACTTTAAATTCAGTAAATTTAAATGATTCATCTCTTCAAGATACATAAGAATCTAGTAAATGAAAAAAAAAAAAAATTCCAATTCCTACCAGTATATTTTTTCGCACATTTCTCAGAAGATCTAAAGCATTAGAACATTCTTGTTATTAGACCTCGGACTATCGATGGGGGTTTTGATTTATTGCTTAAAAAGTGCCAGGCGTATGGCAGCACTGGGAATTTATTTTAGCCATCAATTACAACCAGTATATTTTTTCAGTACATTACCTGATTTTAATAAGTGGAGGGTGAGTGCAAAGGATACAAATAAGCGCGTGTATGGTCACTGTAAGCCTTCTAGCATTGATGGTCGTGGTTTCATCAGAATAACAATGTTGGACACCGAATAAACGGTAAAAATTATCCGCCGATTACACCCCGACCCCCCTTCCGAGTGGCCCACCCAGAGGAAAAAATCCCTCGGGGCCGCCTATGTCATCTTTGGGAATGCTTTGTGGAGGGTCTTTTTATGGAAAGGAAGGAGAGGGGAAGTTCTGGAAGGAATAAAGTATGAGGGGAGGGTAGGAATATGGGGGTTAATGTATTCAGGAATGACGGACGTACAAAATCCATCCCTCCCACTGCAGGGCAAGGTGATAGGTCGAGATTTCGGCTGGAGAGGTAAAAAGGTCTCCCTCAACTCCCTCTAAGTATTAGTGTTGGACAAACACATCCGTCGTCAAGATCTAGAAAAATCTCACCTCATAAACCCGGACACCCTTGCTAAATCACCAATCGTGGTGAACCACTTGGAGTGACCTATGGCAGTGATGTTTTTATGGCCCACTAAACGATTTGGGTTGGGCACCCCTGATTTAGACAGATGTAAATAGGTGGAGGTAAAAGAAAGGTTACACGAAGGTTGTAAGAAAATACCAAAAGGAATCCGTTTCATATTATAACTCATTTCTCAATGGAAAATATTTGAGAACTATACACAAAAATGTTCTGAAAGCAAATATTGAAATATTGAAAGTTTTCAAACAGTTTTTGAATTGTGAATAGTTTAGCTTTATAATTAGATCATATTTGATGTATCTGCTCTTTAGCCAGAATTTGGCTTCAAATAATAAAAATTCAAATTCGTCAAATGTCAATGCGCTGATGGCTTTGGTTTTGTCAGTAATAAGAACTGTTTTCACCACAGGAAAAGTAGTACTTTGTGGGAAACAATCACAAGTATTTTGTGTGTCTCATATTTTTTTATATTTTGTGGATATTTTTTTATATTTTTCTCACACTATACGCCGCAGGGATCTCAATTCTACAGCATTTAGTCCTTCCTCTGCCAGTTTCATGTTTCACTGCCATACATCAGGGTTGGTACCAGCACTTTATTGTAGACTGCTAGCTTTGTTTCTTTCGACAGTTTTTTGTTAGCGACAACGGCGTTCAGTCCTCCATAAATTCGGAGTTACCTGCATTTACCCTTCTTTCAATATCTCTATCAGCCTTCCCATCTCTCGTAAACGTACTTCCCGAATACACAAACTCATCCACTGTCATTTTTGGGTAACTATTCGTATTACAAATTGTCTTTGGAGATGCTGTGTGAAGGTCATTTTAGGGAAAGGAAATAGTAGTTAGGACTCTCTGGGTTAGTGTGTCCAGGAGAGATGGGTGGATGAACCTTTCCCTCCCACTGCGATGCGAGGCAATGGGTCGAGAGATTCCTGCTGGAGAGGTTAAATGATCTCCCTCAACCAAACCTTCCCAGCTCGCCACGCAGTACGTGGGCAAATGCATCCGCCGCTATTTAAAAAAACCACATCCCATGAACTCAGGTATCCCAGCTAAGTCACCAAACTTAGCGATCCACTCGGAATAGCTTATAGCAGAGGTGTTGTTTATCCAAGAAATAATTCCCTTGGCCCGACTCAAGTATTTGATTCCCTTGATCGTGTATTGCAGCCCTACTGTTCCCTGTGGCCAGCCAAGTTTTAAATTTGCGGTCCGCCAATCTTTTATTGGTTATTGAAGTAAAAGCTTCTCTAGCACCGTTGTGATTTGACAAACACATACATCTATATGTGTTAGCCTGCGAGGGAATTAGATAGTATAGTAATAATAATAATAATATATTTTTATTCAATGAAATTGTCAACATTACAACTAAAACAGTACATGTTCAATGTAGATTACGAATAGATTACATCCGTACAAAAAATTAACAAGTAGGAAGTAATGTAAGATCGGTTACACAGAAGTAGCATAATTATACAATATTTTTAGTTGTGCATAGTCTGCCTCACTAGGTGAACCTGTATTGAGGCAGAATTTTTTGTAAATTGTTTCTCACAATTTTATCTAATGGTTTTTTATAAATGTATTATGAAGGTTTCTATACAGCAAAAACTTTATTTTAGATTACATTATTGTTTGTATATACACAAAACAAAAACTGCAAGGTTATTACCACAATAACAAATAATGTCAATGACAGGGCGTTTGGGTGAGAGCATCGGTATAGTATAGTATAGTCGGTCTCCCCTTTGTGCGGTGCTTCGTATTCTCCCCACTATTGTCTACTTTTTAGTTTTCTTATATCTTTAGCGCCCCTCCTTGATTTTTTTCTGCATCCGCCACTGGAGCGAAGCCGGTTACCCACGGACATATGAATATATCTGGACCTGCCCTAAGTGATAAAAACGTATTATTTCCCCCTCCACATGACGCCGGCTGTAGCTCCTCCTTGGAACCGGCTCGCTCCATGGGGAGGGGATATAGCCTCGCTTGAATCTAAAATGTGTGACGTCATCATTCTTGCCGTGAACAGCGAGAAGCTGACATCCATACATTTAACGAAATAACGGCAGCTTGTGCTATACAATATATCTACGTATCAATGTACACATAGCCAATGTGGGCGGTACTCCAATGTGCTCGTCGCTGGTTACAGGGGTAAGTAAATTATGAAACATTTGTAAAAGTGTTTTAACTAAACACGGAAACAAAATATTGATATGTGTATTGGCGCGAGTCTTTTTGGGGCGAGCATTTGGCCTTAGCAAATATGTTTTGAACGTGGCAAGCAATTCGCGCTCCCATGTAAAAAGGTCTATTCATTCAAAGCAGATTTTGCTTTTAAGAACTAAATGGTGATATTGTAATGCGAGATGCCTATATACTGTCAGATTGATTGTTCAACGAATGACAGTCATCTTTCCCCTCTTCGCTCTCCATAGTTTGGTTTTACCCCTCATCTGTAACTGCTTGTCTATCCATTTGGATGTCTATGCGGTTACCCCACCTAGTAAAATATAAAATAAAGAAAAAGGGATCGTTACCAATATTTCCAAAACATAGATATCGAAACCAATCGTTTACCTTCTCCACCATTGATGAGTTGGCAAAATACTCATGTCCTCACATTATTGAGCCACCTTCTAAAATACTACGCAGATACAGTAACACTGAATGGAAAAACTAATAGAAGTGCTTCATGTGCGTGTCTGTTTGCCGTACTATGTTCATTTTCCCTTTACTTCTGGTGAAAGTGATCATACATTTTCAAATGTCGGATTTCTTCCTTAAACAAATTTGGAGGCGGGTTTGGATACCGCGTTCTCGGAAACTATTTATTGGTTAACCAAAACCTCTGCCATAGGTCGCCCCTGGTGGTTCGCTATATTTGGTGACTTAGTAGGGGTTCTCAAGTTCACGGGGTGAGGTTTGTATAGTTTTGAGAGCGCATGAGTTTGCCAACCTACTGTGTGGCAGGCGGATCGGTAGAGACTGATTGAGGCCTAACCTAGACCCCTTTAGTCGGACTCTCTCCACACATAGCCTTGCACCGCAGTGAGAGGGATGGATTTATGCGATTGTCAATCCTGGACATATTAGCCCCTAGATTATGACCCATCCTTCATACCCTTTTCCTTCCCGGAACGCCCTCTTCTTGCTTTCCTTAAAAAGACCCTCTACACAGCTTCCCCAAAGATGATACAGGGCCTTTTTTCATTCCCAAAAATGACAAAGGTGAGATTTTTTCTCAAGGCTTCCAGTTTGGGGCAATTGTAAAAAAATACATCCATGGTATTTTCTACTTGGAAGGGCAACTGTAGCATTTCTTTCAACGTGATTCGGCGATATATGGTTAGTTATCATAATCTGTTTCAGTCATAGAAATCCAAATGGATAGATGAGAAGATACAGATGAGGGGTAAAACCAGACTATGAAGGGCGAAGGGGGAAAAGATGACTGTGATTCGTTAAAAAATCAATCTGACAGTATATAGGCATCTCGCGTTATTATATCACCATTTAGTTCTTAAAAGCAAAATCTGCTTTTGAATGAATAGACCTTTTACATGAGAGCGCGAATTGCCCGCCACGTTATTAACATATTTGCGTAGTCCAAAAGCGCAAAGTAAACTTCGACCTTTTTACAGAGGAATATTTTGTTGCCGTATTTAGTTAAGACACTTTTACAAATGTTTCATAATAATTTACTTACCCCTGTAACCAGCGACGAGCTCACTGGAGAAACGCCCACATTCGCTATACACATATACTAGGGTATAATGTATAGCACAAGCTCTCATATTTGTTCGTAAAATGTACGATACGAACTCCGCGCTGGTCACGACAAGAATGATGACGTCACATTTTTTAGATTCAAGCGAGGTTCTCGTAAGTCGAACTGGCTCCATGGAACCGTTATGGGGAGGGGGAAATAATACGCTTTTATCACTTAGGGCAGGTCCAGATACATTCATATGTCCATGGTTTTAGTTTTTTTTTTAATCTCGATTATAAATTAAAACTATTTATATCACAAAGTGGTTGTTTGGCGGTCTCTGTGTACCTTCAGGGATACTAAAATGTATTGTGCCCATTTGAACTGCGAATAGACCACCATGGACCACAGATGGCGTTGAAGTGTCATTTTCAACACAAAATGTGAAATATGCAAAATGTTATTGTAACGAAGAAACGCAAACTGCAAATTCTTTGTAATTTTAAATCATGGTGAATTTTACTCTCTCCGGGTCAATTTTTTAATATTAGGTTAACAAGTTGACCCAATCACAAAATATTATTAAATCGTGTGTAGTGAATCTAACTTAGATTGGAAAACATCTCAAAGGGCCGCCTATACAGCAGACGTCACTCTAAAAGGTTGGTGTCATAGACATATATGAATATTAATAGACCTGCCCTAAGCGATAAAAGCCTATTATTTCCCCCTCACCATACCGGTTCCATTGGAACCGGCTGGGATCGAGTATGGCTTCGCGTGAATCTAAAAAATGTGATGTCATCATTCTTTTGTGAGCCAGCGTCGAGCGCTCATCGGTGTATTTTACGAAATAACACGGCAAAAATAGTGGCTTGTGTTTTGAAAACGTGTAAAAATAGAAGTGAAAAAGAGAATAAACCCAATTGTCGTATTACATTCCATAGCAAGCGTTATTTTGCTTTGTTATAAGCTTATTCAGATCACATAATATGGTTGTTTTTGTAACACATACTATCGCTCGAGACACACGGCGTGTGCTCATCGCTGTTTTGTGGGGTAAGTAAATTATGAAACATTTGTAAAAGTGTCTTAACTAAATACGTCAACAAAATATTGGACTATGAAAATAGGCGAACTTTACTTTGCTGTATTTGGAATTTGTAAATTTGTTCATTTCGCGGCGAGCAATTCGCACTCCCATGTAAAAAGGTCTATTCATTCAACAGCAGAGTTTACTTTTAAGAACTAAATGGTGATATTATAATGCGAGATGCCCATATACTCTCAGATTGAGTTATTGACGAATCACATATCACCGAATTCATCTTCCCGCTCTGCGCCCCGCTGTAGTTGGTTTCTTCCCCTCACCTTTATGTTCTGGTCTATTAATATTCATATGTCTATGGTTGGTGCCTTTGATGTGCATTTATAACTGCTAATTCCCATTTTGTTGATATATTTTGCATCCGCGTAAAGTAAACACATCAGTCAATTTTTAGGATATTATGCCCCGCGAGTTTAGGGTTATTTTCACAGGTTCCGCAACTTTTCGTCACGCAACAAAATATCACCGACTGAATATCCCGCGACAAAATATCCCCGACAAAATATCCCCGAAAAAATATTGGCGATAAAATATCCACGACAAAATATCCCACGGCAAAATATCCCCGATAAAATATCGCTGACAAAATATCCCCGACAAAATATCCCCGACAAAATATCCCCGACAAAATATTTCCGATAAAATATCCCCGACAAAAAGTCCCCGAAAAAATATCCTATGGACAAAACATTCAAACAATATCTACTAAAACCTAACCTAACTTAACTTAACCTAACAAAAATATGGAACCAAAATAATACCAACACCCTGTGTTTAAAAAGCGAAGGTTACTGACCTCTAGCGTAACATTTCAAAGCTAGTTTATTAATGCAGATTTCCTACTTGCAACAGATAGTTGCACTGATTGAAATAATAGTCGATAAAGCAGATTTCTGTATATCACACTATTACATTGGTATGTCATTCGCCATTGTTTATTGTTTTAGTGTGAGTCGTTTTTTGGTTATAAATAATGAGTTCTTTAGAGAAAAACGCCTCTTATCTCTTGAAAACTGCTAAAATCAACTAGTTAATGGTCTTAAGACCACTTTAGTGCTTTGTCGGGTCGGGAAAAATATTATTGTAACATGTGCTTATAAGTTAAATAAATAAATTGGAATTCGCCAGTGAAGAAATATTGTCTTTATTGAAGATCTTCTGCCACAAAAAACCAAACTTAACACCCTGTAAAGACAATAAATTATTATTCAAAAATAGTTAAAAGGGACAAAAGTAATACAGACGTCCTGTAAAGACAATTATTGTTAAAAAATAGTAAAATGTAACAAAAATAATACAGACACCCTGTAGAGTTAGGTTAGGTTCGGTTTTAGTAGATTTTTTGTTGGAGGATGTTTTGTCCGTAGGACATTTGGTCGGAATTTTTTTTCCGGGGATATTTTGTCAGGGATATTTTGTCGCGGGATGAAATCGCGCATTACCATTTACACACCCGAGGCTCGCATAATATGATTCAACATAGTTTTTCTTCCAAATCGGCTTGGATCACACTTCTACGGATTTCTTGTTGAATGCAGTAAATGAACCATTTGTATGTATCACTCATTGTGTACGAAAGGGAGGCGTAGAATTGGCAGAGAAAATACGGATACAGGACTCAATGTAGTCGAAATGAGATCCCCGAGGTATAAACCATCTATGATTGAATTACAAGTTGGGAGATCAGACAAGATAAAAATATGTGTGCGTAATGAATAAAAGAAAGGGACGCTTAGATGGTTTGGTCACGTACAACTGTTACAGCGCATGGCCGAAGAAAATAGTTGGAGAAGAACGTAATGTGAAGTGGAGGGAAATAGAAGAAGTGTCGGGGACGCCTATAGAATACAATATGATCAAAAGTGAATCAAATATTTTGGATCGTGTTGCGAGTTGGATTGTAGAGTAGATTTAGCTTCGTAGTAAGTACGCCCTCGACTCTGCGAAAACGGGCTGTCCGTTTGATACATTCTCCCATCTTAACAAACGGATTGCAATCTAATATTCCGCATCACGCATCCACAAACTGCAGTAAAGTACCGCGACTGATCGTCTTACGAGTGCATCAACGAACCCAGCCAAGATAGAAGAGAAGTGCAGCGCAGTAAGTCCCTTTTCTCCCATTCCTTTATGTGCATTCATTTTTACTTGTGCAGTGCTCTTTCATACATTTCAAAACACATAAAAACATTCAAGGTCCTTCGACATCCCCATCCCATCCACATAAATGACACATCAATTAGGGTGTCCCTAATTTAGGTTCCGTATGTTTGTGTCCGCAAAACTCGGAAAATAATCGAGGGATTGACTCAAAATTTTCACAGAACGTTGTATTTTAGGGAACGTACCCATACTGCCGGGTATCAGCTAGTAATTTATATGGGTCAGCTAGTAACATATAAAAAAAATGTTAAAAATGTAAACAGGTGATCCTAGTCAGTCAAATCTTCTTATATATAAAAACTAGCTTTTTCCCGCGGCTTCGCTCGCATGGTATTAGGGGTTTCCCACTCCGCCTCCTCCACCTTCCCTCTCCCCACTCCATTACCCTCATCAACCCCCCTCCTCCTCCACCCACCCCCCACCCACCAACTCCAATCCCCCCATCAACCTCTCTTCCACTCCCCCCTCTCCCCACCCCTCCCCACACTTATCCCCCCTCCACCTTCCCTCTCCCCACTCCACTCATCCATCAACCCCCTCTCCCTCTCCCTCCTTCTCCACCGACCCCTCTCCCACCCCATACCCCTCCCACTCCACCTCCTCCCACCTTCCTCCACCCCTCCCCCTTCCACTCTCTTCACTCCCATCAACCCACTCCCCCTATATCTCCACCCACCCCTTCCCTCATCCCTACCCCTTACTTCCCTCCAACCTCTCCCACCCCACTCCGCCTCCTCCACCTTCCCTCTCCCCACACCACTCCCTCATCAACCCCCTTCCCCCATCCCCTACTCCTCCCCACACCCTCCTCCATCCTTCCCCTTTCCCCTTCCTTCCCTCCCCCCTATCCCTCCCCTAACCCCCTCCCCCCTCCCCCCACCCTCTTCCCCCTCCACTTTCCCCTCCACCAAAACCCTCCCAACACCCACTCCCCCCTCTCACCTCTCGCATTCCACACATTTATTCCCGATACATTCAGTTTTCAAACTGCTCGCGTGCAACCTATTATAATTTTTTATACAAATTTCATAAAGCCAGAACTCAACGGTAGTTTTATACAAAATAACGAACAACAACAAAAAAAAGAATTGTCCAATTTGGTGCAGTCGTTCGGGTTTATGCGCATACATACATTTCGGCGATTAATTTTTAGAGATAGTTATTAAGTACGACGCCAGCAAAGCACTCTTTTTAGGGTGAATTGCCAAATTAAAAAAAAAAAAAAAAAACATCGTTTCCAAGGTGACAATTGGTTTGTTTTTTTCTGACGTTTGCAATAAATCGATTTTGTTACTAGAGATTATTCATAACGCCAGAGCTTACCAATACATATAGCCTATAGATCTCGTAAATAATGTAGCTTTCTATTAGTGAAAGAATTTTTTAAATCCATTCAGTAGTTTTTGTGTGAAAGAGTAACAAACATACATCCATACAAACTTTCCCCTTTATAATATTAGTAGGATGAATCGCTGAATGTGTTGCTAAGCGCATAACTTTCGAACGAATGCACCAAATTGGATAAATTTTTTTTGTGTGTTCGTTATTGTCAGGCCAAGGTTTTTATTAAACTTCCGGTGAGCTCTGGCATTATGAAATTTGTATAAAAAATTATCTATTGGTGGCACGCGAGGAAGCGGCTATTGCTATGGAAAGCGGGAGGGAGGGAGAGAGGGGGAGGAGAACCTGGTAGGGTGGAGGGGGACCGGACCTGGGAGGGGGGAGGGGAACTCTGGAGGAGGGTTCGCGGGTGGAGTGGAGTGGGGTGAGGGGAGGTGGAGGTGGCGGAGTGGGAACGGGAGAAAAAAAGGGGAGGCGGAAAGGGAACGGGACGAATGGGAAAGGACACGCAGGGAGAAACAATTTCTTTATTAAATGGCTTAGCAATGCATGCCGGGAACCAGCTAGTTAGGAATAAAGATGAAAAAATACATGTGCTAACAGGCATCGAAATGCAGCCAGGGAAGAAAAATGGTTGAGTATTGTTGTTCCATAATTATTTCTGCAAGATCCACACGAGATTCTAGAAGGCCCTCCATAAAAATAAAAAAAATCCCAATAAATAATCATGTAACAGCTACGCAATACGAAAGTTGAGAGAGTAGTATGTTGCCATCTCAACATTGTCAATAAGAAGTTGAACTTACTAACCTTTTCCTTTCCCATCTCCTTCATCAACCCAATCTCTTAAGGCGCCGTAAAAAGAAGAAGATGGAGAGATACGTAATTACGAATGTTGGAGAGAAAACGCTAATATTTAAAACGGTAAAATTGAAGCATAAAATGAGAAAATGTTTAATAAAACACGAGACGTTTAAAATAGAGCAAAAATCTCTAAAACAGCATTTAAAGAAACACTGTGAATTTTTTCGTACAAATAACTTACATAAACAAAATTTTCACAAAACAAATAAACGACTTCAAAAAATGCACTAAAGTAAAAAAAATAATTTCGTATTCTTCTACAACTTAATAATTAACTTACTTTTTCTACTCATCAATATGTAGGTACGATTGTTATTTTTGGAGTCGGTGTCAGCCAAGGTAGGTTTGTAACTACATACATAGTTATGGGTGAGATGTGCTTGTGTCGCACGCGCGACTTGACGAGGTGAGAGGCGAGAGCGGGCCGCGGCGGGAGGGGAGCTGTCAAGTGAACACGCCGGGCCGAGTACCTTGGCTGTACCTTGGCTGGCACCGACTCCAAAAATAACAATCGTACCTACATATTGATGAGTAGAAAAAGTAAGTTGATTTTTAAGTTGCAGACGAATACGAAATTATTTTTTTACTTTTTAGTGCATTTTTTGAAGTCGTTTTTTGTTTTGTTAAAATTTTTGTTTATTTTTGGATTTTTAGTGAATCTGGAGTACACTAATTAATTCGATTAAAGTTCTGCCGAGTATCGTTAATTTGCTCTTAAGAATTGGAGAGTTCCGTTACTTTGCCATGGATCCCATAATCAGAACCTAACCAAACTCTCATTAAACTACCCTTGAAGTAAATCCTTTCCAATAAAAAAAAATCATCGAAATCGGTAAGCGTGATATTGAGTTATTCGACCATTTGTCGCGCAAATGGTCGAATAACTCAAATATTTGATGCAAATTTAAGACTTATATGATTTTCTCATGGATGCCATTGTCAGAACTGGACTAAATTAAAATGGGACCACATGGGAAGCACCAGCTTTCAAATAAAAAAAGAATCATCAATATCGGTTCACCCAGTCGAAAGTTCTGAGGTAACAAACACAAAAAAAAAATAACAGTCGAATTGAGAACCTCCTCCTCTTCGAAGTCGTTTAAAAATAACTGAAACAAACATGTTTATAATATTTTTTGGAGCATACTTTGCAATTTTTTTCTATCGAGGGTATATCGTATAATTTGCGTTTCAGCGTGGGGAATGTATCTATAGACATTATCTTAAAAAATAACGTATATTTTTTTAAGAGCTTAAAAACTTCAAATGTTTAATAAGGGAGATATGTAAGAAATCGGTAGAAATTCGGGTAGCAGCGGCTCGAGTTATGCAACATAACCCAATAGGGGATGTCATAGACCCACTGGCTCACGACAGATGGATGGTATTCGTATAACACATTAAATAAAATAATTAAGAATTCGCACACGAGCAGTCTCGCAAGTAAATCAAAATAACCTTAATCGTTTTAAGGCACAAGTAAGATCCTACATAATATATAAATTTAATAACCTAGGGTAAAATAAATTCCTTGTATTTAAATAATGATGTTATGACAAGTTGTACCAGCCAAATCCCAGGTAAATATTTTGTTAGATAAGGATTTACATCAAATAATATGAATAACTGAAAACCTTTTGAACTTACTTAGCATTACGAAATTAACTGCGAGTCAGAATTCTTGGAAATAATTGGAATTAAGTTTGATCGCCCAGCATCATCAGAAATTCATTTAACATGGAGATCAAGGGAGACGCGATGTAGGGAAATATTTATGATATAATAGGTGGTTTCCGGCATGCGTTGCTATGCCATTTAATAAAGAGATTGTTTCTCCCTGCGTGTCCTTTCCTATTCGTCTCGTTTTCCACTCCGCCTCCTGAACCTTCCCTCTCCCCACTCCAGTCCCCTCCCTTCCCCAATCCCGCTAATCCCCCACCTGAGCTCCCCTCCCCCCTCCCGGGCTGCGTATTTACAAAACCTATACCGATTCAGTCGCGGTAACGACAATTTACATTTTAAATATACCTCTATATTGCTTATTTTTTATCACATTGCAAAAACAAGAATTGTTCTAAAATCTAGATAAAATAATCTTTCCAATGTGTGTATTAGAAATTAATAATTTTATTTCTAAATATTTAAATTTTGATATTGAAAATTTAAAGCGACTGAAACGCGGTAGGGATTGTAAATACGCTCCCGGGTTCACATCCTCCCTCCCGCATTCCATGCATTCATTCCCGGTTCATTCAGTTTTCAAACAGCTCGCGTGCCACCTATTGCAATTTTTTTATACAAATTTCATAATGCCAGAGCTCGTACATGTTTTTCTGATGTTAGAGCTATATTATTGTTTCATTAACATCCAATCAGTAGTTTTTGCGTGAAAGAGTAACAAAGACACATACATACGTACGAACTTTTGCGTTTAAAATATTCCAGAGTAAAAGATACTCTCATGATGTAAGATCAACATTCGAATTGAAACGTTGCGTGAAACGGCTTTAGCCGTGTTTGGTGACCAGATATGAACAGTCAGATACTTCCCCATCATCCTCTTCCCCATCTCCTTCCCCTCCCCACCACCTTTAGCCTCCCAACATACACCAATTGGGCATGCCATAGACACACTGGCTCCAGTCAGTATTCACATAAGAAATGGACTCAAAAACGCTTCTGGAGTTTTTCGTTAAAATTTAAAAGTTTGTTTTTAATGCCAGGAGAGTATTATATACAATAACAATAGATTATTGTGTTATAATGTATATCGTATATTTTTTTATAGTATTTCCACACAGGGGGCCCTGAGAAGAAAAAATCCTCAGGACATACTTCCAATGCGACCTACGTCCAATTGGTCGAGAGTGTCCGGCTGGAGAGATCAAAAGGTCTCCCTCAAGCAGCCTCTCTCGATCCGTAGATGGGCAACTGCACCCGCCACAAAGACCTAGACAAACCTCACCCCATGAAAACCGGCACCTCTGCTAAAAAGAGCTAAAAGAGCTAAAAGAGCTAAAAAGAGCTCACAGAGCTAAATGGATCTAAACGAGCTAAACGCTAAACTTAAGCCAGACTTCATAAAAATGGGCTTAAAAAGAGCTAAAAGAACTAAAAGAGCTAAAAGAGCTAAAAGAGCTAAAAGAACTAAAAGAGCTAAAAGAGCTAAAAGAGCTAAAAGAGCTAAAAGAACTAAAAGAGCTAAAAAGCTAAAATCGTATACAGCCTAAGTTTGGACCGAAAATTGGTCTTCCTGTGAAAGTGGAGGTTTCTTCGAATTTTCTTATCCTGGGGGCGGCTTAATTCTAAGGTTAAAAAATAAGTTTTCAACACGAACATAAACGGTTCCTAAAGAAATAACTCTTAAATTGTCACTAATCTTCTTCGTGCATTTTGTATAAAAAATGAGCTAGATTATCTGAAACAAACGAGCTTAAGAAGTTAAACCACTTTTTTTGGAGCTGATGGCCTCATTTTGGAGCTAAATCTAGCGTAGCTGTTCCGGCGGGAGGCATGCCACCTTTCGGAGCTTAAACTAGACGCGATGGATTCTGTATCAATATCAGGTCAGTATTAATGTTAGCCCTTACATACTAATGAAGCGTACGTGGTTTGTACTTATCTACACAGGAAAAAAGTTCATATTCGAGGTCTGATTCCACAGACCATTAATGTTCAACAAACGCTACAATTTACACCGATTGGAAATTATTGTAACAATAAACTACTACAATAAAGGACAAGCTTTACCGTTGTTTATTCCGAAAAGGACAATAATTTCCAATTTAGAATACACTCGTAAATACGGAAATTTTGTAAAATTTAACAACCATATCATAAAATCTCACCATTTTAAAGCCATTAAATGGAAATAATAACATCAGTTTAAAAAAAATACAGGGTGAAAGTAGACTGAATACCGTAGAAATGAGATCCGTGTGAGAAATGTGGAGAAACATAAAGAAAGCAAGGCTGAAGTAAACGTAACGAGTAAGATTAAGAAAGGGACTGTCAGAAGGATGATGTAGAGCGAATGAACGAAGAATATAATATAGAAGGGACTCCCGAGGAAGATACGACGTGATCAAGTGAATCAGACACTTGAGTCAGACCGCGTCAAGAGTCAGAATAATGGAAGAGTATGTATGAGACTGTGTATGAATGTGAATGAGGCAAAGATTGTGTGCCAATATAGAGTTGTTTGTCGGTCCGTTCTCTCTTCCTACCTCTGCGGAAAACAACGTAGTGTTTAGGGAACGTACCCATACTACGTGACCCAATTTTTGCAATTTTTAACCCGCCCCCCCCCCGGTGACCACGTGTAGTATATTCCAAGACCCCCCCCTCCCCCTACAGTTTTCACGTAGTAAATCATAAATATGGTTTTGATACATTTCTTGCTAACAAAAAGTTTTTAAAAAATTGATTGGCTTATATTTGTCTTTATTAATACGGC
Organism: Limnephilus marmoratus; assembly: GCA_917880885.1. Lineage (NCBI taxonomy): Eukaryota > Metazoa > Arthropoda > Insecta > Trichoptera > Limnephilidae > Limnephilus > Limnephilus marmoratus. Next base: position 36,017,102 of record OU862926.1, read on the forward strand.
GCTTGCTGCATGACGGCAAGAGTGCATGCATACCTATAATTACAAGTGGAAAAAATATTAAAAAGTGAATGGAAAAAATATAAAAAGATTTCTAGATTGACTACGTGAAAAAAACCTAAGCCCCCCCCATTGTGACTAAGCGTGGTATTTTGAAGATCCCCCCCCCCCCTAAACCCATATTTTAAAACAAAAGTCATACTTTCTTGTTATTTAGACTGTTCTTTTTTGATGTAAGCGTAAGATGAGATCTTGCTGATCTTAATGAAACGCGCGTGGACGAGTTGGTTATTTATTTGCACAATATTGACACGTCTGTGTTGTAAAGCTAAGTGCAAGCTAATAGAGCTGTCGGAGATAAAGGAGAGCGAGCAGTAACATCCATCACCTTTTATACACTGCTTCTGCCGTCTCGCTCTTGCATATTTGAAAAGCAGGAGTACCACCAAAACCATTCTCACATATAATACATAAACACTATTTCGAAAAAAGTGTTTTCCGTTCAATTGTTTCAAAGGCAAGTTTTAAAACTTTTGAGTTCGTCAGATTCAGGACTTTGTAATAAATATTAATGTTAAGGGCAAAGTAGCACTAACTCATTGGAATTGTTTTATAAAGGCTTTACCTCGTTTAAGGGTTAAATGTAAATGGATATTATACAACATTTAAGTCTTCATACCCCTGCAAAAGTGTCTTTGACTAATAAAAAATTGAGAATTTTAATATTTTGACGATCTCCGTGGGAGAGTGATAAATTCATTGAATCCGGACCTAGAGATCGAGGGTTCTAATTTCTAACCTCAACATCATTATGAAATATAAATTTAATGGTTTAATATATTTTACCAGTGCAGACCCCTTTGTATAAAATCACGGAACAGTCTGACTTTTTGATTCTTGACCAATTAGTTCCAATTTGTGAAATTAAAGGACATTATTCTTTTTAATAATTTGAATATTTTTACTCTTCTTTTGTTTTGGTCGGTATTGATTCTTCACCGCTAAATACAGTTGTATTTTGACTTCTTTCAAAAACGAGGTCTTATAATACAATTTTGCGTGTTTTTTAATATTGCTTTTTAATATTATTTGTATATTTGATACCTTCCTACTCTCTTATTTAAAATGACTGTTAATTCGACCTTAAAAGTCTCAAGCAGTTACGAGGAACAAACACGTCCGCACAGCTAAAATGCTTTCGCGACATTAGTTGCATCACGTTATTACACAGCGCAATTAGTTGCGTATGGTGTAACAACTCCTTCATTTATCGTGCATCACACACTTTCAATACACATTATACACAATTTGAAATTTTGAACTCTGCACCACACTCCATAGAATCATACTCCTTAAAATGACACATGCGGTCTCTCCGTAATTTACAATAACTATAGATACCCATCTAATCCTTTTTTATTTTAAAAACTTTCTATTGTGCATATTATTATTATTATACTGTCACGTAAATTATTTACATGAAATGGCCAGCAATGTTATTTGTCGATAGTCTTATACTATTTTTTTCGACTGACAATGTTCTAGTTACGGCTTTTGCCGAGAGAGCGACAATTTTTCCGGTTCCGCTTCATTTCTGGAAACGGCGGCGACTGGGGAACCGCCGCAGTTTCGACGGGTCAAAAAAAACTTTAATAATTGAAGTCTGATCGACATGTAAGATAATCTTAAGGATAACCGCAACGTGTCCCGCGGAGTTCACGCGTCGCCTGAGGAGCGTGTTCGTGGAGAACGTGTTTGTTCCGATTCTTTTGCTAATGGCTATCTGCCAGCCGAGTCCGATGTGGAATCCTAAAGATTACGCGCCAGGATCGAGAGATCCTTACAACCATCCGTCTTGTTGACTCCCGAGAATACTGTCATTCTCACCCCAAAGGTTTATGGAACCGTTGTTACGGATGGGACACGTGGGAGCCTGGTATCTCTGAGGTTTCGGAGGCCTATTGAAGCAGCTCCTGGACCTTTACCGTGGAAGGATGACCTTGGCCTTCCCCTGATGTCGAGTTCCCATGAAGGTTGGACTCGAGAACCCTTAGTTTAACATCTGGTCCATCGGGAATGTTAAATTGTTACTATTTCTTTTGTCATGTTATTTGGATACACATTGTGAATGTACTTCTCTTTGCAATACATTTATATGTCAGAAAACTAACTGTTTCATTCAGTAATTTGCTCCCTCAATAGAAACAAATAATAATATCCCACTATTCTGTGAGGGAGATCTTTGCTCTACCATGCTTGGCTCTTGCATCTGGCACTACCCCGTGTCAATAATTTTCCTTGTAGCAATACCTTAAATAAACCGATCCCCCATCCTCCCTCCCTTTTCCCACCTAAATAACGTGTTTCTTGTAATGTAATTTTTCTTTATCATCTCTCAATTCAGTTCACTTATATATAATACCCAAGCGGAAATGTAAAAGTATTTTTTTTTATTTTTATGTTTGTTACCTCAGAACTTTCGACTGGGTGAACCGATATTGATGATTCTTTTTTTATTTGAAAGCTGGTGCTTCCCGTGTAGTCCCATTTTAATTTGGTTCAGTTCCGACAATGGCATCCATGAGAAAACCATATAAGTCTTAAATTTGCATTAAGTATGTGCGCGACACATGGACGAATAACTCAATATCACGCTAACCGATTTCGATGATTCTTTTTCAATTGGAAAGGATGTACTTCAAGGGTAGTTTGATGAGGGTGTGGTTAGGTTCTGATTATGGGATCCATGACAAAGTAACGGAACTCTTCAATTCTTAGGAGCAAATTAACGATACTCGGCCGAATCTCTTTGACCCTAACGTCGTTATTGTCAAATTATGTCTGTCTCATATGAGCAGCACGTTTAGAAGGTCTACCCATATTCAGACAAATTAGTTAGAGTACTTCAGATTTACTAAAAATGAAAAAATAAACAAAAATTTTAACAAAACAAAAAACGACTTCAATAAATGCACTAAAAAGTAAAAAAATAATTTCGTATTCTTCTACAACTTCATAATCAACTTACTTTTTCTACTCATCGACATGTAGATACGATTGTTATTTTTGGAGTCGGTGTCAGCAAAGGTAGGTACCCGGCCCGGCGTGTTCACTTGACAGCTCCCCTCACACCGCGGCCCCGCTCTCGCCTCTCGCCTCGTCAAGTCGCTCGTGCGACACAAGCACAACTCACCTATAACTATGTATGTTCTTACAAACCTACCTTGGCTGACACCGACTCCAAAAATAACAATCGTACCTACATGTTGATGAGTAGAAAAAGTAAGTTGATTATGAAGTTGTAGAAGAATACGAAATTATTTTTTTTACTTTTTACTGCATTTTTTTAAGTTGTTTTTTGTTTTGTTAAAATTTTTGTTTATTCCTTATATTTTCTAAACGTCATTGAAAACCTATAAATTACATAGTATAAAATGAAGTCGCTCAAAATGTGATCTTTTAAACTACGCAACGGATTTTCATGCGGTTTACACCAATAGATAGAGTGATTCAAGAGGAAGGTTTATGTGTATAATACATGCTTATTATAGCGGAGAAAAGCCGAGAAATTCCAATATTAAATTCAGGCAGCGGGCAGCTGGTGGTGTGGATTTTATAAAGGTTGGGTAATGGCGTTGTGTTTCGTTAGCCATAGCAACGTGTGGCCGAGTTTGCTAGTACATTAGAAATTATTGTAACTGTTGGCTTTCCAAAAAAAAATATGTATACCATTGGTGGTGCCGTAATTTTAATAGCGCGAGATTTTAATTTTGTGGCATACAACTAATGCGTGCATGATGAAACTGTTATATATTTACATGCGAAACTAGCGGCACAACTAATGTAATGAAAAAACTTGTGCAGAATGTAAATTCGACTTTATTTATTTTATATCGAACGTCGAGCCTTTCCTACGCACAATCACCAGCTTATATTAGGAAAGAATTTATTATATTGTCTGAAGTTGTATGTCGCAAAATTGCTTTTCATGTAGATGTAGAATATGTAACAAAAATTACTACCTACTAAAGAAAAACAACAAATACGTATTGTGAGGTTGAAGATGTAGCAGAAGATGTATTCATATAGCATATGTGGTCACAATCTGGAAACACTTGAATCAATAAAAGATTTAGGAATTATATTTGACAACAAACTGACATTCAATCAACACATTGAATACATTGTGAGTAAATCAAATAAATTACTAGGTTTTATTGTAAGATCAACCAAACTGTTTAAGAATTCTAATAGCCTAATAATTCTATTCAATTCCTTAAGAGGGCATTACCAGAGAAAGCCGGAAATACGTCATTTTCAAAAAAGTTTTTAGACGTATTGACTCTTTTCCACAAAAAATTATAAATGGATTTCGAAAGATTGTTCTTTTATCTAGTGAAGTTATGTAATAAATTTTTAGATTTTTTTTAAATTTTTAGTATAATAAGGTTATTCCATAGGTCGTTGGCAGATTTGTTAAATTTTCAAAAAAGTTTTTGTATTATACCACACCCATTTCAAATAATGTAATAATGCAGTAAAATAAATCAATACATTATCTAGCAGAGTTATGTATTAGAATTTTAATTTTAGTTTCAATAAAATCATTAAAAAATATGTACGTACATGTGTTTCTTGACGAAAATTGGTCCATTTGTGTATTTATTTGCGCACTTACAAACTAATATATTTCAGATTTTTTTAACATTCTTATTAAATTTAGACATTATTGAAAAATGATAAATACTTATAATCAAAAAATAACTACAAAAAGTACAATATTTTAATAGTTTTATCATCACGCCTTTCAGCAATTTTGGATGAAGGTATAAATTAAAGCTAATTTGGATTGAAATAAATTCGATATTGAGTTATAATTTAAAAAAGCTGGTACGGAGAATATTTAATCTTTCTCATTGTAACCGCCCTGCATGATCGGAAGAACAACTTTCGACGAAATGTGGATTTTCGTCCGCTGGCTGGTTAAACGCTCTTAATCCGAAGTGTTCTTGAGTACGGGTCAACAGTCTGGAATCCACATTATATTACACAGGTATCTAGGCTCGAATCAGTCCAAAGAAAATTTACACGGATTTTGTCTTACCGATCAGGTGTTCACCATCTTCTAGACGGATACGAAGACATATTTCAAATTAGAGATTCTAGTTAAAAGACGAAACATAAATGACCTCTTAATGTTTTATAAAATTGTGAATAATCGTGTAGACAGTAACTTAGTCAACCAAATCAAGTTATACGCCAGGCCCAAATCTATAAGAACCCATAACATATTTTGGACTGAAATTTTTACGAATAATACTGGATATTTTAATCCCATATCTAGAATGTCTCGGTCATACAATGATCTTGTTAAAATACACAGTTTCATAGATATTTTTCTAAATAATATAACATATTTCAAAAAATATCTCCACAATTTGTGCAATTAAAAAAAAAAATGTTGTTATATTACTTTTCAGTAAATACTTTATAAATATTGTATACTTATTATTATAATGTATTTCAATTTTGTATTTAAGTTTTCAAGTTATGTATAAATGTTTGCATTGTTTTTCAAGAGTTTGCTTCTGTGAAAATGCATATGTGTTTACTGCAGACACATTAGTCTAGGGATACTCATATTTGTATTTTAATTTATTATATACTACCCACAAAAATGTTGTATAAATATCCTGTTTGTGTCTCAAATAAATAAATAAATAAAAAGGGAAAGAGCTGGAGGAGCGGAAGTTCTTGGTTCTTCAGATCGAACACCAAACACAGCTGAAGCCAATTCAAGCAATGTTTTTCTTCCGAATGGTAGGTTTTCACATGAAAGACACGTATCCACAACTAATTATCCGAAATAAAATTGTTTGTAATCTAAATTAACAAATTTATCATTTCGCTCCATTGCAAAGTTACTACTTACTCGTACAAATTATAATTTTAAATTACATGTCTGCCTTCCCAGAAGGCCCCAAGGGTTTTAGTTTGAAAATTGTGGCGTAACAGAAATTAACAAAATAATATTATTTTCAAATCGGCATATGTTTTGTAGTCTACACGTGTATCTGAGATAATTTCAATTTTTGAAGTGAAATTTCTATAGCACGGCTGTGATTTGGATTTCGGATGAAACGGAAATGACGAATACTGCACCTGCGACGCAACAACTGCGCTCATCGGCCGCTTTGATAATGATGTCACTTTTAAAGGCTCCTATTTTTTGGGATATGAAACGGAAATTACGCGAGGTCTGCGCATATTGGTCGCTTTGATTATGACCTCACTTGTCAAGTATTAATAAATATGACACACCCTGATGACTTTTATGACTTTTACATTCTAGTTAACTCACACAATTTTATTTAAAAACGAACATCCAGACACTGCGCAGAAAAGTTATCTACACAATGAACTGCGCTGCAAACCTTTGCCTTACTTTGCAAAGGGTCTGGTTATTTCAATGTGCGATCTTTGGTGGTCAATGCGTGACTGATGTCGTAGTTTATTTAATGCATTCTCGATCTCTCCTGGTGCAAAAAATATGGTCACGTTTGCCTCCAGCTCGTCGAAACGAAACCCAGATTTCATGTTGGGGCAAGTCCATTAATTTGGATGTCTATGTTTTTAATACATACTAACATGCATAATACTGGTGCATTCCGCTGGGAAAGTCAGCTCTTTAGTCATGTTTGACCAGATCTAAAGAGCTAGGTAATTCCCCACCTTCATCCTCCTCATCTCATTCCCTCTCCACAACCTTCAGCCTCGCAACATACCCCTATTGGGAATGCCATCGTCTCACTGGCTACAGAACGTTAAGAGCAGTTGGTACTCTTGTGTGTACTCCGGTAAAATTTATTTAGGTAATTTAATTGTGGTATGAACATAAAATAACAAGGATATAATTATGGCACGTTCTAGAGAAGTAGATACTCTCAGTATCGCTCAGGAGAAATACCATTATTCAGAATTAAAACGCTGCGTGATACGGCTTTGGCTATGTTTGGTGAATCGGAAAAGCTACCACATTCCTCTCCTACTCTCTCCACTACCTGCCAATTGGGGATGCCATCGCTCCACTGGCTACAGAACGTCGGGAACAGTTGGGACTCTTGTGCGTACTCCAGTAAATTTAAGTATAGAATTGAAACGTTTCTTGAAATGGCTTTAGTCATGTTCAGATCTGAATAGTCAAATAATTTACCACCATCCTCTTCCCATTTCTTTTCCATTACCTTCAGCCCTCCCAACTAGGGAATGCAATCTTGACTCGAGATCGCAAATTCGAGATCTCGCGAGATTAGAAATTACAATCTCGCGAGATTTGCGAATTTTCGGGATCTCGTTAATTAAAAGAAAATATTATTTGAAAGAAAACAATAACCTTTATTCTTTATTATTAGTTACTAAATAGTTCTTCCGATTCCCCCATTCAATGATTTTGTGTCAATTTTGTGGATTGACATCATATGGACGTGTAAACCTTTTGTAGACCCGGCTGTGGTTTTGAGAACGGCTTTACATAACTTGCATTCAGGAGTCAAATTATTAACTGCTTTCTTGAAGTATCTCCATACCGGTAAACGATTGCTAAACTCAACATACACTTGATCTGGATTATTTTTCGACATTTTAGGGTATTAACAACGTAAGAATCCAAAAATTATGTTTATTTATCTCACATAAACAATAAAAAATTCATAATTTCAGGAAAAGTAATGACCATAACTGCCCAACTAAAACAAACAAATGACTGCCTGCACGCATGCAAGTATCTCTTTCTCACTCACTCGGCACAGTTTTATATTATCTGTCCCGCTCGTCATCCGTCGCTAATATTCGTAAATAGTCGGGATAGTTTTCATCTTTCGTGCGTCGCTGACTACTGCCACCTAATCCTGTCGATCTCGAACGGGATCTCGTCATATTATGCTTCGGGATTGATCCCGATAAATGTCACGAGATCTCGCGAGATTGCATTCCCTACTCACAACATACCGCAATTGGGTGCCATGATCTCACTAGCTTTAGACCGCTGAGAGCAGTTGGGACTCTTACGCGGTAATAACATAAAAAAACATTTAAGATTTCGAAAAAATAACGATTGTAACATGTTAGACCGATTTTAATATTGGAACAAATTAAGTAAATAATTTCCCACCTTCCCCTTCCCCATCTCCTCCCCCCCAGTTCCTTCAGCTTCACAACATACCCCTATTAGGGATATATAAGCAATAGTCTCACTGGATCCAGACGGGAGCAGTTGGGACTATAATGCGGTTTCACATAAAAAAAACAGGGAGCAGTTAAGACACTTATGCGGTATTCACACAAAAAAAAGTTTTCTCACAAGCAAGACTTAATGTCAACAGTCAAGTTCTCCCACTATTATTGGTTTGATCCTTATTTTTTCCTCCCCAAAATTCAAAACATTTATCAAAATTAAGTTTGCCGCATACAAACTGGCAGCGAGGTCCCTAGAATGGTCATCCCATAAAAAAAACTTCCTTAAAAGATCAACATATTTCTTCTACTTATAAACAAAGCCTAGCAGGGACTTGTTTCCGGACCCCCATGTGAAATTCATGAGGGTAAGAAATCCATTTGGTTCCGTGATAAAATATCCCCGACAAAATATTCTATGGACAAAATATCATACGGACAAAATATCTCGCAACAAAATATCTACTAAAACCTAACCTAACCTTACCTAACCTAAGCTAATAAAAAAATGGGACAAAAATAATACAGACATTCTGCATAGACAATAAATTATTGATATCTGGTACGTTTTTAGATTTTCACGGCTAAAAGTATTTTCGTTATATGTAGGTACATATGCCGGATCTGCCCTGGTGATGGACATTGCAACGCTGTCCAAAACGTTGGTTAAAGAAGGAGGTAGCGCTACACGGCATAACACCTCAAAAACAAATAACGAAAATATTGTTATCTGTATTATTTTTGTCCCATTTTACTATTTTTGCACAATAATTTATTGTAGTAATTATAATTTACAGGATGTCTGTATTATTTTAGTCCCAATTTATTATTAGGTTAGGTTAGGTTGGGTTAGGATATATTAGGTTAGGTTAGGTTAGGTTAAGTTTTAGTAGCTATTTTGTTGGAGGATGCTTTGTTCGCATGATATTTTGTCGGAGGATATTTTGCCGGAGGATATTTTGCCGGAAGATATTTTGTCGGAGGATATTTTGTCGGAAGATATTTTGTCGGAAGATATTTTGTCGGAGGATATTATGCCGGAAGATATTTTGTCGGAGGATATTTTGCCGGAGGATATTTTGCCGGAAGATATTTTGTCGGAGGATATTTTGTCGGAGGATATTTTGTCGGAAGATATTTTGTCGGAGGATATTTTGTCGGAAGATATTTTGTCGGAGGATATTATGCCGGAAGATATTTTGTCGGAGGATATTTTGCCGGAGGATATTTTGCCGGAAGATATTTTGTCGGAGGATATTTTGTCGGAGGATATTTTGTCGGAAGATATTTTGTCGGAGGATATTATGCCGGAAGATATTTTGTCGGAGGATATTTTGTCGGAGGATATTTTGTCGGAAGATATTTTGTCGGAGGATATTTTGTCGGAAGATATTTTGTCGGAGGATATTATGCCGGAAGATATTTTGTCGGAGGATATTTTGCCGGAGGATATTTTGCCGGAAGATATTTTGTCGGAGGATATTTTGTCGGAGGATATTTTGTCGGAAGATATTTTGTCGGAGGATATTATGCCGGAAGATATTTTGTCGGAGGATATTTTGTCGGAGGATATTTTGTCGGAGGATATTATGCCGGAAGATATTTTGTCGGAGGATATTTTGTCGGAGGATATTTTGTCGGAGGATATTATGCCGGAAGATATTTTGTCGGAGGATATTTTGTCGGAGGATATTTTGTCGGAGGATATTTTGTCGGAGGATATTATGCCGGAAGATATTTTGTCGGAGGATATTTTGTCGGAGGATATTTTGTCGGAGGATATTTTGTCGGAGGATATTATGCCGGAAGATATTTTGTCGGAGGATATTTTGTCGGAGGATATTTTGTCGGAGGATATTTTGTCGGAGGATATTTTGTCGGAGGATATTATGCCGGAAGATATTTTGTCGGAGGATATTTTGTCGGAGGATATTTTGTCGGAGGATATTTTGTCGGAGGATATTTTGTCGGAGGATATTATGCCGGAAGATATTTTGTCGGAGGATATTTTGTCGGAGGATATTTTGCCGGAGAATATTTTGCCGGAAGATATTTTGTCGGAGGATATTTTGCCGGAGGATATTTTGCCGGAGGATATTTTGCCGGTAGATATTTAGTCAGAGGATATTTTGTCGGAGGATATTTTGTCGGAAGATATTTTGTCGGAGGGTATTTTGCCGGAAGACATTTTGTCGGAGGATATTTTGTCGGAAGACATTTTGTCGTAGGATATTTTGTCGGCGATATTTTGTCGCGGGATGAAAACGCGCAGTACCAATCCATTTCCTACCCTTGTTCAGCGAACTAACGAAAATGGGGTGAGACGTATCAGGTGAGAAAAGGGAAAATTCGGAGTCAAAGTGCGGTGAAAGTTAATAATCTTTGGGACACATTCGAATATTCCCTAGGGGAAATATCCCTCGAAATTTCCCCTCGATATAATATCCCCTGAAGTTGAAAGGTTTCGGAGAATTTTCCCCAAATTGAATTAGACGGCACTGGCGAAACGAGTTTGTTCGAATATTGAAATCTGTATAAGATAAATTTGTATTAATTTGTTCGACTTTTTTGAAATGAAAATCTCTTTAGCACTGCTGTATTTGAAACTCGATGAAACGAAAATGCAACACTGACGCAAACACATACGTCTATAGAATTTATTCTGCGAGAGAATGAGATAGACTAATCGTTTTCCTCTTTGTGTGGTACTACGTAGCCTCCCCACTTTTGTCTACTTTAGTTTACTGAAGGTTTCACTTCTACCGCGTGTAAACTGAACACTTATATTTTTTTTAATGTTAAAACCGCGTAAGAATCGGTACTCCTTTCAACGGTCTGGAACCGGTGGGATTATGGCATCCCCAATTGGAGTGTGTTGTGAAACTGAAGGTAGTGAGGAGGGGAAGAGGACGGTGGAAAAGTTCTTGGCTATTCAGATCTGGTCACCAAACATGGCTAAACCCATTTCAAGCGACATATCTTCATTGGTGACTCCCGTTTGCAAAATTTGGATCGATACTAATTAATAATTTGCCTCGTTCACATTCCTATATCTTCTCTCGCACGTGCTCTTCATATTATTCTGACTTTTGACTTGGCCCAACTCAAGTATCTGATTCACTTGATCATGCCATGTCTAACCATCTTTGGGTCCCTTTCTTAATCTTACTCATTAAGCTACATCAGCCTTTCATTCTTTGCGGATTTCCACATTTCTCACACGATCATACCACACACATGGTTTTACCACACTCACGCCTCAGGGATCTCATTTCAATAGCATTCAGTCTACTTTCATCCTTCCTGTGCCAGCTCCATACCTCACTGCCATACATCAGGGTAGGTACTAGCACTCGATTATGGACTGTTAGCTTCGCTTCTTCTCGCTTCGCTCTTAAATGCAAAAATAACAACAACAAAAAAGGAAAGGGGATTTCTATGGTTTAAATGCCCACAAGACAGAAAAGATCATGGAGTCATCGACCGACCCACATGGTTACGGACGTTACTTTTAGCATCTTGGCCTATCGAGAATTTTAACACCTTTTGTGATGTCAAACCACCCCTTAAAAACACCATTCACCCGTACACATACAACGCTATTCTTATTATACAGAGACGCAATTGCCTGTATGAGATTTGTATTCACTCCATGCCTACAAATTAATATTAGGTCCTTACATATGAAATTGGCGTTTTGTATGGGAGGAACATAAAGTCGATTTTTTTAAAATATAATTTAATTATTTAATCAAAGTATGTACCATTGCTATCTATGCACTTTTACCATCTCGTAGGTAGTTCACCGATCCCTTTACTAAAATAACCATTCGGACGGGAATCAATAAAATCTTTGAAGGCGGTTTGGACTGCCCCATCGGAGTTGAATGTTTTCCCTTGTAAGATTAGTTATCCAAATTTCGAAAAAAATGGTAATCTGTTGGGGCAAGGTCCGGAGAGTACGGTGGATGTCTTAGACATTCCAATTGAAGCTCCTCTAATTTGGTAGCCGTCTGTTGTGCAGTGTGTGGTCTAGCGTTCTAACGCGCGTTTGTTGACTTGCTTCACTCAATTCGTGAGGTACCCATCTTTTAAGCTTTTTCACCTTCCCAATTTGCTTCAAGTGGATTAAATCAGTTTTATCACTAATACCGCAGCCTGCAGCTAACTCGGACGTGGTGTGCGATGGAACCGCTTCCACAATAGCCTTCAATTCTTCATTATCAACTTTGGTCTCCGGCCGTCCACGGGGCTTGTTCTGCAGGTAGACATTTCCAGAACGAAAACGTTGGAACCAAAAACGCACTGTGTTTTCTCTTGCGCCACCGTCGCCATACACATCATTAATCCTTCGAGCCGTTTCTGCAGCACTGGTGCCACGGTGGAACTCGTACTCGTAAATAACGCGATATTTCAAGTTTTCCATTTTGTAAACTAAGTGACGCAAAGAAAAAAAACAATTAAGGGAAAAACAAATAAATTATAATTTTCGAAACACAAATACATGAGTAATTAGCTGTATAAATTTGAATTTGGAATTCCTAACCAAAGCGAAGATATTTGAGATCAAAGTTGCCAGTACAGCAAAACGCCAATTTCATATGTAAGGACCTAATATATAAAAATCTCGAGTCACGGTGTTTGTGGTCGCACTCCTCCGAAACGGCTAGACCGATTTTTATGATTTTTTCAAATGTATATTTGATAGGTATGAGAATAGGTTTTAAAATATATTTCATACCGCTAGGTGATTAGGGTGTATCTAACCAGAAAAAAAATTTTTTTTGACAAAATTTATTTTTAGTATTTTTTTTTATTTGGCATCAAAAAATACTTAACTCCAAATTTTAACCCTCCTACCCCACCTTCCCATTTTTAAATCGCGATTTCAGTATTTTTGTATGAATAAAATTTAACCGTCTTTTGTATTTCAAACAGAACGAAATTATTTATGTTGTTGAATGACAGATGGCGCTACGTCCGCCTCATCGAACTTTCATGCACAAGACATTCACGAGAAGCGTCGCGTCATTTTGATATTTCATTCGGCATCATGTTCTCGCGTGGGCAATCGAGCTTATTTGTGTTGGCTAAAGATGGACTGACAAAAAATATCGTACACTCAATTGCTCTTCGAAATTCATATTGATTTTCTTTATTTAATTTTCCTACTTTAGTTGGTGTTTTTTCGCTTTTATCGGCGGTCATCGTCCACAGCGCTCCATTCATCTTTCTGTCATAAATCCCATCCCCACACACTTACAATACAATCGTTATTTTTTATTTAACCACCAAAATATTCACTAGAAATAATTTAAACGGCAGAATATATTTATGTTTATCGGGTCAGCTAGTATTACTATAATTTTATATGTGACTAGCAGACCCGGCCACACGTTGCTGTGGCTAACGAAACACAACGCCATTACCCAACCTTTATAAAATCCACACCACCCGCTTGCCAGCTGCCCGCTGCCCGCTGCCTGAATTGAATATTTGAATTGCTCGTGTATTATATATGTATACCTTCCTCTTGAATCACTCTATCTATTGGTGAAAACCGCATGAGAATCCGTTGCATAGTTTAAAAGAGTAAGATGAAAACACATCCGAGACATCTAACAATTATCGTTATATTTCAACCTACTTACACAAAACCGTGAAAAATTAAATATGATATTATTTTCATAATATTATTAAGCTGACCCGGCCACGCGTTGCTGTGGCTAATAAAACACATAAGTCATCTACTGGATGGTTATCCAACCTTTATAACCACCGCCGTATTTGAGTTTATCGCGAAGAGACAGACATATGCCGCGGAGGACTTTTATTTATAATGGTGTGAAAGATTATAATAACATGCATGAAATGCTTGAGGTAACTAATGTATTTAAATTAATAAGGATTAATACTGTATCCGTCTAATAACTTTTCAATTACCGCAATGTACGTTACCATTTTTTTAGAAGATATAATGGGTATAGTATGCTATCCGTAAAAGATAGATATATGCCATCGCGGACTTTTTTGTAGATCTATAAAAGAGGAATATCCCACCATTAATTGTTTTATTATATCCCAAATGGATTAGGCAGCGTTTTTGATGAAAGCTACCACGCGGCTCGATTTTTTCCGACACCTCTAACAATTATCGTGATGTTTCAACCAATTTACACAAATCCTTGACAAATTACATACCTAAACCTTCCTCACGAAACACTCTATCTATTGGTAAAAACTGCATGAAAATCCGTTCAGTAGTTTTCGAGTTTATCGCGAACAGACAGACAGACAGAAAGACAGAAAGACGGCGCGGGGGGACTTTACTTTATAATATGTAGAGATAGAAACAATCATCATCAAATTTTTCCAGAGAAAATTCACTTGGATCAGAAGAACCGTTCGAATCAACATGTTGTAAAAGTCGAATTAATTTTGAAAATTAATCAGATTCAATGCAGTAAGGTCCGGTTCACACGGACTGATGAATATTATATACATTGAAATACGCGACAAATTAAGTTAATTGTTTAGAATTTAAGCCAAATTTCGAAGAATTTTTAAATCAGCTAAGGGTTGACAGAAATAATTAACGAATTTGAAGAACTTCGTTGTTTAATGTTTTTCCTTTTGCTACCTGAGTTAAGATTTATAAATTATTGCTTTGCCACCATCAAAGTGAGTTTCACCCAGTTATTAAGTAATTAGTTCATTGTATAATTGTGACATTTTGACAAAGACCTTTGAAATCTGAATTCTTGTTGAAATTTTGATGTAATTTGGACATGTTAATTATAAGAAAGATGGCGACGACTTACACCGGATCCTGATTGAAAAATTAGGTTTCTTTGATAAATTTAAAGCCTCGTTTACACAAAGAATCTTTAGGCGCGTTGTGATATTTCGCCATTCTGGTATTGTGTATGGGAGGCGGGAATGGTTGCCCGGGAACCATTTATTGGATAACAAACTCTGCCATAGATCAACCGAAGAGGTTTTTTTTACATAACTCCACACAGGAGGCCCTGAGGAAAATAATTTCCCTCACGGCCTATGTCATCTGAAATGTTGTGTGGAGGGTCTTTTTGAGGAGAGGAAGGAATGAACATTGGTCTTGTAGAAACCCATATTGTAGGAAGGAGGAAACACAAAGGCCGGCAAATCGTTCCACAGCCGAGCGGTTGAACACAAGAAGCGACCCGTTCTAATGTGACCAATGTCAACCGTGTTCATATGTTGGGCACGCGTTTGACGCGTTTCCTGACTATGCACCGGTGCCGAAGGGATCAATGTCGCTAGTTCCTCGGAGAATCTTCCATTGAAATACCGATAGAACAAGGATAGCATTCCCACCCGATGCCTGTGCTCTAAAGATTATTATTATTAAATTAGGAGAATCTATCAGACGGACCGCCTGTTTCCGCACAGAGTCGAGGGTTTTCTCAGGTGTTTTGGGGATCCAGACCTGGATACGCGCCATAAATATATTTGTATCCATTTTTTAAATCAATTAATGATTTATGCTATGAGACCATGATGGCGCCATCTATGGTTTTTGTATTGTATTGAATTTACCTATGTGGCTTGAGATTCGGTATATTCATGCATTTCCTTACCTCTGTGAATCAGGCAATTGCTTCCGACGGGAGTGTGAGTCAAAACCAACAGATGTCACTCCTGGTCAGTCATTATTAAATGGTTCACCCAGTGAGTGAATTATTGTTGTGCCTAGGATTTGGCACATATTATTGATGGGCAGATTTATTTTTTCTTTGTTGAAACTTCCTTGCTGTGCGAAACATCTGTTAAGATTATGCAATACCGCCTTGATATTTTGAGTGAAAAGAAGTGTCTTTTGTGCTGGACATCATACAAGAGCTGCATTCTCTGAGTGAGTATTGTTCTGTTTTCACTTGAGATTTTGGAATTGCTGGGTCAACTGTTTTTGTGTCACATAGGGAAGAATTCAATTTTCGTTAATTTACATAGGGAAGTCATCTCCCTCGTGTCAGGGGCTATTTACACGCCCTTACAAGACCAGTGGTGGCTACCGAATTCAACCGTGGGGCGCACTTGTGACACAAACAAAATTTTCCGCTTACTGTGGTGGTAGTAGGATATTTTCAAATAATGTCAGGTGATTCGTAACAAGGCAATGTTTGTCTTTCTTTTAAAGAAAAAGAAAAAAAGGAATTATGTATTGTAGTGTCCTTGATGGACACATAGTTTCAGTTGATATTAATGGATGCCGTTAGGCTTAGAGCTTCTGTAAAGTTCCGACAGATGTCCAGTGGTAAGAGCAGTACATCCCAGCGCTGTACGTGTCGTAAACACGAACGCAGCCGAGATTCACTGAACGGCCACCGGTTTCAGTGACGGACGGCGACCGCCAAGAAGCCCTGATTCAATTCGTAGACAGTTAGAGTTGGTCTTGTGACCCAGAGATATAATTTATTGTAAACACGCAAAGACAAATATTAAATCAGACTGCAACAAGGACTTTATATTTTTTTGGAATAGCCCCAACACAATTATTAACATCTGAAGACAGACTTAACATATACCTACACATAATTCAATATTTTTAAAGTTTATTTTTTTGCGTTTGTGTTGATGATCTGTAGAGCTGTGTTGTAATTATTCATCCAGCAAAGATTGCCTCTGTTAAACATTTGTCAACATTTACAGTGTGAATCTTATCTTGTGGTAGCAGGCTTCCATCATTGCCCACCTGGGGTAACTTTGTCATAATTATTTCCACCAAACAAGACAGTTTCGTGCGGAATAATTTCCCGGCGTAAGATGGGGTTTCTTTGCCCGAGAGGCGTGACCTGGCATAGCTGAAAAGAACTCGGCATTTATTCAGGATATTTCGCATTTTGACGACTTTCGTCTCGGCTTTGGAGGGTGTACTTGAGATATGATGAGATTCTTAATTTGCTAATTTCCACAAGTCAAGGTTGGAGATAAATAACACAGAAACAGGTTACCCCCACTCTCCACCCCCAGTGGAAAATATTATATTTGTTTGTCTGTCTCCGACCCGACATCTACTTTGATAAATACAAACACGTGGAATCTGTTAACCCCTCGAGCCTCGACCATATTTTGTCATAAGGTCGAAATATTTGTTTTTAAATTAAAATTCAAATAAATAGAATATGAACGTATCCGAAAACTAAAAATTGTTATATCGTTGAAGACGAAGATAACAATAATAATCTAAACAAAAATATGAAAGAGAACAAGACACTGAAAAACAAAAAAGACAACGGTCACAACCGGGGACTCGAACCCAGACCAGACGAGAAGTAACGTGCGCGTTAACCAATTTCTTCGCTATTGCCACGTTCTGTCAAACCGTCATAATAGTCAATCTCATATTTCAAATTTTTAGAATTAACAATATTATCTTCAACTAATTATTTTTCCATTTTATGGGCAACTACGTTTTTTATTGGAAACAATCATTCTAAGAATTGGTTTGAATCCTGGATAGCGTCTCGGATAAATGTATCCGAATTTATTCATATGGAACCATTGACTTTTTATAAAAGTCTAAATGAATATTCAATTTTTATAAGAAAAGTTATAAGATTGACAATTATGCCGGTTTGACAGAATTGGTTAACGCGCACGTCCCGGTTAGACGAGAGGTCTGGGTTCGAGTCCCAGTTGCGACCATTGTTTTTTTTTCTGTTTTTCAGTGCCTTGTTCTCTTTCATATTATCGTTTAGATTGTTATTGTTATCTTCTTCTTCCTTCAATAAATAATATTAACTAATAATAATAAGGGAATAATCTTCAAAAGTTATAAAAGAGAGTTTTTCCAATAAAAAGTAAAAACTGTTTTTGAAAGGTGATAGTTGCCGCGGCCGGCGCCTTCGAGTTACCAATTGACAGGTTGCCATGGTTACGACTCACAACCTGTCAAGTTTTCGAGTAATTTGTTATATGTCAGAGCAGGAAAATGTCGATTTGTTCAGGAGATTGATAAAGTACCATTATTAAGGTTGATAATTGATAAATTAACAATAAATTATATTTTTTTTAAACAAGCTGACATTATAAATGAAATCGTAAATCGTCAATTGAGTTGCCAACCAATTTTAGTTTGGTTTCGGTTGATCCATGAGCAAAGGCTTTATTAAGGCCTTAATTTATTTTAATTTATTTTTTATTAAATAAAACATACAATGAAGTTGCATTCTCATGAGTTATCAAAACTTATTAAGGGGTCGCCAATTGGTACTTTTGAAAATTTAAACCCAACCCAACCCAATATGCAGACACAATATATGAAGAAATTTTTTACAAAAAATTTCACAGAAGCAACATACAGAGAAAACATATGAAGAATCACTTTACAAATATTTCACAGAAACATGTCTTATAAGATTTAATGAATTATTATAACCACTCATTTGATTTACGCACTGTTGGTGTCAAAAAGTTAAAATAAAGTATCCTCCATGATGGAATATAGAAATGCATAAAAAAACAAAATCAGGAAAATACAATAAAAGGTATGGGCTCAAAAATATGCAAACCTAATAGAAGATGTTTATATACAAAATACATGACAAAGTTATAAACTGCGCCCATCATATCTGGATGTACAAAGTTTGGTACTTGGAGATAATCAGGACGGAGACCGGGCAGCGTATTTACAAAACCTATACCGATTCAGTCGCGGTAACGACAATGTACATTTTAAATATACCTCTATATTGGTTATTTTTTATCACATTGCAAAAAAAAAAAATTGTTCTAAAATCTAGATAAAATAATCTTTCTGATGTGCATATTAGAAATTAATAATTTTATTTCTAAATATTTTAATTTTAATATTATTCCCATATATTGTAAATACACCTCTATATTGATAATTTTTTATCACTTTGCAAAAACAAAAATTGTTCTAAAATCTAGATAAAACAATCTTTCCAATGTGTATGTTAGAAATTAATAATTTTATTTCTAAATATTTAAATTTTGGTTTTGAAAATTTCAAGCGACTGAAACGCGGTAGGGATTGTAAATACGCGACCGGGTAACTCAGAATGAAACCAACTCAGAAGCACCTCAGAAAGGTCATTAAGATGATAAAAAATTGGTTAAATAGTTTAAATTGGGTTAGGGTTACCGACTATTTTAAAATTATATTTTCTTAGCTTTTAATGACCTTTCTGTGGTGTTTCTGAGTTGGCTTCATTCTGAGTTGGCATGGAACCAATCAGGACAGCTATCAGAACAGAGTTTGGTTCTACTTACTAATGACTCGTTTTCCAAATACATTTGAAAAAAATAGGATTTCAATATATCGTTTCGAGATTTGTTAGAGGCATATAAAATGTAAAAAAGAAGATTTTTTTAGTATTAGTAAGTCCATGAAACAATTTTGAGATCATTGATTTATTTCAATCATGGAGTACAGTTAAGATTTAAATCAATAAATAGAGTAATGTATGCAAACTTCTCGACGCCAGTGATCACTGTTTGAGAGTTTTTTGTGGGATTATTTTCTTCAATAGGCCACTTGCATGGATTTCATAACGACTTGGAAAAAATCGTGTGGATAGATCTTTTTTACTAAGATTAAGAAAATGTTAGTAAAATTGTTTAGAAATGTACAGATTTTTTTATTTTTAAATAAATAAATCCATTATTTGTGCTCGTGACGTCACTACATGAAAATGTCCCGTCTCCGAAAATGTTCCTATTAATTTTGTAAAATTCCACACTGATTTATTTTTTTATATGGCATCACTTTGATTTCAGGCGAATTTTTGAATTCGTTCACTAGATTTATTGTTTGTTCTCTGCGAACTTATCATTTGGTTTCACTTTTTGACAGATGTTCTGAAGAGAACCCCGTACTTTTACTGATGTACGGGGTTCTCTTCAGAACGTGAAGATGATGTCGGTACGTGTTTTAGAGGTATAATGATTATGGTGCTGATTTTAACAAAATTAAATTTTATAATATTCTTATTATTATTATAATTTACAAGTACAAGTATATTACATTGAATTAAGTAATATAGACGCTATACATTATAATGATTTATGATCAATAAGATGGATCAAGGAAAAAAATATTTATGAGATGTAATATTTTTGGTATGCCTCGTTATTCTCCTGCGCCATTAGTGTAGAAAACGTTCTTTTTTTAAAATGATTTTCGGCTATGTAATTATCGTTTTTTTTCACACATATAAAATTATGTCCCGTCTTTCCGGTTTATAAAAAATGGTCTGATTTTTTGGATTGAAATTTTCAAAAAATCCCCAGGGTCTCAAAAATACGATTAAAAAAAAAAAAAAACAGAATGTCTTAGAATATTTGCCTAAACCGGAAAAAAAATGAAAAAATGTGATGCAAGTGGCCTATTGTGTTTATATTTTCATCAAACGAATTTCAAATAAAAAGTGTTTTTGTTTAGATATTATTCGTTCGCCAAGGTTATTTTTTTTTTATTAAGTATCTGCCTACGTAATTAATTATCGTTCTGATTTATCGTTTTAAGCCCTTTTCAAGGGTTTCATTTCGCTAATTACCATTTTCAAATATTTTATAAAATTCTTCTTCTTCTTTGTATGCCCCTTCAGGTCCCCCCGACGTTGGCGATCACTCTTGAAAATATCTCTCTGTCTTGTGCTGTCCGGAATAGCTCCTCCACACTTCTAATGCCGGTCCACTCTCGTATATTTCGCAGTCAAGACATTTGACTCCTACCAGGCCCTCGGCGACCCTCTATCTTGCCTTTCAATATTAAATGGAGCAAGTGATACTTCTCCCCTCGAAGTATACGACCCAGATATGAAATTTTCCTGATTTTTATTAATGTAAGCAGTTCTCTATCTGCTCTAGCCCGCCTGAGAATTTCAGTGTTGGTGATCATGTCGGTACATGGGACCTTGAGCATTCTCCGGTGAACCTGTTCATGGTATTTACTTTCAAGGTCCATGTTTCACATCCGTACAGCAAGTCCGACCACACATAACATTTTAGCATTCCCTTCCTTAAGCTGATATTGTCATTGCAGAAGATGGATTTAATTTTAATGAACGCAGTTCTTGCTGCTTCAATTCTGCACCCAACCTCTACATCTGGGTCAAGAGTCTCCGTGAGAATACTGCCGAGGTATCTAAATCTTTCCACCTTTTCGACATTGCAACCATTTAACTGTATCACTGATTCAGAGTGATCTAGTCGTCCAAATGTCATCCATTTAGTTTTTTATTGACATTGACTGTTAGGCCC
Source organism: Limnephilus marmoratus (assembly GCA_917880885.1). NCBI lineage: Eukaryota > Metazoa > Arthropoda > Insecta > Trichoptera > Limnephilidae > Limnephilus > Limnephilus marmoratus. The sequence goes on from OU862926.1 coordinate 36,038,600, forward strand.
AATTGCTCACCAGCATAATTAAATTCATAAACCACTGTAATTTATTATTGCCTACTGGTTTCGCCTATTAGAGCTTGGCCGTTAGAGCTTCCCCAATACGTAAACACACCATTTGTTGCAGTGCAGTACACACGCGGTAGAATGAAACCTTCAGAAAACTAAACGTTGAGAGAATGAGACGAATGCAGAGTATGAGAAGTAGGATGATTGTAGGGTTTATATATTATAATATTGTTACCAAGTTTAAAAATTATTTTACATTTTATTCTATGAAGCACTGCACAAAGAGGAGGCCGATAGTCTATGAAGCACCGCACAAACAGGACACCGATTAGACTATCTCACTCTCGCAGGCTAAATCCTGTAGAAATTAAATTTGATGTTCTTCTTTTTGATAAAAATTGGGTAATGACTTGTTTATATTTGGTGAATGGTATGTTGAATATATCAACAACATATTTATAGCCATTACCCAAATTTTGTATACGTTGAACGAGGGTATACAATTGTGATTCTGTGTTGGAGTTATCACAATAGAACGGTAGATATTGCCTCGATGTTGGTTAGCAAGGTAATATGGAAATAAATCAAGTATAATAATAGTTCAGGGCTGTCAATTACTGAATTTATGATTTTATATAACCATGTTAGGTCATTAATTATTTTAGGTTCAGATAATTTTAATAAATTGAGTTGACATAGTAGATAATCACAGTTGACACATTCCCTTGTAATAAATAATAAAAAATAATTAATTTCAGAATTATTTTTACTGGCCATGAAGTGAGGAGATGAAGTTCTGATAAAGCTATGGGTAGCACAGGGACAGGAGTAGTACTTGTCGTTAAGTACAGGAGTAGGTAGGAATCTGGGGGTCATTGTGTCATACAGATATACGAATCCATCCCTCCAACAGTGCTGCAAGGGGATGTGTCGAGATAGTCCGGCTGGTGAGGTCAAAGGGCCTGCCTCAACCAGCCTTTCACGTTCCGGTCCGCGTATTTACAAAACCTATACCGATTCAGTCGCGGTAACGACAATTTACATTTTAAATATACCTCTATATTGGTTATTTTTTATCACATTGCAAAAACAAAAATTGTTCTAAAATCTAGATAAAATAATCTTTGTGATGTGTATATTAGAAATTAATAATTTTATTTCTAAATATTTAAATTTTAATATCATTCCCATATATTGTAAATACACCTCTATATTGATAATTTTTTATCACTTTGCAAAAGCAAAAATTGTTCTAAAATCTAGATAAAATAATCTTTCCAATGTGTATATTAGAAATTAATAACTTTATTTTTAAATATTTAAATTTTGATATTGAAAATTTAAAGCGACTGAAACGCGGTAGGGATTGTAAATACGCCTCCGGTCCGCCACGCAGACGCACACACGGCCAATACCTACAAACCTGAGGTCATGAACCCGGGCATCCCTTTTAAGTCACCAAACGTAACGAACCACCTTGGACTATGACAGAGGTGTTAGTTATAAAATAAATGGTTTCCTGGGCGGCGACACCAACATCCGCATCCCAAATTGGAATGTATGAGTAAAATAAAATCACATAAGTAAAGAAAATTACACAATCATTTTAATCAAATTTAATCAGTCTACATATTGTTGATTGCAATTACAATATTATAATTGGGTCCCTCATTAACTTTAATGGCTTGCAAATTTAAATATCCAATACATAAAATAAAAACACGTTAAATTTATTGCCGTTTAATTCGTACTCGTACTAACAGTTAATATTTTTTTTATTTTTATATGAATACCGCACAAGAGTCCCAACTGCTCCCGTATGAAGCCAGTGAGACAATGGCATCCCCAATTGGGGTATGTTGTGAGGCTGAAGGTAGTGGGGAGGGGAAGGAGGTAGGGGAGAGGAAGGTGGGGAAGTACCTGGCTAATTAATCAAATAAAATTTATTTGCCACGCCGGGATTCGATCCCGCGACCTTCGGTGTGCGAGTCAAGAGCCTTACCGCTGAACTGCCGGCCGTCAGTTTAATCTATTGGATTAACCGCCGTAATCTATTCGATTTTTCAGAAGAATTATTCCACGGGCTGCTACTTCTATTTATCTTTTGTATAATGTTAATATAAGTACTTGCATACTGCTTACTAACCGTATGCATGGACATTGGAGGGTCTAGAGTCGTTCAAATAAATGTAGCTTTGTTCAATAAAAAAATAAGCTGTGCGGTGAAGAAGGAAACCATATGTTTCCTTATAACGCCGGGGAAAGTGGTCGGGTCCCCTCCATTATTGGATTTTTGTTGCAAGATTCGTAAGGAAATATTATTATATATTGAGAGGAAACCGGGCGGCTTTTTATTCATTCAAAGGTACTCCCCAATTTCCTCTCTGGATTGTGACACTAGTGCAAATATTTTTTAATAGAATATTGTTATCGACCACTAGTGTGTCGATACGTTTTGCTATTTTGAGTTACTTTTTATAGATGTCACGACCCTCCAAAAACCGTTGAAATTTCCGGGTTTGAACGCCATCATCAGATATTCAGTTTACAAAGTAGATATAGTATTTAAAAGAAGTAAAGTATTTATTAAAAAAAAAGTAAAAGTAAAAGGTATGTTTATTTTAAAAAATCTTAAAAATCGGTCCAGTTATAGAGGAGAAAAACCGGAATTACAAAAAGTCGACTATTTTGCGTAGGTATTGCCAGCCTGAGGTGCAGTTTTCAGTTTTTGCAATATTTTAGGTCACTAGTAGGATATTTTAAAATGTCATTCTTATGTACCCGACCGTTATGCCTCCTGGTGTTATTTTATGCCATATTTAATATGTAAAACACAGACACGTGAATATAATAATTGATTTACACTTTAGGAGGCAAGAATGGGTACCGCCGCCCCGGGAACCATTTATTGGGTAACCAACACCTGTGCCGTAGCTCACCCCAAGTACGTTTGATGACTTAACAGGGGTGCCCGGGTTCTTGGGGTGAGGTTTTTCCGGATCTTGGTGGTGGATGCGTCTGTGTGGCAGCCGGATCGGGACACACTAATGGAGGGAGACTTTTTGACCTCTCCAGCAAATCACTCCTGGACACACTGATCCCCAGATTCCTACCCAGCCCTTACATCTTTTTCCTTCCCAGAATTTCCTCACCTCGTCCCAAAAAGACCCTCCACAAAACACCCCCAAGATGACATAGGCCCTGAGCAGAATTATTTTCCTCAGGGCCTCCTGTGTGGAACTAATGTAATAAAAATCGACTACAATTCACACGCGGTAGAAGTGAAACCTTCACCCATACAATCTCAACCAAGAGGAGCCTTGAAAAGTGAGCTCATAATCAAAGCGGCCAATTCGCGCAGCTTGACGGAGCGCGACGCTTCGTAGGTAAGGTTCTCTCACAGGCTAAATCCTATATATATATATGTGTTTGTCTCTTTTTAGTGTCACGTATCCGTTTCATCGAGTTTCAAATCACAATGTTGCTAAAGAAGTTTTCACTTAAAAAAATAATGAATTTATTTATGCGACCGAACCTTTTTCTGTCTTTACTCTGTGACATTTTTAGTTTAAGAATGGTTAATATTATCTTTAAAATAGTTTAATATTATAATTTAAAGTTTTACTCTATAAGTTATTCCATTATAAAAAATATTGAATCATCCTGCGGTTGGGAGGGATTTTCTATCTAAAATATGTTGAGAAATTTCATCTTTGGTGTTGCCACTTGACTCCAATTTGGCGTGGAGTTTCCCACGTTGTCCTTGGCGTTATCCTTTGGGGAAATGTGTATTTATGTACTGGTGACACCAGCGTTTTGCCCATTTACCGGGATACTTCACAGGGGAGCACAAAGTGGCTAAGTGAAAGGGAATCGTTGAAATTGATAAAGCAAGGTTGGTCTTTACAGTATTGAACATGATCCAATTCTTTGAAATAGCATAAGAATGGGCACACACAGTTTGGCAATAAAATGTAGAAATTTATTCGATCAGAACTAAAGCCTTTCATTACGATAGCACCGAGCTAATCTTTTTGACGAAAATGTGGAGACAGAAAAATCAGAAAAATATATTGGTACCTCTGGGATTCGAACCCAGAATCCTTTTTTTTTTACATTAACTCCACACAGAAAGCCCTGAGGAAAATAATTTCCCTCAGGGCCTGTGTCATCTGGGATGCTGTGTGGAGGGTCTTTTTGAGGAGAGGAAGGAATGAACATTGGTCTTGAAGAGACCCATGTTGTAGGAAGGAGGAAACACAGAGGCCGGCAAATCATTTCACAGCCGACCTGTTGAACACAAAAACGACCCGTTCTCATGTGACAAATGTCGACCGTGTACAAATGTTGGGCACGCGTTTGGCGTGTTTTCCGACTATGCGCCGGTGCCGAAGGGATCAATGATGCTAGTTCCTCGGAGCATCTTCCATTGTAATACCGGTAGAACAAGGATAGCATTCCCACCCGACGCCTGTGCTCTAAAGATTGCAATCCGTCTGTGAAGATGGGAGAATCTATCAAACGAACCGCCCGTTTCTGCACAGAGTCGAGGGTATTTTTCAGATATTTTGGAGCTCCAGACCAGAGGTGGCTGCCAAATTCAACCGTGGAGGGCACTTGTGTTGGTAGATCACTTGCCTTTGCTTACATGGCAAGTGATCTACCAACTGAGCTAAGGTGTCTATAACAAATTCGGTCACTTTAAACAGTATCATACTTCGACTAAGAACTACCAACATTATCTTCATTTTCTTAACGCACACAGACTGATATTTTGGTTCCATGACAGTTCATCCTGCGACAATTCATCCGGCGACAGTTCATCCTGCGACAGTTCATCCGGCCGACAGTTCATCCTGCCGACAGTTCATCCTGCCGACAGTTCATCCCGCCGACAATTCATCCGGCGACAATTCATCCTGCCTGATCATTTAGAAGATTTTTTCTTCAAGTAAGTATGCAAAGAGGATATACGGTCGTACAACCTAACCTAACCTAACCTAACCTAACCTAACCTTTCCTAACCTAACCTAACCTAACCTAACCTAACCTATTCAGTAAAAATATTTTTACAGCGGATTTCCACTCAAGATGCCTTCAGATATAAGTATATCGATTTTGGTTGTACGGCCGTATATCCTCTTTGCATACTTACTTAATAAAAATCTTCTAAATGATCAGGCAGGATGAATTGTCGCCGGATGAATTGTCGGCGGGATGAACTGTCAGCAGGATGAACTGTCGGCAGGATGAACTGTCGGCCGGATGAACTATCGAAGGATGAACTGTCGCCGGATGAATTGTCGCAGGACGAATTGTCGGGTCACCGATATTTTTATACATGGTTGCAAGATTCAACCCGAACTAAATGCTATCTAGAATAGTGTCTTGATAAATTTTTCTGTCTCCACATTTTCGATTGAGTTTCGCTAATATTGTCTTTATTTAAATAATTTGAGGTTTTACTAATAAATTTAATAATTAAAACATTTATACACAATCTACATGTTTCGTGAACGATGTTCACATCATGTTCATATTGCTTTGGTTGCTGAAAGCGAAGAAGAACTGCAAGAGGCCTTAACAACCATGCAAAGCATTCTTCAAAACAATTACATCATGAAGATAAATAAAGACAAAACAAAGCTGCTGACTGTAGGCCGAACGCAACATCAGATGAGAGTAGAGATGTCAGAAGTTCCACTAAAGAACACCAAGGAGTTTGTCTACCTCGGGAGCAAAATCACATGGGACGGTCGGTCTAAGAGCGAGGTCGACAGCCGTATACACCAGGCTAGGCTTGCATTCAACAAAAGGTCGAAAATAATAGAATCAAATAATATAGACCTGAAACTGAGAATACTCCTCATCAAGACCTATGTATGGAGTATCTTGATGTACGGCTGCGAAACATGGTGCCTATCCGAAAGAGATAAACGGAGACTAGAGGCTTTTGAGATGGGAATTTCCTGGAGAGACCACATCACAAATGAGGAGGTTCTCCAAAGAATCGAAGGAGGAAGGCACCTGATCAGGATCTTGTCCGAAATGCGCGCAAGATGGATCGGCCATGCAATAAGACAAGAAGGCCTCTTGCATGCCATAATGGAGGGTATGACCGAGGGGACAAACGCTAGGGGACGCCCACGCCGAGAGTACCCGGAGGACCTGCTGGTGGACGTGCGCTGCTTATCATATGCAGACTTTAAAAGAGCCGCACAAGACAGGGAAGAGTGGAAGAAACGAATAGATGAAATTGCTGCAAACCAATCCCAGGATTGAAACCAGAGAGAGAGAGTTCGCATCATCAGGATCAAATGTATACTAAACTTAAAAATTAAACATAGATCACATATATGGGACGAAGGGATAGGAGTTGACAGTTATTTTAAACAAACATGCGAAATCAACTTTTAAATTTACTGGAACAATGAACGAACAAATTAATCAAATGATAAAAATAACATGGAATGCCAAAGGAGAGTACTGAGCGTGCGAGCCAACATGCTCGCCAGGAGATTCAACCGAAGCAGACCTCCGGTGAAGAAGCAAATATTCCAGAGCTACTGCATGAGCTTTTACACAATGGAACTATGGACAACTTACACACAAGGCATCATCAACATACTCCTAGTGCAGTACAAACACGCATACACGCGTGTTCGGCCTACCTTGGCGATGCAGCGCCTTGCAAAGGTTCACAGAGGGAAGAGTACATGGTTTCACTGTTTTGATGTGCCCCTGAGAAGCCACTACACCATATAAGCCTCCGTTGTAATATGTATCTAAAAATATGTTTAATCATTTTATTTATTTTATTTTATCTTTTAGCTTGTATTCAATTTTATGTAATAATATAATGTAATTTTATAGATGAATATTTTAATGTGGCTGACAGAGTATTGCACTGTTCAACTGAAATAAATTTTATTATTGGGGGTGAGATAAGTTTTTAGACTTTCACGGCCAAAAGCTTTTTCGTTATTTGCTTTTGGGGTGCTATGCCGTATTGCGCTACCTCCTTCTTTAGTCAACGTTTCGGACAGCGTTACAGTATCCGATAGGTTGGCCAGAGAAGGAGGTAGCGCAACACGGCATAACACCCCAAATGAAATAAAAAAGACTTTATTATAATTTTTATTATCGCGAAAATTTTAAAAAATAACGAATTTTTCGCGGTTTGCGCTCGAGGTCACAAACTTTGACAGGCTTACTCTAAAAAACAATTGGGTTTACAGAGACAGTTCTAGTATCATATTGTAGCAAATTTAGTCTACTTTAAAAACGTCATAAAAAAGTTTTTTCAAAAACTAGTCCTTTAGGGCTATAATCGCAAAAAATTGAAAAAATAACGATTTTTTCGCGGTTTTTTCGATTTTTGACAAAGTTGCGTTCGGCACTCGAGGTCAAAAATTTGTATTATTTATTAGGCCAACATCATAAACAAGTTTGCAAAAAATCAGAACTACCGGATTTATCGCATACTACCCCATACATTCAGGCGACAAAGTTACTTGACTATTTACGGATATTGAATATTTTTGTCTCTTTGGTCTTCGATGGTCCTTCGGAACGGATGTAGATACACGTAAAAAAATATACTTAAAAAAAATTATGTGCATTTCACACGTGGTAAAGAGGTGACCGATAGGCTACTATTTCTTTCTCTCGCATGCTAAATACTATAGGTGTATGTGTTTGTCTCTTTTTAGTGTCGCTTTTTGTTGCATCTAGTTTCAAATCACAATGGTGACAAAAAAGTTTTCACTTGAAAAAAGACGAATTGACATGATCCCATAGTGACCATTTTCTTTGGATTTTCTGGCGAAGGTCTCATCTAGTATATTCTGTATCGTTGAAATGTGGCTTGCTTTATGTTTCAGCAAGGTCACGTTCAAAGGTCACACTTGTTGCTTTTTCGAGGTCAATATTAAAGTCAGATATCTCTACCGGTCTTTTGGAGTGCGGGTCAGTGGAGAATTTATTTTATTTTTAATCGTAACTATTTCATGACGTTAACTGGATCTGAAATATTTTTTTAAATTAAATTTAATTAAATCTGTACATAAATATTTATTAAAAACAAAGCGCCCTAAGTGCAGTATTTTGAAATATAATCTTTATTAAAATTATCCAAGAGTAATTAATTATTGAGATTTTTCTTCTTTACCGCCGCCCTGGGAACCGTTTATTGGAAAAACAACACCTCTGTCATAGTCACCCCAAGTGGTTTCCAACGTTTGGTGACTTAGCAGAGACGCCCGGGTTCACAGGGTGAGATTGGTCTAGGTCTTGGCGGCGGAGAGACTGGTTGACCTCTCCAGCTGGACTTTCTCGACCCATCGCCTTAAACCGCAGTGGGAGGGATGGATTCATACGCCCGTCACTCTTGGACATACTAACCCCGAGATTTCAACCTTCCCCTCACATATGTTTACACCATAGAATTCCCACGCCTTTCTTCCCCTAAAAATACCCTCCACACAGCATCCCCAAAGATGACATCTTGAGGGATTTTTTCCTCAAGACCCTTTGTGGTAAAAAAATGAGCCTCCTTACGTAAAAAAATGAGCCTGAAGACTTGCAGAAGTGTTTAATAAATAAATTTTCACAAAATATAATTTTATTAAAGGACCCGACCACACGTTGCTGTGACTAACAAAATACAACGTCATCTACTGACAACACCATTACCCAACCTTTATAATCAACGCCATCTGTTAATTTGCATACATATCAAATTCATACCGCCCGCTTGCCAACCCGCTCCCTTTATATGTTATACATTTCGACCAATTTACACAAAACCTCCACACATTATATATCTAAACCTTTCTCATGAATCACTCTTGGCGAAAACCGCATGAAAATCCGTTGCATAGTTTAAATGATCTAAGCGTACAGACTTTGCTTTATAGTAAGCAAAGATATACCAATGATGATTCACCAAATAAGAGATTCAACGACGCGACACCGACGGTGGCAAATGGATCTACTATTGTACTCTTTACTATTTCAAATAATCTTTTTTGAAAAGCAAACCTTTCCAGCGTCACTCTGGTGAGAGACCAAAACTCATAATAGAATAACATTGGAGGACCCACCACTTACCCGCCCTGGTATAGGTAACAGATGGTTACCCCTTCAAGGCTCTTGCAAGGACTCTATTTTTTTTGGTAACAACGAGTCTACATTTGATAACGAAACTAGACCTCCAATGTCCCTGCATACGTTGTTAGTAAGCAGTATGCAAGTGCTTTGCGGGAAATACTCACAGAATATGTGTTAGTATGACAAAATATAGACAAAACAATGGGACAGGTTGGTGAAAGTCCAGGAGGTGGCAAGCGCTGGGTGATTGTATCCAACGTATCTTACAAGCACCTGTTTGGGAGGAAGACACAGTAGATAAGTAATAAGGGCATGGCAAATGGTTGGGAGTCCTCTCCAATCGATTGGCATAATAGAATAGTTGTTTAAAAAGGCGGGTGCAGAAATTCTATGAATTTCCTCAATTCCTCATTCGTAAAAAAAATCAGAGTAAGCAGTTCACACGCGGTCGAAGTGAAATCTTCAGAAAACTGATTAAGACAAAAGTTGAGAGGTTACGAAGCACTGCACAAAGAGGAGACCGATTAGTCTATCACTTTCTCTCACAGGCTAATCCAATAGATAGATGAATGTGTTTGTCTCTTTTTAGTGTGGCTATTTTTCGTTTCATTGAGTTTCAAATCTCAGCGGTGCTAAAGAAGTTTTCACTTTTCAGAAAGGCATACAAATACAATAATTGAATGATTTGTTAGCCTTTCTTAAAAGAATTGAATTTTCATATGGACAATTTATTCAAAATCATAATCCGTATACTCATGCGCAAACAAATCATTCTTCCTAATATTTTAAAACATAACTATCTAAATATTGCGCCATATCCACGGGGGAGGCAGAGAAAACGGACCGCCAAACAACTCGGTCTTGGCACACACTCTTTGCATCGTTCACATTCATACACCTTTTCTTAGATACTCTTCTATTATTCTGAATCTTGACATGGCCCGACATGGTAATCTTGACAAGCATCTGATTCACTTGATCGTGCCATGCCTTTCTCGTGTGACTTCTTCTAACATTCACAATTGGTGATATATTCTTCTTAGTCTCCTTTCTTCGTTCATTCGCTCTACATGCCCAAACCATCTGAGGGTCCTTTTCCTAACTCGTTACGCTTACATCAGCCTTACATTATTTGAGGATCTCTACATTTCTCACGTGATCATATATGGTTTTACCACACATGGTTTTACGCTTCAGGGATCTCATTTCAACAGCATTCAGTCTACTTTTATCCTTTCTCTGCCAGTTCCATGCCTCACAGCCATCTCCAGGGTAGGTACCAGCAATCCATTGTGGACTGCTAACTTCGCTTCTTTTGACAGTTTTTTATTATCGCTAACGGTATTCAGTCCTCCAATAATGGAGTTACCTGCATTTACCCTTCATTCAATATCTCTATCAGCCTTCCCACCTCTCGTAAACATACCACCCGGTTACGCCTGCTCCAAGTGTTCATCATTCACAATTATAATGCACACTGTTTTCATTCTCTCTCTTTTAAATATCATAACTTTAAATTTACATTCATTATCGACTCATTCTTTATACAAACTTCGTTTATCCCATAAACGAGAAACTGTAGATCTTCCATAGTGTTAGTAAATTAAGACTTGCAGAAAGTGTTTTTTCTAAATTAATTAAATTAGCACCATCCATGAACGAGCAACAATACCATCATCTTCTTCCCTTATCCTATTCGGGTCAGGAACCCACTGCATCGACAAGGCTCCTCCATTCGTCCCTGTTGAATGTTGTTGCTAAACATTCGAACTCCGTTCATGGCAGTCCCATCCTCTCCTCTCACAGTTTCTGGAGTTGCCTTGCCCAACTGTGTCTGGGGCGGCCCACTGAACGTCTACCCTCTGGAATCGCACTCAGTATTTTCCTAGAAATTCGGTCACCAGACATTCTTAGTACATGCCCAACCCATCTCAGTTCGATTTTTCTATGAAGAGTAACAGTATGAACGAGTAGTTTATGAATAATTTTAAGTTAATCCAAGCTTTTCAATACGGCTGCATTAAAAAAAAATCTGTTCAACTTATATTCAGGAGAAATATTCAATGAAGCTCTTGTTATACATGGGAAGATTCTGAACAACCTGCGTTATGCAGATGATACGGTACTTCTAACAAGTAAAATTGAGGATCTACAACTTCTGTTGAATCAAGTAGTGAAGACTATCGTGTCATTGTGAGAATTTTGGGTAAGAACTGAATATAAATAAAACAAAATACATGCTCACAAGTAAAAATAATGCATTGAATGAAAATCTTTATATTCCTGGAACAAAACTAGAGAAGGTACAGAGTATTATATACTTGGGCTGCAATTTAAATGATAGATAGAATCCTTCGGTTGAAATCAAATGCCGCATTGAGCAAGCTCGTGCAACCTTTATCCGCATGAAAAAGATCTTCTGCAGTCATGATCTCAACCTTGGATAACGAATGCGAATGGTCAGATGCTACGTGTTTTATTAGAACTAATTAGGTTACTTGAGGCATTCGAGATTACTTAAAATAACATTCTACAGAAGAATACTTAAAATAAGCTGGATGGATAGCGTTACGAATGAAGATGATATGGTTTGGATGAATAAAGAAAAAGAAGTTATTAAAACTATAAAAATCCAAAAATTTCAATATCTTGGACATGTGATGAGACATTCAGAGAAGTACGAGATCTTGCATCTCATAATGCAGGGAAAAACCTGAGACAGTGGTTTGGCCAGTCTACTGTAGAGCTGTTCGGGGTGCAGTAAAGAAAATCCGCATAGCCAACGTCCGTTGAACGGACAGGGCACAAGACGGAGAAAAAGGAAAAAAAAAATGTCGGCGACATTTTTAATTTAGCTTTCAAAGATTTTTAAGTATCTAGTCTGTTGTTAGAGACCTTTAAGTTTTACAAATCATAAAACTATTCTCAGGTAACAATAAAATATGAACTTTGACCATTGAGTCCTTTGACAATACCTTTCATAACAATTGTTATGACGGTGATAAAATTTAAGTGATAATCATAAAATAATAACTGCCCGCAGTGGCGCAGCCATCAAAATTAATGCTTATAAAAGGTCTGCAGTTGAGGACTCCGTTGTAGATTCTCTTTCTGGTGCACGTGCCCTTTGTGGGAAAGAGGGAGATAATATAATGGAGCTATCAGCGGTTTACCTTTAGTACGGAAACAAACCATAATTACTTTGATCTGCTGACGATAGATGGGGTTCAGAGCCACAATATTATTAATGATTGATTAGTTTTAAGGGGAACGTCTGCGCGACCCATTTCATACTTAAAAACTTAATTTTGGGCTTTCAGGCCAAAATACTTGGCCAAACAAAAAAAAAGTTTTTTTTTATCAAAAGGTAAAAAAAATATATACATTGCTACACTATTGAGTTGTGTTTTGAATTATAAAATATAGGCCATTAAAGAATTAAAATTTTCATTATTTTAAAAGTAACTTTGGCCATTATTTGTGAGTATATATTTAAAAAAAAATACGGTTTACTTTATTTACTATACAAATATGAAAAAAATTAATACAATAAACAAAATACAATTATTAAAGAAAGCATTTTGAAGGGAGTAAATTCAAATTGTAAACAACTGTGTTGCACCGTCTCCTTCTTTAGCCAACGTTTCGGACAGCGTTACAGTGTCCATCATCAGGATAGAAAACAAATAACTTTTGGCGGTGAAAATCTGAAAACGTATCTGTAAACAACTGATTTACATCAGAACACAAATTTGTCGTTTATAAATTTTGTCCCAAAAACATGAATATTAAAAAAAAAATGTTTCGCGTGCCACAATTCGGCGTGACGTTGTTAAATTCCCACTAACACCGAGAAATCTACGCCCGTCTTGTGGCCCGTGTTGAGGAATTACCTTGATAATTGCAATTCATAAGTACGCATAAGCAATGTGTAAAACGTACCTATGTACAATTCACAAAATTGACATTTTTGGGGAAATTTACCCGAAATTTGGGGAAATTGTCATTTTTTGGGGATATTTACCCAAAATTTGGGGAAATAGAATTTTTTTGGGGATATTTACCCGAAATTTGGGAAAATTGTCATTTTTGGGGAAATTTACCCGGAATCTGGATTTTTTTCTCTCTCAAAATTCAATTTTTTTCAAAAAAATTTTTCTTCCCTCGTCCTTCTCCGCTCTAACTCAGCCCTGTTATCGGAATTCTCCTCTAAAATGGAAAAACAACCGTCAATCACGGAGGCATCCCCAGGTGTAATTACGAATATCTACATTAGAACACAAATTTGTCGTTTATAAATTTTGTCCCATGGGACATGGTGTGGGGTTTTTTAAATCCCATAAAATTGTCAATACACCCATTGATTAAAAATATATATCTTCAGTTTTTTTAAGTATTTTGACCTCAAATACAAAATTAATTAAGGTGAGTGGTTTTACAGTTTTTTTTCTGTCTAGGAGTTTTAGATCAGCTCAATAATAATAATCAGCTTGAAATACAATTTCAATAATGAGCCATGGGGTTGCGAACGAAACTGATACATTAAATTGGACAGCTTTTTGCGATGTTTTCTGTCATAATAATGTAATTTCCATTACATTTATCGATCTCTTTATTTTTAGTTAACCCTAGAATACTTATTTTATTTTTATACTGCTTAATACGGGTGGAGCAGAGAGGAGTTACTGATTTCAAAAATTCACTGAAGGCCCCCCAGACGGAGCAGAGGGGCGGGGTGGGTGCCGTTAGGTTGAGGAAATGATGCCGTTTATGTTGGTGACCATGCCGTGGTCAGATAGTACCGGGACTTTGTTGTGGAGACGTTCTTTAAAAACTGAAAAAAAGCGTTGTGGCTACGCATGGAGCTTTCCGGGTCCGGTTCGAGTTAAATCGTAATGACAGTTTTTCTCATCCTAAAACCATTCGGAAATGGATCAGTATTGTAAGGTGGACAGGAACTGCAGATTCTAAAATACCAGTTGAGCGACCTAAAAGTGTGCAAACATCTGAAAGCATCGCGGTAGTAAGAGCGTCAATTGAAGAGAGTCTCCAACCCGAGCAGCGCGAAAACATGCCGCTGCGCTTGGAATATCGTCCAGAATTATAAGGCAAATCTTACACTCAGACCTTCACCTATACCCCTGCAAGATGATGCGTACACGGGAATTGAGCCAACAAGATTTTGTGAAACGTAGAGATGCTTGCATTGCATATCTCGGTGCTGTTTTGTGCACTGTCGACGAAGGATTAACCATTACATTTATAGAGTTATTCATCTCACTATTGTGAGATATTGGAGAACGTTAGGCGTCCCAAAATGAAAGAGTATGGCAAGGAACACGACACAGAAGCCTTCTGGTTTCAACAAGATGAAACCATGGCCCATGCTGTCTATCGTTTAAGCGAAATTTTGCAAAAGCTCTTTCCAGGTCACCTGATCTCTTTGTGGGGGGATATTCCATGCTCCCCTCGCTCTCCCGATTTGACCCCGAGTGACTTTTTTCTGTAAGGATACGTCAAAGCTGAGGAAAACAAACTTCGATCTTGAACCATTGAAGCTCTGAACGAGGCGATTGAGGGCGTCATCGCTGGAATTCCGCAAGATATGCTGGGAAGAGTGGCCGAAAACTTCTTTGAAAGGCTCAATATGTGTATTGCTCGCCAAGGCCGCCACGTCAGATGATATCATTTAAAAAATATCATGAAAAAACCGACCTAACGGCACCCGCCCCGCTCCTCTGCTCGGTCTGGGGGGCCTTCAGTGATTTTTTGAAATCAGTAACTCCTCTCTGCCCCACCCTGTACTTACCATCGCTTGGGAGGCTACTTTAAAAAAAAAACAAATAGTTTTTTTAAGTGTCTATTAAAATATGAAAAATAAGTTTTTTACATAAGAGAGCAACCTCTGCCTTTTTAAATGCAATAACAAAAAATGTGTTTTCTAAATCAACACAGTCTTAAATAGTGGTTTAAACTAAACACATACCTAACTTTTTTTGGCAAAACAAAGACACATTAAGAGTATGAAAAAAAAATTCTTGCAAAAATCTTAAAAACTAAACATTTTTATTAAAATACAATATCAGTCTGTTGAGATCATTATAAAAAGGAGCATTTAGCATTATAGTTTTTATGTCACATAACTTTGAAGTTTGTCTATTTATTTATTATCACAAGTGAAACAGTTAGGCGATCGATGTTCCAGACTAAATGGTTTGTTGCATTTCACACAGTAGTACACACTCATGCGTCTTTTTGTTTGTCAAGTTGCACATGCTTCGTTTTCCTTTTTTAATGACATTTTCTTAAAAAAAATCTTTTATAATGTCATTTTCTCAAAAAAAATTACCTTTAATACTAATGATCGCCTCCCAAGCGATTCAACATTCAACACGCTGTAATCCGGCTTAAAAAGAGCTTGCGAGACGCGCGGCCGCTATCCACCGCGTCACGTTGGGCACTGAGTTGAGGTGAGCGCTCGAGTCGTAACGGTGGCACGATTTGAAATTATAACGAAAAAACTGTTTGAGTGCGGTCTCCCAGGCGATGATTAGTACTCTAGGGTTAAATAAGCATTCACGTAGTCAGCCTTAAGTCAGTCAATAAAAAAAAATAATGCCCTCAAAAAGCAATACCAAAAATTTAGGCAGGTTCTTACTTATGATTTTTTCTTTAGTGATTGAGTGTGTTCCATTTTCAAAACGTTCTCTGGAAAAAATAAAGGAGTTTGTTTTGACAGGTGAATTATTGGCGGGAGAACGTAATATTGGAGAGAAAAAAACTACGAGTTTTTGATTACTTGTAAGTAAAATTTGTGTGTTTTTTAATTCTCATTATGCGTAATAAAACAACAATGGTGTAATTTTTAACATAGGTGTACCTACTTCTAAAAGTGAGATTTAAGATTTTTTTGGAAAATGTGTGAATTATTTACGTAGTCGAAGATAGATTGACTGGGAATCAATTGGACTCTAATCAATACATTATGGATTTTAAAAATGGCACGCTTTTTGGGACTAGCTTGGTGAACAATGGACGTTGCTAAGGAATATGGCTTACCTCATTGTTGACCACTGCACAAGTTTCCGTAAAAATCAATATTAAAGTCACTGAGATATAACCATAGGAGATGATAATTGCACGGGTTACTTCAGTGGACTCTAATTAAACTGAGAGATCACCACGGAATTGATCAATGCACAGAGGCTTCTTTAACATTAAGGAACTGAGAAATACCATAGAATCTTTACGAGTTGATCATTGCATTGTTTACTTCAATGGTCTCCAATTAAATACACTGAGAGATTTTTTTGTTATACACATCTGCCCTGATGATGGACACTGTAACGCTGTCCGAAACGTTGGCTAAAGGAGGAGATAGCGCAACACGGCATAACACACCAAAAACAAATAACAAAAATGCTTTTGGCCGTGAAAATCTAAAATTATATCACACTGAGAAGATCACCGCGGAGTTGATCATTGCACCGAGACTTGTTTAACATAGTCGATATTAAAGAACTGAGAGACACTGTATAGACTTTATGAGTTGATCATTGCATTACTTACTTCAATAGTCTCCAATTAAACATACTAAGAGATCACTATGGAGTTGATCATTCCACAGAGGCTTATTTAGCATAGTCGATATTAAAGAACTGAGAGATACTGTATAGACTTTATGAGTTGATCATTGCATTACTTACTTCAATAGTCTCCAATTAAACATACTAAGAGATCACTATGGAGTTGATCATTCCACAGAGGCTTATTTAGCATAGTCGATATTAAAGAACTGAGAGATACTGTATAGACTTTATGAGTTGATCATTGCATTACTTACTTCAATAGTCTCCAATTAAACATACTAAGAGATCACTATGGAGTTGATCATTCCACAGAGGCTTATTTAGCATAGTCGATATTAAAGAACTGAGAGATACTGTATAGACTTTATGAGTTGATCATTGCATTACTTACTTCAATAGTCTCCAATTAAACATACTAAGAGATCACTATGGAGTTGATCATTCCACAGAGGCTTATTTAGCATAGTCGATATTAAAGAACTGAGAGATACTGTATAGACTTTATGAGTTGATCATTGCATTACTTACTTCAATAGTCTCCAATTAAACATACTAAGAGATCACTATGGAGTTGATCATTCCACAGAGGCTTATTTAGCATAGTAGATATTAAAGAACTGAGAGATACTGTATAGACTTTATGAGTTGATCATTGCATTACTTACTTCAATAGTCTCCAATTAAACATACTAAGAGATCACTATGGAGTTGATCATTCCACAGAGGCTTATTTAGCATAGTCGATATTAAAGAACTGAGAGATACTGTATAGACTTTATGAGTTGATCATTGCATTACTTACTTCAATAGTCTCCAATTAAACATACTAAGAGATCACTATGGAGTTGATCATTCCACAGAGGCTTATTTAGCATAGTCGATATTAAAGAACTGAGAGATACTGTATAGACTTTATGAGTTGATCATTGCATTACTTACTTCAATAGTCTCCAATTAAACATACTAAGAGATCACTATGGAGTTGATCATTCCACAGAGGCTTATTTAGCATAGTCGATATTAAAGAACTGAGAGATACTGTATAGACTTTATGAGTTGATCATTGCATTACTTACTTCAATAGTCTCCAATTAAACATACTAAGAGATCACTATGGAGTTGATCATTCCACAGAGGCTTATTTAGCATAGTCGATATTAAAGAACTGAGAGATACTGTATAGACTTTATGAGTTGATCATTGCATTACTTACTTCAATAGTCTCCAATTAAACATACTAAGAGATCACTATGGAGTTGATCATTCCACAGAGGCTTATTTAGCATAGTCGATATTAAAGAACTGAGAGATACTGTATAGACTTTATGAGTTGATCATTGCATTACTTACTTCAATAGTCTCCAATTAAACATACTAAGAGATCACTATGGAGTTGATCATTCCACAGAGGCTTATTTGGCATAGTCGATATTAAAGAACTGAGAGATACTGTATAGACTTTATGAGTTGATCATTGCATTACTTACTTCAATAGTCTCCAATTAAACATACTAAGAGATCACTATGGAGTTGATCATTCCACAGAGGCTTATTTAGCATAGTCGATATTAAAGAACTGAGAGATACTGTATAGACTTTATGAGTTGATCATTGCATTACTTACTTCAATAGTCTCCAATTAAACATACTAAGAGATCACTATGGAGTTGATCATTCCACAGAGGCTTATTTAGCATAGTCAATATTAAAGAACTGAGAGATACTGTATAGACTTTATGAGTTGATCATTGCATTACTTACTTCAATAGTCTCCAATTAAACATACTAAGAGATCACTATGGAGTTGATCATTCCACAGAGGCTTATTTAGCATAGTCGATATTAAAGAACTGAGAGATACTGTATAGACTTTATGAGTTGATCATTGCATTACTTACTTCAATAGTCTCCAATTAAACATACTAAGAGATCACTATGGAGTTGATCATTCCACAGAGGCTTATTTAGCATAGTCGATATTAAAGAACTGAGAGATACTGTATAGACTTTATGAGTTGATCATTGCATTACTTACTTCAATAGTCTCCAATTAAACATACTAAGAGATCACTATGGAGTTGATCATTCCACAGAGGCTTATTTAGCATAGTCGATATTAAAGAACTGAGAGATACTGTATAGACTTTATGAGTTGATCATTGCATTACTTACTTCAATAGTCTCCAATTAAACATACTAAGAGATCACTATGGAGTTGATCATTCCACAGAGGCTTATTTAGCATAGTCGATATTAAAGAACTGAGAGATACTGTATAGACTTTATGAGTTGATCATTGCATTACTTACTTCAATAGTCTCCAATTAAACATACTAAGAGATCACTATGGAGTTGATCATTCCACAGAGGCTTATTTAGCATAGTCGATATTAAAGAACTGAGAGATACTGTATAGACTTTATGAGTTGATCATTGCACAGAGGCTTATTTAGCATAGTCGATATTAAAGAACTGAGAGATACTGTATAGACTTTATGAGTTGATCATTGCATTACTTACTTCAATAGTCTCCAATTAAACATACTAAGAGATCACTATGGAGTTGATCATTCCACAGAGGCTTATTTAGCATAGTCGATATTAAAGAACTGAGAGATACTGTATAGACTTTATGAGTTGATCATTGCATTACTTACTTCAATAGTCTCCAATTAAACATACTAAGAGATCACTATGGAGTTGATCATTCCACAGAGGCTTATTTAGCATAGTCGATATTAAAGAACTGAGAGATACTGTATAGACTTTATGAGTTGATCATTGCATTACTTACTTCAATAGTCTCCAATTAAACATACTAAGAGATCACTATGGAGTTGATCATTCCACAGAGGCTTATTTAGCATAGTCGATATTAAAGAACTGAGAGATACTGTATAGACTTTATGAGTTGATCATTGCATTACTTACTTCAATAGTCTCCAATTAAACATACTAAGAGATCACTATGGAGTTGATCATTCCACAGAGGCTTATTTAGCATAGTCGATATTAAAGAACTGAGAGATACTGTATAGACTTTATGAGTTGATCATTGCATTACTTACTTCAATAGTCTCCAATTAAACATACTAAGAGATCACTATGGAGTTGATCATTCCACAGAGGCTTATTTAGCATAGTCGATATTAAAGAACTGAGAGATACTGTATAGACTTTATGAGTTGATCATTGCATTACTTACTTCAATAGTCTCCAATTAAACATACTAAGAGATCACTATGGAGTTGATCATTCCACAGAGGCTTATTTAGCATAGTCGATATTAAAGAACTGACAATAATGCACTGACTGTAATGCACACATGCTTGTAAAATAAGAAATAAAAAAAATTGCGCGATCGGGATATAAGTACATTAAAGTTCGATTCTTAAACTTCAAAATAATATATTTATTTTTAATTAATTAATTATTTTTGGTTAACGCATTTCTCCCAATGTGCAACAAGTTTTTCATTACGTAACTGAAAAATTCTTCCGAGATTTCTCTAATTCAGGACTTGACAGGTGCCTTCACCTCATCGTTCGAGGTGTAATGATTACCCTTGAGGTGTCTCTTGAGTACGTGAAAAAAATAAAAATCGCAAGGCGAAAGATCGGGGAGTGAGAAGGGTGTGGAATCGGTTCAAACTTCAGATTTAGCGGAGGCTATAATCGACGCTGTTTGTTCTCGTCTGTGGTACCCATCGTCCACAGATTTTACGGTATCCTAATTATTCAACAATGAAGCCGACACGTTCCTTGGATATTTCAAAATGGTTTGTGATACGCTTTTGAGTGATTCGCCGGTCATTTTGAATCAAATCGTGGACGAGTTTGGAGTGTTTTTCATATGTATCAGTGATCAGACGTCAGCTGCGTTTTTGACATAACATTAAAACACGTCTCCATACTTCCGCTTCTCAAAATACACTACAACGATCTCAACTTGCGCGTACGAATAGAGGAGGAATGTCACTTCCATATTCCACCTGGCGCACTTCTGAAGGTCATTTTGTTCGCGCTGTACAAGCATGTGTGCATTACTTTTCAGCCTACCCTCGTACTTTAGAGACTATATGAGTTGATCTTTGCACCGTTTACTTCAATAGTATCCAATTAAACGTACTGAGAGATAGATCACTATGGAGTTGATCATAGTGCGATATTAATGAGCTGAAGTTAGTATCAGTTGATCATTGCACTGGCTGCTTCAATAGACTGACTGAACGTCACACATAGATAATTTTGGCACATATTGTCAGATAGTATAGGTATGGAAAGAAGGTTGTATGGAGGAAGGTAGATGTACATTGCATACTACTGTTTATATCGCAGTCTCCCTAAACCGGCTTCTCTCGATCCGAACGGTGCAGACGCACTCACCGCCAAGACCTGAACACACCTCACCCTATGAATTCGAGCATCGCCGCTAAGTCATCAAACGTAGCGAACCCCTTGAGGCGACCAATGACAGAGGTGTTGGTAATCCAATAAACGGTCCCTATTGTCACTATTGTCACCTGGTACTATTGTCACCACCCAAATTGAAAAAAAAAACTAGGACTCTGCTGTATTCAGATAAAGAATTTGAAAATTTAAGCCTCACGTTAATAGCTCATTTTGGCCAAAATAATGTAGACAGTTATATACCTATAATTTTCAATTTGTGAAGTTATCAGTTAAATTGGCAATTTGTTTCCGAAAGATATGGAAATGACGTTTCCGCGACTTTTCATCCCACGGACAAATAATCCCACAACAAAATATCTACTTCAACCTAACCTAACCTAACATAACTAACTAACCAAAATAATACAGACATTCGGTAAAGACAATGTAATTATTGTTATCTGTATTATTTTTGTTCCATTGTATCATTTTTAACAATAATTTATTGTCTTTAGGGGATGTCATATATACATATCTCCCTTAAACACGTTAAGTTTTAAAGCTCTTCAAAAAATATATTTTATTCTTGAAGATAATATAAAGACATTGCTGCGCCGAAACGAAAATTACATAAAATTCCCTCGATAGAAAAAAATCGCAAAGTATGCTCCAAAAATTATTATAAACACGTTTGTTTCAGTTATTTTACAAGTTATATGTATGAAAAAATTCACAGTGTTTCTTTAAATGCTGTTTAAGACAATGCCCGCGAGATTTTTGCTATATTTTAAACGAGTCGTGTTTTATTAAATATTTTCGCAATTTTCGAATCGATTTTGTCGCCGTAAATGTTAGGGCTCTCCTCTAACATTCGTAATTTCGTATCTCTCCATCTTCTTCTTTTCTAGCCCGGTTGCGGAGCCTTAAACAGTTTTGTAAGAAAAAGTAGATGTAAAAAACTGTATAATACATAAACTGATTTTTCATTTTTCATTCTCGCCAAAACAAAAAAAAACCATTGACGAATTTTTCAGTATAAAGGTTGAATTAAAAAAAAAATACGCCTGCCAACTGAAATTTCAGGATATGATATGAATTTATCAAAGAGATAATATTATTATTTCTCGATAATTAAATCACTTCCCATAACATAATACGCTGAATTTCCCCTCGACAATAAAGCCCCTCTTGTTCGGATATATATGGAAATGGAAAAATAATACAGATTTGAACATATTGTATTGTAATCAATCATATTGGAAATGCGAGCAAGTACCCGTCATTATTCAATCGTTATTTCACATTTGGAGAATATGAATTTGCGATTTTTCTGTTTCATGTTTTTTTCATTTAAATAAACTTTTTCCCGGTTGGGAGATTATCGAAACTTGGGTCCTTTGTTTTGCGAGTTTCAAAAAAGCAACTGAATTTAACTAATACAAACCCTTTCGACAAACCCTTGAAATAAACCATTTAAATTCTCACCAATGGACTTCGTTTTATAGGTGCATAAACATTATAGATTTATTTATTTATTTATTTATTTATCTTAGGTATGTTTACATTACATTATTCGATGCCTGTCTCACTAGGGTATACCTGTGTTGAGACAGGCGTAGAGGTACATAAATGAGTATCATACATAAGAATATTTAATTATAACATAAGAATATTTAAGGTAAGATACATACTGATTTATACAATTCAAACAGAAAGATGATTAAAATTGAGGGTTAATATCATAAAGAGAGCATTATATAGGTGAAGGAAGAGAAAAATCTATATAGGGAGTTATATTATACATATAGGATTTTACTTTTTTAAGTTCTTTAATAAGGGTAAGGACATACGTGAGATGGTAATTCTGTCTATTTGTTATCTATTTTACAGATGTTAGCAGTAGTGTGACGTCCAATACTTATAATCCATTTCTTTATATCTTGTTTGTATTTGGTCATTGATTCAGTTTGTCTAATCGTAGCTGGTAGTGTATTGTGTAGTTTGCAAGCTATGTATTTAAAGTGTTTTTGTCCAAAGGTGGTTTTAGAAAAGGGAGTTTGGAGAAGTTCTTAATTTTTGGCTCGGGTATTGTGTATCATTTGTGTTGGTTTGTATAGGATTTTGTTGTTTTTATGTAAATAAAGTAAGATGGATTTTGCGTAGAGCTGTTTAATGTCCATAACGTTGAAAGTATTGAAGATCGTATCGGTGCTGGTAGTGAGAGGAAGTTTAAGAATTATTTTAATTATTAGTTTTTGAGCTTTAATGATGGGGTCGAGGGCATTAGAATAAGTGTTACCCCAAGCTAAAATTCCGTATTCGATGTGAGATTGGCACAGTGAGTAATACACTGTTTTTAAAAGATGTAGGTGATAAATCAACAATACATATTTATTTGATAAAATAATTTAAATTTCATAATCAATATCCTATTACAATATTATATAGGTGAAAGTTTGCATGGATGTAAGGAATTTTTGCAAAAAATACTTATTTTTTTTACGAATACCGCACGAGAGTCCCAACTGCTCCCGTCTGGAGCCAGTGGGACTATGGCATCCCCAATTGGGTTATGTTGTGAGGCTAAAGGTAGAGGGGAGGGGAAGGAGATAGGGAAGAGTAAGGTGGGGAAGTACCTGGCTATTCAGATCTGGTCACCAAACACGGCTAAAGCCATTTCAAGCATAAATACTAATCTACACTAATATTATAAATATCTATTCTTATATTATAAATGCGAAACTGCGTGTGTTTGATTTGTTTAATAGGTGGCACGCGAGCTGTTTGAAAAATGAATGTAACGGGTATGGGGAGTGGTGAGGGGGGGGGGGGATGTGGAGGTTGGAGGGGAGGGGTGGCAAGGGGGGTGTGGAGTGGGAATAGGGAAGGAGGAGGGGGCGGAATGGGAACCCCCCCTAATACTATGCGAGCGAAGCCGGGGGCAAAAGCTCGTGTATTATAAAAGAAAGAGTACTACAATGTGCGCAACGAGTCCCGGTACGATCAAATGCGTTATATGGTGTGGTAGCCCTCTATCTCCCATCCAAAGAGAAGGTTCAGTTTTTACATGAAGGACGTGCTTTTGAAGATATAAGGGCTGAAAGTTTCATCCTCTAGAATTTTCTAGAACTATTTGAGAGCATTCCACAACATTCCAGAACATCCCGGAACATTCTGTAATGTTCGAGAATAGTCTGGAACATTTGGAAGCATCCCGAAACATCCCAGATCATTGTGGAACATTCTAGAACACTCTCAAATGTTGTGGAATGTTCTGGATCATTGTGGACCATTCGAAGCCTTTTTTGTGTGGATGGGGCTACCCATTGGTAGGAGTATATAAAGCAAGTTCCGTCGTGGGTTCGAACGTCAGCTCAATCTCATATCAACTCCCTGAGCGAAGCCGGGTACCCCATCTATAATTTATAAAGGTGGCTTTGCCGTGCTGAGAACCCCATTAACCCGTTCTGCGAAGTTTACCGCTGCGCCACTGACGTCCACAGAATACGCTGGAAGATACGGCATACCTACCTTAGCGTAGTAATAACTGGCGCATCGTAAATAATCCGCCACCTACGCGAAAGAGCTAGAACGTCTGGCTGTACCAAACAAGTGCCCGCAGAAAGTTCGAGCGATTTTTCACCTTTGCGTGAATTCACCGCATTACCTACCGCGAGACTAATTACTTGCCACGGGTATATAAGCCGCGCTCGCTTGCTCGGAGTCAGTCAGTACTTACTTTCCATTCATCGATAAAGGAACACAGTCCGAGCAGTGCAGTAACTGCGCCCGGCACGGGCCCGCGCAGTTAGTAGTGAACAATTTATCCAGCGTGACCCAGGAACATTCCAGCACCTTCGAGGAACTTCTCCAACTACCATCTCGACATGAGATGCCAATCAATATCCTGCAACGAGCAGCAACCACAACCGGCAACGCGCCATCATCCAGCATCCTGCAACGAGCAGCAACCACAACCGGCAACGCGCCAGCATCCTCATCCTGCAACGAGCAGCAACCACAACCGGCAACGCGCCAGAATCCAGCATCCTGCAACGACCAGCAACCACAACCGGCAACGCGCCAGAATCCTCATCGCCTCTCAAGGTTCCTTCCTGCGTCACGTGTGTGCTCCGACTCACTGGACACACAGCCGCCATATCCCGTCAACACGACGTCGATCAACCGCCTGGATCAAGGTCATTCTACACCGCCATGGTGTAGTGCAACACGCCGGCTCCCTGAAGACCAGTGATCTTCACCGCCGTAGTCTTCTGACCTTCTCTTCACTCATCACACAGCACCATCCACTGTCACTCCGCTCCGCATCGACCACCGCTACGTAGCGCATCAATAAAGACTGACTCATACATCGACTTGACGCCTTTCATTTCTCACGCCCAGTCTCTACCGATACGGACCGATCCCTCAAGATGAAGTACATAACAAATTTTAATAAAATGTACAAAGTTGATAATGAAAAAAAAATTAAATAGGCATATATTATGAGTTGTGTGTGTGTGTGTTAATGTCGTGTGTTTTATAATGGTATTGTGTGTTACGTGTATATATTTATTATTTGATATCATAAAATTTTTGTAATGCTGTTTTTTAGTCCATTAATCTTTAAATATTGTGTCTGAATTAATTTTTGAATTTATCTATTTTTATGCCAAGTGAAAGATTGTTGAACGCTTTTATTGCATGGTATTTATGGTACCTTTGTCCAAGGCTTATGTTTACCGATGGAATTTTCACGTTTTATTTGTACTGGTCTGTGTGATATATTGTGTTCGTTGAAATTTGTTTTTTTGTTAAAAAATTAAGTTTAGTACTATTTTAACGTATATTTGGAGAATACATATTGTTTGTTTTGTTATTTTGTCTATTTCCTTATTTTTGTCTAATTTCTTTGTTGTTATTTCGAAATATGACATTACAGTGCCCCTACGTACATTCTTGAATAAATTATTTATCTTATATATAAAAATTTCGTGTCACGGCGTTTGTGGTCGCACACCTCCGAAACGGCTTGACCGACTTTTATGAAATTTTGTATGTATATTTGGTAGGTATGAAAATAGGTTTTAAAGTATATTTCCTACCGCTAGGTGATTAGGGTGTCCCTATCCTGTAAAGTGAATTCAATTTTATTGACAATTTTTAATTTAATTTTATTTTTCTTATTTGTCATAAAAAATACATATAACCCCAAATTTTAATCCTCGCACCTCTACCCTCCCATTTTTTAATCGCGATTTTAGTATTTTTGTATGAACAAATTTAACCGTCTTTCGTATTTCAAACAGAAATAAATTATTTAAGTTGTTGAATGATAGATGGCGCTACGTCCGCCTCATCGAACTTTCATCCACACAAACGCAAGACATTCACGAGAAGCGTCGCGTCACTTTGATATTTCATTCGGCATCATGTTAGGAGCTCATATGTGTTGGCTAAAGACGGACTGACAAAAAATATCGGACACTCAGTTGCTCTTCGAAATTCATATTGATTTTCTTTATTTCATTTTCCTACTTTAGTTGGTGTTTTTTGTTTGTTTTTATCTACGGCCATCGTCTACAGCTCTCCATTCCACTTTCTGTCATAGATCCCATCCCCACACACTTACGATACATTCGTTATTTTTTATTTAACAACCAAAATATTCACTAGAAATCATTTATATGGCAGAACAACGTTTGTCGGGTCAGCTAGAAATTTGTGATGTGCCTGTAATGAAAAGATCATGAGCAAACAATAGAGGACATTTGAGATCTGTCAACGCGTAGAGGAGGAAAAGGTCTTTTTCCTATCGAGAGGACAGAATAATAAAAGAAGGGAAGAGATAAGAAGAAATAGGTCGGAAGAAAAAGACGTTGATCGAAACAATCCTTCTTCGCCTTATTCCATATTGGTCATCGGATTCCTTACTGTTCTTCCAATATTTTCTGCTTTAAAACTACAAAATTGTTTAACGAAACTACATTTATCTTTGCCGCGATATTCTCCATCTATATTTTTTAACTTATTAGTCTTATCGTAGTAGATATGTTTTTTCCTCTCATAATAATTATTGAGACGAAGATTAATGCTAATCCACAAATACAGATTAATCTTTCCTAGGAATCGGTTTACATTATACATGCAAAAAAATATTCTTTGCGTAAACTGACTTTCCTGCCGTTTCCTTTGAGAAAAATTAAAGGGGTGTTCAGACTTCTAATATAACCGCTAGCAGGTATCTGTTGAACCGCGAGCGCTTATGTTTCGTGGCGTTCACACAGCGCAGATAAAATATTTCTTCCTATGGTAGGAGAGGGGGTCAGTTGAATTAGCGAGCGGCCACGGAGCGCGCATTTTTTGTACTGAATCTATGGAGTTGACATCTGTCACCCACCGTTCTTGGCAGCTCCGTAATTAAAATGACCCCCTCTCCTGTTTTCGTCGGAGTGGGGGGCGCTTAACTGTTGGCATATCGCCTCAGGAGCGGTTACGGCGTAAGATGTGCATTGTCTATGGTTGATGTGCGCATAAAGCGCTCAGGTGTGAACGGTCTGAAAGGATTGTATGGAGAGCGATATGTGGCGTGCTATGATCTTTTATATTTATATGCTCAATGTGAACGAGCTCTAAAAAAAAAACAAACATTATTAATAGATCAAAGACTGACCGGTTGAAATTTAAGGCGCTGCAACCGGGCTCAAGAAGAAGAAGATGGAGAAATATGAAATTACGAATGTTAGAGGAGCGTGCTAATATTAAAACCACAAAATCGATGCAAAAATTGTGAAAATGTTTAATAAAACACGACTCGTTTAAAATAGATAAAAAATCTCAAGGGGGTTGTCTTAAACATCATTTAAAGAAACACTGTTAATTTTTTTCGTACATATAACTTGTACGCTAACTGGAACAAACGTGTTTATAATAATTTTTGGAGCATACTTTGCGATTTTTTTCTATTGAGGGAATTTTATATAATTTGCGTTTCGGCGCTGAAAATGTCTAGGTATTATCTTCAAGAATAACATATATTTTTTTAAGAGCTTTAAAACTTAACGTGTTTAAGGGAGCTATGTAAGAAATCGGTTGAAATTCGGGTAGCAGCGGCTTAAGAATCCGGCTAAGAGTGCAACTCTGATGCCGCGCCGTACGCAAAATTATCTTCGTGCTTGAAGTTTGTTAAAAAGCTACTTTTGTAATAGAACTGAATTCAAGCAAGTAGCCATTGATGCCAAAGGATGGCGCCGCTTACGTTAACAGATAAATAAGGTCCTGCCGCTGGCAGGTATAAGTACTACGGATTGGTAATTTTGATTATTTCTCCGGATATGGAGAGATTGACGGTAATATAATTATTATTGTAACTGGCAGTTGTGAATAATAATACCACGCAATATATATATTACATATCACGTCATTGCCTGATGCGGTTACTTTGTCCCGGTGACTAGCTGTCACTGGATCACAGTGGATTCTAGGAACCGGCTATTTTTAGAACCAGTGCCTATTGGATTTATAAAATGGTCAACAACACAACTCGGCGAAGCGGGTTTTTTGAATGCTAGTTGATAATTACTTTATTTATTTATTTATTTATTTGTTTGTTTACGCCTTGATGGCTTTTACATATAAAATAAATTGTACAGGAGCATTATAACAAGTATGCAGTATCATAAGTATATGGTACATAAAATGATAAACAGAGCTAGAAAGATATAAGTAGGCTTAACATAAGTAGGTATTAATATTCAAGTAATTGTTTACAAAGGAGTTCAACCAGCGGATTCGTATTTGGGCTCACGCTACATTATATTCAATAATTATTGTCACAATATCACATAAAATGTGATTCCAAATATACTTGAAGCATACCGGGATTGCAGTGGTGTAAAACATTTTTAACGATTAATATAAAAGTAGGTAATTTTCTTGTAATTAATTATTTTTATTTATTTATTTTTTTAAATTATATTTTTTTTGCTATCATAAATGTACGTATGTTTGTTATTATTATGAAAAAGAGAAAAAAAGAAAAGGTACACAGTAATTACATATGTAAATAAGTAAGTAGGTACTATGAATGTAGTTATCATGAATGTAGTTACAGAGCAGTGGGTATTAAGTTTGTTACTGTTAACAATGTGAAACATTTAAGGATTTTTACAATAGTTTGTTATTATCAGGAAAAAATTAAATAAAAGGTACACAGCAATTACATATATGTATAAAGAAGTAAGTAGATACTATGAAAGTAGTTACAGAGCAATGGGTATTAAATTTGTTACTTTTAATAATCTGGTACATTTAAGGATTTTTGCATCTGCATACATATAAGCTTTTTGAAGGAAGCAATGTTTTTATAAAAAAATATATCGACAGAGCAAGTTTCATTCCCCACACGATGCAATCTCTGAAGACAAGAGTTGAACATAAAATTAGTACGAGAAGCAACTACGTTAAATGGAGCATGAAGTCTGGTGTTGTAATTGTTAGGTACTTGATAATTTATCATGTTCACAAGTTCAGGGCTATCCAAATATCCGTTGATAATTTTAAATAATAATAAAATATCACAGATTTTTCTTCGCTCTGACAATTCGGGTAATTTAAGCAATTGCATAAAATAATTATAATTTAAATTTTCTATTGGAATTTTTAATTTGTAATTTATATGCCTTAAAAATTTATGTTGTACTCTTTCAATTTTGTGTGAATGCACATTGTATAATGGCGACCAGAGAGAGGAATTATACTCAAGAATACTGACTAGCGTTATGTATAGAGATTTGAGTGTATTAGTATGCATTAGATCTTTGGACGATCTTAACACAAAACCGAGACATTTAAGTGCTTTATTCGTGATTGCATCAATGTGGGGGACAAATGTCATCTTGTTATCAAAAACGACACCCAGATCCTTTATTAAAGTTACTGTAGAAAGATTCACATTGTTAATGTGATATTGAAAGAGTATTGGATTTTTATAAAACTTATAGATTGACATTTGTTAATGTTTAAAAATAAATCATTTATGTTACACAAAATATATAAGCGTAAAATGTATTTTTTCATTAGAAATGTAGGAACGTGTATGAGAAATAACTTAAGAGCCATTAACCAGCGGCCGAGAATTTAAATTTCGTCGAACGATGATCTTGCGGTCGTACCTTTGTAACTGTACAGGGCTGTTCCGATGAGAAAGATTAATGATTCTCTATACTAGCATTTTAACATAATATCTCAATAACGATTTTATTTATACCTATGTACGTTCAAAAATGCTCAAACTCGTGTGATAAAACTATTAAAATTATGTACTTTTTGTAATAATTTTTTGATCACAAGTATTCATAATTTTTCAATTATGTATAAGCAAAATAGGAATGTATTTTTTTTAAAATAAATTAGTTTGTAAGACCGTAAATAAATAGACAACCGAAGTTTTTTCGTCACAAAACACGTGCTAGGACTTTTTTAAAAAGATTTTATTTGAACTAAAATTAAAATTCTGAAAACCAGCTTTCCTAGATAATTTATTGATTTATTTTACTGCATGATTATATGATTTGAAATGTGCGTTGTATAATATAAAAATTAGTTTGAAATTTTAACAAATCTGCCAACAACCCACGGTAAAACCTATTGTATCTACTAAAAATAAACACATTTTCTCAAAATTTAAAACATAACTTTACCAGATAAAGGAACAATCTTTCGAAATCAATATGTAATTTTTTATGGAAAAAAATTCAATACGCCAAAAATTTGATTTATAAATGACACATTTCCGGTTTTGTTTGATTATTCCCTGAATAACTGCTAAAATAATCAGTGATAGTTTCCATTGATTAACTTTTTTTCTTATAAAATTGTTCACATATGAGTAAGAGTAAGTCATTAGAATAATCTGCATAATAATGGCAAAATTCGTGGGGTAACTGATTCACCCCTCATGGTTTCATTCAAACCAAGTTTTGGTTTTGCATCTTGACACGCCGAAGGTTGAACGTTCCTGGATATGTACAAACGCCTATTAAACTGTGTTTATTACTAAAAAACTTACCCAATATCAGTGATTGTAATATGAGGAAGTTGTCCGTACCTGCGAAAAAAATAACAAAATATTAATCGGAAGTCAATTATAGTCAATATTATTACTTGTTGGTGATATCCGCAAGTAGTTATCAAATCGTCTACAGGTATTCTAGGTATATCATTTTATCTTCATATCATAAAATAATATTTTATCTTTATATTTAACAACAACATTGCAACAGTCTCAGATATTCGTGATCTTGGAATAACCCTTGATTTGTAAACTACAATATAACCTTCATATACAACAAATCACAAATAAAGCTGCCAAAATGTTAGGTTTTATCATAAGAAACACAAAACTTTTTAATAGTATCAACGTCATTAAGCAACTCTACTTTGCCTACGTACGAAGTCATTTGGAGTTTGCGTCAGTTGTTTGGTCTCCATTTTATAAAATACATACAAACAAAATTAAAGCAATTCAAAACCAATTCTTCAAATATCTTTGTTACAAGTCGTATGTAAGATTTAATAATTATGCAGAGGCAGCTTCATATTTTAAAATTGATTCATTAAGTGTACGAAGGCATCATATGGATGCAATATTCCTGTATAAATTAGTTAACAATAATATTCAATGCCCAGAGTTGCTAAATAAAATTCAATTTAATGTACCTGCGCGTACAACACGCTCTTCTGTCCTGTTCAGGGTTGATCAATGCGAGACAAACTGTAAGCAAGATTCTTGTCTGAACAGACTATGCAATAGTTACAAAATAGCATATTAATATTATTCAAGGTGGACATTTTCAATTCCGAACTTACCAAATATCAGGGGTACATAAAAGAGTATTTCTCTGATGTTTCATGAATATGTTATGTGTCTATGTTTCTATCGTTTATACTATAATTATGTTATGATTTGATTTATATGTACAACCTGGCTTCTTATGGTTACCAATGTATTGATATTTTTATGTTTTATGTAAATTTTAGTTTTATATACTTAATCTTTTGTTTTATAAAATTTTTGATCCCTTTCTCCTTTATTATAAATTTTATTATTTTAAATTTTTTTTATGTTGTTTAATCAGAGGTAAAGTCACAAGGAGGAAATCCATAATTGGTTTTATTTTGGCTACAGAAACATGTACAAACTGGAAAAATGTAAAATGTCGATTTCCCGAAAATAAATAAATAAAATAATATTTTATCTATATACCATAATCGCGTAATATTTTGTAATAATTTCCGAATAGGGCATAATAAGTCACATGTTCAATAGAAGCTTAATGTGAGAATTTATTCAACAATTCATAAACACACGATTGAAAGATACAATTAAAATAAATTCTAATATTGACCATAATAATGTAATTTTTTTTAGAATAGCTCTATCAGGAGGCCCCAAGGAAAATATTTCCCTCAGTGCTTATGACATTTTTGGGGATGCTGTGTTGAGGGTCTTTTAAAGGAAAGGAAGTACTGGGAAGGAAAAAGGTGTGAAATGTGGGTAGGAATCATGGGGGTCAGTGGGTCACTTCTTGTTTTTCCATGGGGCAACTGATGAATTTCTAGAAAACCTAATATTCTCTATGATTTTAGGACCATATTATCCGACAGCGAAATGGTTTTTGGTACTAAAATATTTAGCAATGTCACCGTCGAAGGTTTTCTGTAAGAACTTTATTACAGCGCTGAGGATGAAATAAAGTACAAGTGAAATGATTCCACGATGAAGAATAGTATTATGTTATGTAGGTATGCAGCATAAAATAAACTGTTTTTCACAACCAAAAAGATTAAAATCTATCGTCTATCTTCTATCTCCTGTCTTCTGTCTTCTGTCTTCTGTCTTCTGTCTTCTGTCTTCTGTCTTCTGTCTTCTGTCTTCTGTCTTCTGTCTTCTGTCTTCTGTCTTCTGTCTTCTGTCTTCTGTCTTCTGTCTTCTGTCTTCTGTCTTCTGTCTTCTGTCTTCTGTCTTCTGTCTTCTGTCTTCTGTCTTCTGTCTTCTGTCTTCTGTCTTCTGTCTTCTGTCTTCTGTCTTCTGTCTTCTGTCTTCTGTCTTCTGTCTTCTGTCTTCTGTCTTCTGTCTTCTGTCTTCTGTCTTCTGTCTTCTGTCTTCTGTCTTCTGTCTTCTGTCTTCTGTCTTCTGTCTTCTGTCTTCTATATAAATAAAAGTCGATCGCCGAAATGGATAATTTTTTTTGTGTTCGTTATTGTCAGGACAAGGTTTGTATAAAACTACTGGTGAACTCTAGCATTATGAAATTTGTATAAAAAAATTGCAATAGTTGGCACGCGAGCTGTTTGAAAACTGAATATACTGGGACTGAATGAATGGAATGCGGGAAGTGGGAGGGGAATCCGGGAGGGATTCGCGGGTCTGGGGAAGGGGGAAGGTAGGGAGTGGAGTAAGGAGAGGGAAGGTGGAGAAGGCGGAGTGGGAAAGGGAGAGGGGTAGGGAACGCGGAATAGGAAGGGGAGGCGGAATGGGAACGGAACGAATGGGAAAGGACACGCAGGGAGGAACAATTTCTGTATTAAATGGCACAGCAATGTATGCCGGGAACCAGCTAGCAAGTAGCTTAATCCTCAGAAAAGAAACATTCAAGGTTACCACCACTTGATATGAAATATTTGTGAACGCGGTAGTGGATGCGTAGGTTCTGAATAAATATATTCATTGTTATGTACGTTATGCAAAAATGCCGCTTCCCATCCATTTAAAGTCTTTTGACGAAAATTTTCAAGTTTTCTTAATTTTATGTATAGGTTATAGTAATTTATAATTTGGCAGGCGGGTATGGGTACCACTTTCCCGGGAACCATTTATTGGATAACCAACACCCCTACCGTAAGTCACAGGTTTGGTGACTTAGCAGGGGCGCTCGGGTTCATGGGGTGAGGTTTGTCTAGGTCTTGGCGGTATCTGCTGCGTGGCGAACCGAATCGGGAGAGACTGGTTGAAGGAGACCTTTTAACTTCTCCAGCCGGACTCTTTCGCCTTTTAACGCATTGGAAGGGATGGATTCACAAGTCTGTCACTCCTGGACACATTGACCCCCAGATTCCTACCAAACCCTTATACTTTTTTCCTTCTCCGAACTTCCTCTCCTTCCTTTCCCTAAAAAGACCCTACACACAGCTTTCTCAAATAAGACACAGACCCCGAGGGAAATCGTTTTCCTAAGGGCCTCCTGCGTGGAGCTAATGTTTCGCAGACTTACTTTTCAAGATTTGACGAATACCTACCACCTGAATTAGTAATAAATCCACACCAATTTATTTATGTCCGCTTTTTAAAGGCTTCTATTTTCCAGTGAGGCAACGCTTCTAAATTGCTGAAGGCTGTATTGTCACCACGTATACCAAATAGAACTATTCAAGCCTTACATCGTCTAACCCAGTGATGATCAACCTTTTTAGCCAAAGGGCCGATTTATTCATTTCCAATTGAATGGCAGACCGCAGGGAATAGGAAACATATGGTATAACAATGTTAACTTTGCGGTCAGTGTTGTCGCCAACCTATTTCAATTCATTAAAACGGAGTTTTTGATTAAAAAATTCGAAACATAAAAAGCAAAGCACCGCTACACATTTAAGAAAATTTAATATTTTCTTAAATATGTACATCCAAAACATAGATCTCATGGTCACATCAATAAATGTTGTTGATTTTTATTTATTTTATTTATTTATTTACGCCCATTTAGGCTTTTACATACATATATATATATATAACAATATTTACGAAATTATAGTAGAAAATAGTGCAGGAAATTACTGTTTAAAACACTTGCACAAAAACAAATATAAAGCAAAAATACCATTGAATTTTATCCACACAGTATGCAGGTACAAAATATTAAAAAAAAAAAAAAACAAAATAGCTTCTCTCCTTCAGCTGACAAAACATCACCAATATGCTAGTCAATTCATACAGTTTCATCAAAACATTCCCCTACTTGATGAAAAAAACTTCAATAAGGCTTATATGTTAAAATGGATGTATTAAATATATCAACAACATCGGAGTATTTGTTTCCAAGCTGTTGAATCCGTCGCATAGGAGTGTAATATTATCGTTTAGAACGTCGCACAAAATTTTGCCAAGAAAACTTTAGATATTTAAAATAAAGAGGTACCTTTAAAATAAAAACAATATGCTGCATGGTCAAACTACGAAATTGTGTGTTTGTGAAAATATTCTTGCATGTGCAACAATTAGTTTTTTTTTAATATTATCTTGAGCGTCTGATTCAAACTTATTTTTTCCGCTAAACTCTTGTACAAAACAGGACGGAAACTGTTGAAAGTTTTTTTCCTTCAAATTTTTGATAATTTATTAGCCAAACAGGCCGCCCGAAAAGAGCTCGCGGGCCACGGGTTGCTCGTTACTGGTCTAACCCCTGGAATGCTGTCTTTCCGCGACGAGTAGTACTGTGTGTTCCAGTGCCAATTGCCCACCGTTCGCCGGCTGACACTATTTTAGTAATAACTTATCTGAGTTATGTAAAATGACGTTTGTAAATTGTACCGTCTTCCCAGATAACGTCATTTTTAAAATTATTTTTTAATCGCGTTAACGTAATGTACATAGATGTAAAAAAAAATAAACTACCTTACCCTGAGCCTATTCTGAGGTGACTACATATTTATTTATATTATTGATGTGTTTATATATTTATTAATATTCTAAATCACAATGTTTTGTAGTTTCCCCAGTATGGTTACTCATATTCGGAGAATTGTATTTTTCTCTCTAATGCCATAAAAAAATAAAATACTCGAATAATGAAGACATACAAAAACATTCTTGAGTTTTATAAAATTTTCCTGCTAAATGAGAGTTGTTAAGAGAGAATTCGCAGTAAATATACGTTTTATGAGGCTCTCCTGTAAATAAATACTCTAAGTGTAAGCTCTATGAGTTTTCAAAATTGGAATTAATTATTTTTTTATTTCAGTATATAAAATAGGCGTATGCCCAAAATTTACACATGTGTATTGACACGTATCTTTGCTCAGTTAGCAAAGAAATTCCGTATGCATGAGCTCTCATCATCATTTCAGGGTCCTGCGTGGGATAAAAAGAAAGCTACTATCTGATGTAAATAAAAGAACTCACATTAAACAAAATGTACTTGTTATTGACAAGCAAAAACATAATCTACATAAATACCTTTGTGAACTCAAAAAAATGTAGAGAGAGAGAGAGAGATAATTCAGTTATTTTAGTAGAATCCATTCCAAATGATCATTCATAGCTTGCGATAGTTAATATGGCGCACCTCTTCCAACCTCAGCGACAAGGGCTCCAGATAGCTGGAGAAGAGCCCTAGAGCTGCCGCTTCGCAAGCCCACGACACCGCGAAGCAGCCGAGATTCCAGTCCACCCACAGAGTACCGCTGATCATAATGCGTCCGACGGCCAGCTCTGAGCATTGAAAGGACATAACCCGCAGTTCTAGACTGTTGATGTCATTTAAGAAGCGCCTGCAATCTTCATCAAAGTTATCCTCGGTGATATTGGATTGTACGTGGCTGTAAAAAACGCCCGACCAAAACATCAATTTGTCAAGCTGTGATCCGTAAATCCCGATGGCTATTTCTCGGTGGGTTGTTTGCCGCGTAATTACGAGCGTCAAGCAATATTTCTTCACAGCACTAATTTGTAGGTGTAGTTGCATTATATTGCAAATTTACACAATCATTTACGAGCATCAAAACTCCTCACAAATCAAACTTCCGACAAATTCATTGATATCTCATGACGTCGCCCTTATAACAGTTTTTTTTTCTCAAAAACAATCGAGAAACGTCCAGGCAACTTTGAATTTGTTCTCGGTCGTTCCAACGGCACGCCGAAATTAATAATACTCATTCTGAGCAAAAACCGACTGAATGTAACCATGAAAATAATTACGTTACAGTATCTTTAAATACATAGTAATAACGAGAATACTAACAAAATAATAACAATTTTTTAAATTATGACACCTTGATAAGGAATTTTGTGATTAGCTTTATTCACAGATAAAAGTAACATATTCCAAACTAAGTAAACAACAAGCTAGAATAATATTAATATGCATTATTTCATTCTAAAGGCTCTGCAACCGGGCCCGAAAAGAAGAAGATGGAGAGATACGAAATTACGAATGTTAGAGGAGAGCGCCAACATTTACAGCGACAAAATCGATGCGAAAATTGCGAAAATGTTTAATAAAACACGACTCGTTTAAAATAGAGCAAAAACCTTGCGGCCATTATCTTAAACAGCATTTAAAGAAACACTGTGAATTTTTTCATACATATAACTTGTAAAATAACTGAAACAAACGTGTTAATAATAGTTTTTGGAGCATACTTTGCGATTTTTTCTATCGAGGGAATTTTATATAATTTGCGTTTCGGCGCGGGCAAAGTCTAGATATTATCTTCAAGGATAACATATATATTTTTTAAGAGCTTTAAAACTTACCGTGTTTAAGGGAAATTGTAATAAATCGGTACAAATCCGTGAAAAGCGAAATGAAATTTTAGTATTCTAGAAGCATTTTTAAATGAGCTACTTGCAAATCCACTATCTCCGCCGGCATAAGTAAATACAAAAATAATATTATAAATATATTTTATGAATAAAAACTATTTATATTTATTTATTTACGCCTTGAAGGCTTTTACGTGTAACATTAGTAAGTTGTACAGGAGCATCATATCGCACGTAAATAATAAACGAGCATGAAAGACATAAGCAGGCACGACATAAGTAGGTATAAGTATTCAATAAGTAAGTTGTACAAAAGAGTTCGACAAGCAGATTCGTATTTGGGCTCAGGCTTTTACATAACAAAGTGGTTGCTTGGCGGTCTCTATGTGCTTTCAGAGATACTAAAATGTATTGTGCCCGTTTGAACTGCGATTGACCACCATCGACACAGATGGCATTGAAGTGTCTTTTTCAATACATAATATGAATTATGCAAAATGTTATTGTAACACGAAAAAGACGCAAACTGCCAATTCATTGTAACTTTGAGTCATTTTGAATTTTACTTTCTTCAGATCATGTTGATAACCTAATCGTCCTAATCGGTGTCCGTCATAATATGTCATCGAATTGTGCACCATTTCCAACGTGTGGAAAATAACCAAACCTATACAGCAGACGATCGCTCCCTAAGATTAATGTCTTTTGTTGTACATTTAGACCAGTGCTGATTGCCATTCTGTGATACATTTTTGTTCCCTAGTAGAATCATTAATCAAAACATTTTTAGGGTAGTATGCCCAGCGAGTTTTGGGTTTTTTACACAACCCAGGCTCACATATTACAATTCAAGGCGCGTCGGGTAAAAAGATCAGAAATCCACGGTGGATTTCTTGGCATTCTACAGGTTAACCATTACAACCCAACGTATGTAAAGGAAATACGATATAAATCACACGCTGACACAAGGACTGAATCGGTGATTTAAGGGTAGATTTAGACTTCTTTGGTGACACGATTGTGGTTTAACTGAGGTGAACGTGGGACGGATAGACGATATGTTGGAATTCCTAAGATCGAAGAAGGTCTGGGATAAACCATGAATATCTCATGCGATAGTGTCTCGAATGTTGTAAATTCTTTATTGAAGGATGGAACAACGTGTGTTAAAATGTGAGCTGGGTGACCTCGTTTTATATCATGTCTAGCTCTGCTGTCTGGAAGACTAAAATTTAAATATTTGTTTTCATATTTATTTCTTTACTCTTTTTTACGCCCATGGGACTTTAAGATTTGGCACGTAATGTTTTTTTTCATATTTTTATTTTATTTTTTTATAGTGATACCTCACAAGAGTCTCAACGTCTCCCGTCTGGAGCCAGTGAGACTATGGCATCCCCAATTGGGATATGTTGTGAGGCTGAAGGTAGTGGGGAGCGGAAGGAGATAGGGAAGAAGAAGGTGGGGAAGTACCTGGCTATTCAGATCTGGTCACCAAACACGGCTAATGCCATTTCAAGCAACGTTTCAATTCTGAATGGTGGTCTTACACTAGGGCGACACTGAGAGTATCTTCCACTCTGGAACGTGCCGCAAATATACTATATATTATTTTAAATGAATAAATTGTGAAATAACACAAATTAATCGGATTCGATCCCGCGACCTTCGGAATGCTAGTCAAGAGCCTTACCGCTGGACTATGCCGGCCGTCATATGGTTAGTAAAATAATATAGTTATAACAATAGGTAAATAAAAATAGTTTCTTACATTACGGTGGTTTACAGTTGGTAAACATAGCTTGCCGCTAAAACTCAGAAATGAGTTCCGATACAATCAAGATATGAAATATGGTGTGATAGCTCTCTATCCTCCATCCATGAAGAACGTTGCCGTTTTTACCTGAAGGGCGTGCGTTGGAAGATATAAGGGCTGGAAGCTTCGCCCTCTAGAAATTTCTAGAACAGTCCAGAATATTTTTGATTATTTGGAAGCATTCCACAACATTTCAGAACATCCCGAAACATTCTGGAATATTGTGAATAGTCTGGAAAATTCCGGAATATCTCAGATCATTGTGGAACATTCCAGAACACTCTCGAATGTTTTGGAACGTGTAGAATATTTGAAGCCTTTTTTGTACGGGTGGGGATACCCATTGGTAGGGGTATATAAAGCAAGGTTCCCATCATCATGGATTCGAACATCAGTTCAATCTCGTATCAACTCACTGAGCGAAGCCGGGTATACCAGCTAGTACAATATATTATTGGATTATTATTGATTGATATACAAACGGGCACAAACAATTAATTCTTCCTTAAAATAATTATACCATCACCGTTTACGTAAGAGTAGATTTTGATTTTTTTTGAGTACGTGATCATTGATTTCGAAAATTAACTAAAATTTCTTCGAATTTATAAAAAAATCCAGGACGCTAGAGCTCATCGCCAGCGATTGCTTGTTGGAAACTATAAAAGGAAATAAAAGGGTAACAAAGTTAATAAAACACAAGGGAAGTAAAATCCAAATTTTCAGTATTAGAATGAATGTAGGTACTTTATAAAGCTATTACAATAGTTTATAAGTAAAAATTCTTATATTTCACAGTATAACAATACAAATAAGAAAACTAAATACAGTTTCGAATAACAATCAGATGGGGTAAGGGTATTATAGAAAAAATGGTCTTCTTCTTCTTGTTGTGCCTTGTCCGTTCAACGGACGTTGGCTATCATGTTGGCTATGCGGACTTTGTTTACTGCGGCCCGGAACAGCTCCACGGTAGACTGGCCAAACCACTGTCTCAGGTTTTTCAGCCATGAGGTTCTCCTTCTTCCAGGGCCCCGTCTTCCGGCAATCTTTCCCTGCATTATGAGATGCAGGATCTCATACTTCTCTGGATGTCTCATCACGTGTCCAAGATATTGAAGTTTTCGGATTTTTATGGTTTTAATAACTTCCTTTTCTTTATTCATCCGAACCATAACATCTTCATTTGTGACCCTGTCCATCCAGCTTATTTTAAGTATTTACATCTCGAATGCCTCAAGTCACCTAATTAATTCTTCAGTAAGCGTCCATGCTTCCATTCCATAAAATAATATTGAAAATACGTAGCATCTGACCATTCGCATTCGTAATCCAAGGTTGAGATCATGACTGCAGAACATTTTTTTCATGCGGATAAAGGTTGCACGAGCTTGCTCAATGCGGCATTTGATTTCAACTGAAGGATCCCATCTATCATTTACATTGCAGCCCAAGTATACAATACTTTGTACCTTCTCCAGTTTTGTTCCAGCAATATAAAGATGTTCATCCAATGCGTTATTTTTGCTTATGAGCATGTATTTTGTTTTATTTATATTCAGTTCTAGCCCAAAATTCTCACAAGTCTTCACTACTTGATTCAGCAAAAGTTGTAACTCCTCAATGTTACTTGTTAGAAGTACCGTATCATCTGCATAACGCAGGTTGTTTAAAATCTTCCCATTTATAACAAGTCCTTGAGTAGCTTCTTGCAGAGCTTCATTGAATATTTCTTCTGAATAAGTTAATATAAGTTGAACAGCATAGGTGAAAGAATACAACCCTGTCGCACGCCTCTCTTTATTTCTACTTCGTGGTAAAAAATGGTACTGAAGTTAATTAAATCTTTAATACATTTTGCAGAGGCTTGGAACTTAGCTCATATTATCGGGAATTTATGTTTTATCAGTAGTATTCTGGGTTTTTATAGTGTTTGAACTAGATACATAGGTAGGCACTATATAATAATAATTATAAGTTTCTCCCAAATATTCTGTTCACTGAACTTATTTTCTAGTGTTATCTGTCTATGTTGTTTGTTTTTTATAATTTATGTGATTTCGTTTTTTTTGTGTTATTCCTGAAGTGGATTTTTCGGATGGTTGTGTACTAGTGAGGATTTTTATACGTACAGATGCAGATGTACCAGTACACGAC
Source organism: Limnephilus marmoratus (assembly GCA_917880885.1). Classification (NCBI taxonomy): domain Eukaryota; kingdom Metazoa; phylum Arthropoda; class Insecta; order Trichoptera; family Limnephilidae; genus Limnephilus; species Limnephilus marmoratus. Next base: position 36,080,210 of record OU862926.1, read on the forward strand.
GGACGTGTGAATTCATCCTTCCCGCTGTGGTGCAAGACGATGGGTCGAGAAAGACCGGCTGGAGAGGTCGAATATCTAGATTTGGCCTGCCACGCAGCAGGTGGGCAGGCACACCAGCCGCCAAGACCTGAAGACTCCAGATACTAATATCTACAGCCTGTATGTCGGACGAATATCTACAGCTCATATGTTGAACTAATATCTACGAACTTCAGAGTGTTGACTAATATCTACAGAGCTAAGGTCGGACGAATATCTATGACGGTCCCAGTGTTGACTAATATCTACAGAGCGTAGGTTGGACTAATCAGCTAAATGTGTCCAATAGTCCGATGTTAGGGATTTTTACATACATACTTACATAAATTAAGTTTTTTAAACTGCATACGCAATATTACGTTATTCCAATATGCTATACATATTTGCAAATCCAACCTCTGCCAGTGCTGTAGATATTCGTTAACACTTTGGTTCTCATAGATATTAGTCAGCAGTTTCAGATGTAGATATTCGTCAACACTTTTGTTCTCATAGATATTAGTCAACAGTTTGAGCTGTAGATATTCGTCAACACTTTGGTTCTCATAGATATTAGTTCGATTTTTTCAGTTTTTGGAATTCCTGTAGATATTAGTAGACGCCTCCGACCTGAACACACCAAATGAAGCGAACCTCTAGGGGTGGCAAAGGAATTGATATTTGGTGACCAATGATTTGTTTAATTTAAATATATGGTCTTGCGTTCTGCTTCACAGACTTGTCGAATTATGTGTTTTAAAATTGAATCTATATTTACAATTATATACACAATTTGGGAGGTCGGAATGGGTACCGCCGCCCAGGGAACCTTTATTGGATATATATATATATATATATATGTGTGTGTTTTTTTTACATGAGCTCCACACAGGAGGCCCTGAGGAAAATAATTTCCTTCAGGGCCTATGTCATCTTTGAGGATGCTGTGTGGAGGGTTTTTTTAAGGAAAGAAAGGAGAGGAGAGTTTTGGGAAGGAAAAGGGTTTAAGGGGTGGGCAGTAAACTGGGGTTCAGTGTGTCCTGGTCATCCGCCTCCAAGACCTAGACAAACCTCACCCCATGAACCCGGGCACCCCTGCTAAATCACCAAACGTAGCGAACCACTTGGGGTGACCCATGGCAGAGGTGTTGGTTATCCAATAAAGGTTCCCGGGGCGGCGGTACCCATTCCCGCCTCCCAAATTTTATGTAAGTAATTTTTAAAATATTTTTTTATTTATTTCTGTACGACATAAAGACTATATCGCCTTCTGGCTGGGCAGCGTTGTGTGGCGGGTCAAAGTTGGAGCTGTGGGAAATGATTTTTCAATGCAGGCCTTGAAGAGGCTCGTATTAAATGAAGAAGGAGCCGACTTACATTACACTTACGAGTCGGAGAAACGACCCGTTCTCTCGAATCCGACGTAAATGAGGTATTTTTAATGAACCATAAATACCGTTAAAAATGTGTGGAAGATTTTAAAAATATTTTCAGATTCTGATCACCGTACTAAAATTGTGTGATTTTAATAATTTCGTTCATAATTATTGATTTGTAAACCGTTCATTCCGAAACGATTCCAACTGGCTACAACATCATTATGGCGTAGAAAACACCAATGGCTGGTAAGAAGCTTATCACTAACGTCTCCCGGCGTGACGTCAATGCCGCCAAATTCATGATTAAAAACGAACATGGCGTTTTAGCGGAAAATCGAAAATGACACATTTTAAATTGTCACAGAAATTTTTTTGGTCAAAATAAAAATAAAATTAAAATAGGTAATACATCGAAATTTTTCTCTTATTTTTTTCGATTAAAAAAAAAAAAAAAACAATTCAAATACCCTGTGTGAACGGATGTTCCTCTCGTGTGCGTCGAGTTATAGCACAGGGGATCAATGTTGATAAAGCTTTCGAACAGACTCCTTTGAACTACTTACAGGACAGACTCATAATACGTATTTTGCATTCGTGCCTTATATCTGGAAATCAGTTATAAATGTCAATCAGGCGGATCGCCCACTTTTGCACAGAATCTAGTAAATTTATTTGGTATAAATATATGTGTGCTCCTGCCCAGAGGTGGCTCCCAAATTGTTATTGAATTACTGCTGGCAGCTGGTCACCAATAAATAATTTGTTAGCCCTATACAAGACGCCCCGTCTCTTGGAAACCAGATTTACTCTGGCTTCTATGGAGTCCGGTAAGTGAGTTGGTCTAAAAACCTGCAAAATTAAAATAGAAACGTAAATATTGTAAGATATCTTAGAACATTTATTTTATTGTTTTAACCAGCCAGCGGACGAAAATCCACATTTCGTCGAAAGTTGTTCTTCCGATCGTGCAGGGCGGTTACAATGAGAAAGATTAATTATTCTCCGTACCAGCTTTTTTTAAATTATAACTCAATATCGAATTTATTTCAATCCAAATTAGCTTTAATTTATACCTTCATCCAAAAATGCTGAAAGGCGTGATGATAAGTATTATAAGTATTTATCATTTTTCAATAATGACTAAATTTAATAAGAATGTTAAAAAAATCTGAAATATATTAGTTTGTAAGTGCGCAAATAAATACACAAATGGACCAATTTTCGTCAAGAAACACAAGTACGTACATATTTTTTAATGATTTTATTGAAACTAAAATTAAAATTCTAATACATAACTCTGCTAGATAATGTATTGATTTATTTTACTGCATGATTACATTATTTGAAATGGGTGTGGTATAATACAAAAACTTTTTTGAAAATTTAACAAATCTGCCAACGACCTATGGAATAACCTTATTATACTAAAAATTTAAAAAAAAATCTAAAAATTTATTACATAACTTCACTAGATAAAAGAACAATCTTTCGAAATCCATTTATAATTTTTTTTTGGAAAAGAGTCAATGTGTCTAAAACCTTTTTTGAAAATGACGTATTTCCGGCTTTCTCTGGTAATGCCCTCTTAAGTTAATTTGTAGAATTTTATTTAAATTTTTATTTCTTTATACCTATATTCAATAATATTATTATTTAATTTATGAAAACAGTTTATTTATAAACAAGTTCTGCTATGAAATTATTATTACGCTTGACACCTGTTGCACCCTCTGGAGGCATGCTTGCCATATTATACCCTATTAATGAAGCCCTTAAAACTCTTGGATTTGTTTTGAGAGCTGCAAAAGACTTCAATAATTTAGGCACATTTATCATATTATTTAAAACCATTGTCAGATGCCAAATATAGTATAACTCTACGTTATGGTCTACATTTTACAATATTTATTCCGACAGCATTGAAAAGATTCAACATAAGTTCCTGAGGTGTATAAACTATAAATTGCATATCCCTGTACAAAATATTGATTATAATTACCTATTGGATAAAATTTCCCTATTAAAACTTTCAGAAAGAAGAATAAACACAGATTTAATATTATTATATAAAATACTGCATTACAAAATTGATTGCCCTGAATTACTTCAATTAATCAACATCCATATTCCCAATAGATCTTGGCGACATTTACTACCCTTTTACTTTAACAACACCAGGACACCGAAATCCCCCCTTTCCAAAACTTCATAATCTCGGAAATAAATATTCTGATCTAGGAGATATAGAATAACCAGTATAAACATTTTAGTTATTTGTTTTTGGGGTGTTCTGCCGTGTTGCGCTACCTCCTTCTTTAGCCAACGTTTCGGACAGCGTTGCAGTGTCCATCATCACATCTACCGGATCTGCCGGATCTGCCCTGATGATGGACACTGCAACGCTGTCCGGAACGTTGGCTAAAGAAGGAGGTAGTGCAACACGGCATAACACCCCAAAAACAAATAACGAAAATACTTTTGGCCGTGAAAATCTTAAAACGTATCAGTATAAACATTGTTTATTCCAATTCTTTTATACATCTAGACACAAATAGTCGTGGATAATTTCTGCAACTTTTGTTAATATTGAATATCTTTTTGTGTGAGACTTCTTATCATTTTTACTAACGTGTTTATGCTTTTGTTGTTACATTTTTTTCATTACATTATATTTTCTTCATTGTTTTAGTTTTAAAGAATATAAAAAAAAACTGTTGATATTTAACTTATAAACAAAGAATGTAAAAGCCCATTAGGGCGTGTAATAAATAAACAAATAAATAAATTATCAAACTGTGGTTATACTACTTACAGACGATTTATTTATTTATTCTTAGTACATTTACATTACAAAGGTATAATATATTGTCCTCCACACTAGGAGTTCACCTGTGTTGTAGAGGACATTTTTCAGTTGCAAATTATAAATTATAAATTGTGAATAGTAAAACAAAAAAGTGTTCATAATTAATATAAAAAAGAGATACAAAAAGATTTGAGCCAGTTACTTATGTTTTTTTTTTTTGTATTCAATAATATTAGTTGTTTTATATTGTGTAGGAAGATAATTGCATAGTTTTATAGCCTGGTACCTGTAGTGTTTTTGTCCAAAGGATGTGTTTATTTTTGGTATTTGTAGTTGGTGAGCAATGTGAGCATATCTTGTTCTAGTATTGCGAGAATTTTGTGAAGCGTTAAATGTGGATAAGTTCTTGTAAAGGAAAGTTAGTATTTGTTTTGAATATAATTTTTGAATTTTCAGCACTGTGAATTTTTCGAATATGATTGAAGTGGGTGTTAGTATTGGTAACTTAAGTATTACTTTTGTTAATGTTTTCCGAGCTTTAAACAGTGTATTAATGTATCTTTTACTGGCACAGCCCCAGGCAATAATGCCGTATTCCATTATGGATTAGGCAAGTGCGAGGTATATATTTTTTTATTACGTATGTTTAAAATATTTCTCAAGTTGTTAAAAAAGTAAATCAACTTGTTTAGTTTTCCTATTACCGAATCTATATGTTTATCACATTTTATATAACGGTCGAAGTATATACCAAGATATTTAATATTTTCCGTTTGTGAAATTGGGGGACAGTCGCATGGGGTTTGTGTTGATATATCAATGGTACATTTATAGCAATTATAGATAGGTACTTGCGATGAAATTTTTTTGCGTTTATTTTTATTTCCCACACCCTTATTAAAAATAAGGAAAAAAATATTAATGGTTATTACACTTGTTACCCTTTTAAAGTTTCACAAATACTGCATTGCTTAAATTTGACTGAAGATCGTTAGTCTGAATTATTCCAAAATAAATACTAATGGGTTTATTTTCCAGCATAATTAAGTATTTGAAATTAGCTTAAACATATTCAAGAGTGGCGAGCGAATTATATTGTTTTGTTCATTTATCAAAATAGCTTTCGGATTATTAGAATTACTAGATTACTAATCTTAGAACATCCACTTTATAATCTGTGGAGCAACCTGCAAAATAGGGCCCTATTTATAAATATTCATCGCAAAGTTACTAACTAATTTTCATTTTGTATTAATATTAATCTCGGCCCACGTTGATAGGGACGGGAGATTAAACCGTCTCATTACTCGCAATACGTAATACATTAATTAGGGATGGTTTAATACCGAGGGATGATTTTATGTAGGCTCGTTCTGGCCTAACCTAGTAGGAAAACCAAGCAATGGAATCTAAGTATCTAGGGCAGAGGTTGTAAACATGGAGCCCGCTGGAGAAATAGACCCTTAAAACTATAATAGTCCAGTCAAGGAAGGAGGTATAGAGTGCGTGAGCAGGAACCTAAGCGATTCCTTCAGAAACTTGTTTAGGGTGCTTAGGGTGTGAACATATTAAAAGTCCGAGCCCGGGGGGGGGGGGGGGGAAGGTCCCAATTTTCCGGTTTCCGTTTATATCTCGAAAACGGTGCGTCGCAGGGAAAACTTTTTTAGAACAAGTAAAAGCTCATAAAATTATCTACCTTTCTACTAGCGTTCCTATTGCCGAGGGCGACGATGAAAACTACGTAGAGCCCATTCAGCAAGAATCATCCACTACTGAGAATGACGATGCCATGGATGAACAACGCTTGCCTGGACCCTCAAGTCCAGAGATGATGAAAACGTGAACCCATGTTAAGTTGAGAGTATAACATGATGTTGTTGAGAACAGTGATAATAATGAGGTTGATAATTTAATGATCAAATGATTGAATTATCATGAGATAATCATCATTATCATTATACAATACAATTTTACAGTTTTCAAGTAATATGATTTTTGTCTACTTTATTTAATAGCTGGTTTTAAAATGTGGTCACACATATTGTTAGGCGAACAAACAACAGTAATAAGATGAAAACAGCTTTTCTGAAAATGACATTTTACGAAAAAAACTTAAAATTGCTGTAAATATTTACTGGTTGGAGATTAATTAACATGTTTGTATATATATATTCTAAAAGGAAATTAAATTCTCTACAACTTTTTTTAAATAAACTTCTTTCTATGTTGAATATTTTAGACGATATGAAGGAATGATTGATGAAAAATGTGAGGTAAAATGATTTTTTTCAAAAATATCTACGTTTGCGGAGCGTATAACTAAAAAACGGTAGGGATTTCGTAAATTACGTGTAAAATAAAAGTTGTAGATAATTTTATGAGCTTTTACTTGTTCAAAAAAATTTTCCTCTGCAACGCACCGTTTTTGAGATAAAAACGGAAACCCGAAAATTTGGAACTTCCCCCCCCTCCCTTCCTAGCTCACCACCTACACGTCAGGATTTTTAGTATGTTTACACCCTAAGCACCCTAAACAAGTTTCTGAAGGAATCGCTTAGGTTCCTGCTTACGCACTCTACACCTCCTTTTGGACCATTCATTGACTGGACTATAAGCTCGAGCACGTTGCAAATTACAGTGATTTATTTTTGGGGTATCTAAAGTATCTATTGAGAAATTGCGATCGTACTTTTGGCCGTGAAAATCTTAAATCATAATATTAAGATATTTTGACACTTGAAAATTGTTATAAATATACTTTGGATATTGTTTTTATAGCGCCATTCTCGGGAAAGTGATTATCTCAAGGCTAGAAACTAACTCTAATTTCTGGTTCCAATCTGCACGTTGATTTATATAGACTTTATGAATTAGCTTCTGTTTTATTTTTAAAATTTATATATTTATTGTACATCAGCTCCACAGGGGAGGCCCTGGGGTAAAATCTTTTAGGGTCTATGTCATCTCTATGGGGTTGTTGTGTTTAAAGGTCTTTTTAGAGAAAGGAACGAGAGGAAGTTCTGGGAAGGAAAAAGGTATGAGGGATGGGCAGGAATCAGATCAACAGTCGAGTCACCCCACAAAACTATTGGTAACCCCTGACATAGTTGTAACCTCTGTGAGCGCTTTTTCAAAGCAAACAAAGATAGGAGTTTTTATTTTCTGTATCATTTCGTCTGAAAACGTTTCACCAACAAAATCCCAAACGTAAAAGGGTTTCTGGTGAATTGTTTAGAATTTAAAGGGGTTTATTTCCACAAGGAGAAAGCTCTGCTTCCTGTTATTCTCTTCAAATAAAATATTCATGAACCAAAAATTTCTATTCAAGAAATAAACAAATATGGACATTTTCATTGTCCCCTGTTGCATAACAAAACTATAAGTATTTTAATCAGATTTTTAGTGACTCTCTCGGATGATCGGATTTAAAGGTCGCGGGTTAAAATCCTGGTGAAGGGCAAATACAAAAATCAAATAGATGTTACTTTCTATGCAATGTAATGTATTAGAGACCAGTACAGAAAGTGCTTCTATCAATTGCAATCAGGGGTAGACGAGTAGGCAGTGGCCCACACTACTACCCAGTTTCAATTAGATAGGTCGTGTGACTTATAGCATAACTAGCAGACCTAACGAAACACAACGCCATTACCTAACCTTTATAAAATCCACACCACCCGCTTGCCATCTGCCCGCTGCCCGCTGCCTGAATTGAATATCTGAATTTCTCGACTTTTCTCTACGACAATAAGCATATTTTTATACATATAAATCTTCCTCTTGAATCACTCTATCTATTGGTGAAAACCGCATGAATATCCATTGCGTAGTTTAAAAGATCTATGTGCACATACATTTTGAGCGACTTCATCAAATAAAATAATTCAAATCAAATACCTACTTACTCTAGGACATCTATTTTCCAATTTCTTCCGTAGAACGAATTTCAAAAGTGACTATAGTACCTATCTACGGCCCGCCAGCCGTTTTAAATTGCACAAAAATATGTTTTCTTTGAATTTCTCGGCTTTTCTCTAATATAATTTACATGTATTATAAATATAAACATTCCTCTTCAATCACTCTATCTATTGGTGAAAACCGTATGAAAATCCATTGCGTAGTTTAAAAGATTAACGCGCACATAGGTTTTGAGCGACGTCGTTTTATACTATGTAAGGATAAGGATTATTGTAAATACTTATAATAATAAATTAGTTTGTTATCAAGAACCTAAGCTCTGGATCAAATTCCATTGAGGGCATACACAATTTTGGATTATTCGTGTATTTACTGTTTGGGGCGTCAGGTAAGACTATCGATCAAATGGCGAACTTTAGTTTATCCCCCGATATTTGATATCCTCAGAAATTATAATTATTATAAAATTATATTTATTTTTTTTTAATTTCAAACCTAAATTCTACTTCAAAAATACGTTTAATAATAAATTGTTATGAATTCCAAACGAATTTATTTGCAGCCAAAACTAAAGTAGACTCAAGTGGGGAGGCTACGAATCACCGAACAAAGAGGAGACTGATTATACTGTCTCATTATCTCGCTGCCTATAGATTTTCCAATAAATCCTATAGATTTTTTCTCTTTTATTTTTTGTTTCATAGAGTTAAACGTTCTCGCGAGGTCCACTGTTCATAGAACTAATAGTATTATTTATATCTACGAATTTTTCGACCTCTGCGTCCAGAAGTGACAATGAACGAATCTATTCAACAGGCTGAAGACAGTGACTTCTTGTATTAAAAAATAACAAATTTAAAGAATTACTGAATATATTCAAAATCAAATACAGCCGTATGTTTGACTAGCTGTTTATGTTGTTTGCACATCTGTTTGAAGAATTTCCAGCTCGGCAAACAATAAATTATTATTATTATTTATGATTTTAAATTAAAAAAAAAGTTTTTTTCGACCGAGACAGGACTCGAACCTGCAATCTTCGGATTCGAAGTCCGACGCCTTATCCATTAGGCCACACGGTCTCGTGCTTGACCCATCTTAACAACCAAAGTTATTGGTAAAAACAGTTTTGAATACAATGAAATGATATTTTGTAGTAATAACAAGACCATTAGACCAATCTAATAAATAACCGATAATTATTGTAAAACAATTATAACCTAATTGACTAAACAAACCCAACCTAACCTAACCTTTATTTGTACAGCGCCCTTGAGGTGATGTTTCACAAAAAAGACGCTATTTAAATTAGCCAATTACTATTATGTATTATTAACCAGACGGTCTGTCTTATCACCAATCGGGATATTTTGAGAGACTTAGTGGAGTGTGGATGGGAAAAGGCTGTTCCAAGTCTTTTGTTTTTTATTATTTTTTTGCGATTTTGACAGAATAAAATATGTGGCGAAGCCAACACTCAGGTACGTACCTACTTAAGGTATGTACCTGTGCAACATGGTGACATCGCCGCCTGGTGCAACTGAGAATGGAACACGAAGAAATACCTACCTGCGCTGGAATATTTGGCATCTCGTCGCACTTTATGGAAAGTACCGAAGCATTCACATTCCCTGTACATTAGGCGTTAGAACCATCGAGAAACGTATCGTATTCTCTCGATATTACCAGCCGAATTATTAAACCGTTACCTCCGCCACGGCATTATAAAAGCCGGAGTAATGGTTTGACCCAGTTAGTCGATAGTATAGCAAGCCAAACAACTTGTGCCGTTATTTACTACTGTCACGCTCCGTATAATATTGTGAATTATTAATTCTTATTAATAAACGATCAACAGTTAATTTCAGTGTTTTCTTTACGCGTTTACGTAGCACGTCCGATTGCTACAAATGTAAGTATAACTTTTTTGAAACAAACATAATTAATTACAATGATTATTTAAAGACACGACGGCTTCCGTGGTCGAGGGGTAAGGCTCACGACTAGCAATCCGAAGGTTACTAATTCAATCCCTGTACAAATAAATTTTATTTGATTAATTTGTGTTATTTCACAATGTATTAATATAAAATGAACTAAAGTTCACTTGAGGCCAGTTCCACAGTGGAAGACACTTTCAGTATCACCCTAGTGTTAGACTACCTTTCAGAGTTCAAACTTTGCTTGAAATAGCTTTTAGCCATCTCTTTCCCTTTCCAATTACCTTCAGCCTCACAACGAACATACTCCAATTGTGGATGTCTCAGTAGCATTTGGGGCTCTTGTGAAGTACTCACATAAAAAAATATTAAAAAATGAATACTCTCTATGTATTTAACAAAAATCTAACAACAAACAATCGAATCGTAATAATTGAATGTTTTCAAAAAGAAAAAAATACGAACGAGATGTAATTTTATGGAAAATGATAAACAAATATTTGGCCAGGAAATGATGTTTTTTTTATACGTCCTAAAATAACGTGGTTTATTACGTTTATTGTTATAATGTAGCGGTAACCTATTATTATTGCTATACGATATTTGAAAATATTCGAAATAACAGCGTAGTGGAAAATTTTGGAGATCAAAAGGTTTGAATCTTTACATAGTATAAAATGAAGTCGCTCCCGCTGTCTGTGCGCTTAGATCTTTTAAACTACGAAACAGATTTTCATGCGGTTTTCACCAATAGATAGAGTGATTCGTGAGGAAGGTTTTTAGGTTTATAATTTAGGGCAGGCATGCGAGTGGTGTGGATTTAATTTTTTGATTTTAACAGATGGTGTTTGTTATAAAGGTTGGGTAATGGTTATAAAGGTTGGGTAATGGCGTGGCGGTGTGTTTCGTTTGGCACGCAACGTGTGTCCGGGTCTGCTAGTATATTATAATGTATATTATTTCGACTTAAACAAAAAAACCATCAGGTCACTCGGATGAGTGAACAGCGATGACACGTGGAAGATTATTTTGTTTTATTTGGTTTTGAAAAAAAAAAAATTAAAAAATCACCAAAAAGACACCAGAGACCAAAATTAAATTAACGTATTTTACTCCAAATAATGTTAAGAATCACTGGTTAAAGTAAGTCAAGTACGTCCCTTAACACCCTGTATAGGTAGGGCTTACAAAAATCAAAATGAAGTGTCAAGGATTCCGACAAGCGATAAAATATCTTCATAAAATATTCGTTTTACCCAAAGATATTGAAATATAAGATAAGTAGATGTGCTATCTGCTGTTTTTACTATGTGGGTCTGCGCTTCCGGGTGTCGCCGATATTGTTTACCAATTAACAAATAAACTAAAAGAACAAATAATTAACGAATAAACCAAACGAACGTTACACTAAATGAACGAATTCTTTCCTTATTCAAAATATATTGTTAACCAATATTAATGCACATTTTCAAAAAATCAACGAAATGAACAAATTCTTTTTGTATGAAAACTACGCTAATTAGCGCGTAGTCCGGCGACAGTTGCGCGGACACCATAGCATATCTATTCTGTATTTGAATATCTTTGGTTTTACCAGAAAGTTATTTTAATTCTAAAATTGAACTGCGTATTTCTGTTGTTTAAATTTGTTCTTTACATGTTAAGTCAATTTTTGTGATTTTTCAAGGATCTGCACCTTTTCCACTTATATGGATAGTGTTATTAACTAACATAACATCCCGTGATTTTTAACGGGTCTGCGCTAGTATTCTTATAGCCATAGAACTATTGGAAACACCATAGAAACCTTAATTATTATTGAAATTCGAACTATCCATGTTAAATGCTGATTCTATGCCCGTTTCCACATGGTTAGGCATTCTCTCTCTCTCTGGTTTCAATCCTGGGATTGGTTTGCAGCAATTTCCTCTATTCTTCTCTTCCATTCTTCCCTGTCTTGTGCGACTCTTTTGAAGTCTGCATATGATGGCGTCCCCTAGAGTCTGTCCTCTCGGTCGTACCCTCCATTATGACATGCAAGAGGCCTTCTTGTCGTATTACATGGCCGATCCATCTTGCACGCCTTTCGGACAAGGTCCTGAGCAGGTGCCTTCTTCCTTCGATTCTTTGGAGAACCTCCTCATTTGTAATGTGGTCTCTCCAGGAAATTCCTAATAGTCTTCTATAGGACCACATCTCAAAAGCCTCTAGTATTCGTTTATCTCTTTCGGATAGGTACCATGTTTCGCAGCCGTACATCAAGATACTCCATACGTAGGTCTTGACGAGGAGTATTCTCAGTTTTAGGTCTATATTATTCGATTCTATTATTTTCGACCTTTTATTGAATGCAAGCCTAGCCAGGGGTCCTAGCACACTGAAATTGTTATCTTTACAATATCGAATCGACATGGCATAACAACTGACGATTTTGTACCGAACCGATATTGATAAGTAATGTAAGATAATCAAAAAGAAATTGTTATACGCTGGCAACTCTTGAGGTACTTTCTATGTAGCTGTCACAATGTCTATGGAATCGGAGTTATAGACCGCCAGCCGGTACACAAACCTTACGATAATGGACATTTAGTAGGTAAGCCTTTAAAAAGCTGGTGTGCCGCGCCTCTTGGCAGATTCCGCGCAGTCATGGAACTAGTGAAATTCTTCAATGGGATGGTTTAGAATCTAGACTACAGTTATTCGTTGGTTTCATTCGTGTACTCGATGACGTAAAATTTACTAATTTCTATCCCAATTTAACACCGGCTGCCTGCGAACGTGCCAGGCTCCCGGTCTATAATAGGTACCTGTCAAAAACATCGTAATCCATTAATGTAATAATATGTCAACTTACTAATAATCTTTTCATTTGAACATTTAAAGATCCATTTACACCGAGATTTTTGCTGAGATATCATAATAATATTAAATACACACACTTTAATATACGTTGGAAGTCCGCATGTATTTTTTGACAATAAAAAGGAGTTAATTGCACAATGTGATCATTAGCCATAATACGAGATATATTCGTAAGTACGAAACTGTCAAACGAAAACGTCTGAATTCCGATTTAATTCAGTCCTGCAATCTTCGATAATCTGTCTCCGTTCATTAATAAACCAGTAATTATGCAGAAATAATGTTAATATCAATAAAGTTGCGTAGGTATATCGCCAGTCAAACAAAGGACAGGGTGATTTACAATCTCGTATCGATAACGAACCGATTGCCCTAGCACGCTTGCACCATCGATAGGTAGACCGACGTCGAAGGGAAAAAAATAAGGAATCGACATACGATCTCACACGATGGCAACACTGGGGATCTTTTAATGAATTTTCGTTTCTTAATTTGAAACGTGCTGCGTAAAAATGAAAAATACCAATAAATTGACAATTTCGAATTGAAATTCGAACTCAAATAAATATTGGCGTTTCGCATGTAGACACTTTTTGAGACTAAACGACATTTTAATAAATTTCGTTTCTCGAATTTGAAAGCAATTAATTGATCGCCTCTTAAATGAATTAACTGAGTCTATGGGTCTCGTATACGATTTCTTTAAATTCTGAGAGTTTTTTTTAGTTCACCTCTACTCATTAATTAGCCAGTTATTTTGCGTAACAAACGACATTATTTTAAAAAATCTGTACATTGACAGCTTATCTGTCACTCCGGAAGCCACGGTAAAAACGGCGTCTTTTGTCAACCGACTGTCGGAATCGTATGTTCACTGTGCTCGCAAATATCGCTAACTGACCATAGACGACGGATTTATTACATTTCGTATTAATATTGGGGTTTTATCAACCAAGAATGCATACGATTTGGCAGGCTTTTGTCAATCGTCGGTCGGAATATCCCTTATCAATTGTTGAGCGTGCTAGCACATATTGATAACTGACCATAAATGACGGATTTTACCGATATCGTATTGATATAGGGTTATATCGATCGACCATGCTAGGACCCCTGGTATATACGGCTGTCGACCTCGCTCTTAGACGTTAGGCATTATAATATGTTTTTTGTTTTGTTTTTGTTTGTTCGAAAAAGTAATGAATATATTTATATTACAAGAATGGTAATTTGGCGGTCTCTTTGGATTATCAGAGACACTGAAATTTATTGTTAAAAAAACTGCAAAATCATGATGATCGGCCACGGTGGATCATAGATCGCACACTTGTCCGTTTGGAGAAATAGTGCAGTTTAAAATGTATTTATTTAAAAAAATTATTGTGAGATGTGGGAATAACTGTCACATCATCTTGTGGCTTGAATATCTTGCAATTAATTGTGATTTCTACTTTAGTTGTATAAAGTTGACAACTGACTTGTGCATATTTCAAAATTACAAAAATTGTACTGATCTTAATTTAAGTGGATTGAAATTTTTGGCGAGCCACCTACGTTGCAGAGATCCACATACAAGGTTAGTGTTTCTGATTTGAAATTTGTCAGATTGCTATTTTTTGGGTAAATATTTCCCTATCGAGACCACGCTCAAAACACACTTTAAAAATTAAAACAAATTGTACTAGGTAGATAATGGTTAGTAATAAGTAATTCAGTAACCGGAATCGAAAAATATTGCGTTTTAATTTTTTTTTTTAATTTTAAAAACGCCAAACGTCATTTTTTAAAGACCGCCATGTTAATTACGACGATGAAATACGCATTTTTAAAAGAAAAAAATCACTTTCTGTCTGTTCGACAATAATAAGTACGAATTGCAATATTCGGAAATAATAAACAATGCGTTTTAATCATTATTTTGTTCGGTTTCATAAACACGAATCATCACGCGAGACGTTTGCCGTCGTAATTACCAACATGGCGTTCCTTGAGAAATGACATTACGCGTTTTTAAACATAACAAAATAACCATTAAAATGAAATATTTTTCAATTCCGGTTACTGAATTACTTATTACTAACTGTAATCTACCTAGTACAATTAGTTTTAATTTTTTAAAGTGTGTCTTGAGCGTGGACTCGATAAGGAAATATTTACCTTTTTTTGTGATATTTTGTCTGCGCAAGGTAAATTCAAAATTCTGGTTTTGAGTATTTTAGCGCCCTTGAGGTAATTTTTCCCGAAAACGACGCTATATAAATTAGCCAAATATTATTATTACAATTGTTACACTCAGAGAGTTCTGGGGTTATTTACACGCCCCAGCCTTGCATATTATAATGCACAACTTTTGATAAAATTGCGATGAAGCTGTCAAACATAACTACATCAATCCGTTTACCACAATTTGATTTTCATCAAAATTTCCCCTAAAATTCCATTATACCCACATATTTTATTTTTCCCTGTCAAGTTTTATGGTCTTTTAACAAGCGTTAAAATAACGATCCTACTTTGTCAACTTATTTAACTTGTTCCAATGACTTTTATGGGGGAATTTTTATGAACGTTTAGAACAACCACTTGTATTAATGTTAATCTATTAATCTATTACCCCCCCCCCTCAAACCGAGGTAATTTAAAAATATTATTATGTAACACAATATAAAATTTAATACACGCTTTATTGATCACCACCAGTGGCGGCTCGTGACTTTTAGAAACTAGTATATTAATATAAAAAAATTGGATTTATTTGTGTTTATTAATTTAGGTTTCTGCATGAAGATTTTCGAAAATAAGAAAAAATGTTTTCGTCCACAACAACATCAGTAATGCCATTTTTTTAATATTAGCACTGTAGCACACACAAAAGTCACTAGCCGCCACTGATCACCACCACGTCGAAATTATTGTTAATTAACCCAGCCAGTCCGAAAAGGGGTGCACAAAATCCCCATAGTTCACCTTTATTCGGGTCCGAAATTTGTTGTGCGGGGAAAACAGATTCCGAACCCCACATAATAGATTTTCTACTGTCTCAATTAGTGTCTCAGCAAAATGGTTTAACCGGTAAAAAATCAATTTAGACACCTTCACAAATTGACATTTAACATCCTAAAAATAAGTCGTCACAAAGTGGTTAAACCACAGTTTGGAAATGACCTTGTAAGCCGAAACAGCTGTTACAAAATTAAATACGAAAATACCTGTAGAACTTGATAACAACATCATTAAATTATTTTCATATGTATCTTTTTAAATTAAATGGAGAATTAATTAATTAATTTTTTAAAAATTAGAACTTGATAATAACATCATTAAATTTAATTTAATATATATCTTTTTAAATTAAATGGAATTAAAAAAAAAAAAAATTAAACACAGAATCAATTAATAAATAACAGTAGTAATTGCAAGATACTTACGTAAAATAAAGACAAATTTTCGACAAAATTATTCTTTTGTACGAATGTGGATGAAGCACAATTTTTTCACGCGAACCAATTCTGTCTACATTTTGTAAAAAACTTGAGCTCGCAGCTAGCGCCACACGCTAGACAGTAGCGAGAATTACGACTGCCGCTAGAACTAATTCTGATAGTTATGAAATCAGCTGTTTGTAGGCTGCCATCTTGAGCGAGTAGCGAGTGAAGTTGACAACCTGTCAACTTTTTTCGTAGATTGTCAACAATCTGCTAGTTAGCTAGTAATACGATTACACTGGGCAAGTTTACTGACAGATAGTGAATTTCCCAGATAGTAAGCTTGTAAACTCGCTCAATGTAATCGGACTTTAGACAAAATAATGTTTTGTAAACTACATTTTTAACCAATACGTACTTTCGACCTGAATTTCACCCCCAATATATCGGGCAACCACCCACCAGCTCTAAACCAGCCACCCTTGTATTATACCCTGATTGAGTTTCCACCCACATACCGGAATTACCCATATCCTGGTCAGTGGCTCCTAGCTATTTGCCGTTGACCATATTGATGAATGGTTTCACCCCACAAAGAGATTCCCAGAAATAATTTCTAACCCCAATCGAGCTCAGGTTGTGTTTGGCGAAATCATTTCGATCACAAAGAAATTTCCTGTCAAGGCTCCGTAGTAAACCTCAAAAGATGGTTCGAAAGGGAGAGATGTGGAATGTTAGAGGGAAAACTATAACGTATAAAAAATAATATAGTTAATAGGCGACGATAATATATCGACGGTCGATACTCTCGACAAATAATGTAGGATGTGATAAAAATTGAAAATCGTTTTGCTAGTTTATTTTGTTGATTTCAAAGTTTATAATCTTCAGATATTATGTCCGGTTTAAATCGTACCCGCAGGAAAAACTTAACCCTTTCACGGAATTTTTCACAAATGATCACCTAGTCAATCTACGTTATGCACTTGCACTATATAAGTAAAATAAATACAAAATAATACAAGAACGACATGTCAAAGAGACTAAATGGGAAAATAATTCACCGACTCCAGATATTTTCATATCAGAGGGTTCGGCTCTGTGGAACTCCTAATTGGACCTATAAATCCCACTGATCCCTCAATATAATTATTTAAAAAATCTTTTGTAATCCTACATGTATTTAAAATGACTGATTTTTGCATTTTTATATGTAAATTCTTTGACAAATCTAATATGCCTTAATTTTTAATGAGAGAGCTAGGTATAATGCCAGTAGCCGAAATAACAAATGGTAATATTTTTATAGTCTGAGAATGCCAAATTCTTTTAATCTCATTTTCTAAATCTGTATACCTATCTTCTTATTTTTTCAGAAACCGATTTTTGAATATTACAGGAATTTGTAATACATACTACATCAATGATATAAGTTATTATTTTAATTTTGTCATGTACAAGTCTATTATGACTAATTGTTCTGTCTGTTAGTACAGTTTTAGCATAATATATTTTATAAAATTCATTTTCCAAAAATGAATTTGGTTCATATTCACAATATGGTACATCACGGCAGTCAATCAAGTTATGTTTAATTACCCAACTTTGGTGGATTATTTTTAAAACCTGACTATGCCTCAATAATACTCGGACGGCGCTAACACAGAACATCCCGATATAATATGTTCTATAGTTTCCGGAAAAGCCAAACATTTTCTACATAAATCATCAATTTGATTTATATCTTTGATTATACGCTTCATATAATTTTTAGTATTAAAGACTCTATCTTGAATGGCAAGCATAAATCCTTCTATCTCTGCGCTCAACTCTCCAATACTCAACCATTTGTTTGACGAAAGTTTGTCAACTGTTATGAAATGCACTTCATAACATAGAACATTTTACCCCGTAAGTATTTTTGAAATCAAGTACTTTTATGTTTATATTTTGGGATATGACAACACCAAAGTAGGCCGCGCCCACCCCCTATCGACGGGGGTGGGGCGCGCGGTGTAGACCGGCTTGGGCCGGTGAAATTTGGAGGACCCTCTCTTCAGTTTCCAGTCCTCGAACGGATAGGTTGTTTTATTCTTCCGTTCATTATTTACACCAAAAACAGTTTGCGGGTTTTTGGTTAAATTCAGTTGTTGGCGTTATTGCTGCCGAGTCTACAGAATCCCACACCGGTATCGTTCCAATTTTCATATATATATTATTGTTTTTACTTTACTTTAAAACTAAATTCACACTTTTATTTAACGTAATCACCCCATTCTCACAGAGATTTAAGCTTTTCCTGGCCTAGAGTCCTTTCTGCAAAAATAAACCTTTTTCTAGTAGCAAAAGAGAACCTTTTATTTACAATTATCCCGATATTTCTGTGTTTTCCTGTATTTTGTTTTAACTGCAACATAGCAGTGGTTATTCAAGTCTACCAAGGCCGAACTGAAAACACACCAAGCGATTGAGCTAGTCGCATTTAAGTAAGTATTTTGTGATCAGCGGTGTAAATAAATTAGCGTGGTTTAATTGATTAAAGAACGGTTCAAATCCGCTTTTCTGTACCTAACACTGGAGCCCTTAAAACGTGGGGCGGACTTTGAATGACCGCTTCTATGCTGTAGTAATTGTATTATTTATAGTGATGTATGTATGTATAAATATGTAAATAATAATAATTTTTCCCCTTTAAATATATAGCTAAATAAGTGATTGTGAATAGTTTTAAAAAGTTCAAGCGTGTTTTCAAACGCCGCCATCTTTAGAGTGACATTTTAACTGTTAGCGTCCATTTTGATCCACGTGTTTTTTCAACCGCCAGTATATCAAGTGTTTGCGAAGTATTTTTAAAAGTTGTGCGTGTGTTTTAAGGATCCGCCATCTTGTGGGCCGCATCTCCGAATTTAAAAAACCACCACGTGTTTTTGCCCGCTTAAATCAACAAGTTTTTGTCGTTTATCAGCCACCATTTTGGAAGCGTCTCAAATCACCACGTGTTTTTGCCCGCTTAAATCAACAAGTTTTTGTCGTTTATCAGCCGCCATTTTGGAAGCGTCTCAAATCACCACGTGTTTTTGCCCGCTTAAATCAACAAGTTTTTGTCGTTTATCAGCCACCATTTTGGAAGCGTCTCAAATCACCACATGTGCTTGACCGTTTAAATCAACACGTGTTCGTTATAAAGCCACGCCGTCTCCGCCTTTAGAAAAAACCCAAGCCGTGCTTGAAACTATCGACATTTTGAATTTAGCCAGGGTTTTTAAATATTATTTAATTTACTCAAAGTTATTTATAATTCGTGCGTTTTCGTAACAATTTATTAATTTCGGAGGAACAACGAAATATAAATATTAACTTCCCGGAAAAATATTAATAACTAATAGCATTTTTTCTATTCGAGTGGCCAACAAGGAAAGAAAGCATCTGCTTAGTTATTTAGAGAAGGTTATTTGAAATAAATTAAATCAAGTTCAAATCAACTTATAAAATGGACGCCCTAATTCGCTTTAAAGAAGGTATCATTGCCAATGTCGACACTTCCAGTGTTCTCCATCTGAGAAAGGCCTTAAGAAAACGGGGTATCGTTGGAAGCAAGGATTTGTCCACCTTGCAAAAACAGGCGCGGTCTTTTAATAAGGCATTTATTCGCCGAATTAAGCCAGCCGACGATGAAAAAGATCCTGTTTCGCAAGAATCAGAAATGTTAGAGCCGCCCGCGCCGGTAGAAATTAAATATGTTTTGAGGGAATCGAAGGTGACTAATTTTGCTTCGTGGAATTTGAAATTCAACGGTACGACGAATGTTCGGGAATTTTTAAATCGCGTGGAAGTGTTAATCGTAAGCCGAAATGTCAACCCCGATGAAGTAGCAAAATGCTTCAACGAACTGCTTACGGGAATAGCAATGCTTTGGTTTCTCTCCTTGCCTAGAGAAAGTTTATCGTGGTCCGAACTCAAAAAACAACTCATTAGCAAATTTGAAATTCCGAATTCAACTTGGGATCGTAAACTCGAAGTTTATACCTCTAAACAAGCGCATGGGAAAACGGCCAGGGAATTTTTTATAGAGACGCGTCATAAAAACCTTATTTTAGAGTCACCTATGCCGGAGGAAGAACTCGTGGAGACACTGAAGCGTGGTCTACTTCCGCAGTATGCTAGTATGTTAACCATGCATAGCAAAAGCTCCGCTACAGATCTAGAAATCGCGTGTACTATGTTTGAAAATTATCAAAAATTAGCCTTGCGTCCGCCCCGTGAACCGAAATCGGGAACCAATAGTTATTTGAATAGCGTGGCTTCGACGAGCCATGCTATTACACCGAAAGACTCCAAGAAAAATAGCTCAGACAGCGTCTGCTACTACTGTGGGAAGACGGGACATATTCGTTACACGTGTGAGCTATATAAAAAATGTAGGGCGGGCGGCGGCCATCGTTCTGAGAACAACCGTAATAGCACCCCGCTGCCGCCACATAACAATCTCCCCGCGGGAATAGATTTTTCGAGACCACCTCCTAAAATACAAAATCCAAAAAACTAATTTGCAGCCACTCAAACACTTCTTTTCTCAGGCAAGGTGACGATGACCTTGGCAGTATTGAGTGGCTGAATAACTCTAAATTCTTACAGGAAACGGCACATCTTACTGAAGTTAAATGCACTGAAGCCGTAGACGGCCGCCCTTATGCGCAATTTACTATTAACAATGTGCCCTTTACGGGGTTGTTAGATTCAGGTGCTAATGTTAGTTGCCTAGGAGGAAATTCTTATATTTCCTTCCTCAACATTGGCGTGCAGATGAAACCATATAGGTTTCCGGTGATCACGGCCGACGCCAGTCACCAAGCCGTGTTAGGTGTGCTACCTCTACCGGTTACATGCAGTGGATACACCGCTACTATAGATTTCTTAGTGATACCCTCGTTATCGCCTAAATTTATCCTAGGTACCGATTTTTGGAGATCTTTTAACGTTGCCCCCAAGATAATCGGTCCTACCGTAGATAGAGTTGCTTCTTCACCACCGGTGGTAGATGAAATTAGAACCCTTATCCCTATAGAAAATCTTAGCAAATCGCAGGCTGAGAGCCTACGAAATATCACGAATAAATTTCGAGATATTTCCTTTGAAAAATGTGGCCTGGGGCTGACGCACCTTGTCGAACATAGTATAGAAACAACGGGACCGCCAATCAAGCAAAGGTATTACCCCCTTTCACCGATCAGGCAGCAGCAATTAGAACGCGAGTTAGACGAAATGCTAGCTCTAGGCGTCGTGCGTCCGAGCCGTAGCCCCTGGACCAATCCAACTCTAATAGTTACTAAAAAAAACGGCTCAGCCCGCTTTTGCCTTGATAGTCGCAGGCTCAACTCGGTGACCAGGGCAGATGCCTATCCTCTTCCGTTCATTCACCGCATTCTAGATCGATTAAGAAACGCGAGGTATATCTCCTCGATAGATCTCAGCAAAGCATTTTGGCAGATACCATTAGCTAAAGAGTCGTGCGAAAAAACGGCGTTCGTGGTACCTAATCGAGGTATGTTTGAATTCACCCGCCTACCCTTCGGGTTGCGTAACGCGCCGGCCGAGCTTCAGAGATTAGCCGATAGACTTTTTGGACCCGAATTGGATGAGCAGCTTTTCTGCTACCTAGACGATTTAATAATCGTGAGCGATACATTTGAAAAGCATATAGCCACTCTCCTCTTAGTGCAGGAACGATTAAAGTCGGCCGGACTGACGATAAATTACGAAAAATCGGAATTTTGTAAGTCTCGCCTATGCTACTTGGGGTTTGTCATAGACAGAGAAGGCCTCCGCACCGACCCAACTAAAGTAGAAGCTATAGAGAATTTTCCCCGTCCATCTAATTCAAAGCAAATAAAATCATTCATTGGTTTGGCTGGATATTATCGGCGCTTTATTAAAGGTTTCGCTGACATAGCTGAACCCCTAACTAAACTCACCGGTTGTCGAAAAGGTATAAGTAACTTTAAGTGGTCCGAGGAAGCTGAGCGGGCCTTCACAACGCTCAAAGCCGCGTTAGTATCAGCCCCTGTGCTAAATTGCCCGGATTTCAGCCTCGAGTTTAGTGTACATACAGATGCCTCGAATGTAGGCATTGCAGGCGTACTAACCCAAACCTTTCCCGATGGTGAGCACCCAGTCGCATATTTTTCTCGATGTTTAAACAAAAATGAACGAAACTATGGTATTACGGAAAAAGAACTTTTGGCGGTATTGGAATCGGTACGTTATTTTCGCGGATACATAGAAGGTGGAAAATTTACCGTTATAACGGATCATTCGAGCTTAAAATGGTTACACTCGCTGGATAACCCCACAGGGAGGCTGGCTCGCTGGTCCACGCGTCTTTCACAATACTCCTTTGATATTGTACACCGCCGAGGTGAGCTAAACGTAGTTCCGGACATCCTTTCCCGTATAGAACCCGGAAAAATATCGGCAATCCACGCTCCGCCAAGTACCACCGATACCTGGTACCTAAAACTTTATAATGACTGCGTAAACTCTCCACTGAAACACGCTAACTACACTATTCGCGAAGGACAGCTGTTTCGACATTGTCCGGCAACGCTCTCTGTGCGGGAGGACTATTCATGGAAACTCGTAGTACCCTCCGAACAACGGCAGGCTCTGATAGTAGAGAATCACGATTCTGACAAGGCTATTCACCCCGGAATTTTTCGTACTTATAAAAGACTTAATTTAAGACACTACTGGCCGGGACTATATCGTCAGGTGTGTGAATACGTATCAAAGTGCGAAATATGCAAAGCATACAAGCATAGCACATCTACCCCTTTGGGACACATGAGCACCCAGAAACGAGTTGACCGACCTCTACAGGTATTGTCAATGGATCTGATAGGCCCGTTCCCGAAAAGTCTCGCCGGATACATGCATATTTTGAGTGTCGTGGATACGTTCACCAAGTTTTGTTGGATCTTTCCATTAAAAGTCGCCGCGGCCCCAGCTATAATCAAGCTTTTAGAGACGCGAATTTTCTTACCCCATGGCGTGCCTCGCACGATCATATGTGATAATGGGAAACAGTTTATTTCAAAAGTATTTAAAAACCTTTTGAGTAGTTATGGGGTATCCGACGTATTTTACAACAGTTATTACACACCTATGAATAACGTAGTGGAGCGGTACAACCAAACGATCGGAACAGCCTTAGCAATATTAGTAGATAAAAATCAACGAACGTGGTGTAAGCATCTGGATAAAATTCAAGCGGCTTTAAATAATTCAATTAATGTAGCAACCGGATACACGCCATTTTTCTTAGATCACGGCTACGAGCAGACGGTCCTCAGTTCCCTCCACGATACTCCATTCCCGAGATCCACGCTGACCGTGAACGAATACGCTAATCGGCTGGAAGAGCTATCCGCAGTTTACGGTGATGTTGGCGACGCTTTGTTCCTCGCGTACCAAAAGAGCTCTGATAGATATAATCTCAGGAAAAAACACGTGACGTATACCGTCGGTGATACGGTTTGGAGGAAAAATTTTGCTCAGTCTAATTCCGCGACTTATTTTTCTGCCAAACTCGCCCCGCGCTTTGTGAAAACTAAGGTGGTTAGAAAGGTTTCCGATGTCGTATACGTGTTGGCAGACGACTCAGGAAAAACCCTAGGCAAATATCACGTCAAAGATATGGTTAAATTAGGCAGCCCCGCAGAGAACCTCAACCAACCAACAGATTCTTCTCTACCCTAACCGTGGACTTCCTAGGAGATTAAAACCGCAATTGGTGACCTACTTTGTTAGGTTTCGTGAAAACATCTGTTCAGAATCTTGCCCATACAATTACTTCTGGCAAAGTAATTATCGACTGCCCGGATGGGAAAATATTCTATTTTAAGATTCGTATAAAAAAAAAAAAAATTATAAGACATAACTACATTAACTACGCACACATACACAACACTCGGCACTGTTTTCGAAGGGGCCCATTCGAAGACAGTGTGTACACACCCTACAATATAGTCACTCCGGAGTAATTAACCGGAGGCGGCTAGATACACACTACACTTGTATTTTTAACTATTCATGTACATCATTCGACACTCGCATTGTACTTGAAATGTACCTAGCCTCTGCTTGCTATTAATTTTCATCTCTCTTTCAAGCTTGAGAATTAAAGTCGTTGGTACTTAATAATTTCGATTTGATGGTTTGCTGGTTCCGTAAAACTAGCTGGCGCCCCGGCGGCACAGCCCGCGTAAATGAAGTGGAAAAGCGATACTATTTTTTGATATATTTTAACACTTTCGTCTCTGACTTCTGCATTATTATTTCATTATTATTATTGTTGTCATCATTAAAAAAATACTATAATGCGCTGACTACAATAATTTTAAATATTGCCTTAAAACGCAATACATCGACGACAATTATATTACAGTGAATGTGATAAAACCTTAGGTATTATTAAAATGTGTTTTCTGGAAATTTTTGAATGATCCTGAATTATAGGATGCTGTTTGAATGATCTTGAATTATAGGATGCTGTTTGAATGATCCTGAATTATAGGATGCTGTTTGAATGATCCTGAATTATAGGATGCTGTTTGGATGGTCCTGAATTATAGGATGCTGTATGAGTGATTTGGGTCTTTAAAGGACTCTGATTTTTTGTTGTCTGCTTTATTATCTGTTTTGTTTTAATATGTCGTTAACCAGTAGTCCGTACTGTTAAAAAGTGGATACTGACTTCACTGAGCCACTACTCGTCCTTTAAAAGGGGGTTAAATGTGCTTTGTGTTCTACGACATACGCCAATGCATACATCACGATACGTAATATAGTGCTCTCCCTATTCTGTTCTCTTTTGCGAATACTTTTATTAATCAAATAGTTTTGATTGACCTCTTTCTTAAAAATCTTTATCTAATCTTAATCTTTTCTATTAATAATTTCTGTTCCTTGGTCATTGTTTAGTAGCCTTGCAGACCAAAGAATGCCCTAGCGTTCTGTATGCCTTAATTTTCTAATCACTTTGTTATTTTTCTTTCATGTTCTCGCTTCCCGTGAGTCGTGCCCTTACTGCTAAGGACGCGATCCCTGTCACTAGCGCCGCCCAGACTAGCCAGGCTCCTTCTCGATACTCGGCGCTGTATGAAGAGTTGCGTTTACTTGTTCCTGACACTAGCTTGGCTATTCCATGATGTTGCTGCGATTGCTAAGTTATATTGTGTACACTGAATTTATGTAAATGATGTAACTTTGTTGCCAGGTTTTTAATGCAAATCTCTGTGCGGATGATGTTTTTCCCTAAAACCTTAATATTCGTTTAATTAAAAAAAAAAAAAAAAAAAAAAACCCTTCATAGCTAGGGCGGTTTTTTCTTTGAAAAAAAGGGGATGTGTTATGAAATGCACTTCATAACATAGAACATTTTACCCCGTAAGTATTTTTGAAATCAAGTACTTTTATGTTTATATTTTGGGATATGACAACACCAAAGTAGGCCGCGCCCACCCCCTATCGACGGGGGCGGGGCGCGCGGTGTAGACCGGCTTGGGCCGGTGAAATTTGGAGGACCCTCTCTTCAGTTTCCAGTCCTCGAACGGATAGGTTGTTTTATTCTTCCGTTCATTATTTACACCAAAAACAGTTTGCGGGTTTTTGGTTAAATTCAGTTGTTGGCGTTATTGCTGCCGAGTCTACAGAATCCCACACCGGTATCGTTCCAATTTTCATATATATATTATTGTTTTTACTTTACTTTAAAACTAAATTCACACTTTTATTTAACGTAATCACCCCATTCTCACAGAGATTTAAGCTTTTCCTGGCCTAGAGTCCTTTCTGCAAAAATAAACCTTTTTCTAGTAGCAAAAGAGAACCTTTTATTTACAATTATCCCGATATTTCTGTGTTTTCCTGTATTTTGTTTTAACTGCAACATAGCAGTGGTTATTCAAGTCTACCAAGGCCGAACTGAAAACACACCAAGCGATTGAGCTAGTCGCATTTAAGTAAGTATTTTGTGATCAGCGGTGTAAATAAATTAGCGTGGTTTAATTGATTAAAGAACGGTTCAAATCCGCTTTTCTGTACCTAACACAACATACACTTTTTCGTTATTTATTTTTGGGGTGTTACGCCGTGTTGCGCTACCTCCTTCTTTAGCCAACGTTTCGGACTTCGTTGCAGTGCCCATCATCAGGGTGATGATGGGCACTGCAACGATGTCCGAAACGTTGGCTAAAGAAGGAGGTAGCGCAACACGGCATAACACCCCAAAAACAAATAACGAAAATGCTTTTGGCCATGAAAATCTTAAAACGTACCTTTGTCAAGATGCGTTTGGTTGAGATAATTTAAGTGTTTTGCGTGAATAATTGTATTTGACCAGGAAACTAATAATTCGGTTAGTATTTATAAGAATGTTGGCTTTCTCGTCATATAAATTTAAAGGTGTAATCTGCCTTGCAAATTATTTTGTGCATTTCTGAGCTATTAGTTTACCCATGGAAAATTTTTTCTAAGCATTTCTACCTGATTGTGTTTCAAAGATGTTATTTTGACTACACCTCTACCTCCTAAATTTCTAGGTAAATTAATTCGTTCTATAGCTGAATTTGGATGATGGCAATAACTTTGTTAACGTAGTTCTAATTAATCGTTCTAAGCTATCTAAATCTGTATTGGACCATTTAATTATACCAAATGTGTACGTTAGTAGAGGTATTGCCCAAGTATTTATTGCTTTTACCAAATTTTTAGCAGATACTCGTAGATTGCGTTTTAAAATTTTTCTGATCCTAGTTTGAAATTTAATCCTAATATCATTTTTAATACTAGTATGATCTAATCGATTCGATTGCGGGTGTCCTAAATATTTATAAACCTTATCCTCTTTTAATAATAATAATTATTATTGATTATTATTATATTTATTTATTCCAGGATGTGGGGAGGATAGTGCAATCCCACACGTCCCATATAGTAAATAATAATAACAAAAATAAATAATCCATTGTTATGCAGGGCGTGGTCTTGAGTGTGCTCGGGCCCATCGCTCACTTAGGAGTGGCGCATGGTGCTGGAAGGCTACGGTCACCAATGTGTTGTCGAAGGCCATTAGCCGCATCCTGGCTCCAGTGACCCGGTGTCTCATCAGACTGGCGAATCCGGGCAATCCTAGTTCCGTAAATATTGTCGATGCACTGCTATATCATCTGAATCCATATATAACTTTGCATGCATTGTTATATTGGATCCGGAGTCATTTCATCGAGGTGGTTCGGTAGTGACACCATATTTCACACGTGCATAGACTAGTGCAAAATGCATTGAACAATGTTTTTTATACATCGTTACTGCATTGGAAGAATCTTCGGGCAATCATATTGATCAATACACTGATACTTCTCCTCTGTCGTTCAATTTCACCATCATCCGAGTGGTCTTCAGTGATTATGTGACCTAAGTATTTTACAATCGTAGGTGTGCTTATGTTTTCCTCATTGAGTTGTACGGGGAGCATCTTCTCAGGATTTTTTCTATGGTGGAATGCGATTAGTTCCGTCTTCTTGGGGTTGTACTTCATGTTGTGGTCATTTGCGTATTCTTTGCAGATTTTTTATGTTTTTGAATTTTGGATGAAATGAATATATCAAAACGACACTACATTTTATGATCTCAAAAACAGTTAAAAATGCAGAAACGAAATGTTAACAGCTACAAATTGTGATTTTTTCATATCTGTAGCATAATATTTTATACTAGCAGTTATAAACCCGCTCCGCAGGTTTTTGCTGCTAGGCCCTGCGGGCGGCTTTTGATTCGGGTTCGCCTAGTTTGAGAGGTTGGTGACCATTTTATAAATCCGATAGGAACTGATTCCTAAAATCGCCGGTTCCTCAGTGATATCCTCAGCTCAGTGACAGCTAGTCACCGGGAAAAAGTAATCGCAACCGACAATAACTTCTTATATAATATATAAATGCGTAGTAATATTCCCTCATGTTGGAGAGAGTTCAGAAAAAATTTCTGAGATTTCTGTACATGAGGGAGTACGGCTATTACCCGTGGCTCTATCCTACCGACTTTCTTTTGGGTATGCTCGGAATGAACCATCTACGTGTCAGAAGGGATGTACACCTTGCTACGCATTTCTTCGTATATCGAATCGACATTCGAATTCGGATATCGACATATTTAGCGTCAGTGAAGCTGCCTTTAAAAGGCAAGCCCAATTGATGCTTATATAGTTTTTTTTGCCTACCATTTATATGTATGTTTAATGTAATACTGTTACAAATATATTTTAAAAACGCATTAAAATTTTAAATTTTGTAATGTTTTTGAAAGAATAAATAAATTGAATTGAATTGAATATTTGAATTTATCCGCTTTTCTCTACTATAATAAGCATGTATTATACATATAAACTAATTAACTCGCCACTAATTATACAATGCTTGCAATGCAACACTGGATATTTGAAAAGGGAAAATCAAATACCTACTTTCTCTAGGACATCTATTTTCCAATTTCTTCCGTAGAACGAATTTCAAAAGTGACTACAGTACGGCCCGCCAGGCGTTTTAAATCGCACAAAAATAGATTTCTTTGAATTTCTCGGCTTTTCTCTAATATAATTTACATGTATTATACATATAAATATTCCTCTTCAATCACTCTATCTATTGGTGAAAACCGTATGAAAATCCGTTGCGTAGTTTAAAAGATTAACGCGCACATACATTTTGAGCGACTTCATTTTATACTATGTAACTAGCAGACCCGGCCACACGTTGTTGTGGCTAATAAAACACAACGCCATTACCGAACCTTTATAAAATCCACACCACCCGCTTGCCAGCTGCCCGCTGCCCGCTGCCTGAATTGAATATTTGAATTTCTCGGCTTTTCTCTACTATAATGAGCATGTATTATACATACAGGGTGTTAAGGGACGTACTTGACTTACTTTAACCAGTGATTCCTGACATTATTTGGAGTAAAAAATGTAAATGAAATTTTGGTCTCCGGTGACTTTTTTTGACGATTTTTTTTTTTTTTTTTGTAATTTTTTTTCTTCAAATTCAAACAAAAATTTTTTTTTTCCGCATTTCGTCACTGGTCACTCAGCCGGGTGTCCGACGAACCCCTTACCCCGCCTCCAACTGTTCAACAACTACAATTTTTTTATGTTTTTGTAGAAAAAAAAAAAAATCAAAAATGTCACCGGAGACCAAAATTTGACTTCATTTTATACTATGTAATGATTTCTCGGCTTTTCTCTACTATAATGAGCATGTATTATACATATAAACTTTCCTCTTGAATCACTCTATCTATTGGTGAAAACGACATGAACATCCGTTGCGTAGTTTAAAAGATCCATACGCACATACATTTTGAGCGACTTCATTTTATACTATGTAATCATAATGTAATGATGATGGTGATGTCGAATAACTTTTTCAACTCGAAAAACGAATGAATTATCTTAAAAAAAATCGACAATTCAAAATTTTAGAAGAATGACATACGTATATTTCAGTAACAGATATTCGCAATGCGGGTTCTCAAGACAAGGCTTATGTGATCAAAGTAGATGAAGAGTAGTAAATATAAGGCACGTAGTAACTACCCGGTTTCGCTGGAATCGATTTCAAAACTTATGTAGTTTTTGTCTTATATGACTCTTGTATGTCTATTATCTCAGTTTGATGTATTTTGACTTATGGCGGTTTAGAAGTGGGATGGGATAAATCTAAAGTTGTACCGTCAACATTACTTGGCTGATTTCTTTGCGCCATTTTCGAGAAATATCTCATGTAATAAACGAAGCGTTATAAAATAAGCGAAATTTGGTATGTATTTTCATATTTACATATTTACAGATCACTGACTTCTCGTGCGGTGAAAAGAAACAGATGTGGGAGATGAACTGTCAACAATGAAAGAAGGAAAAAAATACACGAAGAACATTGTGAATAAAATAAACACAAAACGTATATTATATAAGGCAGGTGAACGTTGAGGCGAAGATTGAGTAGGGAGATTCGTGAAATAAAAATATTGATCGTACTAGAAATTGGAGTGAAAATATAACCTAAATACAATAATACTAGCGATTTCCTGACATGCATTGCAAGGCCACTTAATAAAGAAATTGTTAATCTCCCTGTGTGTCCTTTCCCATTCGTCTCGTTCCCCTTCCGCTGTCCCTTCCCCTCCCATGTCGCCTTCCCCTCAAGCGTTCCCCCACCATTTCCCCGCCTTTTTACACCGCTCTTCCGCTCCCCCGTACCGCCAACCCGCCTCCCACGTTCCATATACTCAGTCCCAGTACATTCAGTTTTCAAACAGCTCGCGTGTCACCTATTACAATTTTTTTAATCAAATTTTTATTTTTCACATTTTACAAACATTAATTTTTGTATATTATAAGAACAATAAATCGAATTTGGGATCAAACACAGGTACCTATTTAAAATACCGATAAATCGTACTTTGAAGTAAATTAATTTAAAGAGTTTATTCGAAAAAGGAACTTTCGTTGAACAATCGATGGTTTATAAAATGTCATTCTCAAATTGTGCCATTTTTAACAGTTTCGTAAGAGTTTTTGCAATGATTAATAATGCAGAAACCCTCGCTGGGGTGGAAAGAAGGCATTTTAAATATTTTCAATGCTAAGTGTGCTAAAATTTTCCTTACTTCATGAAATTGATGGGCATTTTCGTAGAACACTCATGTCAGGGACATCTATTCAGTTTGTTTCCGGCATCCTTCCAATTACAATCCTTCTTAAACATGAAATCACAAGCACCATCAAACAAATTTATTCAACAATCATACCAACATCCAGCCACTTTACAATCAAGACATTTACAACCAAAATTCTCGAAATAGCAATAAAATCCGCGTTCCTCAAACACACACTACAAAATGTGGGATAAACACTATGAACTACGAGGCTTATCCAGAAAGTAAGTGTACTGATTTTTTATATTTTTTTTTAAAAAGTGTAATAGAAAAAAAAAATACAGGATATTGTTGACTATTTTTCCAAATAATTGCTAACACGTTCAATGCATGTGGTGTGCCGTGGCACAAGTTTATTTTGCCCTTTTCGAAGAATTCTCCCGCCAGCTCCTTCCCCCTATTCAGGGCCACTTTCTGCACCTGATCGTCGATCGAAAATTTATTTTCATCCATACATGCCTTTAGGAAGGTGAAAAGATGATAATCTGAACACGCCAAGTCAGGGAATTTACGGGGAGTGGTTCAAAACATCCCAATCAAATGAGTCCATGATATTATTGGTGGCTAAGGCTTTGTGAGGTCGGACGTTTTCGAGAAAAAGGCAAACTTCTCTGTTCAGCATTCCCCTCCTTTTGTTTTGAATGCTCCTTTTGAGTTTTTTAGGGTACACGATATTGTTGTGCATTGATGATCTTAATCTGAGGCCGAAATTTGAACAAAATGATGCCGTTTCGGTCCTAAAACACTGAGGCCATGATTTTTTTTGCCCGAAATTGTGGTTTTCAATTTTTTCACAGATGTGGAATTGGTGTAACGCCACTTTGACGACTGTGTTTTTTCCCAGGCATGTTATGAGTCCCACTTTTATCTCCACGAACAATAGAGCTCAGAAATCCTCACCTTTATATCTTGTAGGTGTTATTTCTTCCGTGAGTAAAAAGCAGATCACAGCACTTGGCAGGATTTTTTGCCGACAACTTTCACGCAACTGGACAACTTTCACGCAACGTGAGTTTACGTACAACAATGTTTCTGCGATGCTCTTTCTGGTCAGGAGACCCCCTGTACCACTAAGTGTTGCCAACCCCCAAAAAGCTAAAAACCTCCGCCCGTTGTGGTCACAGTACACTTACTTTCTGGATATGCCTCGTACATTGCCTACATATAATTCGCTTCCAGATATGTACAAAAATAACCAGCAATATAAGAAATTTAAGAGAATATTTTTTTAGTGTATTTAAAAATGCAAATAGGTAATTTACTTTTAATTTTTTTGTAATCATCAATATTTGTACAACCTTGTATTTTTTTCATTTGTTTGTTCTATGTCTTTATTTTTTATGACATATCTTTTATTTTAATGCTGTAAATTGAAATCTACAACCATTTTGAAGTATACTGTAATACCCGCTCGTGGTGTAGTGGAGCTGGCAACACGTTATCGCTCCCAAGTAAATAAGCCCACATTTCACTACCAATAATTACACATCTGCCGGATCTGTTCTGATGATGGACACAGCAATGCTGTTCGAAACTTTGGCTAAAGAAGGAGGTAGTGCAACACGGCATAACACCCCAAAACAAATAACGAAAAAAAATTATTCAATTTAAGGTAAGGCTATTGAGGCAGTGTGCACGGAAACAATAATGGAATATTTGGGGATGATGTACATTAATTATTTCAGTAACCGCCGCACTTTTAGGCACGGATTATGGGAATTACACATCATTTAAAAAAATACTACAAGAAATAAGTAGGATTTACGAGCACAAAATAGGTTATTAGGTTCTTAATTTGGGCAAACTAAGTAATTCAAGGGTATTTAGATTGAAACTTCGCAAACGTCAAATTCATGGTATACAACCATAAACGTACAATAAATAAATAAATGGAAATAGGCAATGATAAATTAAACTTTTTGGATTTAACTTTATTTATTATAAATAAAAAAACCGATTTTAGTATATATCGCAAGCCAACATAATACACTGACATGGTAATTCATAAGACCTCCAACCACCCTGTCTCAAAAAAACACCCCACCTTCCATTCCATGATACTATACACCGCTTAATAAATGTCCCAATGTCTAATAATAATTTCCTTTCTGAACTTTCTATAATAAAACAAATTGCTATAAATAACGGATATGAACCAAAATTAATTGATAACATCCTAAATAAAAAACTTTGCAAAATTAAAAAAAATAAATATCTATACAATTCTAATAATATTAATGATAAAGAATGGCGTAAAATTTTATATATTAATAATTTTTCAGTTCAATGTTGCAAAAATCTTTCTTCTAATATTAAACAAGCTTTTTATACAAGAAATAATATCGGTAATTATTTGAGAAATACAATGAAATACAAGAAATATAAAAGAAATGCAATGATAAAGACCATAAATTGACTAATTCCGGAATATATGTATAAACTCAAATGCAATGATTGTCCCTCATTTTATATTGGAAAAACAACTCGTAATTTTGAAATCAGAATCAAAGAACATTTAAGGTGTCTTAATAATAATAATTTTTCTGAGTTTGCTAACCATATCATTGAAAATAACCATAGTTTTGAAAAAAATACAGGGATAAATATTCTTCATATTAATCATAAAGGAAAACGTTTAGAGAACTTAGAAGCCTTGGAAATTAAAAAATCTCTTAAAAATAATGAATCTATTATCAACAAACAAAATATATTGTCTTATAGCCCATTCATGGATTTGTTCCCCTACCCACCCACTCTACATTAATACCTACCCACCCAATCTACATTAATAACTAGCAACGGCTCCACCCCTACCATAATAAAACATTGTTCAAAACTGTCAAATTAGTATAAGCTTTCCCTGAAGAAGGAACGTACGTTCCGAAACCGGTTGAATTTACGCATTATGTAAGTGGTTTATACAAAGTTGTATTGTTTCATTTTTTTTTAAATGGATAACCACAAAGTTATAGCTACATTAAAAAATGTAAATACATAAATAATCAAGCGCACTTCGTGTACTAGTTGAAATACGACAACTGACATTTCAGTCCATAAAAAAGCAATTGCAAGCCATAGACAAACACAAATTTGACAGTGGATTACGTATGAAATCGATTTCGTATCCACAAAAGATACAAATCGCTCTTCTGATTGGTTTAAAGCCATCTCTCGAGATGCGAGAACATACAAGAAGAATATTTACTGATTGTTCCACAAATTGCAAAGTCAATAATTGGTTATTTCCAGTAAATCCTCCACTCTTTTTCGGCAGTTTATCCCATATTGTAGGATGTTGTATTAAGTCCACATCCATCATCTTAAAAGCCACCCTTGTCTTACATAAGCGATATTTTCGGGCTTTTTAATATTAGGCAAACAAGATTGATGCCTTCGAATTAAACGAACAAAGTACCTACTTTATGAAATTCGGTCAAAGCCTACATAATTGGTTGTTGCATTAGTTCAAATTTCATTTTATCTAAAGGCAAAAAGGGTTTTGAAAACATTTTTTGTCAGTCCTACGTAATAATTCTTGATTGTATATACATTTCATGGAAAACCAACAATGATTTCCAATAATTCTGTTAAGATTTTTGGTTTTATAACACTATGTATTCCATGATAACCTTATAACAATTTTCAATAATTCTTTTTATATTTTTGGTTTTACGACATTGTGTACATCCCACTACAACAATTTACTATAATTTTATCTAGATTCTGTATGCTTATTTTTTTATGATTATGTGCATGCATGCGTATACATACGTGTATATGTAAGCATTTATATGTACCGGTCTCAGAACAGACCTTGTCTAGTGAGGCAGGTTACTTACTTGTTTGTATTATGTTAATTTTATTTCAATAAACGCCCGGGTTGCCGGCAATTTAAAATATATATATACATGTATATTTTATTTTTCTTTATTCACTGCTTTGATGGATACATAAATTGTGGATTTTTCAACCTCCATGCTAGGCACACGCCCATGCTATGGTGGTCGAATATATTGTAGTCGATAATATTAAATTTAAAAAAAAAAAGAGTGTGCAATTCACACGCGGTAGAAGTTAAACCTTCATTAACCTAAAATAGACAAGAGTGGGGAGACTACAAAGCACCTTTTTATCAATGTGAAGGATGATTTTTTCCATATTTTTGTCGTCGAATTCCAGTGCATCTTTTCCTACACATTTGGTCATCTTATTAGTATTTTTTTTTCTTCTTCGGAGTCGCTATGACGCTTTCTTCTCCTGTTCATTTTGGAGTGTTTAAAAGAACAGAAGTAGACCTCCGTAGTCCAGTGGCTAAGACTCTTGACTCACATTCCGGAGGTCGCGGGTTCGAACCCGGCATGCGCAAATAAATTTTATTTGATTAATTTGTGTTATTTCACAATTAATTCATTTAAAATAATATATAGTATATTTGCGGCATGTTCCAGAGTGGAAGATACTATTAGTATCGCCCTGGTGTAAGACCACCATTCAGAATTGAAACGTTGCTTGAAAATGGCTTTAGCCGTGTTTAGTGACCAGATCTGAATAGCCAGGTACTTCCCAACCTTCCTCTTCCCCACCTCCTTCCCCTCCCCACTACCTTCAGCCTCACAACATACCCCAATTGGGGATGCCATAGTCTCACTGGCTCCAGACGGGAGCAGTTGAGATTCTTGTGCGGTATTCACTGTAAAAAAAAAAAAAAAATTGAATGTAATAAATTTTACTTGCGAACACCGAGATTTGAACCTTCGGAGATGTCTGACTAATTTCAATAGAGCAGAGCATCTTTTCGATACTACTCTGCCCTTTTCTTTCCAGAAAGAAAATGCTTAGTTTTGGCGCCCATGCCCATTGTTCATTGGGTCACTAGCCCGTCCTAATTGTGGGTGACCTCTGTACCTCTCATCTCAGTTCCCAATTCCATTCATAATCCTGTTCGAGTAAAGTTTGCCCGGCCGTTGATAAGTAGACCTTACAAGGCTTTATTGTTAACATCGGGACTTAAGTTGGTAGAATGGTACAGTGGAGTTAGCCCGGCCTAAGCCGGGCAATCATCGTCTAGGAGTGGGTCTGTGATTCCCAAAGCATTGGGTACCTACTTCCGCCCTTGTGCTTTGAATGATAAACTCATATCCGGTATTTAGCTATAAACAAACCCTATTTCGTAATTTGTGCTGCTTTTATTTTAATGTACTTTAATTTCGAAAATTGTTTAACGCTTGGAAAATATTGGTCTTTCAATCTGGAAAGTAGATTAAGGGGGGTATTTCACCATCTGACGTTATTATTAGGATGGCGACTGTATGGTTGAAATTTAAAAACCCGGCTTTGAATACATTTCTGAGCGCCTTATGCAAAACCATCTTCGAACTTGAAGTTTGTTAAAAAACTACTTTTCTAATGGAACCGAACTCAAGTAAGTAGCCAATAATGCCAAAAGATCTCGCCACTTACGTTAATAGCTAGCGCGAGGAACGTCGGCTGACAGGCGTCAGTACTATTGGATTTGTAATTTTTTCCTCAAAAGTTGGAAACACGCGCACATCATCCTCATCCCAAAATCTGGGAAGGACCCCAAATTCTGTTAGAACCATCGCCCAATCAGTTTTCTCTCAAATATTGGTAAAATATTTGAACAAATTCTTCTCACCCGGCTCTTAAAGCACATTCACGTGGTGGCAACCCTCTCTGATGAACAACATGGCTTCAGATCTGAACATTCAACCCTTCATCAACTGCTCAGAGCTTCCGATCTGATCCTTGGCGGCTTCAATTCCTAACTGTTGCGACTATTTATTTGTTTGTTTATTAATACTCGTTATCATATGGGTATTGTCCTGTGCCAAAACAGCACTCACTATTGTTGTTAATATTGTTCTTTAGGAGTTGCTTTGTATATATTGTATATTCATTGTTTCACATTATTTAATCAATTTTGTAAAGACTCGTAAGGACCACTATAGGATTAATTTTAAGTTTATTATAATTGCGCTAAACTGCGCAATGTAAATACTATGTTATTATTAATATTAAGCTATCAGATGGTTAACTCTTGGAAAGCTATCCTCCTGCAACCAACTACACCTTTGTGTATGCCTTTGCCTAACACGCCTTTGTGTATGCCAATGCCTAATACGCCTTTGTGTATGCCAATGCCTAATACGCCTTTGTGTATGCCAATGCCTAATACGCCTTTGTGTATGCTAATTCGCCTTTGTGTATGCCAATGCCTAATACGCTTTTGTGTATGCCAATGCCTAATACGCCTTTGTGCATGCCAATGCGTAATACGCTTTTGTGTATGCCAATGCCTAATACGCCTTTGTGCATGCCAATGCCTAATACGCTTTTGTGTATGCCAAAAATGCCAATTGACCGCGCGCCGTACGCTATATTTTCGTAATAATAATTTATTTGATTTTTACCACGGACGTAGGAATATATGGACCTGCCCTAAGTAATAAAAGCGTATTATTTCCCCCTCCCCATAACGGTTCCATGGAACCGCCTGGGCTTACGAGAGCCGCCTCCCTTGAATCTAAAAACGTGACGTCATCATTCTTGTTCTGACCAGCGCCGAAGTCACATAGTACATTTTACGAAATAACAAGGCAAAAATGGTAGCTTGTGCTATGAAAACGTGTAAAAATAGAAGTGAAAAGGAGAATAAACCAAATTGTCGTATTACATTCCATAGGGAAGCATTATTTTACTTTATTTTAAGCTTATTCGAATTATATTATTATATTATCAGTTTTGTAACATATACTATCATGAACGTGTTTACACACAGCCGTAATATGCGTGGGATGGCGTATTTCAGCATATCGCTCGCCATATATTCCGATTGGGAATGTACGGCGAGCGATATGCCGAAATACGCCATCCCACGCATATTACAGTTGTGTGTGTGAACACGTGTTAACGCTCAGAGGGCGTGTTCACACACAGCTGCGACGTAAAACACACAGCCATTTGCAAAAGAATCAGGGGTGTGCCTTCGCCTTTTGCGCTCTGCTAAAATAGCTAATCGTATCATTTGGAACGTCTATCTTTTCATGTGTTATTTCTTGTTGGAAATCCGTGGTATTAATAAAGGATAATAAACCAATAATTTTTAAATTTATCACACTTTAAGGGCCTTATTACTAAACGAGTTTTGAATTTTACGCAACTCATAAACGTGGAATAAAGTATGGTTTTTTTTTATTAGGCATTATTGTATATTTTGCTTTCTTAATTATGTACTCCATCGTGGTATGTTTAGAAGTAAAATGTAGATACAGTGAGCATGTTTGGAATGAAAAATGTATGTGACATTTTGCTGTCCGATGATATTTTTTATCAATCAAAATTTAAAATAAAATATTTTTCTAACGCACGTCGCCACCGATTATATTATCTTTGGATCACACTGTCACGTCTCAGCGGACCACGTGTTAGGTAAGCGCGTTGTTTCGTATTTACGGTATTGCTGAGTGCTGGAACGAGAATGAGTGCTCACGGCCATCATCACAGTCAACAGATTAATACCTTCTTACTATGTTGGCTCATCTTTTTAATATATTCAGCTGTTATTATTGTACTGTTTTTAGCATCGATAATATAACTCCTGTACATGTTATGTTGTTTTCTCTTAAGCTGTGCTGTTATTTTTGTACGTTATTTAAACCTCTGTAAGTTGTTTATTGAATGCTGTTCTCACAAATATAATGTTATCCTTAACCCTTTTTGTCTTTTTCTTTTCACTTCTTCCATTGTCCATAGACAATGTAAGAAATAATTTAATGGAAGTTATATATATTATATAAATATTATTTCTTTAAACAATATTATGCACAGTCTGAGAATACAGTTACTGTGTCGGTGTAGGTATATAATACAGTTTTACTAAGTTTCTGCTGATATATGCTTAAATGTAGCTAAACAAAAAATATTATACCCAAAAAATAAATAAAAAGCACCTTCGTCGTCAAAATATTCCAATTAATACCCCACTCCTGGCT
The DNA here is from genome assembly GCA_917880885.1 of Limnephilus marmoratus. Taxonomy (NCBI): domain Eukaryota; kingdom Metazoa; phylum Arthropoda; class Insecta; order Trichoptera; family Limnephilidae; genus Limnephilus; species Limnephilus marmoratus. The sequence goes on from OU862926.1 coordinate 36,119,345, forward strand.
ACGCACGATCCGATTTGCAGAACCCAGATAAGTCGGGAGGTTTAGGGGGGAGGGGGGAAGTTGTTGCCTATACACAATGCGTCGATGTGGTGGTGAGAAGTACCTATCTATGTAAATCTGGTCACTAAACACGCCTAAAGCCATTTCAAGCAGTTGGGGCGATACTAAGAGTATCTACAAAAAGGAGCAAATAATAATGTAACCGCTACGTGCTACGTATTATTGTAATTAAATAACGTGTGAAATAATTTAGGTAAAATAATTTTAATTAAAAGAGATAATTACATTATTTTTATTAACTAGCAGACCCGGCCACACGTTGCTGAGGCTAACGAAACACAACGCCATTACCCAACCTTTATAAAATCCTCACCACCCGCTTGCCTGCTGCCCGCTGCCTGAATTGAATATTTGAATTTCTCGGCTTTTCTCTACTATAATAAGGATGTAATATACACATAAACCTTTCTCTTGAATCACTCTATCTATTGGTGAAAACCGCATGAAAATCCGTTGCGTATTTTAAAAGATCAATGCGCACATACATTTTGAGTGACTTCATTTTATACTATGTAATTATATAGCAACAGAGCGGTTGTGATAACCCTAAAATCTGTCGACCATCACGAATGTGGGCGGTTCTCGAATGTGCTCCTCGCTGGTTACAGGGGTAAGTAAATTATGGAACATTTGTAAAAGTGTCTTAACTAAATACGGCAACCAAATAGTTGTCTGTGAAAAGATGCGAACTTTACTTTGCTTATTCAGACTTCGCAAATATGTTAATAACGTAGCGAGCAATTCGCGCTCCCACATAAAAAGGTCTATTCATTAAAAAGCAGATGTTATTTTTAAGAACTAAATGGCGATATTATAATGCGAGATGCCTATATACTGTCAGATTAATTTTTCAACCAATCACAGTCATCTTCCCCTCTTCGTACCGCCATAGTTGATTTTTCCCCTCACCTGTTATTTCTGGTCTATTGAATTTGGATGTCTATGATTTTTACAAAATGATGATTTTGTAAATTGTACCTTTTTATTAGTTAAAGTTTTAATACATTTAAAAAAAATAATTAACTGCGTGTTTAATGTCTAATAATTATTATTTCTTTTAAATCTTGAAATCTTACGTCTCTTTGTTATTATTTGCAATATTCTATTATTTACTTAAGTAATTCCTTCACCAAACACGAGAGCCAATGGTGAAGACAGGCTATTTTTATATTACTTTATAACACTGCAACAAAATGTGCACTTATTTAAAAAAAAAAAAAACAAAATAAAAAATTAAAAAAATCACCCAAAATGGCTAATTGTATTCAGAGAAATGTATTTTCTCTCTCCAATAACTAAAAATACGAATATATAGAAATTTTAATATATTCTCTATTATGCGTTCTTCTCAATAAAAAAAATGAGACTTCCTGTAAACAAATACAGTAATTTGGCCTTACAAAGTAAAAAAGTTCAAAGGCTTTTAAAATCGTAAACATTTTTCGCCATCACAAATATAATAATTTAAACATAAAATTAGTGTGTTGGCACGTGACAAAACGAGATTCTAGAATAACAAAGTGACATTTATTTCCTTGTGAGGCTAATGTTTTTTTAGTATGACATTATGTAACAAAATATGTACAATAAAACAAGGGTAAATAAACTGAACTACCAGCGAATACACGGTAAATTTCTTAGCACACTACAGGTTGAGATCTAAAAACAGACATAAAAATAAAACTGTGTAGAATAACTGTGCTAAAGCAAAAAAAAACAATCCGGCATACGATAACTGTTAATGTTGGTATTTTTTCATGCTCGATGACATTCGATTCGCAATTTTCCCGCGACTAACAATTTGGCGGCAAACGTAACTCGTTAGCGTAACTACTTTTAAGAGTTGATGTCTTAACGCAAGCTCGTTAGCCCGATACAGAATACGGCATTTAAGAAAACCGTCAAATTTAGTTTGCCCATTCTTACTACTACTACTTTTTAGACGTTTGCTTTTTAAACTGAAAATTTTCGGCACAGTTTCCACAGATTCCTGTGACACCCTCTGTGACTGTCAGTGTCCTCAAAATGTGTCCATCGCCCCCTAAGCCGCGCGGTATCACCACATTGAGTATCACTGATCTAGTAGCTTAAATACTCTCTTCTGTTATCACTGAGCTTGGAAACTTCAAGTTACGTAATAGTTTCTGCGATGACAAACTCAGTGGGTTAGAAGTTAGATTGTTTGGATTTATAGCTAAGGGTTCAATTTCCTGAACTATACGTAATCAATGATATTAAACCTTTCCTAATTAAGCGGTGAGGATGGTGCCATTTTACTAACCAGAACGTTGATTTTAAGAGTGAAAAATGTTTGCCTTGGCCTCGTGATTCCAGGAGTTATAATTTTTTATTTGTTATTTTGCAGCAAGCGGTATTAATCTGTAACAACTCAAAATCTGTTGTTTTGAGATAATCAATATTTTGTTTATGGGCACATATGCAAAGATGTCAAATTTCAATAGTTTTCACAGATATTTCTATCAATATCAATTGACATGCCCCTAACGCGTATAGGTAGGTACTCGAGGGAAATCCCATGCACTTTTTTATGCTCCGAAAACGAGAACTTCGATCAGAATGCGCCTTTTGATGGATTTGCTCTCCAAAGTGCTCTACGAAAGTCTCCAATTTAGGAGGAATGGGATCCTTACAGTGACAGTTTTTTAAAATCATGAACTATTACATTGACAGCCCATACCTCTTGGAATGCTATAAATTGTTCGTACCGAACAACTACCGCCAGGGTCGTCGCCATAACTTGCTCTGTAATCCATATGGCAGATCGGACGTTCTGACCCAGCATAGCATGACAAGAGGTATGGTGCTACTAAATGATAACTCTAGGTCTCTTGACATTGGCCTTGAAGGTTTCAGGAGTTATTTTAGGCAAGAATTCAAAAATATAAATTATTGTAAAAGAACGAGAAAAACGAGAAGAACGAGAAAAACGAGAAGAACGAGAAGAAAAGAAGAGCGAGAAGAGCGATAAGACAGAGAAGAGAGAGAAGAGCGATAAGAGCGAGAAGAGCGAGGAGAAGGAGAAGAAGGAGAAGAACGAGAAGTACGAGAAGAGCGAGAAGAGCGATAAGACAGAGAAGAGAGAGAAGAAGGAGAAGAAGGAGAAGAAGAATGAGAAGAATGAGAAGAGCGAGAAGAGCGAGAAGAGCGAGAAGAGCGATAAGACAGAGAAGAGAGAGAAGAAGGAGAAGAAGGAGAAGAACGAGAAGAACGAGAAGAGCGAGAAGAGCGATAAGACAGAGAAGAGAGAGAAGAAGGAGAAGAAGGAGAAGAACGAGAAGAACGAGAAGAACGAGAAGAATGAGAAGAACGAGAAGAGCGAGAAGAGCGAGAAGAGCGAGAAGAGCGAGAAGAGCGAGAAGAGCGATAAGACAGAGAAGAGAGAGAAGAAGGAGAAGAAGGAGAAGAAGGAGAAGAACGAGAAGAACGAGAAGAACGAGAAGAACGAGAAGAACGAGAAGAGCGAGAAGAGCGATAAGACAGAGAAGAGAGAGAAGAAGGAGAAGAAGGAGAAGAACGAGAAGAATGGAAAAAATGAGAAGAACGAGAATAACGAGGAGACCAAGATGGACGAAAAGAGCAAGAAGAACAAGAAGAACGGGAAAAACAAAACAAGATTGACCGGTCAGTGGTTGAGTGGGCATTACGTTTGTTTGGGCATTGTCTTTGTTCGATTCCTCGGCTGGTCAAGTCCTCCATCACGACTCCAGCAAGATTCTCGGCTTGCTGTGGTGGTAGTAGGAGATTTTCAAATATTGTCAGGCATTCGTAACCAGGCAAACGAATGTTTGTCTCTCTTTAAAAAGAGAAAAAAATAAGAACAACAACAAAACTAAGGAAACATCATGAATGTTATCGTTCCGATTGTGCAGCATCATCTGTATTACATAACGGAAACATAACATAATAATAACAATACAAAGAACTATATATGTATGTGTTACAATAATAATGACGGAATTGTAACGACTTTTTTACGGCCCCTCATTGCCATAAAACCCTCGTTAAGGCGCCAAATTGAGGTGTGTAATGTACCCACCAAATATTTTATGATAATAGAACTCCACTAAAAAGTAAGTAGATCGAGGTCTGTGTTATTCACGTGTTAGCCATCTGTCGAACTAATTCATCAACAGCTTGACAAAGATACCTTTACGGGGGAGGCTGGAAGAGGAACCAAAGATATTATAATCATTATTATAAGCAATAATTATCAGCCTGAAACACTCATCAACATTGAAAAAATCTTCCGAGAAAAGATACTTGCCACCAACGGGACTTGAACCTGTGTCCTTCTGATTGCCGGTCAGGTGCTCTAACCACTGAGCTATGGCGACACCTGACCGGCAATCAGAAGGACACATGTTAAATTTTTTTCAATGTAGATGAGTGTTTCAGACTGATAATTATTGCTTATAATAATTGTTACCCTTTGTGCTATGCATAAAAATCATGTCTTAAACGTTAGTTTATCAATTTAAAAAAATAATAATTAATACTATAATCATTTTTGTTATTAGGAAAAATAATTAATTGAAGATAATATTGTTAATTCTAAATTTGAAATATAAGATTGACTATTATGACAGCTTGACAGAAGGGAGCAATAGCGAACTTGGTTAACGCGCACGTCCCGGTAAGACGAGTGGCCTGGGTTCGAGTCCCAGTTGCGACCATTGTCTTTTTTCTGTTTTCTGTGTGACGTTCTCTATCATATATTTGTTTAAATTAGTATTGTTATCTTCTTCTTCAATGATATTTCAAAATATGTTTTTCAATTGGGTTTTTGATATGAAGTGATACAAATAGAAAACCTGCAAAAAGTAATGCATAAAATATTGTTTTAAAAATTTGGCATTTGGTTGATCAATAAAAGGTCTACAGCTACCGCCAGTTATTCCTTTGGAAGGCCCGATAGAAGCAGCAATTATCTTCTTTTTTGGAGTAAAAACTTCTGTAGCACCGTTGTGATTTGAAAGACGAAACGAAAAAGCGATACAAACAAACACAAACATATATAATATATTTTTTTTTTTACACTAACTCCACACAGGAGGCCCTGAGGAAAATAATTTCCCTCAGGGCCTATGTCATCTGGGATGCTGTGTGGAGGGTCTTTTTGAGGAGAGGAAGGAATGAACATTGGCCTTGAAGATACCCATGTTGTAGGAAGGAGGAAACACAGAGGCCGGCAAATCATTCCACAGCCGAGCTGTTGAACACAAGAACGAGCCGAAGAAACGGTCCGTTCTCATGTGACAAATGTCAACCGTGTACAAATGTTGGGCACGCGTTTGGCGTGCTTCCCGACTATGCACCGGTGCCGAAGGGATCAATGATGCTAGTTCCTCGGAGCATCTTCCATTGTAATACCGGTAGAACAAGGATAGCACTCCCACCCGACGCCTGTGCTCTAAAGATTGCAATCCGTCTGTTAAGATGGGAGAATCTATCAAACGGACCGCCCGTTTCTGCACAGAGTCGAGGGTATTTTTCAGGTATTTTGGAGCTGCAAACCAGAGGTGGCTACCAAATTCAACCGTGGGGCGCACTTGTGATTTGTACAGGGTTAGCAGGGTGTACTATTAAAGTATCTGCGGGCCCTGTACAGTACGCCCAGTTTTTGGGAGGCTAACTTTACTCTGGCTTCGATGGAGCCCCCATACCTGAGCTGGTCACTTAGGGTTACACCAAGCATATCAATGGAGGGCCTGTTCGGAAGATTGCTTCCGTTGAAAGAGACTAGATTTAAAGAGACTAATTTTAACTAGTCATTAAAATGAGACTAATTTTTTCTTTGGAAGGCCGCATGGAGCAGCAATTATCTTATTTTTCGAAGTAAAAACTTCTTTAGCACCGTTCTGATTTGAAACTCGACGAAACGAAAAAGCGACACAAACAAACACAAACATCTACACTATCCATAGGATTTAGCCTGCGCGAGAATGAGATAGAATAATCGGTCCCCTTTGTGCGGTGCTTTGTAGCCTCTCACTCTTGTCTACTTTACACTTCTACAGCGTGTTAACTGCACTGTATTGCACTTGTATTCTTTTTAACTTTCTTTTTTCATTGCTTAAACATAGGAACGAACATATATTTTATTTCATTTATTTACATAGGTATGAAAACATTTAAATATAAAGCCAAATCAAGTAATGGAAACCCACTTAGGCGCTGCTCGTGTTTTTTTATAACCTTAGCTACACACAGGAGACCCTGAAAAAACAATTTCCCGCAGGGCCTATTTCATCTTTGGGGATACTTCTTGGAGGGTCTTTTAAAGGAAAGGAAGAAGAGGATGTGCTGGGAAGGAAAAAGGTATGAGGTGTGCGTATGAATCTAAGAGTCCAGGAGTGACGGGTGTATGAATCCATCCGTCTCACTGCGGTGCAAGTCGATTGGTCGAGAGAATCCTGCAGGAGAGGCCAAACACACCTCACGAAGTTCGAAGTATTCTCCCTAGAAGTAGCATTATTATGTTTTTTGTGCAGTAGTTTTTGAATATTTTCAATAATAGATTTTTGTTTTTTGTATTTTGTACCTAAATCCTGTGTGGTTCAAATTCAATACCTAATATTTTTACTATGTATTTATTTTTGTGCAAATGTTTTAAACAGTAGTTTCCTGCACTTTTTACTAGTATAATTTTTTGGTTAATATTGTTATATATATGTATGTAAAAGCCTAAATAGGCGTAAATAAATAAATAAACTAATAAGGGATACCTTTATTTTTTAAACATTACTTAGGCCTAAATAATATTTCAATAAACACAACAACTAAATCTCTATAAGCAATATGTAAATACACGAATAAATTAATACGATGGCTTGTGTCATACTTACATTACCAAACCTTTTCCATATAATGACTTTACGGTGACGTCACGACACGAGGAACAGTGACGACGCCACAAAACATTTCAATAATGCCAACTTGACGGCGTGTTTCTACGACCCGATTAAAAAATAATAATTTTTCTTAATAATTTTTTAAAAACTCTGCGTTTCAGAATCAGCGTTTATTGGTATAATCAGTGATTCCCAAAGTGGTCCAGGTGGACCCCCAGGGGTCCATGGGAGACTCAACGGGGGTCTACGATGGCGTGATAGAGAAATGGGGGTCCACAAGTTGTATGTGGGGGTCCACGAAAATTTATCTGGTTTCGATAGTAAAGAACAAAAATGTTGGCTTGACTTTAACTATCAATTTAGGCAGATAATACACTACTCAAAAAAATTTAAGGGAGCAAAAAAATCCAATTTTTTCGGTTAATTTTCGACAGGCTGTATTTCGGTGAAAAATGGTCGTACTGAGACTTTTAAAAAGGCAATTTGGTTCTCATGCTCATTTTTTGCTATTTTTTTGGTACACGGGCTTGAATTTTTTTTTCAGTTAGGCCGGCTTGTGAATCAGATAGCCTTAATATTTAGCATTAATTTCCTTTTTTTAAAACCTCCCTCAATTTTTTTTGAGTATTGTATTTTTAGAAGGTCAGCGACTGTTACTTGTAAAAACTTGCACATTCGATATTTAATTCTATTAAGGTGGGAAATGCAGGACTAGGTTTTTTTTAATGATTTTCATGATTTTTTTCTGGCATGAAAAAAATGTGTATAATTTATTGAAACTTTGAGGCCATTTTATACATCTATTTAAAAAAATATTGTGAATTTTTCGAAGCATTTTCTCGGAAAATATGAAAATTATCAGCTGCTATACATCGAACGTCATCATCAGACGCAGCCTTTGTGTGCATTTTGGAGGCCACAGTTTTCATCTCAAATTAATAGGATTTTGAATTTAATTTAAGAACATGTGCCTCTTCTATGTAAACCTAACTTTTCCCGAAAAAACGGAAATTACATTTTTTACAGGTGTGTAAACAGGAAACCTTGATTTTTTGCCTTTTTTTTACATTTTTGCAATTAAAAAATACTTTTGACAATGATATTATTACGAATTTCGGTTCACATACAGCGAAATTATATAAATAATGTATCTGCACATTTTTTAAATATTTGATTAAAAACTTTCTGAGCTAGAGTGCACACAAATTCCAAAAAAGTCGTTAAGAGAAAAATGAGTTTCAAGTTTACCACGCGGTTCGGCACAAATACCCTCGTAATACCAGAACGAATTGAAATTTTGATTTAAAACTTTGGGAATATATTCTTAAATAGTTATACTAACAATTTACGAAATAAAAAATAAAAAAATGAGTCATCTATATGTATTTCCCCCCTATGTCTGTAATATATTATTTTTAATAAACAGAACACAAGAAATATACTATTTTTCTTTTTATTTATACGACTCTGAATTTAGGGTTTGAACTCAACCGCGACGTAAATTTTCATCGTTAGATCTAATCTTTACATTTTTGATCAGTTTTGGGAATATGGTAGAAATGTAGCAGCAGGGGGTCCACCGAAATCATTAAAATTTTGAAAGTTTGAATAAGTTTGGGAACCTCTGGTCTATATGAACATATTTTTTTAAAGCCATAATATTTTTCACTGGAGTTCATTATTTTAAAGAATTGAATGCAGTTGCCACAAATCCGTTTTATCTCAATATATTATTTCATGAGTACAGTAATAAAAATCTAAATAAAGAAAATAATTGTACGTAACATTTCCAACGGTAGCTCTAATAGAAGTCTGTCCAAGTCACAATTTAAATTTCGTCACGTGTCTGAAATGAGACTGCGACAAAGGAGAAAGTAAAACCGTGAACCAAGATAATTCTTTACCTTGTTGCATGGGTGGAATTAATACTAGATTGTCCTACCTATGGTTAATCAGAAATTGTATAATTCGCAGAATTCTTTATTTTAAATACTATCAGCCTTACTTATAAAAAATACGCTTCCCAACCGTTTAACGAGGTTTTGTTACACATTGAATAAAGACTGTACGGTGAACATTTTCTTTTTCGAATTATTACCAATAAAGAATTCAAAACAGAGTGTGCAATTCTCAAGAACAACAAGAGTGAGGAGACTACGAAGCACTTTTTATTAATGTGAAGGATGTTTTTATTTTCCATATTTGTGTCGTCAAATTCCAGTGCACCTTTTCCTATGCATTTGGTCATCTTATTACTTAGTATTATTTGTATTTCTTTCCTCGGAGTCGCTAGATGTCACTTTCGTTTGTGTTTTCTTTGCCTTGTCATTTTTGAGTGGTTTGAAGATTGGATATTGATTTTACAGAAATAAAAACATTTTTTTGGAGTTCTTAGGATTCGACCCATGGTCCGCTTAATACCCGGCCGCTAAGGTTGGTCAGGCGCTATATACTACTTTTTTTTTTTTTTTACATAATCGGAGACGGTTTACATATATATAGTTCCCGTGAGCACTTAGGCCATAGACCTATTGTACTATCTCGCATTTTACCTCATTCCTTTGACAGTAACCCAGTCCCTTTTATAAAGTTCACCAGGATTGTCATTCGAAATGAAGCTATATCTTCTGGTCTGACAATGTGTCCTCCCAGGTCTCATTTCCCCTCTTCACTCCTCCTTGGTTCCCTGAAGGCCCCACGACGGAAGAGGGCTTCATCTCTCCTCTCCACTCCTTAGTTCCCCGAAGGCTCCACGGTGGAGAGTCCACCTCCCCTTGGTTCCCTAAAGGCCCCACGAGGGAAGAGTCCACTCCACCTTGTTCCCTGAGGGCCCCAGGAGGGAAGAGAACTTCATCTCTCCTCCTTGGTTCCTTAAAGGCCCCACAGAGGAAGAGTTCACCAAGATGGCCTCATTTCTCCTCTTCACTACTACATGGTTCCTCGAAGGCCCCACATCGGAAGAGGACATCATCTCTCCACTTCACTTCCCCTTGGTTCCTTGAAGGCCCCACAAGGGAAGAGTTCATGGAGGTGGCCTCAGCTCACCTCTCCACGGTTTCTCCTCTTGGTTCCTCCTACGGCCCCAGGAAGGAAATCTACAGAGGTGGCCTCAGCACTCCTAGGTTCCTAAAAGGCGCCCCTAGTTTTCGAATGGTCCAATTTTTTTTGTCCCACGAGTTACCAGGGAAATAGAAGGTCCACTCCAGCAGAGCCCTGAGTGCTGGAGTGAGGTCTAAATACTCCGAGATGCGACCTTGTTTCTCGGAGGCACCGTTCATGACGCTGTTCCCCAGGATATTCAGCCTGAGCATGGTAGCTCACACCTTGGCTTGGGATGGCTATTGCAGGTTTGTGTTTTCCACTCCCTGAGCGATGGGTTCGCAACACTCCCTACGCTGAGATATACCACTTTACAAAAGGAGTCTTGCGTGGGACCGTGGATTTATCGTATTATATTGAAACCTAGTGCCCTTGAAATAATTAAATATTTTATTGCTATCTCATTCTCTCGCAGGCTGTTTTAGACCATCTCTTTTTTCAGCCCAATTCCAATTAGAGACCGAAGTTGACATTTTTCGCTTTACGCGATCGCTATTTTCATTTCTATTTTCATTTTTTTTATAATTACTTTTCTGAGATGTATGATTTCATGACTACGCGGTGAATACTAAATTCGGATACTTTTATCCGAGACGCTATCCAGAATACAAACCAATTCACAGAATTATTGTTTCCAATAAAAAGGGTAGTTGCCCATAATATGGAAAAATAATTAGTTGAAGATAATATTGTAAATTCTACAATTTGACATATGAGATTGACTATTATGACGGCTTGACAGAACAGAAGGGAGCAATAGCGAAATTAGTTAATGCGCACGTCCCGGTTAGACAAGAGGTCTGGGTTCGAGTCCCAGTTGCGACCATTGTCTTTTTTCTGTTTAATGAGTCTTGTTCTCTTTCATATTTTCGTTTAGATTATTATTGTTATCTTCTTCTTCAATGATATATTACGTTGATGGGAATAACCTTCTAAAGTTATAAAAGAGATTTTTTCTTATAAAAAATTGAACACACTTTTTATATATTCTTATATTTCTTAATACATTTTTGCTTTCTACACTACAAACTATTAATTTTAATTTGCCTTGAAGTATCATACTTCAAGTTTATTTCTACAAGTTCAAGTATGTATAGGAAGGTTTATGAAAGTGTCAAAATAATCTATGGACAATTACCATTAAAATGTAAAAAAAATAAAAAATAAACACACTTTCTACTACAACACATAAATACCTGTACTTGTCACACTTAATCATAAACACGTAAACACCTCAGCACAGGTTCTCCTAGTGAGATGTTCACAAAACATACAATATTACCAACCAACAGTTTCACCTTCTCAAACCTACCTTACACCAAACATAATGAAATGTAATATTAATATGTAAAAATGTTTTCAAAATATATTACATATGTAAAAATGTTAATAATAAGGTGAAAAATGTATAAAATAGATATAAATAAATAAATAAAATAAATAGAACAATTAAATTAAATGTTTAATAAAGACAGTTTTTGCTTCTAAGTATGTACTGTGATGGAATCTCCACAGTACACAAAAACACCGTCTAAATCCGCCCTTGTTTTGTTTTTGTAACTTTATTTAGATGTAAGCAAATTTCATACATCTAGTATTAAAAAACATATAAAATACATAATAAAATAAATAGAGTCATAAAATTATAACGGAAAGAATACAGCTTAAAAAAAGAAATACAGTTACTCCAGTTAGAAATACAAACAATAGGGTTTAAGACATACAGTTAATACAAATAAATACAATTCATAAATTTTTCTTAATGTATGTTGCACATGTTTTCCGAAAAGTGCCAAGACTTGTGTCTAAAGGCGATATTATACACTTCAACCACATTGATGCGATTTGATTGAACGGCGTATAATTGAAAGGGTGTACTGTTTACACGTACTTTTCAGAAGTGGACCATTCAATCATACCTCTGTTCTTATATCCCTCTGATTTAATGTTCCACAGGCTTGGATATTTCTTAAAGTGCTCTAAGAACAGAGGCGTATGCTCTTCCCTCCATTTAAAACCCATTTTCTATGTTGACAACTCACTACAAAATAAACAGTCACAGTTTGTCACTTCCATACGCGCGCACAGTGCCGCGCCGCATTCGCGCATGCGCACGAATGGACAACAAAACCATCGCATTGAAAATATTGAACAAGCTCAATGTTTTCAATACGGTTGAAAGATGACGCACAATGACATCGAAACATTCAATTTCTTGTTTACACGGTGCAATTTGGTTGCTTCAACCAAATAGGCCACTTGCATCACATTTTTTTAAATTTTTTTCCGGTTTAGGCAAATATTCTAAGACATTCTGTATTTTTTTTTTTTAATCGTATTTTTGAAACCCTGGGGATTTTTTGAAAATTTCAATCCGAAAAATCAGACCATTTTTTATAAACCGGAAAGACGGGACATAATTTTATAGGTGTGAAAAAACCATAATTACATAGCCGAAAATAATTTAAAAAAAAAATAACGTTTTCCACACGAATGGCACAGGAGAATAACAAGGCATACCAAAAATATTACATCTCATAAATATTTTTTTCCTTGATCCATCTTATTGATCATAAATCATTATAATGTATAGCGTCTATATTACTAAATTCAATGTAATATACTTGAACTTGTAAATTGTATAAGAATATTATAAAATTTTATTTTGTTAAAATCAGCACCATAATCATTATACCGCTAAAACATGTACCGACATCCTCTTCACGTTCTGAAGAGAACCCCGTACCCATTAATTGTACGGGGTTCTCTTCAGAACATCTGTCAAAAAATCAAACCAAATGATAAGTTCGCAGAGAACAAACAATAAATCTAGTGAACGAATTAAAAAATTCGCCTGAAATCAAAGTGATGCCATATAAAAAAATAAATCAGTGTGGAATTTTATAAAATTAATAGGAACATTTTCGGCGATGGGACATTTTCATGTAGTGACGTCACGAGCCCAAATAATGGATTTATTTATTTAAAAATAACAAAAACTGTACATTTCTAAAATTTTTTACTAACATTTTCGTAATCTTAGTAAAAAACTCTATCCACACGATTTTTTCCAAGTCGTTATGAAGTCCATGCAAGTGGCCTATTGCGAGGCAGAATTGAAGTGTATAATATGCCCATAACACAACTGTATCACTATTACTTATCTTTGTAAAAGACCACTAGGGCGTAAATAAATATCTAGGATTTCAGTTGGCATCACAGCAAACAGCATGGTTCATGTGTTGTTTGCAGTGATGACAACTGAAATCATAGAATGAAAATGGTCTCTAATTGGAATCGGGCTCAAAAAAAGAGATGGTGTAAAATGGACATAAATCCTACAGACGAATGTGTTTATCTCTTTTTAGTATAGCTTTCTTCCGTTTCAACGAGTTTCAACACAACGGTGCTAAAGAAGTATTCACTTCAATAAATCAATCATTGACTAGACTAAGTCAAATGGAATCACAGTGCGATCTAGCATCTACTGTTCCAATGTCTGGTTGTTAGATTTTTCCTTAAAACCTGGGTAGGTTTTCGTACAAGGGTGCCTTGTCTTCCCTTTTCTCACTTCCATTTAAACAGGAACCTTATTTTATAGTCTCGCTTGGTTCTAAATTTCATCCATCCCTTAGCGGAAATTTCTGAGAAGTCTCGAGTGAAAATATATCACCGTCTTGAAACTTTAAGTGCTAAGATTTGTAATATGAACTGAACAAGTTGAAACGTTTACAGTTTTGTTACATTATTAAAATCAGTTGAAAGGCTAATTGGAAATGTCAGAATATACGAAAACTGGAAAGAAAACTGAGATTTTCATTTTGTCAACGGTTTTTCGTGTTATTTTTCGAGCAAAATTATTTTTTGTTGAAATTTTATAGCCGAAGACTGAAATGGTGACCGGACCACTCAGACAGAATGAAATCAACTCAGAACGTTCATTGAAAAGTCATTAAAAGTGATGAAAAAAATTGCTTAAATAGGTTACGTTAGGTTAGGGATATGGGCTATTTTTAAATTATTTTTTTCATAGCTAATAATTTTGAAAGAGGTGTTGAGCTGAGGCGGACCGTGAGTTTTCTGTCAGCTAGAGTGCCAAGATTGACAAATACGACGTTATTGATGTGGTTGTGGCTGAAAATTTTTATATATTTTTTTTCAAAATTTCAACATTTTGTACGAAGATTTTCAGGACACGCTGAAATACGGATGCGCCGCATCCAAGTCAACTCAACACTGTTGAGTTGACTTTACTCTAAGTTGGCATGGAACCTACTGAAATATATGTGTATTCTGTGATATATAATGTACACATATTTTTTTCAATTTGGGAGGCGGGTATGGGTACCGCCGCCCTGGGAACCATGTATTGGATAACCAACACCCTTGCTATTGCACGCTAAGTGGTTCGCTACGTTTGATGACTAGCAGGGGTGCCCGGGTTCATGGGGTGAGGTTTGTCTTGGTATTGGCGGCGGACGTGTTTGTCTTCCTACTGCGAGGCGGGCCGGATCGGGAGATACTGGTTGAGAAAGAACTGAGCTAGATCTCTCCAGCCGAACTCTCTTGACTCATCGACGTGACCTGGATTCATTCGTCCGTCACTCCTGGACACATTCACCCCCAGATTACTACCCGCCCCTCATAGGTTTTTCCCATCCAGAAACTCCTCTCCTTACGTTCCCAAAATGACCCTCCACACAGCATCCCCAAAGACGAGGGAATTTTTTCCTATATATATATTTTTTTTACATGAGCTCCAGACAGAAGGCCCTGAGGAAAATAATTTCCCTCAGAGCCTGTGTCATCTTTGGGGATGCTGTGTGGTGGGTTTTTAAAAGGAAAGAAAGGAGTGGAGAGTTTTGGGATGGAAAAGGGTTTAAAGGGTGGGCAGGAAACCGGGGTTCGGTGTGTTCTGGTCATCCATCTCGAAGACCTAGACAAACCTCACCCCATGAACCCGGGCACCCCTGCCAAATCACCAAACGTAGCGAACCACTTGGGGTGACCTATGGCAGAGTTGTTGGTTATCAAATAAAGGTTCCTGGTGCGGCTCCCAAACTTGAACTATATGGAGCTAACGTAAAAAAAATTGTCATAATAGCCTCTGATGATGGATTCTGTAACTCTATCCAAAACGGAATAAAAAGAAGAAAGCGCACAGTAAAATTATATTATTAAAACTCGAAAATTAATCGTGATAATAATTTTGCCTAAAAAATTTCAAATAATTAAACAATATTTTCATTTCATGGATTTGAAATAATATTGGAAAAGAATTCAACCCATTTTCGAATTCCTGAAACCTTTTATGATCAAAGTGTAGTTAAAAAGTGATTTACAAAACAAATAACAGAAGTATTAAATTAATTGAATTTGAAATAAATTTCAACGGGAGTTTTAAACAAGAGGGATTATTTATTGAACAATTAGTAGAAATTCGAATTAAATGGTGGCTAAATACTCGTACATAATGTTAAAATATGAAATACTAATTGGTATAATACGTATTAAATAAACTTAATGATAGATATTTTATTTTTTCAGCTTATTAAAATAATTTCCTTCAGGATCTATGTTTTATTAGGTCCTTTGGTAACTTTGATCTCAAATATCTTCTCTTTGGTTAGGAACTCCAAATTCAAATTAATACAGCTATTTACTCATGTATTTGTGTTTCGAAAATTATAATTCATTTGTTTTTTCCTTAATTGTTTTTTTCTTTGCGTCACTTAGTCTACAAAATGGAAAACTTGAAATATAGCGTTATTTACGAGTACGAGTTCCACCGTGGCACCAGTGCTGCAGAAACGGCTTGAAGGATTAATGATGTGTATGACGACGGTGCCGCAAAAGAAAACACATTGCGTTTTTGGTTCTAACGTTTTCATTCTGGAAATTTCGACCTGCAGAACAAGCCCCTTGGACGGCCGGAGACCAAAGGAAATAATGAAGAATTGAAGGCTATTGTGGAAGCGGATCCATCCAGCAAACCACGTCCGAGATAGCTGCAGGCTGCGGTATTAGTGATAAAACTGTTTTAATCCATTTGAAGCAAATTGGGAAGGTGAAAAAGCTTGAAAGGTGGGTACCTCACGAATTAAGTGAAGCAAATCAACAAACACGCGTTAGAACGCTAGACCACACATTGCATAACAGACGGCTACTTATAGGAGCTTCAATTGGAATGTCTAAGACATCCACCGTACTCTCCGGACCTTGCCCCAACAGATTACCAGTTTTTTCTAAATTTGCATAACTTCTTGCAACGGAAAAAATTCAACTCCGATGGGGCAGTCCAAACCGCCTTCAAAGATTTTATTGATTCCCGTCCGAATGGTTTTTTTAGTAAAGGGATCGATGAACTACCCACGAGATGGCAAAAGTGCATAGATAGCAATGGTACATACTTTGATTAAATAAATATATTATATTTAAAAAAAATCGACTTTATGTTCCTCCCATACAAAACGCCAATTTCATATGTAAGGACCTAATATTTGAAGATGCTGTGTAAATGGCCTTTTTGGGGGAAGGAAGAAGTGAACATGGTTCTTGAAGAGACCGGCAAATCGTTGCACAGCTGAGCTGTTGAATTCAAGAACGAGCAGTAGAAACGACCCATTTTCATTTGACAAAAAAATGTCAACCATGTGCATATGTTGGGCGCGGTTCCATGAAAATTCCGAATCAACTCAATTCAAAACCTCCCCATTTAACCAATTTTCTTCATCACTTTTAAGGGGGGGGGGAGATGGTTTTAAAACCCATTTTTTCTAAATGTCCAACATGTCGAGAGTATTGTGTCAAAATTTGAAGTAAATCGGAGCAAAACTAAAGAAGATACAGCATTTCATGCGACCGGCCCTCATGCTCAATTTAAGTATATTTCGTTATATAACAAAACTTCGATTTTCTCGCAAATAAATTTTTGTAGTCCGTGAACATCATAACTCAAAATCTACTTGATTGATCCTTTTGAAATTTTGTACACTATTTCTACACATAAATCAATTGGTAATCAGGAAGTTTTTTTTAAAATTTTTATCATTTTTTTTTTAAATTTTATAATAACAAATTCGCCGAAAAATTTTAGCAAAAATCGCATTTTTGATTTCAACATGCTGCAAAAAAAAAATTTTTTTTTCTGATTACCCGGAAAAACATATCACCTTATAAACGTATTTTGACTTTTTGGTTTCAAATGATCCGGTATCGAGTTATGATGTTCACAGCATAACAACTTTTTTTCGAGGTGCCTCTGGAGATTCGCTCTCACGGACTTATTTATTGATATTGTTAAATGAATTTTTTTAAAGATACTTCAGATGTCAAACTATAACGCGTATAGAAATAAATAAACCAAAATTATTCATATCTTCAAAAATAATTATGAAAATATGCCTTTTTTTCGCCTTTAAAACCCTACCCCCCCCCCCCTTAATGACTTATCAAAGGTATTCAGTTGAATTCATTCTGATTTGTCCGCTTACCGTTGGGCGCGTGTTCGGCGTGTTTCCCGAATATGCACGGTTGTCGTGGAGATCAATGATGCTCAATGAGCATCTTTCATTGAAATACCGGTAGAAAAAGGACAGCATTCCCACCCGACACCTATGCTCTAAACTCTAAAGATTGCAATCCGTTTGTTAAGATAGGAGAATCTTTCGAACGGATCGTCCGTTCCTTCACGGAGTGGAGGGTTTTTTTCAGGTATTTTGGGGCTCCATACAAGATATGGCTGCCAAATTCAAATGTAGGATGCATCTTCCGACTAAATGAGAATCTTCTTCCTTGCGCTGTCCCAACTCATTGCCTAGGTAGGCTGTTGGGGTCGGTTCTTCTCGTTCTCAGGTTGTAATTTCTTCTGTTCTGAGTATCGCCTTTATCCAGGCCGTTTCTCTGAAGAATTTTGGAGCATTGAGTCATCAACGAGTTCTTCGGTCTTCCTCCGGATGACTGTCGATGAAGCTCTATAGATATTGCCTGCTTCACTGTGTGGTCTGATGGTCGCCGTCTTACGTGCCCACACCTTCTGTTCTGAGTATCGCCTTCATCCAGGCCGTTTCTCTGAAGAATTTTAGAGTATTGAGTCATGCAGGAGTTCTTCGGTTTTCCTCTGGATGACTGTCGATAAAGCTCTATAGGTATTGCCTGCTTCACTGTGTGGTTTGATGGTCTCAGTTTTATGTGCCCATACCATCTCATCTGTCTTTCCTCCAGCTTACTGTTTATGTCTGTGACACTTACCACGAATGCGTGAACTTTTGATCTTATTTTTTAGTGATACTCCTGCTGACCATCTAAGCATTCGCATTTCTGCTGTTTCGAGTTGTCTAGAGTGGTAGTTGTACATAGTCCAGCATTCGGAGCCATACATTCCGACTAATTGAGAATCACTTCGAGAAAATCTTCTGAGGGGTTAAATTAAAACTGTCAAGGCAAAAAGCTGCGCAATTTTCATTACCCTTCGCACAATCTTCTATTTCATCATTAAGAAAATATGAATTTCAATACCATCAATGAATCCAAGAATTCCGTGAATTACGTTAAGGAGATTCGAATCCCCCAAAGATAAAAGATTTAAGCAATTAATCAGAGAGATTACCGGTTAGTACCTTCTGATTAAATATAGAAATTCCTTGATTAATTCCGTTGTTCCAACAATGAAGACGGATGGGTATCCAGAAATTGATAAAATCTTCATAATAATAATAATAATATTTGGATGATTTATATAGCGCCGTTTTTGTGAAAAATCACGTCAAGGGCGCTGTACAAACTTATAATACATTTCTACAACCTAAAAAACTACAAGCTAGACAAACAATTAAAAACAACTTATGGCTAAAAATTTCATACACTGGTTCATTGATCACCGATACGAAAATATATGTACAATATTTTGACCAATGAACGCGATGCTGCCTAAAATTTAATGAAAACAGGACCATACTTACCTGAGAGGTCGCTTGAAATTAACACTGTATATTGTCCATTAAAAGAAATTTAGATAGAGTTCGCACGCAGAGGACATTATTGTAAACACATGTTATTTAATCCTGAAAAATATTTTAATATTAATACGTAATGTATTCTTTGACGAGTGTATTTTGGAAAGTAAAAGCAACATGTAAAGGTGGGTGGTGCAGTAGTACCTATAAGGATTTGATCTTTCTAAATGTGATTCGTCAAGAGACAGATTGATGTGTAAGGAATCGAGTAATTTTAAATCAGTAAGAAAAGTGTGATCACGACATAGCATAGACAATACAAGTATGATACTCTCAAATAGGTATATTTAAATTACGGGTATGAGAGCCCAAAAAGGAAGGTTTTTAGTTCGGACCTAAACTCTGTTGGACTTGTTATGCATCTTAATTCCAGAGGGAGTCTATTCCAAGCCTTAGGCCCAGATACTCCGAAAGCACGATCTCCAAACATAGTATTTGGTTTTCGTTTAGGTTCTATTAGTCTGCCTTTAGCAGATGAAGTTGCTGATCTAAGAGTTAATTGTCTCGGACCGGTATTTTCCGGGACGCATAATTCGGAGATTCGGAGATAATTAGGCTTTTGCTAAGACGTCGCTAACTTGAATAGGGCACGCGTCAAATATCGAAATTCTCACTAATTTGTCAATGCTTTCAATATTTACAATTGATTCCGAGTATAATAATAAATGTTTTGTTGTACAACTGCTCGCAATTGTCTGGAGTCAGCGAGACTTTGGCATCCCCCCCAATTTTGGTATAATGTGAAGCTTTTTTATATTAGCTCCCCGAAAGTACTGGAGAACTCTGAGAAATGCGTTCAGGTTTCAGGTTTGAGGAAAGGAAAATCCTGATCTATTTCATTCTCGTGGTGGGGAGTGAGCATTCAACGACCTCGTGTCGGCAAAAATAGACAGGGACCGAGCGTTGGCCGGAATAAGCTGACCACCAACTTTCGCCCTACCAGGCGGCTGTTGTCTAGGGCACCCTCTTGTCCTGGAGAAGTAAATAATCTCCAAAGGCGGAAGAACCTTCGAGGTCAACGGCATAGGATGTGGAAAGAAACGGGAAACTATCACATTAAAGGTCCAAGTGGAATCCCAAGAATCAGCAAAACATGTAATTGCTGCAAACCAATCCCAGGATTGAAACCAGAGAGAGAGAGAATAAAGTAATTTCCCTCAAGGCCTATGTCATCTTAAGGGATGCTGGATGAAGAAATCTTTTTTAAGGAAAGCAAAGGAAGAAGAGGAAATTCTTGGATAGGAAATTAAAATATGTTTTAAACTTTCGTTATTCGGCGGTATATCCGGCGGTATATGACGGACAGTAGTCCAGCAGTAAGACTCTTGACTCGTTCTCCGAAGGTCACGGGATCGAATATCGGCGTGGCAAATAAATTTTATTTGATTAATTTGTGTTATTTCACAATTCATTAATATAAAATAATATATAGTATATTTGCGGCACGTTCCAGGGTGGAAGGTACTCTCAGCATCGCCTTGGTGTAGGACCACCATTCAGAATTGAAAAGTTGCTTGAAATGGCTTTAGCCGTGTTTGGTGACCAGATCTGAATAGCCAGGTACTTTCCCATCTTCCTCTTCCCTATCTCCTTCTATCCCCACTACCTTCAGCTTCACAACATACCCCAATTAGTAATGCCATAGTGTCACGGGCTTCAGACGGGAGCAGTTGGGACTCTTGTGCGGTATTCGTATAAAAAAACCTCTCTGAACACCCCTACAGGGACATTAAGTGTGGGTTTGAAATAATTTGTTTGTTTTTCAAATAATTTGAACAATTCATCAAATATTTGAAGTTAATTTTCAAATTCTGTATAAGTTCTATTAAACATCTGTTATTTTATTATGATAAGCCAGTTGCTTCATAAGACTGAAATAATCAGAGAACTTGAATAGAACTTACACAATTTGGGAGGCGGGTATGGGTACCGCCGCCCCGGGAACCATTTATTGGATTACCAACACCTCTGCCATAGGTCATCCCAAGTGGTTCGCTACGTTTGATGACTTAGCAGTGGTGCCCAGGTTCATGCGGATGAGGTTTGTCCAGGTCTTGGCGGCTGATGTGTCTGATCACCTGCTGCGTGGTGGACAGGATCGAGAGAGACTGGTTGAGGGAGGTCTTTTATCCTCTCCAGGACAGAATCTCTCGATTCGTCGCCTTGTACTACAGTTGGAGGGATGGATTCATACGTCCGTCACTCCTGGACTCACTGACCCCCAGTTTCTTATCCATCCCTCGTACCTTTTTCCTTCCCAGAACTTCCTCTCCTTCCTTTCCTTAAAATAACCCTCCACACAGCATCTCCTAAGATGACATAGGCCCTGAGGGAAATTATTTTCCTGAGAGCCTCCAGTGTGGAGCTAATGTAAAAAAAAACGTGAAAATTAACCTCAAATATTTGACGAATTGTTTAATTTTTTTTTAACAACCCAACCTTAGTATCCTCGAAGGGGTGTTCAGGGTAATAAACCACTGAAAAACTAAAGTTTAAAACATATTTTAATTGAAATGTATCAAGAAACAAACTACTTGTCTGTGTTCTGAATATGCCAGCATACAAATAAAAATTTAGACACTGTAAATCAATTTGTTTGATTTACATGCCATCAAGGTATTTTTGGACTCGATTTTAGATTTTAAAAGGGTAATTAATACACAAAAATAATAATTACCAGCTAATTACTAAGTCCCCGGCGATGCCCGGGCTTTACACAGAGTTTTCGAAATCAAATGTAGACAGTAACCTTCCTCTTATTTTGAAGGTTACGTGTGCAAAATTTCATCAATCTTGGCATAAAACTATAGATTTGCATATAAAACAATATCCACCGCCCGCTTGCCTGCCCGCTCTTCCACCACATACAGAAATTCTGCTTTATATATTATATACTTATAAAATATTCATTTCAGATGTCCATTTAAGAGTTACTCGATCTCCGGATACCTTTTATATCCCCAAGAGCGACAAATTATCTTGAAAATGTATTTATAACACGGACATATGAATATATCTGGACCTGCCCTAAGTGATAAAAACGTATTATTTCCCCCTCCACATGGCGCCGGCTGTAGCTCCTCCTTGGAACCGGCTCGCTCCATGGGGAGGGGATATAGCCTCGCTTGAATCTAAAATGTGTGACGTCATCATTCTTGCCGTGAACAGCGAGAAGCTGACATCCATACATTTAACGAAATAACGGCAGCTTGTGCTATACAATATATCTACGTATCAATATGCACATAGAGAATGTGGGCGGTACTCCAATGTGCTCGTCGCTGGTTACAGGGGTAAGTAAATTATGAAACATTTGTAAAAGTGTTTTAACTAAACACGGCAAGAAAAAATTGATATGTGCATTGGCGCGAGTCTTTTTGGGGCGAGCATTTGGCCTTAGCAAATAAGTTTTGAACGTGGCAAGCAATTCGCGCTCCCATGTAAAAAGGTCTATTCATTCAAAGCAGATTTTGCTTTTAAGAACTAAATGGTGATATTGTAATGCGAGATGCCTATATACTGTCAGATTGATTGTTCAACGAATGACAGTCATCTTTCCCCCCTTTGCTCTCCATAGTTTGGTTTTACCCCTCATCTGTAACTGCTTGTCTATCCATTTGGATGTCTATGATTTATAAGAAAAAGCTGTAGCACATTTAACAGATTATGCCCAAATATCGATGTGTTAACACAAACCTTGATAAATTCAAAGCACGCATTAAAAAATAACACTATTGAATGCCACATCTTTAACTAATAACTTAATATTTCATTTATTTCTGTATTTTTCTTTTTTGTTTTTAGTTCACCACATTTTCTCTCCTACTTTTAGCAGTTCGATTTCGAATCAAATCACATCCTGAAAGATGTTATTGACATCCATCAAAATTTAAATGTAAAGCCTTGAAAAATTTCATTTATCACTTTTTGTAGATTTAAGTAAAGTAAGAAGATGCACTTTATCAGAATTGTTTATATCAGGTATAGGTATTGTGTATTTTTTTATTATGGTTTTAAATTTCAATTTGTCGTTATTTTATTTGTCAATGACATGCATATTATTATCACTGTCATTTATGAATTTATACAGACTGTTTATAACGCTAATAAATAAAATAAAATACTAGCTTTTGCCCCCGGCTTCGCACGAGCCACTCGCCCCCTCCCCCTCCTTCCCCCTCCCCAATCCCCCTATTAAAACGTAACAATCAAACACGCGCAGTAAATTTTAACTATCAAAGGGATCTCCATAGTAACCAAAACAAATAACTAAATGACAGCGCACGTCAAACAATTACTTAGCAAAGCTTAGTTTCTCATCTGGACAATAAATGTAGCCTACAGTAATCGCAAATAATATAGCTTTATATTAGTGAAAGAATTTTTAAAATCCATTCAGTAGTTTTTGCGTGAAATAGTGACAAGCATACATACATCCATACATTCAGACATCCATGAATCCATACAAACGTTCGCCTTTATAATATTAATTGATTAATAATAATAGGATTTCAATCAATTTACACAAAACCTATACAAATTATATCCTTAAACCTTCCTCATGAATCACTCGATCTATTGGTGAAAATCGCATGAAAATCCGTTCAGTAGTTTTTGAGTTTATTGCAAACAGACAGACAGACGCGGCGGAGGACTTTAATTTATAATATGTAGAGATTATCAACTGTCGGGTCATCACAAACAAACTTTTTTTTTACTAAGAACGAAAGTCAGCGTTAAAATAATTCGAGATTTTCAGTCCAAAAATATTGATTTGATTTCTTTTTAGGGTATTATGCCGTGTTGCGCTGCCTACTTCTTTAGTCAACGTTTCGAATAGCGTTACAGGGTTCATAATCAGGGCATAATTGCATAATACCCCATGTCAATAACTTCATTTCATGATCGGGGTAGTGGACTTTTTTTATATTGTAAAACACTTGTCGTTTTATTTACAATCACTTTTGAATTACAACAATGAAATTAACACTTTATAATAATCTGACCCTGCCCCCGCCTCGGGGTTTTAAGAGAACTGTACCCTAGGTATCGTTTAAGGCGAGAGAGAGAGTTTTTAGAACAACACCCTTTTTATACTACTAAAAAATAGAAATTACCCGGAGATAAGCTATCCAAAAAATCAACAATAACAAAATAACCAACAGTAGGATCCTGCTGGTCACGTGGCATATTCTCGCCAGCCAGTGTCAATAACTAGATACAATAAAATTACCTAGATGTCTCTAGTGTTCACTATTTCTTAATAACCTGATCAAGATTAAATCAATGATGTACCACTATTAACTACAGCAATCATCTCATAGATGTCTCTAATAGTATTCTTAACACCCCAAAAATTTAAATAATTGTTCGAAATCCGTTTTCATTTTCCGGAAGGTACACAATTGCAACTTTATTTAAAGCAAACACAGAAAAGTTTACAGCGCCTCAATCAAACCAATATTGGGAAAGTTACTCTTTTTAA
Source organism: Limnephilus marmoratus (assembly GCA_917880885.1). Taxonomy (NCBI): domain Eukaryota; kingdom Metazoa; phylum Arthropoda; class Insecta; order Trichoptera; family Limnephilidae; genus Limnephilus; species Limnephilus marmoratus. The sequence goes on from OU862926.1 coordinate 36,143,875, forward strand.
AGCAAACTTGCCAAACCGCCTGAAGGTTTCTTAGTGAAGGCTTCTTTGATATCAAGAAATTAAATTACCGATAGAATTGTTTACCCAGGGGTGGTCAATAGCGTAATAAAGTTCCTCGTAGTAATGAGAACTAACATAATTCAATGGACCGAGGATGGAAAATGTTTGAGAAAACCATTTCGAAAATAAGTTTGAACTCCCCGAGACCCGAATTAATTCGGTTAAACGATTTTTTTTTAATCGAGTCAATTTGGGATTTCTAAATTGTTTTTTCCGCATGGTTTGAACGCATCTTACTAATATTATAAACGCGAAAGTTTGTATGGATATATGTATGTTTGTTATTCTTTTACGCAAAAACTACTGAATGGATTTTAATGCTGTACCTCAGAAGTCAAAAGTCGGATGTCACATTTTTGAAATTGTTCAGGAGAGAGGAAATAGTAAAATAATAATAATAATAATTTTTATTTTAGTAATTTGTACATTTAAGTTTACAAATTTCTAATTGATTATAATATTTCATATTCACTATATTTTTTCAAGTTTTATGTAGCTCCTACAATACATCTTGAACTTTCCAATTGGTGTGGACTTTAAAGTTTCTGGTAGTGTGTTATACAACTTCATTCCCTTGTACAGTAGACTGTTCTGCGTATTCGCTTTGTCCTTTTTTTGTAGCCTAATTTCCTTGCACGTCCTTGTGTTATATCTGTGAATGTCTTTATTGTATACAATTTTATTTGAGAAGTATTTTGGTAACGTGTTGTTCAATATTTTGTGGATAAATACCATCGTGTTCAAGGTCAGCATCTATTTCACGGTCAACCAATTTAGTTCCTTTAACATTTTAATTATTTTTGAAAATCTGTTTCGTCGAAGAATTATTCTCATTGCCCTGTTTTGGAGAATTTGTAACTTATTTTGTTCTCTTTCGTTACATAGGAACAGTATACTTGAGCAGTAGTTGAAGTGTGGAGCAATAATTGAATTGTATATGGTGATTGCAGTTTTTCTAGAAATTTTTGGCCGAATTCTTCCAAAAAAAGATATCTTTTTGCCAATTTTCTTTTGGGTGTATTCAGCATGTCTATTGAAGTTTAGTTTGGAATCTAATATAACTAGTCTTTATTGGCTAATTCTTGGTAGTTGAATTTATGAAATTTTTTTCCTGTGTTATTTAATTTTTCTGAAGGCACATGAAATATAATGTTTACTTAAAAAAATTAATATTGGGGTTTTTAACGTTTTTAGCGGACATTCAACCTTATAGCATTAGAAAATAAAAATACTTAAAAATAAGTTTTGGACATCCGACTTCTTATTTCAGAATTGGGACTTGTTAAATAATTAATAAAACAAAAATAAAAATAAGAAATTGCTTAACCCTTAACTAAGGATGTGAAATAAAAATCACACTCCCATGGACGTCGGGTCACACAGACCCCTTCATAAAATTCTTCTAATTTTCATACCTGGACCAATCTGACTTTAGCAAGGAGTTTATATTTATAAAGTATTTGTAAATAAAAGATCGAGTAATAAAAATAATCAACTTTTATTCATATTTTAATAATTATCTCCAAATTTAACAGACTTAGTCAGTTTTCAGTCTTAATTGATTTGAGATCATATTAAGGCTCCTTAATTACAGTAGGTATATCACATAAATCAAAACCAATAATTTTTCCTAGTTAATAAAGAAAACAGTAACAAAAACTTGTAAAAAAAACTTCTGAAATAAATAAAATAAAAATTATGACAAGGATCAAACTTATGTAAGATTACTGGCACTCAAAACATAGAGGCTTGGAACACTGAAGACAAACTGGCTTCTTGCAGTTAATACAGGCATGGGTTGTCTTTCTAGAGAGCTTTGATGGGCAAAACCTACATCTTTTACGATTTGTAGGGCCAACTTCTTCAGCCTGTATTGCCGCTGGGGGCACATCCGCAACTTATATTACCGAGTACATGTGTATGGAAATTATATTCAGCGGGTCTCACAGACCCTGATCAAATTTTAAATGATTATTACTCACGTGATAAGTGCCGGACGATGCGACTTTCTCCCTCCTTGGTCCAAACACAACTAAAACTGAAGCTACTGAGATGCGCAGGGGTGGCGCGCGCAGGGAAGGTGTTTATTCCGAGAAATTTGAGAAGGAGCTGGGCCTCTGAGACCCGGCATCCACAGTTAAAGGTTAAAATTATTTTGCACTTGAGCACGAACAAAAAAATTATAAAATTTAACAACAAAAAAGATAACAATTATTATAAGCAATAATTATCAGCCTGAAACACTCATCTGTATCGAAAAAATCTTCCAAGAAAAGATACATGACGCCAACGGGGCTTGAACCCGTGTCCTTCTGATTGCCAGTCAGGTGCTCTCACTACTGAGCTATGGCGGCTTATCTAATAATACCCGCCAAATAATTCAATATATATTGAATTCTACCGGCAATCAGAAGGACACGGGTTCAAGTCCCGTTGGCGTCACGTATCTTTTCTCGGAAGATTTTTTCAATATAGATAAGTGTTTCAGGCTGATAATTATTGCTTATAATAATTGTTACCCTTTGTGCTATGCATAAAAATCTTGCCTTAAACGTTAGTTTATCAATTAAAAATAATAAAAAAAGATAATTGCAAAATGACAAAAAAAATTAAGATGCTTGGAGAATTTCGATTTGTATAAGCATTACTTTTTTTTTATTAAATGCCAGCATCTTTGTGCTGTCACTGTTATTGTTATTATTTGCAGTGGAAATACTTATGTAAAATGAATGCAGCGTACTAGGAACCCACTGTAACGCTGTCATGATATCTCTGTATTTTGGTACAGCAATAGGTTTAGGTGATCTTCGAATTGGAGAAACATTGTTGACCACTACTAAAGATTTTCTCGTGTTACGCCGCAAATCAACGTATTTGATTTCCCCATTTAAATCGGTCTTGAAAAACAAAATGACGAGATGATATACTGAAGTTTTCTCCGTCGGTTGTCTTTGTCTATTGACAAGGCATCCTTTGTCCTCAAGTAAGGAGAAAAATTTTCAGAGAGAGAATCAGCCTTCTATATCCAAGTCAAACGCTACAAATGGCTTTCTTGGGTTACAGTTTCTTACAAATTGAACCCAGTCATAGGGAGACTTTATGCTGAAACTTTTTAATTGTTTCTTTTCTCTCTCTATAATAGAGTGTACAGCATCTACTTCCTTGTGTATGTGCCCACGTAGAAGAAATTTATGATTAATGAATTTTGTATTTTCAAAATTCAGTCATCCCCGATAAAATATCGTACGGACAAAACATCCTACAACAAAATATCTTTTAAAACCTAACCTAACAAAAAAATGGGACATAAATAATATGGACATCCTATAAAGACAATAAATTATTTGGAGGCGTCTACTAATATCTACAGGAATTCCAAAAACTGAAAAAATCGAACTAATATCTATGAGAATCAAAGTGTTGACGAATATCTACAGCTCAAACTGTTGACTATGAGAACCAAAGTGTTGACGAATATCTACAGTACTGGCAGAGGTTGGATTTGCAATTATGTACAGCATATTGGAATAATGTAATATTGCGTATGCAGTTTATAAAACTAAATTTATGTAAGTATTGTTACGATACACAAATACGCCCCTGCAAATTACTCGGCCCCCTCCTCCCAAGTTGTAGAGCACGCCACTGCGCAAACTACAGTTTCGCCCCCTCTCCGCTAGCTTCCCGGCGCGCTACCGGCGGCGGAACCCAAACAAGCCACCGTCGGCAGTGAGCCACCAACCGCCACTTACCCGTAGCTCCTGGTCTAGTAAGCACGCATGGCGTGGGGACCGTTCCGCGCTCATTCTAGAAGTTTCCACGCGGAAAACAATGGAACGTGTTTTGCTAAGTGTTACACTGCGACACCAAGAATGGCCGAACTCTTTCCCGACACGGAAGATACAGGAGTCCAAACGCTCACTGTAAGTACCCAAGCTGTTTTCCCCCTTATTTGCGTGTGTTCGCAGTAAATTCACCGCGGAGATAAATAGCCCTTCCAGAGAGATTATAGAGACAGATTCCTCCTTTTTAGATATAACTGTTGTTGCTACCCTGAATTACTATGTATGCATTATTGTGATATTGTGTTTACGCAGGTGTTTTACCCAATATAACTGATGTTTACCTTGATTACTGGTTTCACTGCCTTCTCCCAGCCCGTAGAAATTTGAGCTTTTTTTCAGGAAAGACCCACACACGCCTCACAGATCCTACCACCCTGGTGGTGAGGGCCTCTCCCGCTCTGCTGACTAAAACCTGAGCTAGTCTGTCGGCAGAATGTAGGGACCCCCATTTAGGTCCGCTAACAATATGAATGTGAAAATCCCTGATATCGGACTATTGGACACATTTAGCTGATTAGGTTAACCTACGCTCTGTAGATATTAGTCAATACTCTGAAGTTCGTAGATATTAGTTCAACATATGAGCTGTAGATATTCGTCCGACATACAGGCTGTAGATATTAGTAACTGGAGTCAATTATTTATCAAAAATAGTAAAATGGTTCAACGATCATACAGATATCCTGCAAAGAGAATAAATAGTAAAATGGTTCAACGATCATACAGATATCCTGCAAAGAGAATAAATAGTAAAATGGTTCAACGATCATACAGATATCCTGCAAAGAGAATAAATAGTAAAATGGTTCAACGATCATACAGATATCCTGCAAAGAGAATAAATTATTGTTAAAAAAATTTAAAACGGGACAAAAATAATACAGATAACCTGTAAAGTTAGGTAAGGTTAGGTTTTAATAGAAATTCTGTTGGAGGCTGTTCGTTTGTGGGATATTTTGTCGGAGATATTTTGTCGTAGTATGAAAAAGGGCATTACCCGAACAAAACTCGATGCCAACTGAGCCACTGACAGGTCTTGACGATAATTGTGAAAATTAAATTAAATCACGGAAAACCACTGGTTTGTTAGGTTACCGACGCGACGCGACGCCTCAAGTAAACCTTCCATTTTATTTCGCAAACTTTGCACGTTGGTACAAAGTTACGAATGTGATCGTTTAACTAAATAAGTAAGTTAACCATAGAAGCTTGCGTATGAACCGGGTAGTGCTTTATTCAGAGTTAGAGACAAAGAAGTTGTTATCACGTTTTTCGATAAAAGGCTGCGAATAAAAAACGGGTTGAACGAATGTATCTTATTCGGTTGAAAAAAAATGTGTGGAGTTATTATAAAGAAAGACAAATATTCCCGGGTAACGAATAACCTGAAAAATATTTATGTATAATAAATATTCATGTAGTTTCAGCTTCTTTCAAAAGATGTCGATGGCTTGATTTGTATTTCGTAAACATTGATATTACATCTTGTATGAAGATAGCTCCAAGCAGAAATAATTCCAGCTTAGGCCGCATTTTAGTGAGGCAGTTGGAGGGCGCGCGTGTAGTTTCTAGTTACAGTTTATGCCACGTTTGTAGTATGCCGCTTTATGAGGCGCTCGCGTAGTTTCGGTTGCTCAGCTTTTCCGCGCTTATTTTTGAAAGTGTATTTATTTTTTAGCAATCATTACATAGTATAAAATGAAGTCGCTCAAAATGTATGTGCGCATAGATCTTTTAAACAACGCAACGGATTTTCATGCAGTTTTCACCAATAGATAGAGTGATTCAAGAGGAAGATTTATATGTGTAATACATGCTTATTATAGTAGATAAAAGCCGAGAAATTCAAATATTCAATTCAGGCAGCGGGCAGCGGGCATCTGGCAAGCGGGTGGTGTGGTTTTTATAAAGGTTGCGTAATGGCGTTGTGTTTCGTTAGCCACAGCAACGTGTGGCCGGGTGTGCTAGTAATTTAATAAATTATAATATTTATTACATGCTTATGTTTTACAATTACGGTAGGGTTGGCAGTGCTTATTGCCTATATGGAGTGCACGTCCCGGCATACACCATCCCCAAAGATAACCCAGGGTCCGATTGAAATTGTTTTCCTCAGGGCCTCCGGTGTGGAGCTCGTGTAAAAAAAATTATCAAACGTTGAAATGAAAATCAAATACAAATTTCAAATAATGAATTATTAGAAATGATTTGAGATTAACGGCCATTTTTTCTTCTTTATGATCACAAGAACATGAAACCCTAGTGAGGAGGACTGTGAAAAACATGAAAATATTTTTATATTTCGTTTTTTTTTCGTTATTCATTGTTTTATGGTTAAATAATTTTGGAATTTTTCGACCATCATACTAGGCACATGCACGTGTTGTGGTGGCTTTATTAGGTCCTTACATATGAAATTGGCGTTTTGTATGGGAGGAACATAAAGTCGATTTTTTTTTTAAATAATATATTTATTTAATCAAAGTATGTACCATTGCTATCTATGCACTTTTGCCATCTCATAGGTAGTTCATCGATCCCTTTACTAAAAAAACCATTCGGACCGGAATCAATAAAATCTTTGAAGGCGGTTTGGACTGCCCCATCGGATTTGAATTTTTTCCCTTGCAAGAAGTTATCCAAATTTAAAAAAAAATGGTAATCTGTCGGGGCAAGGTCCGGAGAGTACGGTGGATGTCCAATTGAAGCTCCTCTAATTTGGTAGCCGTGTTTTCTTTTGCGGCACCGTCGCCATATACATCATTAATCCTTCGAGCCGTTTCTGCAGCACGGTGCCACGATGGAACTCGTACTCGTAAATAACGCGATATTTCAAGTTTTCCATTTTGTAAACTAAGTGAAGCAAAGAAAAAAAAACAATTAAGGCAAAAACAAATGAATTATAATTTTCGAAACACAAATACATGAATTTGGAATTCCTAACCAAAGAGAAGATATTTGAGATCAAAGTTGCCAGTACGGCAAAACGCCAATTTCATATGTAAGGACCTAATACTTATGTACAATCTTTGCCTTTGTCAAAACTTCATAAGTTTTGCTGGTTCAAATCCCGGCGTGCCCAAATAAACTTTATTTAATTAATTTTTGTTACTTCACAATAATAATGTACATGCATTGTTAGTTGAAAGAAAATTGTACCATAATTGGACTTGCCTGTCTGTCGTACAGATACTCCGAAAGCGCGATCTCCAAACTTAGTATTTGGCTTGCGTTTAGGTTCCATTAGTCTGCTTATAGCTGATGATGTTGCTGATCTAAGGGTTGACTGCCTTAGTGGATAAATTCAGCTTTTTGTAAATATATCTTCTTATTTTCTTTTCTTACATCGGTTATTAATATTTGATAAGAATCAAATTGAATTGAATCAAATGTGTATTATAATTTATAATTTATTATAATTTAAGAATCCTGTCTATTAATTTTTGCACATTTGTACTTCTAGGGATACCATAATTAGGCCAATAATTTTTAACACGTGGCAATAAGGCAAAAGAATTGTTCCATAATACCTTTACATTCTTAGTATTATCGCGTAAGGCCATACCATTTCGCATCCTTCACAGATTTCCGATTACTGTTGGCGTAGGCATTACCTCCTGTCATAAAAAAAACCCGGAAATAATAAATATTTTATGAGTTTATTCCTCTGAACATAACACAAAAATGTCAACCCAAATCAACCCCAGAGCTTTTGATCGGTTTATTTTCTATAGGAAAAATTCCCTATACTCAATCAAAATTGTTTGCCATAATAGAATGGCATCTTTTATTGTTTTGGAGATGCGAGAACGGATAAAGGTAGGAGTACTTTTACCGTAGAATTCTGACTATGGACCAGGGCTGCGATTCTACAATAACGATCAAGAGTCACTCGTTACGCGCCATCTGCGAATTAAAAATTACTCGTCGTATCGACGAGCTTTGTATAATGTTTCATTTTTTCGTATTCTTCGATGTCGAAGGGTTGAAGAGATGATTATATTGGCAGACCTGTGAATATTGTCTACATTTCTGATGTTTTTGACGTTTCTATGGTGTGAATTTGAAATTACGAGCAAAATGGCTGGTGGGTATATGACTCAAAACCAAAAACCAGAAAACAAATTTAATGCTGCTAACATATGGAAAATGACAGTACAACAGATTAATTATGAAATTAATTTTCATGTGAAAACTATCTACCCTCCGGCGAAATATGCTCGTTCGACTAAAAACATAATTAAAAACCCACTAGGTGTTGGACGGTTAGGAGCTTACACATCTAATATTGGACGAGGTAGGGCGGTTACTCAGCCAAAATTTAATGAAATATTTCTTTTTAAGTACTCGAAGCGTCTGCTTCAGTTTGCTCTACCCCTACATGTATTGCAGCCAATATCGCCGATAAATCAGCAATTATAATGAACCTTAAAACAACTTAACTAACTAACCAACAGACCATCACGCCGCTTCTCCACAGGGGTAGGCAGAGAGGACAGAACGCCAAACAACTCGGTCTTAGCACACACTCCTTGCCTCGTTCACGTTCATACATCGTCTCAACATGCTCTCCTATTATTCTGATTCTTGACATGGTCCGACTCAAGTATCTGATTTGCTTAGTCGTGCCAAGTCATTCTCGGGCGTCCCCGACTTCTTCTTCCATTCACATTTGCGTCATATATTCTCCTTACACTCCTTTACTCGTTCATTCGCTCTACATGCCCAAACATCTGAGCATCCCTTTCTTAAACTTACTCATTACGCTTACATCGGCCTTGAATTATTTGTGGATCTCCACGTTTCTCACACGATCTTACATGGTTTTTTCACACATATGTACGCCTAAATACGAGTTTAAAACAACTCTGTAAAAATATACGTAGCCTGTCAATCAGAACGCTTGCGGGAAACGGTCTTAGGTTAGGATACAATAATTGACAGCTATGGCGAAGACAACTCGGTGTCGACTGGTTCGACTCACTCTTTGTTCGAGTGGAATGACTTTTGACGTTTGGCGTCTAAGCAAGTACCTTCCACGAGATTCGACGGTAACAAAGTCGACCAATGTACGACTTTCGACGGCGATTGCGATTGACTCGACTGGAGAATTGTGTCCCAGAGGTAGCAATGAACCTGTGATGGCTTTTTACGACATTCGGCATTCCAGAATGTATGAAAGTTTTACACAGACTGCAATACTTTGAACGATAAACTTTATATTTGTTTACTAAAGATTTACTCCCTTTTTTACGCGAAAAGTTATTTTGTATAAAACAGTTGATTTGTGTTGGTCAATTATTTTCAGGTGATAATTTTTTAATTTCATTTCTTGTTAAAAAACAATCATTTTTTTTCAGGTTCTCCCTAAAACAGTTATACACCAAATTATTACGTAGAATATTACAAAATTTAAAAGAAGAAAATAAAAAAGTCCATGGGCAGTTTCACTATGTTGTGACGTATGTCAAAAGATAGTTACTGAACTCTCTATAGGTAACATTAAAGATGTCGATGCTTAATGCAGAATCGTTAAGCAGTTGAATTGCTCTGTTTAATGGTGCATTCTGAAAGGAAGAAATTCTCGCTTTCGGAGCATAAAAAATTGCGTTGGATCTCCCACTAGTATACGCGTTAGGGACATATAGGTGAATCTCCTTCAACATAGGTGGATTCAGTACAGTACCGGAGATCTGCTTAAAAAATGTTTCTCCAAATATTTTTTTATTTTTATTTCATATTTACATATTTTCCGTGTCCTTTATTTAAAAAAAAATTCTCTGCATGGTTTCGGCACCAAAATATTTTTTTTCAAAGAAAACTTCTTCTAGTTCAATGGCATGATGTGATGTCATCATTTGTTTTATTAAAAGGGCAAAACACTTAGTTTACATTGTAGCAGGTAGCTACCGGCAGCGTCCTAAGTAATAACAACAACGCATTTTGTTCCCGAGGTTGGCACATCTGGAGTTCCAGAGTTGCCAACCTCGGGAACAAAATGCGTTGTTGTTATTACTTAGGACGCTGCCGGTAGCTACCTGCTACAACATTACTTCATTTATATACCCACTGTCTACATGTTTCTTGAACAATGTTCACATCATCAAAAGTAAATATAATATGTGTTGAGTTATAGGTTCGTGTGATTACTGGTTGATTTATTTAGTTATCGTAAATTTTTTTTTTTTATTATTTTTTTTTTGGCAATGCTGATTAAAAATAAATATAAAGTTACATCAGTTACACAGTTACATAAGGTTTTAACAAAGATATAAAAAATTGCCTTTCCTCACCGTAAAGAGACAATGCTCTTGTGTTTGGTGAGGGAATTCTAGCTCAATTAGTAAATTAAAAGATCGTGTAAGTTAGTAATAACGGCTATTGTAAATAATAAGTAAGGTTAAAAAATCATGTATAAATTTAAAAATAAAAATCACGATAAGTTTAAAAAATCATAATATAAATGAGAAAATCATTATAAATGAATGAATCATGCAAGTTAGTAACAAAAATTATTGTAATAAGTAAGTAAATGATATGTAAGAAAGAACGCAAGATTGCCTAGAAAAAGATAGGAATTTTGAATGTGCTTAGTATCAAATATTAGGATTTTAATAGTTTTCTGGTATCTTGCTGATGAATTGAATTGTACCTAATTTACGAGTATTTAGCTATATTTCTTTGTAAATTTGAAGTATTGAATATTTTTTATACATTTTGTCTATTGTAGGCACATTGAATATTGAAAAAAGTATATCAGTAGAAAAATTAGACGGTTTTTTCAAGATTATCTTAATTATCAACCTTTGAACTATTTTGAGTGGATTTAAAATATTGTCATATGTTCCTCCCCAGCTAATAATACAATATTGTAATATAGATTGAACAATTGCATAGTTCACTCTTTTTAGGTTTTCTAAGCTATATTTACAATTAATATTAAACAGGACAGACATCCTTACTAGGCTGGGCTCTAAGTAGTTCCGCCCAATATCACTGATACCTTCGGCCATCATCGTTCGTACCTAAGATACGAACGGCATTAGATGACACTCTACTGAACTGCCTTCGATAGAATTTCGTATTACAAATCAAGCCATCGACATCTTTTGAAAGAAGCTGAAACTACATGAATATTTATGTATAATAAATATTCATGTAGTTTCAGCTTCTTTCAAAAGATGTCGATGGCTTGATTTGTAATACGAAATTCTATCGAAGGCAGTTCAGTAGAGTGTCATCTAATGCCGTTCGTATCTTAGGTACGAACGATGATGGCCGAAGGTATCAGTGATATTGGGCGGAACTACTTAGAGCCCAGCCTAGTAAGGATGTCTGTCCTGTTTAATATTAATTGTAAATATAGCTTAGAAAACCTAAAAAGAGTGAACTATGCAATTGTTCAATCTATATTACAATATTGTAATATTAGCTGGGGAGGAACATATGACAATATTTTAAATCCACTCAAAATAGTTCAAAGGTTGATAATTAAGATAATCTTGAAAAAACCGTCTAATTTTTCTACTGATATACTTTTTTCAATATTCAATGTGCCTACAATAGACAAAATGTATAAAAAATATTCAATACTTCAAATTTACAAAGAAATATAGCTAAATACTCGTAAATTAGGTACAATTCAATTCATCAGCAAGATACCAGAAAACTATTAAAATCCTAATATTTGATACTAAGCACATTCAAAATTCCTATCTTTTTCTAGGCAATCTTGCGTTCTTTCTTACATATCATTTACTTACTTATTACAATAATTTTTGTTACTAACTTGCATGATTCATTCATTTATAATGATTTTCTCATTTATATTATGATTTTTTAAACTTATCGTGATTTTTATTTTTAAATTTATACATGATTTTTTAACCTTACTTATTATTTACAATAGCCGTTATTACTAACTTACACGATCTTTTAATTTACTAATTGAGCTAGAATTCCCTCACCAAACACAAGAGCATTGTCTCTTTACGGTGAGGAAAGGCAATTTTTTATATCTTTGTTAAAACCTTATGTAACTGTGTAACTGGTGTAACTTTATATTTATTTTTAATCAGCATTGCCAAAAAAAAAATAATAAAAAAAAAAAATTTACGATAACTAAATAAATCAACCAGTAATCACACGAACCTATAACTCAACACATATTATATTTACTTTTGATGATGTGAACATTGTTCAAGAAACATGTAGACAGTGGGTATATAAATGAAGTAATGTTGTAGCAGGTAGCTACCGGCAGCGTCCTAAGTAATAACAACAACGCATTTTGTTCCCGAGGTTGGCAACTCTGGAACTCCAGATGTGCCAACCTCGGGAACAAAATGCGTTGTTGTTATTACTTAGGACGCTGCCGGTAGCTACCTGCTACAATGTAAACTAAGTGTTTTGCCCTTTTAATAAAACAAATGATGACATCACATCATGCCATTGAACTAGAAGAAGTTTTCTTTGAAAAAAAATATTTTGGTGCCGAAACCATGCAGAGAATTTTTTTTTAAATAAAGGACACGGAAAATATGTAAATATGAAATAAAAATAAAAAAATATTTGGAGAAACATTTTTTAAGCAGATCTCCGGTACTGTACTGAATCCACCTATGTTGAAGGAGATTCACCTATATGTCCCTAACGCGTATACTAGTGGGAGATCCAACGCAATTTTTTATGCTCCGAAAGCGAGAATTTCTTCCTTTCAGAATGCACCATTAAACAGAGCAATTCAACTGCTTAACGATTCTGCATTAAGCATCGACATCTTTAATGTTACCTATAGAGAGTTCAGTAACTATCTTTTGACATACGTCACAACATAGTGAAACTGCCCATGGACTTTTTTATTTTCTTCTTTTAAATTTTGTAATATTCTACGTAATAATTTGGTGTATAACTGTTTTAGGGAGAACCTGAAAAAAAATGATTGTTTTTTAACAAGAAATGAAATTAAAAAATTATCACCTGAAAATAATTGACCAACACAAATCAACTGTTTTATACAAAATAACTTTTCGCGTAAAAAAGGGAGTAAATCTTTAGTAAACAAATATAAAGTTTATCGTTCAAAGTATTGCAGTCTGTGTAAAACTTTCATACATTCTGGAATGCCGAATGTCGTAAAAAGCCATCACAGGTTCATTGCTACCTCTGGGACACAATTCTCCAGTCGAGTCAATCGCAATCGCCGTCGAAAGTCGTACATTGGTCGACTTTGTTACCGTCGAATCTCGTGGAAGGTACTTGCTTAGACGCCAAACGTCAAAAGTCATTCCACTCGAACAAAGAGTGAGTCGAACCAGTCGACACCGAGTTGTCTTCGCCATAGCTGTCAATTATTGTATCCTAACCTAAGACCGTTTCCCGCAAGCGTTCTGATTGACAGGCTACGTATATTTTTACAGAGTTGTTTTAAACTCGTATTTAGGCGTACATATGTGTGAAAAAACCATGTAAGATCGTGTGAGAAACGTGGAGATCCACAAATAATTCAAGGCCGATGTAAGCGTAATGAGTAAGTTTAAGAAAGGGATGCTCAGATGTTTGGGCATGTAGAGCGAATGAACGAGTAAAGGAGTGTAAGGAGAATATATGACGCAAATGTGAATGGAAGAAGAAGTCGGGGACGCCCGAGAATGACTTGGCACGACTAAGCAAATCAGATACTTGAGTCGGACCATGTCAAGAATCAGAATAATAGGAGAGCATGTTGAGACGATGTATGAACGTGAACGAGGCAAGGAGTGTGTGCTAAGACCGAGTTGTTTGGCGTTCTGTCCTCTCTGCCTACCCCTGTGGAGAAGCGGCGTGATGGTCTGTTGGTTAGTTAGTTAAGTTGTTTTAAGGTTCATTATAATTGCTGATTTATCGGCGATATTGGCTGCAATACATGTAGGGGTAGAGCAAACTGAAGCAGACGCTTCGAGTACTTAAAAAGAAATATTTCATTAAATTTTGGCTGAGTAACCGCCCTACCTCGTCCAATATTAGATGTGTAAGCTCCTAACCGTCCAACACCTAGTGGGTTTTTAATTATGTTTTTAGTCGAACGAGCATATTTCGCCGGAGGGTAGATAGTTTTCACATGAAAATTAATTTCATAATTAATCTGTTGTACTGTCATTTTCCATATGTTAGCAGCATTAAATTTGTTTTCTGGTTTTTGGTTTTGAGTCATATACCCACCAGCCATTTTGCTCGTAATTTCAAATTCACACCATAGAAACGTCAAAAACATCAGAAATGTAGACAATATTCACAGGTCTGCCAATATAATCATCTCTTCAACCCTTCGACATCGAAGAATACGAAAAAATGAAACATTATACAAAGCTCGTCGATACGACGAGTAATTTTTAATTCGCAGATGGCGCGTAACGAGTGACTCTTGATCGTTATTGTAGAATCGCAGCCCTGGTCCATAGTCAGAATTCTACGGTAAAAGTACTCCTACCTTTATCCGTTCTCGCATCTCCAAAACAATAAAAGATGCCATTCTATTATGGCAAACAATTTTGATTGAGTATAGGGAATTTTTCCTATAGAAAATAAACCGATCAAAAGCTCTGGGGTTGATTTGGGTTGACATTTTTGTGTTATGTTCAGAGGAATAAACTCATAAAATATTTATTATTTCCGGGTTTTTTTTATGACAGGAGGTAATGCCTACGCCAACAGTAATCGGAAATCTGTGAAGGATGCGAAATGGTATGGCCTTACGCGATAATACTAAGAATGTAAAGGTATTATGGAACAATTCTTTTGCCTTATTGCCACGTGTTAAAAATTATTGGCCTAATTATGGTATCCCTAGAAGTACAAATGTGCAAAAATTAATAGACAGGATTCTTAAATTATAATAAATTATAAATTATAATACACATTTGATTCAATTCAATTTGATTCTTATCAAATATTAATAACCGATGTAAGAAAAGAAAATAAGAAGATATATTTACAAAAAGCTGAATTTATCCACTAAGGCAGTCAACCCTTAGATCAGCAACATCATCAGCTATAAGCAGACTAATGGAACCTAAACGCAAGCCAAATACTAAGTTTGGAGATCGCGCTTTCGGAGTATCTGTACGACAGACAGGCAAGTCCAATTATGGTACAATTTTCTTTCAACTAACAATGCATGTACATTATTATTGTGAAGTAACAAAAATTAATTAAATAAAGTTTATTTGGGCACGCCGGGATTTGAACCAGCAAAACTTATGAAGTTTTGACAAAGGCAAAGATTGTACATAAGTATTAGGTCCTTACATATGAAATTGGCGTTTTGCCGTACTGGCAACTTTGATCTCAAATATCTTCTCTTTGGTTAGGAATTCCAAATTCATGTATTTGTGTTTCGAAAATTATAATTCATTTGTTTTTGCCTTAATTGTTTTTTTTTCTTTGCTTCACTTAGTTTACAAAATGGAAAACTTGAAATATCGCGTTATTTACGAGTACGAGTTCCATCGTGGCACCGTGCTGCAGAAACGGCTCGAAGGATTAATGATGTATATGGCGACGGTGCCGCAAAAGAAAACACGGCTACCAAATTAGAGGAGCTTCAATTGGACATCCACCGTACTCTCCGGACCTTGCCCCGACAGATTACCATTTTTTTTTAAATTTGGATAACTTCTTGCAAGGGAAAAAATTCAAATCCGATGGGGCAGTCCAAACCGCCTTCAAAGATTTTATTGATTCCGGTCCGAATGGTTTTTTTAGTAAAGGGATCGATGAACTACCTATGAGATGGCAAAAGTGCATAGATAGCAATGGTACATACTTTGATTAAATAAATATATTATTTAAAAAAAAAATCGACTTTATGTTCCTCCCATACAAAACGCCAATTTCATATGTAAGGACCTAATAAAGCCACCACAACACGTGCATGTGCCTAGTATGATGGTCGAAAAATTCCAAAATTATTTAACCATAAAACAATGAATAACGAAAAAAAAACGAAATATAAAAATATTTTCATGTTTTTCACAGTCCTCCTCACTAGGGTTTCATGTTCTTGTGATCATAAAGAAGAAAAAATGGCCGTTAATCTCAAATCATTTCTAATAATTCATTATTTGAAATTTGTATTTGATTTTCATTTCAACGTTTGATAATTTTTTTTACACGAGCTCCACACCGGAGGCCCTGAGGAAAACAATTTCAATCGGACCCTGGGTTATCTTTGGGGATGGTGTATGCCGGGACGTGCACTCCATATAGGCAATAAGCACTGCCAACCCTACCGTAATTGTAAAACATAAGCATGTAATAAATATTATAATTTATTAAATTACTAGCACACCCGGCCACACGTTGCTGTGGCTAACGAAACACAACGCCATTACGCAACCTTTATAAAAACCACACCACCCGCTTGCCAGATGCCCGCTGCCCGCTGCCTGAATTGAATATTTGAATTTCTCGGCTTTTATCTACTATAATAAGCATGTATTACACATATAAATCTTCCTCTTGAATCACTCTATCTATTGGTGAAAACTGCATGAAAATCCGTTGCGTTGTTTAAAAGATCTATGCGCACATACATTTTGAGCGACTTCATTTTATACTATGTAATGATTGCTAAAAAATAAATACACTTTCAAAAATAAGCGCGGAAAAGCTGAGCAACCGAAACTACGCGAGCGCCTCATAAAGCGGCATACTACAAACGTGGCATAAACTGTAACTAGAAACTACACGCGCGCCCTCCAACTGCCTCACTAAAATGCGGCCTAAGCTGGAATTATTTCTGCTTGGAGCTATCTTCATACAAGATGTAATATCAATGTTTACGAAATACACATAGCATAGAACTGTCGTTTTGAATTTGCTTCCATGAGGTTTTTTGTTAGTATTAGGCAGTGCTTTCTGGAACAAAATTAGCATATGGCAATCAGTGACGACAGTGACATCTGTTGTTATCTATTTCTATCAACTAGTTGTCTTACCAGCAGCAAGCACACTTAGCGATCCTACGAAGGGAGTCATTTGTAGTAAGTTTTTTAAAAATTTATTTGAATCAATTCGGCGGTTTTCCTACTGCCTAGCACGAGCAAAAACTCTGTGCACGCCACTGGGTGCATGATGGGTCTTTTTAGAGAAAGGAAGGAAAAGAAGTTCTGGGAAGTAGAAAGGAATTAGGGGTGGGTTGGAATCGGTGGTCAGTGTGTCCAGAAGTGACGGACTGAATGATTCCATTCATTCTGCTGCGATGCATGGCGATGTATCGAAGGAGTCCGGCTGAAGAGATCAAAGGGTCCACCTCAACCAGTCTCTCCCAATCCGGCCCACCGCTAGCTGGCAATTGCATCCGCCACCAAAACCTAGACAAACCTCACCCCATGAACCCGGGCACCCCTGCTAAGTCACCATACATAGAGAACCCCTTGGAGTGACTTTTGGTTATCCAATAAATGGTGGAATTATATTATTACACTCCAACAAACTTATTTTAGGGTTATTGATGGTGTTCATTGGCAAACTAATTCTGGTCGTTTCTCTAACTATTTAGCTTTTTTTTATTTGTCTATCCATATACACATTTATATAAAAAAGAGTGTTTGTGTGCGTGTGACGGGGAAGGCGGCGTGGATTTGATTTTTACACAAATCTACAGTTTTATTCCGAGACTAACCAAATTTTGTATACTTGACCTTCAAAACAAGATGAAGGTCACATTAAATAAATTTTAAAAAATACTACTTGTAAAGCCCGGGCAAGGCCACCAAGGAAGCTAGATATATTATGAAGAAATATGACAATATACGTATATGATAGTCTATTTTTTTTATTTTTTTATTATTTTTTTACTTTCATTTAATTTATTTTTTTACTTTTTTATTTATTTATTTTTATTATTTTGATAGAAAGCAGTCACTTTGTGGTTTGAAATATTGAATGAAATAAAACAATAACTTTGTTTTTTCAACCACGATTTATTTAACTTTTATAATACCGACCGGTTTCACTTTACTCAAGCATCTTCAGTTTAATTTTATACCCTGAAGATGCTTGAGTAAAGCGAAACCGGTCGGTATTATAAAAATTAAATAAATCGTGGTTAAAAAACAAAGTTATTGTTTAATTTCATTCTATTTTTTTATCGGAGCAGATAGATATGGACGCAGTACGAAACTTGTAACGCAGTACGAAACGTTGGCTAAAGAATTAGGCAGGGCAACACGGCATAATGCCCCAAAATAAATCGCGATAGTAATGAATCTCAAATTATAAATTAAAAAATCTCTCACATCATAACTCAACAAAAAATAAATTATTATATGATTGAAAATTTAAAAATACCTTTAACTTCAAAAATTTTAACATCCCGTGACTTTTCACGGTTTTATTAGTTATTTAATATTTTTCATCACTTATATCCTGTAACCGTATTTTGGATCTCAGTGGGTCAAGGGGTGACTTATACCCTGCAAGTGAGATATACAATGTACACTTAACTATTGCAGAAGTGATCAAAGAAAACATGAGATGTAAGAAATAAACGTAACCCAATACTGCAATCACGTTGCGCCGGGCCGCGTATTAACAAAACATATAACGTTTCGGTCATTGCAGTATGGCCTTGTTGTGCAAAATATAAAGAAAAAATTCAATTTAAAATGCTTGCCTTATAAAACTGTGTTTAATATATAATAATTTTTTTTTCGAAAATATATTAAAAATGTTGTTTTATTTTTTGTTATTTTAATTGCAACGAAAATAAATCTAAAAGGTCTATAAAAATGTGTACCAAACCGTAAAAAATGTAATCGTTTCCCGGAACTTCCTCTCCTTCCTTTCCCTGAAAAGAGCCTCCACACAACATCCTTAAAGATGAGGAAAACTGTTTTTCTCAGGGCCTCCTGTGCGGTGCTATTGTAAAAAAAATCGGAGTATGCAGTTCACACACGATTCACACACATAGAAGTGAAAACTTAAGGGAAGAGTGGGAAGGCCACGAAGCACCGTACAAAGAGGAGACAGATTTGTCTACCTCATTCTTTCGCAGATTAAATCCTATAGATGTACATATGTGTTTGTCTCATTTTAGTGTTGCTATTTTTAGTTTCATCTAGTTTCAAATCACAAGGGGTAAAGAAGTTTTCACTTCAAATAAATATGAAACTTTGAGAATTTTTTATTATTTAATTTTATGTGTAACGACAAAAAAGTGAGTTGGCTCTAACGTCTATAATACATTTGCCTAATAACATATGTGTGTGTGTGTTTTAATTTCTTTTCGTTATCAGTAATTTTAATAAGAAAAAAATAAAGGTGGGAGGGATGGATTAATGCCTACTGGACACATTGACCCCCTGGTTTCCTACCCACCTTTGATACCTTTCTCCATCCCAGAACTTGTTACGCAATTACGGGATCGAACCGCCTGATTACGGACTTGTAGGCAAATTAATAATAAATAACACCACAATGTTCAGGACACAAAAATAACATTTAAATACTTACCAAAACCAAATTTATAATACAAACCTCCAGCTAGCTCTTCAGGGAAATTGTGTTCTCAGTTCGTTCAGAATCGATTCACAACGATCATCGCTTTATTGGTTGAATAAATATAGGTCGGTTTTAATAAATTAGAAGATCTCTTGGTCGCTTTTAAATAATTTGTGAATTTATTTATGACTCGACGTTCTAGGAAAAGCTTAAATCTCTTTGTGAACTTAAAGTTAATGATACTAAAATATAATGAAAGGCATGATTGGATAATTTATAATTATATAAGGTTTACGTACATTGACCCCGTCACGGGTTACATCTAGGCAGACGACCTCGTCAGGAAACACCACTGAGTTGATTTAGATATTATATAAAATTTAACCATATTTTAAAATACGTGTTCCAAAAAAGCTAGGCGGCCCGCCAAGATGCAAAGACCGACCCATGGCGAAGTTAAAACCAGAAGAAACCGGGAAAAATCATGCAGCCCCTGGCTGACCGCTTCCCCCCTCCCACACAATTCTTTGCCAATCAAAAAATCTAGCCAATGTTGCAAACTTTTGACAAATAATATTAAATATTTAGTACCTGACGACGGAAATAATCTTACATATCTAACTATAAGGCTGCTCCCCCATAAAGGCAGAAACGGTGTATGCTTTGTAAACGGACCGACGTTTGCGGAAATAGGAAATACTAAGGCTTTCACGGAACGCGGCATAAAGCCTCCCATGATTGTTGGAATCTTGGAATATTGACGGGTGGGTCAACAGTGGGTTGTTATCTGGGTTGTTTTTTTTTTTTACATGAGCTCCACACAGGAGGCCCTGAGGAAAATAATTTCCCTCAGGGCCTATGTCATCTTTGGGGATGCTGTGTGGAGGGTTTTTTTAAGGAAAGGAAGGAGGGGAGAGTTCTGGGAAGGAAAGGGGTTTAAGGGGTGGGTAGGAATCTGGGGTTCAGTATGTCCTGGTCATCCGCCTCCAAGACCTAGACAAATCTCACCCCATGAACCCGGGCATACCTGCTAAATCACGAAACGTAGCGAACCACTTGGGGTGACCTATGGCAGAGGTGTTGGTTATCCAATAAAGGTTCCCGGGGCGGCGGTACTCATTCTCATCTTATATATATTGTAAAAGGTTGGAAATATATGATGATGATGATTTAGTAGCAATGTTGGAATTATGGACTATACAAATCATGCTAATATTATTATTTTTTTTTTATTTGCGTCATAAAATCAATGACAATAATTTTATTTGGATATTATCTGGAATTTCTTTAAGGAAAAAAATCCTCAGGGCCTATGTCAACTTTGAGGATGCTGTGCGGAGGATATTTTTTTGGTAAAGAAAGGAGAGAAAGTTCTGGGAAGGGAAAAGGCATGATGGGTGGGTACTCTCTCTACCCATCGCCTTGCACCGCAGTGGGAGGGTTGGATTCGTACGTTTGTCACTCCTAGACACATTGACCCCCAGTTTCCTACCCACCCCTAAAACTTTTCTTTCCCAGAACTTCCTCTCCTTCCTTTCCTTAAAAAGTCCCTCCACACAGCATCCCCGAAGATGGGCCCTCAGGGCCTCCTGTGTGGAGCTAATGTAATAAAAAACACACTCCTCTATTCATTCATCTGCATTACATGTCAAAACCATCTAAGCGCCCCTTTCTTAACCTTACTCATTACGCTTTCATCAGCCTTGCATATTTTACGAATCGCCATATTTTTTACACGATTACATACCACATACACGCCTCAGGGATTTTGTTTCCAAAGCATTCAATCTAAGCTAATATTCAATATTCAAACCTTTTTTTCACGAGAAATCTTTTTTTATCATTATTGGTATACAAATTATTGTATACAAGGTAACTCTTCGACCAAGTAGTCGACAAGGCATCTTGAAAATGACACCGAAATCAAAAATATTGCTTTTTGAAAACATTTATCAAAAAGAGAGCACAATATCTCACAGTCAAAAGATTTCAAGAGACATTGGTTTGTTAGTCTGCGTGGAGCAATTTTTTTTCCAGCTAATTCGCCGCAACGAAATCACTAGCTTTGTGAAAATCAAAAACACAAAACTGAGGCAGTTAGAAATACTTTAGGTATGGGCTATCGCAGACTTTATTAATAAAAAATACTTAAAAAAAACGAGTGTGCTTTAGACCACACGACTGAAGTAAAACTCCACTAAAGAGAAAGAAAGAAAGAAAATGTGTGACTCATGACCCTGGGATGACCTATGACCTTGGGGTGACCTACGACCTTGGGGTGACCTATGACCTTGGGGTGACCTATGACCTTGGGGTGACCTTTGACCTTGGGGTGACCTTTGACCTTGGGGTGACCATTGACATTGGGGTGACCTATGACCTTGGGGTGACCTATGACCTTTAGGTGACCTATGACCTTGGGGTGACCTATGATCTTGGGGTGACCTATGACCTTGGGGTGACCTATGGCATGGTCATTCAATAAATGATTCCTTGTGCTCGCACTTCTCTCTCATGCCCCTACAGTAATATACGAAACGTAACTCTCTCTCTATCTTCACTAACTTGTATCTCCCTCTCAACTTCCGTTTGCCTCGCTTTTTGTAACGCTCTCGTCACGCATTCGCCAGCTTACTCCTCAACTCAAGCGTGCGTAAAGAAGTTTTACGTCAAAAATATGTGCGTAACATGTAGATTCGTGTCGAGAAAATTAACATTTGATAAAAATTTCATACTTCCCCGTCCGCGCAATTGTCGTAAAAAGGGGTACAAAATTTTTGCTTCACGTATTAATATACTGATTATGTCTATGCGGTTACCGGTTAAAACGGAACAGTTTTATGACAGAATACGATAAAATATTATCTTATTTTTCCTTGACTGTTCTTAGGATATGTGCTGTTTCCTTGATGTTTTCTTTTTGTCATGGAATCAAAATAAACATTGTACATCATTATTATTTGCGTTCGAAATCAAAATCAGTCATCTAACCACTTTACAATGAGGCTCCAAAAATGGTACAAGCATGTGAAAATGGACACCCATCGGCAGTTCAGTCACGTGTGCCTTGCGGTGGCTTTCATCCCGGGTTTGATGCCTGAAAGGGCCTGATTCCAAAAGTCATCCGTAATTGTGAAGGGTTAATCCGGCGTGATGCGATTGGTGGAAAGATGAAGATCGATTTTATTTGGGGTTATTGCAAGTAGTGGTGATGTTCGGGCTGATTCGTTACTTTAAACGAATATCTGGAAAAGTCGAGTTGAATCAAGACTATTGATTAACATAGGTGAAAAATTTCAGTATTGCGAAGTCCGTAACATCGAAAATTAAGATTGCAATTTTTCATTAGGGTGGTCGAGAGGCAAAGCTCTCAACTAGCGATCCGGAGGTCGCGGGTTCGAATCCCAGTGTGCGCAAGTAAAATTTATTGGAATGATTTGCGTTTTCACAATTTAATAATTTAAAACAATATAAGGTAGGTATATTTGCGGCACTTTCCGTAGTACAACAAACTCTCATTATCGCCTTGGTTTAAGACCACTGTTTACGAGGCTTAAATTGGCTTCGACCGTATTTGGTGACTAGATCTGAATAGCCAGATACTTTCTCACCTTCCTCTCCCCCATCTTTCTTTTTCCCGTTCACACTTATCTTCGGCATAAAAACATACCCCAATTGGAGATGACTTTGCCTCACTGACTCTAGACCGTTGGTGCTTAAAAGTTTTAAAATCTAAGTTTTCTCGATGATCTCAAAAGGTATTTACTGATTTATTTATTAACGCCCGATAAATTGAAGATGTTCACTGACTCTGTATAATTGTTTCCCTCCATTAGTATTCTCGGCAAAGAGGAATATACACAGTAGTCAGTCCCAGAATTTCTGCACTGAAATAAATTCCGACTTCTAGTAAGTAGATACTGCGTAGTGGAATCCGAAAGCTTATCAATGCAAGCAATTGGGGATGCGAGAGTCTCACTGGGTCCAGGAGCTTTGGAGCAGTTGGGACTCTTGCGTATTCACATAAAAAGATAAAAAAATCAAAAAACCATAAATGAAAACAACAAATCTTAAATAGATATTAGTTTTTCTATTCGTAGCAAATCGAAGATAATGCGATAAAGTGCGATAAACCATAGAAATACAATCGGTAAACCATCTAAAATCAATAACCATACCATACTCTGTCAGAAACTTTGCTAAGTACCAACAAAGTTTTCCTGAACTTCCAAAGATCAGTAATAAATAAAAAGTTGACTAACCCAGAAACCCTCGAAACCCGAAATTCAGCGATCTGTATATTTTGTGACATATCGGATATTTTTGAAGAATTCGAAACCAGACGATGATTATTTGTTTTTTTGTGACCTAAATAAAATTAAATGCGCAGGAAGACCCGAATTTTTAACACTTTTTCATAGTAATCTCCAAAGTATTAGATAAAAATATGACGTCTTCGATTTTTGCAATAAAATTGACAATTAATGTTTGTTCTACAATTAATGATAGAAATTATGTTGCAAACTTTAAAAAGTTGTATTTATATAATTTGAAGACAAATAAAGGCTGTGTAAATGACGGCTCCTTTTGGAGGCGGGTATCGGTACCGCCGCCCCGGGAACCAACTATTGGATAAACAATACCTCTGCCATAGAAAACCCAAAGTGAATCGCTAAGTTTGGTGACTAAGCAGGGGTGCCCGGGTTCATGGTGTGAGGTTTGTCCGGATTTTCCTTTTCCCTTTGACTTCTCCAGCCGAACTCTCTCGGAACATCGCTTCCCAAGGAATAGAATCATATTTCCGTCACTCCTGGAAATACTGACCCCCAGATTCCTACCCACCCCTAATACCCTTTTCCTTCCCAGAACTTCCTTTCCTAAAAAGACCCTCCACACATCATCTCCAATGATGACGTAGGCCCTGAGAAGAATTATTTTTCTCTGGGCCTTCTGTGTGGAGCTATTATGTAAAAAAAAACCCTTTGAAAAGTTATGAAAAAAAAGAAAAGTTGCCCATAACCTAACGTAACCTGTTTAACCAATTTTTAAAGTTTATTTTTTTCCATTACTTTTAATGACTTTTAAAAGGAGGGGTAGAAGTTACATGATTCTGAGTTGTCCGGTAACCGTAAATGTCGTGGCGCAAAAGCGAGGACAGACCGCCAAATAACTCGATCTTGACACACACTCCTTGCCTCGTTCACATTCATACATCGTCTCATACATGCTTTCTATTATTCTGACTCTTAACATGGCCCGACACAAGTATCTGATTCACTTGGTCGTGCCATGTCTACCTCGGGCGTTCCCGACTTCTTTTACCATTCACGTTTGCGTCATATATTCTTCTTACACTCCTTTCCTCGTTCATTTGCTCGACATGGCCAAACTATTTGAGCATCCCTTTCTTAAGCTTACTCATTACGCTTACGCGTTGCATTCTTAACGGATCTCCACGTTTTTCACATGATCGTACATGGTTTTACCACACGTACGCCTCAGGGACCTCATTTCTATAGAATTCGAAGTTTTTTCATCCTTTCTCTGCCAGTTTCATGCCTCGCTGCCATACATCGGGTAGGTATCAGCATTCCATTATGGACGGCTAGCTTCGCTAATCTGGACGGTTTTTTGTTGGCGCCATCGACGTTCAGTCCTCCAATAATGGAGTTACCTGCATTTACCCTCCTTTCAATATCTCTATCAGCCTTCCCTTTCTTTGTAAACATATGTACTTCCCAAATACACAAACTCATCCACCTGCTCCAAGTATTCATCATTCACAACTATATTGAACATTGTTTTCAACTTAATGCAAAAATTTTGTCCTTTTATAGAACCAAAAAACCTATTCAGATTGATTATAAACTAAATGGGGTTCGTCTATCTACTGTCACATCTATCAAGGACCTTGGGGTCACTCTAGACTGCAAACTTTCTTTCCGTGATCACATTAAGAATATCGTAAATAAATCACTTAAACTACTCGGCTTCATTCATAGAATTACCTCTGACTTCAAACATTTAAGTACACTTAAAACTCTTTACTGTACGCTGGTTCGCCCTCACCTTGAATATGCTAGTGTCATTTGGTCTCCTTTTAATGCTGTCCACATTTGTCACATAAAATCCGTACAAGATCGTTTCCTAAGAGGAATTGCTTGTCTTGTCTTGAAAGAGGCAAGTACTCATATGATGAAATTGAACACATTTTAAACATTTCTTCTTTAGAAAAACGTAGAAAGGATTCTGATCTAATTTGCATATTTGAAATTATCAATAGTATTACTGATACACCTGCATTGTTACAACTCATCCAGTTAATATCCCTTCCCGTAGACTTCGAAATAATGAATTGCTGTTCCTCAATCAACATTCTAATAATTATGGATACCATTCTCCCTTATCAAGAATGTCGAGAATTGTCAACGCAAGTGAAAGCATTGATTTTTTTGGTTTAAAACTAAATGACTTTCGGCAATGGATACGCAATATTTAAATGCTTCTTCATGCTTTGACTTGTAGTGTCTTCTATATGTACTTTTTACATTTTATATTGTCATTGCTATTAATTTATATGTGCTCTCCCTTCACCGTCATCTCTGTTTTTTTTATTCGTGTTATTGTTATGTTTTTAATGGACTGTTGTCCGTAAATTAATAAATAAATAAATAAATATTGGTATGATATTTACTGAAAGCTTACATTACCGAAGTAGCGAATGACCGGCAGCCTTAGAAGGGAAACAACAATGGCGCAGCCTTACCTGGAACAACAAGAAAACGCAAAAATTAGTGAAAATATCGCTATATCTATATCTTCTCTACATATTATAAACTTAAGTTCTCCGCCGCGTCTGTCCGTCTGTCTGTCTGTTCATGATAAACTTAAAAACTACTGAACGGATGTTTATGCGATTTTAACCAATAGGTAGAATGATTCATGAGGAAGGTTTACATAGATATACGGTTTATTGAGGTTTTGTGTAAATTGGTTGAAATATATAATAAATAAAGGGGAATGTCTGTATGTGGTGGACGAGCGGGCTGGAAAGCGGGCGGTGTGGATTTGATTTGTATGTAAAGAAGGTCACTGTCCACATTTGATTTCAAAATTCTATGTAAAGCCCGGGCATCGCCGGGGACTTCAGATAGTCGTTATATATATAAAAATCTCGCGTCACGATTTTCGTATAGAATTCTTGAATGCAGAAGGTGAAACGCCTATTCGAATTCATGAATTCTGAAACATGTTTACGGTGCTGCCTAAAACTGTCCAAAACTTGTGACTGAGACGAAACATGTGTTTCATGGAACCAGAATCAGAGTGGTAGTCAATGGAATGGCATCTAAAAAACTCACCGAGGACGAATAAAATCAAAACGGTGCGATCGGCAGGGAAAGTTATGGCGACAGTGTTCAGGGGTGCAGAGGGTTCGATTATGATTCATTTTTTGGAGCAAGATGCACAATAAATCCTGTCCAATACGTCACAACCGTTAAAAAACTTAAAGTATGTCTTTCGCCCAACAAAATCTATGGCGAATGGCTTTAGGAAGCAGGACCGTGCTTTTTACCACACTGGGATTAGGGATGCAAGGTTTTTAAAAATATCGATATCGATATATATCGAATTAATTCGATATTGATATATCGATATATCGGTCTAGTAGGCCGATATATCGATATTTCTTTTTTTCTATAGAAAGCTTATAGAAATCTAATGTAGTTTATCGATTATTGATGTATTTATTTATTTATTTATTTATTTATTTATTGAAAAAAATAAGAAGTACATGAGAAACATAAGCTGCATATCTCACTAGGGCATTCCTGTATCGAGATATGCAGTTTTACATTGTAATTTAAACAAAAAACATACATATGAACTAAATAAAAATATAATTATAAACCTACAAAAAAAAATATAACAATAAGCAAATTAGATACTATAACAATAAGCAAATTAAAAAGTACATAATAATATATAAGTTAAGTTATTAAATTTGGATTGTATGAAATATAGCTGAATTCCAGAATGATTTATGATACAAGCGACAACATGGGTAATCCAAAACCATCACTCTCAGTTATTATACATATTTTGACCATTTTCTTGAATAAATGTAATGTACCAATAGTTTTTATTTTTTCATTGAGCATATTATAAAGCAACGGAGCTTTATATGAACAACTTCTTTGTCCAAAGGATGTTTTGGTATGTACCGGCTGATACATTAAAGAAGAGCCCAATCTAGTGATGGGCACTTGTTGAGATCTTTTCGCAGTGATAATGTTGTTGAAAAATTTACAGAGAGCCTGTATTATGTACAACTGCCTTATTGTCATAATTTTGCTTTCGCTATATAGTAACTGTGATGAATACATAAAACTTTTCTTGAACATTATTTTTAAAATTAATTTTTGTGCAATATTTAAAGGCTCTAGAGTAGTCTTATGGCAAGAACCCCAACAAATAACGTTATATGAAAGCATTGATTGAACAAGAGCATATATGTATATGCATGTATGTATATAATTTTTTATTCTTACCTTTGTGAATAATCACTAGATTTGGGTAGGTATATAAAATGTGTTTTTTTTTCATAAATTTATTAAAAAAAAATTCATTCCAGTTTTTTGTACCAGCTATCGAACTTAAAAATAGTAGCTTTGACAGTGTGCTTCCTTGTAGCCGGTTTCTGCTTTGAGTTATAGTGGCTCCTGCCTTTGAAAAAAGACGCCCAGACGGAATATTTGTTGCCACAATTGGTAGATGACCCATTGCCACTTTAAAAAGATTGGGATATACACCTTGCATCTCTTGCCATGTTTCAAGAATGTTAACTTTTAGAGTATTTACAGGAGAAGAAAGATATAACGTAAGCTCGCGTCACCGTCCTCTTTTTATTTATTTTTATTTGCTTGTAAGCCAAAGATTTATATTAAGATTAGAGTAGAGAACAGAATCAATTTTTTTAGAAAGTCAATGTTGCCAGTAATAGCATTTTATCCAATTTTGTGGGGATTTTAATCTGGGCGGGATTTTCGATATTTCGATACGAAATATTGAGTTTTTCGATATTGATATATCGATATCAACGATATAGATAAATGTCAAAGATATTGAAATATAAGTAGACGTGCTATCTGCTGTTTTTACTATGTGGGTCTGCGCTTCCGGTTGTCACCGATATTGTTTACCAATTAACAAATAAACTAAAAGAACAAATAATTAACGAATAAACCAAACGAACGTTAAACTAAATGAACGAATTCTTTCCTTATTCAAAATATATTGTTAACCAATATTAATGCACATTTTTAAAAAATTAACGAAATGAACAAATTCTTTTTGTATGAAAACTACGCTAATTAGCGCGTAGACCGGCGACAGTTGCGCGGACACCATAGCATATCTCTTCTGTATTTGAATATCTTTGATAAATGTCGATATTTTTAGGGGTCGATATATCGATATTTATCGGTTATCCAATATATCGTTGCATCTCTAACTGGGATACATGGCCTTGTTAAAAGATGGACTAAAACTTTGGACTAAAAATTAATCGTCAATAGTGCGGTATTCGACCTATGTAATTTATTTTTTCATTGACAATTAAAGTATAAATAATTTTTTGACTGGCCCTGGTATTCATTTATTTTAAAAGTTTTAATTTTCACAAATGGTAAAATGAGATAAATAAATAAGTAGGGGTTAACCTTCCATGTTCGAATTAACACTTCGAATCGGTGCTTTACCTCTAGCCCCTTCGTTCGCTCAAGTGCTTAGTAATGTAAGTGGTGAATTGTTAATTCGTACGGCAAAGCGTTCTTCCAGTATTTGCTCGTAGCCGAGTACGCTCATGTTTATGAGACCCTCACTAACACTATAAAAGCAGCTATAGGGTAAGTATACATTATACATATACTATATAGGGTGTTAACGGACGTTGTTAAAATCAGTAATCAAATTAAATTAGTAAAAAAACCCTTTGGAAATATATTAATAATAAAAATTATAATATTGTATAAAATGGTTTGGCGCTTGGCTACACCCCTGTTGTGTGTTCTAATAACTATAATCAGCTGGTAAAATAGGTACCTAATCCAACTGGTTATGTCTCGTTGACAGTTGTGTGTTGTTTGTTTTGTTGTGTAGTTTTCTTTTTGCAAGCAATTTTATAAATACGATGTGCTTCTTACCTCTTTTCATCTAAAGTAACCAGCGAACGTGCCGTTTTGGATCCGGTGACATTTTCAGCCGTTCTTTTTTAACTAAAAATACATAGTTGTATGTATTGGAGAGTTAGGGTAGGTTCGGGAGGTCGGGAGGGTACTCGGCTGAGTGACCAGTGACGACAAGTAAAAGAATATTTCGGGTGAGATAAGTTTTCAGATTTTCACGGCTAAAAGCATTTTTGTTGTTTGTTTTTGGGGTGTTTTGCCGTGTTGCGCTACCTACTTCTTTAGCCAACGTTTCGGACATCGTTGCAGTGTCCATCATCAGGGCAGATCCGGCAGATCACACATCTACCGGATCTGCCCTGATGATGGACACTGCAACGATGTCCGAAACGTTGGCTAGAGAAGGAGGTAGCGCAACACGGCATAACACCCCAAAAACAAATAACGAAAATATTTCGGGTGTTTTTAAAAAGAAAACAAAAATGTCCATAGATATCAACATTTCATTTACAATTTTTACTTCAAATAATGTCTGGAATCACTGGTTAAAATAAGTCAAGTACGTCCATTGACACCCTGAATATATATTTTAATCTGTTTGTACTCGTACATCGATCGTCCAGTTAATTAGTCAGACATCTCCGAAAACTCGAAAATTGAGTTGAGTACGCAGATATATATATAAATATAAGGTGGGCCATAAACATCTTCACTTTTGAAATAATCATGATAAAAAATATACAGATTGTATTTAAATAAATGATTATTGGTAAGAACAAAAATACCCTGGAAAATCATGTCGTAAAAATAATTTTGTCAAAATGGCCGCCATTCGCCGCTGGCATTCCTCAAAGCAGGCCCTTAGATTTTCGAAAACTTTTCGACACAAATCTAGTGGATGCTGACCATTTCTTGATGGATGTTCTTCTTTAATAGTCGCTGGTTTATTTACGTAGAATTGACTTGTAAGATAAAATATATATATATACACAAATATATTCCATAAAAAAAGTCAGCTGGGGTTACATCCAGGCTGCGGGGAGGCCATGGGATATCTCCTCTGCGCGAGATCGGTTTGTTAGGGAAAATTTCTTTGATCAATTTATTTTGGTCAGATGGTCAGATGCTACGTGTTTTCGATATTATTTTACAGAATAGAAGCATGGACGCTTACTGAAGAACTAATTAGGCGACTTGAGGCATTCGAGATTTGGATCTACAGAAGAATACTTAAAATAAGCTGGATGGACAGGGTTACAAACGAAGATGTTATGGTTCGGATGAATAAAGAAAAGGAAGTAGTTAAAACTATAAAAATCCGAAAACTTCAATATCTTGGACATGTGATGAGTAAAGACCGGATTATATGCAACAAAAACAACCCAAAATATGCATGCAAATCTATATTAATAAAAATGAATCGCCGAAATGTATGTACGCGCATAACTACCGAACGACTGCACCAAATTGGATAATTCTTTTTTTTGTGTGTTCGTTATTGTCAGGACAAGGTTTGTATAAAACTACTGGTGAGCTCTGGCGTTATGAAATTTGTATAAAAAAATTGCAATAGGTGGCACGCGAGCTGTTTGAAAACTGAATATACCGAGACTGAAAGTATGGAATGTGGGAGGGAGGGTGGTTCGCGGGACGGGGGAAGGGGGGAGTGGTGTGGGGAGAGGGAAGGTGGAGGTAGGAACGCAAAAGGGGAAGGGGACGCGGGAGAAGAAGGGGAGGCGGAAGGGGAACGGGACGAATGGGAAAGGACACGCAGGGAGATATAATTTCTTTATTAAGTGGCATGGCAACGCATGCCGGGAACCAGCTAGTATGCAATAAAAATAGCTGAAATATGCACGAAAATCCATAAAAAGGGCCAAAATATGCAACATGAAATAATACAGGAAGTCGTATTTTTAAAAATTTATTATTTTAGTAAGCTATTAGTTCTCAAGGATAACAATCGTATTTTAGAAAATATCAATTACAAAATGTATTTAACAATGAAATTTACAATTTACCTTTAAAAACGCACATGACTAAGTACCTACTGTTCTAAATTTCTGTAGACAAATTGTGTCTACGATCGCTTAATATATTTTTGTAAGCGGAATTTTTATTTTACATGAGCTCCACACAGGAGGCCCTGAGAAAAAAAAATCCCTTAAGGCCTATGTCATTTTTGGTGATGCTGTGTGGGTGTTTTTTTTAAGGAAAGAAAGGAGAGGAGAGTTCAGGAAGGAAAAGTGTTTAACGGGTGGGTAGGAATCTGGGCGTGAATCAGTGTGTCCTGGTCATCGGCCTCCAAGACCTAGACAAACCTCGCCCCATGAACCCAGACACACCTAAATCACCAAACGTGGCGAACCACCTGGGGTGACCTATGGCAGAGGTGTTGGTTATCCAATTAAGGTTTCCGGGGCGGCGGTACCCATTCCAGCCTCCCAAATTGTAAAGTAAATTTGGCACAAGGGTTCAAACCAAGGGTTCAAACCCTGGGCGAATTTTCTTCATAACCTGAATAGATTCATTCAACGCCAATCCATGAGGTCTTGCATATTTACGAGCATTATTTTTTTAAATTTTTTTATAGTGATACCTCAGAGTCTCAGCTGCTCCCGTCTGGAGCCAGTGAGACTATGGCATCCCCGATTAGGGTATGTTGTGAGGCTGAAGGTAGTGGAGAGGGAAATAAGATAGGGAAGAGGAAGGTGGGGAAGTACCTGGCTATTCAGGTCTGGTCACCAAACACGGCTAATGCCATTTCAAGCAACTTTTCAATTCTGAATGGTGGTCTTACATCAGGGCGATACTGAGAGTATCTTCCACTCTGGTAAATATGCAAGATCTCAATTTTTTTTCTAAAATATGCAACTACCGCTGAAAAGGGTCTAAATATGCAAATGCATATTATCCGGTCTTTAGTGATGAGACATCCAGAGAAGTATGAGATCCTGCATCTCATAATGCAGGGAAAGATTGCCGGATGACGGGGCCCTGGAAGAAGGAGAACCTCATGGCTGAAAAACCTGAGACAGTGGTTTGGCCAGTCTACCGTGGAGCTGTTTCGGGCCGCAGTAAACAAAGTCCGCATAGCCAACATGATAGCCAACGTCCATTGAACGGACAGGGCACAAGAAGAAGAAGAATTTGTTTTATTCCAAGGCCGCCCTGTTTGTTTTCCTGCCAGTTTCTTTGAAATTTTTAAACCATGATTTAATTAAATTAACACTTGGCATTGATTAATACTCTCTAATATTGGTGATGTGAACGAAATTGGCGGCATGCGTCATTGTTTTGTAAAACAGAACAGAATCATTGTTGAACAGAAAAGAACAAAATCATTGTTTTTGTAAAAAAGTTTTACCCAGAAAGCGCGTTGCTCTCCCGTAACGCGATCCATTGTAACTAAACCAAGAAACAAGGAACCACGCATAAGTGACCCCGTTCTCTTCCCCCGTTCGGAATAGCCGCTAGCAAGATTACAAAAGTGTATTTGTTTATGGCCCATCCTATATGTATCCTCCGTCCCGTACAATACTCAAATGGCCATTTTATGACAATTTAGCATTTGAATTTCTGCGAAATAACTGGGCCTTATTATATTATGGCTAGAAATAGTACCACGCGTACAACAAAACTCATATCCAGGGTGTTAGGAGTAATCAGAGGAGACGAGAAATAAGGTTAGGTACTTAACAAACTACCCCCGTAGAACTGGCGGCGATTGTTCCTCCTTACAAAGGGGGTTGATTTAATAAGGTTTAATGAGATAAGGCGGAAATGGCACCGGAAGGAAGGACGCTTATTACTAAAGTAAGGATGCAATCTCATTGAATCAAACCTACGAACAGGAAGCCAGCATTTCTTCATTTTAGATAGGGTTCTAACATGGCCGACCGATTACACTTATATTCGGTTATTATTAAAACTCCGTTATACACTCGAGCGTTCTCGTTAATACTCCAATGTTGTTGATATATTTAGTACATCAATTTGTATAAGCATACCTTATTGAAGTTTTTTTCATCAAATAGGGGAATATTTTGATAAAGCTATTAAAATTGACTAACATATTGACAGTATTTTGTCAACTGAAAAAAACTATTTTGGATTTTTTATATTTTGTACCTACATATTGTGTGTTTTTTTTTTTTTCATGAGCTCCACACAGGAGGCCCTGAGGAAAACAATTTCCCTCAGGGCCTCTGTCATCTTTGGGGATGCTGTGTGGAGGGTTTTTTTTAAGGAAAGGAAGGAGAGGAGAGTTCTGGGAAGGAAAAGGGTTTAAGGGGTGGGTAGGAATCTGGGGTTCAGTGTGTCTTGGTCATCCGCCTCCAAGACCTAGACAAACCTCACCCCATGAACCCGGGCACCCCTGCTAAATCACCAAACGTAGCGAACCACTTGGGGTGACCTATGGCAGAGGTGTTGGTTATCCAATAAAGGTTCCCGGGGTGGCGGTACCCATTCCCGCCTCCCAATTTGTGTGGTCTAAATTCAATAATATTTTTACTTTGTATTTATTTTTGTGCAAGGGTTTTAAATAGTAATTTCATGCACTATTTACTATTATAATTTCGTTAATATTGTTATTATATATATATGTATCTAAAAGCCTTAATAGGAGTAAATAAATAAACAAATAAATACTTGAATACGGCGTCCGGGATATCTGAGCGTCCGATGAGGAAATTTTCCGCCTTCATTAAAAAAAACCATACCTCCGAATTTTCATATGGACGTATTATAATCTGCTTAAAGTGTTGGAAAGTCATTGAATGCACCTATCTATCTACCGTTTATCTTAGAGTGCGTGATGGGTCGGATCGGAAGAGACTGGTTGAGGTGGACCCTTTGACGTCACCAGCCAGACTCTCTCGACCCATCGCTTCGCACCACAGTGGGATGAATGGATTTATTCAGTCCGTTACTCCTGGTTACGTTGACCCACAAATTCCTACCCACCCCTCATACTTTTTCCATCCCAGAACTTTTTCTCCTTCCTTTCTCCATACGGCATCCCCAAAGATGACATAGGCCCCGAGGGAAATTGTTTTCCTCAGGGCTTCCTACGTAGAGCTAATGTAAAAAAAATCTGTCTAACATTCAAATAAATCAAATTCACATTTCAAATAATGAATTTTAAGATATGTTTTGAGATTTTAACGGTCAAAAGAAATATCATAATTTTTTTGTTGTTTTATTAATTAAATGATGTTAATACCTACTTTAAAGCTTGTCTGGTATGATTTATACTTACAAGTTTCAAATTTGAAAATTAAAAGCTCATTAAGCTTGAAAAATTCTGTTAGTCAGTTATATTAACTGCTCTCTTTTTATGTACAGCTTTCTTAAATTATTTTTTAGGCCCAATTTTCATATATTCAACTAAAGCCTTTTCCTTGTTGCTTTCGCGAATTAAGAAACCTTGAAAATTTCATTCTAAATTTTTTTTTCTACTTTACATCGCTCAAGACTGCCAAGAATAGGAAACCCTAGCGAGGAGGACTGTGAAAAACGTGAAATTATTTCTGTATTATGCTCTGTACTTACGTACAATAAATGCGGTTCGTCAAATGTTAATAATAAATAATTCATAAGAGAAGCAAGAAATCTTTTATCATAACGTGAAAATACTAAATTCTGTTTGTAATCTGGAAATTTGGAAATATTTCTAATAAATGATTTAAAATATTTCTTTAAATTGCCATAATATATTTTTTTTAATGTCACTGACCTATAATTTGCTCATTGCTTCTCCAAATCATTAAAATTGCGCCCCAACTAAAGTTAATATTCCCACATGTTGTTAATTCATGTGCTCTAATGTATGTACAGGGTTTTCCAATGAGAGGTGTTATTTCGATATTAAAAAAAAATGCCATTTTTTAATATAAATGATCGAATGTTTATTTCATTATAAAGAGGAAGGTATGCCGTTAATAGTGGAAAATAACATCAGGCAAATGACCACCTCGACCACGCTTACAAGACCACATCCTTTTCATGAAATTTTCCAAAACCAAATCACAAAGTGGCTGCCCTATGTCCTCGATAGCCTCACGAATTCCATCTTTGAGGTCTTGAATCGACGCTGGGCTGTTGGCGTAGACCTTCTCTTTCACGTGGCCCCAAAGGAAGAAGTCGCAAGATGTTAAATCACAAGATCTCAGTGGCCAATTGTGATCACCTCTTCGAGAGATAACACGGCCCGGAAACTTTTCCCGTAAAAGATCAATGGTTTCGTTGCTTGTGTGGCACGTAGCGCCGTCTTGTTGAAAATAAACGTTGTCCAGATCAATACAAAAAAATCATCAAATCTCTTGATAGCGCAATCCATTCACCGTAACTGTAGCTCCAGCCTCAATTTAATAATTTCAATGCGTTGTTGAAGCGTGTATCGTTCCATTTTATTAATGGCGTAGTTTCTACTTGTCAAATGTCAAAAAATGACAGCTCTTCAAAAGTGACATCTACCGAAATGGCGGGCTATTCAAAATAACACCTCTTATTGGAAAACCCTGTATATAAGAATTAGTGAGTTCCCGGTATGCGTTACAATGCCACCTTATAAAGAAAAAAATCTCCCTGCGTGTCTTTTCCCATTTGTCTCTTCCCCCTTTCGTCTCCTTTCCCTCAAGCGATCCCCTTCCACCTTCCTAGCCTTCCCTCTTCCGTTTTCAGCTTCCCCCGTTTCGTTCATTCACACATTTCAACAGCTCGCGTGCAATTTTTTAATACAAATTTCATAATGCCAGAGCTCACCAGTGTACATAGAAACCTTCGCGGGCATAACACTCACAACAACTCACCAAAGATTCATCGCAAAGGGATGAATAGTATTAGAAATAATTTCATATCGCCAGAGCTCACCACTATGTACAGAAAAATTCGCAGACGTGCTTACAATAACCCTCCAAGATTTAATGAATGAATGGTTTAGGGACCGCATAAGGGACAAACACATAAACTTTCTATTTATTTATTAACGCCGATTATAACGGCTTTTAAAAAAGAATAACAATTATTTTACATATGAATACAGAATATACATAGATTAAAGAAAAAAAAAAGAAAAATATAAATATAAAATTCATAAAAGAGAACAATAGACATTGTAGTATCAACATAAAAAAGTACAATGAGTAGGTTATTATGAATACAATACAACATATTATAAATCCCGGATAAGAAATTAATACTTTAAATCTGTATTTGATTATAGTCAAACTGAGAAGCGCTGACAGACAGTTTTAATTAAGTAGTGTTTGTATGAGGTTAAACTAGCAATGTTTATAGATTCATCCAAAACATATTTATTTCGAAGTACATGCAGGCGATTCATTATGGAATTGAGTTCAGCGTTCGATCCTGTATTGTTGCAATGATAAGGTAATTTGAAACGAACTGATCGACTAGGTACATGGAAACATATTAGCAAAAGAAGTTCAGAAGGAAAGAAGTTTCATTCTTATATATGAATAAGAAGATAATAAAGTCAATCTGATTCGAATTCAGAAGACAGTTTTATAATCAGGAATACGCAACAACAAAATG
This sequence comes from Limnephilus marmoratus, assembly GCA_917880885.1. Classification (NCBI taxonomy): domain Eukaryota; kingdom Metazoa; phylum Arthropoda; class Insecta; order Trichoptera; family Limnephilidae; genus Limnephilus; species Limnephilus marmoratus. The sequence goes on from OU862926.1 coordinate 36,181,010, forward strand.
TAAATTGAAATAAATAATGTTAACAAGTTCCCGTTTTTATCAAATACCTACTAAATTTAATCAACGGGCATCAATAAACAAATAAATCAATCGTTCCTAAAAGTTCCTGACAGGATTCAAGGACGCTTCAAGTCCTTTGAAAAAAGCCTTTTCGTATCTCCATCAAAATCAAAAGACTCCAAGCCGTTCATCTTCGAATCTCACGAAATCACCAGACCGGATCAATTTCCAGACTGAAAATCACTTCAAAAATAAAGATTTCGCGTCTCTTGCTCCAAAATAAAGCAACTCCAAGATGCTTTACCAACAACTTTATCTCCGATGGTGAACACGAATCTGCTTGCTTTATTTTGACGCGGCGCGACAAAGATGTTTGTTCGGCAAAACTTTGGATTTGTAGTATTCTTTTGCGTATTATAAAACAATAATTTTATCAATCAGTGCAAAACAAATTGGTTAAATTATTACAAAGCTCATAAAATTATATACGAATGAAGGCGTAATGTTTCATATTTTTAAGCGAGTCTCAAAATTCTTTCAGTGTCAATTTCATCATTCAAAATTATATTTCAGCATTTTAATATGCTTTTTAATTTTTTTTATTTCTTGCTAGAGCGATCCTAAAGACTTATAATACTTATTTTAGGATGGAAGGAATTTACAAATCGTAGATGAGAGGTGATAGGTACAGTTTTGCAAAAATATTTTGATATGAAAAATATAAGTTGTTAAAACAAATAAAAATACAAACAAGCGAAAAGAAGAAAATAAAAAAACAAGGATGTACAAATGTGGATGATTTTTTAACAATAGCTCCACAAACAATTTCCCTCGGGGCCTATGTCATCTTTGGGGATGCTGTGTGGAGGATCTTTTTAGGAAAAGGAAGGAGATTAAGTTCTGGGAAGGAAAAAGATAAGAGGGGTGGGTAGAAACCTGGGGATCAATGTATCCGGGAGTGACGGACATATGGATCTATTCCTCCCGCTGTGGTGCAAGGCGATGGGTAGATAGAATCCGGCTGGAGAGGTCCAAAGAACTCCCTCAGTCTCTCCCGATCGGCCTGCCACACAGAAGGGGAGGTGCAATCGCCGCAAAGACGAAAATAAATCTCACCCCATGAACCCGGTCACCCTTGCTTGTAACCCACGGTAGAGGTACTGAAACGTTTTTATGAATTACAATGACCTTTTTCTTTTTGAAAGATGATAAATGTAAGTAATGCAGCAGTGTAGATACTCTGCTTACACCAAAATTTCCTGCGAAACCTGACCGTATTTTTGTTAAAATATACAGCGTTTTTTAACCCCTGCATAGCAAACCCAGATCCTCACAAAACTTTTCATCTTAAAAAGAATTTATGAACAAACCCTTAACCACTGGAGCGACAGCCATTTAAAACATTTTTCTCCGATTGATTGAGATTTTTTGATGGTTTTTTTCCGCCCTCATTAAAAAAATCATACCTCCGAATTTTAATATGGAGACATACACACTGATTATAGTTCTGTATAGAAAATGAATCCACCTATTTTTTCCCGATTATCACGTAATCGTAAAATTTATAAAAAAAACATTATAAAATCGTAAACTTCCACTCAATTACTTACAAATAAGGGAAAATTTGCCAAAATTGGCAGTAAAGCAATCCGCGGTATTTTAAATAATGCCATATTGTGGCAAAAAGCAATCCTATGGTTATATTATATTTCGTTCAAAAAACCCCTAGTTCTGACCCATCTTCAAATCAACACGTTATATCTTCAACGAATCGTATAATTGTACAACAAACTAGCTGCAACTCGTCCTACATACTGGTACAATCTCAGGGATGGCTGACAACCCGACGCGACGCCTGAGTTATTTCCCCATAAATATATTCAGCAACGACATTCATCACATTGTTCAACACCCTTAAAAGAGAAAAGTGTACTTGGGTCATTTTTCTTGCCTTTTATCATGGTGATAGCTAAGAAGTTTTTGCAACGGCAAAATGGAGATATACAACGACCTTTTTACACTCTTTTGTTTGTAGTGGCGTTTCGTAAAGTTGGCGTAATGAAAATATTGAATACAATGCACTAAAGTTTAAGTTTATATTTATTCATTTTATTTTAGTAGTTTGTACTTTAAAATTTACAAATTGCTAATTAATGATAACATTACACATATTTCATACTATATTTTTTCCAGTTTGTTGTATCTCCTGCAATACATCTTGAATCTTCCAATAAGGAACTCCAGTGAAAAATATTATGGCTTTAAAAAAATATGTTCATATAGACCAATAAACGCTGATTCTGAATAAATAAGTTTTATTTAATAATATTAAACGCAGAGTTTTTAAAAAATTATTAAAAATTCCATTTTTAATCGGGTCGTAAAAACACGCCGTCAAGTTGTCATTATTGAAATGTATAGTGGTGTTGTCACTGTTCGTCGTGTCGTGACGTCACCGTAGAGTCATTGTATAGGAATGTAGGTATGACACAAGCCTTCGTATTAATTTATTCGTTTATTTACATACTGTTTATAAAGATTTAGTTGTTGTGTTTATTGAAACATTATTAAGGCCTTAATAATGTTCCAAAAATAAAGGTATCTCTTATTAGTTTATCTCTATTATTGAAAATATTCAAAAACTACTGCACAAAAAAGATAGTAATGCTACTTCTAGGGAGAATACTTCGAACAACGAAATTCAAAATGGCGGCAATTGATCAGCTGATTGTCCGATCTTATAGTATTTTTTTAAGGAGTGATGACGTCACACGATTCACCAAACATACGGTGGTTTTCGGGGAACTTGAAAAATTAAAACTTTGACAATTATTTTAACTATTAAACTAACTCTATAAATAAAAATGTAGCTATTTAAGTTATAAGGTATATCATAATGTATAAGGTTATATCATTAAAAAAAGAAAAAAAAAATGGACTGGAGTTCTCTATTGGTGCTTCATCCCCTTGTATAGTAAAGTATTTTGGCAACAGGTTTTTTAGACTTACGGAACTCAGGAACGTACTTCGATTGTGTGAAAGCACTCTGAAACTAAATGACTTTGGAACCGTCCTAAAATTTGCTGATGATCTCAACATTTTTTAGAATTATTCGCAATATTTACTATTGCAATATTTCTTTTTTTAAATTCTTTATTTTAATCCCTAAGGTCTCGTCCACATTTTGTCAGAGGGTCAAAATATTTCCGCTTTGCAATAGATACAAATAATTAACTATTTTTTAACACATCCGAAAGCTAGGAACGGTTTTTGAAAGGTGATAAATACGTTTTCATTCATCAACATGTAATTTTTGGAGCACAAAAAATTAACGTGCAAACATAAAAAGTATTAAAAATGGCTCACCTCACTTTTTTCCTAACTAAAATTACTGATTACGAAAAAAAACAAGCATATATATTTTATTTGATAAATGTATTACTCATTTATTAACTTTACACTCTTATTAATTTAATCACCTTTCAGACAAAACATAATATATCTCTATTTTCTAAATTAGCGGCATTGTATGTGCAAGATTAATTAGTGTGATCTATACCTGACAACTTCTCAAATTTTTCATTTTTAAAAATTCTCTAACTTCTTCATCTTCTTCTTGTAACCCAATCTAATTATATATCATTTTCTTATTATAGAAGATCTGTGTGCATAGTATTAAGAGCAGGCAAAACATAATACATCTTTATTTACTATCTAAGCAGCATTATACGTATGTATAAATTGATTACTGTGAATTAAATACCAATAATTCCTTAATACATTAATAATAACATCTCTTTTCCAATAATTCTTTAACTTCTTCACCTTTTTCTTGTAATCCAATATAACTACATAAACTCTCTTATTGTAGAAGAATTTGTGTGCGTAGTTAATTAGTGAAAATTTTCAACCTATACTAATGAATGTATATCCGCAAACTGTAAACTTCACCCACCATAACACAGGGTCATCCCTAACATGGAGGGTGAAATATCAAAAAAACTATATGTACATTCGATAATTCACTCACTTTTTTTGTCGTGCCATGTAAATATAATATATAAAAAATTTGGTTACTTTATTTTATCACTTTTCAAATGTGTTTATTTAACCTAGGTTTTTTCTATCACTTTCATGACTTTACATGTTCACTTTTTAAAAGTGTTCTGACTAACCTAGGTTTTTTCATCACTTTTCATGACCTTATATTACCATTTTTCTGAGTGTTCTGATTCGTCACTAGTCTGATTTGCCCGGATTCCAAATTATGCTAGAAAGATAATTAAAATTAATTAAATATTCATCTTGTAATATAATTCAAGGATTTAAGGATTCTTAATTTATATATTTTTTTATTTTTTTTTATTTGAATTTTATTTTAGTAATTTGTACATTTAAGTTTACAAATTTCTAATTGATTATAATATTTCATATTGCAGTTTTTTTTTTTTTTTTTTTTTTTTAATTATAATATTTTAAATTCACAAAATTTTTGAAATCACAAAATTTTTTGTTTTTGTTTTATGTAGCTCCTACAATCCATCTTGAACTTTTCAATTGGTGAGGACTTAAGAGTTTCTGGTAGTGTGTTATATAACTTAATTCCTTTGTACAGCAGACTGTTTTGCGTATTCGTTTTGTCCTTTTTGTTTAATCTTATTTCCTTGCAAGTCCTTGTGTGATGTCTGTGAATGTCCTTATTGTATACGATTTTATTTGTGAAGTATTTTGGTAACATGTTGTTTAATATTTTGTGAATAAATATCAACGTGTTCAAGGTCAGTATTTGTTTCACTGTTAACCAATTAAGTTCCTTTAACATTTTAATTATTTTTGAAAATCTATTTCTTCGGAGTATTATTCGCATTGCTCTGTTTTGGAGAATTTGAAATTTATTCTGTTCTCTTTCATTACAAAGGAAAAGGATACTTGAACAGTAGTTGAAGTGTGGAGCAATAATTGAATTGTAAATGGTGATGGCGGTTTTTCTGGAAATTTTCGGCCGAATTCTTCCCAAAAAAGATATCTTTTATTTATATTATATTATATATAATATATATATTATATATATATATTATAAAAAGATATATATTATAAAATTATATATATTATAAAAAGATATCTTTTATATATATTATATTATATATATATATTATATATATATTAGATATATTATAATCCATATCCTAAATATCGTCAAAGGAATTCCATTTCAAAAGGAATTCCTTACCTAACTAGGCAATCAGATTAATTACTTTAGTAAATAAACCAGAAGTTTAAATATTCTTCGTTCAAGCGATAAAAAAACTTTATTATTTATGAAAGGATTTCAAAGAAATCAGACGTTGAAGTTTAACTAGGCTTAAAGACTTTTAACAAAGATTTAACGAGGATTGTTTCTTTATAAGACTGACAAAGGATGATTTAGATGACTTCATTCATCTGCAAGTTGTTAATAATTATATTATATACTACTTGCCTACATCATCATCATCATCACTATTGGCTCTACAACCCCTAGTGGGTCTTGGCCTCCTCAAGAGTCTTCCTCAACTCATCTCGGTTTTGTGCCAGCTCTCTCCAGTTTGGAAGCTCCAAGATAGATATGTCTTTGAGGACGTTGTCGCTCCATCTTAGTCTTGGCCTTCCCAGGCTCCTTCGCCCTATTGGTCTTGAGTTCAGCAGGGACTTTGGTGCTTGATGCTCGGTCATTCTCTCCACATGACCCAGCCACCGAAGTCTTCCCAATTTTATAAATTTTGCGACGTTTAGCTCCTTAAACAAGGTAAAGAGCTCATTGTTATAGCGTCTGCGCCAAAATCCATTTTCTAGAACCGGTCCAAAGATGCGCCCAAAAATTTTCTTTCAAAAACGTCCAGTGCTCGCTCATTCTTCTTAGTTAGTACCCAAGTCTCAGCTGCGTACGTAAGTACTGGACTGATAAGTGTTTTGTACACTACCTGCCTACACTTTTTACATATTATTATTTTATCTCAATTCATGCTATATTATGTAATGTTAATAGCGTCTAACAGACCGATATTTTGGATACTCACTAAAATCATGATTTGGAGAGGAATCATTGACAAAACCTGCAAAAACCCGCATTTGTGGCAAAAATCATCATTTTACAGGGTGAAAAGCAATGCTTGGGGCCGAACTTTGAAAACGTTTTCTCAGGCTCTATGGCGCCGGACGGACTGAAATTTTGGATTCTCACTAAAACTTATGGTCTTTTTTTATATGAATACCGCACAAGAGTATTACATGCAAAGAAATGTGTGTTTTTTTAATGTAAATACCTCACGAGAGTCAGCTGCTCCGTCTGGAGCCAGTGAGACTCAATTGTGGTATGTTGTGAAGCAGGTAGTGTGGAGGGGGAGAAGACGAGGGAGAGGAAGGTTGCTAAAGTACCTGGATATTCAGATCTGGTCACCAAACACGGCTAATGCTATTTCAAGCAACGTTTCAATTCTGAATGGTGGTCTTACACCAAGGCGATACTGAGAGTATCTTCCACTTTGGAACGTGTCGCAAATATACTATATATTATTTTTAAATGAATAAATTGTGATATAACACAAATTAATCAAATAAAATTTATTTGCCACGCCGGGATTCGATCCCGCGACCTTCGGTGTGCGAGTCAAGAGCCTTACCGCTGCACTACGCCGGCGGTCAAAGAGGAATCATTGATAAATCTGCAAAATGCTGCATTTGTGGAAGAATCATCATTCTTACAGTGTGAAATTCAATGCAAATGTCGAATTTCTGAGTGGGACCTCCAAAAATCGATAAACGCTCACAAGTAATTAATATTATTTCACGAGATTATAATAATCGGTTTATTTTATTTATTTTTTTATGTATTCATGTTTCTTTCTTACTTCTGGTTTATTTCGCTGACCTTTGTCACAATCTTTCCCATCCGGCCTCCATGGTCGAGGGGTAAGGTTTTTAACTAGCAATTTTAATTGTTTCAGTTGTGTTATTTAACAATTTATTAATTTTAAATGATGTATATATATATATATTTTTTTTTACATGAGCTCCACACAGGAGGCCCTGAGGAAAATAATTTCCCTGAGGGCCTATGTCATTTTAAGGTTTTTTTAGGGAAAGGAAGGAGAGGAGAGTTCTGGGAAGGAAAAGGGTTTAAGGAGTGGGTAGGAATCTGGGGGTTCAGTGTGTCCTGGTCATCCACCTCCAAGATCGAGACAAACCTCATCCCTTGAACCCGGGCACCCCTGCGAAGTCACCAAACGTAGAAACGTAAACGAAACGTGAACCACTTGGGGTGACCTATGGCAGGGGTGTTGGTTATCCCGGGGCGGCGGTACCCATTCCCGCCTCCCAAATTGAATATATAGTATATTTGCAGTATGTTTTAGAGTGGAACATACTCTCAGAAATACCTTGGTGTTAGACCACTATTCAGAAGTGAAACGCTTGAAATGGCTTTAGCCGTGTTTGGTGACCAGATCTGAATAGTCAGATATGTATTCCTAATCTTCATATTCCCCATCTCCTTCCTCTCTCCACTATCTTCTACCTCACAACATACCACCATTACCATACGCAGTAAACCTTACTTATCGAAATTATCTGAAAAATATTTGATCTCCTTTTATTGCATAAAATTGTTCATTTAAGGTTGGACTGCCCTGATCATAACCTGATGCTATAAACCTGTTATCCTTACATATACCTCCAAAATATACTAGACGAAATATTTTATTTTACAACAATAACTTCGCTACGAATTCTGTGATGGAAAGAATACACAGGTTGGGTAATGAACTAACTGATGTCGCTGATATTTTTAATTTTAATTTCGATACATTTAAAGCAAAATTAGTCCACCACTTTTTAGATGTAAATAATGAATGAGAAATCCTTTTATTTTATTTCGATTTTCTTTTGTTTATTGTTTTTTTTATTGTTATTATATTATTTTTAATGTTTTTGTTGCTCGTAGGTATATGAATTTTTATACCTACGAGTTCTCTAAAGTCATCCATTTGGAATTAGCATTAGATGTATTCCTATTTTTTTACATTGTGTTTATGCTTTGTTTGTATATTTTGTAATCTTTTTATACTGTTGTTTTAAATTAAATTTGTATTTGATATGTAATAGCCAAAGAGGGCGTCAATAAATAAATAAATAATTGGGAATGCCATAGTTTCACTGGCTCCAGATTGTTCCGAGTGCGGTATTCACATTTAAAAAAACCATTTCCTAATCCTTCGCCTCTGTATCGTTGTTATTTGTCTTTATTTTATCCTTATCTTGTCTATCGCCTTTCTTTTCCTATTTCTTCTTGCCTATCCATCCTATTTGTTCTGACAATAATTCGCTAATTTCCGAGATTCATGGTGTATTGTTTTTGTTTCATTTTCCAAAGTTTTCCTTATCTCCAAATTTATCATTCCGTTCCGTTAACCTTTTCTCGTAACACCTCACCGTAATTAAGCCTGTAAATTTGTAGTGTATAAAACCGCTGTTATTATGAGCAAAAGTGATATCTTTTGCCTTGATAAATTATGTCAAATCATGATACGTCAATGCCTCCACCATATGTCTCTGCCATGGGTCGGCCCAAGTGGTTGGCTACATTTGTGACTTGGCAGATGTGCCTGGGTTGGATCTTGGTGGCGGATGCGTTTGCCCACCTATTGCGTGGCGAACAATATCGGGAGAGACTGGTTGAGGAAAACCTTTTGACCTCTCCAGTCGGAATTTCTCTGCGGTGGGAGGGATGGATTCGTACATCCGTCTCTCCTGAACACATTGACCCCCGATTCCGATCCACCCCTCATACCCTTTTCCTTCCCATAACTTCCTAAATAATTTAATTCATGTATATTATATTAAATTCATAGAAAACATAAATAATTCGAACAGAATACCTCACAAAGGAAACTTTATTTAAGAACTTATTTAATAAAAGTTTGCAGAAATTTTGAATACAGATTAATAAGTAGGTATCCGAAGACACTAAGGATATAATAATATGATTGTTCTATGGTATCTCAAAGAAGATTTTTGTTCATCTGTTTTTAACTTTTTTTTCGTATTATGTTAAATTACTATTTATTGAAAATGGGTCTGATTGGTTACATAAATTTAATTTGATTTGCTAATCTTATTGAAATGAAAGCTCGATGAAACAAAAAATAGCGACACTAAAAAGAGACCAACACGTACATCACTACGATTTAGCCCGCGAGAGAGTGAGATACTATAATCGGTCTCCTCTTTGTGCGGTGCTTCGTAGCCTCCCCACTCTTGTCTACTTTAGTTTTCTGGAGGCTTCACTTCTACCGCGTGTGAATTGCACACTCTGTTTTTCTGATTTTAGAGAAGTGTGCTTTCTACATTATTTCAAATATGTTAAGGGCCCGCAACCCGGATTTCTACCGATTTATTACATATTTCCCTTAAACACGGTAAGAAAAATTATTATAAACACGTTTGTTTCAGTTATTTTACAAGTTTTTATTATTTTTTATTTTTATTTATTTGGGAGACGAACAGTTTCCATTAATAAAAACTTATTTGAATTGTATTTACGTTTGTTCAAGGAAGAGTGCGCGGCGGCGGCGGGAATGAAGATGGGCACCTCAAAAACAGAGGTGATGGTTATAGGAAGGGACCAAACTCTGTGCTACATACTCGCTCATGGGACTTTGAAACAGGTGGACAGATTCAAATACCTCGGGGTTGAATTCTCCAGCAATGAACGGCAAGACGGAGAAATTGTTTGAAGAATTAGTGCGGCAAGCGGTATATTGCGTCCTCTCTACAGCTCAGTGATAAGGAAAGCCGAACTCAGTATTAAGACAAAGTAGCAGTATTCAAAACTGTTGTTACGATACACAGGTCAGAGGGTTTTTCAAATTGTCAACAGCAAACAAGAGAGCTCGAGAACGTCAGGCCGAACGCCTGCGCACCTTTCCCGCGCAGCGACGCTCTCGAGCGGGCAGATTCCCGCCCGGGCCGCCTTTTACAACAACAACGGCGTTCTCCAACGTTATATGTAAATGTGATAAAACGGGTATCGATGCCCCACCTTTCAGGATGGGAGCATCCACGCAGCTCGGTGCCGTGTTTGCACCTTGAAACACTGATGGGAGCCGCTCACGAGGGCAATTGCCGCCCCAGACAAATGAACGGACGCTTCGACAAACAGTAAACCACATTTCTACCCTATTCTGTGCTGTAATTAGCTTGATAGTAATAATGATTTGAAGACCTGATAGGGCCCGGAGAGAATTTAGGCAATCAGCTAGGATACCTTTTTTATGTTTTGTTTACTATTATTTGTTACTGTCTGAGACAATTGACTCTGATTGGTTGGCTGGAAATGAGGCTGCGGCTGACCCTCGGCCCCGAGAAACGAGGACTCATCCCGGCAGACGAGCTAACCGCCAGGGAATCTAAGAGAGGGGGCATAGACCCGACCCTCTCCCGGTAGGTATAATATTGGGCCCTTCACACCAGACGCCTTCACACTGGCACACAATAAGAGGGCTCTTCACCCTGACACCCAACCTTCACACTTCTACGGCCACCAGATATGGATGCTAAATGAAAGAACACGATCTAGTGTCCAAGCTTTCGAAATGAGGTACTTGAGAGGAGTGGCAGGGGTTACGAAATGGGATCATATAAGTATAAGATACTCGACGATCCGTGACGATCTAAACATCGAACCACTGCTACTCTGTGGCCTGGGCATGTACTAAGAATGTCTGATGACCGAATTTCGAGGAAAATACTGAGTGCTATTCCAGAGGGTAGGCGTCCAGTGGGCCGCCCCAGACACAGTTGGGCGAGGCAACTACAGAAACTGTGTGAGGAGAGGATGGGACTACCATGGACGGAAGCCGAACAGCAGCATAAAACAGGGACGCATGAAGGAGCCTTGTCGATGCAATAGGTCCCCGACCCGAATAGGTTAGGGGGAAGAAGATGATGATGATGTCGTAGAAATAATGAAATAAGTTTACATTGTTGTATAAATATATATTTTTTACAATTATTTGTGCCTGGCATGGTGGTCGAAAAATCCCCAACTTTTGTAAAAAAAAAAAATTCAATGAATAAAGAAACTTAAAAAAAAATATTGTTTCCAAAATTATCGTGTGTTATACGATATATCTGGTAAACAGAAAACAATCGCAAAAAAACCATTACTTAATTTTTATACCGATCTTTGACCAGAATTCATCGAGGTAATTTTCCACCGTTTTCGAAATGTCATCCTCACGTTCAAATATTTTTTCACCTTGTTCGTTACTGGATTTGGATTTTTGTTGAAAATTGACATGCTACCGGCATCTGTTGGTTGGTTGGAGTGAACTCCGACTTTGTATCGATCCAATAAGATGATGTGAGTCTCTGCTAAAAAGCTAAGACCGAATCGGTGGTTTAGGAACCTGTTTTAACCACGAGTTAGGTAGAAGCCATATTGGTAAACACTCGCAAATGTCAGATGTTGGTAGTGTTTTATTCTATAAATGTGTGCAGTTTTTATGCTATAAAAAGGCTAGCATCCGAGTATTATCGCTTCTTTCCTACGCAAAGTTTAAATGGTAAACAACTGCCAGTGTTGGCCCGGTGTATACAGTATTATCACCGTTATTTTATACATTTCTAAAACATGTTACACTGTGAAAATAAAAAGTGATGTTTTTTATAAAAAGAGTTATTTATTAAAGAACCCTTACAATTTTAACAATCAATACTTAATATATATAACAAATAGTTAGCACAACTGAATTTCTCATTATTTCGAATTATTCTTCAGGTAAAAGCCAACTAGGGCGTAAGTATAAAAATAAATAAATAATTTTTTTATTGAGAAATCCTTTAAGTTTCAGGAAAGTCCTTCCCCGAAATGGTAGATATCTGATAATAGGCGACCTTCTTCTAAAGCAATTTACAATTTCTACAGAGGTACCCCTTATAAATTCTCCATTATTCGTGAAAGAGACCCAAAACCCATTCAAGAGGTTCGTAAAGATCTGTATTATGTAAATACTCGGATGTAAAAAGGTAGTTCCACTTTATTTTTATAACTACAATACAAGCACGGTGAAATGACTTTAATAAAAAACCAGATTAGAAGGGTTGAATTATTGGAAATATTAGATTAATCTATCTTTAAGGCTCTGCAACCGGGATCGAAAAAAAGAAGATGGACAGATACGAAATTACGAATGTTAGAGGAGAGCGCTAACATTTACAGCGACAAAATCGATGCGAAAATTGCGAAAATGTTTAATAAAACACGACTCGTTTAAAATAGAGCAAAAATCTCGTGGGCATTATCTTAAACAGCATTTAAAGAAACACTGTGAATTTTTTCATACATACAGGGTGTTAAGGGACGTACTTGACTTTCTTTAACCAGTGATTCCTGACATTATTTGGAGTAAAAAATGTAAATGAAATTTTGGTCTCCGGTGACTTTTTTTGACGATTTTTATTTTTTAATTTTTTCTTCAAAATCAAACAAAAAAAAAATCTTCCGCATGTCGTCACTGGTCACTCAGCTACCATTTTTTTATGTTTTTGTAGGAAAAAAAAAATCATAAAAAAAGTCACCGGAGACCAAAATTTCATTTACATTTTTTACTCCAAATAATGTCAGGAATCACTGGTTAAAGTAAGTCAAGTACGACCCTTAACACCCTGTATAACTGCACCACACTCCTTAAAATCACACAGACGCTCTCTCGACAATCTACAATAACAATAATTATAGATACCCTCTAATTCTCTAATACAACCACCACTCTATGAACTTTCTATTTTTTCTCCTTTAATTTTTTGTCATGCATATTTTTATTACTATACCTCAACTTAACCGATCCCCCCCCCCCATCCTACCCCCTTCATATTCCCACCTAAATAACTCGTCTCTTGAAATGTAATTTTTCATCAGTAAATATTTCTGGAATCACTACACTACTTGTTTACAATACCCATGTGGAAACCTGTAAATGGTTCAATTATTGTACTCAATTATATGCTTTGTTATTAATGTAATCTGTTGGTCTCCCAAATAAAAAAAATATATAAAAAAAAAAATAAAAACTTTTAAAATAACTGAAACAAACGTGTTTATAATAATTTTTGGAGCATACTTTGCGATTTTTATCTATCGAGGGAATTTTATATAATTTGCGTTTCGGCGCGGGCAAAGTCTAGATATTATCTTCAAGAATAACATACATTTTTTAAAAAGCTTTAAAACTTACCGTGTTTAAGGGAAATATGTAATAAATCGGTAGAAATCCGGGTTGCGGGCCCTTAAGAGCGCTGCCGGTCGCTGCGAACATTTATGAATAGGTATTTTAAAAAATCTCTTTTATTTCACTCTCTGACAGTAGTCAGAATCGCGCTATAGATGTGTGAGTGAATGCAGGCCTTGTGTGTGTGGGCTACGCGCTTCACCCGTGTCGAATTATTATTTCTGCCGACCACGCATGTTCCAATCTGCAAATGTGTAGAGACAAGACCGCTCGCAGGGGCGTCCTATTGTAAGCGTCCTATGAATATGCTATTATAGCTACTTATCGTTGTTGCGCGCACAAAATATCCTGTGGGTATTTTAGAATATTAGGATACATAATAAAAAAAAACCGAAAAAAAAAATTGGGGACCCATATTTTTATTTATTTTCATTAATTGTAGAGTTATTTTTGATACCATGTTTGGGTGAAAACAAGTGGGCTTAATATACATTTTTTTATTAAAACCCACAATTTTTTCTAAAATTTTGCATTCAGGATTTTTGTGCGCACTTTTTATGCACATATGATATTTTGTGTAGCAAACGTAGGAAAGGCAACTTGACCTTTCTCATAGGACCCATATCCCTCAGGCCTCGGGCATATTTTTTCATAAGGTCGAAATATTTCCGCTTTGCAATAAAATCCAAATAAATGGAATATTTCTGATAGTATCCGAAAACTAAAAATTGTTTTTGAAAGGCGATGAAATACGCTTTTAAATTTTGAAATCCGAAATAAACCTTTGCTTTTCGAATATAAAAATTTTGAACGCACACATAATTTTTTTTAAAATGACTCATCTTACGTTTTTTCTAACTAAAATTACTGATAACGAAAAAAATAAAAACACGTACATATTTATTACACAAATGTATTGTTAACATTTCCGTCACCTCACTTTTTTATTGTTTCATGTAAAAATAATTAATAGATACAAAATTCCATAAGTTTCATAAACTTTGGTTTTATAAAGGTGTACAATTCCATTATTTTGTGGTTAACTTTTGAATTTGAATATAAAGTTTGATATTTTCTCTTTCTCTTTCGAACACCGTTTAAAACTTATTTCTCAACATAATAGTAAGGGAGACACAAGATCGATATGAGTTGTTCCCAAAGCTAACAAATAGCCGAGGGGGGGGGGGGGGGGGTTAAATTTGGATTTGTGACCAAAACACCCAAATAAATTGAAAATGTATTTTTTTAGCAAAAAGTAGAGAAAATATCTTGTGCTGATAAATATGTTTTATTTTATTTATTTTTGTTTCAAATTACGAAATATTGGTCTTAAAAAAATGAATTTCGTATGATTTTGGATGCAACTTAATTTTTTGGTAATTTTTTGACAGTTAAATAGAAATATTAAAAAAATATTTTTGCTTTACCTACTGAGTTAATATTGAAGAAAATATATATATTTTAATATTTAATATAGATGTATAATTGTACAGTGGAGTTATATAAATTACATATGGTGTACATACATAGGATACGGTTACATACTAAAATATTGTGCACTTGGGAGAAATTCGAAAAATCTAAATAAAATAGAGGTGAATATAGATTAATAATAAATAGAAAGAATGAGAAAAACAGGTAATTATTTAGTTAATTATTCCTGATGAAGTTTGAGTTTCAGTTTATTGATGTCTTTGGTTTTTTTTATTTCAATGGGAAGGTTGTTGAAAAACTTTATTCCTAAATAGATGTAATTGTTTTGCATTAGTTTGGTATTAAATTTTGGTATTTTGATGTTATCTTCATATCTTTTTGATTTTAGTTTAAAATTTTTTGATGATATTATCTTTGTAAATTTGGGTAATTGCATTTTTCTTGAAGATATTCTCTACTCGAGGCACCGTGAAATCTGCGAAAAGCGTTTCTGTTGGATAAGTGGAGGGTTTCTTTAGGATTACTTTAATGATTAGTTTCTGGATTACTTTGATCGGGGTTAGAATATTGTTAGAATATTGTATGACCCCCCCCCCCATGCAATAATTCCATATTGAATTAATGACTGGATTAGTGCATAGTATACTCTTTTTAGATTGTTGAGATTATTATTATTTTTTTATATGAGCTCCACACAGGAGGCCCTGAGGAAAATAATTTCTCTGAGGGCCTAGGTCATCTTTGGGGATGCTGTGTGTATATTATTAAAAAAACATTTCTTTGGGTAATTTTAATTTATGTGCGACAAATTTGAGTTAAAAAAATAATACGAATTCTTGCACACAAAAAGACTTTTTTTCTCATTTTAATTTTATAGTTTTATATTTTTTTTATATTTCTGTAGTATATAGGGATTTAATTTTATAATTTTATATTTTTTTATATTTCTGTAGTATATGTAGTATATTTTTTTAAATAATTACCATTAATTACAAGTAATGGTCAGAGTTGCCTCTAAAATGATTAAAAAGATGAATTTTTGAAAAATGGGATATATTTGTCAGATTATTTAGGAAACCGTGGTGAATCAAATGGTGTAAACAAAAAAAAATTTGGTCGAAAACCTCACATGGGATATTTTGTGAATGCAACGACGATATTTTCTCAAGAGTTTTGAGAATAAATATATATATATATTTTTTTTTTTATACGTTATTAATTTATCAAAAAAAACATTCTTGCATCTATTTATTATATACTTGATGTGGAAAATAACATAGTTACTATATTAAGCCAAATAATGTATATGCGGATATACAATTGGATATAAGCATAATAATAATTATACCATAATAAAAAGTCATACAGCTTCATATGTGCTAGAGCTACAAAACTACACTACTTGGATGTTTTTGACCACAAATGTTTAAAAAACTGGCGTAAAAGTACTAATGACGTGTAAGCCCATAGAAGGGTTCTCGAGAAACACAGAAATGCATTGATTGAAATTGCACAAACGAATTGGTTATGGCGACCCAGCTTAAAATGCTGCAAATGGGTCCAATCTTTGTGGCGTCATTTTTAGTTAAATGAGAACAAATAACTTTGTAAAAACAGCTTTATGTAATCAATATTATCAACATATTTCGAAAACAGAGTATTCTCTTCGTCAGGATAAGATTAATATTAAAAGACAAACAAGTATAGGCATATGAGAATTATAGATAAAATATTAAAGGGAGAGGTGATTAATTACTTAAAAATATCACAAAATGCAATTATACATATAAAATGAAATATAAAAATTATTTTTAAGTTAAATACCCTTATAGTATAGCAAAGTCATTGGAGAAGCTGTGTAGAGGATATTTTTAATGAAAGGAAGGAGAGGAATTTCTGGGTAGGTAAAAGTATGAAATGATGGTGGAGAGAGTCCGGCTGTAGAGATCAAAAGATCTCCCACTTCCAGTTTCTCCCAATCCGGCCCGCCACGCAGTAAGTGGACAAAATCATCCGCCACCAAAACCCATGCAGACCTTACCCGTGAACCCGGGAACCCATGCTCAGTCACCAAACATAGCGGACCACTTGGGGTGACCAAGTGGCGGGGGTGTTGGTATCCAATAAATGGTTCCCGGGGCGATGGTACCTATAACGCCTCCCAAATTAAAAATTTATTATAGTACTTGACATAAACAATTTTAATTTTGCACAATTTTAGTATGAAAGCTCGGTCAGTATTGGTATACCGCGATGAGTCACTGAACAGAAAAAAAAACGAATAAAAAATATCGATTACTCGGGCAAGGACAACACTAGTCTACCGATAAAATTCGTTACATCACTACTTCGCTTTATATGTATTTGTCAACACCCTCGTTCCCCGGCCCCCCCAGGAGAACTGAGCGAAAGGGACACCTGCACGTCGGGCCGAAAATACCTAAATAAAATCTTCGAAATCGATGTTTTGTATTCCCCATTTTTCTTCTCCAAAACTGGACCGATTTTAAATTTTTTTTTCACTAACTGTATTAAAAGAAAATATTCTATGTCGGTACGTTTTGCTTTTTTTCAAAATACATTGTTTAGTTTGTATACTGAACGTTTTTTGACGGCGTTTAAATTAGGCAATTTTATTCATTTTTGGAAGGTCCTAACTTCTATAAGAAGTAAATTATCAAAAAAAGCAAAACGTACCGACACGCTAGTGGTCGATATCTATATTATGTAAAAAAAAATTTTGCTCTAGGGTCAAAATCCAGAGAGATAAACGGGGAATACGTTTGTATGGAAAAACGCAGCTAGTATTTCCTCTTAACTAGCTGAAGTCACCGGCATTGTCTGGGATTTTTTTAGAGTTTTTTTCCTCTTGTTTGGAAGGTCAGATATGTAAAAAATTTTCAATCTCGGAAAAAATGCAGGTTAGAATAAAAATCAAATACACGCCCATCGCCTGCCTGCCCGTCACAAATCTTTTCTTTCATGTAAATATGTTGACGTATTTTAATTTTATATATTTTAAAGGAATATATTTAAATAGAACGTGCGCTGTTATGATTTCAGATTTTCACGGCCAAAAGTAGTTTTGTTATTTATTTTTGGGGTGTTATGCCGTGTTGCGCTCCTTTAGCCAACGTCTCGGACAGCGTTACAGTGTCCATCATCAGGGCAGATGTGTAATTGTTAGAGGTGAAAGTTGTGCTCATGTACTTAGAAGCGACACCGTATCACCAGCTACAGTCTCCAAAAGGATATCGAAACACTTTCGCGCTTGTAAACTCGGCCACCCTGACAAATCGGCAATCACCGAGCACTTAATCGAAACCGGCCATTACTTTGGATTTGTTCCTGAAGTCCTGGGAAGACCCAAAACTCATAGAGCACGCCTGATTACGGAGACAATTGAAATCCACAAAAACCCAATTAATATTAATAGAGACGACGGAGCTAAGCTCAATAGTTCTTGGTATCCGGTAATTGACGGCTACACCAAAGCTAAACGCAAAAAACCATTGTGAAGTATACTGTAATACCAGCTTGTAGTGGAGTGGAGCTGGCGACACGGTATCGTTTCTAAGAACATAAGCACACATTTCACCACTAACAATTACTCATCTGCCCTGATGATGGACACTGTAACGCTGTCCGAAACGTTGGCTAAAGGAGGAGGTAGCGCAACACGGCATAACACCCCAAAAAAAAAAAAAAGAATATGCACTTATCATTTTAGAACATATTAATCGTGCAGAGAGAACCATATGCAACCAGCAGGGCATGATAATTCATTGCATAACGTTCTTACTACAGTTCACTGATAACACTCCAAGATAGGGCGGTGTTATAATTAAATAGTTTCCTTCAAAATAAGTTAAAAATACTTTGCATAAGATCGAATATCTAAATCAGAAATCGGTAAACAGATTTTGATAAATCGACTTGGCAAACTTTGACGCCTGAGAACATGGTAAGGTGAAGTTAGAACTCTATCCGACTAAAGTTACAAACTACAGTACGTCTCGTAAAAACGATCAACTGTCAGAAATAAACGAAATGGCAATTGCGAAAAGTTCAAAATGATGTTAATACCTTGTAAAATAAATGGAAGCCTTAAAAAGAAACACAAAAGCCAACACAGATTGCTATGAAAAATATTTTGGTTGTAAAAATGAGCAAAAGAAATGGTTTGGATTCATGGGTCATTTTTGAAAAAAATAGTACCTTTTCTGAACAAGGTAACACAATTTAAAAAAAAAACTTATAGGTACTACCTTAGAATATGTTGTAGGATCATTTACTTTCGAAAAAAAGATAGGTAGAGCGCCTTTGAGGTAATTATACGCTCTTTATGTGATTTTTCACAAATACGGCGCTATAGAAATCATCAAAATATTACTAATACATTATTAATACCAATCAATAATTTTGGTGTTGCCATTTATTCAAACGACTGCAGCGCCCCCTTTTTTCTACTTTTGTTTATCGTAGGCGCCAGTAGGTTTCTAATTGAAATCTTGTTCGAATAGATAACTTACTAAATAATCATCACGCCGTTTTTCCACAGCGGTAGGCAGAGAGGAGCGACCGCCAAATAACTCGGTTTTGGCACACACTCCTTGCCGGATTCAAACATAATTTCAAACACACTCTTCTATTATTCTGACCCTTGACAGGGCCGATTCAAGTATCTGATTCACTTGATCGAGCTATGTCTTCCCCGACTTCTTCTACCATTTACATTTGTGTCGTATATTTTCCTTACTTACCTTTCTCTATTCTTTCGCTCTACA
The DNA here is from genome assembly GCA_917880885.1 of Limnephilus marmoratus. Classification (NCBI taxonomy): domain Eukaryota; kingdom Metazoa; phylum Arthropoda; class Insecta; order Trichoptera; family Limnephilidae; genus Limnephilus; species Limnephilus marmoratus. The sequence goes on from OU862926.1 coordinate 36,200,496, forward strand.
TGCCCAAACCATCTGAGGGTCTAATTCTTAAGCTTACTTATTAGGTATACAGTCCCAAAAGAAAGTTGATATTTAGTGGATCGATTTAAAAAAAAGTAAGGGTTCTATCGAAAAAATGTTCATTAAATACTAAAATACAAAATTTGGGAATTTATTTCTGAAAAATAATATCGTCGAAATGTAAACCCTCACGTTCGCGGCATTCATTTAATCGAAGAGTAAAATATCTTATGACGGCTCTCCAGGTAGGCTTCGTGATGGCCGCCATTTCGTGACGGATATTTTCTTTTAATTGCATCAGGGAAGTCGGATTTTTGGCGTACACTTTAGATTTGAGATAACCCCACAGGAAAAGTCCATAGGGTTAGGTCAGGACCGAGGAGGCCAATTTATGTCACCTCTCCTGGAGATCAATTTGCCAGGGAAAATTTCACGAACTCATGGCAGAGACGTATTGGACGTATGTAATGTTGCTCCGTCTTGCTGGAACCATGTTATTTGGTTATAGCCAGTAAGTTTGTAGGGGTGCAGCATTAGGTCTTTGTGCAAAATGCTATGTAACGATGATCTTAGCACATTTAAAGCACTTGCGCGCTTCCGAATCGAAAAGTTTGAGTCGTCACGAAAAGACTGATAACACTCTCTACGTTTTCTACCGTTTTCGATGACGTTGGTCGCCTGGATTTTGGTTTTGCCAGCGTTGTACCGATCTCTTCAAACTTTTTTACCCATTTTCGAATGAGAGGAATGCTTGGCGCATCAGTGAATTGACGAAAACCTCAGCAGAATCTTCTACGCGCTTCACTCGCCGAATCACCATTTTTTAAAACTCGCGCACGCACAGCGCGCGGTCGCTCCTGAGAAAATGCTTCATAGCGACTAAATTCCCAAGAGCCAGACTACTGATTGACATACCCCCCGCGCCCCTCGGAAAAGTTGCATTCCCACAAAAAGCAAAACAAATATCAACTTTCTTTTGGGAAACCCTGTATACGCTTAAATCAGCCTTGCATTATTTGCGGATCTCCACATTTCTCGCATCATCACACTTGGTTTTACCACACATAGATTTTGTACTTAGAGCATTCAGCCTCTTGTTCGAAGAGATACCATTGATTAGTTTGCCAAGTTTATCTATGGATAACTAACGACTAAAGTTTTATCGACAAAGAGCCCTCTGTTGTGTTTACCTTCCCGAAGTACCTATTTCTATCCCTTAGAGAAATTCTACAAATCCTTGATCCTCGTTAAGGTTTCAAGATTTCCTGTTTACTTTACAAGTAGTTTCGATGGTACTAAAATCTTCTTCATTAGAACACAGGATAATGTTTGTTTATTTACCTACGGCGGATAAACTTGCTCTTCGTAACTAACTATATAGGTCTCATAGAAATAGTTGAGTCTCCCTTACTATCAAGGTTAGAAATGTGATCTAAACGGCGTTAGAAAGAGAAAACACAACACCTCGTATTGAAAACTAAAAGTTATCGATAAATTAATTAAAATATACAGTTTTTTGAGACCAAAGTTTCCGACCGCAATTTGAAAAAAAAAATTAAACGAAGGAAATTTTTTAATTAATCATTTTTTCATGGAACAATAAAAAACGTAACGTTTTTAATATATTTTCCAAATAAAATGTGTGTGTGTGTGTTTTTTTTAAATTTTTCGTTATCACTAATTTTAGTTAGAAAAAAGGAAGGTGAGCCATTTCTAAAACTTTTTTATGTTTGCTCTCAAAAATTTTATATATTAAAAATTATATGTTAATTTCGAATCATAAATTTTGAAAGCGTTTTCCATCACCTTTCAAAAACAGTTTTTACTTTTTTGGTTGGGAAATATTCCGTTTATTTGGATTTTATTGAAAATATTTTGACCTTAGGTCCGTAACTTGAGCGGTTAACAAAGGTTTTACTGCAAGAAAAAATACATGGCAAGAAAGCTAACGAAATATCGATTTTTTTATTGAGCAATTTGGGAGGGGGTTATCAGTAACGCGTCCCGGGAACCCTTTATTGGATAACCAATTCCTCTGCCACAGGCCAACCCGAGTGATTCGCTATGTTTGGTGACTTAGCAGGGGTGCCAGGGTTCATGGGGTGAGGTTTGTCCAGGTCTTGGCAGCGGATGCGCCTGGCCACCAGCTGCACGGCAGACCGGATCGAGAGAGAATGGTTGAGGGAGTCCCTTTGACTTCTGCAGCCATACTCTCTCGGAATATTGCCTTACACCGCTATGGGAGGGATGGATTCATAAGTCCGTCACTCCTGGACACATTGACCTCCCAGATTCCTACCCACCCCTCATCCCTATTCTCCTTCCCAGAAGTTCCTCTCTTTCCTTACCTAAAAAACCCTCCACACAGCCTTTCCAAAGATAACATAAGCCCTGAGGGGAATTATTTTCTTCAGGATCTCATGTATATATGTATATATACATGTTATGTAAAAAAAGTAATTAATTTTTTTATGAATATTAAAAACATTTCAATTGCCTGTTCAGTTGACCTTGAACCAAAAATGCTTTCGTTTAGGTAAGTACAGGGTGTCCCAAAAGAAAATTTATACTTGTTTTGCTTTCCGTATAAACGCAACTTTTCCGAGGGGCGCGGGGGTGTGTCAATCAGTAGTCTGGCTCTTGTGAATTTAGTCGCTATGAAGCATTTCTCGGGAGCGACGGTGCGTTGTGCGGGTGTGAGTTTTACAAAAATGGTGATTCAGCGACTGTAGCGCGTAGAAGATTATGCAATATTTTTTGAGGTTTTCAATGATGCGTCAAGCATTCCTCACATTCGAAAATGGGTCAAAAAGTTTGAAGAGATCGGTACAACGCTGGCAAAACGCTGGCAACGCTGGCAAATTCCGGGCGACCAAGGTCATCGAAAATTGTAGAAAACGTAGAGAGTGTGTATCAGTCTTTTCGTGACGACTCAAACTTTTCGATTCGGAAGCGCGCAAGTGCTTTTAATGTGCATAGATCATCGTTACACAGCATTTTGCACAAATACCTAATGCTGCACCCCTACAAACTTACTGGCTATAACCAAAAAACATGGTTCCAGCAAGACGGAGTAACATTACATACGTCCAGTACGTCTCTACCATGAGTTCGTGAAATTTTCCCTGGCAAATTGATCTCCAGGAGAGGTGACATAAATTGGCCTCCTCGTGGTCCTGACTTAACCCCTGTGGACTTTTTCCTGTAGGGTTATCTCAAATCTAAAGAGTACGCCAAAAATCCGACTTCCCTGATGCAATTAAAAGAAAATATCCGTCACGAAGTCTACCTGCCGAGCCGTCATGAGAAATTTTACTCTTCGATTAAATTAATGCCGCGAACGCGAGGGTTTACATTTGGACGATATTATTTTTAAGAAATAAATTCCCAAATTGTGTATTTTAGTATTTAACAAACATTTTTTCGACAGAACCCTTACTTTTTTTAAAATCGATCCACTAAATATAATCTTTCTTTTGGGACACCCTGTACATCCGTTTTTTAAGTATTTATTTTGATTACATTAAACTCGAACAAGAAATATTTTCCCTCCTTTAAAGATATTTTACAAAACCATCTGCTATAGATCAAATAAATTTACGCACATAAATTAAGTTGAACAAACATTGAAAAAAAAATTAGGTATGCACATTTTTTACCTACCCTTATACATTTTGGATTCATTGTTATGTTTTTCATATTAAGATTTGGATACAACCTTATCCAAATATTGACAGATAATTTTATATTACCTTTTGAAATCTGAAAGGAATATTTAAATTTTGAATTTTAAAAATATTAGCATTGTAACAAATCCAATTATTTTTTGAATCGAGAGTTATTATTGTACTAGCTGGTCCCGGCATGCGTTGCTATGCCATTTAAAAAAGAAATTGTTTCTCCCTGAGTGTCCTTTCCCATTCGTCCCGTCCCCCTTCCGCCTCCCCTTCTTCTCCTGCGTCCTCTTCCCCTCTCGCGTTCCCACTCCGTCACCTCCATCTTCCCTCTCCCCACTCCATTCCCCCCCCCCATTCCCCCGTCCCGCGAACCCCCTCCCGAGTTACCCTCCCCCCTCACACGTCCCCTTCCCCTCCGCGTTACCCTTCCACCTTCCCCGCCTTCCCGCCTCCCTTTCCCGCTCTCTCGTCCCGCCAACCCTCCTCCCGCGTTCCATATATTCAATCCCAGTACATTCAGTTTTTAAACAGCCCGCGTGCCACCTTTTACAATTTTTATTCAAATTTCCATTTTTCATGTATATTAAATTCAGAATCTAACATAGGTACCTATTTAAAATATCAAAAATTCTTGATTCGATTCAAACTATTAGCAGAGTTACCTACTTTAAATAAATTTATTAACTTAAAGATACTCAAAAATAGAATCCTGATTCAACAATCATTGTTTTGCAAAATGTCATTTTCAAATACGCGAACCGTCAAACGTGCGATAGTCGTTAGGTTTTCTGGAATTATCCTATTTTCTGCGCAATTTTTTTAATTTTTCTCTCCGTAAGAAACATCCTTGTACTTCAAGGAATATTCTAAAAAAGAATTAGCGAAATCGGTTCAGCTGCTCGCGAGATTTGCGCTTAGCAACACATTTTGCAATTCATTTTTATATGTAAGATTAAATCTCGAATGCTTTCTCATTCCCGCATCGCGTCGTCCTTTTCTAATATGGGACAAGGGAAGCTGTTGGTTAGATGCCATGAATGTCGCAGATGGTCTGACCGATGTAATCTCATGTTTTAACTCTAGAAAGTTAAGTTACCTCCCGGTTCTGTTCGCGTATCTTCAAGGAAAAATCTCTGGCAGGACTGAAATTCTTTCAGCTAACCCGGAGTGAATACTCGTAACCTTTTTGTTAAAAGGTTGAACTAGCTGTCATACTTGTAAATTGATTGTACCAATTCCAAACAAAGACGATTTGTGATTACCGTGAAATAACTGTCCACTTTCTTTAATTATCGCTGCTACAATATGGATTATAGTGAAATTTAGTTAATTGCAATGAGCTCGCGCCATGAAGGAAATGTAACCGGCAGTTTCTCGGCTCAAAGCCAAATTCGTAGACCACTGTGCCACTATGATGGTTATTAGTTATATCATGTAGGTTGTGAGTTAAAGTCAATATTTTGAAAATAAAACTAGTCCAAAAGGTTTTATACTGATCGAATTTTATTAAGGTTATTTTCACTGACAACTAAATGGATGATTCGTAAAGAAATGACAATTCGGTGACCGACCGAGTGACTAACTAACTAAGTAACCATCACGCCGTTTCCCTGCAGGGGTAGGCAGAGAGGACGGACCGCCAAACATCCCGGTCTTGGCACACATTCCTTGCCTCGTTTACATTCATACAACGTCTCATACATTCTCTTATATTATTCTGACTCTTGACATGGCCCGACTCAAGTATCTGATTCACTTGGTCGTGCCATGTCTTTCTTGGGCGTCCTCGACTTCTTCTACCATTCACATTTGCGTCATATATTCTCCTTATACTCCTTTCCTCGTTCTTTCGCTCTACATGCCCAAACCATCGGAGCGTTCCTTTCTTGATCTTACTCATCACGCTTACATCAGCCCTGCATTCTTTGCGGATTTCCACATTTCTCACACGATCATGCATGCTTTTACCACACATACGCCTCAGGGATCTCATTTCTACAGCGTTCAGTCTATTTTCATCCTTCCACTGCCAGTTCCATGCCTCACTGCCATACATCAGGGTAGGTACCAGTACTCCATTATGGACGGCTAGTTTCGCGTCTTTGGAGAGTTTTTTATTGGTGCCAACGGCGTTCAGTCCTCCATTAATAGAGTTACCAGTATTCACCCTTCTTTTAATATATTAAAATAAAATAAAATAAAATCTCTATCAGCCTTCCCAGTGATGATAAAAAAATTGGTTAAATAGGTTAAGTTAGGTGAGGTTTACCGGTTATTTTAAAATTATTTTTTCATAGCTTTTAATGACCTTTCTGAGGTGGTTCTGAGTTAGTTTCATTCTGAATTGGCATGGAACCGATAGTTCATCCAGTGTAAAGATAAACTTTAAAGGAAAAGAGTAGCTGATAGACGTTTTTTACATTAGCTGAACACAGGAGGCTTTTAGGAAAATATTTCTCCTCAGGGCCTATTTCATGTTTGGGGATGCTGTATGGAGAGTATTTTTAGGAAAGAAAGGAGAGGACGTTCTGGGAAGGAAAAGGGTTGGAAATTTGAGGATTAATGTGTCCAGGAGTGACGGATGTATGAATCTGTGCATGCTGTGTCTATGAATCTGCAGTGAAAGTTGATGGGTCTAGATCAGTGGTTCCAAACCAGTGGTCCATGGACCACAGGTGGTCCGCGAGACCTAAAAGGTCATCCATTAAAAACTGAATCGGAAAAAAATCTGAAAAAAGTTGTCCATAAGCTGATTCGTGACCCTTTTGGTATTAATGATGTAAAGGTAGCTGAAGAAGTCCAAGAAGAGCACACTGAGTTGCAAAATGATAGTAATTTTATCACTATTCCACCCTGTGGCCCCTTAGAGAACAAATAAAGGTTATGGTGATCCCTGGCCAAAAAAAGGTTGGGAACAACTGGTCTAGGTAGTCCGACTAGAGAGGTCTAGGTTAGGTCTCCCTCTACCAGTGTCTCCAGATCAGGCATGCCTCGCATTTGGTGGGCAGATGCATCCACCGAAAAGATCCGGACAAACCTCACCCCATGAAAACGGGCACCCCTCCTAAGTCACCAAACGTGGCGAACCACTTGGGGTGTTGGCCGGGGTGTTTGGTTATCTTTAACCAGCTTTTATTTTGGCATTTAAACAACGTTTGTTTACTGTAATTAAAATTGACGATTGGTTTTCTCCGGGGTCGCTGAAATAACATTCTTTGATTTTGGGGTTACAGTTATAAAAGGTTGTGGACCGCTGGTTTAGATGGTGTCATTGTCATGCAAATTATTTTTGTTTACTTTGTAAAGGAAAACAAAATAGGGAAAGCGGAGAGTTTGGGAACTTTAACGACTATAGCAGTCGTGTTGCATTTCGTGGGAAAACAACGGAAATTTGTTATGGCTATAAATTGCAAGAAACTCGTTTGCTTTCACCATGTAATGAGATTTTTAGTACATTTACGGAATGCCATGCATGTATGGATGTATGTTCATTTGAAGATACATGTTTTTCTATCCGATGTTTGAAAAACCTCCTAGAATCAAGTGGTAGTTTATAGTTTTGAATTTTATCTGCATATAAATTTATTTGTACGTTCCATCTCCGGTTCAAAATGGTGGCCGTTTTAATGGTTTAATAAAGATTCTTTTTTCAAATGTGAAATCGTCGTGCACATTAGGACTTTCGTATTCGCATTTTTTTTCCTCAATATTATGCTGCCTACACGCCTGAAGAACATTTGTAAAAAGAAAAAAAATATATTGAGATAGTGACGATTTTTTCGACCAAATTGCGTAATTCCTAATTTGAATTTTTTAAAGAAAGTTGTATAAAATATATGATTTATAATATTAAGTAGGTATCTTTTTAAGATTAGCTCCACACAGGACGCACGAAGGAAAAAAATCCATTAAGGCCTATGTCAACTTTGGGGATGCTGTGTGGAGAGTCTTTTTAGAAAAAGGTATGAGGGATGGTTAGGAATCTAGGGGTCAAATGTCCAGGAGTGAAGGACGTATGAATCCATCCCCCCCACAGCGGTGCAAGGCGGTGGGTCGAGAGACTCTGGCCGGAGAAGTTTAGGTTAGGTCCCCTTCAAACAGTCTCAAGAACTAAATAAACCTTACTTACTTCATGAACCCGGGCATCTCTGCTAAGTCACCAAACGTTGGGGTGACCAATGGCAGAGGTGTTGGTTATCCGATAGCCTCTGCCATCTTTGAGAATGCTCTTTGGAGAATATTTTTGTGGAAAGAAGTAGTGAACCTGGGTCTTGGAGAAACCCATACCATAGGAGGGAGGAAACAAAGAAGCTATCAAATCGTTCCATATGCATCGCAAATCATTCTAAAAAATTGCGGATGCTATAGCATTACTGGCTCTCGGTTGGAACTTCACATGAAAAAGCATGAGAATTTATTACTTAAAAATACTTTTTAAAAAACGAAATTTCATGCACAAAATTTCTTACCAAAAGCCAAAAATTTCATCGAGTTTAATAGATCTTTTCCTCTAGGACCGTGGTCGTCAAACTGCGGCCCGCGATGGATATTTGTGCGGCCCGCACAAATATCTACCGTTTTATTTTTCAATACATATTATTTCATGTACAATTATATTATCCGTTTTTTCAAATAATTTTGTGTACGTGTATCCTTATGATTTTAAAATATTGATTTTAAAAGATTGACATTTGATTTTAAAACGCGCAGTTGGTTTTTGAACACATCCTAAGCAAATTTTGAACGCGCGTATAGTGTACGTCATAGGTTCTCAACGTGGGCGATAACGCCCCCTTTTGGTCGTTTGAGACTTTCAGGGGGGCAGTAGAAGACCCAGAGAAAATTAGATGGCACAGTAAGGGCGTGGGCAGGTAAAAAAATGGTCTAATAAAGATAAAAAAAAACACAAGCACCTTAAAGTAAAGTAAACATTAATAATGGTTAATTTTTGTTATTCTATGTATTGTAATAATTTTTATCAGGTGTGCGAAAATTCACGCATTTCGATAGTTCGGGAAGTCGATGAAAATTGAACTGAAAGACAATATATATCACGAATTCAAGAAGGAAGGAGGTAGCAACCCGGTACTTAAATACAAAAGAATTGTTTAACTTGCTAAACAAAAAGGTTCAACACCTCCCCCCCCCCCCCCCCCCCCCCCCCGAAATCATAAGTGTGCGGCCCGCGATGATACCTCACATGTGGCCCTTGACCAAAAAAGTGTGACGACCACTGCTCTAGGAAGTCACTATATATTAAAATAAATATACCCCTACAATTATACAAGGGATGAAAAATAAATTATTCCTCACATCCAAAAATACCAACGATTTAGAGATGTGAAAGTGGAATTACTCCGTCTCTTTCTCGTTGCTTAAACTAATTCGGTTATAATTCCACTTGTCTATGGCTCTTCTTCGAATTTCAAATGCCTCAATTCTTAATTATTTAAACAGCGTGTTTCTTCTGTGATAAGCTTAGCATTTTGCAAGTAAAGATTATTTATTCAAATTTAGAATGTGATTTAATATATTTCATAGACTCTGTGAGTTCCTACTTTCAAACACAACATTGAGAAAGAAAGTAAGTCTAAAGTCATGGTGTTTGAAAGAGAGAGTACGAAAACAGTATGCAACATAGTTGTGAATGATGAATACTTGGAGCAGGTGGATGAGTTTGTGTATCTGAGTAGTGTGTTTACGAGAGATGGGAAGGCTGATAGAGATATTGAAAGAAGGGTGAATGCCGGTAACTCCATTAATGGTGGACTGAATGCCGTTGGCGCTAATAAAAAACTGTCAAAGGAAGCGAAGCTAGCAGTCCACAATGGAGTCCTGGTACCTACCCTGATGTATGGCAGTGAGGCATGGAACTGGCAGAGAAAGGATGAAAGTAAGCTGAATGCTGTTGAAATGAGATCCCTGAGACGTATGTGTGGTAAAACAATGTATGATCGTGTGAGAAATGTGGATATCCGCAAAGAATGTAAGGCTGATGTAAGCATAATGAGTAAGATTAAGAAAGGGACCCTGAGATGGTTTGGGCATGTAGAGCGAATGAACGAAGAAAGTAGTGTAAGAAGAATATACGACGCGAATGTGAATGGTAGAAGAAGTCGGGGACGCCCGAGGAAGACGTGGCACGATCAAGTGAATCAAATACTTGAGTCGGGCCATGTCAAAAGTCAGAATAATAGAAGAGAATGTATGAGACGATGTATGAATGTGAGTGAGGCAAAGAGTGTGTGCCAAGACCGAGTTGTTTGGCGGTCCGTCCTCTCTGCCTACCCCTGCGGGGAAACGGCGTGATGGTTAGTTAGTTAGTTAGTTAGTTAGACTTTATTTAGTAAATTCAGCATCGAAACGAGATATATTATCAAAATATTTTTCTGCGAACATTCAAACTATTGGTTTTAATATCTGGTTTCATCCATAACGTTTTTTTTTTTCTTTTTTTAAAGTAAAACTTCTTTACGCACGCTTGACTTGGGGAGTAAGATGGCGAATGCGTGACGAGAGCGTTACGAAAAGCGAGGCGAACGCTTTGTATATTACTGTAGTGGTAAGAGAGAGAGGTGCGAGCATACATTTTCTTTCTCTCTTTCTCTCATAGTCAGTTACGTTACACTGTGCAGGCCTATTGTCTCTATCACACTGTAGGAGCAAGAGAGAGCAGTGCGCACGCACATTTTCTTTCTCTCTTCCTATCATATAGATGGAGCAGAAGTTTTACTTCAGTTGTCTGGTCTAAAGCACACTCGTTTTTATTGGTAGTTAGTAGATATTACTGGCGCAGACCCGTGAAAAATCATGGGATATGCTAATGGCAGTACTTGTGAAGCTGAAAGTATTTATGAAAAAAAAAAATCTTGCGATCCTCTGCCCCCTCCCGTGTTTACTTTCCCCCCTCCCCGCCTTGCCCCTCACTCTTCCTCCCCCCCTCTTCCCCCTTCACCCCTCCCGGACTTTCCTCATCCTCCCACATTCCCTCCCTACCGTAAAACTTCATGATATACTCATTTTTTAAATAACTCGCGCTCCACCTAATGCAAAATTTGTTTATGAATTTCATTGCGCCAATGTTTACATACGTACGGAAAACTTCACAGGCGTGCGCACAACAATTCACCAAATTTTCATCGCGAGCGGATAAATAGTATAGGAAACAATTTCATAATGCCAGAGCTCACTATTATATACGGAAACCATAGCGGGCATACGCACATCAAATAACCAAAGGTAATCGCAATAGGATGAATGGTTTGAGTACCGCATTGATATGCTTGGTGTAACCCTAAGTGACCAGCTCAGGTATGGGGGCTCCATCGAAGCCAGAGTAAAGTTAGCCTCCCAAAAACTGAGTGTGCTGTATAGGGCCCGCAGATACTTTAATAGTGCACAACTGCTAACCCTGTACAGATCACAAGTGCGCCCCACGGTTGAATTTGGCAGCCACCTCTGGTCTGGAGCTCCAAAATACCTGAAAAATACCCTCGACTCTGTGCAGAAACGGGCGGTCCGTTTGATAGATTCTCCCATCTTAACAGACGGACTGCAATCTTTAGAGCACAGGCGTCGGGTGGGAATGCTATCCTTGTTCTACCGGTATTACAATGGAAGATGCTCCGAGGAACTAGCATCATTGATCCCTTCGGCACCGGTGCATAGTCGGGAAACACGCCAAACGCGTGCCCAACATTTGTACACGGTTGACATTTGTCACATGAGAACGGGTCGTTTCTTCGACTCGTTCTTATGTTCAACAGCTCGGCTGTGGAATGATTTTCCGGCCTCTGTGTTTCCTCCTTCCTACAACATAGGTCTCTTCAAGACCAATGTTCATTCCTTCCTCTCCTCAAAAAGACCCTCCACACAGCATCCCAGATGACATAGGCCCTGAGGGAAATTATTTTCCTCAAGGCCTCCTGTGTGGAGTTAATGTAAAAAAAAAGGGACAAACAAAAAACATTCATTTTTATATATTCATATTATTCTTAAAATGAATATATAAAAATGAATGTTTTTTGTGACTAAGACTGTTGACTCACATTCCGGAGGTCGCGGGTTCGAACCCGGCATGCGCAAATAAATTTTATTTAATTAATTTGTGTTATTTCACAATTAATTCATGTAAAATAATATATAGTATATTTGCGGCATGTTCCAGAGTGGAAGATACTATTAGTATCGCCCTGGTGTAAGACCACCATTCAGAATTGAAACGTTGCTTGAAAATGGCTTTAGCCGTGTTTAGTGACCAGATCTGAATAGCCAGGTACTTCCCAACCTTCCTCTTCCCCACCTCCTTCCCCTCCCCACTACCTTCAGCCTCACAACATACCCCAATTGGGGATGCCATAGTCGCACTGGCTCCAGACGGGAGCAGTTGAGATTCTTGTGCGGTATTCACTGTAAAAAAAAAAAAAAAAATTTAAATGTGTAATGAAATCCTTAGCACCAGAGATCCCAATGAAGATTTCAATATCTCTACTTGCAAAAAAAGGAAGTTAATAAAACATTTATTTTTATTATTATTAAATTATCTTACCAAATCTAAATTCATTAATTAATTACGAGTAAAGTATATCTATATCTGACAGGTCCTACAACGTATTTAAATTCCCCCATTTACAGAGAAAAGAAAGGAAAAAAGCTGACAACTGACCCCGTAATGTGATTATTATTTACCCAGCAAACTCGATAGCCCCGTTTGTTTTATTTGGGAAAATACCACTTCAATATGTCTAGGCCTCGAATTCCATAGATAATTGAAAAAGTAAGAAGGACGCTTGTCATTGGCGGGTGTTTGAATTAGTACCTACTTTCCACCTAAATGGGGGAAGGGGCGAAATTGTCTCTCATAATAACAGCTGGGGTAATTAATAGTTATAAAGAACAGAGACGGATTTATTCATTTATAGCCTTACTAAAACAAAATTTAAAAATACAATCCTTTTATATAATGAATTTGGAAGGAAACTGTCACCTCACCTTTTCCTCGTGCATACCATAAAAAAATGATAAAAGATTTCAAAGTATTTTTTATTGCCAAAAAATAACCTAAAAATAATACCGACATTTATAACAGATTTCTTGCATCTCTAAAGACGTTAATTTCTTTGATACGTTAACGAACACATGTATTTGATATTAATATTTTAAAAATTTTTAAGCGAAATTTTTTTCGTGGTTAAAATGTTTTCAGCGCGGACGACGAATCCGCAGGCGTTGCCTCCTAGCGGTTATGGATGAAAACAAACAATTTTATAGGTATTTTACACTATTAAAAATTACATTGTTGCCAGATTTAAAATGCATTTTAAAGTGTGACCGCGGAACAAATCTTATTAGTAATATTTCATGTGTTAGTGTATATTTGTTTTATTCTTGTTCCTGCACTAACACAGGTTATCGGTCAGGCTGTGGGTTTTTTTGTAATGCTGTTTGTTTTTGTGTTTAATTCGTAGAACTTCGTTCAGTTTTTTTTAATTAAATTTAATAGTTATTATCAAGTTCTGCAAGTATTTTTGTATTTATTTTTGATTATTTTTTGTTTTATTTATTTATTATTTAGGTTTTGTCAACATACTAAGGAGTGGGGAATAAATAATTGTTCATAAATAATTAATTAGCGTTACATTTGGGTTACTGTCATTGAGTCGATGATCTATTGGTTGAAAAGCACGGAAACTTGATTGTCCTAAAGACGGATAATTTTCCTAGTTGGAAATTCAAAATTTCTTAAAGCTTTCGGATTTAAATAATCTAATCTGAATAGAAATTGAATGATGAGCTCTGACATCTATAAATTTGCGCTGCTCTCTTTATGATTGGGTTGGCAGGAACCATAGGTTAAGAATCCATAAAACATTTATCAAAAATTAGATAATTTTTAGGCTGTTGTGGTTTTTTTAAACGATGATTTTTTCGTTCAGTTTCCATACATACGAAACTACGGTATACCTACTTACACAAAATATAACTAAGTGTTCCCGAAAGGTTGTGCAGAGAGGATATACCGCCAAATAAGAAATGCATAAAACATATTTTCATGTCTCCATACAGGTTATAAGTAAAAAAAAATCGTTTGATATCCCTGCCAGCTTATTATTAGAGGTATTTTTGGAAAAAAATGCATATTTATTTGATTCCAAATTTTAAAAAATGATTAAAATCTTGTAGATGTATTTATTGCTGTTTTATATTACGCACTGATGGTTTTTCTTGAAACGAACGTATGTCTGCACTCCCCCCCAATGAAACATACAATCATTATCGTACACCACCCCCACACGTATTAAGAGAAGATAATGACTCCCGTCGCCGTAGCTGAGCCTTAATAAGATATAACTGTTTCCTCACAAGGAAAAAAGTAGTATTTTGGAGGAAATAGTCACACACTCTTTGTATCTCATATTTTGTTCACTTTTATTTAATACCTTTTTTTCGCCGTCACGGTACCATAAGCGTGAGTCGTCACGGAAATAATAAAAGCGCCCTGCTAGTGTTCGGTATTGAAAATTTCGCACGTATTGTTAACGGTAACGGAGAAGGCAATTTACAGTAACTTAGTGTGTGATCTATTACACGATCATGTTACGACTATTTAGTACTGTCTAAAAATATATCTGAATGAAATTGCAGGTGTTAAAATTATCGTGTAAAGAAAAAAATATTTATCATGTAGGTCGCAATAGTTTTCATATGGGGATCGGTATGTAAATAAGCATTATGTAAAGGGCCCAATAACTATGAAAAGAATATTTCGTAAACAGATTTTTAATTTCGTAATAGAGAGAAGGGTAGTACCTACTGATTATATGTAAATTCCAAAAGGGTATTTCTTCGTGATTTTTCTATACTTAGAACTTTCCACTTGGGTGAAATGGTCTAAAGCGGTTTTTCTTCTGTATTTTTATAGCCATGTTAATATTTTAATGAAAATTGGTTTTATGATCAATTAGGTTCTGGAGAAGGCAAGGGCAATATATTATTGACCCTTGACCCCATCATTAAAGCACAAAAACTAATCATAAAAATAATTCTCAAACTGCCGCTTACTACCAGCACTGATACGATCTTCAATACCTTCAATGTTATGGACATAAAACAGCTCTACTCAAGATCCATATTAGTTATTTTACACAAAAACAACAAAACGCTATACAAAGCTACACAAACAATACCCGAGCCACAAACAAAGAACTTCTCCAAACTCCTTTTTCCAAAACCTCCTTTGGACAAAGACAATCTAAATTCATAGCTTGCAAACTATACAATACACTACCAGCTACGATCAAATAAACTGGCTCCTTGACAAAATTCAAACGACATATAAAAAATTTGATTATAAGTATTGGACGCCACACTATTACAAATATCTGTAAAATAAATCACACATAGACAGAAATAATTATTCACATACGAACTAACCCATATAAAATAAATGAAAATAATAGAATCCTGTCAAACTCCATAGTATAGATTAGACAGAATTTACTTCTTTATTTCATCTCCTCTAACAAGTATAAGATAACTCTCTTTAAATGATTTACTCACCCTTCCAATCGCCTTTCTAATTTAATTTCGATTCAAAATGTATGTTACCTTAAATACTCTTGTAACTAAATTATTCATTTATATACTTGTACGCCTGTCTCGACACAGGTATATCCTAGTGAGACACGCATAAAACAAACCTAATGTACATATACTCTTTTATAGATAAATAAATTATGACTATATTCCCGTAAAATAGTGCTAGTGTTTTGTGATTTTTCGGCTATGATTCTTTCGTTACTTAATTTATTAGATTTTCCATCCACAGTTTAGTCTTAAATTTTACATTGTATGTTGAAAGCTGTGCGTTCTAGGTATTATTTTATTTTATTAATGTACACAACAGAAATAAGGTTAACTAAAAAAATAATAAATACCAATCAATATATATGTGAATGTACATGTAGTTTCAATATCTATCAACAGATGCCGTTAGTGTGGATAGTTATGTGTAATTTTCAAGTGTCTCAACAGAGGCTAGTAAAGTTGTACTGTTGAGTATAACTGTCGCCCGGTCGGGTTCAAAACACGAACTGTTACGAAGATAGCCGGTGATATCCGATCGACAGGTGGGCACCTACAGTGTCCAGTCCCCTTACGGCAAATCAATATAGAGCATCCACTGTAACGGACGTTAAGTCCAGTTAAATACTCATTGTAAATAAGACGATAATGAACACAACTCGTAACCTGACGAACCGAAGTATCATTGAAACTCCCGATCATTCGAGTTGTATTATTCATAATAGAAAACAGAAATATTATTATTTTTTATCTCTTTTTACAGTATTCAATAAGAAAAAAAAACTCAAAAAGAATCAAAGATTTTCTTAGTTAGGTTAATAACTGCCTACCTATTAATTTGTACATTTATATATGAAATGTTATTATTTTAGGAAAATAATTCCCTCAGAGCGTCAACTTCGGAACTTCGTGTCAACTGCGTCAACTTTGGGGATGCTCTGTGGAGGGTCTCTTTGGAGAAACTAAGGAGAGGAAGTTCTGGGAAAGGAAAAAGATGACCATGGGTGGGTAAGAATCGTGATAAGACGTGTGAATCCAACCCTCTCATTATGGTGCAAGGCGATGTTCCAAGAGAGTCCTGCTGGAGATATCATAAAGACTTCTTCAACCAGTCTCTCCCGGCCCGGTCTGCAACGAACAAGCCCCACCTCATGAATCCGGGCACCCCTGATAAATCATCAAACGTAGAGAACTATTTGGGGTGACCTGTGGTAGAGGTGTTGGTTATCCCATACCCGCCCCTCAAATTTAAGAGTATTCAACTTACCTGAACTCTAAATAATTTTTAACGTCGCATTTCTTCTCGTTGATAAAAATACTCCATAGGTAGGTATCCACCTTTACATTGTATGGAGCTATTGATACGAAACGATATAAGATATCTGTGACTTTGACATATTGTACCTAATGGCGTCTCCTTCCCAATTCCCGTTACAGATAGTTATTTTTGGCTTTCACCAAAGAGCAGATTTATTTCATAAGGTGGCAGGTACCCTCTGTGTCGTCCTTGTGAAAGACCACCATTCTGAATCGAAATATCTGTTGAAATGGCTTTTATTTTTTGATTACATGGATCCGAATTGCCTGCCATTTCTTAACCTATCGCCGTAGGAGCCGCTGTAAACTCCTTATATCTTCACTAAGATGTTAAATACATTTAAAAAAATTATCTAATACAGCAAGAGGATAATACCATTAATAAATCTGTTCATTATTTTCACACAGGAAGCCCTGGGGAATAGAATTTCCCTTGGGCCTGTATCATCTCCAGCGGATGCTTTATGGAGGGTATTTTTAGGGAAAGAAAGGAGGGGAAATTCTGGGTAGGAAAAAAGTATGAGAGGTGGGTAGGGATCTATCAATGTGTCCAGGAGTGACGGACTAATGAATACATCCCTCCCACTGCAGTGCAATGAATTGCGGTTGGGCATTAAATTGCGGTTGGGCATTCAATTGCGGTTGGGCATTCAATTGCAACTTTGCATTGAATTGCGGCGGAGCATTAAATTGCGACTTGTATTAAATTGCGACTTTGCATTAAATTGCGGCTGGGCATTCAATTGCGACTTGGCATTAAATTGCGACCTGCATTGAATTGCGGCTGGGCATTAAATTGCGACTTTGCATTAAATTGCGGCTGGCATTCAATTGCAATTTTGCATTGAATTGCGGCGGGGCATTAAATTGCGACTTGCATTAAATTGCGACTTTGCATTAAATTGCGGCTGGGCATTCAATTGCAACTTTGCATTGAATGGGTCGTGGTGAGAGTCCGGCTGTAGAGATCGAAAGGTTTCCCTTAAGGCGCAGCAAACGAGCTCAAAAAGAAGAAGATGGAGAGATATGTAATTACAGTTGTTAAAAGAGCGCGCTAATGTTTAAAGCGATAAAATTGATGCGAAAATTGCGAAAACGTATAATAAAACACGACTCGTTCAAAATAGAGCGAAAATTCTTGGAAGGTGTCTTAAGTATCATTTAAAGAAACATTGTTAATTTTTTCACAACTATGACTTGTAAAAACACTGAAACAAACGTGTTCATGATAATTTTCGGAGCATAGTTTGCGATTTTTTTCTATCGAAGGAATTTTATTAATTTGCACTTCAGCGTGTAACACGTCTAGATATTATCTTCAAAAATAACACATATTTTTTTAAGAGCTTAAAAATTGCAAAAGTTTAGGGGAGGTATGTAAGAAATCTGTAGAAATTCGGGTAGTGGCGCCTTCAGTTGATGGGCAAAGGCATTCGCCGCCAAAACCTCGACCAACCTCACCCATTGAAGCCGGGCACCCGAGAAAAAATTTCATTTAATATTTTTACCCCAATTAATGACAGGAATCACTTGTTAAAGTAAGTCAACTACGTCCCCTGTACATAAAGAATATTTCTCATTTTTTCTTCATTCGATAAAGAACTTCTAAATTCATTGAATATCGATCACGATAACTCAACAAAGTGGCATTTCAACACCTCTTTGAAAAGACATTAAAAATTGTGAAGAAAAAACTAAAAAATAGCTTACAACCTAACCTAAAATAACCTATTTAACCTTTTTTTAAAGTTTTTCATCACCGTTAATGACTTTTCAAAGGAGGTGTTAAAGTTGTAAGTTATTGAATTTTCCGGTCACCATTTATTTAGTAGAAGACGACCTCCGTAGTGTAGTGGGTAAGACTCTTGACTCACAACCCGGAGGTCGCGGGTTCGAACCCGGCATGCGCAAATAAATTTTATTTGATTAATTTGTGTTATTTCACAATTAATTCATTTGAAAATAATATATAGTGTATTTGCGGCATGTTCCAGAGTGGAAGATACTATCAGTATCGCCCTGGTGTAAGACCACCATTCAGAATTGAAACGTTGCTTGAAAATGGCTTTAGCCGTGTTTGGTGACCAGATCTGAATAGCCAGGTACTTCCCAACCTTCCTCTTCCCCACCTCCTTCCCCTCCCCACTACCTTCAGCCTCACAACATACCCCAATTGGGGATGCCATAGTCTCACTGGCTCCAGACGGGAGCAGTGATTCTTGTGCGGTATTCACTGTAAAAAAAAAAAAAAAAAAAGGGTATTTTGATGTTGCCACTATTATATAGGTATCCAAATTGCAAGACTCCAGGGTACCTAGCATGGTCGATCGATATAGGTTTTATCGAAAATGTTGGTAACTTGTCATCGCTCCCAAGCACGACTGCAGGCTGCTAATGAACAAATAACAGTGCACGTCACATAAATAAGGAACCCTTAGTCTTTGTGAACTGCTGTTTGTTCGTTAGCGGCCTGCAGTCGTGCTCGGGAACGATGACAAGTTACCGACATTTTCGATAAAACTTATATCGACCGACCATGCTAGGACCCCAGATACTAATATCTACAGCCTGTATGTCGGACGAATATCTACAATATTGTATGAATATCTACATTGGACTAATATCTATGAATTTCAGAGTGAGGACTAATATCTACAGAGCTAAGGTCGGACAAATATCTACGACATTCCCAGTGGTGACTAATGTCCATGGAGCGTAGGTTGAACTAATATCTACAGAGGGCAGCTGAGCAAGAGGTTTTACGGAAAAGCATAAATTACTTCAATTACGTAATTACTAATTACGTAAAGGCATAAATGTTTAAAGTACGTACAATAAGTTTTTGCATAATATTACGTATTTGCTGTTTACGAGGACAATAATTTATTGAACAAACATGGAGGTAATAATACACGGCACCATAACCTAACCTAACCTAACCTAACCTAACCTAACTTAACCTAACCTAACTGATATAGAAATGGTCATGGTAACTGACTAAATAATTTAGAAGCACTCGAAATAAAAAAAGCTGTTAAAACAAAAACACAAATCCTTAATAATCAGCTTAATATGTCCAATAGTCCGATATTAGGGATTTTTACATACATACAAACATTAATTAAGTTTTTTAAACTGCATACGCAATGTAACGTTATTCCAATATGTTACACATAATTGCAAATCCAACCTCTGCCAGTGCTGTAGATATTCGTCCACACTTTGATTCTAATAGATATTAGTCAGCAGTTTGAGCTGTAGATATTCGTTCTCACTTTGGTTCTCATAGATATTAGTCAGCAGTTTGAGCTGTAGATGTTCGTCTTCACTTTGGTTCTCATAGATATTAGTCCGATTTGTTCAGTTTTTGGAATTCCTGTAGATATTAGTAGACGCCTCCAATTGCAAAGGCTCTTTAATGTTATTTATTTCATGGTTTAGTGTACAGGATTACAAGTCGTACAGAAGAATAGAGAAATACGACGACTAAATTAATACCTACAACAATAAATTAATAAATCTGTCTTGCAAAATTACTGTAAAATTTCTAAGACACCAATTAAAACGAAATATTATATCCCAACCAGCCCAATTCCTCCCTGGGAAGTGTGATAGTCTACCATCTACCGTCTACCACCGCTGGTCGCGTGTGCAATTTGAGCACTAAATGTCCACAACGACGGAGGAATATCGTGTTATAAGTTTAACGACGAGGGGGTGCTTTCCGTTTCCCTCCCTTAGCTGGTTCCTCCCCCCGCTGTTTGGGCCACCTTCCCTAATGTCTTGCGCCTTATCTCTTAAATCTATTACCCTTGTCATGTATGCCTTAGATACTATTTTTAAATTTTATTATTTTGTTTTTTGAGTATGTGTAAAGAAGTCAGCTACACCATGTTATTTCTGAAATTAAAAGATCTGATGGTCGAAACTGTTCTCACAAAATAAAAACTAAAACTACCTATTACGACGTTTCCCTGCAGGGAAACAACTCGGTCTCGAAAGGGTACAAACATCTCGGTCTTGGCACACACTTTTTACCTCACTTACATTCTTACATCGCCTCATTATCTTCTATTATTCTGACTCTTGACATGGCCCGAATCAAGAATCTGATTGACTCGATCGTGCCATGTCTTTCTCGGGCGTCCCCGACTTCTTCTACAATTCACATTTGCGTTGTATAATCTTATTACACTTTTTCTTCGTTCATTAGCTGTACATGGCCAAACCATCTGAGAGTCCCTTTTTTAATCTTACTCATTACGCTTACATCAGCCTTGCATTCCGAACTTCTTGCAGCCTTCCTCGAACTCCACATTTCTCACGTGATCATGCATGGTTTTACCATACATACGCCTCAGGGATAAGGGCTATATAAAGGATCTTTAAAAATAGCGTTATTAATCACCGTAACTTTTCAATGTTTTAAAAACGTCGGCCGGCGTAGTTCAGTGGTAAGGCTCTTGACGCGCACTCTGAAGGTCGCGGGATCGAATCCCGGCGTGGCAAATAAATTTTATTTGTTTAATTTGTGTTATTTCACAATTTATTAATTTAAAATAATATATAGTATATTTGCGGCACGTTCCAGAGTGGAAGATACTCTCAGTATCGCCCTGGTGTAAGACTACCATTCAGAATTGAAACGTTGTTTGAAATGGCTTCTGCCGTGTTTGGTGACCATTTCTGAATAGCCAGGTATTTCCCCACCTTTCTAATCCCTATATCCTTCCCCTCCACACTACCTTCAGCGTCACAACATACCCCAATTGGGAATGCCATAGTCCCACTGGATCCAGACGAGAGAAGTTAGACTCTTGTGCGGTATTCATGTAAAAAAAAGAAGCTTTTTATAGCTTTATTTCACTTGTTTAATTCTGACCGACCGGTTTCTCATTTGAACGGACATTTTTAGACGTTGAACTAAATCTATGCTAGATATATATTTATGTAATTATTTACACCCGTTTTAGGGGCTTTGACATAGAAAATTTTTATGCATATCTCATTTTGGGATGCGGATATGGGAACTGCCGCCTAGGGAACCGTTAATTGGATAAACCATAGCCCTGCAAATTCACCCGGGTTCATGAGGTGAGGCTCGTTTAAGTCTTGGCGGCTAATGCGTCTGCTCATCAACTGCGCGGCAGGCTGGATCGGGAGAGACTGTTTGAGGTCGACCTTTCGACCTCTCCAGCCAGACGATCTCGACCCATCGTCTTGAAGCTCAGTGGGAGTGGAAGATCCATATGTCCGTCAAACCTGACACACTGATCCCGGATTCCTACCCAACCCACTTTTTTCCCAAAACTTCCTCTCCTTCCTTTCCCTAAAAAGATCCTCCACGCCGCTTCCCCAAAAGATGACATAGGCCCTGAGGGGAATTATTTTCCTCGGTGTCTCCTGTGTGGAGCTAATTTAAACATAAACTTTTTTTAAATAATCTTTTGTACATATTTATTTAGTGATAACTTGAGAATGTCCACTGACTCAACAGAATAATTACCTTCCATTAGTATTCTGTTCAATGAGGAGTCACATTATAATAGTTAGTCTTAGATTTTTGCACTGAAAAAAATCCCGAATTCTACATAACATATCTATGTCAGGAATTAGCGTTATTGGCTCTATATAATATTGCACATTATTGACGCTGTTTTCTATGTAGGTTTTAATTCGCTTTCAACGCAAGACAGTTTGGCGTCTTCAACAGTGCTTTGGCTGTGCTGTGAAGTATAGTTTGTTATTTTTTAATGTAGCTATTACTTTGTGGTTATCCATTATAGCCCAGTCATTCCGTAGTTAAAAAGGCCTTTAGCTTGCAAAAGGTCATGTAGTAGCGATTTTGATATATGTTGTTAAGATTGGGACTCTAAAGAAAAAAAAAAGTTTTCGACCTCGGGAGAGTCGAGCTCGATCCGCCATCTTGGATTGAAGGTCCCAAAACTCGGTTTTTTCTAAATAATTATGAAATTGTTGATTTTACAACCAAGTTGTTCAAGGTGAACTTGAAGAAAACTAAATTACGTACATTTTATGTTCACGGTTTTTTTTTGTAAGTCTAATAGGTAACGAGTTACGGTGGCGGAAATGTGAATATTTTTCTAAAAAATGATGAAATTCTAAATTTGTGTTATTTTTCGGGTTATTCATTACATAACTAGCTGTTAAAAACCCGCTCCGTAGGGTTTTACTGCTAGGCCCTGTAGGCAGCTTTTGGTTTGGCTTCGCCCAGTTAGTGTTGGTGACCATTTTATACATAATTATATTATATAATTTTTTTTTTTATATAATTATAATAATTTTGTTAACTCATTTCCACACTACTATGAGGTAGAGAACATGGCGAATTTTTAATTGCGGTATCCCCTGTAGGTCTACTCCACAGATATACCAGCGATGGTAGATTTCGAAATTATTTTATATATTGGGTATTGCGTAATGATATTTTTTTGTTGATGCCGGTTGGTTGATATCGACATCTTAATAACACTCTTCATCAATGTCATCTTCTAATTCATTGCCTGTGGTACTGAGATTCTGGGCTTCCGTTGATAAAATCTCTTCATCTTCTTCCTCGACGTCGATATGAACCTCTGGCGAATTTCGGCATGTTTGACCATTACAGCACCCACACACAATAGAACAATTCAATCCAGCTTTCCTGCAGCCACATGCAACGCCGCATCCTTTTTTACAATTACATGAAATAAATTTCAATAAAGTCTCGGGTGCTGGTTTCTTTGTCATTCTTATTGGAACAAGCTCGTTGGTGCCACGTTTCCAGCCCCAGTTTTCTGGATTTTTTTGGATTCCATACCATTTTTGGACTTGGTGGTACGTCCTAAATGCATGGTACCGTGCAGCGTCGTTCGTTGGTGGCAAAGAGGCAAGATTGAATTTGCTTTTTGTTGTTGACTTTGCGAAACGTTGGTAGCGGACTTCTTCCAAGGTTTCCTTATCCATGTCACCCCCGTACAAAGCAACAAGAAAGCGTGTTCCTGCATCTGCTATGTCTTCTGGTTTTGCATCATGTTGTTTGAAGATTTCTATCATGGCATTGAGTCTTGTGTAGTTCTGTACAAGTGAACAAAATTTTGTTTTTCCTTGGTTGAAGAAGGACGATGTTGTATCGCAGCCACTAAAGGCATGGAGAAACAGAATATTCTCAGCCGCTTCTTTGTATTTCACACTATTCGCGGAATACAGTCTTTCAAAAGTTTTGCCTCTCCCGGGTTTGCGAAGATATATACTACTTTCGGGTGGTGCCAATGCTGTTAGCAGAACTAGGAGATCAACGTCTTCGCCAATAACGAATACAGCGTCAAATGATGAACACAAGGGAATCGCAGTATTGACAATCAACTCAGCAGCATCTTCTTCAGCCTGTGTCACGGCCGATACCGAGACCCGAAAAGATGACTGTAAATCCCTTTTTTGTTTTGAGTAAATACCAAATAATTGTGTTTTGAAATTCAATCGTAAGGAAATAGGAAATGAAAGGAAGTCTCTTACCTTTTGACGGCGTACTACGGCGATGCAGGATCGATCCTGGCTTTCAGCACTGACACAACACCAGGCTTCTACGAACGACAGTTTTTTACGATAAAAAGACGAAATCTTGCGATATTTGCAATATTATCCACGAGAGAGCTGTGACCCATGTCACGAACAAAATTCAACTGCCCAAGTAGGTAGGGCAAACTTGGGCGACAATATTGTTCCATTATTTCCTCATGTAGGTAGGTTCATCTTCTTCTCCTGGTAGAGACTTTTGAGGAAAGGATGAAGAGAAAGGAATGCATGATTACTGAAGGACTTGAGGAAAATGGATTTAGTTTTCTAAAAGACTGTTTCAGAATCAAACAGCCTGCTTAACTGTAAAATCAGCCTGTATAAATTGCTTTGCAAGCATCGAAATCAGACGGACTTTGTTATTTTCATTGGCTAAAAAACGTTCTTGTGAAACTTGAACTGGCATTGTTTCATCGAAAAGAACATCTGCAGACATATGCTTCTTCGATCGGCGAAGTCTTTCTGCGGTTTTTGTATTTTTTTTCACCATCATCTAGCGGATATCCATCGAAAACAATAACTGCATGTGATCCATAGTGATGTCTTACATAGTGAACGTACTTCTCGCAAATTGACCCAAAAAATCATTACCATTCCATACAACTTTATGTAAAAGGTATCCTCCATCCACAACATTAATTTTGCTACCTTCAAGTTGCACGCCTTCTGGAAGTTGTTCAAAAACACCATAAAATGATGATTTCGTACCTTTGCGCATTCCTTCTTCAGAGAAAAGCGACAAAGGAAATGGGGCGAGTTCGAATTTAATGTAATCCTTCAATTCTTCGTCGGATTTCTTCAAAATACACACTCTCTGGAACAACATTAGCGGGTTGATGGAAATAGTTGTTTCGCCGATCTTGATGCTGCTGTTGACTGCTACTAATGGAATAACTTTGTCCTTACGTTTGAATTTAATAGATTCAAAATTTGTATACCAGGGTAACCATGTTTGACATCCTCCGACGTCCAATAGACCGAGCGTCCAGGCATCGTCCAGTAACCAGGACTCAATCAGTGTTGCCAAATCAGCTATAGACTAGGAGCCCACTATAACAACGTCAATCAACGTAATCGAGCACACGGATGATGCTATATAAGTATGTTGTTTGTGGGAATACGTTAAAATGATATTTTGTAATATGTTCTGTAGCAATTGAACGTGCTACGTAAACACAGTTAAAAGAAAACTCTAGAATCATCGGTTGATAGTTTTTTTATGTGCCATTAAAATTTTCACCATGTTATCAACATCTGGAGTGTGACAGTTAAAAAAATAAACAGTACAATTTGTTTCAGCTTGCTGTTCAAAAGAATTGGAATTTGAATTGCTTGAATTTGAATTCTTAAGTAAGTACTTCTCACAGCGCAGGTAGCTACAGTACTCCCTCCCCAGACAACGCAGACATGGCTGCGGTAGAAAGAGGAATAGTCAGATACCGAGGTGATCGGGAAATCGAACCCGCCTTCCAGAATGAGTGGTTGTGTGTGTCCGATCCTTACTGCCATCGAACAACGGAAGGGTTGGTTGTGATGTGGCGGCTGGTGACTCTGATGCGGTTTGCGAGTGTGATGTGAAACTCTCAAGATCTTGAGCAACGTATGCTGGTTTGAGGCGGTCGATGCTCACGGTGATTTCCTTCCCTTTTACCAGTATGGTATATGTTCGTTCGTGCCGACGAACGACTTTATGAGGGCCACTGTAGGGTTGTTGAAGCGGGCTCTTGACTGTGTCGTCCCTCAGAAAGACGTGAGAAGCTGTGGGAAGATTTTTGAAGACGAAACGATGTCCATAACCATGGCGGGTACCTTCAACTGGTCTCAGCTCGTTGAAATGTTTCCGTAGTTCCTTGAGGAAGCTTCCGGTGTCGTCGTTAACATTAGGTCGTGCTGTACATAGAAATTCGCCGGGTAAGCGGAGCGGCTCGCCGTATACTAGCTCGGCTGAGGTTGTCGCGAGGTCATCTCTCCAAGCTGCTCTGATTCCCATGAGTACGGTGGGAAGTGTTTCCGTCCAACGGTTATTCTGATGGCACTTGATCGCTGCTTTCAGTTGACGATGAAATCGTTCCACCATGCCATTTGCTGCGGGGTGGTATGCAGTTGTATGGATTTGCGTCGTGCCTGCCAGGAAATTCAACTGCCTGAACAGCCTCGACTCAAATTGTCTCCCTTGGTCCGTAGTAATGCGGAGTGGAGTGCCGAATCTTGTTATCCAGCCCTTGTAGAAAGCACGCGCCACTGTTTCAGCCTCTTGGTCTGGGATCGGGAATGCCTCTGGCCATCTCGTGAATCTGTCTACGCACGTGAGACAGTATCGGCATCCTTCTGAAGAAGGCATGACGATTATGTCGATGTGGACGTGCTCGAATCTAGCGGAGGGTCTGGGAAAGGCTCCCAGGGGTGCTGACACGTGCCGTGTAATCTTGCTTCGTTGGCATTGAAGGCAATTGCGTGCGAGCTTAATAGTCTCAGCTTTAATGGCCGGCCAGACATAACGTTGAGTTATGAGCTTAACCGTGGCCTTAATTCCAGGGTGAGCCAGCTGATGGACCGCATTGAATGCCGCAGGTCTGAACTTCTTCGTGACGAAGGGTCTGGCTATGGTAGTTGAGACGTCACAGTAGAGATGCGCGTCAGTACCCGGAATATTAATCTTTTTAAGTTGTAGGCTAGAACTTCCTTGCAAGTGTTGTTCCAGTCCAGGGTCGCACATTTGGTCAGCTGCCAGCGCTGCGTAGTCCAGAGGAGTATCTATCGTCTCGACCCTGGAGAGAGCATCCGCGACGATGTTGTCTTTTCCGGAGACGTGTCGGATGTCAGTTGTGAACTGGCTGATATAGTCCAGATGGCGGAATTGCCTTGGTGAGCATTCGTCTGCTTTTTGTTGGAAGGCGAACGTGATAGGCTTATGGTCTGTAAATATGGTGAACGACCTGCCTTCCACCATGTGGCGAAAGTATTTCACAGCGAGATAGATGGCTAGTAGTTCTCTGTCGTATGCGCCATATTTCTTTTCAGCTGCCGAAAACTTCTTCGAAAAGAATGCTAGAGGCTCCCAGTGACCTGCGACGAATTGGTGGAGTGCGGCACCGGCTGTAGTATCAGACGCGTCGCTGACGATAGAG
The DNA here is from genome assembly GCA_917880885.1 of Limnephilus marmoratus. NCBI lineage: Eukaryota > Metazoa > Arthropoda > Insecta > Trichoptera > Limnephilidae > Limnephilus > Limnephilus marmoratus. The sequence continues at coordinate 36,227,776 of OU862926.1, forward strand.
AGTGGGGCGTCGCACTTCGGGTGAACGAGCAGGGTTGCCTGGGCCAGAGCTTCCTTGCACTTGCTGAAAGCTTCTACTGTTTCGGCAGTCCAAGACACGAGTTGTTTGCCTTTTTGGTTCCCTTTTAGGAGGTCATTGAGTGGAGCTTGTGTCCTCGCGGCGTTGGGAATGAATCTTCTGTAAAAATTTATTGCTCCCAGGAAACGGCGGAGATCCTTGATGGAAGCTGGTTGGCTGTAGTTGTTGATGGCCTCCACTTTATCTGGGAGGGGTGAAGTGCCAGCGTCGGACACCGAGTATCCTAGGAATTTGACCTTAGTCAGGCCGAAATGGCATTTGGCGGTGTTGATGACAACACCATATTCCTGCAGGCGCTGGAATAATATCTTGAGGTGGGCTAGGTGCTCTTCCTCTGACGTTGAGGCAATAAGGATGTCGTCTATGTAGGCGTAACAGAAATCTAAGCCTCTGGTAACCTCGTCCATGAAGCGTTGGAAGGTCTGGGCTGCGTTGCGGAGGCCGAAAGACATCACCGGAAATTCGAAGAGTCCGAATGGCGTAGTGATTGCTGTTTTCGGAATGTCCTCGGGAGCCACAGGGATTTGATTATATGCCCGCACCAGATCAATCGTTGAGAAGATCTTGGTGCCGCTCAGTGCCTGTGCAAAATCTTGGATGTGGCGTACGGGATATCTGTCCGGAATAGTTCTGGCGTTCAATCTTCTATAATCGCCACATGGTCTCCACTGGTCGTCCTTCTTGGGTACCATGTGCAAGGGAGATGCCCAAGAGCTCTCGGAAGGTCGAGCGATTCCGAGACGGACCATGGCCTCGAACTCCTTCTTGGCGCGTTTTAACTTGTCAGGAGCAAGGCGTCGTGGGCGTTCGACTGTTGGAGGTCCTGGCGTGGTGTTAATATGGTGCAGTGTTGCGTGACGAACTTCCCTCCTGGCGCCGTCAGGGCGAGTGATGTCAGGAAACTGTTGAAGAAGCTTATGATACGGGGACGTTCCTGTGACCGTCTTAATGGAAGCGATCTTGTTGTCGCTTCGTTTTCCCGTGATGGTCAAATTCGTCACCTGGTCCAGCAGCCGTTTATTTCGGACATCCACTAGAAGCTCGTACTTGGCGAGAAAGTCTGCCCCGATGATTGGCCTGGAGACGTCTGCAATGACGAAGCTCCAAGTAAAGTCGCGTCGCAATCCCAGATCCAGGTTGAGCGTTAGGCTGCCATAAGTAGCGATTGTGCTGCCATTTGCTGCTGCCAGTTCGTATGTCGCTTTAGTGGGGCGTCCCTGGACAAGTCGTCGTGGGAAAACGCAGAGATCTGCGCCGGTGTCTATAAGAAATTGGGTACGGGTTACCCTGTCGGTAACAAAAAGGCGACTGACTTGGTTGGGGCTGGTGCTGGTCGCCATCAGTTTGGGCCCCGCGCGTTTTCCTGCTGGAAGTTGCAGGGTTTGGTGCACTTGCTTGCCTTCGTCCCATACTTCCAGTGGTACCAGCATGTTCCCTCGGGCTGACGACCTCTGGACCGACTGCGGAAACGATTGCTCCAACGATGCGGGGTGGCGCTCCTCCTATGCTGGCCAGAGCGTAGTGTCGAAACTTCGCGCCTCAAAGTAGCGAGCTCTTGTTGGAGAGGCTGCATCAACCGCTCCATCCGTGTTAGTAGTGGCTGATTGATGGGTTTACCCATTTCCTCGGATGTACCGCTCGTGAGGGACATGATGATGATGATTGGTGCGCGAAATTTATCACCGAAGAGTTTATTTCGTGCGCGACGTGCTCGCGGTAGACGTACTTGCACGCGTCGTGTTCACTGTCGGATTCACAAATGTAAACTTCGTGGTCACTAATGTGAACGTCGGGGTCACCAATGTAGCAATTGAACGTGCTACGTAAACACAGTTAAAAGAAAACTCTAGAATCATCGGTTGATAGTTTTTTTATGTGCCATTAAAATTTTCACCATGTTATCAACATCTGGAGTGTGACAGTTAAAAAAAATAAACAGTACAATTTGTTTCAGCTTGCTGTTCAAAAGAATTGGAATTTGAATTGCTTGAATTTGAATTCTTAAGTAAGTACTTCTCACAGCGCAGGTAGCTACAGTTCTTACAAAAATTTATCAAGAAAACTTGAGTTTTACAATTTTTTGTCAAAATTGTCTTCTTTCTTCCGCTGTAACTCGTTACCTATTAGACTTACAAAAAAAAGACATAAAATGTACGTAATTTAGTTTTCTTCAAGTTTGCCTTGAACAACTTGGTTGTAAAATCAACCATTTCATAATTATTTTGAAAAAACCAAATTTTGGGACCTTCAATCCAAGATGGCGGATCGAGCTCGACCCTCCCGAGGTCGAAAACTTTTTTTTTCTTTAGAGTCCCAATCTTAACAACATATATCAAAATCGCTACTACATGACCTTTTGCAAGGTAAAACTACGGAATGACTGGGCTATTACAGAAAAATGAAATAATTAAACTTTGTATAAACCACTTATTTGATGCGCAAATCCGACCTTAAAAAAAATGCTTAAAAAAAAGCTTTAAAAGCTTACTTTAAAAGCTTACTTTAAAGCTTAAACTTATAAGCTTTCCCTGACGAAGGAACGTTTGTTCCGAAACCCGTCGGATTTGCGCATCATATAAGTGGTTTATACAAAGTTTAATTATTTCATTTTTCTATAGTTTGTTATTTCAAGTAGAAGAGTTAGAAGTGAATTATCTTCTCAAAGGTATGTATGTACATATATAACAATAATAATAAACCGAAGTAAAGGTAGGTAACATAATAAGATAAAGTGTTGAAACGTTTTGCTTTGTGCTTGAATGAAATAAATATATTCCTCAATGAAAAAGGCATTAATCACCCCGAATTAGAGAACGACAAATGGTTGCAAAATTTTTACTTTATGGTGGATATCACAGCGAACTTAAATGAGCTGAATCTAAAGCTGCAAGGAAAGGGAAACCAAGCCTATGATTATAAAAAAATTAAAGATGAATTTGCTGACAGATTTCAGCAATTCAAAACCACAAAAGCACTCCCCTCCTAAAAATTATTTATGCAAATACTATTTATTGTTGGCAAGAAAAAATTTTGTGGCTCTTTAAAAACTTTTAAATTCAGTAAATTGAAATCTTTGACTCTTCCGACTCAAAAGAATGCCGACCCCTGAACTAGCTATATTTCTTTTTGTAATTTTTTATAGTAACACCTCATAGAGTCTTAGCTGCTCCCCTCTGGAACCAGTGAGGCTATGGCATCCTCAATTGGACAATTGGAGTATGTTGTGAGGCTGAATCTATATTATTATGTGTCTCTACCTGTCTATATTATTATGTGTATCTACCTATCTGTATGTACCTACCTATTACTTTTAAATTAGAAATCAGCTGTCATTCTTATGTTTTAATTGCATATTTTATTTTATTCTATCTCTTCCCTTTTTTATTCATATTTATACAAAATATGTATGTAGGCTTATAATATGCAATGTAAACACCAGTTATAAGTAATCTATACCTATTATTTTATTATTATTTTAATAACTATGCTTAGCAAACCACAGTAATAATCAAGCATTAATTGTTTATTTTGTTTTACTTTATTGTTTCTGTTCTCTTTCTAGTTCTCACTATGCAAAATGTGTACGTAGTAGTACTGGGCGTTGACGATAATTCCATCCAACGCCAACGTCGTTATCGTTGGCGATTTTCAACTGTTGAAAATATCTGTTGAAAATAACTTCGACGTTGACTCAACTATAAATTAGGAGATCGACACGATACTAACAAAAAAACAAACAAAAAATATATCAAAATTGTATTAAGGAATCCCTTTTAACGGGTGGTTCCCCGAATCATTGATGTATTATTATTATCACTTATCACTATGCCCCACGCCCCACACACGTAATAATAATCCTATAATAACGTTGAAAGTTGAAACTGTTGGAAGACGTTGCGCGTTGGTGTCGTTGAAAATATTACCCTGTTGAAATATTAAAGACGTTGACGATATATTTTGCTTGTCACTGATAAATTCGCTTGTTGCTTGGCGCTACGGATCGGCCGTATTGGACGGGAAAATAAAAAAAAAATCATGCAGTAGGTAAGTACATTACCAAAAGACCATGTCTAATTGGGTATAATATCGTTCACGAAGTGTGATCTCTTGACCCTTTTGATTATATCATTCCAACACCGTTGAAAACAATAGGACGACCGGCGTTGATAATTATCAATAGGTTATTTTTTGCTTGTCGTTTATAAATTTGGTTGTCCCCTGGCGCTGCGTATCGGCCGTATTGGATGGGAAAATAAAATAAAAAGTGCAATAGTTACGTACATTTCCAAAAGACCATTTAAAATATCCAGTAATGTTGTTCACGAAGTACAAACTCTTAACCCTTTTTATTTATTAGGCAGTTGAATCGTTGACTGCGTTGAATAATATTCGCATGTAGGTATTATATTTCAACTGTTGGCGCTAATTATTTTCAACAGCGTTGGACGATGAAGCAATATAACAATTGTTTCCAACGGCTAGTTATATTTTAAAACAGTACTAGTACGTAGGACTATAATATGAAATGCAAACACCAGTTACCACCTTATATTTTAATCATTTGCCTGTAAATACATTTTTATTTATTACTATTATCATTTCAACAACTATGCTAAACAATCCACGGCTATTTTATGTTTTAATTGGTTATTTCATTTTTATTTTATTCTTTCTCTTTGTTTTTTTTTCTTTTGCTATGTTAAACAAATAAAGTTGGGTACTATATTTTAAACTTTTTTTTATTATTTTGTTTTATATTCTTTCTCTTCTTTTAATTTCAGCAATTTTCTTTCTTTTTTGTACAAATCATTCTCCACACGTTCATACCCATAATTATTTGACTGCCCTAAAACGGGATAATACTTCTAGTTGGGCAGTCAAAATTTAATAAATAATGTATATAAATGTATAATATTGTGCTAAATAAACAAATAAATAAATATTGAAAAATATTGAAAATATTGAAGGTAGTGGGGAGGGGAAGGAGATGGGGAAGAGAAAGATGGGAAGTACCTGGCTAATCAGATCTGGTCACTAAACACGGCTAAAGCCATTTCAAGCAACGTTTCAATTCTGAATGGTGGTCTTACACCAGGGTGATACTGAGAGTATTAGTACTTTGGAACGTGCCGCAAATATACTATATATTATTTTTAATGAATAAATTGTGAAATAACACAAATTAATCAATAAAATCTATTTGCCACGCCGCGCCGGGATTCGATCCCGCGACCTTCGGAATGCGAGTCAAGAGCCTTACCCGGCCGTCATCTTGTGTGCATCTTGCTTGTGCAGAGATGGAGAGATTTCGGCAAATTCAAGAGTAGAAGTATCTCAGCATCACCCTGGTGACAGACCACCATTCAGAATTGAAACATTGCTTGAAATTACTTTAGCCATGTTTGATGACCAGATCTGAAGAACCAGGTACTTCCCCACCCGATTTATTTCCTCTACCCACTGGAGCGAACACGCGAAATAAATAAATTTGCCTCGATTGCTCGCGATTTCCCAGAAGATCGTTTTTTTTTTTTATTTTTCGCCAACATTAAAAAAATCATACCCGCGAATTTTAACATGAAAACATAAAAACTTATTATAGTGCTACATAGCCAATGAATTAACTTGTATTTTACCGTTTGTATCATATTTGTAGGATTTATAAAAAAAATCTTATCGTTTATAACCGCGTGAATCATGCGTGTTGTTATTTTGAAACTGCCGTGAGGGGTACTAATTCGAGTCAACATAGAATATTTTCGATTTCTGTATATTGTCTGTATTATACTTGATAATGAAAGGTGCATATCTTACGGAAAAACAATTTAATTTTAATCTTAATTAAAAAAATATTAAAAAATATATATTTTTAACATCATCGTTCTAAAATAGTCTGCGAAGTTCGGATTTGCGACATCTGTAGTAATAATAGATAAAGCATTTTAATAGCTTGGTTTGAAAATAAATGGCTGGCCGGGGAAATGTTTTAAATAATTACAATAAATGTTTTACGAATGGTAGCAAAATGTAGTCCAATTTTGTATCGCTATCAATCGCAAAAAATAAAAGAGGTCCGGTTTACGACCATAATCGCTCCAGTGACTACCTAGTACTTCACAACATTCCCCAATAATTGGGGAAGCCATAGTTCTTACTGCCTCCAGACTGATGGGAGCCGTAGTGTAGTATTCGCGTTAAGAGGAAAGACGGTAGCTGAGAAATTTAAATAATATTTACCAAACTGTTGCTGTAACTGTCGCTGTTACCCTCCGAATACTGAACGAAAGGGACAAATGCACCTCAGGCTGATAAAAATCGGTTTTGCATTACCCATTTTTCTCCCTCAAAACTGGTCCGATTTTTAAGATTTTTTTCTTACCAACTGTATTAAAAGAAAGTATGCTATGTCTGTACGTTTTGCTTTTTATAATTTCGGAGGCGGGAAAGGGTACCGCCGCCCGGGAACCATTTATTGGATAACCAACACCTCTGCCATAGGTCACCCAAGTGGTTCGCTACTTTTTGTGACTTAGCAGCACGCTGAACACATTGGACACCCTGAACCCCAGATTCCTACTCACCCCTCATACCTTTTTCCTTCTTAGGACTTCCTCTCCTTCTTTTCTTTAAAAAACCCTCCACACAGCATCCCCAACGATGAAATAGACCCTGAGTGTGTATTTCATCAATGTACATTTAAATGATGTAATAATTTGCGTACATGTTCATGTTCAAATATGTTAATACCACTCTTCCATGGAAGCATTAGCTTGTGTCTGGAAGAGTAGTGTACATTTTTTAATGCATGTTATATTATAAGTTTTTAAATTACAATGTGAATGTAATAAACAGTAAGTTGTAAGTTCGGTGTTATGTAATTATAAGTATTTATCTACTATCAAACAATTTTACTATTTGGATAATGCATCTAGAATTATTGTAATTAGTTGTTAAAAA